>CM048844.1:27184783-28551331 GCA_026545765.1 Plantago major | reverse complement strand
TCTCGACATGTTTAGTACGCTCGTGAAACACGGGATTAACAGCAATGTGGCAGGCAGCCTGATTATCGCAAAACAATGGAGTGGGACCATCAGGATAAACATTGAAATCACGAAGAAGCCACCGAAGCCAAAGGATCTCGCTTACAGTAACAGCCATTGCACGATATTCTGCCTCAGCGGAAGAGCGGGACACTACACTTTGCTTTTTCGTGCTCCATGAAATTGGAGAATCACCAAGAGTAATAAAGTAGCCGGTGCTGGAACGTCGAGTAATCTGGCAACCACCCCAATCAGCATCGGAGTAAGCTTGTAACTGTAATGAACCACTAACAGGAATGAAAATCCCTTGACCAGGGGTGCCTTTCAGGTAGCGAAGAACACGCATGGCTGCTGTCCAATGGGAATGTCGAGGGTCACTCAAGAACTGACTCAACTGATTGACCGAAAACACAAGATCAGGGCGAGTTACCGTAAGATATAGTAATCGTCCTACCAAACGTCTATAGGCGGCTGCATCAACACGTGGAGATGTGTCATTTTTCTCAAAGTTAAGATTTTGTTCCATAGGAAATGAGCTTGGTCGAGCACCCTGTATTCCACTTTCTTCCAGGATATCCAGAGTGAATTTGCGCTGGCTGAGGACCATGCCATCAGGAGAACGGGCAACTTCAATTCCAAGAAAATATTTCAAGGGACCAAGATCTTTAATACTAAACTGAGTATCTAAATGCTGTTTAACTTTCTGAATTGTACTCAAATTATTTCCAGCAAGTAATACATCATTGACATAGATGAGTGCAGAAACATAAGTGGTACCTTGTTGGAAAATGAACAAGGAGTGATCAGCGCGCGACTGGCGAAAATTAAGAGCCAAAAGTGATTGGGTAAACTTGTGGTACCAATTCCTAGAGGCTTGGCGCAAACCATATAAGGACTTATGAAGTTTACAAACCCGTGTATCTCCCCCTTTCGCAAAGCCTTGGGGAATTTTCATGTAGACGTCCTCTTCAAGATCGCCGTGAAGGAAGGCATTATTGACGTCTAATTGATGGACCACCCAATTGCGTTTTACTGCAACAGTTAACAGGCACCGCACCGTCACAAGTTTAGCTACGGGAGCAAAGGTCTCATGGAAATCAATACCTTCAACCTGTGTAAATCCTTTAGCTACTAGTCATGCCTTATAACGCTCAACATCTCCATTTGGTTTGTACTTAATCTTGTATACCCATTTCGAGTCAACAGCTTTCTTCCCAGGAGGGAGAGGAACAATGGACCATGTTCCATTTGCTTCCAAAGCTTGGATCTCCTTTTTCATAGCATCACACCAATGAGGATCTTTAACTGCCTGAGAAAAATACTTCGGCTCATCATGTGAGGTGATGGCCGCCAAAAAAACTTTGTGTGAGCTAGAAAACCTGTCATAGGAGACAAAATGGGAAAGAGGATATACCGTCGAGGTCACTGAGTCGGCAGTGGGCTGTGGGTGGTCGACTGAAGGTGGCAAGTCAGTTACAAAATGTTGCAGATGCTTTGGTTGTGTCTTAATCCGAGGTTCTCGGCGAGAATCATTACCTATGTCAACTCTTTGCTTGCTATGGTCAATAGTGTCAGAATCAGACGTTGTAATAGCATGTCCTCTTACCAAATCATGTGGTGATGACCCAACTATGTCAGAATTATCATTCACGGAGCCTAACTCACATGTAGGGGTATCAAAAGGAACAGGTGGGGAATGACCCAAGGAAGTTGGGATATCATCATCGATGATTATGGGGTTCGACATACGTTTTTGAGCTTCGGAAATAGCCACAGAGAAGTCAAGAGAAGTACTTCGTCCCAAATCTTGGATAAAATCAGCACCATGATTTTTGAATGGAAAAATGTTCTCAAAAAATTTAACATCACGGGAAGTGTATATTTTCTGAGATTGCAAGTCATATACCCGATAAGCCTTTTGCCCAACTGGATATCCCACAAAGATGCACGGTCGACCCCTTTCGCCAAACTTATCCCCTCGCTTGCCGTTGTCATGGGCATAAACTAAGCATCCGAAAATACGTATGTGCTCATAAATAGGTAACTTTCCAAACAATATTTCATAGGGTGTTTTATTACCGATTACTGGGGAAGGCAAACGATTGATTAAGTAAACAACTGTCATAATGCATTCCCCCCAAAACTCAACCGGTAACCCCGCCTCAAAACGCAAAGCCCTAGCAACTTCCAAAATGTGTCGATGCTTGCGCTCGACAACACCATTTTGTTGTGGTGTGTCAGTGCATGAGGTTTCTAAGAATATGCCACGGTTCTCATAATAATTCATCATTAGACCGGATTGAAACTCAACGCCATTATCAGTACGTATTCGCTTGATCTTTTGGTCAAACTGGGTTTCTACCATGTTACAAAATTTGATCAAATACCGACTTACTTCGGACTTATTTTGTAAAAGAAACACCCAAACCCCTCGACTAAAATCATCAACTATGGACAAAAAATAGTGAGCACCAGAAAACGAAGGAGGTTTATATCCTCCCCAAATATCACAATGAATTAACTCTGAAAGTGCAATTTATATTGCACTTGTTTTGTTAATTCGGCCTTTCTTCGTTTATTAACCGGTTCAACGTTTGTAGTTGTTTTTCTATGATTATTTTGTAGGATATATCAAGTTGGGCCTCAACATGCTTAATGGATCACGATCGTTATCAGAAAGGTAATCGTAGCAGTAATCAGAAAGCAGCCATCGTAGCAAATGGGCACTGTAGCAAAAGGGCCAAATAAGAAGAATAGGCGTGATGGGCTTGAAGATTAAAGGATCTATAATTGTTGTAAGGAAGCTGCCATAATGATTCATGGAAGAATATTATGCTATAAGGAAAGTGAGATTTAAAAGAGATTGATATCTAGAAGACTCCTTATACCATTAATACATCAAAGGAAGTTTCTTACCACGAATCCAAGTTTGGGAAGACTTGGGCCTGCCTGCTGCCGACTTGCTTCTTCCTGTGATGAGATTGCCGCAATTATATATAGAAGAAGAAGGAGGTGTTTGCAAGGCTGCCGACTCCAAGAACAAAAAGAGAGAAGATTATTTTGTTTAGGCGTCTTGCTTTACTAGACCTTTACCTCGGTGTTTACTTGTGAGTGTTCTCTAAAGATTGAGAATTACTCTAGTATCATTGAACTAGAATATGTTTTTCTTATCTGTTCTAGGTCTAGTTTTCTGTAAGTTTAATCAATCGTTTTTTATTGGATTAAACTTCTTTTTGTAATTCTACTTTTCAATTTTAGTAGAAGTTTTGCTACGGCACCGTCGGTATCTTTATATACCGACTTGAGAAATCTTGTGTTCAGTTTTATTCCGCTGCACTTTTATGAGTTTTGTTGATTCCAGTTCATTGTTGTCGTAGTCTGGTTGATCACTGTTCACTGTTGAGAAACGGTGTTGACTCAACATCAATAGTCAACATCGTCAAATCGCATGTAAGTACCAATCCGGTCCAGCTTCTAACAAGTGAGTGGTAGTCACCACCTAATTAATTGGTGTCTGGATTTGGTACTACTACGATGGACGCTATCAATTCAAGTGTCAACAGACTACCTGTGCTAGATGGGTCGAACTACCACTACTGGAAGATAAGGGTCAGAACCTACATCAAATCAATTGAAGGGCGTGCATGGAAATCTGTTCTTGAAGGCTACACGTGGCCTACCATAGGACCAGATGCTGATGGAGATGTCGTTCCAAAATTTGAAGCTCAATGGTCAGGTGATGATTTTCTTGCTAGCTCTTACAATGAAAAAGCCTTGAATGCAATTTTCTCTCATGTTGATCCTCATATGTTTAAACTCATACAAAATTGCACTACTGCTAAACAAGCTTGGGATTTACTCCAAAATCATTGTGAAGGTGATAATAGTATCAAACAAACTAAATTGCAACTTCTTTGGTCTAAATTTGAAAACTTGAGAATGAAGGAAGAAGAAACAATTGATTCTTACTTTGACAAGCTTCTCACTATTTCTAATGATATTCAACTTCTTGGAGATGTTCGATCTCTTTCTTCAAAGTTTGATATAAAAAGAACGATTTTGGAGGATAATCAAAATCTGGCAGCTATGGATTTTCATACCTTGATGAACAATTTAAAGAATTTTGAAATTCAACAAGATGAACGAAAAGGTACGAAAAACCATAGTATGTCTCTGCACTTAAAATCGAAAGTCCCTGAGTCTGAAAGCAGTAGTGACGGTTCTGATGAGATAACTGAAGAAGCCTATAATACTTTAGTTAGAAAGTTTAATAAGCTTAGGTTTAGGAAAAATTCTAACAAAGGATCTTCAAGTAACTCAAAAGGCACTAACAAGTTCAATAAAAGTGTAAGCTCTCCTGGTTCGAGTCCTGTTTTGAGTCCTGCTCAACTTAGCAAAGTTAGATGTTTTGAATGTCAAGGATAGGGACATTATCATAATGAATGTGCTAACACTCTTCGAAAGGAGAAAAAGACCTTGCTTGCTTGTCTCAGTGATGTGTCAGGTGATGAACAGGAAACAGATGATTCAGAAGAGAATGTTGCAGCTCTGTCCTCTGTTATGAACGATGTTGGAAATCAATGTTTAGTCAACACTGAAGACTCAACATCATCGCAGATTCTTTTCTTTGGTTATGATGATTCACAGACTTGTGAAGAGATATTCAGTGGAAACTTTACTGACTCTGGGAACTCAATATCCACTAACATCCTCTGTTTGCATGGTTCAGTTGATTTGTCTGCAGATCTTTCTCTTGAAGAAGAGTTCACTGACGAACAAATAGTGGAAGAACTGAAACAGATGTATGAAGATCTCCTTAAGGAATGGAAGAAGCTTAAAAAGCTCAACAAGAGACTTGCAAAGGAGAATAATAGTCTAAAGGAAACCACTGTGAAACTGGAAGTGGCATTGACGCGCAAAGAAGCAGAACTGGAAAAAGTAACATCTGAACTTAATAGAGAAAAGAAAGTCATTGCCAAGTGGAACTCTTCTACATCAAAGCTTGACTACATGCTTGATCAAGACAACGAAGGTACTTGCCTAGGTTATACAGGTAACTTTGACTCCTCTTTTGATAATAAGATAGGGTGCAACATGCTTTGCAATTCTGACTTGAATGATTCAACTAAAATGCAAAACATTAAGTCTCTGTCTGAACTAGTCAACGCTCCCGTTTTTGTCAAAGAAAAAGGTAATGTCATAGAAGAGACCAAAAAGACCTTTGTGTGTCAATATTGTCTTAAGATTGGTCACTTAAAACCTTACTGCTTTACTTTTCTGAGAGATCTAAAAAGAGGCAAGATAGAGAAACATGTGGAGGAATCAAACTTGAGTGTGTCCGCTCTAAAAACAGAAAAATCAAAAGTGTCGATTCCAAAATCTGGTCACATAGTTGCCTCTGTTAAACTGAATGAAAAGTCCAATGTTGAGTCAACATCGACTTCAACAGCGTCTGGTTCCAAGATCCCCGTGTCAAATTCTTACCATACTGTCTCTAGTCAGCAACTAAAAGTGTCTGGAACTGGGAAAAACTCTAGAGAAAAGTATAAGAGAGTTTAGGCTCATAGGGAAAAGATTGTCTGCAATGTTGCTTTCTCTGTTGCTACCTCTCCTAACAATGTAGGAAAATGGTACTTTGACAGTGGATGCTCACGACACATGACAGGCACCATAAGTAATTTGTCTACCTTTGTCTCTCAAAAAACTGGAAAGGTAACTTATGGTGGAGGTTACAAGAGTCAACATCTTTGGAAAGGGTACGTTAACCCTCAAGGTGTTCCAACCGAAAAATGTCCTTTTGGTTGAAGGACTTACTGCTAACCTTCTTAGTGTCAGTCAATTGTGTGATGATGATTTAAAGGTCAAATTTAACAAGCATTCTTGCAAGGTTTACACTTGTAGGGAGAAAGTTGTTGTGATGACAGGCACCAGATCCACTGATAACTGCTATGTGGTGGCTGATCCCCACAAATGCATGTTGGCAAGGATGATGAAGCTGTGACTTGGCATAAGAAACTTGGCCATGTAAACTATAGGAACATGGAAAGGCTCATCAAACTGGATGCGGTTAGAGGATTACCAAAGCTGAACAATGCCGGGAAGCAAGTGTGCGATCGCTAAAAGGTAAACAAACCAGAGTTGTTCATACATCCTTGCAATCTGAAGGGCAGAAAACAGGTACATCCAGTTGCTTTGAACTCTTACATATGGACTTGATGGAACCAATTGAGGTAGAAAGTCTAGGTGGTAAGAGGTACATCTATGTCATAGTTGATGATTTTTCTCGATTTACTTGGGTAAACTTTTTAAAAGAAAAATCTGAATCTTTTGATTCCTTCAAGAAACTGTATGCTAGGTTTAACAATCAATATGTTGTTGTTCAACGCATTAGGTCCGACCATGGTAGGGAATTTGAGAATCAAACCTTTGCTGAGTTTTGTGACAAGAAAGGAATTTTTCATGAGTTTTCTGCACCCAAAACTCCACAGCAGAATGGAGTGGCTGAGAGAAAGAATCGGACCCTACAAGAAATGGCAAGGGTTATGTTAAGTTCCATGAACCTCTCAAAAAGATTGTGGGTTGAAGCTGTAAATACAGCGTGCCACATCATAAATAGAGTCTACCTTAGACCAGGAACTTCAACCACTCCCTATGAGATTCTTAATGGCAAGAAACCTAATCTTAGGTACTTTCATGTTTTTGGGTGTGTTTGCTATATTCTCAATGATAGAGAACCTTTAGGCAAGTTTGATGCTAAGAGTGATAAAGGGATTTTTGTAGGTTATTCTCTTAATAGCCATGCTTATAGAATATACGATTCAAGGACTCAAACAGTTCAAGAATCTGTTAATGTTACCTTTGATGACTCTATGTCTTGTGACAAACAGCAAAATGAGACAGGTACTGAATATGATTCTTTGAATCGTAAATGTACTAAATCGGATGCTGATTGGACGATTCCCCGGACATTGGGCTATCGAGAGAAGATGGAGGCAATGTTGATCACAATGTTGACTCAACATTGCACCCAACATTGCAGGGGGAGAGCTCATCAGATGAATCTGTCTCAGAACATGAAGATGAACATTGCTCGAATCAAATGTGCCATGGATTCCATAAGACATGATCCACCTCCAAGGATTCGCAAAGATCACCCAAGCACTCAAGTCATTGGTGATCCAAGGGTAAGAATGACTCTTAGGGGAAACACCAGAAAGAACTACAAGGAAACGCTACGCAATGCAACCTTGTGTCAAACGGTAAGTTCTTCTTGCTTTGTTTCGCTTATTGAACCCAAGAATGTGAAAGAAGCCTTAAAAGATGAGTATTGGATAGAGGCCATGCAAAACGAACTGCACCAATTTAAAACCAATGAAGTTTGGTCTTTAGTGCCTCGTCCTCTAGAAGTGAATGTCATAGGAACAAAATGGATATTCAAAAACAAAAGTGATGAAAATGGGATAGTTATTAAGAATAAAGCTCGTCTTGTTGCTCAAGGTTACACTCAAGTTGAAGGAATAGATTTTGATGAAACATTTGCTCCTGTGGCTAGATTAGAATCCATTAGACTTCTGCTTGCTATTGCGTGTGCTTTAAACATTAAACTAAAGCAAATGGATGTTAAGGGAGCCTTTTTGAATGGCTATATTGATAAAGAAGTTTATGTGGAACAACCTAAGGGCTTTGAAGATCCAAGTCACCCCGACTATGTGTATAAACTAAAAAAGGCCCTGTATGGTTTGAAGCAAGCTCCCCGTGCTTGGTATGCTCGATTAACTGATTTTCTAGTTGATTTTGGTTTCAAAAAGGGGGAGGGAGATCAAACACTGTTTATCCTTAGAAAAGGACATGATCTGTGCATTGCTCAAATATATGTTGATGATATTGTGTTTGGCTCAACTAATCCCTCTATGGTAGATCAGTTTGTGAAAGCTATGACAGGTACCTTTGAGATGAGTATGATAGGAGAACTCAGCTATTTTCTTGGACTTCAAATCCAACAGAAGGAAGATGGTCTATTCTTGTCCCAGGAAAAATATGCACGAAATCTGATCAAAAAATTTGGGCTCGAAAGTGCCAAACCGTGCAGTACTCCGATGGCTACATCGTTGAAGCTAAGCAGAATCGATGTTGGGGAGGATGTTGACCCAACATTGTACAGATCAATGATCGAAAGTCTCTTGTATCTATCTGCTAGTAGACCAGATATCATGTTCTCAGTTTGCGTCTATGCCCGGTATCAATCTAACCCAAAAATCCCCCATTTAACTGTTGTTAAGAGAATCCTTAGATATATATCAGGAACTGTTAATCTAGGATTATGGTTTGCATGTGATACAAACACTAATCTGGTGGGATTTAGTGATTCTGATTGGGCTGGTGATCTAGATGATAGAAAATCCACTAGTGGAGGTTGCTTTTATCTTGGTCCAAATTTGGTGTCTTGGTATAGCATGAAATAAAACTGTGTGTCACTTTCGACTGCTGAATCTGAATATGTAGCAGCCGGAAGTTGTGTGTCTCAACTAGTTTGGTTGAAAAATATGTTACATGATTATGGTCTACAAAGTGCTACCCTCTTGATGTTCTGTGACAACTTTAGTGCCATACATATTTCTAGAAACCCTGTTCAGCATTCTCGCACTAAGCACATAGATATTAGGCATCATTTCCTTAGGGACTTGGTCACTAAGCAAGTGATTGACATAGAACACATTGACACAACAAACCAACTAGCAGATATTTTTACCAAACCCTTAGACAGTGAGAGATTCTTCAGTCTCCGGAGATCTCTCGGTATGTGCTCTCTGTGACTGTCAGTGTTGAGAACCAATGTTGACTCAACATCACGGTCAACATTGGATGTTTAGTAAGAGTGATGCTGTTGTCTTTTTATTTTTTTTATTCATGTGTGTTTCTGTGCTCCTGTACTTCTGTACGTGTCTTTGGCTGATCTTATTTTGTAGCTTACAGTGGTGTTGCTTAGGGTTTGAAAGACTACTCGAAACCAAGGTTGAAAGGGATCGAGTCTTCTGTGTGTTTGCTTTATGTAAAACCCACTTTTGCTGCTTTTTGGCTATTTTTACTCGTACCTTGACTCGCACTTGATGTTGCCTCCTGTCCTTTATGCTTAATAAATCTAATGAATTATGATAAAAAGGGCTCGAAGTGTTTCCGTCGAGGATCGTGTTGGGCAGGTTTCAAATACTATCCAAATATCGACGTGGCCAATGTGTCATATGTCGTGAGGGTTGATGGCATGTACTGGAAACCGACACGCACAAAAGTGCCGATTCTCGTAATGCTGCTGGTTCACTTTCTGAGTACCAAATAACCCAATGTGGTCAAATGAGTGATCTTTATGCCATGAGACGTGTGTTTGCCTAACTCCGCATAGGCTTCGGCTTTGGAGCGGATTCATACGTGTGCCAATTATTTGACATGGTTCACGGTCTCATGGTCACCCCCACTCAAACTTATGCTAATTATTCAATCTACTTTTTGAGGCAATGTTGGGTGTGTTTCTTTGGTATTCCTTTCTCTTTCTGTTTTGCATGCAGCATCAGTGGTGTTAATCGAATCTGCACATTTTGAGACTTGGTTTCCTGGCTGACTTACATTAAGAGTGGTCTGATTTCCCGATGTTGTCACCAAAGTTGAGTCAACATTCAAGTCAGCATTGATTGTGCATGAAGTACTGTTTGCTTAACTACTGTTTTTTTTTCTTTTATTTATGTGTTTCTTTTTTGTGTGTTTTTGGGTTTGAGGGGGAGTAGGTCTAAGGTATTTCCTTGGGGTTTTGGGTTTTGCATTCTTGTTCTTGCATTTCAAGTCATTTTCTTTAAAATCAAGATTTTTGGTCAACCTCACTAGGGTTTATCTGTTTATCTGATTACATTGACTTGACGGATAACTGTCTTACTTGCAACTTTAATCTTTAATTAACAGTTGTGCACAGTTTTTCGTTGCTTTGATATATATCTGCAGGAATCTATCTTGAAGCAAACCCAACAACACTCATCATGACTTATCTTGTAAGTTGTGTACTTGACCATCCGCTCTCTTCACGTCACTGCCCTCCAGCTGACCATCCACTATATTCCTGATTACTACCCTTCAGCTGATCCGTCCTATAGTCCTGATTTTGCTACTTTCTTTGCCAGTGTTGACTACAGTGTTGAGTCAACATCGTGTCGACAACATTAGTACTTTGTCTGCAGGTCCTCAACAGATTACCAAGATGGTGAAGTTTCTGTAAAAGAACTTTGTTTTCTTTCTTTCCTCACAAAAAAGGGGGAGAATGTTTGTACTCTTGGTTTTTTGTATTAAGGGGGAGTTCTTGGAGCAAGGGGGAGTTGCTTGATAGTGTCTTGAATTTTCCTACTAACTACTTTCAGGCTTTTGTGAAGAAAGGCAAGAATTAAGGGGGAGATTGAAAGTGCAATTTATATTGCACTTGTTTTGTTAATTCGGCCTTTCTTCGTTTATTAACCGGTTCAACGTTTGTAGTTATTTTTCTATGATTATTTTGTAGGATATATCAAGTTGGGCCTCAACATGCTTAATGGATCACGATCGGTTACTGTAACAGTTACTGTAGCAAACGGGCACTGTAGCAAACGGGCCAAATAAGAAGATTAGGCGTGATGAGCTTGAAGATTAAAGGATCCATAATTGTTGTAAGGAAGCTGCCATAATGATTCATGGAAGAATATTATGCTATAAGGAAAGTGAGATTTAAAAGAGATTGATATCTAGAAGACTCCTTATACCATTAATACATCAAAGGAAGTTTCCTTACCACGAATCCAAGTTTGGGAAGACTTGGGCCCACGCCGACTTCTTTTGCTTCTTCTTGATGAGATTTTGCAATTATATATAGAAGAAGAAGGAGGTGTTTGCAGTAAACTAAGAAAGAAAAAGAGAGAAGATTATTTTTGTTTAGGCGTCTTGCTTTACTTTACCTCTTGTTTTGTTTACTTGTGAGTGTTCTCTAAAGATTGAGAATTACTCTAGTATCATTGAACTAGAATATGTTTTTCTTATCTTAGTTTTTTTTAAGTTTAATCAATCGTTTTTATGGATTAAACTTCTTTTTGTATTCTTTTTTTTTTTTAGTAGTTTTTGCTCTGCAATCTTTATATCTATACTTGAGAAATCTTTGTGTTCATTTTTATTCCATTTTTTTCGAAGTTTTGTTGATTCCGTTCCTTTGTCGTATCGGTCGATCACCGATCATCGAACATCTTTTGAAAGCATCATTGACATCACATCAACATCGCTCAAATCTCATCCGATCCTACCCATCCTCTAACAAACTCAAAACATCCTTGGGTTTTAATATAACTATTGGGAAACGGTAGACGGGTCTGTTTTGCTCGTAAACAAGAATCGCAATATATATGACGATTATCAAAATGTTTTCGTAAAACCGATCTTCACGAAGAAGGATGCCCGAGTCGCTTGTGCCATAGATGCGGTTCAATTGTAACTGACAAAGCCGCCCCTTCATGCCGAATTGATTCCAAGTGATAAAGACCATCACATTGGCGACCCATGCCAATCAGCTTCCTCGAAGGTAAGTCCTGCACATAACAAAAATCCGGATGGAATGTTAGCGCACAATTTAGCTCCTTAGTTAAGCGACTGACAGAGATTAAATTACACTTGAAATCTGGAATATTTAAAACTCTATTAAGTGTTAATCCATCAGCTATGTTGGCACTTCCAAAGACTTTTCGATCGATTGATTCACCGTTTGGAATTTTGACAGCAGGCCCCAAATCTTGCTCAGTCACATTTACCAATAGTTTCTCATCACATGTTATATGCTCCGTTGCACCAGAATCTATTACCCAAGGTCGAGCGAAATCGAGATTACCTGCCATGTTGGCTGTAGGATTGGAATTTGGTGAATTCACCTTTGTTAGCTCGGAATCAGACTTTACAAGTTCAATAAATCTGGCCAATTGATCATTGGTAAGAGATAGGGCTGGTGGGTTGCCAACTTGGGCCGCGCGTGGGAAATTAGTCACATTAAACCCATCTCCTTTGTTTCCTCTGTTCTGATAACCAGTCACGCCCAAGCGTCGCCCGTCAATGCGATTTGCTGCTGCTTCGCTTCGATCTGCATTGCCGCCTGAAGGCTCACGACTTGCAGATTTATTTCCCGTGCGCCAATTAGGTGGGTACCCGATTATTTCAAAGCAATTTTCAACGGTATGATTTAATTTTCTGCAATTTGAACATCGCCTTGGTTCCTCTCGATTGTATTCTGTCCGTCGAGTTTGAACCTGAAAAAGCAGCAGCATCAATTGTATTTCGACGAGAGACGGAGATGTTTCTTTGTTGTTCATCATCATGTACTGAGTGGTAAGCAGCTCCGAGAGTTGGTGTGGTTGTTGTGCTTAAGATTTGGGTTCTAACAATTCCATACTCATCATTCAGTCCCATCAAGAAATTGTACAGTTGCTCTCGCTCTCGAATCGCAACGAAATCCTTCTTTGCATCACAAGAACATCCATCACAGGTACAACGGGGAGCCGGGTTGATGGACTGGATTTCATCCCAAACTCCTCGAAGCTTCGTGTAATACGTAGAAATCGACATATTTTCTTGTCGGATGCGGGTAATTGCCCTTCTTAATTCATAAGCGCGGGGGGCATTTTGCTTACCAAATCTTTCTTTAAGATCAGTCCAAATTTCTTGAGCTGTTTTTGCTCGAATAACATTGCTACGAACATCCTTTTCCATAGCTGTTGTTAACCATCCCTTAACCATTGCATTGCAACGTATCCAGTAGGGTTAATTCTTGCTATCAGACTTTGGCATCAAGATCGTGCCGTCAACAAAGCCAAATTTGTTTTTTGCTTGAAGGGCGTTGGTCATCTCATTGACCCAGTCGCCGTAGTTTCCATCGCGTAAAAGATCGCCAACAAATAGATCTCCAGGTTTATCAGATGCGCTAACGAAGTATGGTGACATAACATCAACGGACGAATACGAGGTAGAACTCTCGTTGCCCTTGTCTCCTTTGTTACCATCGCCAGACATGTTTTTAGCTGGGAGTTTTTATGTGCGGCAGGAAGGCTGTATGAGTGTGGGTTTGGGTTACTGTGATTTGCGCCCAGAATACTTCTTGAGATGTAGTTAACACCTCAGATAGTTCTAAAGCTTCTCATACTTGTATATATACTCCCATGTACTACTAGTTAAATATACAGAATAACACTACAATTATTTCTCAACAAATGGAAACTATTTCCTCAATAATAATTGAGAACCAAATACATGAGCAAGGTTCACTCAATTAAAATTTAGCTCTAATTGTATGCCAATCAAGCAATTAATCCTAGTGTCCTACCCACTCCTTCGTCCCTTTGGTTGAGATAAGAATAAGAATGTTTATATTTGACCGGATCGGATCCAGTTTTCCAAGTAAGCCGACTTGCCTAGCTCCTCCTGGGCCTGGGTGATGTGATGGATTTTTGGATAGATAAGGCGATCTGGATTTACCATGGAATTAATTGTTCTTATTACTTACCACTACTACCTTTTAGCGAGTGGTTATCTTATCACAATTCACATATCACAACAAGAAGGTAAACTAAACTAAACTAAATTATAGTATTTGATTCCCTTCTCATCAACATCTTCGTCACACTACTGTCAACCGTCAAAATACATGTAGCGCAACAAGTAGCAGTAACAATTAAAATCAAGTAATAATTTCTCCCCACAATACAGCCAAATATAAATAAATAAAAATTATTGTCTTTTCCTCAAGTTGGTTTATACTGCGATATTCACCAATTTATGCTCGACCACTTTCTCAACTCATCATCATCATCACACCTGCTTGACAACAAACCTCTCCTTCTTCCTTGAATCTCAACTTCCACTTTCTCTTCTCCATCATTCCTTAGAGGTAAATAAATTCATCTCCAAATTCGTTGTATTGCTCACTCAATTCCGTTTCGTTGCTTACAAGTCCGTTGATTAATTGCCAGATCTGTTCTTAATCATGTTTTGATTTTCGTACAATCCAATCAACACCGAATCGCTTTTCGCGTTTTATTCTGCTTATTTACGCCATCCGATTGTATTGGTTATTGAATTCTGTAATTTCTATGGTTTGAGGTTTACGATTTTGTTGTGAAATTCAGCTGGTTGATTTGTTAATCGTTAGTATTTACTTTTGAAATTCTTATGATGTACGGACTAGATGATGGATGAATCATGGTGCTGAGTTTGTTCTATTTTGCTTTTTTACATGTTGTAACGATTTGTGACAATCTGCATTGAATATTTCAAACTTTTGTTGTGTGGAATCAGGTAATTTACGATAGCTATATGTAGTTCTCTTAACTCGATGCAGTTGTGTGATGATTGATTCTCAGGTATAGAATTTTGAAGTCTGGGTGGGGCTGTACCTCGTTTTTGCCGTTTCGTTGTCTGAGTACTCTAGTGGAGAATGACCCAACGGTTTGTACTTCTTACCCTTTGGTATATATTGTGATTTTTGTTTTTATTAATGGATGGGTACGTAGTAAATTATACTTCCCGTTTGACAGGTATGGAGTGTATTAATGCACACGAAATACCATGTTGCAGTGCTTAGAAGGGATCAAGCATTTGTGTGCTTCGGTACTCCAGTGCTGTGAACTCGATAGGCAGTCAAGGGGTCTCGAGGATCCTGAAATTCTTGCAAGGGAGACTGTGTGTATGTTTCCGCCACCTATATTATTTTATTTATGATCAACACTGAACCCCCAACAGCCTTAAATACATATACCACGGTAGGGAAGAGCTAAACAAAGAATGAAGAAACAGTAGAACATTGTGGACCTGGATAGCAGTGATATGGAAAAAAATTGTGAAACTCCTTTTATATCTGGTTCTGAACCAGGAAGCGAAAAAGTAATACTCTCTAAACACTAATTCCATAAGTGTTGAAACAATTATTGCTTGTCTAACTTGTTTCGTAATTTGTGAATAAGAAGAGAGATGGTAGGATGGTTCGCTGTAAAGTTCAATTGGTTAATATAGTAGTCATTAAATGTTTAGCACTAGGAAAGTAGAGGGAAAACTATAGAAATGTGTCATATCATGTTTTAATATCAGAAGCATAAGATGAATAAATTGTATAATCATGGTCTATTATGGCATTTGGGTGGCTGGATGTTTTTCTTTTTATAATGAAACAGGAGAGTGTTCTCATGAAAACTGCTTATGTCTTTTTCTTATCCTTTTTTAAACTATGAATGAAGTGGGTAGTCAATCCTCATGAAAAAGTGGTTACAGTGTCTAGTCATCCCATAGTTCAGCTTTCTCTGCAACTTGATGTAATATTTACCTAATTTATCTCACATGCGTTGTCTACTCTACCCACCCAACACGAGGCAATGTCCCTCCCTCTTTTAGATCATGGGAGCTCATAGATCTTATCAATTCATGTATTGTAATTAGAAAGGAAGGCCTTAACTTGTTTTTTTCCCCGTATCTCTTGCAGTTAGCGTAAGTGAGATAGAGGCACTTTATGAGCTGTTTAAGAAGATTAGCAGTGCTGTGATTGATGACGGTTTAATCAACAAGGTTGCTAATATGATTACTTTCTTTCCCCATATAGTAATTTTCGATGATTTGAATGTACGTGCAGTGTCATCTATCTAAATATTGCTGGTGGAAAATAATTATGCAGGAAGAATTTCAACTAGCATTATTCAAGACAAACAAGAAAGAGAGTTTATTCGCTGATCGGGTACACCAAGTTTTAACTAATTCTGTCTTCCACAAAACTTTCTACTGCAGCACACCCAGTGTCATTTTATTAATTAGCATTTGTGATCCCCGGTTGAACTCTACTCTCAGCTGTACGTACGCCTACACCCACTGGATCTGAGTGGCACATGTACTTTTACACCCTATTAGCTAATCAAAATTAAAATGATATTTTTTTCAATGCGCAGGTATTCGACTTGTTTGACACAAAACACAATGGAATTCTTGGTTTTGAAGAGTTTGCCAGGGCACTTTCTGTATTCCATCCAAATGCTCCAATCGATGATAAGATAGAATGTATGCCCACCATACACACTGTTTTTCTTTTGTGTCTCACCAACATTCTCCTCTATTTCAACTTTTTATTTTTTTGTTTTGCAGTTTCTTTTCAACTGTATGATCTGAAGCAGCAAGGTTTCATTGAAAGGCAAGAGGTAACTGCTATCGCTCTGGCCACTGTTCTCTATGGAAACATTGTAATGCCCTTAAAATAAAGTATGAAATAAAAAGAATTCTTCAGTTGAATCCAGTAATCCGAAAGCTAAAAATGAGCAAAAGTCAAGTAATTCATTGTTCACATGCACACGCTGGAATATCAGAGTGCTATCTAGCATTTTATTTCCTTTTTGCTTTATAGATTTCGACACGTAAGATGCCTCAAAGTCGTTGATGTTTGTTAACTGAGAGTGGGTGTTGTCTTTCTTATAAGTTGCATACACAAGACCCTTTTTTAAAACAAAATTATTTTTATACGCTTTAGTTCCCAGTCTGTGGCTTTGTTAGGCTTTCTTAGAATTTTGCTCGATTTGAACTTGGATTACCATTTCCGACTTTTATAGAGTGGAAAACTCTTTCTATTTCATATACGTTATCTTATGGGCCATTACATAGGCTCATTCACAACACAGATGCCTTGATCTTTTTCTTCAATTTCTTTAACATTGTTGGTTCAGTTTGGGGGTGGCTTTTCAGTTGGTTTTAGTTTTCTGTAAATGTGACATATAGGACTGAGCGTAAGTATAATGATGCTCAGCTTTTCAATCTTTATGCGGATTGTGTTTATCATAGCAAGAAGTATATAAAATTTTTACTAAGAGTTGGGGAGCTGAGGTGTGCTTCATATTATTGGGACTCAATCTTACACAAACGAGACTCAAATTGTGTACACGATTTGGTTATTTCAAAGTATTAATTGTGAAGGTTAAGTCCTTGACATATTCACTCAAGTCAGATCATTAATATGGTCCATCTTTGGCTTCTCTCTGTCAGGTAAAGCAAATGGTGGTTGCGACTCTTGCTGAATCTGGTATGAACCTATCTGATGAAGTTATTGAGAGCATCATCGACAAGGTTGGTTATGATTCTAGTCTTTCTCCCTCTATTGTTCTCCTTATAAACTTAAACACGCATTACATCAGATAGAATTTGCTTTCCAAATTACCATGGCAAGAAGTTATTTATTGAGTCTCTGAACCATTGTGTCTTTCAAGTGGTCATGATAATACAACATCAGTTTTATAAGTATTTTGCAAATCTGCGCATGGCTGATCAGTTGGGGAAATAATCTGAAATTTTGCTGCTTAAAGTTCCACTGCTCAATCAAGTTGACATTCTAGAGAAATTTGCCTGGATTCAATGCAATAGGAATTTGCAAGCTTGAGGTTTGGCTTGTATCATCAAATTTCTGGTTATCTTTTCAGACTTTTGAGGAAGCTGACACAAAACATGACGGAAAGATCGATAAAGAAGAGTGGAGAAGTCTTGTATTACGGCATCCGTCACTTTTGAAAAACATGACCCTTCAATATCTCAAGTATGTGCCACTTTCAGTAATAAGATTATTATTTATTGTGAATGTTTCCGTCCATGTATCTCTCTAACAAGGCCAATAGGCAGTTAGCCCCACCAAATCATTACGGGGTGCATGCTCGTTATTATCCAATGATTGTTATCTGTTCTTATTGAAGTGTTAATGGATGTTTTCTGTTTCCTTAAAACAAAATTATGTTGGTTGACAACTGGTGTGGAAGGTTGTTGAACACTTGAACGTGCTTCCTCTATATCTTTTGCATTTTCACATAGGAACTACTTAGTCGTCCTCAAGTTAGAGGCCTCAGGGAAACTAGAGCTACAGATATATTATATTGTTAATAGAAGGCATTAAATTCAACTCCTGCAAACAACGCACCTGTAAAGAACAACAAATTTTAGATCCGCCACATGACTGCGGTTATTATCAGTGCTGCTGCATGTATACGTTTTAAATAACTGTGTGTTTCTTACCATGACAGGGACATTACCACCACATTTCCGAGCTTTGTATTTCATTCAAGAGTTGAGGATACCTAGTTCCAGAAGTTCTTGGGTCCGTGTTTATGGCTTTGTTTGAAACTTTGCTATTCCATGTGCAGTCTTTTATAGAATTTTGTTGGCAGTGATTATATTGCTTTTTTATTTCATTATTGGTCGTGTAATTTTGGTGTCATTTGATTCACTCCTTGCTTGTTCCAGTTTAGCTCTTGGTTGTAATTTGGAGCGGAATTTTAAATTTGATTTGGAAGCGAATTGATATAAGGAAATTATCGGTGATGCATGATTATGATCATGCAAGTTATTCCTCGGGTTGTATAAAAACTAGGGCTCCCTGCACTTTAAGGTGAATTACTGATAACGGAATATCTTGATTTTTTGGAGTACGAGGGTGTGTTTAGATTCAATCTTTTTGTTGGATTAGTAGAACTTCGAAGTTGTAAAAGCAGGAAAAAATTAGAGCACTAAAAGTGTGTAAATGTTGAATAATGTGTTTTTTGTATGTTTATAAATAATGTGAATGTAAAATTTGATGTAGAAAAATATGGGCTTTTCTCTGTGTTGTGTGAATATAAAACTATAACTATAGTAGTACTGTATTGTAGAACAGATCCAAAAAGAAAAACAGCCACAGGTTAATAGAAAGCACAATTAAACATATTTGAACTTTGAAGAGAGCTTTCTCTATTCGACACAACAAAAATTCTAGTCGTGTGTGTTTTATTCTGCTTAAAAAGCTATGCTGATGCTTCCGGACAATCAAATTGTTGATAAAAAATTACTAAGATTAATTTTCTCTACAAATACACCAGGAGTCCTTCAAAGAACCATCACATTTTCATTTGAAGTAAATCTAAATAGGATAAAAGATAAATACATGGAACTCCTTTTTCGTATGGTCGAAAAAAGATTTACTTGTTTGATAACTTGGTAGATAAGGTAACCGGTAGGATTAATGTGTGGTACAATAGATTCTTCTCAAGTGATGGAAGTGCTACCTTAATACCAGTACACACAACATGTCCGTCACAAAAATACCTTCCACAACAATTTGGAACATGGACTAAATCCAGAACAAATCTTCTTCTTCTTCTTCTTTTATTGCTTCCTTGTCTTATGTTATTGCTTCCATTTCTTGCTACACTACCTCATAGTGGGTATATTCATCAATCATCATTATATAATGTTGCACCTCCATTTCTTGGTACACCTCGTAATATATTCTTCATTGCGCCTCGACTTCTTTCCGCTTTGAATACTTCTTCGATTTCGTGTATGCAATCCACTTTAATTTTATTGGTACAGCTCGTAGTGTATTATTCTTCAGTACATCATTTTTACTAAAGAATTTTTTTTTTGTAGTACCTCGAGTGCCTCTGCCCTAGAAGTAAATTGTCCTAGGTAGGATTGACACTTAGCCTTCATATCCTCTACTCCTATTTGATACTGTAATTGATATATAATATACTCCCACGAAAATCGTATCAATACTTTTGACATGTATCCTCCAAGTAGTGCCTCCATAGCATTTCTATTCGATCATTTGTACAACTCCTGGAACTATGTTGTTTGGACATATTATATACCCCTCGACTGACTTTGCACCCTCAAAGCGCTTCTTTTTCTTTGACACGAAGGATTGCCTTTGTTTAAAATCTTTAATAAAATGTGTAGACTTTATAGATCCCTTGATAAAATTTGAGCATTCGTAGTAATCCTAAGTTTCTTTGTTTGATAGACATGTCAAAATTTATTGGCAAGGGATTGGGAAAGGGAGACCCCCCCTTCGGATGATGTGGTCTTCAATGACACGTTCGATGAAGAATACCCCTCGGGAAGGGAGGCTACGAATTAACGCTCTTCGAGTCCGTGCACTCAGAGTTCTTCGACGGTTGACAAGAACCAAAATACTTATACTATTCCTCATTCTCAACGAAAAGTCGGGCTTGTTCGTCAAAGGGAGATTCATTTGGGAATTGGGGGGCCAACGACCAATCGAAACACCTCATCGGATAAGGGCAAGAGTCGTGTGGATCCAAAGGTTAAGGGGAAAAGGCCTGCGGATCCTCGAGACGTTGAGCCTCGAAATTTTACGAAGCTAGTGGAGAAGCCAAAACGGGTTATTAAACCGAAAGTTGTAAAGGGGGAGGACTTCTTCCGGATATCAGCTCGAAGGTTACTGTTGATGAAATTCCAATCCTTAGGAAAAAAATACAATATCCCACCGCACATTGATATTCTTGCTCCGGGGCCATCGGATAGGATGTATAATCCCCCTCCAGGATGCATATGTGTTCACTTCAAGAGCCTCGAGCATGGGCTTCGAATCCCTTTCAACTAGCAAATACAAAATTTTCTTAACCACCTCAAGATAAACCCTACACAGCTCGTGCCGAATGCATGGGGTCTTCTTGTATGTTTCTACATAGTGATGCGCTTCGAGCGTCAGATGCTAAGCCTTCAAAACTTTTTTGTTGTCTTTGCCTTAGCCCAAGGTCCCCAGGACAATGGGTTTTATTACATTAATGCTCGTCCTTGATTTAAGATGTTTCGCTCCTTCATCTCCTCTAACGGGAACAGTTGGAAATCTAAGTATATTTTTCTTCGCCTCCCCGCGACTGTCGAGGGTAAGCCTCAAAGCTGGGGATTACCGAGGGTCTGAGAGACAATATTATACCTCCCCATGAATTCTTAGTTGAGGAGAACCTTCCCGATTGGACCGTATGCTACGAGGAGTTGGATCCTGACAAGAGGCTATGGGTATATGCCCTTATTTATGAGCCGATCATGTACTTATCCCTTCATACCCATATACCCGTTTATTGTGTTGGGGTCTTCGACTTGAGTAAGTGAGGAGACCTTCGAATGTTTAATACTTGGTCATATTTGTAACTCTAATATTTGTATTGCTTGTTTTCGCCTTTGTGTACTAATCCTTCGATGTCATGTTTACAGGGTATTGGTTTGGTTCCGCGATGTCCATGTATAGAAAATTATCTCTCGAGAATGCTGCGAAGGCTGGGGCTCGCACCCTCGAACGTCTAATAAATGAGGGGGTAAACATTGCCGAGGCACTTCAACCACCTCTTAATGATGCTGAGGCGCTTCCAGAAACTAGGCCCTACGAGGATGACGATCCTTCTGGTTTGAAGAGGCCTGATATGGCTCATGGGGACGGGGTTCAAACTACTAATGTTGATGTGGTGCCTGAGGCGCCTCCTTCAAAGGACCCCCCTACAAGAGATGGATCGCAAGACGATCCCAATGATCCAGTACCTTTGAACTTTGATTTCATAGACGCGAGTGTGACGGTAAGCCATTGCAGGAAGAAGCCCGAAGCAGATGCCTCGGTTGATGTCTTGGTTGAACAAGCTTTACCTGCTTCGAAGAAGAAAATGAAGAGTAAGGACCAAGTTGGTGGCTCTATCGAGGCGTCTAATACTTCAGACCCACTATGCTCGCATGGGATGAGATCTCTCGTTGGTGATGAGGAGGTCATCGAGGAGGAGGCCATGAGGCCCCTCGATGTGCAACAGAGGCGTATGTACCACTTCCTCGAAAAGGTGAGTTCAAATAAATTTTAGGCATGTCTTGTCCTTCAATTCTTTAGCTAATATTCTTGATTTTGAATGTAGGCCGTGAACCAACACCTCGGGGTGGCAAGGAGAGTACGAAGGTTTGACGGGTTAGCAGAGGAGACCAAAAGTCTTCGTGAGAGAAATGCAGAGCTCGAGGAGTCAGTGAGCCAAGCTCGGAAAGAGAAGGAGCAGGTAGAGGCTCGTGCGAAGGAGGCGGAGGACCGAGCCGAAGCACTAAAAGGGGAGCTGGAGGCATCTAAGGCCGCGCTTGAAGAAGCCCGTGAAGAGGCTAAAATAAACTTCAACATGTCGAAGCAGCTTCAGAACTCATTCAAAGAGGTGCTAAATCACCTCAAAATGGAGCTCTTAATGACTAGAGTCGAGGGGGTGCGCTCATTTTTGTCATCGCAGTCCTTCAAGTTTGCCAAGATGATGGCCTTGACTACCGAGTATGCCTTGGGGTTCAATCGTGCGGTGGCCCAGTTGAAGAAAGCCGATAAGCTCAAGGCCAGTTTCAAGTACTCCGAGGATCTAGATCTCGATGCGGATGAGGACAAGAAGCCTTTGCCTCCTTCAAACGAAATTGCTGATGACCTCCTCGAGGTCGAGGAGTTCTTGCCTTTGGTGGAACCTCATCCCACCGTAAAGCCCCTTGATGTGGAAGCCAGGGAGGGTACTAGTTATGTGCCACAACCTCGCACACCGCTTGTGCATCGATATCCTTCATGGCTCCCTAAAGTTTTGGAATGTGTCAAGCTAACTTCTAAAGATCAGGCTGAGGAAGAAGCTTCATGGCGTACCATGCGAGGCCAAGTTGCTGAGCCTTTTGTGTTGAAGGCAGATGATGTGGTGATCACGAAAGCGCCTTCGAGCCATGATAGCTCTCCTTCACTTGAGATGCCTCGAAGGAGTGATAAAAGGCAAACATAATTGGAGGGTGGGAATCTGAGGAGGAAGACCAAGAAGGTAAGGGCCAAAAGATGGGCGAGGCCGAGAGGGTCGACACTGACTAAAGACGGAGAGGCATGTCTCGGTGACCTTGATTTGTAAACTTTTGCCAACTTTTTAGGATTTTTGTAGTTTCCTATTTTGAATATGTAATATCGTCGAAAAACACAGTCCTTCGAGTTTTGAGGATGTCCTAGCTTTGCGGGCTTCTATAATAAAACTTGTTTCGTGGATAGCTTAAGAGTTGTAACTTCTTTTGTTACTTAGCTATCCGGGAGAACCTCATCCTACCTCATGCTTGAGGCATATGCATGTTTATTTCATTATGTTCCGCTTCGACTGATTTCCATACTTGTCTTTATTTTATCTCTAAGAGAGGATTTCTTTTTTTTTTTTTACTATAACCTCGTCATCTTAGGATTATGTCGAAGAGGGTAACCATGAAACTTTGAAATACTCAGATCTTCGACTTGTACTTGGTGAAATATGCATATGATAAGTGTGTTCCGAATGGATGCGCCTAAGCCTGCTAGAGGGTTATTAATGATCGTTCTTTAAATTTCATCTTGATTGGAGGGTTGCGGACTGGGGAGGGGAATTCCATCAACTTTAAGAAAGAAAGATGGGTAAACAATCATCCCTTGAGGATTTTTTGTTGACTAGAGATTCTTCAGAACCAACAGTGAGTGATTTCATCCAAAATAATACTTGGAATGTGGAGAAACTAAATATGTTCTACCTCATGATCTAGTACTTGAGGTTTTAGGAAAACCACACCAAACTTTGAATTCTATTTCTTCTGGAATTGTCTCCACGAGATAGACTGCCTACTGCTTGGAGACTGCACGAACAAAAACTCCTGCAATCCCCGCAGTGCTCCCTATGTGATGAAGATGTAGATGCCATGAACCATCTCTTTGTCAACTGCAAAGCTTTCCAGAAATGTAGAAGAATCTAGGGCCATTTGAGTGGAATAACAAAACTGGAAATGTACCTGATATACTGTTTAATCACTCGCTTGACAGACCAAACCAAATAAATGTGGTGTTAGTCCTCTGGATCATCTGGATAACAAAGAATAACTTCATCTTCAGGAACATTCCCTTTAAACATGTTTTACATAAGTGTTTCCTGTACCTGAAGAAAGACCTCCAACAAACTTGCCCAACAAACATTACCAAGCAAGAAGTGCGTAATTGTAAATGGAAAAGACCACAGGATGGTTGGTTGGCCCTAAACACCGATCATCACTTCGTAACCCTGGCCATGTAGCAACTGGTTTCATCGTCAGAGACAACAGAAATGTCATCCAAGCTGCAGCAGGTTACATTGGTGTAACAGATAATAATATTTCTGAACTGTGTGCTGTAAGAACGGGCTAAATACTTGCAATCCAAATGGGAGTAAACAAATTATAATAAATTCATTGAGACTCATGCTACTCTCTTAAACTGTTTGCAGGAATTAGGAGGCATGGAAACACAAGAACCTGATAATTGACATTAGGAGGGTGAAGAACCAGATCAAGGAAGTAACATGGTGTCTTGTCTACCGAGAAGTGTGTTCAATCTTAGTGGTACTTCTGTTATCCCACCCCCCACAAGTGTATCCCATAGTATAAAATTATGTGCTCGGGATGTAAGTCATTATTTGTCGGACAATTAGTAGCTCGAGATAGTTCAAGTTTATCCTGTCTTGTCGAACAATAATCTGTTTGTACCACTTCATGTTTCTCAAGTAATCTTTTTATCTTTCATAAAGCACAACAATTAACCTTATAGACAATGTAATGAACAGACGCTGTACTAACTACTTTTCCAGTTCAACTCATTTATGCAAAAGCAATTCAATCTGTCATGTTTGGCCATATATCTCCTTCATTAAAGATATTCAATCGGACAAGCAGTATTTTGTATTGAGACATGCCTGTGACATTAAAACTTGTGAATCCTTCCTCATCCACCCGGCACTCCGGCAGGTCCTTCAGTATTTGAATCCGACTACCAGGGAATCAGATTTTATCAGAGGCAAGAAAAGTAAGATATCAACTGAATGACTGAAGATAGCAACTTGATTATACATTTAGAACTCAGTAGTTTCCAATTGGCTCTGTTCAACGCTGATAGTAATAATCTCAGAATAATTTGATTATTCAGACTTCCTGTGCATTTCTTCAAAAAGTCGCCTTCTGCATTTCTTGCAATGACTTGAGAAGAATTTAAGAACTCAAGTAATTTCCTACTGACTCTGATCAACGCTGCAACTTGTTTCAAAACTGTACGTGTAGGCTCATCAAGTTTGTCTAAAATCTGAGCCATTTATGGGTTTATCAGTCAAATCTTACTGCAGTGAAACAAGTTAACCGAGGACTTGACTGTAAACCATGCAAACAAGAGCCAACATGAAGTTTAGCAGTCCCATACCAGATAAAAACTACGGTAATCAAAATAAATTGCAAGCACAGAAGCAAGAAGAGAGATGAGAGATGATAAAAAAACTCTATTGGCACGAAAATATTAGGAATTCAACTATAGCTACCAAAACGACCAATAGGTGGCCACAAAAGCATCCAAAACTTGAGAACATAAATAGTACTAGTATCCAGAAGTACATTTAACCAAAGGCCATAAATAAAAGTTAGATAACACAAAATAAATGGCTGCAGCAAACTTAGTCAACCTCCTCCATCTTGCTTCCTTCGGCATCAGCATCACCCTCCTCCAAGGCAGGCATGTCAGCATCAGCTTCACCTGCGTCATCATCAATGCTCAGTCCAAGCTTCAACATCCTGTGGATCCTGTTTCCGAAGGTGTTGGGCTCGTCAAGGCTGAATCCGGAAGTGAGAAGAGCAGTCTCAAACAGCAACATGACCAAGTCCTTCACAGACTTGTCATTCTTGTCAGCATCGGCCCTCTTCCTGAGCTCTTCCATGATGGCATTTTCAGGATTGATCTCCATGGTCTTCTTGCTGGACATGTAACCAGCCATGCTTGAGTCTCTAAGTGCTTGTGCCTTCATGATCCTCTCCATGTTTGCGGTCCATCCATATTCACCAGTCACCAAGCAGCAAGGAGAATCAACCACACGGTCAGAGACAACCACTTTCTCAACCTTGTCACCCAAAACATCCTTGATCACTTTGCAGAGGCCTTCGAACTTCTCCTTCAGCTCTTCCTGCTTTTTCTTTTCATCATCGGTCTCTTCGAGTTTCAGACCTTCCTTGGTTGCAGATACAAGTTTCTTGCCCTCGAACTCCTTGAGCTGACCAACAGAGTACTCATCAATAGCGTCAACCATGTACAAGACTTCGTAACCCTTCTTCTTAAGCTTCTCAAGGAAGGGAGAGTTCTCAACAGCCTTCTTACTCTCACCAGTGATATAGAAGATGTCATTCTGGCCATCTTTCATCCGGGTCACATAGTCCTTCAAACTAGTCATCTCATCACCACTCTTGGTTGAGTGATACCTCAACAACTCAGCAAGCTTGGTCTTGTTTGTAGAATCCTCATGGATACCAAGCTTCAAGTTCTTGGAGAAAGCCTCATAGAACTTGTTGTAATCTTCTTTGTTCTCAGCAATTTCAAAGAAGAGCTCAAGGCACTTCTTCACCAAGTTCTTGCGGATCACCTTCAAAATCTTGTTCTGCTGCAACATCTCACGGGAAATGTTAAGAGGCAAGTCCTCAGAATCAACAATACCCTTGACGAAGCTCAAATACTCCGGAATCAAATCCTCACAGTTGTCCATGATAAAGACACGACGAACATAGAGCTTAATGTTGTTTGGCTTCTTCTTTGTATCAAAAAGATCAAATGGTGCTCTTTTAGGAACAAAGAGGACAGCCTTGAACTCAAGCTGTCCCTCAACAGAGAAGTGCTTTACGGCCAAGTGCTCCTCCCAGTCATTGGTAAGACTCTTGTAGAAAGCTGCATACTCTTCCTTGGTGATCTCCTCAGGCTTCCTCATCCAAATAGGCTTCTGCTTGTTCACCAAGTCCCATTCATGAGACACTTCCTTGATCTTCTTCTTCTTTTTCTCCGCCTGTTCCTTGTCCTCATCAACCTCCTCTACCTTTCCTTCCTCATCCTTTTTGTCTTCCTCATCCTCATCATCAGAGATTTCCTTCTCTGTAGTCTTCTCAACCCAAAGTGAGATTGGGTAGCTAATGAACTCAGAATGCTTCTTTACCAAATCCTTCAACCTGCGCTCCTCAAGATATTCAAGTTGATCCTCTTTGAGGTATAGAGTCATCTTTGTACCTCTTCCAAGGACTTCGCCTGATGTATCTCTAGTAACAGTGAAAGAGCCACCAGCCTGAGATTCCCAGACATACTGCTCATCATCATTGTGCTTGGTTGTGACAATAACCTTCTCAGCAACCAGGTAGGCTGAGTAGAAACCAACACCGAATTGTCCAATCATACTGACATCAGCACCGGCAGCAAGAGCTTCCATAAATTCCTTAGTTCCGGATCTTGCAATTGTTCCAAGATTGTTCACCAAATCTGAAAAGAGGATCAAAAGCACAAGAATAAACCAACACATTACATGTAAAGATAATATGATTGAGAACATGAAACTAAAGCCACTCTCATTGCTTACCAGCTTTGGTCATGCCAATACCACTGTCAATAATAGTCAGAGTGTTATTGGTCTTGTCTGGTATAATGTGGATGAAGAACTCTGGTTGAGCTTCAAGCTTGCTCTTATCAGTCAAGCTCTCGAAACGGATCTTGTCCAGAGCCTACAGGTATCATTGACATTACAGACCAATCAGCTTATATGACCAGGCAAACATCACACAGAATTACAACAGAAAAATAAATATCAAAATTACAACTATAAATACAAATTAATTTATTGTTCACGCAAGGCAGACAACAGTGTTTGATCCAGTATATTTACACGCATATGATAGGAGTGAAAAATGTATTCAATGTACACAATGAACAAACAGTTCGCCACAAAAAAAGTGATTGAATACAGTGATTAATAACTAATGCAATTGATTAACTTTCCAAAATAAACAAATCTGCTCTAATACAAATATATAATCAAATAAGACCTACACAATCATATCGGAAAACAAAAGTAAACAACTACAGAAGATTCATACACACAGATGACCTAGAACAGCCGTATAGTTATACAACAGTATTTCAGATTAGCAGCATATAATAATAAACTAATTGAACTCACTCTACATCAGTACGATTAAGTAATTACTAATTACAGAGTTTTGAAACCTCCTCAAAACTTATAGAATAACTCTAGCTTAAACACAGCAATACCATTGCAATTCAGTACCAGCAAATTGACAACACACACATGAATAACAGATTCAAATCACAAAGTTGCAAATACAACGATGACTACTACCAGAACATCATGAAACATAAACAACAATCAAATAAGCAGACTAATTCGGAAAATTAAACAGATCGATTACAGATCTAATACGATAATCGGAACTGTGAATAAAGAGGCTTACATCGGAAGAGTTGCTGATAAGCTCACGGAGAAAGATCTCCTTGTTGCTGTAGAAGGTGTTGATGATCAAGCTGAGAAGCTGGTTGATCTCAGCCTGGAAAGCAAACGTCTCGGTTTCGGCGGCCATAGCTTATCCCTACCACCAAATTATTGATGAATTTGATTGGAGAGATGAACAGAGAGTATTTAGGAGTTAGAGAGGAGACTTAAACGAAAGAGGCTGAGGGAACTGATAGTGGGGTGTGGTTATATAGTGTGCTTTTTAGGGTTTCTAGATCCTTCGTTTTGAATCTTATGCCTTAACCCGTTCAACAACTTTCTCCTTTGATGAACCATTGACCAAGCAAGTAATCTCTAGCCACGACTCTTTAACCCGTCCGGTTAATCATCAACCCGGTTCTCAACTTTGGAAACCGAATAAAATTTACACTCACTAAATAATTTGTTTATACATTTTCTTATTAATAAAATATATACATCCACCAGTTCATATTTATCCACTGTTATATTTAAATAAAACAAAGATAATTAAGAAACATTAGAAGAAGTACAAATATATCTAAATTAATAAATTATTAACTTTTTTTTTTTTTGGAACGAAAGAACTTGTCTTATTACTTTCCAAAACAATGTACGTACATTTAAGGGCCGACATAAACGTGTCCAAGCCCAAACCCTGTTTCTACTAAAAGATTACATCAAATAAAGACATAATTAAATCAAAGCAAAAGTCGAGACAAGCGCAACAGCTTTTGGGGAGCGGCATCGCATCCGGACTGTCTGCTGGATCTCCTAGATTACGGATTGGACATCACAGTTCCTGTGTTGGAACAAGGCCTCGTTACGTGCTCGCCAAATGTGATTAGATCGTCTCCGCAATTAATGCTCAAAAAACATAAGCTTTACTTCCTTTCCCTCGAGCTTTCCATCGCAGCCAGTCAATCAAACTTTGCCAATTGGGGAGTGAGGGGTGCGATACGTGCATCCAGCGGAGGCACCCCTTCACAATCTCATATGTAACAGCACATTGGAAGAATAGATGATCACCAGATTCCATCTCATCGCAAAAAGAACATTTCCCATCCGTACCAATACCAAAGAAAGACAACCGATCCTTTGTTGCCAGTCGGCGTTGAAGAGCCAGCCATAGAATGAAAACAGCCTTTGGCCTAGCAGGATTTCGGATCACAGGTCCCTCCATTCCACCTTCGGTGGGCAGCCCCGAAGAAACTGATAAATAACGAATCGAGAACAGGCAAAGCAAGTTGCTTGTTCCATTCGGCCGTATCCTGTAGTATATCCCGAACCTGAAGAATAGCTTTCATAGTCACAGAGCTATATGCAGGAATCCTTAATTCACCACCTGGTTGACTCTTTATATAATAGCTATGCACCCATCGAACCCAAAGGGAGTCAGCTTTGGTCTGGATTTTCCACAGTAACTTAGCAATAAGGGCCTTATTCCACTCCGGTAAGGCAATGAGATTCAGCCCTCCACAACTTCTAGGAGTACATACTTGCTTCCAAGAGACAAGAGCTTTTTGATAGTTACCATCCTTGCCACTCCATAAGAAACTCCGGCAAATACACTGTATATGATCCAGAATCATCTTCGGGAAAGGAAACACCTGCAACCAATAGGAAGTGATGGAAGTGAGGACACCAGATTAATTGTTCCCACCAGAACTTCAATAGACGAAGTCGTCAAAGGATTGACTCGGCCTAGAATCCGATCCAATGAGGGTTGGTATTGGGAAGGACGACCTTACGATGAGAGAGTCACTCCTGTACCGAACCGAGTCTACCCAAAGAAACCCGTGGCATTGAGGATGTAGTTGATCGCCGCTAGATATGCCACCGTAACACCTTTGACTTGCAAAGTTAGCACGAAGACCGAGAGCATTCAAAAATGCCGAACCGTGACATCATGATTTGCACCGACGTCAAATCACCCCGCATAAACAACATCACATCATCAGCAAAGCAGAGGTTAGTGATGTGCAACTTTTCACACTTCGGGTGAAAGTTAAAATCCGGCAAATCCCTCAGTGTCTGTAGGGATCTACTAAGGTATTCCATAACAAGTACAAATAGGTAGGGGGAAAGTGGGTCACCCTGACGTAATCCTTTGTGTGCTTTCAATAGTCGAGAAGGCTGCCCATTAATTAGATATTTATAGGAAACCGTCGAAACACAACACATAATCCAGCATACGAATTGAGCTGGAAAACCCAATTCTTTCATTATCATCTCCAGTGCACCCCACTCTACTGTATCATAGGCCTTGTGCATATCCATCTGTATCATACACCTCGGTGAGATACCTTTCCTACCATATCCCTTTACAAGTTCCTGAGCAAGTAAGATATTATCTTGGATAACCATCCCCGGTAAGAAGGCTGATTGGTTATCACCCATAATGGAGTTTATCACCTTCCCCAAGCGTGATGTAAGAATTTTGGAGATAATCTTATACACTGTTGTACAACAAGCAATCGGTCGCATATCTCTAACCTTCGAGGCATCCGGAATCTTCGGTATCAAAGTAACCAAAGTGCAATTAAGAGCAGGATACATCACAGAAGTGTCAAAGAAATCCATAACAGCCTCATAAACATCCTCCTTCACCACAGACCAAGACGTTTTGAAGAAGCAAGCATTAAAACCGTCAATTCCTGGGGCCTTTAAATCTCCTATGTCTTTCAAGGCAATATCGACTTCTTCACGAGTAATAGTGCCCACCAAGAATTCCCGATCGCACTGGCTCAGTCGCTTCCCACGTCGAATCATATCAATATCAATACCGGCCCTCCTCGAACTAGTCTGACCTACCAAACGGGAGTAGAAGGTCACGATTTCAGATTCGAAATCGGCCTCCCTCGTAAGAATCTGACCCTCATCCGTTTCCAGCCTACGGATCCCTGTACGTTTATTCTTTTCTCGTAGTTGGACATGGAAAAAGGAGGTGTTTCCATCACCCAAACTAATCCAAATCCACCTTGGATTTCTGTCGCACAATCTGTTCATCAATATCAATCCATTGTTCCAGCTCCACAGAATCTTCTCTCACTCGAAGAATAAGTCCGGGATTGAATATGTCACGGCTTAGCTCAATCTGCCGTGCCTGGAGTTGTTCTCGCAGCAACCGAACCTGCTCCTGTGATCTGCTTAGCCGTTTGCTTAACCTCCTCAAGTCCGGTTGAAGCCGTTTTAGCTTGACCCATAATCGAACCCGTGGAGATGTCGGTCCAGCACGTCTCCAAACCCTTCGAATAGTGGGAATGAAATCGGCCAGCTGAGTAGTGCAATTAAGAAATCGGAACCTCGCTCGTCTTCCCTGATACCTCATATAATTCCTGAATTGCAGAGGGTAGTGGTCAGAAAGTCCCGGGACCAAGGCTTCAATATCCACCTCAGGATTAGCTTGGAACCACTCCGCATTTCCAAGTGCTCGATCAATACGAGAATATATGATGCCATCCTCATGTTTATTGGACCACGTAAATCTCTCACCTGACATATGTATCTCGAACAACCCCACCTCATCCATCATCTCCACCAGATCTCTAAACTCATGTTCATGTACAGGATTACCCCCAATACGATCATCATAGCAGAGGACATTATTGAAATCGCCCACACAAACCCAAGGTTCCCTTATGCCAGCTGCCAAGGCACGAAGATCATTCCACAGGTCGAGACGATTAGCAAGCTGGTTATGTGCATAGATAAAAGTAATCAGACCCCGATCTAACCCATCCGAATCATACCATCGGCAATGTAATAACTGATCAGAGCACCTAATAAAAGTCACTGATACTCGACTTGAGTCCCATAGGACCCAAATTCGACCCAACACATGAGCTGAGTAATTATCCCAAAAATTCCACCGAGTACCAATTCTTCTCCTTATTCTATCCTTATTTCTTCTCTAACTCGTGTTTCTAACAGGCCCGCTATACTGACATTCCATTCCAGAAGACGGGAGCCAATCTCCTTATGCTTAGCGACCTTATTTAGCCCCCCTGACATTCTAGGCTAACATCTATCACGATGTTGCTCCCCACCTGAGCCACTTCCAAGCTCAAGTGAGGCAAAACCGTTTCGCGTAATCAACTCATCCTCCGTAGCCTACTTAATGTCAATAGAGCGAGGAGATCTTCTAGGTGATCCATGTCTACTACTGATCGTCGTCCAACCGGCTTGCTCCCCAGTCCGCTGTTGTTGAATCTTCGATGGACCAGATGGAGTAGTCTGTTCCAGAGTCGGTTGGGACGAATTCGGAGCAGCCACCTGTCTCCCCATCGGTACCCACATCCGAGGTTGAGCCCCAGCAAGTGCCCCCCCTCCGAGCTGGCTGCGTACCCTGATACTGAGCCCTAACCGGTGGTTCCATGCGATTACCTGTGCGATTGTTCCTACCCTCTCCACACACCCGACTTCCGACATCATGGCGAACAAAGGTTGCCTCATACTCATGCATCGCTTGATCAGAGCTCCTTGTTTATCTTTAATCATCACAAACTGTCTAAGTTCCTGGGTAATGTCAACTTCAATAAGCACACGCGCAAATGATACCCTCAATTTTTTAGCTGTACACTCATCAGTGAACATAGGTTTTCCAATGACACTTGCGATTTTGCTCTTCTTCTCCCGCAGGTACAGCGGTAACTGTGGAAACTTTACCCAGATCTGTGCAATCTTCAACTGTCTTCCTTCAGTTCAAAGTTCCTAGACCATGGGCGTAAAATCATTGGTCGTCCATACACATAATAGGGACCTCCAACATCAACCAGATTCATGTCTTCCTCCGTGTGAAACCGGATAATGAAGAAGCCCTCATCATTATAGTATAAGTCAGGTAGAGCAATAAAATTCCAGACTTTAATCATGAAGTTCTTAACCGCATTCATGGAGATGAAATTATCTACGACATACATAATCAGCGAGTTCTTCCAAAAATCCAATTCAGACTCGATATCCTCGTCCTCAATCTCAACAATAGTATCTCCCTCAACCACAGGTGGTGGGCAGTAGGACATGGTCATACCTCTTTCTTGAGTCCGGTTCCCTCGGATTATGTCAACCCAAGCAGTAGAGGAATTTTGATTCAAATTATTATGTCTAGTTTTCAGTTCAGCAGTCTGTTGTTTCTTTCTTGATGTCGATGGTATAGTATCATCATCCGAGCAAGGGACATGGTCAACATCAGCAGAGGAGCTGCCTTTGTCCGTCGGAGCAGGAGAGGCCCCAATCACAGGTCGATCCGTCTTCTTAGTCGGGGAGGAAGGTCTGGCCTGAAAGTCGATATTTTCCGTCTCCTGATTCTGATAGACATTCCTAATCGGTGAAGCAGGGGGGTTCGAAAGAGGACTGGTCTGAAAATCAGGGGCTTCCATCTCCAGATTCGGAGAGAAAGGTCTGATCGGAGCTACATGTCTGGCCGGCGAAACAAGGGTTGATGCCACCGGATCTTCCTCCTCCGAGTTGTCCGCATAAAACGAAGAAATTGGGTCATCCGTTGTCCTAGCAGCCGGAGAGGAAGAAGAAGAGGGGCCGATAGGTGCCAAAGTCTTGCGTGGCCGTCCTACCGGACGCTTCAGCGCCGGAGTCGCCGGGGTTTTCTTCTTCCGAGGCATCGCCGGTGCTAGGGTTTTTTAAGTGTCAAAATCTTTTAAAAATTAATGACAAGGCTATTAAGGACATGATATCACATATCATGTCCTATTACTAACCAAGATTACATACTGGTCCCCTCAGGCTACGAGTTGTAGTCAGGGGGCAAGGCTCGTACAAATCGTAGGTATGAGACTTGTCCCGTACCTACCACCGAAAGGTATGACTTGTCACCAAAAATGTTATTGTTTATTTGGTTATGTATTTTGTATAATTAGTCTTGTAATTAATTACTATTTAGGCTCTGCATGGTTTAAGGGATTTCGAGGGAAAAGAAAAGAATTTGAAGGAAAATAATCATTTTCCCTTGTTTCTGTTGTTTGGTAACCTTTCAGATTTCCAGGAAAATTGTCAGTTAATCTTGTGCCATAATTTTGTTTGCAAAATTTTTCGTGAATTTCTTTTGGCTTTTTTGAACTTTTTTTTTGTTTTTCTATTTTCTTTTTTGATATTTTTTTTCTAAACGGTGAATATTTAAATTTTCGAGTACAAAACCAAGATCAATATTTGACTAACATATATTTTTTAATTACATACAAACAGTGAAATTATTAAAACGGAACTTCAAATTAATTATAATGGGTGAAAAGAATTGGAAAATTGTGAGTATACGTAATAAGATTAAATAGAGTAATGTAATTTAAATTGGTTCGTATCAGAATATTTTAGTATTTTTTATTTTTCAAAGAATCAGTAAATAGTATATATGCGTAATTTGTACTCTCATGGAGGGTATCTATATTTATCACTATATATTAACTATGGTTATAGAACTTGCTAATAAAGCAAAGATATTAACGAGTTTAATGAATGTTATAAATAAAATGATTTGTATACAAATGTATAGATCAATGTTAATAAAAATTATTTTTAGTAAATATTAGTTTTGTAAAAAATTTCGATATAAAGAGATAGAATTTGTATTTTTTTTTTTTTTTGTCTTTTCCACGTTTTCCAGGTTTTCCTACATTTCCCTTTCCACTGTTTTCATTTTCCATTGAAACAAACATGGAAAAAGTACATTTTCCTTCATTTTCTTTTCTTTTCCCCTAAAATTCCTTAAACCATGCAGAGCCTTATTGTATACTGCAAAAAGGAATTGGAAAAACATTAATTTGCGTAAAAAAATGTTCATCCTCGCTAGCACCTGTAAATGGTTTCTTTGATGCTAGTGGGGTTCCCACTAGTTCACCTTCTCCAAAATTTGACAAGTGTCAATTAATTTATCTTTTATATTTAATTGAAGTCTAATAAAATTTTAACCATGGTTAGTCATAATCTATCTATATAATACATTAAGCAAAAAAGATTTAGAGCCATTTTAGAGTGTCCACGTCAAACAATTATGTGGCAAATCTCTATGTTGTGATTGGTACATCCTTTTGCTGAGTGTCAAATCATTTTGTTCTGATTGGTTTAATTTTTTATGTGTGATGATCTGGCTAATTAATACTAACACTTATAAACAACGTTTTAAATTGATTCTTTTTTGGTAAGTAGCCATCTATTCTGGATTTTTGTTTTTTTTTCACGGTACTAGACATGGAAATTTGCACCGGATACCATAATAACTCAATAAATAGTGCTTACTTTACAGAGACTTAATTGATATACACCAGAATATCTAATGAGATTAATTAATTTAGTTAAACCCTTCTAATCATGTCAAAAAATTATGCACTCTAACATTTGACTTATAAAATTCGTAGGAACATCTACTGAATATCACATTCAATAATTCCCCCATAGCACTATAATGCTTTCCCCTTAAAAATCTCACCAGTCTTATATACTGGAATTGGAGCACATTTTGTGTTGCAAAAGCTTTTTAGACAAGAAAAAATACATTTTTATTTATTTTTGAAGTAGTACTCTTACTTGGTCATTCTTCTTTCTATCCTTTTGTTTCCTAAAGTTGAGCTAACATGAAACAAATCCACGAGCCGTCACGTAGAACAAATACAAATTCAATCTATGAAGCCAAAATTTCAAAAATACGTGTTAGATCGATCGAAGCTGTGACTATTTAAAATGTTTTCTTCATCGTATCTGCATTTTTGTTACTCCATCATAACATGCAGTTGTAAAATTATCGGGTTGTTTGGAACGGAACTATAATTGAGTGAATTTTAATTGAGGTATAACTGATGAATAGTGACTAAATTTTAATTGAGTTGTGAAAATTTGTGTTTAATTGACATAATTTTTTATATTTATAATAACAAGGTGGCACTCAAATAGAGGAAAAAACATTCGCATGTAAATATATATATATATATATATATATATATATATATATATATATATATATTTACACAACATAATTTAATAAAAAAAATTGTAATTTTAATAAGATAAGAAAATACTTACAAGATATGAGCGGTTTTATGAACAGTGTGAGTTTGTAACAGCGGGTGTAGTAGCGTCAGATGCAGTATGAACAGCGTGAGAATTATACTTGTTGAGGGACAAAACCTCAAACACCAACACTACTACTACAAGTAACCTAATCTAAGATCCACCTCCAACTTGAAGTCCGAGAGAAGGCTTGTCCGAGCAAGAGTACCTGAAAGGACTAAGTGGGGTTAGAAGGCGTTACCCGGATTGTCTAAGTCAATCCGGAAGGAGGCTTTACTCAAAGGAGAGATGAAAGCTCTCGATGCAATAGTAATGGGAAAGGTAATGAAATCAAGGATGTTTAGGACTTAGGAGACAACACAATTTCCTAGGGGATTTCACTTACCTCCAGGTATTGGACCTTGTGTTATATTTATAGTTATCATATACTTATGAAGTAGCTCATAAGATGATGCCAAGTGTATGCCTCGGACACACCAATGCTACCTTTGGCCCATGGCCCATTAGTGAATAGTAATCCAATACTAATTAATGGGCTGGGAGGGTAGTTTGGTCCTTTCCCTCTGAGAGTACTGTTCCGCACGTTGGGTCCGTGTAAGTCCCTCGGACAGATCCGCATGATTGGATGACTCTGCCTTGGGTAACTCAAGGTGTCCGGACCTTAGAGTTCCACGGAAGCATCTCAGTGGTTCTGTCAAATACGTTTGGTCTTACTGTACTGGTGGCGTCCGAGATTCTCTCGTCCGGTCCGTTTAGCATCTTAGACCGGCTTATGCGGTACTTGGGAGGACCAGTAACCTTTTGTCGCTCGAATTCATCCATCTAGCTTGGTGGACCTAATGAAATGGCGTCGACTTGTGAGTACTAGTTGACCTGAGATGGTTTCCTTTAGGACGGACCACTCGAAGGTCGGACTAGCTTTGAATGGCTATCTTAGCCTTGATGCGCTCTAGGACACGCTCTATGGCGCCCTTAACGGATTGGACACATTTCCGTATCAACATATGTCCCCCCAGTTTCCAAGTATCTTAGTAGAAGATAGTTGGTAACTATGAGGGATCAGTCGTGTCTGTGGAGCGTGTCCGAATCGTTAGTTAAAAGAAAAAAGGAAAAAAAATCCTTTTTGTCGGGATCCGTCGTCCGTGTCCTCAAGGATTCAATATATCTCTTTCCCCCTCCCCCCCTTTCCGTCTACAGTCCGAGTTATCACATAACTGGGACTGTAGATGGAAAATGTATTTGTATCCGAGATATATGGGTCCGAGTACGGTTAGGATCTGACGAAGTCTTTCGAGGAAGATCAAGTAGGAGGTTATCCGTTGGGCCAAATTTGTGAAATGGTCCTGATGGACCTCCGAACAGTAAATCAACGGGGTCCAACGAGTTGCTTGTCCGGCCCATGGGGTAAGATCCCGAGGGGAACGATGCGACCGTTGGATTGGAAGGCCTCAACGGTTGAGATCAAGTGACGCGACTCCTCTGTCAGGTATTAAACGTAATGCGCTGTTAGCCATCTATTCGTGAATCGTCATGACCGTTGGATTTGAACAGATCAACGGTCGCGGTTTAAACCTAAGTGATGTGACGCTTGGCCTTCCCACTTTGCCCCTATCAATAGTTAGGCGATCGGTCACTTTCACACTTTAGCTAAATTGAAACTCTGAGCAATCTTTAAGCAATTCAAACAACGCAAGATCGATCCGAGCAACTGGGACTTGTAAGACTTTGGGCTATCCAGCTGAGATCTGTAACCTCGGAACATTATCCAAACTCGATCGTCCGTTGAACTTTCCTGTTTGAATATTAGCAAGTAAGTACCCCTCATTTTTCGCTTTGTTAAAGTTGCTCAGATTCGCTATACGCCCATTGCATGTCTAGTGTAGCTTCCCTTGTCGCTTCCATAATTGTGCTTGTCTTTAGTAATTGGCTCGCGATACCTTTGGTTGAGATGCTAGTTGATGTGTTTCTGCATGCTTATAATATGCCAATTTTCCTCACGATGCCTTGTACTTTTATTTGCATACCGTCCGACACAACCTGACCTTGACAATGCATGCTTACTTGATGGTAAATTGGTATTGGTTGTGGTGTTCATCAGAATTGTTTCTTTTATTGCCGTGCCATAAGGCGATCGTGGTGCCATCGGCATACTGTGCCGTGGTCTTGGGGCCCCGTCCTTCGTGTATAGAAAATCTTAGGGTTTAAACTTTTTCCGGACCTCTCTGGACTTAATAAGACATATAAATGAACTCTCGGACAATAACAATCATCGCTTCGATCCGCTTCCTTCCGCCTAGGATGTCCGGAGCGATAGTCAAAACGCTCACGAGGTGCGGGATTGCCGTGATGGAGTAGATTCGGTGGTGAATCATGGACGTGGCGTGTCCGTAGAAGACTATCTCGTGGATGTCTTATCTTCCGTAGATTCCGCCAGTACACGGAACCCATGAAATACCAATCCTCCGACGACGGGCCGATGGTCAAGAAGGTATTAATGAGGCGAGAACGTTGGTCAATCTCGGACTATAGGCGTGGGAGAGCCTATAGATCCGAATGAGCTTCAACTTGAACGAAAGCGGCATAACGGGCATGAGGTCATGGCGTGGAGATGTTCGAGGCGAGTGGAGGACCGTGTTGTGGTAGACAGTCCGCCCAACCTGGTACATCTGGGAGACTGATGGTGGTCGGGAGGAAGAAGGCGAAGAGGAAGAAGGTGAAGACGGGAGGAAGAAGAGGAAGGTTCTCCGATGTCCGCCCCTGAGAGGTGCCGGTCGTCAGGTTACAGACCGTAGTCGCCGCTCAATCCAGCCTTCCGTTGGTTGAAGGCCGTGGTGCCAAGGCGTCAAGGATCAAATTTCCTCGTCCCGCATCCGCAGTAATGATAGCAGACGATTTCAGAGAGCTAAACGCGGACGGGCTTCTACCGCCCATCGAGGTCCTACCGAGGAGATTCGAAATGAGGCGAAAATGGGAGATCCTCGAAGTCAGAGAAATAATGATCCCCGATCCTGCATGCATTCTATAACCCACCCATGGGTATGCGTGCACGAGGTTGCCTTCTCTGCGGATGGAAGATCCCCATTGCCACGAATCAAGAACATCCTCAACCATATTGGCATAGGTCCGAGTCAGGTTATCCCCAAGTCCCTGGGTAACCTTATTTGTTTTGTAATCTTTTGTAAGAAGAAGGGGCAAACAGTGAATTTTGAAAACTTCAGGCAGCTTTTCCATGTCTCTTTTAGTCCGGGGAATCCCTTTTTTTACACTTTTATGAATAGGAAACCCTATAACTTCATCTCGGACTCCATCTCGTCGTTGGGGTCGAGATGGTGGGATAGGTACATTTTTGTACGGATGGCTTTGAAGCCAGGGATGTCCGAGAGACAGAGGGAACAATGGGGTGGGGGGGCCCCACAAAATTCCTTAGAGAGAGTATCCTGATCACGATTGGCGTCAAGAACGTTGCTCCCTGGGTGGCGGAGATCCACAAGAAGAATGATCTGCCTACCTACCCGTTCCACGGACTAATTTGTCAGCCGCTTCCATATCTATGCGGACTGACCGATGCCGTAGAAGTCGGAGGAAAGACAAATTTCAGTAAGGAGTCTAACTTATGATTTGTGCGACTCCGTGTTTTGAATGTCTCGTTATGAATTTTCTCATCTCCGATATTCCTGTTGTTTCTCTGTTATTCGTCCGTGTTCTGAAATGTTCGCATTGCTATGTAGCTCACTGGTTCGACTATATCATGTCGACGCTCGCCAAAAAGAAGAGGCAGCAGAGAGAGCAACAATCTCTGGAGGTCGCCGCTGGTCAGAGGACCAAGATTATCAATACGTCCGCTGGTCTTCCTATGGGAGATCCCAAGAATGCGTGTTGTTCACGCAAAGGAGGAGGCGGAACAAGGTGGGAGAAGACCCGCAAGTCATGGGGGTGCCTGACAAGGGCAAAGCTCTGCATTACGAGCGCCACGCCTCGAGCCACCAACCGCCGGGTCCACGCCTCGAGGAAGTGTTTATGCCGGATGCCATAACGTCTGGCGGAAGAGGAGAGCTCCACGAGACGTCCCAAGCAAACAAGAGGCAAGAATGCCGCTTTTCATTCGACTGTGCCGCTCTCGACAAGGAGTATGAGCGTGCCTGCGGACTTCCCGAGGTTGAGCGGGTCGGTGGCCTCAATGTACTATATCAACAGGTTCGGGATCTTCTAAAGGTTTTCCCATTATGTTCTTACGTCAAGCATACAACTTATGTTTATACGGATTCTTTGCAGCTTGGGTGCTTCATCCGAGCTATGCAGTGGAAGGCGAGTGAGCGGGCTACCATTGAGCACGAGTTGTTCAAGGCCATGGCGATTCGGACGAGGCGGCCAAAAAGTGAAGCGATTGGAGATGCAAAGAAGGAGCACGAGGTGAAGTTCCATAAGCTGAAGACCAGCTGGGAGGCAATCAAGGCGGACTTGGATTGGCAGGAGGGTTTCACTCAGAAATCAATGAGAGCCTTCCGAGAAATGAAGGATTACCTGCTGGAAGACCTCCAATACTCTCGTCTTGAGGCGGGCCGAGATTTCATGAAATCAGATTCTTTCAAGTTCTTCATAGCGGACAAGTCCGACGAATCTCGACTGAATGGGTTCTCCGCTGCCATTGGTCACCGATCGGGTTACTTCCTCAAGATTTCAATTGGAAGGCGGAAGGGTTAAACCTTCGCGGATGCTAACGGCGTGGAAGTTCCGTGGATGTTGTCTCGACGATCGGTTGGCCGCTTGTGAGTTCTGGAACTCACACCGAGGAAGGAGAATTGGAGATCAAGAACGGTGGACCCTTCCTTCGAAGTGTGTCCCGCCGCCGCAAAAGTGTGCTTCTGCTCGAGAATTACCGGCTTTTCTCAAGGATTGGTACTACATGCCTTCCCGTAGTTGGTCTTCTTGAAGACTTCAACTTGTTCGAGCTCATGAGTCCCTTTCGTCTGTCATTGCCAACTCGCTTACTTCGATCCGCCTCGAATTGAAGAAACAGGTCCGAGCCAGCCTAATCCTCGTGAAGAATCCGGGGTATGCCCCGTGAAACTTATGTAATGTCTGGAATCTGCATCTCTTTGTGGCACGGAACAATGCCTTAAACAATGCTGCTTTATTATTATTTTTTTTTATCCGTACTAACTGTCTGTAAAATAATATTTCTCGTAATTTCGAGTTATTGCCTGCTTTCTGCTTTATTTGCTTCCGTCCATCGTTCGTATGCTTAACTATCATAAAACACCCATCTGTAAAGGACACGGATCGCAGCAGATGGCGTCCGACGTAGAAGTCAAAACCATCGTTTCACGAATTTCTGTACCGTCCATGATTGCTAAATTCAATCGACCTTTGGGATGCGTGATTCTTCTAGAAGGAAGGAAGGAAGGTGAAACAGTGAATTTGTCATTATTACTGCGTCCCATCAACTTCCAAGCCGTCGGATGAGTGACATGTGTTGAGATCATACGGGTTTGTCACTACTATAATTAAGAAAGGGGTAAGTGCCCTTTTCTTACTGTTGTACTTTTTAACCCTTTCTCCTGATCAGATTTCCCTATCCTTCCATAGAGTCCGTCCAAATGTCCGCTGCAGCCAGAGAACTAAACCATCCCAGGTTTGATCGCTTCCTTCACTGGGTGGATTGTGCTTGCGGGGTCAAGCATCCCTCATATTATCCCGGAAAGGGGACCACGGATGACCCAATCATCCTCGACTTCGAAGGGGACCCTCCTCCGTGTCCGGGGATAGTTAGTGGGCTAGCCGCAGAAAGGGAGCGGATTGTGAGGATGATCCGCAGGAGGATCCGAATGCAGCAGCAGGCTCGTCGGGGCCGAGGTGGTGGCTCGGAGTCCCAAGGCTCGACTTCCGGAATCTGGTAAAGGAACAAGGCGGGTGAAAGTATGTACTTATCCTTGGACCTTTTCAGATTGTACTTCTGTTATGTAAATGTTCGGATAATTTTGTCTATAAAATTCGAACTATTTTTCCTCGGATGAGATCGCCATCTTTTTCTTGTGCAAGCTTCGTCGGATTATATTGACACACATATCTTTGTAAAATGACCAAGAAACTCGAAAGTAGTTGATGGGCTTGTTTAGGCTTGATTGGGTAAACCCGTCTGGCCCAACACTGTTCAACCCAAATGAATAGTTTAAGCCCATTGTCAACGTCGAAGTTCTGACGTGTCGGACGCCTATTGGTTCGTTACTTCCATAAATACTGCGGATCCCTCTTAGCCTTGGTCGTGCAAATCCAACTTCCAATTTCCATATCTATTCAATAGCAAGAAGATGATTTCTTGAATAGTTCCCCCCTCTTGACTCTCGTCCACTCTCAAGTCGGTGTTCATCCTGAGCTTGAGAGTGGCGTGGGTCTAGAGGGGAAAATTGTTGAAGATCAGTCATAGAAAAGCATAGATCTCGGTTTGAATGTATATCCGTCCGTCTCCTCTGCTTTCTTCCAACCCCACTTTAGTGGTTCAAATCTCTCTTATATTGGAAATGGTTTCCGAATTTCAAGAGAGTTTGAGTCTCTAAAGCCGAGGCTAAATCCTTCTGTCTGCATTTTGTTTTCCCGCACGGATTTGCAATGCCACGTTTGGTGGTATCATGAGGATTCCACCATGTTTAACCATTTTCAGGTGCAGTAGATCGAGTTCTCGCCTCCGGAAACCGGACTCGCCATTTCGACATGGAAGAAGCTTTTTCCGACGGGAACGATCTTTCTTTGGGAGATGACGTATCTTCGTAGACGTTTTTTTTCATATTCATATCCGTAAGTCCGGATATCGATCCGAGATTGTAAATTGTATGCATAAGATTATGTATAATTCGTCTTTGTATGAATGAAATCTCTTGCTTTCCTTGTCATTAATCGAACGTTAAATCATATATGCATGGATCGAAAGATCACAAATCGAAAGATAGAGGTTGTATTGATTTGCCGGAAATTCAATTACAACTTGCGGGCTCTAAGGCCAATGACAAAAGGACCGAAAAATGTAATCAAGGAGTTCCGTAGTAAGTTGTTGAAACCGAGACCAATCGATTCAAGGAGATCCGCATGATTATCTCTATGCATAGAACTTCAAGGTTCCTAGCATTCCACGGACGCTGAGGGATGCCTTCTCATCTTCTAATTCATAATCGCCATTCACTTCTACCGATAATCTTGTAGGTCCTTCCCACTGGCTTCGAAGTTTTCCAATATTGTTCAAAATGTCGGCTCGTCGAAGCACCAGGTCTCCGATTTGCAAGTTAGCCGCTCGAACATTCCTGTTGTAGGTTCGGGCAGCAGTTGCCTGATACCTATGGATATTCGCCAGTGCCTCAGACCTTTTCTGTTCGAGCATGTCTAGGTCGAATATCCGAGCTTCTCGGTTTGCATTACCTTCGAACTCTTGGATCCTCAAAGTCTCAACGGCAATCTCATACGGTATGTCTGCCTCCGAACCATATACCAAGGAGAATGGAGTTTCTTGGGTCACAGTCTGTGCAGTGGTGCGATGAGCCCATAGCACGCCTTCCAGGTCGTCTGCCCAGCTTTCTCGGGAAGTTCTCAAACGCTTCTCCAGGATTTTGACTATTGTCTTGTTTGTGGATTCAGCCTGACCATTGGCTTGTAGGTATCCGACGGATGTGAAACGTTGTTCGATTTTGAAGGAGGCAAGCCATTCCTTGAGCCTACTGCCTGAGAACTGAGCGCCGTTATCCGAGACTAGAACTCTTGGTAGGCCGAAGCGGCAAATGATGTTCTTCCAAATGAAGGTCCGCACTCGACTTTCTGTGATAGTCGCTACAGCCTCCGCTTCTACCCACTTGGTAAAATATTCCACCGCCACAATGAGAAATTTTTTCTGTTGGGTACCCCTCGGAAATGGTCCGACAATATCGATACCCCACTGATCGAACGGACACGCTATGATTGACGGAATCATAGGGTTCGTCGGACGATGTGGGATGTTTGCGTAATATTGGCAATCCTAACATCTCCGGCCGTGGTCGGCGGAATCTTTATCGATGGTAGGCCAATAGTAGCCTTGTCGTATGATTTTCTGGGCGAGAGTCCTCCCCCCGGAATGACTTCCACAACTTCCGTTGTGTATCTCTTCCAGCACGGTTTGTGCTTCTTGTGGGTTCAAACATCTCAGGTGAGTCCCGGAAAAAGATCTCTTGTACAAATCGTCACCCATTATAAAGTATCTATTTGCTCGACACACACTCCTTGATTCTTTCGGATCGACTGGCAAAGATCCGTCCTTGAGATAGTTAAAAATGTCAGTCATCCAGTTTCTTCCCGTGTCAAGTATCATGACCGCCGAACTGGGACTCATGACGGATGAGTCAGTAATGGTGAGTAGGATTACTCTCCTTGTGTCTAGAGCCGCTGTAGCAGATGCGTATTTTGCCAAGGCATCAGCTCTTTCGTTCCAAGCTCTATCAAACTTTTCCAAGGTGAATTCCTCGAAGTGGCTGGCCTCATTCTTGAGTAGCGCAAGATACTTGATCATCGAAGGACCTTTTGTGGCAAAAGTTCATGAAAATTGGGCCTCGACGAGCTGTGAGTCCGTGTAAGCTTTGACCTTCCGGGCTTGGAGTGACTTGGCTAGACGCAGCCCCACTAAAAGTGCCTCATACTCAGCCTCATTATTGGTAACTTTGAACTCCAAGGAAATCGCATAGTCGAGTTCCGCGCCATCCGGGCTCTTAAGGTAGATTCCAATTCCTCCCACTCTTCCAGTGGAAGAACCATCCACTTCCAATGTCCAGATATCGGAAGGATGTTTTTGGGTTTGGAGATCTCCTGCGAGCTGCTGAGGTTGCGCTCTTGGTTCATCCCCTTCCGTGATTTCCGTTCTGATGTTGTCAGCACTGGAGTTTCTGGGAACATCATCAAGTATAAACATTTGGTTGACCCGAGTTTCCCCATCTGACAAAGGAAAGGGCCGATTGATGAACTGGGCTTCCTCGAGGTTTTCCGGGTTGAACTTTGGCGGAACTGGCTTTCGAACAATATGCTTGGTGATTAAGCACTCGAGCACCTGCTTGCAGGGACTTTCTCTGAATCCTTCTTTGGATAATCCGCTAAGAAGTCGGTGAGGACTTGAGCCTTTTTGGCTGACGGAGTCTGGTAGCAAATGTCGTATTCGCTTAGCTCGATCTCCCACTTAGAGAGTCGTCCTGATTGGTCGGGCTTTCCTAGGACCTGTTTCAAAGGTTCCGCATTTAGTACCACTATTTTGTGAGACTTAAAATATGGTTTCAACCGTCGGGCGGTGTAAACCAGAGCATACGCAAATTTCTCAATCTTCACATATCTTGTCTCCGCCCCAGCAAGGGCTTTACTAAGATAGTAGATTAGCAAATGATCATTAGCTTGAATCCGCACTAGTACGGAACTCATTGCCTCTTCCGTGATTGCTAGGTAGAGGTAGATTGTTCTCCTTCCACGGGTTTGGAGAGCAGCGGAGGGGAATGGAGGTACTTTTTCAAATTTTCAAAAGCCTCAGAACATTCCGCGGTCCACTCAAAGCTCTCTCCCTTCCGGAGGATTTTGAAGAACGGAAGGTTCTTTTCTGCAGATCGAGAAATGAAACGACTTAAGGACATTAGACGCCCAATAAGCTGTTGTACCTCGTTGAGGTTCTTCGGATGGGGCAAATCTAGGATTGCCTTGATCTTCTCAGGGTTTGCACTTATCCCTCTTTCCGTGACCATGTATCCCAGAAACTTTCCTCCTTTCACCCCGAACGTACACTTTTCGGGGTTCAACTTCATTCCATACTTCTGAAGAATGGAAAAGCAATTGTTGAGATGCTCAATATGTTCTTCTTCAGTCTTACTTTTAACAAGCATATCATCTACGTAGACTTCCATAGTCTTGCCCAACTCCTCCTTGAACATTTTATTCACCAATCACGGTATGTAGCTCCCGCTTTTCAACACGAATGGCATCACCTTGAAGCGGTATTCTCCTCCGCCAAGAAGGCTTTTCTTGATGTCGCCCTTGGCCATCCGGATTTGATAGCCACGATATGCGTCCATGAAGCTTAGGAGCGCACATCCCGCAGTAGAATCTACCAACTGGTCTATGCGAGGTAGGGGATAAGGATCCTTCGGACAAAACTTGTTGATCCTTGTGAAGTCATTGCACATCCTCCACTTTCCTGGGGCCTTCTCGACGAGTACCACATTACAGACCCAGTCCGAGTACCTAACTTCTTCAATGTGCCCGGCTTTCAAGAGCTGGTCCACTTCCGTAGATATGATCGCGTCCTTGACTGGGCCAAAGTCTTTCCTCTTCTGTCGGATATATTTGATCGAGGGATCCATGTTCAGACGGTGAACAGTGATTCTCGGATCTATTCCCTTCAAATCATCAGTACTCCAAGCAAATACATCTTTGTTGTCTCGGAGACAAGCAATAAGTTTCATCTCCACTTCTGCGCTCATCTCTGTTCCGATTCTAGTCTTCTTATCCAGGCTTCCAACAACAATCTCGATTTCCTTGAGAGTTTCATGAGGCTCGATCCGTGCAGCTAGGGAACTTCTCCTTCTGGCTTCCTACCCCTATCTGCGGATTCTCCTGTTTGGGCGGGAGAACAACTCTCGGATCGGAGGTCACCGTGATTGCCAAAACGGGGGCAGATGCCCTTCTCGTGGACATAATGTAACACTCCCAAGCTTCTCGGATGTTTCCTACCTCTTCTCCTACTCCGAAGGGAGTTGGAAATTTCATTCTGTTGTGTAAGGTGGATGAAATAGCCCGAAATTGATTGAGTCCTGGGCGCCCAAAGATGGCGTTATAGTCGAAGGTCTGATCAACCACGACAAATCGGACCAACTGTGTTACCCTGGCCGGGAAGGTTCCGAGTGAAACGTGTAACATAACACTTCCTAGTGGTCGAACAGTTCCTCCTCCAAACCCTAGTATAGAGGTGTGAACTCTGTCGTAGCGGATTCTTCCCAACTCCATCTGATCTAGTGTCCTCTTAGAGATGATATTCGAAGAACTCCCGGTATCCACCAGAATCTTGTTCACTCGATAAGTCGCGATGGCCAATGAAACTACAAGAGGAACGTCCGGGTTGTCAATCTCCTCGCCTCCTGCCGTAGGAGGGGGGATTTCGCTATCGTCGAAAGATATTGCATTTGTTCCTCGAATCATGGGGCACCGACGCCCTATCATTGTTCCGAAGGTTTTGGGCGTCCGCTTCAGATTCCTGCTATCACCTCCAGAGGGTCCGCCTGCGATAGTGTTGATCACTCCGCTGTACGGAGGGTTCTCCATTTCCGTCTCATTGCCGTATCTATACGGATGTCCTTCCATGCGTGGCGGATAGCCTACTGGCGGAGGTGGCAAAGATAGTGGGCAAGGTGGTGGGTCAGCAGCGTTATCCTCCCTCCTCCGCTCCGTTCTATCGTGCCTGGAGGGCTCGTCCGCATATATGTGCTCCTTCAACTTGCCTTCTCTCACCAGGTGTTCGACCTATGTTTTTAATCGATACGCCGTGGCCCTCATGACCTGCTCTTGTGAAATTTGCAGATCCTTCGCATTTCTGTTTCTCCGATTATGGGATGGCTTTGGCCATTGGATGTCCAACTTTTTCTCAACAATAGTGGCCAAGATGTCGGATCTCGGCTTATTGAGGCGCGTGTAGTCCGCGAATCTCCTGGGCGGACTCCTCTCCCTGTAAATGCCCTTGTCTCTGTGATCTTTCTTCGGGTCAAACTTCCCCTGGCGTTGCTCTTGTCTTTGCGGTTCCTTTCCCTTCTTCGATCCTGCTCGGACTGGTACGTTCCTTTGGTATTCTTCTCCGTACATCACCTCCTCACAGATGTCATCCAAGTGCTTTTTGCTCCTCACTTCCTGACTAGAGAGCTTCCTCCACAGCTCGGAGTTGTAAGTATTAGCGTACAGGTGACGGACCCGTTCTTTAATACTATGGGGCTCAACTCGGAGTACTTCCGTATTGAAGCGATCTAGGAAAGTTCGAAGATCTTCTTGTTCCCTTTGGATGACTTCGGCCAGGTGCTCTACAGTACGTTTTCTTCTTTTTGTTTTTCCGAACCGTGCTAAGAACTTAGAAGATAGATCTGCATACGGCCTTATTGACTTGTTTGGCAAAGCGGTGTACCAATCCATAGCCGTGCCGAAGAGGGTGGATGAGAACGTAAGGGCTTTAGTATTGTCACCAAATTTTGGAATCCATCTTGCTATTGTACCTTGTCAGGTGACCCACGGGACAAGTATCCCCGTAGTAGTATTCCAAGTTCGGAATCACTTGGTCCGAGTTTCTATTTCTTTCCTTTTCCCTCATGATATCATCACACATAGGGTTCGGTGCACTTGTAGTGATCTGCTCGTGGTCTTTTACCAGACGTCCGAGGTTCAGAATTTGGGTTTCTAAAGCTTTCTATTGGGCGTAGATTTCGTCCGCTGTCATGACCTCTCCTGTCCGTGGATGGACTGCGACATCCGCGGGGAGTTCGTCTAGCCGGACAACTGGAATGGTCTCTGCTACATGATCTCTGTCACTCATGGGGGCTTGTCGCGGACCTCCCTGGATGCTCATACCTCCTTCGTACTCTCCTCCCATTCGGGCTTCCTCACCTCGAACTTATGGGCGAGGCCCGTCGGTCTAGAAGGTTTCACAAATCCTCATGGGGCAGTGATCTCCCAACCTCATTGGATCGGACCGTCTGCTTTTTGACAAGGGCTCATGAACCGAGTAACCATCGGCGGAGTGGCTTCCGAGGGTGGGCATTGTTAGACCTAGGCATCCTTGGATAATCGTGAGCAACCTATCAAACCGAAGTTTCACTTAGTCCGAGGTCGCCAGCGGACAACGCGACCATCGGGCATTGTAAATTGCCGACTGTGGTAGGCCTTGAGCTTCACGAGAAGCTCGTGCTACCCCTTCTCCATGGGTCGTAGGGCACGATATTCACAGGACGCTTTGGCCTCCTCTAATGGGCGTCTCTTCTCTCCCGAGGATGAGGGCCGGTCGCCGCCGCCGCTTGGATATCTTCTCCCGTTCCTTCCCCACAGCCGCCCTTCGTCCCGGTGGGCGGCGTCGTCGTGGTGCGTGGTGGTGGTGTTCCCACTGACATTCTAGTCCATTGCTCGTCTCATTCTAGCCATCAGCACAACACAAACACAGATCCTTTTGTAAAGCTTCCCACAGACGGCGCCAAAATGTTGAGGGACAAAACCTCAAACACCGACACTACTACTACAAGTAACCTAATCTAAGATCCACCTCCAACTTGAAGTCCGAGAGAAGGCTTGTCCGAGCAAGAGTACCTGAAAGGACTAAGTGGGGGGGGGGGGGTTAGAATGGGTTACCCGGATTGCCTAAGTCAATCCGGAAGGAGGCTTTACTCAAAGGAGAGATGAAAGCTCTCAATGCAATAGTAATGGGAAAGGTAATGAAATCAAGGATGTTTAGGACTTAGGAGACAACACAATTTCCTAGGGGATTTCACTTACCTCCAGGTATTGGACCTTGTGTTATATTTATAGTTATCATATACTTATGAAGTAGCTCATAAGATGATGCCAAGTGTATGCCTCAGATTTGGACACCAATGCTACCTTTGGCCCATGGCCCATTAGTGAATAGTAATCCAATACTAATTAATGGGCTGGGAGGGTAGTTTGGTCCTTTCCCTCTGAGAGTACTGTTCCGCACGTTGGGTCCGTGTAAGTCCCTCGGACAGATCCGCATGATTGGATGACTCTGCCTTGGGTAACTCAAGGTGTCCGGACCTTAGAGTTCCACGGAAGCATCTCAGTGGTTCTGTCAAATACGTTTGGTCTTACTGTACTGGTGGCGTCCGAGATTCTCTCGTCCGGTCCGTTTAGCATCTTAGGACTGACAGTTTGCAGTACTTTGGAGGACCAGGTAACATTTTGTCAGGCTCGGAAGTCATCCATCTAGCTTGGTCGGACCTAGCTGAAATGGCGTGTTGACTTGTGAGTACTAGTTGACCTGAGATGGTTTCCTTTAGGACGGACCACTCGAAGGTCGGACTAGCTTTGAATGGCTATCTTAGCCTTGATGCACTCTAGGACACGCTCTATGACGCCCTTAACGGATTGGACACATTTCCGTATCAACAATACTTTTTTTTTTTTTTTTTTTTTTTATAAAGACTTTAGTATGAAGTTAAGAAGGTATTTGAAGGATTTAAGTAATGAAGCTAAGGGAATAGGCTAAGGGTTTAAGCTGCCATGAGTTGGTTTTTGAAAGTAAGTATATTGATTGTTGGGTAATTGATTCGTGGTTACAACTGAAAGAATAGCTGGCTTTTATAGCCCTACAAATGGTAACCTTCTAAACCGGTTTTTTATGACCGGCTGCTTATCTATGTAATAAAATAAGAAAACAGAAAGAATCTATCTACGTGTAAAGAAAAGAATATTTCTTGACGTCATTGCTTGCGTTTTTCTTTTCGTTGGAATCGTCCATCTGTCTTTGTTTCCAGAAGTCTCTGTTGACGTCATTGCTTACGTTTTTCCCTTTTATTGGAACCGTTCATCTATTTTTACTTCTAGAAGTCCTTGTAGTTACTGTCGATTGTAGGAATAGTGTTGGTGTCCATATCAGACTGGCTGTCTTGCATATGAGCGGTTTTATTAAAAAAATTGTAATTTTAATAAGATAAGAAAATACTTACAAGATATGAGCGGTTTTATGAACAACGTGAGTTTGTAATAGCGGGTGTAGTAGCGTCGGATGCAGTATGAATAGCGTGAGAATTGTGTCAACATGTTTGTGAGTAGTCTTAATGTATCATTTTCTATACTGGTTTTTGAATGATTCTTAAAAAATTCTAAGTTTCCTAGTCCACCACGCTTCTGTGCCAACTCTGATGTTTGAGTATATCTTAAAGTTGGTATACTATAGGTATGTTTACTTATTGTAATGTAATTTTTTGCAATTGTGATAGCACCCTGTAATGCTAGAATAAAATTAAGTCCTAGAATAAAATCTTTAGATTTAACATACTCGGGACTAATATTTACTTGAGGAATATTGTATTTCATACTGTAATTTCCTGAGAAATCTATAAATTGTATTCCTATTGGGTCTATATAATGTGTAATTGTCATTAATCTGTCTTCTATAGTCCTGGTGACTAATTTGTATGATAATTCTTTTTTGTGTTGTAAAGGTACCATACTATGTGAAATTACACTTTTAGTTGCTCCTGTGTCTAAAAGGGCTGTAAGATCTAGATATTCATTATTATCTAGCCATAATCTACATTGTAAATTAATCATATTTGTTATATTCCTAGTTTGTATTAAGGTGAGTTCAGTAGACATATTGGTTAAATCTATATCTTCTAAGGATTCTTTTTGCTTATTTTTATATACCCTATCTTCTATATGTAAAACTTTTTCTTCTAAATTTTTAATTTTTAAATTATGTAATTCATTAGTTACTACTATTTTTTCTATTTTTTCTGTGATTAATTCCATACTTTGTTCTTTTAATGGTTTTTTTATCTATAGACATATTTTGTTTATATAATGATTTTAGACATAAATAACATATTTCTTTAAAGCATATATTGCACTGTGATCTTTTTTCAATACTTGGAAAATATCCGCAATTAAAGCATTTAATGTAATTATTTCCTCTTTTACTAATCCATTCATGTTTACAATCTTCTTCTCTGTTCATATAAGTATAAGTAATTTTAGTAAGTTGGTTATTATTATCATCACTACTGTAAATACTATAAATTGATTCATCATCCGAATCATTTATATCTAAAGGTTCTATTTTATATTCTCCTAGCTGTTCTACCAAGTTACTTCTTTCTGCGTTTTTATTCTTGTTAGGACATCTATTTGCTAAATGTTTTTCATCCCCACATATAAAGCATCTACATTTTCTAGTCTGAGGTTTTTTTAACATATTTGTTACCTTTATATGGTTTTAATTCTTTCCTATATGTTGTACTTTTTCTTAGTTTCTTTTTAGGTGTACTATATTGACCATATGCTTGTGGAGTATAAATAGCTGTTTTACAAAACGCATAAGCATTCTTTTTTAACTGTTCTTGTAGAGTTACTTGTTTGCATTTATCTTCTAGTATAGTAAATGTATAAGTAATTCTAGGCCCGATTCCTAAGTTTTTTCTTTCACTAAACTGTTGTTTCCATGATTCATGAATATTTTTTCCTAAATCTCCTGGTAATTTAACAAAATATTTATCACATAAATCATCATTCATAGCTTGTCCTGTTTGAGATAATAATCTAGTAAAGTCTAATGTAAATTCATTTATATATCTCATGTCTGCTATACTTAATTGTTCTAAATTTCTAATAGTTGTATCTTGTATAAGACTAGTGTTTTTTGCTGGGTCTACTCCTAGTATTAGTGTTCTAATTTGGCTGGTGAAGTTATATGGGTTATCACCTATAGCTTTAAGTCTGTTTATTTCATCTGGGTCTTGGGCTTTCTTACTTTGCCAAATGCCTAAGGCTATTGGGCCTAATGTTGTTTCTAAATAAGAAAACATATCCATACTGTCTCGTTTATTTGTTTCCCATAATCTTACCACTGTTTGTTCCCATACTAATATCTCATCTCCCCAGAGTTGTGGTTTTTGTTTTTCTAATAATAACATATTTCCGCTATAGAGATTTCCTAATGGTGATCTAGGTCCTTGACTAACATATTTTGATTCTCCTGTATAATGTTGTGATGGAGGAGTCCATTTTTCTCTTCCTATGGTTTCCTCTGTACTTGTTCCTGGTTCTGTCCATTCCATTTTAGCTCTTTTTCTTATGTTTGCCATATCTTGGTCCATAAAAGCTTTTTCTTGTTTATAGAAATCAGAAATCATTGTTTTATCTTGTTGTATATCTTCTACTAGGGGTAAATTATAAAATTCTTGTAATTTACTATAACTTTCTTCGTAAGTCCATCCTAATTACAGAATACGCCTATTATCATATCATCTACTTCTTCTTGAATGTTTAACTCAGTAAATTTTTTATTAATAATATCATCAAATGTTTTAGTAGTTTCTTCAATTTTAAACCCTGTTGAAGGTTCTTCTTCTAAATAATCAATTATACTAAAATCATTTTCTTCTTGTTCAAATTCATCAAATCCAATTATTATTTCTTTTTTATCATTCTCTTCAGTATCTGTGTCATATATAGGATCTGTATCATATTCTATATTCATAAAATTATACTCTGTCTCAGTTTCATTTTCTTCATTCTGCTGATTTTCTTTTTTAAAATCTACAAATCTTAAACTTTGTGTTCCTTTAGCATCTTCATAAATATAACTCTTTTTTTGTTCTAGTATTGTACTATCTGGTTCTTGTAAATCTCCTAATGACCATTCAAGTCCTGCTAACTCTTTTGGATCTATTTTTATTGGATCTATTTTTATTGGATCTATCATCTTTATTGATTTTGAGGCAATTGTATTAACAATTCCATCAATATTAACTTTGTATTTCATTCCTGATCTATTACTAGCTTTTCCTAGTGTTCCTATACTTATTACAATATTATTTCCTTCATAATTTTCAAATCCTTTTGCTTGTAGTGAAATTTTTATATTTTATAAATCTTTAATGTCTTTTAAGATCCCAGGTGTACAATAAAATAAAGCAGTGTTTTGGCTTAAATCTATTTCCATTCCTGAGATAATGGGTTTTTTCATCTCTGTTTTCCATGACTTATCTAATAATAATGCTAATAATTTAGTACCTAAGTTTTTTCTTGCTAAAACTTTTATGCCAGTTATAACTAATCCTATATGGGCAAATTGTTTTCCAGACTGTTTTATTTTCTGTATGGTTTCTGGAGAAAATAAATCTATAGTTACTGTTTTGTTAATAACCCTAAGACTTTCTTCTCTACTACTTCGTATTAAAACTGTATTAATATTTCTAAATCCTGTTTGGTATAAAACTCTTGGATTTAAAATATCTAGTTGGTGTTGATTATATAAGTCTATATTTCTGTCTAAATTTATTTCTTCTTCTAACTGTATAATCTTTTGATTACTAGTAGATCCTGATCCTCTTCTTATTATTCTGTTGAGAAAACTGTCTGATGTAACAATACTTTGTATGTTACTAGTTGAGTTTCTAGCTTCTTGTAATGTCCTACTTCTTCCTAAAAAGTTCCTATTCTGTTGAATACTCATTTTCTTGGTACCCAATGTGTATAAGGTGTAGGTTTTCTTTTTATTCTAACTTCTTCTCCTAGACTTAATTTGTTAATACCACTAATTATTTTATCTAGATCGTTATCTATAGTCTGTGTACTTGGCGATGTCTTATTAATGTTTTCTAATATTTTATTTAATTTTTCGATAATCTGTAATAACAAACTTATAATGAAGTTAAATAGATTAGGATAAGTTTTATCGGCTCTACTTGTTCCTGTATAAACAGTGAAACCAGTAATTTCTTCTTTATTTTCCTCGGCTTTATATCTTTTAGCGTCAGTTAAAGCCTGTATATATTCTTTTGTTTTTTTCCAGTTTTAACTTTCTACTATATCCTTAACAGTACTAATAACGTGTTCTAAATTAATAACCTATTTTTCTACTTTATGTAATAAATCTTTGGCTTCTAAAATCTGTCGGGGTTTTGAATTTTCTAATAAAAAACCAAGCTGATGAATATCCTGTTTAGTAGGCAAATGTTTATGTATTCCTCTTAATTCTCCTAAGATTTGAGTATTTAAATATTTAATATAGTCTAAATTTTCAGTTATTTTAGCTAAAGATCTATGATTAGCACGAGTTAACTCGAGGAGTTCGGTGAAATTAATTAAAGATAAATTATCTATGATGAGAAAAATCCTATCCCTTAGTTCATTACTTAATACCTTAAATCCTTCAAAAGATAGTCATAAAGTCTTAAATTAACATTTCTAAATTAAATGCAAAATAATAGACCAATAAATTCCAACTAAGAATCTTAACAATATGTTGAGCATAATTAATCCCTTATCTTCACCTAGAAGGGTTCTTGATTTTTAATGTGGACTTACAACACAATTGTCACTTATCAAGCCTGTTCCAGTCTTTTAGATTTAAGATCAACCATGCTCTGATACCATTAAGGGGGGTATAGGCGGATTTTAGCGGTCTCCGTTAACCAAAAACGTACATAATTTTTACACAACATAATTTAATAAAAAAAATTATAATTTTAATAAGATAAGAAAAATACTTACAAGATATGAGCGGTTTTATGAACAGCGTGAGTTTGTAATAGCGGGTGTAGTAGCGTCGGATGCAGTATGAACAGCGTGAGAATTATACTCTTTTTTTTTTTTTTATAAAGACTTTAGTATGAAGTTCGGAAGGTATTTGAAGGATTTAAGTAATGAAGCTAAGGGAATAGGCTAAGGGTTTAAGCTGCCATGAGTTGGTTTTTGAAAGTAAGTATATTGATTGCTGGGTAATTGATTCGTGGTTACAACTGAAAGAATAGCTGGCTTTTATAGCCCTACAAATGGTAACCTTCTAAACCGGTTTTTTTATGACCGGCTGCTTATCTATGTAATAAAATAAGAAAACAGAAAGAATCTATCTACGTGTAAAGAAAAGAATATTTCTTGACGTCATTGCTTGCATTTTTCTTTTTGTTGGAATCGTCCATCTGTCTTTGTTTCCAGAAGTCTCTGTTGACGTCATTGCTTACGTTTTTCCCTTTTATTGGAACCGTTCATCTGTTTTTACTTCTAGAAGTCCCTGTAGTTACTGTCGATTGTAGGAATAGTGTTGGTGTCCATATCAGACTGGCTGTCTTGCATATTTTCATCTCCTGAAAATGGCCATGGTGTCTCTTCATTGTTATTTATGTGCTGTTGTTCCAGCGTGTTACCTTCTCCCACAAATGGAAGGAGCATGTCCCAATTTGTTGCTGTCCATATTTGAGTATAATGTCCTTCGGCCATTAGCTTGTACTCAAACCAAGGAAAATGTATGGGAAGAGCTGGAGTCTTCTGTTGTGCCTTTATAACTCCTAAAACTGTATCAGGATTTGGTTCATGGAGCCAATAAAGACTTGAAAAATTAATGTGATCTTCAATTTTCACCGCTGTTTCTAGCAATGCCTGATCATTAGGTATGTTGCTGATGAAAATTCTTTTTCTAGCTGGTCTGTATGTATGGCTGTCTGCTTCTGGGAAGGATGCAAAAATCTTACATCCTACTGTCTGTGAATAAGAAGCAATATTTCCTGCTACTAATGTGAACTTCTCAGCAAAAGTGTTAATAATTTTTTATGTAATGTCAGTGAGACTAAATTTGATGTAATCAATCATACCATAATGGTAAAATTGAGCAATCAATTCCTGTGGCATGTCTGTTTCTCCCAAATCTATCCGTAATAACAATATGCCTGTATCTTTTCCGTCTCTGTTTATTCTTTCTATCACTTTTATTCCGGTATATTTTAACTCCCGGAATACTATCTGTACAATTTTTTGCTGTAACTTGTACAAGACTAAAGGAAATCCTGTACAATTTTTTCAGATATAATGTCATCAAGGCCTTCGATTCTGTCTAAAACGGGCTTTAAAGTCTGTCTCCATGGAATGTCTATAATGCGTGCTTTAAAGCTGTTGAAATCTCTGTAAATTGGCTCTGTATTTTTTACTCTTTCCTCAAGAGTAACAATCTGTTGTTTTAATTTTTGATTTTCAACCTATAATTTTGCTGTCAGTAATGTTGGGTTTTCTTTTTCTTTTTGGAAAATACGCTTTTCAAGCCTAACGATCTCCTCCACCTGTTTTTTGAAAATCTGTTCAGGAATTTGCTGTGTGATTTCTGAGAATGTTTTTACTTCTTCAGGTTCTATGAAGAAGTCTCTGAGTCCGAAATATTGTCTAGCCATAGCCATGGCTTCTGAAAAACTGTAAAATCCTTTGTAAAGAGGATCTGTGCACTGTATGTGATTTACAACTGTTTCCCATTTGTTGAAAATTCCAACTTTTGTGCCCCGAAAAATAATATAGTGAGAAAATCTCCTAATATTAGTTTTTTCTGGGGTTTTTTGAGCTGTTTCCATAAAGAAATATCCCAGAGAGTTTAAAATCTGGACTTTCTTTGTGAACTTTGTAGGGAAAGTGTGTATGTGCCAGAGATTGTCAAGAAGACACTGTTGTTTGACCGTTAAATTTATCCCAGACATGGGCCTAAATTTTTTGGTTTCATCTGTGCAGACTGGTAATGTGTTTGGGCCAAAAGTAATAGTTTTCTGTTGGGCCTGTGGGCTAAAATTTCTGTTAGGAAAATGTGTAAAAGAACTTGACCCTGTTTGTGAAGGGTTTTGATTTGAAACTGTCTTTGGCCAGAACACTGTTGTTGGCCAGGATTTTTTGCTGTGGCTTTCTTGTTCTGTTTTGCTTTTTTCTTCATCAGAAATGTCCATTGCTGTGTCTCTATCTGTGTGTTGAGGATGTATGAGCCTTCTCATTTTCTGATATTTATCCATGAAATAACCTGTTCAAATTTCTTGATAAGATATCAACAATAGTATTATTGTTTCCTTTAATATGTTCAAAATTTATAACATATCCACTTCCTTGTATTATGTTTTGTAAATTAATCCATCTAGTCCTATTTACTTTTCTACTTTGATCATTTTTAATGAATTTAACTATGGCTTCACAATCTGTCCTGACAGTAAATTCTTTGTTTAAGAAAATCTTAAATTTTTCTAATGCATTAATTAATGCCTGTATTTCATAGTCTAAACTAGTCCAGTTTAATCCTGTTTTATTAAAATTCCCACTATTTCTTGGTAAATATTTATTTGTTTTACAAAGAAGAACAGCTCCCCATCCTTCTTTACAACCATTTGTTTCTATGATGATGTAGTCTGTTACTAATGGTAATTCTAAAGGTTTAATCTTTTTAACCACTTCTTTTATTTCTTTAACTAATTTAATATCTTCCTTATTAAATCTTCGTTGACCATTTTTTGTTGTTTTACTGTATAATGGTCCTACTAGTTTTGATAAGTTAGGAATAAATTTTCTAGCTTAATTTACTAAACCTAGAAAAGCTTGTATCTGTTTTAAGTTTTCAAATTTTTCAGGGAAATCAATAATTTTCATTGAAATATGGGGTTGTAATTCTATTTTTCCATTTCCGATTTCTAATCCTAGAAATGAAAATTTTCTTTTAAAAGTTCCATCTTTCTTTTTGAAACTACTATATTATGTTTCTTGATTTCACTAAATACCTGTTTCAGATGATTTTCATGTTCATAAATTGATTCACTAGCTACTAGGATGTCATCTATGTATACCATGCAAAAATCATATTTTAAAAATATGTTATCCATAAATCTTTGAAAAATTGAAGGAGCGTTTTTTAGTCCAAAACTTAAAACATTCCATTCAAATTGTCCTTCTGAACATGTAAAAGCTGTCCAAGGTTTAAAATCTTCTGATAACTTAAGCTGATTGTAACCTGATTTTAAATCAAATTTTGAGAAAATCTTTTTCTTCTGAATTAAATTTATTAGAGTATCTTTATTAGGTATATTATACCCATCATCTTCTGTATTATCATTTAGTCTTTTATAATTATAAACTATTCTAGCCTTTCCTCTTTTAATTTCACTATGATTTCTTACAATAAATCTGTCATTGTATGTGGACTTTCTGATTTTCTTATTAAATTCTGTTTTATCATTTCAGGAATCTGATGTTTAAATTCTTCCTTATCTAAAGGACTATATTCAATGTTTGTTGTTCTAATAGTGATATCAGGGTTTTTAATTTTGAATTCATATGCAATCCTTGATTTCATAATGTCTTCTCATATTAATCCTATTTTTTTTAAATGTAATATTATAGGATGATTACTACTTTTAGTAACATCTATTCCTTTTTCTAGTTCATGTGTCAACATGTTTGTGAGTAGTCTTAATGTATCATTTTCTATACTGGTTTTTGAATGATTCTATATATATATATATATATATATATATATATATATATATATATATATATATATATATATATATATATATATATATAAAATACATTAAGCAAAAAAGATTTAGAGGCATTTTAGAGTGTCCACGTCAAACAATTATGTGGCAAATCTCTATGTTGTGATTGGTACATCCTTTTGCTGAGTGTCAAATCATTTTGTTTTGATTGGTCTAATTTTTTTATGTGTGATGATCTGGCTAATTAATACTAACACTTATAAACAACGTTTTAAATTGATTCTTTTTTGGTAAGTAGCCATCTATTCTGGATTTTTGTTTTTTTCACGGTACTAGACATGGAAATTTGCACCGGATACCATAATAACTCAATAAATAGTGCTTACTTTACAGAGACTTAATTGATATACACCAGAATATCTAATGAGATTAATTAATTTAGTTAAACCTTTCTAATCATGTCAAAAAATTATGCACTCTAACATTTGACTTATAAAATCCGCAGGAACATCTACTGAATATCACATTCAATAATTCCCCCATAGCACTATAATGCTTTCCCCTTAAAAATCTCACCAGTCTTATATACTGGAATTGGAGCACATTTTGTGTTGCAAAAGCTTTTTAGACAAGAAAAAATACGTTTTTATTTATTTTTGAAGTAGTACTCTTACTTGGTCATTCTTCTTTCTATCCTTTTGTTTCCTAAAGTTGAGCTAACATGAAACAAATCCACGAGCCGTCACGTAGAACAAATACAAATTCAATCTATGAAGCCAAAATTTCAAAAATACATGTTAGATCGATCAAGTCGTGACTATTTAAAATGTTTTCTTCATCGATTCGCATTTTGTTACTCCATCATAACATGCAGTTGTAAAATTATCGGGCTGTTTGGAACGGAACTATAATTGAGTGAATTTTAATTGAGGTATAACTGATGAATAGTGATTAAATTTTAATTGAGTTGTGAAAATTTGTGTTTAATTGACATAATTTTTTATATTTATAATAACAAGGTGGCACTCAAATAGAGGAAAAAACATTCGCATGTAAATAGATATATATATATATATATATATATATATATATATATATATATATATATATATATATATATATATATATATATATATATATATATATATATGTGAAGTATTTTAAATTTATACGGAACTATGCTTTTAATTAGAAAAAATCTATATGTTTTTAACTAACAGATCTATGGGATCTATGTATTTTTTATTTATGAAAAACATTTATATATTAACTAAACATCCATAGTTCTCATTAAGATTGTTCGTCGTTCTTACCCATTTTACTATAGACAGTCTGTCAGGAGACTTCCTCTTCTTCTTTAGTTCTAGAAAATCAACAAAATGAAAATTCTTTGAAAAAATAGAATCATATTATTCTTGGATCTATATAATTCGATTAAGAATCGAACGAAAATAATGTCACACTTCAACCTATCTTACACGGATATATAGAATTCAAATAAGAATCACGAGGAAATAAGCTCATATCTGATTCACCAAAGCTTATACCGATTTATAGAATTCAAATAAGAATCCCAAATCTCATGGGAAATGACAAAATATACATAGGGTGTTGGCAATTGCACTACATGGTTTGTTGGGCATGGTACAATTAGGCAAATTGGTTATCAAATATGACAAACATGGGCCATTTGGCATTCAATTTGCATTGTCATCAAATCTTTGTTATCGTAGCATGCCACATAATTAAAAGAAAAAAAGAAAAAAACAGATAAAATAGTGAAGGTAAAAAAAAACTAACAAAGGGGGTACAAAAATGAAGATTTACTGAAAACCCCACAACTGACTAATTCCCTGTAAGTAACTAAACTAATTAATTGATAATTCTAGCACCCGTGTTGACTCCGACGATGAGCTTCATCATCGAACATTCGGAATATTTAAATGGCATTCCACCTCTCACACACAATAAGTTTTTCTTAATAGTTAGGTCATTTCTTAATCTTTAATACAGATCCCTATGTCTTGGGCTAAAAGGGAAAGTTTAGTTTGCCAGGACAGGGGAAGCATAATTCGTCATCCTCTAATATTCAAGGGCCTAGACAATAAATTGAGGTGAATTTTACAGGCCGTTGATGGGTTACATCGCTGATTAAGAGGATGACCGCAAGGTTGATGGAAAGCTACTGGAAATAAACAAGTCATCGTATTTAAACCATCGGAGAGCACATACCCATCACTATTGGATTACTTATCTCAAAATCCACCACTTGACCCATAATATTTTCATCACCAAGATGTTCTTGCACCCAATGACATAGTAGATGAGAACAATCAATATGATATGTTACCAATGCTCGATAATTTTGTTGAGTGCTTAAATATGAATAGCATAAATAAGATGGATAATGTTGCTAATGGATTGGAATAGCATAATAATTAACAGTTACAGGTTTAGAAATATGAACATGTACAACCCGAATAAAAATAAAATTCTAAATTCTAAATCACAATTAATCGGGTTCCCAACAACCCGATTAAAAAGGGGTGGGGGCAACCCCAAGCTCAGAAAAAAGAACATTTTAATTTCACTAATTTACATGTTATAGTGAAATTTATTTTAAGTAGGTGGGGTGCGGTGCACTCCTAAAAAATAAGATTTTTATTTCACTAACATCATTTCTTTGAACACGGTATGGTGATTTTATTTGGGGGCAGTTGGAAGGGGGATTACCTAGGTGGTTTTAAGTGTTTTTTCTTTCGAGGGGAGGGGGTAGGCCCACCAATTTCCAAAAAGAATATCATTAATTCTTTAAGTTAACTTTTCACATGTTTCAATAGAAAAATTTTTTTGGAACATGGTCCACCCATATAAAACTTATTATCTCACTAAAATAATAAAAAACATTGTTCTGGACTTGATTTTTATCGAGTTAGGTTGGGTTTGGATCATGTTTCACTGTATGGAATGGGTGCGGTATATATCCGACCCAAACACCATATTTTGAACGGGTACTACGTGGTTCACAACAAGCCGGATAGAATTCGACCCGTTCAAAAGACTTCATTTGAATAGGTATTCTTAGTCGAATTCCTTAACACGATTAATTGCTCATGTGTGCCTAATTATATTATCGACGCACAATATTTTCATCACCAAGATGTTGCACCCAAAGACATAGTAGAGGAGAACAATCAATATGATATGTTACAAATGCTCGATAATTTTGTTGAGTTCTTAAATACAAATAGCATAAATACGATAGATGATATTGCTACTGGATTGGAATAGACTTTTAAATGGGTTAGTGTCAACCATATTTGAAACATTTAAAAACACGGTGGATTGGAACCCCGTAAAATATCAAATGGGTCCTCAACCTGTACCCAACTGATAATTGTTAATCATCAACAGGTACATGTTTAGAAAATGAACACGTTCAACCCGAATCAAAATAAAATGCAATAGAAATCACAATTAATTGGGCGTGCTAATTCACATCCCATATTGAAATTTATGTTGGGAGGATCACTAACTTCATTTGTATTACATGTTCCAGTGATTTTATTCGGGGAAATATCATTATTTTACAAATATAGTTTTAACATGTTCCATTGATTTTTTCTTCTGGGACCCTATAAAAATGTATCACTCCACTAAAAGAATCATACACTTTGTTTCGGGGGTCGTGTTTTTATCGAGTTAGGTCGAGTTGAATCATGGTTCACTGGTAGAAATGGGTGAGGTATATACTCAATTGGAAAGCCATTATTGGAATGGCAACTGTGCGGGTTCGGAACGGGTTGGATAGAACTCAACCCTTTTAAAAGACTGATTGTAAAATGTCTTCTAATCTGAATTTATCAATACGATTAATTGCTTTAAAGTTCTGCAGTGGCACGGGGTTAAGAGTGTTACTACTCTCATGAAGCGTATAATTAAGGTAAAACTGATTTATGGAATAAATGCGTGAAAAAAAATTATCGTTCTTATTGAGTTGATGATTCCATCAGATACATAGAAACCCCCCCCCCCCCCCAATAAATTTGCTTTGCCATGACAATAAATAAAAGTTAGGGATAATCTATCTCTCAAGCCATAATGTACCTCCCCACACGTGTATTAATTAAGTCCAAGCAAGTTAATATTGTTCTATTCAGGGTCACCAATAGAAATGTTATGTAAGTGTTGATTTGCGACAAGGATGGTAGGACACATTATACGGCAACCAACATGGTGTACAAAAAAGTGTTCGGCAACCATATACTTAATTTTTTACTCGACGGGTCATAACTAGTTAATCTATTAATTGAAAAAGTTTTCTAGACTTCCTATTGGTCCATTTGTCATGTTGAGGTGGCACAATCCTCCATTCTAATTGGCTGAAAAATGTTGTGGATGGCGTTTTGGTCTGTACATAATTCTTCCTGATTTCTAGAACAATTAGTAAGGGCAATCTGGTCCATTCAAATATTTCCTTAAGTATATATTTCACTGTTATTTTTTGTATGTTGACTACATATATAGTTTTTATTAAATGTAATATAACTTTATCTACAATCTCACTCATTTAGTGTGTTGTTTAACTCTCGAGTAGAGTTATTCGTTTGTTGTTCTTCCCTATCTAAAGTGTGTTGTTTTTATCACACAAGTAGAGTTGTTCGTTTGTTGTTTATTCAACTCCTTTTGTGTTTTCTTTAACTCTGAAGTAGAGTTCTTCGTTTGTTATTTATTACTCCTCGTGTGTGTTGCTTAAATCTGAAATTGACTTCTCCGTTCGTTATTATCCCACTCCCGTTATTATGTTGTTTAACTCTCGACTAGAATTTTACATTTGTTGTTTATCTCAATCCATATGTGTGTTATTTAACTCTCAAGTAGTGTTCTTCGTTTGTGATACTCTTACTCCTTCTATGTTATGTTTGAATCTGGAATAGACTTCTTCGTTTGACATTATCCCACCATCGAGTAGAGTTATTCGTTTGTTGTTCTTCCCTCTCCAAAGTGTGTAATTTTTATCTCTCTATTAGAGTTGTTCGTTTGTTGTATATTCAATTCCCTTTTGTGATTTGTTTATCTCTCAGTGCCCTTAAATAAATCATTTTATTCACTAAAATAAGATATAAATTTAATAAATTAAATTAAATTAAATAATGGAGAACGATGTGCTCTGATTTGAGGGCTAGAAAAGATATTGTACTTCCAGTTACGTTCGGTGGATTGCATCACTCTTTCTTTATAAAGGTAGGACGGTAGTCCGGCATATTCGAGGTTTGGAATACCATTGCAAATCACGAGGACTCAACATGCAATAAGCTCATGATTCAGAGGTCACATGACTGCTCAAAGAGGTTCAACGACTTCTTATTTTAGATAAGGCTTCCATGACAAACCGACATTGTTTGAAACGATCGACAGGAGCTTGAAGGATGTGATGGCCCGTTCAGATGAGCAATTTGGTGGGAGTGGTGATTTTCTTCAGCGGAACTTACGACATATTTTGCCCGTTGTTCCAGGAGGAATAGTTATAATATTATGAATGCCTCTATATGCTCCTTTAGGATATGAGGTGTTGTGTTGATTAAAAAAATGAGATTGCAGGTAAATGGCCCATCTTATCTATATACCACATATACTTATATCATGTTTAACTTAACATTTTTTACGTCCAATTTAATCGTATGCAGTTTGGTTAGTCATCTTTCGAAATTTAGTGACGAAAAATTTTGTTGAGTTGATAACACAGTTCGGTGATGGCATTGCCGCTGAACCTAACGACTGTGGGTTGATATCAAGATCCACGAAGGTTTACTTATTTGAGAAGTAAGTCATAAAATTCCAACTATTGTAGATACTACATATCCTTCGTTATTGTATCTCTCGAGCAATCAATAACTTGACCCTGTGTAAAATCCCGAAAATTTATTTTTCGATTGCCTATTAATTTTACAGAGTTGAATTAGTTATAGAGACGTGAGTTGTTCGGGATTTTATTAGTCGCTTATTGGATCGATAAATCGAGATGGACCATGTTGATTTAATTGTATTGGGTTGGGAGTAAAGTCCCAATTGTGTAAAGCTCTACTATTGCTTAATCCCTAACCCTAGTCATCATCTTCTTCATTCCTCCAGCCCCCAAATCATACAGTAGCCGCCCAACACCACCAAGCTCCGCCCTTTTACCCCTCTCACCGCCTCCCACTGTCACCACTATATGCACGTTCACCACCCATAATGAGCCGCCTCTCCCTCACCCAGCCACATCGATTAGAAGCCGAACATAAGTAATTGAAAATCCAGATCGAAGAAGAACAGACGAAGGAGCATGAAACCGGAAAATATGGAGGCTTGAAATCGTGAAACTGGATCGGGAAACATGGAGATCGAATCCACAATTCGATTTGGACTGCTTGTGTTGTTTTGCGGCTGTTCTTGGTCGAGTTAGACGGAGGAGATGATGGGTATTCAGATTTTGGAACCCTAGCTTGGATTTGGAGCCGATTGGATCGAGTTTGGAAAGTTCGGATTGTTACAGGGACCGAATTGAAGTTTTTGAAAAGTTAAAACCCTCCCTTTTGAGAATTTGAAGGTGCCAGGGACCTTTCTGCAATTTGACGAACTTCAGTATATTCTAGTTTTGACCCAGCAACCCGTAATACCTGTTATGCCCCTGGACCTTGTGTTATCTACCGAATCTGCCCTTACCACGATATATACTATTATCTGCATAACTTGTAACAACCGAAAGCCTAGCCCAGTTGGTTTGTCATGCTGTGAACCTGGAGGTCACTGGTTCGAACCCAGCCCTGACCATTTATATTTTTAAGCCCTGTTTGTATCCAGAAAATTACCGTATTACCCCTGGACATGTAGAATTACTATATTGACGTCCCACCATTTTTATCCTATTTTTCCTAGCTCCAGAAATTACCATTTTGCCCTTGTTACCATAACCTTTAAAACCGTAGTAAAGACTAGACGGAGTTTGTGATTGATTCTTTGGAGGATTTGTGGTTTATGGTGACTATTGGAGATTCAATGTGCAAGCTAATGGATGGTTTTGCAGATTATTTAGGCTTGACTTGGATTCGTAACGACCTTGAGGTAAGGGGGTTTCTTTGACACTTTTGTTTTTATTTTCCGATATAAAATGTATATATGTATAGTTTTCAATTGACAAATAACTTATGGTTATTATATCATGTTATGGGACTTGATATAATAGTCTTTTCGAAAAAGTATCAAGTATGTGAATTCCCAAAAGTATGTTTTATGATGCATGTGATGTGTGAAAATTATGTTTCTGTACATGGAGATAAAATATGTTTTGGCTCTCAGTTTTGTCTACGCTCTGTACTGACCTCTAATGAGGGTTTATTGGCATAGAAGTATACTTCCCTCACATCTTGTTCCTTTCATGGGAACTCTTGTTATTGTTTCCTGTTTAGGAAACCTACTGTTTATGTTTTCTTTCGGGGAAACCTACTGTTACTGTTATGTATGCCATCTTCCCTGCCACGGGATCTTATAGTGGCCTAGGGTAAAATCTGATTGAGCTAAACTACCGTCTTACTGTTTTGTGAAAGTACTCCATGTTCTGATTTTGGATATGTGAATTGTTATAGTGTGTATATAAATATGTATGTTTTACTACGCTACTTGATCCGGTAAAAGTGTCATTGAGGCTCACCCGTACACCCCCCCCTTTCAGATATTTAGTAAGTGAAGTGACACTGGATGGTACAGTAGAGTGGAACCCGGTAGACGGATGGTGGATCTTATGAAGACTTTCAGTAGTTGTAGCGTACTCTGAGATTTATATTGTATAGGATTATTAGTACTGTTGAGATTGTCGTTTTGTATTGAGGACATGTAATATTATTGTATTTGGGATTTTAGATGCTCTGTTGTACCACTCTGAGATATTTATGTATTTTAAAGATTAAAGTTAGGCTTCGTCTTGGCGTGAGCCCATCTCACGATAGACGGCCGGTCGCGTCAAAGCATTTTGGTTTTGGGGCGTGACACCCTGTATATTTCGTCACTGGGTTGTTCTTGCACCTTCAAATGAAATATTTGATGATATAAATCAATTTTTCATGTCGAAGATGTCTAGAGATAGCCTTGAATATTTGAGCGCATATAGCATTGCTAGGGAAGATAATTTTGAGAACAGTCTCGAAAAAGTTTTCACTGTAGAATTTTTCAACAACATTAATTGCTCTAGGTTGCCTAACCATAGGATCATACTATAGGTTGGGTGTATAATAAATTAATAATGTTTCTGAGAAATATTGATCAGACTTTCAAATTGTGCAATGGAAGAATCATAGTTACTAACCTTGAGAAGCATTTCATCGAGGCAATGATATCTTGAATCAGTGCGTGCCAAAAGGTTTTCATTCCGAGGATGATGGTGAGCCACTCGGCGAGATGAAGTTCCCTATCAATTGCTATGACCATAAATAAGAGTAAGGGACATTCTCTCTCTCACACGTAGGCAACTACCTCCCCTCACATGTATTCAACCACGGTCAGTTAAATGTTGTTCTTTCTAGAGTTACCACCGGGAAGGGATTTAACATAGTTTTTTGCGACGTAGAGGGTAATTCTAGAGTTACATATGACACGACAATAAACGTAATTTATAAAGAAGTGCTCGACAAGTTATGGGTTGATTTTATCTTTTATGTGTATTTTATAATGGTTGTGTTCAATTTCACCATTTTTCATTAATTATGCACTTTTCTACATGTAAGGGTGACTTGCGATACAATGTTGAAGCGATTAGATCATGCATTTTGTTACCTTGCAGTTTTTATATGTTTTTCAACTTTGACATGTTATTACACAAATTTATTTATTTTTTATTTTAAATTTTGTCTCCATGCCCCGTCGAGTATTGACGGGCCATTTACTAGTTAATCTATTAATTGAAAAAGTTTTATAGACTTCCTATTGGTCCATTTGTCATGCTGAGATTGCACAATCCTCCATTCTAATTGGCTGAAAAATGTTGTGGAGGGCGTTTTGGTCTGTACACAATTCTTCCTGATTTCTAGAACAATTAGTAAGGGCAATCTGGTCCATTCAAATATTTTCTTAAGTATATATTTCACTGTTATTTTTTGTATGTTGACTACATATATAGTTTTTATTAAATGTAATATAACTTTATCTACAAAAATCCGAAAAATATTTTGAACATGTATTTGAATTCGTCGTGACAAGACGAATCCATAGACACCAATCTTGAATACTATTATTAATACCCTTAAATAAATCATTTTATTCACTAAAGTAAGATATAAATTTAATAAATTAAATTAAATTAAATAATGTAATTTTAAAGATAGAGAATTTATTAAATATTTAATACCCCCCATCTATTTATCAAGGATTTAATAAATTTTGTTTTTACGGTTGAGTATAGTCCGAATTGGGGGGCGAGAATTTTGTTCCATGAAGTTTTTTGCCACATTAAACATGAGGCTAATGTTTTAGCACTTAGATTATCACCTGGGTGTTCTTATATAATATAATATACAAAGTTGATGGGCTAAACCCCACCAGATTCATTCAAATTCCAGCCATATACGTGAAATGTTGATACAGTTAAGCAGAGTCTAAATAGGTGGACGTATTAGTGTTGTTGGGCAATGTTATTTCTTAGTGACAAAATTTTATTCCTCTGGTTGCTGAAAATGCGGAAGGTTTGCAATCCAAATTAAGAACTAAATTTTTTCGAAATTTCGAGTGGTAACATATGTAGTAATTGAAAGAGATTGTTTGGCAATTGGCTAGATGCTGAGTTTAAATTAGGAGGTAGCTTGTCTGAAAACTTGGACTGCTTCTTGCTTTTGGTACCAGCTAAGTGGAGCAAAATTTGGCAAATTTTTTGGAATAGTACTATTTGGTTCATCTGGGTTGCCATAAACGAGTGCTATTTCCAAGGAGTGGTGTTCGAGCCTTCCGTAATTGTGGACAAGATTAAAAGAAACTCGTGGAATTGGATACAAGGAAAAAGAATAGTATCACAGTGCTATAACCTGGTGCATTGGGAATTGTGTCCGAAAGGAGTTTTGAACCTGGTGGATTTCTAGAAGCTCGTGTAGTCTGCGATTGGCTTTATCTCTGTGCTCACATCGTTTTGTCTGATTGGCTTATGTACTGTGTCTCCCACATTTCAGTTCTAGGTTGGATTCACCCCTCTATCTCTTGATTATTCTCAGGTTGCCTCGATGGAAATCACCACCCTATTCTTTCTTCTTTGCCTGGGTGGTATCTCCCCATCTTGTTGTACACTTTTATCCCTTGAACTCTTGGCGCGGCACTTCGGTGCTACGACATACTAGACTATGGGGGTTTAGTGTGCTCCCTAGAATGATCTTGAGATAGAGGTTCTGGTTGGGTTTGGGGCTGTTGTGTGTGGTCCACATTTGTCTGCCTTGTATTTTTGTGGTCGCTTTGTGTTTGGCTGTGACTCTGTCTTGTCTTGGTTGTTTGTTTGGCTGTTTTGGAGTTGTATTGTAACTTTGGAACATTCCTGATGTTCCTGATTGAGTAATAAAATTTTTACTTCTTCAAAAAAAAAAAAAAATTTGAAAGAGATTGTTATTTGGTGATTAAATGTCTTAAATCAACAAAATTTAGCTTTGCCCCTTTGTTTCACTTTTCAATTCAGGCATTTAATGGAGAATTTTGTTCCATGAAGTTTTGCCAGGTTAAACGTGAGGCTACCGTTTTAGCACGTAGATTATCAGTTGGGTGTTCTTACGATGATGTTGGTTTGGTAGATTTATATTATCCATACCGAAAAATCGTCATGTGCGGGGACCACATACCACCCCAGGGATTGTCTCGATTAATTTATTTCTTCCTCACATTTCTATTTATTATTAAACATAAGTTATATTGTTTGGTGGAATTAGTTGTATTTTCAACATGAATATATTACACTGTTTATTAAATCTCATATAAATTTATATACAAAACTCCGAAAATTATCTTGAACATATATTTAAATTCGCCGTGCCAAGACGAATTCATCTAAAACTTTTCGACTTAATGGCTCACATGTTTTCATATAGTTGGCTAACAACAATATTATCTACTATAATGGTATATTTAAATGAAAATATATGCATATTCTTCTCGAGTTGTTATTTTTTATCCGATATGGATCAAGATAAATTTGATGCTTCTATTTTTTTAATAGGTTCCATCAAATGGGGTTGGAGTGGTTGCAAAATATTATTCGGGATATATTTGACTTGGATACGGTAAGAATAACCTTTATTTGTTATTCTTAAATGTCGGAGGTTAACGCGGAGTCAAAGTTTACACTGCACGGCTGGGATAAGGAAGAATAACCATTAGCACGTGTTCATTCTCCACCATCACGTAAATTAGCTAAGTTATTGTTATCATTAACGAAATGTGGCCAGAGTACCTTGCTATTTAGTAGTAAATAAAATACAGGTTAATAATTTGCTGATGTATATGAACTTCAATTATAGTTTAAATAAATATTTATAGAGATCTTTCACTACTAAAAAGAAAATATGGCAGCACTATGTACTACTACATTATTCCACAATGATTTTTTTATATATATCTATATATATCTATGAATCGAATTAGTTTTCTAGGATTTTTATTGGTCCATTTGTAATGCCACATGACAGAATACTCAATTCTTATTGGCTAGAAAAGTTTGTGGAGGGTGGTTTGGTATGTTCACAATTCATCCTAATGTCTAGAACAATGGCAATCTGGTCCATTCATATATTTTCTTAAGTATATAATAATGTGATCAAATCCATACATGTTCATAATTCAAGTAGTTCATCTGGACTATGGTAACTTAATAGGCATCTCCATATGTTCTTCGATTAATATAATATTGACGATTACATATATATGCTAAGCTTCCCGTAAAAGAGAAACATTTGGAACTGTATGAAGTCGTGTCAAACCACATGATGCACGGTCTGTGTGGTCCAATGTAGCGTACTGCTCCGTGCATAGAGAAGGGTAAATATACGAAATTCTTTCCCAGGAGTTACAATGAGAACACGTACACAAATAAGAATGGGTACCGGATATACAAGAGAAGGGATACAAATAAAACTGTCGAAAAACATGGTCAAGTGCTTGACAATAGGTTTAATCTAACTACGTCGAAATTTTTCGCTTTTTAAATTTTCAGATAATTAATATCAATGGGTCTCCTGTTATTAAGCTATTCCATTATTACAAATTTGTCTAGATATGTAATCCCATTTAATCATCAATTGATGTTGAAGTATCGACACGCATTTTCTGCAATCATGGGGTCTATGAAGTATTTGTTTAGGTATATATCCAAGGAGAGTGACCGCATATGGCTTAGTTTTGTGGACATGAACAATCCAGATGAAATCATGAGGCATGTTGATGGCCGGTATGTTTCTGCATGAAAAGCTATATGGAGAATATTTGAATTTCCCATAAATCATAGGACTCCTGCAGTTGAGAGGTTATCATTCCACTTGGAGGGTTAGCAAAGTGTGAACATTAAAGATGGCGAATACATGCCCAATTACTTGAGAAGCCATATGCAAAGCAGTCAAAATTCTTACAGTGGTTCGAAATGAACAAAGTCGATCCTGAAGCTCGAGCTTTTGTATCATGAATGGCAACAACATTATTTTTTGAATGAAAGAGAGAAGATATGGTCTCAGAAAGACAAAAGCACAAAGTGTTGGTCGTATACATAATGTCAACATTATTAATGGGAACCAGTACTACATGGGACTCATGTTGAATCGTAAGAGGTGCGATTTGCTGTGAGGATATCAGAATGGTCGATGGTGTTATATATGATTCATACAAGTCCGCACGTGGTTCCTTAGGTCTCTTATTTGATGATGGGGAATAATTGACGCAAGTTACTACGCTTCTTCCCCTCATCTATTCTCAGTGCTTCTATCTCACATCATGTCAATTGCAGAGACGTTTGGTTGAAGAGATGATAATTCTTATCAGATTACCTATTGAATACCCAACACATGAGAAAAACAATCCAGGTACTAACAACTATGGTTCAATATTATTATTAGACATACTTAAACATATATGCTTTATTACATTCATATTTTGTATTACAATATAGAAATTATTACTTTTTCATACCCTGGTATGAAGGGTGTTCTCAAAATTAACCCCCATAGACTGGAAATCACGAATTAGAAACAATTGATGACAAACAATTACATTTAGGTCCATTTTTTGGTTGACCAAACTCATTTTCTAAAATTCAATTTTGAAAACCAAACGGGGCATTAAATTCTAGGCTCCACCGGAGCTTCTGCTCCGCCTCCGCTGAAGCTCCGCCAAAAAGCCTCCAATTATTTTTAAATAATAATTTAAAATGATATAAAGTCTAATTTTTGTTCTTTTACAAATGAAACTAGCCAACTTGCTTCCACATGAAACCAATTAAATTAACATTGAAACTAATACTTACCGTTGAAACTAACACACATGTCAATTATGATGTGGATTCAATTGGAACTAATGAAACTAACAACGTTAATGCTGAAACTAACACATTTGGTGCTAAAACTAACACTTGTGATGCTAAAACTAATACTGGTGATGCTTAAATTAATGAAACTAACATTATTAGCGGAGGCCTGCTCCGCCAATGTATGGTGGAGCTCCGTCAGAAAGTATCCAATTTAATTTTTTCTTTAAATAATAATTTAAAATGATATAGAGTTTAATTTTTATTTTTTTTACTTAAGGCCTGCTTGGTTTAAGCTTTTTGTGAGCATACAAATGGGATTTTGGACCAAGAAGTAATTGTTAATCTATTAAGGTTTATTATGTAATTAGAGACGCTAATAGGCTAGTAAAAAGATATCTTCCCTACAATATACATGTGTAAAACTCACGGATGATCATATTAAAGATTTACCTTTATTGGAGATTGAGAAACTTCTAAGATCAAACTACAGTTGTCTGACAATTTGAAGGTATCATATACCTTCAGATGGCATCATAGATAGTGATACGAACCAGTTCATAGTGGACGAGACGTCTAACGATAAAGATGCTGAGAGCGAATAGTTCAATTCGTTGTATCCACGATTGACTGGGGAGCAACATACAATCTACGAGAAGATAATCTCTTCTGGCAATTCGGGTACAGGTTGAGTGTTGTTCTTATGTGGATACGGAAGGATTGGGAAGGCTTTTATATGGAGAACTTTATGCTCGGGATTGAGATCCAAAGGAGATATAGTTCTCCCATCGAGTGGTATTGCATCACTATTGCTTCCAAGGGGTAATGCAGCTCATTCGAGATTCGACATACCACTTCATCATAATGAGGACTCAATATGCTCAAAAATTAGTGTTAATTCTGATGTTACAAAGTTATTAAGGCTTACCAAGCTTATTATGTGGGACAAGGCTCCTATGACGAATAACTTTTGCTTCGAGGCAGTTGATCGGAGATTAAGAGATGCTATGCAGCTCTCTCATGACCCTTTTGGTGGCCTTGTGGTTGTTTTTTGTGGCAACTTCAATCATATTCTTCTTGTGGTTCATGGAGGGATCATGTACGATATAATTAATGCAATCATATGCTCATCCAAAATATAGGCAACCTGTGAAGTCCTCAATTTAACTAAAAACCTGAGGTTGCAGGTAAATTTTTTGTTTCAATATTTTTGTTTTGTTACATTATTAACTATAGACTTGATTAACATCAAATTTTACATTACATGCAGTCTGGAAATTCACATGCCAAGATAAACGAGACCAGGTCGTTCGGGTAGAGGATATTACAAGTTGGTGATGGTGTTGCTGGTGAAAATAATGACGGTGAGGTTGATATAAAACTACATGATGATCTACTCATCAGAGAGGTAGGTGATCCTGTAAATACCATTGTTGACATTACGTACCTATATCATTGTTAGAGCACTTGGCCAATCCGTCACTAGATTCAAATTACATCATTAATCGAGCCATTCTTGCACTACAAATGACATTGTTAATGAGTACACCATTTCCAAAATTCATGGTGAGTACGTTGAATATTTAAGCATTAATAGCTTGAGTAGAGTAGATGATGTATCTCTGAAGTGTTCACGGTTGAGTTTCTAAATAATATCAATTGTTCTGGACTTCCTAACCACATGATTGTTATTAAGGTTGGTTGCATGATCATATTGTTGCGTAACATTGATCAGGCTTCCGAACTTTGCAATAGAACAAGGTTTATAGGAACAAATCTTGATAAGCATGTTACTGAGGAAAATATGTTATCTAGAATTAATACGGGGAAAATGTATTAATACCTAGAATGATAATGAGTCCATCAACAACACAAAATTCCCTATTCCATATTCCCGTACCCGACCCATTACAAAACATGTGGGGTGGAACCCGATGATTTTAACAGGTCTTAACACGTATCTGCACCCCATCAACAATTAAAAAATCCGTACCCGTACCCAACCCGCAATTTTAAAGTCTGGAAGACCTAGAACCCGAACCCAACCCGAAGTTTTGAAAAAAAATTAAAACCGGAAAAACAGTTTCCATCATTTTTTGTCGGGCCGAGGGGGGTACCCTACATGGGCAAAAATGTTTCATTTCACGAAAACAATTTCCCACATGTTTTCGCACAATTTTTTTTGCCGGGCGGGGGTGGGGTACCCTACCCCGGGTGAAAATATTTTATCTCACGGAAATAATTTTCCATATGTTTTCGAGACGGGGTGGGGGTGTTGGGGTAGGTACCCCACCCACCCTAATCTGGGTGAAATTTTTTATCCCACAAAAATAATTTCCCACATGTTTTCGCGAATTTATTTTTAGTCGGGTAGGGGTGGGGTCCACCCATTCTACGTCCCCAGTCGAAAAAAAATTATCTCACGAAAATAATTCATCACATGTTTTCGCGTAAACGTTTTTTTAGTTGGGGGTACCCCACCCTACCCGGGCAATTTTTTTTATTTCACGAAAATAAATTCCCAAATGTTTTCACAAAATTTTTTTATGGTCGGATGGGGGAGGGGTAGGTACCCATCCTACCCCTTGACAAAAATTTGGGCCAGGTTGGATTCTGGGCGGATCGTGTATCAAATTTGGGTACTGGTCGGGTTCTGTACAGGTTGGGTCCGGATCGGGTCTTAGTGCGGGTTGGGTTTTGGGCAGGGCGAGTTTTGGACGGGTGCGGGTGTAGAACCCAACCCCTATCCGTACATAAATAATTTGTCGGGTTTTAACGGGTTCGGGTTGGGTCCTATTCAGTTACATGCTTATATGATACGACTACAAATGTTGTATACAAAGAGGTGTTCGACAAACAATAATGTAATTTTAAATTTATTAACTTATAAACCCTGAAAACTTGAATATATAGTTTAAAATAAATGATTACTATTAGCACACTGTGTTAGCTCTTTTTTAAATTTTATTTGATAGGAAATGATTGACTTCAATTAATCTCTTTATTATACATGGGTTTGAAATTTCGAATAATAATAGTACTTTATATGTTGTTTATACATTCTCTTTGAATGATAAATGAGTTGTTTCGAGACATTTTTATATATGTTTTTCTAATACCCGTCGAATCTCGACGGGCCAGAAACTATTTAGAAGTAATTAATTGAAAAGGAGAGATGAATCCATATCCGAGACACTAATCTACATATTCGTTTTTTATTATACTAAAAATAGTATTTGACTAAAAATAGTATGCCACAGTATTAAAATTTAATTGTCATCTTTAGTATTTAACATTAAATTTTCAATACATGTTTCATGTATGAAGTTTACAATAATAACATTGCCGTAAATCATTTGCATTACACAATTGACTATAATTCTTGTAACACGTATTTCCATATAATAAAATAATTTATATAATTGCAAAAAAAAAAAGATAAATAAAAAGGAGAAAATCGTATCTAACTTGACTCAAATCTTTCATCTTCTATTAAAAAGTTAAACATGTATGCACCAAATTGAAATTGAATGAGTAAGATAAATTAACTCCTTCTTGATGTCTGCTTGATGTTGATGACATTCAAAATTCTTCTTCATATTCAATAGAAAAGGGTTCAAGTTTTGGAGCAATTGGAGCTTTCATACTCAAAATAAAATTCTAGGTTGACAAATTTTGATTTTGAAGATTCAATTTGAAACTGAAATTTTGTGGCGGAATCTAATGTTTCCTCCAAAATTTTCAGATAAATGAATTCAAAAACACGGCTAGCCTCTAATTATGGTTAAGGTTAAAAGTTGGAACAATAAAAAAATAAAAAGAAAATTAAATGAGTTGACACTTGTTAAATTTTGGAGGAACGCCTGTAAATGTGGTAAGTATGGGACTTGTCTCATACCTACCGTTATCAGTTACATGACTTTTTGGCCGGAAATTGGCCGGTCCAATCTTATACTTATTTATGAAACTATATATATAATTGAAAAACATTCATTTAGTAATCACGTCTTTGATTAATTAATTAATCTGAATTTGCATAGGTATTAATTTATATTACTGCTTTACCTGATTATATTGTATAATTTGTTGCCAGTCAATGCGTAATGTGATGTAGCAAGCATTTTGATTAGTTATAATTTATAGATAGTTTATTTAGGATTCAGTTAGGAAGCATTTTGATTAGTTATAATTTTTTTACTTATTTGTTAACAGATATGTATGTTATGCATTTAAAACTAATCCATTGATTGATGGAAGTGTATGGGTAGAGTCAAGCATTGTTCAGGATGCTAAGCTAAACTGGACAAGTTCAATTGATAAGACGGTCTCCAGCAGAGCCTCAAAATCGATTTGGGACTCTGCTGGGCCTTGCTTTGGAACTTCAACAAAGTCCCAAATCAAGGTTGAAAGTTGGGGCGCTGGGCTTTGGGGCGCAGCCCAGCGCCCCAACCTCCTTTTTTTTTTTTTTTTTTTTTTTGTTTTGTCTTTTCTTTTCTTGTTTCTTTATTTATGATTTGTTTTTCTTTCCTCTTTTTGTTTTTTTTATTTCTATTCCTTTTCTACTTTTATCTTTTTTATTATTTTTTTATTTTTCTTGAATATTTCTATATGATAATAATTATATGTAGCAATAGAAATATATACTTATACATTACTTCTAAAATTTAAAATACATATTAAAATTATCTTCAATTATTTTAATTTTCAATTTCAAGTATTGTAATTTTCAATTATTTCAAGTATTGTAGTTTTTTTTTTAAGTAATGTAATTTTTATTTTCAAGTAATATATTTAAAAAAATAATATGATTTTTTTTATAATTAATTAATGATATTCTAAATAAATTCAAGAATAAAGTTTAAGAGTAAATGAGAAAAGAAAATGAAATGAAAAATCAAATTTGAAAGAAATGTGAAAAGAAAATAATTTTTGGGTCTCAATGTTGGAGTAGAGAATTGTGAAGAGTTGTAAAGTGAGTTGCAGTGAGTGGAATGTTGACGTGGCAGAGATTTTGGGACTGGGTGAGTTGCAACTGCTGGAGATGGCCTAAGGAGCGTATTATTTTTCTTAGAAAACTGCATGCAAGTATTTTCCATGCCCAAAAAGTTGCTTAAGCATGTGGAAGCCATGTGTCAATCATTTGCATATAGTGGGGAAGAGGACACTAGTCGACGATTGGGTATGATCACCCTGATCAAACGGAATAAATCAATAATTGTGAAACTACACTGGAAGTTGAGCTGGAAAGCGGATAAACTTGGGTTACGCTGGCTTCACACCTACTATATAAAAGGCTATGACATTATGTTGTTTAAATTCTAGTTGCTCTTGGATACTAAAGGCAATACTCAAATGTCGTGGTGAGATTACGGACACAAAAGAATTGGAAAATGTTCCACAAAGCGGATTTATATGGAAGTGATAGGGCACAAAGACAAGGTCGCTTGGAGATACCTTTTTCGAAACAACCTAGCCAGACCCATGCACATCTTATACTATCGCTTTGCTACAAGGGACGTTTGGCTATAAAAGACGGACTTTAGACAATTGAAATAGCCACATACAACAATTTTTGTGTCCTGCCAGAATTAACTGAGCATTATTTTTCGAGTGGACGTCCAAAAGGATACGGGAGTATGTACTGACATGGTTGCGTGTATCTCATCGACTTGCATCATGAAACATGGAGCAAAATTGTTATGGCTACAAAAGTAGAGGAAGGGCAAATGATTGCGTGCTAAGCTGTTGGAAATGGCAGCAAGTGAGACTTTGTATGCACTGTTGAAACGAATGAATGAATGTGCTTTCAACCAGAAAGCTCTCGAATCAAATTTCGGACAATACATCATTGAAACTATGAGGTAAATATGTGCTTTAGCTGGGGAACTTAGTCTCAGAGAGTAATATGAATTGAAGAGTTCTCCTTTTAATAGTTCAATTTGAGTAGTTAAATGTCATTAAACCTGCATCAATACGATAAGTTTTTACTCACAATATTTGATAATAGAAAATTCTTCTTGGTTCCAAAAAGAAGAGTCATTTTTAGTCGGTTTCAACTTGATGAATCTTCAAGGCTATGTTTTAAAAGCCGGAACCGGAGGTTGAGCCGGCCACCCTCAAAAAAAGGTTCAACCGGGTCGGACCGGTTCACCCGGATAGAGCCGGTATGACGTCATTTTAATATATATATATATATATATATATATATATACACACCCTAAATTAGTGATATTAAATTAAAAGGTTCCAAACATAGATAGATCATAAACATAAACATAAACATAAAAAGTCACAACTTCAAATCATCATAAAAATGACATCAAGCCATCAAGTCATACACATTACAATCATAAAAGTCTACAGGCAATTAATGAGATAATAGAGTTCCAAAGATCAAACTCAACAATAATACGAGAGTTCAACATCATCGTTCTCATTTGTTGTAACATTTTCCGCATTTCCTAAATACAAAACATATAGATTATATAATGACTAACAAAATGAATAACTAATAAATAGAACAAACATGAATTTTATGTTTGATTTGCATTATAAAGTATAAACCCAATAGAAAACTCAAAATATACATAACAATAAACTCAACAATAAAATATATTTAATTTATATAGTTCAAGAATAAAAAATACAGGCACAAAGAAAAAAAAGGACATCTTTTTTTTTTATTCTAGTCGAGTCGTGAGGGTCTGGGGCTTTTATTTTTTTTAAAATTAAGGGCTGCTTTTGCAAAAAACCTTTTTTCCTAAGTTCGCACCTGACGGGGTTTAGTTGAAAAAAAAAAAAAAAGCCCAACCGGCCCAACCCGGTTCCGGGTCACCGGTCCAACCCGGTTTTGGGCCGAGTTTGCCGGTTTTTGGGGCAGCGGTTCAATACCGGTTTTTTAGCCCTATTTGGGCCGGCCAAGACCGGTTTACCGGTCCGACCGGCCGGTCGGACCCGAATTTTAAAACATAGCTTCAAGGTATGTTCAGAGAATCTGTTAGAGGAGTATTTGAATGAGGATGAAGTGAAATGAATTGAAGTTGGGGGGCTCTAGTTTTAGGGGGGTTTGTAAATTTTTTTATGTTTTTTGGGTCCCTTTCAAAAAAAATCAAATTGGAGGGATAAGTGCAGTATGTATAAAGATGTCCTCGGGTTAATACTTTTCGAAAAGAAAGGTACCGTACATATAAAAATGTCATTACTTCGGTCCCGTATTGTAATTTAAGATAACTGGCGGGTTTGTCTGACAATTCGGCGTAATTCTTCTTCACCACTGGTTTCGTTTAGCTTCTCTGGTTCTTTTTCTGCTCATCTCTGGTTGCTGTTTCCAATTCCCACAGAAAAATGGAAGCTGCTTCAACTCGCATCCTATTTCCGCTCCTCTCCGCTTCTAAAAGGTTAAATCCTCAAGTTTCTCATCTTCACGGATACGAGAATTACCAGTCTATTTTATCGAAATTCTGTTCTCGGGCTCAATTCATCATTGTTCATTTAGATTGTTAATTTTATGGATTTTTTAGTTCATTAATCTTTTCAAGCTTGCTGATGGTGCTACATTGTAGTTGCATTCGTATGTGTTGGGATTTGGGTCAGAATGTTTCGAATTTGATGCAAATTAGAAGCTAATAATTCCGAATTCTGGACCTGGTTGGTAGAATCAAAGATGTTTACCATGTTAGATCAACAGTAAGGATCAAGGCCTGGAGTTTGAGTTTATAGAAAATTAACACTGGTAGGGTTAACTATTGAACGCTGCTCGAATAGGAAATTTATTGTATCTTGAGCTGAAATTTCTGCTTGAAGTGGACCTTAGATTAGGTCTATCTATGAACACTAGATACCAAAATGTAAAGTGTGTGTGATAGTGCTATTAGCTTAGACAAGATGCTCTATATACATGGATGTTATCTAAGAAATTGTTGTAGAATAAGTTATAAGCTATAAGTTGTTGATTCTTGAATATTGAATTTGATTAATACTACATTCTGCTATAACTGAGGGAAATGATGAATTTGGATCCTCCCACTGAAGCTTCATATGTCATTATATATGGTTGTCATGGTGATTTCTGCTGGCAAACGTTAAGATGTCCTAACTTCTATGGGCTTTACAAGTTATATTTGCTTGCTTTTGCTGTTACTGTATGAAAATACTTCACAGGAGTTGGTTTAGTGGAATTAAATCCTTGCTTTGTATTGGTATTATGGATGCTCTGTCTAACTATAAATTGCTGATTTTAGTCACATGTTGAAGACTGCAGTGTCAGGAAGACCAAGATACTCAATGTTGCTGCAAACAAAAACCAGGAAGGTGGTCTTTCATCACCTGCAACAAAAAGAGTGCTAAGGAGGGAAATATTGCGATTTGTGGGATTTAAGTTGGTCTTTGCAAATGTTTATGCGAGTCTTGCTGCCCCAATGCAGGAGATGAAAGAACCAGATGTGATCAGGTATTACTCTTGTAATTCTTCAGTTCCGCTTTGTATATCTTGGTAGAAAAATGCACTCCCTCTCTCCCATCTGATGCTATATGTTTTCCACTGAATTCTATACATTTCTAAGTTTGGGAAACCTTGTCTCATATCTTTGTTAGTAGGTCCTACATCGAAGTCACTTAACACATACATCCTACATACCATCCTAAAAAGCAATCCAAAAGCAAACATATAGAAGCCAACGGGACGGAGGGAGTATTTATTTATAGGTCCTATTATTATATAGATTGTTCTCAATACAATGGCTGCTGTGGTTTTGAAGCATCCAGGACACTGAAGCTTGCCAATGGAGTAAGGATACAAGGTGAGATCCTCAAATAGTTCAGAAAACTAAAGTTCATTGGTATATAGCTGGGTGCATATGAGGCATGTATATATGACGGTATCTTATACATACCATCGTGAGAAGTTACGACGTTGAGGTTCATATTGCAACTTCAAATGATCTCTGCATTGCATATTATATAAAAATATTTCCTTATAATTGAAATAAGACATCATAAAGAGGGAATAATACTAATTAGTTGGCTTAGAGGAGTAGATGGAGGGAGTTGGGCTAAATCAGAGTGCAGTAAAATTGGTCTTATCACACATTTTCAATTTTGATAAATTTTCATGTTTGTTGATATGGGCAGACATAGTTGAAGGGCAAGGGCTGGAAGCTCATGAAGGAGATCTCATAGAGTTCAATTATGTGTGCCGGCGGTCAAATGGATACTTTGTTCATAGGTATAGGCGGTATAGCAAAATAATTTCCAGAAATGAAACAACTACATGTTAAGTTATCTATATCAGTCAGTGGTGTATTCTTCTTCTCTTACATTAATATCTAGATTATGGTTGTTTATCACTTTCTTAATGATCTGGTATCCAACTGAGTTGAGAAATGTCCTATTCCATGTAGCACTGTTGATCAGTTCAGTGGAGAGAGTTCCCCTGTTATTCTTCCACTGAGTGATGAGCAGGTATCATCCTTATATCCTTCCATGGTGGAGTTTAAGAAAGTGCGCTGCGTCGTAAATAAGCATTTTAGTGCCTTCCTTATTTTCTTCTTTGAATTTCCTTTGGTATTAAGGACACTGATATAGAAGGAGCAGTGAGCACTTGCTACAGCCTACATGTTCACGCGTATCAATTTATTTCCGGTGATATGAATAAGAAAGTAATGCATGATGCAAACACTGAAAGTCCTCATTTACCAGATCCTTTTCTTTTTGTTGGTTAACTATGTTCCATAAATGCTTTGTCCAATTATATATAACATGAATGTTCCTCCAAACCTTTTCCAGTGCCATGAACCAAAGATATGTAAACATAAAATGATGATACATAAGTGTATATAGACTATAGTCATGGAGAAACAAAATATCTATGCAATATAATTAACATAAAAATCAGGATGACCTCATTTTCTTTAAACTTGCTGAATTTTGATTTAGTGTTCCTGCAATTACAGTTTGCCTTGTATTATGGCAGATGATAAGAGGCCTGAAGGAGGTTTTGATTGGCATGAAAATTGGAGGTTGGCTGAGATTTTTCCTTCATTTCTGATAACCTTTGTGTTTCATGGCACTCATTTGGAAGATTACCCACCCCTGAACCTCTGTTTATTTTGTTCAGGAAAGCGAAGAGCATTGATACCTCCTTCTGTAGGATATGTCAGTGATGATTTACAACCAATTCCTAAAGAGGTTCATTCCTATTTGTTATCACATGTCCTTGTCATTATTCCTCTGATTTACTTCTCTTCTATCTTTTGTGAACTTTCTATCTCTTGTTATTTGTACACTCGAAAAAGTAGTGCACAGGGAAACATTTTATTTATTTCATGATGTGCCTAATATGTGGTCTATGCTTGTAACTTCTGTGCAGTTTGGACCTCGGCGTAGCCTTCTTTCTCATGCAAAAGAGCCTTTAATTTTTGAAGTACAACTCCTGAAAGTTCTCTGAATAATAGTATGCCTATAAGATACGTCTTATATAAAGGTGGGATTGAGAACTGTGTTATGGTTGAACAGAGAAACAGACCACTTTTAATTTGATCAACTTACTATGATAGCGCCATAGCGGTATCTTTATCCATTCTTGTCAGCACATTTTGGCTTCCACTAACTACTATAGCTTATTTGCTTGTGTTCTGGTAATTCCTTCGGACTTTGTATCTCTTGCTGGGGGATAGATGTGGATGTTCTTCCGTTCTGCTGGGGCAAACTGTTCCAATTGAAGGATGTTTACATGAAAAACATCAGGCATATCCCATTTAGTGTGAGATACACCATCTCCAACCAAGTTGCAAGATATGGACAGGGAGGTGTTTGCAGGAAGAGGTTTTGGCTTGGCTTTAAATCACTTTTAGACTCTGTTTCACTATTTACAAAATCTTTTTGGTCAACACAAACAGTTCCCACACTACACCTAATATTCTTCGAAATATGCACAAATAACACTCATCTTCATTAACTTGCAAGTGTGTTGTTATGTTGTTTAAATTTATGCATACTTGCTTATTTAAAAGAACATAGAATACTTTCAACTGTGGATATTTCAAATAACTTTGATTGATAAAACAACTTTCTACTACTGAAACTGGCAACATAATCTAGCTCTGCATGAGCTTCAAAGTTCAAAGGCCAAAACCAATTTCTGAATCTAGCATGAGTAAATGGGTGGATGAGATCCTATTGCATCCGGTTGATCGTAGAGGGAGAGAGCTGTTATACCAACATAACAGCTCAATTGTAACACTACAATATAAACAGAGCATCATCTTCATTCTGCATCTGATGCAGTTTCCATTACATTCTCTGTAATTCACATTCATTTGAATGAGGTCACAAAGTAAATCGATTGAGAGCAGTTAAAACTGCGTAATCTCAATTTGATTATCTTGTAATCCAGGTCTCGGTGATAGTGGATTGTTCAGTCGTTCCTTCTCCGTGCAGTAGGCTGTGATAGAATTCCATCTCATCTAAAAGTTCGAACTTATAAAGAGGTGTGGAACTAATCCACTTATATTAATTTATCTAACACTCCTCACTCGTGGGCTCATTTCAACCTCTTTGGGGAGGTCCAACGAGTGGATAATTAATATGGGTGGAGATGTTGACGGTGGGATTCGATCCCTGAACTTTGAGGTTCATATGCATGTAAGAATTCCATCTCATCTACAATCTAATACTCCAATACTCCCCAGCACTCGTGGCCGATTTCAACCTCTTTGGGGAGGCCATTCGAGTGGAAATTTAATATGGGGATATTAATTTATCTAATACTCCCCCTCACTCGTGGGCTCATTTCAAACTCTTTGGGGAGGCTCAACGAGTGGATGATTAATATCGGTGGAGATGTTGACGGTGGGATTCGATCCCTGAACCTTGAGGATCATATGCATGAAAGAATTTCATCTCATCTACAAGCTCGAACTTGTAGAGAGTTGTGTAATCTAATCATTTATATTAATACTCCAATAGGCTGATGTGGTGACCATTTTAAACCGTCGTTCAAATCAACTAAAGAATTGTAAAATGTAAATTAATCATGTTTGGGTAAAAATTGAAAATTCATATACTTAAATTTATAATTTCAGACTTTTTAGGGGACTAAGAAGTAATTTTCCAAGCGGTCAACATAAATGGTGATCGATGTAATTATTCAAATTAAAAGGATTAAAGTGTAATAGTCAATTTATTTGGTGGTTTGCTTAAGAAGTACGATTGCCATTGTGGGTTTATTTCGTCCAGTTGCTGACTTGCTGCTACAACTAACACACTCGGTGGTCTTAATAAAACTTCACCTTCTTCCTCTGTATCATTCATGACTTCCATTTCAATCCATCACCACTGACAAATCAAAATTTCTCAACTGAAACTCAAAAACGGAAATGGAGAAGTGGTTTTCTGGAAGCTCCACTGAGAATGACAATTCTCTCCAGCAAACCAAATCGCTTCCGTCGTCTTCTCTGCTGGCAGATTGGAATTCCTACTCCGCCGTCCAGGAGAGTAGCAGTGGCGGAACCCTAGCCGGTGTATTCGACATTGAATCGGCTGTCAGGTCGGCTAACGACACCGTTTCAGGCACATTCGATGTGTAAGGCTAAGATCTATACCTTTCTTTTTCATTTCTGTTCGATCCAGTTTCAATCCAATCCCCTGTGATTATATTTCATCTGTAGGAGTGCGTTATGCCTTTTTACTCTCTATCGATTCGTTTTAGTTTTAGTGTTGCTATGTTGACGTAGGTGGAGATAATCATAAGCTCGTGAATCAAGTTTATTATCGTATGCCATTATACACCGTGAGAGTATTGGTCGAATCGATAATCATACACTAATTGGATTGTAGTGACTAGTGAGCTTATATATGATGTTCTGTTGGTAACTGGAATGCGTCCGGAATGAGCTCAAAGTGAAACAAGGTAATGGAAACTTTTAATCAGGGCGAAAGGGTGATGAAGTGGCTGGTGAGAAAAGGCAAATGCAATTTTGGAAGATCTTCTCTCCAAATTTTGTGAATATATTACGGCCTTTAATTCCTTCGACTGTTATCTAGTATTTGATTGATCTGCACTAAGTTAATTCTGATAAGTTTGCTTTAATGTGTGGCATATATAGCAACCACTTCAAATGTGAAGTACAGCAAACTGCATGCCTAATTAACACCTTAAAGTTAGTTAAAACCAGTTATACGAAAATCTGGATACAACCTCCAGTTTCCTTGTGTAGGCCCATGGTTTTGATAGATATATCATGGTAATAAGACATGTCCATTACAAATCGGTGCCAATGCCTATTACCTTTTTCGAAGGTGTGCTGGTCAGCTGGTGATGAAAACCAATTTTATCAAGCAAACAGTATGTGATATATGAGCAATAAAAGCAGCTTGCTTGCAGATATTATGCTATCCAACAGTGGGGATAATTGCTTCATCACCTTAGAACGCTCTAAATAGTGATAAGCTTCTGGGAGTTTTTCTAAATCTATACATGAATGATAATGTAAGAGGGTGTCACTGCAGTTGAAATAAATAATGCAGAGTTGTTGTTCGGGGGATGCTACCACAGAATTTAGCATTTGTGCAATATTGACAAGCATATAATCCATGCATGCATTTGGGTCTTTGTTGTTTGAGAGGTAAAAATTTTGCTAGGGAGCATTTCGGACTTGCTTTGACCGTCTTCTTCAGATACGCAAATGGTTATGTAACAATACAATGGCCACAGCCTTCATAGATTGGCAGTCCTTAGGCGATGCATTTTCTGAACTGTTGTTGGGCAGACTAATTGAGTTTGGGTGTGGTTGGTCTGTAAATGGTTAAGCAGAAAAATTATCACCTCGAGGAATAAGTCACATAATAAACTACTAACCTGTCATCCATGAGTTCTATCAGCTTTGATTGTTTTAGAATTGCCCGTCACATGCTTAACCACCTTGAGCAATTTTTTCTAATCTATGTTGCCTCATGGTTTATGATCCTTCTCGAACTATTATATGAAGAACTAACACGTCAACCTAGATAAAACACTTTTGATTGGTGGATGTTTTTTTAAGTATGAAAATTGCATGTATGCTTGAGCATATAAATGTAAATTTTATGAGAAAAATTAAGACGGTCTGAGGGTATAATGACCACATATACTACTCTAAGATGCTAATATTGTTGTGTTTTTACCTGCATGTATTAGATTTTAACTTTTATCCTTTTTAAAGGGTTAATCGGTTATTTTAGTTAGTACTCTCTGATGGATGTCAAGTTGTCTACCATATTGATGGTGTTAAACTTCACTTGTAATTTCATTAGGGTTCAGTCTTTTATTGAAGCTATATCTGCTGAGCATGTTCTTATCATTTGCAATGTGCATGTCAGTGTGGTCACAGTGAGGGGGTTATTGGCTATATTTCAGTGTTTTAGTCCCCTTTAAATTAATGCGTAGTCTGCATCATAGACATTTGTGACCACTGACCAACACCCTTTTTTCTGGTCCTTCGGGTAGTATTTAACGGCAGAGTTACCTATTAGCAGCTGATTTTTTCTAGTCATTGGTAACATGCGTAAATTGAATATATTTTATCTATTCTCTATCCCCAAAAGATTTGTAAGCACCTTATAGTTCACAGAGTATCAGAGCGTAGACCTTAGGTTTAGGAAAAAGAAAAAGGGAACTGCCAATTTCAGCTGAATTTTTTTCACTTGGTGAAATCCTCAGTAATTATTTCGTCAAGTCACATTCATACATATCTATTTCTTGATGCTGTCTTGCAATATTGCTTTCAAAGTTGTGCTATCTGGTTTGAATAAGGTCTATGGTCAAAATTCTGCCAATCGATAGTGTATTGTGTTATCCTTTTTTCGTAGTAATTACCATCAAATCAGACGAGAGTCATGCACATCAGTGGTTAGTTGTAGGTATGATATCCTAAACCGTTTCAGTTTTCTAACAAGAAATCGATTAAAATACACGGGGAAAGATCTGCAGGGATGTACAGAAAGAGGAGATGGTCTAATGACTTTCAGGATTCTCTGTGCAACTTACTTAGAGAAGTTGTGAAGCTGTGTGGCATACATATTTAAGTGTCAACATGGGAAAATAGTTAGAGGCCTGTGCTTTGTTTGTTTGATCTCTTTAGGAATGGCCATAATTGATCTTATTCTCTTTGATTAAATCACTCACATACTACTTCACATCATTTCATCCATAATGTCCAGCGCCTGTAGATTGTACATGTTGCACATTGGAGGAGATATTGCATGCCGTTCCTACAAGATTCTGTTGTCCTTACTTACGCATTACACTTGTGTTAAGTCAGTCTATGTAATATCCATGTGCTGTAATTAGGTTGGTAAACCTCATATGCTGTGGATGCAATGGGGAAAAGGTCATGTCAAGGGCAGGCATCCTTGGTTATTGATACAAAGTTTCTGTATTGCAGTCAGTACATGTATAGCTTCTACTTATTGCAGTGCTTGGCCCTTTAGGCAATCAAATTTGTACTTATATATTTACTGTTTTTTAACACATTCTACCATAATATCCAGGGTTACAAAAGGAGTCAGAGATTTGCCGGGAAATTTCCAGTCTGCCACCAGTACCATACCTTCCGGAAAAGCACTCATGTATTTTGGGTTGTTCTTGGCAAGTGGAGTGTTCTTTGTGTTTATAGCATTCACTTTGTTTCTTCCTGTCATTGTATTGGTTCCTCAGAAATTTGCTCTATGTTTTACTTTCGGATGTGCCTTTATCATCGGGTCATTTTTTGCCCTTAGAGGACCGAAGAATCAATTTAGCCACATGACATCAAAGGAGGTACAGAATCACTCTAGACATATCCCCGTGCACTTCTTGTGGAGTTGAATTGTTTCTAATATATCTGCGGTTCATTCTGCAGAGGCTTCCTTTTACATTAGGGTTTATCGGCAGTATGGTGGGGACCCTTTACGTCTCTATGGTGCTTCATAGTTATGTTTTGTCTGTGTTCTTCTCCGTGCTTCAGGTATTACGATTTACAACTAATTGCTTCATACTTCGTAGGTTGAGTATTCTACTTTCACCTTTTGGTTGATTTCTTGTGTGATTATAACTTCCTAGATACCGAGCTCTTTTGTCACTCTTATGGACAAGCATCCTGCAGATCTTATTGTTATCTTGATTTTAAGAAAAAATCAAGACAATTAAACATATCATGTAATCAAGAGATGGTATTGTTATTGTAGGTCCTGGCACTAGCATACTATGCTATTTCCTACTTTCCTGGTGGATCTGCTGGGCTGAAGTTTCTGTCATCATCTTTGACATCTTCAATTTTGAAGTGCTTTGGCAGGTGACATTGTCATCTTTACACTCGAATTAACTTTGATGCTCAATCCACAAGTATCTGTAGCTTCAATTTCTAAATTTTATCGTGATAGAGAAAGTACTTATGCCCCTGACGGGCTTCGGAATTTTGTGAAGATGAACGTGTGTATAACATAGATCATAATCCTGATTTGAGACTTTTCCATTGCAATTGATAGGGTGCCAAGTCTTTTCCTCTATAGTAAACTTTTTGCAGGCTTCCTATTTGCCACTAGGTATAACTAGTTGTGATCTGTGAATGATCTTCCTTAACCTTCGTGCTGGAAGTTGATGCTTCTTTTAAGGGTATACTGTATCCTATATCAAAATAAGGCCTTTTAATCTCATGAAATTTGTATTGAGAGGGAGCAAATTCGTATACCAAATAAGAACGGTTCGTAATTTTTGGCAGTGGTGAGAAATTTTGAAACTTTAAAACCACTTGGACCACTGCAATCATTTTTTTACGTTTTCTTTCCGACCCATTCATTTCTTTACAGTTCATTTATTGTCCATTTCTTAGTACAGCCGGGTGGTTGCTTGCACGGTTGCACCACTCAGTCATGTAATACTGCATATAGTGTTAGAAAATGGTGCAAAAATCAAAATGTAAAGAAAGTATTTGGACTGTGGGAGTATCACTTATGTGAAATACAGATGCCATTCCCATTTGCTACATCCCAAGTCCAGACAAGAACAGCAGCTAATTCTTGTGATTCATACGTATATTGGTAGAGCATCTTTCGGTATTTGTTTTGGAGTCCGGGTTTTCTGTGGTCCTACGTTTATGTGGTCGTCTTTCAACTTTTTGCTGGTTGGCTTTTTGACATTTTGTGTTTAGCTTTCGAGTTTACAATTCTTATTTCATTCTAGAGATGACTATGACTATGACTAAGAGCACTGAACTTGAGTCCTTGAGTTTTGTGAAACTATGGAGATTTGACAGCACCTAAAATAAGATAAGAATAACAAACGAAATGAAAATAAAGTATACAGTATGTTTCTTTCCTTCTCATTTTCAAGGTTGGAAAAGGAAGAACATGAAGGGTTAGGGAGTGACTGGTATAAGATGCATCTGTAGCATCTGTAGATGCGGTCAGGACTTCAAGTTTTGTATTTTCAGTTTGACATAAACGCGTTGTTGGGTAGCAATTTTGGTTTTCTTGATCGGACATAAAAGACTACGCACAAGATTTGTGTTTCATGAACCACTCGTTCCCTCGGACATTTACAAATGTGCCAGCAACGGCGATTAAGAATGCAAACTGATGGATTTTGTGGGCCGAGCAAAACATGTTACAAACCTCCAATATGGTCTACCAAGCACATGCAGTTCACAGTCAACCACTAAACTTTTCACAAATGCACATTACCAATCACTCTAATCATTTTTTGAACGTCAAAAAAGAAAATTTATTAATGATTCACCAAGTTACCAGTGAGTAGGGGTGTGCAAACAATCACCGACAAACCGTCTGCATGATCTCACTGACTTAATCGATTAATTTTTTAAAAAATTATGGGGTTAAATGTTTTATGACCCATGCATGGTGGGTGGGTGGTGGGTTGGTTGGGTGCAACTTCCACCCCGCCATATTATTTACATAACAAAAAATGTATATGTATTAAATAAATTAATTGTCATTTAAATGAATATATAGAAATATATAATAGATTAATAAAAGTAATGCTAGGGTTATTTCATGTATAAACTAAGAAACACATAAGTGAAAATGGTACTTTATCATTTTACTTGATTTCAAAATATTTTGTTAATTTGATGGATATGTTGATGTAGCAATCTACCCGCCAATCCGCCCGCCAACCCACCCGCCATTGTTATCACCCGAACCGCCGCGGGTTGAAAAATTATTCTACCATGGTGGGTGGACAAATAATCACCCGCCATTGGTGGGTTGGTTTGATTAGAATCTCAATCACCGGCCACCCCTACCAGTCAGTACTCTGCTCATATACCAAGTTTTTGCAACTAGGTAAGAATTCGAAGAAACAAACAAATGATAGGAGTTGAGAATGTAGCATCAACCGAGATGTAACACGCTAAAATTTTACCCCTTCAACACACCCTACATCTTTGTCCAAACGGACACTTTTCCTCTACCTTTATATCATTATATGGGTATGCTTTAATTCCCATACTCCTCAGTCCTCAGCTTTATCTGACTAGAGCTCTCTTCTGTATACTCGGTTGCATAAAAATGGAATCTTTAGTTGTTAAAACATCAAGCAAGCAAGGTTGTATATGACCGTTGAGGATAATTTTATTAGTGTAAATTTGTGATCAATGGTGCAAAAAGTTACAGTTTAGTTCCACTGAAGCTTTTAAAAGTTGATCAGGCTCGTGTGGTTTCGGAAATGCCGGAAAGGCCAAGTCTATATACTTATGATTGTTCAAAGTTTTTTTTTTTTTTTTAGTAAGATGATTGTTCAAAGTTTACAAGGCTCCTTTCTTTACCTTTTACTATGATTTCTTTTGAATTTAATTAGGGAACACTATTAATTTCACTTACTCTTTGAATACTCTCCACTAATTGGTGACAAAAGACAAGGCCCCGAAATTGAGGAAAGATAAAGACGGTCTTAGTTAGGCGGAGACAATGATTTCGACCTTTAGCATGAAGTAATTAGCTGCATTAGTCTTTGTTTAACACTATTATAAGTCTAACAATCATTGCATGGCTTCACACTACACTTATATACTTTTCTTCCGTTTAACAAGTGAATCTGTAAGCATGATTTGTCTTCAATTAGTCCGTAGAATGAACTAGTCAAAATTTATCCGTGTATGGACAATGATTTCAGGACAAAAGAAACTTTGAACCTGGTTTGATTATTCATGAGAAGAAATTGGATAAATCCTATACTGGTACTTCACAAATTAATTCACATCAGTCCAGAATCGAGATGGTTAGACCACTCCCAATGGAAGTGGTCGTGGCAGCGGCCGTGCCTCACGGCCGGCCGTCGGTGCTCCAATGGAGCACCACGGCTGGCCCCAAATTCAGCCTTAACAAGGCTGAATTTGGAGCCTCGACCGTCCCGGCCGTTGGGCTGGCCCAACGACTGGGCAGCCGGCTGGGCCCCACTCTTTTTTTTTTTAAAATTAATTTATAAAGTAATATTAAATAAAAAATACCCCGATGGATATATTTTTTCGAGGTCTATAAATACAACTCATTTCACCACACCTCAATTTCCTCTCATCTTCCATTTCTTAAACTCAAAACGTCTCTAAACTCAAACACATATCCAAACATGTCTGCAATTAATCACTACATCAATAACTTATCATCATCTAGTTCCGATGATGATGAGTTTGCACAATATGTTGATTCCTCTTCTTCCTCTTCAAGCACACAAACTGATTACTATACCCGTGCTACCAAACTTCTTATTCAAGCCACTCCTCACATAATCAACCACTGCAAGCAACAAAATCCACGAAGGAGGTCGGGGTATACGCGTGAATAAATTGATCGGAAGAGGGAACAGTTTGCTGTTCTACTCGATAACGATTACTTTGTTGAACGTCCAACATGGGGAGCGTCGAGTTCGACGCGTCAGGATGCAAAGGCCATTGTTTCCGGATCGTCGAAGTTTTAGAGCATACGATCCGTATTTTCAACAACGCCGGATGCTATAGGGAGGTTGGGTTTACAAAGAAATAGAAATGCACATCGTCATCCGACAACTTGCATATGGTGTATGTGCGCACATGGTGGACGAATACACTCGTAAGTCAAACGACCGTCAAGAGGCATTGAAGGCCTTTTGTGATGGTGTTATGCGGTTTTTGGTCCTACATATATGAGGAGGGCCAATGCGGAGGATGTACGTCAATTAGTCCAGGTGAACACTAGTCGAGGTTTTCCCGGCATGCTCGGAAGTATCGATTGCATGCACTGGGAATGGAAGAACTGTCCGTCGGGTTGGAAAGGGCAGTTCCAAGGAAAAAACAAGAGAGCCACACTTGTTTTGGAGGCGGTTGCATCCCAAGATACTTGGATTTTGCATGCTTTCTTTGGTGTTTCAGGGAAGTTGAATGATCGAACCATTGTGGAACGGTGACCGGTATTCGACGAATTACTAAGGGGAAAAGCTCATGCTGTTAACTTCGAAGTGAATGGGAATCAATACGACATGGGGTACTATCTAACTGACGGCATATATCCTATGTGGGCAACATTTGTGAAGTCAATTAAGGGTCCTATCAATCCAAAACAGGCCAAGTTCGCAATGCGGCAAGAGGCGTGCATGAAAGATGTCGAACGTGCTTTCGGAGTTCTCCAAGCATGTTTCAAAGTAATTAAGGATCCAGCATTGGCCCATACCCGAGAAGACCTTGCTAGGATCATGAATTGTTGCATTTGTTTGCACAATATGATAGTAGAGGATGAGCGGCACTTATATCGCAACTACAAAGACGTGATAGCATAATTCAATGATGATGTTGTAGAATTAGGCATCCACAACGATGAGCTTAATGCCTACACACGCAGGGATTCCTATATCAATCAAATGGATGGCTATTTGAGCAAAAGGGTTGGCCTAGAAAGTAAGGAGACCCATTTGCAGCTTCAAGAAGACATCATGAACCATTTGGTCTTTCAACCATGAGTAGTTCTTTTCATTGTAATGTGTTGTTGTTTATTTCATTTTTATGAATGTGTGATGTTGGTTTGTTTCCTATGATTTGCATTGTAATGTTTGATGTATTGTTGTGTTCTATTTTTGTTCTACATTTGTTCTGTTTTTTCCTCATTTTTTTCATTCTGATTTCAATCTCAATAAATTATAAAACGAGTTTTAAGAATCCAATTTGAGTAATTTCAACTTTTAAACACTCTTATAATATGTGAAGCAAGTTAAAAAAAATATTAAAAAAATAATAAAAAACACTATTCACGGTCGTCCGATTGCGCATGATGCTTTTTTTCTGCGATTAAATCACCTCGTTACGAATTTAATTATTCACGGTCGTCGCGACGACCCATTGAAAGTGGTCTTAGCATAAAGATGTAGTATATCATTAGAGATACACTCTCATATGCTGATGTAGTGGTTTAGATGATTTCAAAAAATATTCTTCTTACTGACGAGGTATGTGTGGCCCAAACCTTATATAATATCGTCATCCAAAAAGCTCATCGTTCCATTAGTGGTAGTTCCTTACACTTAGGCTCGTATGGACTTGGAGTTTATGGCAATTGATCAGTCATGGCATATGTTTTGGCTTACTCGATATATATATATATATATATATATGACGTCGAGTCGTTTTGATCCAATTATCTACTTCACATCTTCTCAATGATGAGGAATACAATATAGACCACCATAGAATAGAGAGGCTGATTAATTAAGTTATACGCTTACATCGAAGAGTGCTAATTCGATGATTTTAATTACATTTAGGCTCAAAGGTCAAAGTAAATGTCGAAGTTAAAAAAAATGATGAAGTTGAAAACTTCATTATGTGAAATTTTTAATTTACCGCAGCTAATAAAAACATTGAACAAAAATCCAACCTCAGCAAAATTAAAAGAAGAAGTTAAATATTTTTTTTATATATCTTATAGCCACAAACATGATCATTTCTCATGAGATCCAGACAACATCAAGTCGATCCAAATACCCAACAATTCTCAATCATTTCATCAATATCCATTCGTGTAACGTGATGTTAGAATCATTCCACACAAAATTCATTTAAAAATCGTTAGATCGACAATAAAATATACTTTTGGAGTGATAAATTAAGTATTTATATTTTCACTTTCATTTTAACGACACACCAATAATTCAAGGCTAGATTCGTATCATGTGACGTCTCGTGCCGTAGACATGACTTTTAACAATTTTTCTGTTTTTTAAATTTTGGTCGTGGCATGTCACGTTCCATAAAGTATAAGCTGTCTAATCCTTTATTTTTCTACATCAAAGTGAAAACCCACTATCTGATTATAGTGTCTTAAGTAATAATTTTATTATATTAATTAGGAGTGGCAAAAAAACAGAGTTATTGTTTGCTATGTCATGTGACAATTTTTCTTGCTAGTTTCCGAATCATATTGTATTACTAGTTATGATCTGTTTATTGTACGTTCTTTCATTTAGATTTGCAGATGCCAAATTATTGCATGTTCAGTCATGTGATCAGATCTCTCCATAACCAATCATGCCTAATTGGATTTAGATTTCTCAAATTGTTAAGAATAAATCATGCAATGATCTCAGTTTGTAATTTCAAAATTTTAGTGTCTTTTGAATTTTGTTTTGATGTGGAATGAGATTTAGTCCCGTGATGCGAGTCTGAAGTCTCAACAGTACTCGATTTAATTCGTTACAACTCAGGTTCAAGCAATGTTTTGTGTTTGTTTATATCAATAAAACTCATAACGATGCAACACATGGGATGCGTTCAATCCCATATCCAAAGGACACTCCAAAAGGGGCTTGCGTTTGCCACTAGCTATTCAATTTAATGGATTATTGTATAGTACAAACTTTTTCAACCTTTTACTCAATCTTTGGAGAAGAAATATATTTTCACCATGGAGTAATAGTCCAAGCAAAGTAAATAAAAAAGAAGGTATCTTTCTATTCTTCTTATAACACCTAGCTTGTGAGGCCATTTATGAATTGATTCTACAAGAATGGCAAGCATTAACAATGTACAAATTTGGCTTTTACATAGCCTGAAAGAAGATGGATAAAGTTGAATCCTTTTTGGTGTAAAACAAGCTTTCAATTTTTCACAAGGGGCCATTTCAAATGATCATATATGATGCTATGAAGCCCTCCAGTTTCTTTGTCCCATCTTAATCTTTCTTCTTTATTTCTTATTTCTCACCCATCTTATCTTTTACCATTTTTATCTAATATCTGTACTATTTCCCCCCATGAACTTGTTCTCGAGTTACTTTCTCCCACACATGGCCCAACTTGTGGAGACATAATTAGTTCCCATTTTGTTTCGCTTAAGTTCAAGTGTATATAATCATCTACAAAGCTCAGACAGTTATTCGCTTAACTTGAGTGTTAACCAAGTATATAATTTATAAGAAGTGTTATTTTAACCGAGTACGCAAACACAGTGATAAAATGTCCACATTTTGTAAGGGCTTAACATTTGTGATATTATAAAACATAATTGTCAAGACTACTAAGGAAATTTCCTATGTGACTTGACCAAGTTTGGTGACACGGTAACCTTAATAATTGGTTAAGGTAAAGGTGTTATTCAGTTTATAAGATTACGAGGTAACGTTAGTATTGAATTTACCCCTCACTGTTGAAGTGGTATGTGGACACACAGTGAAAATTGGTCTCATCCCTGGGATTGAAATTTCAGTATCCTTCTTAGGATTGGTGATTGGTGTTGTTTTTTAAATTGAATTGATGGATTTGTCTAGTACACATAATTAATTAACTCGAAGTAGTTGTGAGTTGTGACTCATGAGAGTGTCACTTGTTGATTGTTTGTTTAATTAAGGACTTATACAGCAAGACCAGCCGACAGGAGTACCAGAAATAAAGATTATAAAAGCTAATCGTATTATAAAATTAGTACAACTTAATTATTCTTAACTAGTGCATGTCATCATGTGCCATTCACTCACTAGTCACTACTGTACTGCATTCAATTACATTACATTATCTCATATTTGGAAAAATTATTACGTTTCTTATTTTGCGATCAGTATATCGTTTGCGATTTACTTAAACGATATTAATAAATAAATTATTAAAATTATATAATGAAAATTTAGTAATTAAATTTTTATTATATGATTCTATTAAATTATTTACTATTATCGTTTATGAATAATTAATTACTCAACATGATTAATGGTCAAAATCAAATGTAACAATTTCTCTGAAATGGAGAAAGTATGAGATCTCCATCTACCATGACATTTAAAATTTTGTTTAGAAATCACCAAGCAGCACACTCCTGTTCTTCCAAGAATTACTAGCCCAGATCCCAATTATTCTCTTGATCATAACTAACGGATTTTATCTAATATTCACCGGTTTCATCACTACTATATATTCATATTACGTCTCTAACAGCAAGTTGCCATGAACGGACAGTCGGATACTCAACCTTTAACGATACACGTCTTGTTTGTACGATATTATTCGCTTAATTTAAATTGAAACATACAATGTACGTTTAAAATTAGTAAAAAAAAAAGACCGCATACTATTATCTGCACCGACTAACCAGTAATATGGAATATCACATTAAATATCCAACTCTGTACTACTAATACTCCTACTACTATTTGGGTTTATTATATGACAAAACAGTTAACTGCTAAATAATGGTAGAGAGATGGTTAATTGAGCTACGGTGCCTTGTTAAATGAGTGGACAAATCGAGATATGTCATAAATAGAAACTTATTGCGAGTGTTCTACAACAATTGGGTAGGGGACACTTTTACAGTACCAGTAGTACCATACATACCTTAGTACTAGCTCCTAGCTAGCACGAAAAGTATAGTATATAGCATACAGTTACTAGTACATGTTCTCATTGGCTTCATTCGATTCGATTCGATTCGATTCATTCGATTCATTCGATTTAATTATATTTTATACTACAATTCAGTTCAGTTCATAAAATTACGGTTGAAGAGTACAGAGACTTAGTAGTCTAGTCAGTTACTAAGGTGTTGGCAAACCGGCTTGGTCAAGTGCTTCCTCTTATCATTTCCGAGACCCAATCGGCGTTTATTGGTGGTAGGAATATTCTTGATGGGGTCTTAATTGCTAATGAAGCTATTGATGAAGCTAAGAGGAAAAAGAAGAGCATCTTTTTGCTAAAGATTGACTTTGAGAAGGCATACGACTCGGTGAATTGGGACTTTTTATTCGGCTTGATGAAAGAGTTCGGTTTCGGGAGCTCCTTTATGAAGTGGATAAAGGAATGTGTGACTAGTGCCTCTCTTTCAATTTTGGTAAATGGGAGTCCGACTAAGGAGTTTGGGATGCTTCGGGGCCTAAGACAAGGAGATCCTCTTTCTCCTTTCTTATATCTTATTGTGGCGGAGGGTTTGAGTCGAATGATGAAAAAAGCTTGTGAGTGTGGTAGATTCAAACCGGTTCTAGTGGGTAAAGACAAGATTCCTATCTCCATTTTGCAATTTGCGGATGACTCTTTGATTATGGGTGATTGCTCCTTGGAAAATTTTGAGACTCTAAAATGTGTGTTGAGGTGCTTTGAACTCCTCTCCGGTTTGAAAGTGAATTTTAGAAAGAGTAGCCTAATAGGTGTGGGGAGTGATCCTTCTCTTGTGGAGGATTGGGCTTCTTATCTTAATTGTGATATTGGATCACTTCCCTTCTCTTATTTAGGCCTTCCGGTGGGAGCGAGGATGAGTGGTAAAGGGGCTTGGAGTAAGGTTCGTGAGAAGTTTGAAAAGAGATTAGGTGTGTGGGAGAATAAATTCTTGTCTTTTGGAGGGAGATTGGTGCTTACTAAGTCGGTCTTGAATGCTCTTCCGGTGTATTTCCTCTCTTTCTTCAAAGCACCCCAAGCTTTTCTGAAAGAGTTGAAGGGGATACAAAGGAATTTTCTTTGGGGAGGAGGTATAGAGAAGGACAAGAGGAAGATTGCTTGGATAAAATGGGAACAAGTGTGTGTTGAGAAGGAAGAAGGAGGTCTTGGAGTCAAAGATCTAAATTCGCTTAATGTGGCACTTCTTGGTAAGTGGGTGTGGAGATTGCTCACAAGCAAGGATGATCTTTGGGCTAGAGTTGTGAACTCTAAGTATGGCAATTTTTGGGATTGTGTGAATTTGTGGAAATATAGAGGGAAGCCGGTAGCTTCTTGGTCGAGTTGGTGGAAAGATCTTGTGAAATTGATTGGCGTGGAGGGTTGGTTTGAAGCGAGATGTAGAAGGGAGATTGGAAAAGGGGATGCTACCCGGTTTTGGATAGACAAGTGGAGTGGTTTGGGTCAACCTTTAAAACACATTTGCCCACGGTTGTTTAGACTTGATGCTAATCATGATGCATGGGTAGGTGAACGTCTATCGATGAGTAATGGTACGCTAATTTTCAAGTGGGATTGGAAAAGAGTGTTGATGGAAAGAGAGATGGATGTAGTAAGGGACCTTGAAACAAGACTAGCAACGGTGTTAATTAAGGAGGAAGTGGAAGATCGTTGGGTGTGGGAAGGTGACAAGGAATCTAGCTACTTTACAAAGGAAGGCTATAGGATTCTCAATAAAAAGGAGGAAATTTTTAGTGTGAATCGGTGGGCGAATTTCATTTGGAACAAATGGGCACCATTGAAGGTCAATACTTTTATTTGGAGGGTGCTACAAGATAGGATACCTTCAAAGGTGAACTTAGAGAAGAGAGGAATTTTTATGAATGAAGAGATGATTTGTTGTAAAAGATGTGAAGGATGTCCGGAGAATGTGGGTCATTTGTTTGTAGAGTGTGATTTTGCTAGTAAGGTTTGGAGCCTCGTTTATCGATGGTTAGGAGTGGAGGTGGATTTTGAGGAGGGAGAATCCGTTCAAGATTTGGTTCGACTTCATGGGGAGATAAGGTTGAAGCGAGAGAAAAATTTGTGGAATGTTTTTTGGCACGCTACCGTGTGGAACCTTTGGCTATCAAGGAATGATCTCAATTTTAAAGATGAGAAGTTAAGTCCGTGGCAAGTGCTCGAAAAAATACAATTCAACTTGTGGTTTTGGTTAAAAGGCAAGGGAGAATTATTGTCGTACAATTATTTTGAGTCTTGGTTGAGAGAACCCTTGATTTGCCTTGGGTTAAAATAGTTTTGTTGTATTTAACAAGGAGCAAGGAGAATGAATGGAGTTTTTCTAGCTACTGCTTTGGAGGCATTTTACTGGGAAGACACTGGATTTGTAAATTGAAGTGTGGGGGTTGTGTGTGAATGCAATGGGGATTAGTGGAGAATGATGTCACTAAAAGGAAGAAATGAGGAAAAGGCACGTGTGGTGTGGATGGAGGATGAGACAATGTTGGAGGTGACGATTTAGGTGATGATTGAGGATGGGGACCGCTAGTGTCTTTTTTTTCTTTCTAACCTTTATTTTGCTTCTTTTCTTCTTCTTTGTTCAGCAGATTCCCTTTGGCCTTTTTTGGTGTGTGTGCTTCTTCCTACTGCCCTTCTCTCCGACTGTTTTTGAGTAAGTTGACTCGTGATTGAGGTCTAATCTCTTGGTTAGGCCAATGATTTTCGAGTTTCAACTCAAGAAGTTAGGCCATTGTGATCTAGCTTTAAATTCCTTGAGGTTTTGGCTTCTACCGTTTAAACTTGTCGTGTTATCTTTTCGTATCTCTTTCTTTTCCTACCCTTGTTCTAGCTAAGTATTATAGGTGTAGGGGGGTATGCAAATACCGAACACGTGATCTAACTACATCTTAAATTACTTGCCACTCACTTTGAAAGATAAGTGTAGGGTGGAGGGGTGTAGCTAATAGAGAACGTGTTTGTTTTATCTGGTATCCCTTAAACTTCTTACCTCTTACTTAGCATAGAACAAAAGGAGGAGGTTTGTGATCCGATTTGTTAAATACGGTGCGTCTTTTCGGTTGAAGAGTTCGTCTTGTTACTTCGAGACCTCGCTTTAAATTCCTTGCCACTCACTTTGAAAGATAAGTGAAGGGTGTAGGAGCGTAGGCTATGAAGTAACGTTGGAGTTTTTTAGTTTACCCGGTTTTGCTTTGGCCCGATTGGTTTTGAAGTTTAGCCTCCTTCTTGGTGTGTGTTGTTCTTTGTTTTGTGCGATCAAGAGGGGTCCATGATGGTTATGGGTGACATGGGTGAAGACTTTGAGTAGATTCTTGGAAGACATTGGTTTTGGAATGCTCAGATTGTTTCTTGGGTTACGATTCTCCATAGCCTGATTTGTTAGATTTGGTTGTCTCCATTACTCCTTCTCGGTTTTGGTTGTTGTATTAATAGTGGAGTGAGGTTGTAATCCTTTCTTTTCGTGTATTGTTGTAGAGTATATCTTATACTCTCGAGATTTGAGTTGAATAAATTTTTAGCCGTTTCAAAAAAAAAAAAAAAAAAAAAAAAAAAAAAAAAAAAAGAAAGGTAGTCTAGTCAGTTACTATAGGAAGAACTACATCTATTTTCCTATAAAATGTGAACAATTTTGCCCCCAAGTTTCACAGTGCACTGATCTATTCTCCATTAAAATCGCTAGTATTCCAAATATTATTGGGCAAATCACGTGATATTTGAAACTTGTTACTCTCGAATTTAGTAAATTGTTTACATGAGTGTAAAATTTGGTGTTAGGATAACACCGGTGCATAGCACAAAGTTTAATCGTTGACTTTAGTAACAAAGCTCGATCTTTATAGTCAAAACTTTCAACTATTTTTATTTGTTACAAACTACATTTGTTGATACACTTAATAACTTTTATCCAAACTATATATGTGCGTCCCACAAAATTGACGATTAAGTTAACAAACGACATCTGGAGGTTATCCCAACTGTCTAATGATATATGACAATCGAATATATTGAAAATACCATACTTTGATGTGGAAATAATAGTTTCGAAGGGATTTAATTATTTAGCTGTAAAGGCAAATTTAATGTGGGAAAGTGAGAGAAAGGATGTCAATAAATCATTAGTAATGAAGATAGAGTTATAGAACTACCCTCACCGGCCATAAGCAGCTCATCAATTAAAATTAAAATCATGTAGTTATCGTATCTTAATTTTAGGTGGATTATCAAAATATAACAAGTTAGTTTTGTTCAACATAATCGTGCGTAATCCTCACATGATGCATGTTATGGCAACTTTAAAATTTATTTTACATGCGCAATAGTAGAGAATAAATGAATTAGTGTCTAGCCCGTCAAATATTAGGGGTATGTAAAGAGTACCAATACATACATTGGAAGTTGAAGCATTAGGTCGGGCAAAAGTTAAAATGCAATCGTACGTAAGAGTTACTACATGTATTTGTTCGGGCGAAAGTTGGAGGGTTAAATAGTTTTATCCAAAATTGAATATGTGCCCGCATATGATGAGTCGGCTGATGCTGAGAGCGAACCACCACTTGCATTGCAGAAATGGACCATCTTTAATTTGTTCTTTTCTAGCTAGTTAGTTGGAATTAAATCAACATGGCTACAAATTTATTGGCAATTTATTATAATATACTTATTGTCATTAATGGTGAAAATATTGTTGGATAATTATAATGATTGGAAAACATTCATAGGTACCTTCTTATATAGGCCATTTGATTTAATAATACGTCACAATTTACAAGGTGGCAGGCATTAAGTCATAATTTAACTTAAGATTTAATTGATACCATCTACATCAATTCTGTTCTCTGCAACTCAATCTCTCGCGTCGTTAAGATTCCACCCATTAACTCTTTCTGATTCTATACTACTTTCTTACGTTAAAGACAGTTTTTTTTTTTCTTTGTCGACTTTTCAACTTTATTCTGAATTAATCTTAAACCGCAAATGTAAAATGTTCAATTTTTTTATATAACGAAACTTTAGGGGCTAAATTTTCATTATATAAAAAAAATTGAACATTTTACATTCTTGATTCATCAATTAATAGTAAAAAGTCAAAGTGGAAACTGTTAACGAAAATCTAACGATTAAGCCCAAATTAATTTTCTTTTCATATTTCTTTCAAACTTAATTTTTCATTTCACTTTCTTTTCTCTTATTCTTTTAAACTTTATTCTTTAATTTATTTTAAATATCGTTAATCAATTATAATAAAATCACATTAACTTTTTTCAAATAAATTACTTGAAAATAAAAATTACATTGCTTAAAAAATTACAATACTTGAAATTGAAAATTACAATAATTGAAATTAAAAATTATAACAATTAAGCTACTATATGCAAACCCTTGTTATCATATCCGAGAAACTCACACGCTTCCTTATACTATACTCCCTCCGTTCTTTTACAAGTGTTACATTTTGCCATTTTGGGAGTTTTTTTTACAAGTTTAACATTTCCTTTTTTGGAAACCCACTTTCTCCAACTTTTAATTATTTAATCACTCTCATTCATATTTTATCTATTCTTTCTCTTACTTTTTCTAATCTCTTTCTTACTTTTCACCATCTACTTATTATTTTATTCATTTTCTTTAAAAATCGTGCAAAATCAAAATGTAACACTTGTAAAAGAACGGGGGGAGTATAACGTATGAAAATAATCAATAATAAATGAAATTGAAAAAAAACTACATTACTTGAAATAAAATTACAATACTTAAAAGATAAAGGAAAACAAAAACAACATGAAACTAAAATCAAACAAAAAACAAAGAGAAAACATAATGCAAAAAACAAATTAAGAGAAAACTAAAAACAAAACAAAATTTTAAAAAATAATCAAAAATATGTTTTGGGACTAGAATTCGAGCCCAAAATTTGGGAGAGTCCAGAGCCCAACTTGCATTCATTGCAACTCTGCAGAGTTGCAACAACATTTTCAACCCCAGTTTGGGCTCTTGTTGGAGATGGTCTTACCAGTTATGGTGGTGCAACCCACCACAATAAATTCACATGTATGAAATAGCTTAAACGGGCTGCGGTAGAAACCAGCTTTAATCGATGGGTGGTGTTAAAACGATAGCATTATTTATTGAGAAAAAATTTGTTTACACTAATAACTTTTGTCCGTTTTTGAACTTACCCCACAACCTTTTTTTTTTCATTTTATACAAAAAAGTTTATAAAAATTTTGACTTTACACAAAGATTGAATGGTTGTTAAGTTACCGTTAACTTATTTTTAAATTACAGCAAAACTTTTCAAAAAACTTGTACTCGCCACCAGAACCTTTCTATATAATAATAATTTTCTTCTTTTTTTAATTTTTAAATTTTATTCCAACCAAAAGAATACCAAATGTGTTCCGGAAAACAAGGATTACAATGCGAGTCACAAACCAACATCACTTTACCCTACAACCACATAAGCTAAACAACAAACCATCCTATCACATATAATTATTGTTGTTATCGTCATCGTTGTTGTTATTGTTATTATAGTTATTGTTATTATTATGCATTGAATAATCGCAAAATAAATATCACTTGAGACAATATTAACGAGCATCTATTAAACATAAAAGAGAATGATCGATCAACTCTTATCGCTCACTCCATAAACATGATTCGCTAGTGTATTTTGTCTACCAAACACACTTTCTTCCTTTATTTGCTAAATATAACAATAATTTTCCTTCATGATAAATATAACAATAAGATACTGCATAATGACCTGGTGAATGTCAAACTCCAAAGTACATGGATAAAAAATGACAAAACTTATTAGTATATTAATTGGCATACATATATTTTCGAATAAATTTTATTTTACACTAGAACCTTTTTGGCCACTTTGAATTTACACCACAACCTTTTTTTTTTCTCACTCGACACTAAAACGTTAGTCAACACTTTGAGTCTACACAAATGTTGAGTTTTTTTTCCAATCAACACCAAAACCTTGATGATAAATTACACCTACTACCAAAACCTTTTCAGCTCACTAGAAATAAATTATATACAACATTGTTGATAAAAAAAAAACAAAAGAAAATTTATGAAATAGATTGCTTGTATAAGAAAAAACATGTAATTATATTATTTTGATGAGAACAAGTATAATCAGAACAATTAATCGTACATAATGTTGAAAGAGAGACATATGAGTGAGAGAGAAAGAGAATGAAGATATCATATATGTATTTTGTTTGCCATACATTAGATGTAATTTCATTTTTAAATCATGTATATTGCAATGAGATCAAGGAGGTGGCAAATATTTTCATTTAATGCCCTCATCTCATCTATATTGCAAGAATTCAATGAACCATAACTATTTTTATGATTCTCTAGTATTATTATTATAACAATGGCTATTAAATATTTAACAATCAAAAATCACATCCTGCCACTTAAGAATTTGCAACTATGGCCACGCACAATTATGTCTCTCTTTCAATATTATATACGATCTGATTATACTTGTTCTCATCAAAATAATGTAATTACATGTTTCTTCTTATACAAGCAATCTTTTTTATACTTTTTCTTTTGTTTTTTTAACATCAAGGTTGTACATAATTTATTTCTGGTGAACTGAAAAGGTTTTGGTAGTTGGTGTAATTTATCATCAAGGTTTTGGTGTTGATTGGAAAAAAAACTTAACCTTTGTGTAGACTCAAAGTGTTGACTAACGTTTAAGTGTCGAGTGAGAAAAAAAAAAGGTTGTGGTGTAAATTCAAAGTGGCCAAAAAGGTTATAGTGTAAAATAAAATTTATTCTATATTTTCTTCTATTTATAAAACTAAGTGTTTGAACTCTCTTAACATTCCATCCCTCTTAGTTGCTTCAATAAAATTACAAAAACGAAGGCACCAAAAATATATGCCCGTTCCACATATATGAGTAGCTTTGTGTCATTTTTTAGATCCAAACGCAGAACGATACACAATTGACAGAGGCACATATGCAATGCCTTAAATCTCTACACTGATTGCATAACGCAAAAGTCACGGCGAATACAATGCACAATCCAACCACCACTAGACCAGCAACCCCAAACAATTCATGCGAACAAATATTTTGATAACCCAAACCAATCAAGAAAAGTTCTGGTGTGATTTAAAAATCTGGAAAAAGGTTTTGGTAGCGGATGCAAATTTTTGAAAAGGTTTTGGTATGATTTAAAATACAAACTTAACGACCGTCAATTTTTGGTGTAATGTCAAAATTTTACTAAACGTTTTAGTGTGAAATGAAAAAAATAAAAGGTTGTGAGGTAAGTTAAAAAACAGGCAAAAGTTATTAACGAAAAAAAAAAAATCTCTAATTTATAGATAGATATCAATTGTGTTTGTATTAGATTTCATATGGTTACAAACCCTCTTAGTTATAGTCAATCCATATGATTTCAAATCACCATATAGACTTGCTAATTAGTATTCCCTATGTTTCTTTAAATTATACAAGCATATCATGAAAATTCAATAACTAAATTTTCATTACATGTTTTTATTAAATTATTTTACTATTATAATTTAAAAGTAATTTGTGATCAAAGTCGAATACAGTTTGCGTGAAGAAAATTTATTTTTGAAATGGAGGTAGTACAACTCTACTAGCACCAAACATACAATATATGCATGGTTTGAAAAGCAAAACTGAATTCTGACATTAGCAGGATACTACAATATTGATTTTGTGGGGGCTTGTGGGTTGTTTTCCTTGATGAAATTCTGAAAGGAAAGGTGAAACAGTATAGTTATAGTAATGAACAAATAACCATTTTTCGACACCAAAATGAAAAACAAGAATCAAGATTATCAGCAGCTATCAAAGAAACAACGAATATCCTGATCCCATTTAAACCACACAACTGTCTATAGTTGGGAGAAAGAGATACTCCACATGCGCTTTCAGATTTATTAAACCCAACCCATTCTACATTTTCTCTAGATGCCCTCTACATTTTGTTTTTGTTATCTTCTCATCTAGTATAAGAATTCCAAGTAAATAATCGCCTTCTGTCATCTGGTTAAACGCGAACACCACGTTGATAATGTACTACTGTGGCTTCAGGGCATAGATAACCATACAGGTTCTCTTCGGGACGACTAAGAGCCTAATAGTTTCGATCAGACAGGTTGATAAACTGTCACTCAGTCCATAATTCCTTACTGACCTAACAATTTAGCTAAATGTTATACTTTAGAACAGATGGAGTGTCATGTTATTATGTATCCATGACCTATAGTACAGTATTTCTATTCAATGCCACCAGTTTCTGCTGCCATTAGCTTCCAAAGAAAACTACAAGAAACTCAATGAAACAACATAATAATGCAATTATGAAAAAGAAATAAAGTAGTAACATAATGTGTGATCCAAAATGCTAAAATCCAAAATCTTACCTGGAGATCCATTGACAACACAATCAACTAGATCAATAAAACCCCAATCTTCTCACACAGGGAAAAAAAACAAGAAAAAGAAAAGAAGGTTACTTCTTAATTAATTATGTCTAAAATAGGTGCAAACCAAAATACCCTTAGCACCAAATTCCAAATCTCAATTAACAAGAGCATTAAAATAACCAAAAAGTTCTCTTGGATCCAGATCTTCCTTCTTCTTTTCCACCTATAAACAAAACCATGGGGTTTACCCCTCAACAATCCCAAAGAACTGATCATACCTGCAGCAGCAATGCCTGCTAACCTCTCACTACCCTTCACACTCATAACAATTCTTCTTTCTTCTCTATTCTTATCATCCTACTCCATTGATGAACAGGGACAAGCTCTACTAACATGGAAAGCCACCTTAAACGACTCCACAAATTCTCTCCAATCTTGGAAACCTTCAGACAAAACACCCTGCAACTGGCTTGGCATACAATGCAATCCCACTGACTCTGTTGTGAAAATAAGCTTGAAGTCAATAGACTTGCAAGGTTCATTGCCTTCAAACTTACAATCACTCAAATCCTTGAACACTCTCATTCTCACATCAACGAACCTTACCGGGACGATCCCGAGAGAGCTTGGAGATTATCTTGAGCTGGTTCTGATCGATATAAGTGACAACAGTCTCTCTGGTGAGATTCCAGCTGAAATATGCAGGCTCAACAAGCTTCAGTACTTGTCTTTCAACTCGAACTCATTAAAGGGCAGCATACCTTTGGACATTGGAAATTTGTCAAGTCTTGAGCAACTTATACTCTTTGACAACCAGCTCAGTGGTGAAATTCCAAAGAGTATTGGGAAACTGAGCAAGCTCCAAGCATTCAGAGCTGGTGGGAATCAGAATCTCAATGGTGAACTGCCTTCGGAGATTGGAAACTGCACGAGCCTTCTCATTCTCGGATTAGCTGAAACGAGCATTTCGGGAGCTCTGCCGCTTTCTATCGGGAAGTTGAAGAAGCTCCAGACAATAGCGATTTACACGTCGCTGCTCTCGGGCCCCATCCCGGAAGAGATTGGCAACTGCACTGAGTTGCAGAACCTGTACTTGTATCAGAATTCGATCACCGGTTCAATCACCAGGCGTATTGGAGAGCTCAAGAAACTGGAGAGCCTGTTGCTGTGGCAGAACAGCTTGGTTGGCAGTATCCCATCCGAGCTTGGAGGCTGCAGTGGTCTAAAGGTGATTGATGTGTCCGAAAATCTATTGACAGGAAGCATGCCCGCAAGCCTCGGGTTGCTTACCAAGCTAGAGGAGCTGCAGCTGAGCATGAATCGATTATCAGGTACCATACCAGTTGAGGTATCTAATTGCTTATCTCTGACTCATTTGGAGATCGACAACAATCAAATTTCTGGTGAGATCCCAGTCGAGGTAAGCAAATTAACGAACTTGAACCTGTTTTTCGCCTGGAAGAATAACTTAACAGGCAGTATCCCGTCATCGTTAGCAGAGTGTGAGAATCTCCAAGCTCTTGATCTTTCTTACAATAATCTTTTTGGTCCAGTTCCAAAAGAGATTTTTGCATTGAAAAACCTGACAAAGTTATTGCTGCTTTCTAATAATCTTTCGGGTTTCATTCCTCCTGATATAGGAAATTGTTCAAATTTGTATAGATTCAGGATAAGTGGGAACAAGTTAGGGGGGGCTATTCCATCAGAAATTGGGAGCTTGAAATTTTTGAATTTTCTTGATATGAGCAATAATCGTCTTGCGGGGAGTCTTCCACCTTCAATATCTGGATGTGAGAACCTCGAGTTTCTTGATCTTCACACTAATGCCCTAACTGGCCCTTTGCCCGATGCGTTGCCAAGAAGTCTTCAGTTTGTAGACATCTCTGACAACCGGCTAACCAGTTCACTAACAGATAGCTTAGGTTCTCTAACCGAATTAACCAAACTAAATCTTGGCAAAAATCAGCTTTCTGGTGAAATTCCATCTCAGATCATGTCTTGCAACAAGCTACAGCTGTTGGATCTTGGAACCAATGGTCTTTCTGGAAATATACCCAAAGAACTAGGTCAAATTCCTTCACTTGAAATCTCTCTTAACCTCAGTTCAAATCAGTTCACAGGCCAGATCCCTTCTGAGTTTTCAAATCTTGTAAAACTTGGAGTCCTTGATCTTTCTTACAACAATCTCTCTGGGAACATAGATGTTCTCAAAAGCCTTCAAAACCTTGTCACTCTCAATGTCTCTTTCAATGATTTTTCCGGTGAATTGCCTAATACTCCATTCTTTAGGCAGCTACCTCTCAGTGACCTTGCAGGGAATAAAAATCTATATATATCTGGTGGGGTCAGAACTCCAACTGATCGAATGAGACCTCATGTCACATCCACTGTGAAGATAGCAATGCCAATCTTAGTCAGTGCCAGTATATTGCTTGTGCTGCTTGGGATATTAGTATTAGTCAGGACCCACATGGCTAATGCTAAATCTTTGGAATCCAACTCTTGGGAGATGAATTTCTATCAGAAGACGGAAATCTTAATCGATGACATAATACGAGATCTTACATCTTCTAATGTGATTGGGACCGGAAGCTCAGGGGTCGTGTATAAGGTAATGGCTCCGAGTGGAGAGACATTAGCAGTTAAAAAGATGTGGTCATCTGAAGAATCAGGTTCTTTCAGTTCTGAAATTGAGACTCTGGGTTCAATCAGACACAAGAATATTGTCCGACTTCTAGGTTGGGGTTCAAACCGGACAGTGAAACTTTTGTTTTACGACTATCTCCCTAACGGGAGCTTGAGCTCACTTCTTCACGGAGCTGGGAAGGGAGGTGCAGATTGGGAGACTAGATATGATGTTATCTTGGGTATTGCACATGCTCTTGCGTACTTGCACCATGATTGCCTTCCTCCAATAATTCATGGCGACGTGAAGGCAATGAACGTACTCTTGGGTCATGGGATGGAACCTTATCTTGGTGATTTTGGGCTAGCAAGGCATGCCAAAAAAGAAGCAGATAACACTGATACTGTGAAAATGAGTCAAAGGCCTCAACTAGCTGGCTCTTATGGCTACATGGCTCCTGGTATGTATACTTCTAACTCTGTTATCATAGTTTCTTAACAATACTGTCTCCATATTCTAGGAAGAAATAGAAAAATAGTAGTTCCAGACATCCATGAATATCCTAAAGCCTAACTAACTATCAAAAACATTAATAAAAACAAACATATGTCAAATACCCCCCTTTGTTTATATCAAATGCGCCTGATAGTTTTACAATATTGCTGATTTCTGGAAAGTTTCATCAAATTCATACTAATTATTATGATCCTCGTTAATGTTACTAAACTGTGTCTCTTTCTCCAACAGAGCATGCTTCAACGCAACGCATAACAGAAAAGAGTGATGTATACAGTTATGGTGTTATCCTTTTAGAGGTCTTGACAGGGAGGCACCCCTTGGACCCAACACTGCCTGGGGGAACACATTTGGTTCAATGGGTTCGAGACCACTTGCACAGTAAGCGGGATCCAGTTGATGTACTGGATCCAAAGCTTAGGGGGAGGGCTGATCCCGATATGCATGAAATGCTACAAACACTGGCTGTTGCATTCTTGTGCCTGAGCACACGTGCACATGATCGTCCAATCATGAAAGATGTTGTGGCGATGCTCAAAGAGATTCGGCATGTGGACCATGTGAGATCTAACACCGATTTGTTGAAGGCAAGTAGCTTATCAGCCGCGCCCAAATCCCCTAATCCTAAGAATGTGGTTCTGCAAGGGTCAACGAGCTGCTCTTTTGCATTCTCGGATGATTCTGTTTAAATAAGGTGCCATGAAAGTGTGCATAGTCTGTAATAGAGTCCGGTAGTGCAAATAGATAGTACAGATAATCAGTGTGGATCATATATTACTATTATTTATTGTAATAGAGGTTTAACTTTCCTGTTAATAGTTTTGAGTGAGATCCCTGTTCGATCAGGTTGAGTGGTTGACTATGAATGTAATTTAGTTTGCACCACAGAGTATAAATATAAATAGCCTTATATAAGCTTTCATTCTAGCCTCTATCTTTAGTAAGGTGACTCCTGCATTTCCCTTTCACTGGCCTACCACCATCAACTTTTGCAGGTTTGGTCATTTATCAGATGTCGTAGTCCCTTCCCAAGAACATAACCTGGTAATATGATCCCTAAAAGGAATCCTCCTGAGAGGTAAAGGACAATTTCCAGACAATAATTGCCAAAGAAGCAACTAATACACCTCTCTGCGGTTAACTCAGTTGTCATATCATGTCACGTATGCCAGATTGACAAGACATTACATGTATGACTAACTAATGGCAGAAATTGCATTTGCAACCATGGTATAAGTGGTATCCCACTATTTTTTCCAGTAAGAAGTATAACAAACACTAGCAGGTGCTTTCAATGATTCAGGATAATGTTACTAGGTTACGTTCTACTGAATAAAGTTAGATGTCACAAGGCAATTTTATCTACTGAATCATTGCAGCAGTGAAACAAACAAGACCAAAAATAGGATGCTAAGTTTTCAACATCTTTGAGCCGGTTATCTAATTCCATAACACACAAGCCTCAGGATGGTATTAATGTAAACTATGGACTTAAAAATACCTGACTCTCGCTTTCAGTCTGTTTCCAAGTTCCAACAGCCTCAAGCTCGAGGTTTGGGATGTTCACCAGCACTACACTCCTGGAGCATAAACTTCACTTTCTGCCTTCCAGAATAGCACCTGGATAACGAGAAGCACTTCAATTAGCGATAAAGATACTCTATAAATCTACCAGCAAATTGAATATCCATGAAATCTGAAGACACTTAAAATGAAATCCTCTTTTACCTCCAATGATCTTCAAATCATGAACTAACCAACTGATTCAATATCTTTTCAATGCATGTAATTTTGTAGAATTCTTAAACAGGCAAAGCTCATCATATTGTCTCCCAAGTATAGTGATAATGTAAAATTGCATGGAGCAGCTGATCCGCCAACATATTGGAAGTCTTGCAGAGTCTTCGGCATCGAGCTGATACCCTTTTAAACTCACCCTCATCAACATATTATCTTCCCTGTTTATGGAACTCTATAAAGCTGAATCATGAAGAGCACAACATTTGTGTGCCTTGATACAACAAAATCATTTCAAGCCCCTGAATCTCTGGAACAAATGTGTCGCATAGATTGATTCAAAGACATATGATCCCAAAGGCAGAAATGCAATACAGCACTGACTGGGTGATGATGTATTCCATCCTTCACCCTGATCTAACTAGGGTGGTTTTGGCACAGAGGCACTTTGTTTCGAAGGCTCGAGCACAATTTTCACCTGACGCCAAGCAATAAAATAACCTCTTCAGTAGGTACAAACCACAAACATGAACAGCAACAAGAGACTGATTTAGGGCTTGGCAGGCCTTCAATTACAAAAAACTGATTTTCCACCGAGTTTACATGCTTTCATGCACACTTCACCATTAATAAAGCCTGAGTGATTAAGATCAAACTTGTATGCACCTTCACCTGGATCAGACATTCAGACTGCAGCTTGTGGTTCTTTTCCTTGTTTGGTTGAAAATAATTAGATAAAACACATGCCAAGAGAATATTAGATTCACAAATCTCGAAAAGGCCTCTGTTTTGCTGCTCACAATGACAAATTCTACTGTTATGCAGATGTTCTAATCTATACAAAAGGTAAGCTACACACCACCTCCGCTTCAAGCCTGCAATACATTAAGGAGTAGGAGTAGCAACGATGCCTGACCTTCTACGAATACCTTACAAATCTTCATCAAAATGGCGGCTTTTAATACAAGCACGTCAAAAACCGTACATGTCATACCAGCCAGAATGGCCCAAGGGAAATAATGCTGGTAGAACCGTAGAACAAATTTCTTTGTTTACCACTGAATCTAGCAGCACCCTTGCGACAGACAGGGCTGGAAGTAGCATTTCTTCATATTCTATGACCTTAGGTGCAGATTCACTATCAGATTGGTAGGTAACCGAACTCAGTGTGCCAAAAGGCATGCACTTCACAAGATTAGTATTTTCAGGCATTTCCCATGCATGACCAACGTTAGAACTTATGACACCGAACAAGACAGTCCTTCCATCTGAACTTGTCTTCATCCTCTCCAGCCCCCTTTCAAATGAAGATTTTCTAGTCGTCTCCACCAAGGCACCTATCATATCTGCTCTTCGTGGATCCATCAATGCACCAACAACCTTCTGCCATCCTTACAGTGTACATGAGCTCCTTTTATCATTTTCACAATTATAAGCTTCTGGTTTTGAGGTTGCCAGATCAATCAATCCAATCCTCCGTGCTTAAATTCATCGTTCTAAAGTTAGCCTTGGAGCACACGAGATCGAAAACTGCTAGGAACTGTCTTTTCGCGGAACCAACCACACCTTGTGGTCGACTAATAACAGGATGCATAAGCTGCCACTGTAAGCGAAAAGGAAATTCTGAGCAAAAAAACACACCTAATTTTCCTGAAACTTACTCTATTGAAAACTTAAACATCTCTGACCTATTTGAATTTGGTAACCAAATTTCATCAAACAGCCGGTGGGCATTTGAAAGCGTGATACCATAGCATTGGATATATAATATTCCTCCTGATACATGCATGCTTCATGTTTTAACTGGATAAACGATTAGATTTCAGAATACAGACAGAGTCTAAGCTAAGTATCTAAACAAAATTAACAACAGAAGCAAAATCGTATTTACATGAATCAGTAAAATGACATTGATACTTACCATGGCCGATGAGGCTTTATTGAGTCCTGGAGGAGGTATCAATGAGCTTTGTGGGCGTGGATGTATATCGTGGTATTGCAGCAGTTCAATCAATCAGAAAAAATTCTTAGCAACAGCCATGCTTGCTGCTCACAATGCTAGCTTGTGCCATTGGGGATAAACGTTAAAATTAATCAGATTCGATATTTTGTTGCGTTGCGTCTATTCAATTTGGTGTGAATATCGTCATCATTGGAGGTTATAATTGCGATTGTACGAATAAACCGAGTTCCCAGTCCAATTGTAGCTACAGAACTTGAATTCCAACTTCAAAGGACTTGGCTCGCAAGCTCAAAAATTTAAAAGGTTCAAACTTAGTCAGGCTTGAAAATTCCAAGGCTACTGAATTGGTATTTTGTAATTCGAGTGTATTTAACATTTATTTATTTATTTATAATATGTATTCTGTAATTTATGATAGCTAGTTGTAAATGTCTCGATTGTAAAGAATATGATATTGATATGATATGAGATGGAATGGTGTGTGGGTGTGGGTGTCAATCCATTTGAGTCCGCGTGTTGTTAATAATGGATGTCGAAGGACTCAAACACATGGGAGTGATTGATATAGAACTTTAATTCCTAAAGTCGGTTTAAAAACTTAATTCGGAAAGTCGGTTTAAAAACTCAATATTTTAATTCTATACCAATCATTGTTTTTGATAGACCGTAAAAGATGACTCTTTACATTTTTTTTAACAGTTTGATGTCCTTATTTGTGATATAATGACATAAAATTCTAATTTGTGACAACATTTAGTTGTTAGAAAAACTCATGTTTTTTAGAGTGATAAGTAGGATAGTGGGCTTTGACCCATATTGACATCCCCATAAACACATACAAAGTATCATTTTTTTCCATCTATCCATTAATTAAGCTTGAAATGGAGCTTGATTCAAGTCCATTTATAAAGACAATGAAGCTTGCTTGAGATCCATTGATGTAGCCCGATTCGGCTCCACACACGGGCCTTGTAATCTCCATTAATGGGGCTGTTGAATTGGGCTCCATCTGAAGCTCCACTTATGAATCTTTAACCTCCATCAATTGAGCCCTAAACCTCTATTGGTGGCCACTGGGTAAACTAATTTTGTTTTTTAAATTAATTACAAATTGATACCACCTTCAAAATCTTACTACCTATTAGCAATACACATTCTCTTTCTCGCAATTTAGTATCTATTTGTCTACTCTTTCGAAGTTGACCTCAATTTATTATAGTATTTGCCCATAAATACAATCACAAGCATAAAGTAATTTGACTTATTGATATTCAATCTAATTATAAAAGTAAAGCAATTCTGCTATTCTCCTCCATTCCACAAAAATCGAAAGATATGGATGTTCTCCATGCCAAGCATCACAGCTTCTCCTTCAATTATCCACGTCATGCATCACAATTTCCTAAATGACTTCCGGTTCAGCAAGCTTCTCAACTTCTCGACTGCTGTTGTTCGAACAAGCATCTAAACCCCAGTCGGTGCACTTTCGTCAAGCATATTCAACGAGGCTCGAGCATCTCAATTCTGTCGGATAAAGCTTTAAAATTCCACCAAGCATCTCAATCCCGTCAAGCATCTATATCCCAAAGAACTCAATTTAATTTGAGTACATATAAGGATCTTAATTCCAATAGACTCAGTTACTCTTCTTATGTATTGGAATTCAAATTCATGCATTTGGGACATGTTTTCATATAAAATTCACAGGAAAATAGCCATGTATAAGAGCATCTTATTTTCCAACTTTTCCATTATGTAGCTTTATCCAATGGTTGTTACAGAATCAAGAACGAATTCGAAAAAGGGAAAAACATAAGAAGGTCTGGCCATCCTTTACCTTTATTTTTTGCATGAGACGCTTGTGTTTTTTGTGGATGCTCGTATGATGGTTCATGCCGCAGTAACTTGTTATTCATATGGTTCAATGGTACTTGTTGTTTTGAAAAGGTGTTTATGGTATATAGTCGATGCTTGTATAATGAACCTGTTATTCACAATGTTAGATGGTGCATGTGTTTGTCGTTGGCGTTGTTGATGGTGATTATATCTGGAAGGTGTGTGTGTTTGTTGTTGGTTGTTGTTTATGACACTCATGTTTGGAAGATGCTTGTAGTATAATAGTGTTCTTATATGATGCTCGTAGTAAGATCATGCTTAGCTATTAATGCTTGTTTGGTGCTTCAAGTTCAATATGATGCTTTTGGTAACATATGATGCTTGTAGTGTTGAGATGGTTCTTTTGTCTGCTCGTAGTTTTGAAATGGTTCATGTCGCATGATGTGACAGTGAAATGTGCGATTTTGCATGCTTTTAGACTCGGCTTTTGGCCCAAGATTCAATATTCGTATCATATTTTGGCAAATTACCAACTTCTTATGTATTTTGCAGGTCATGATCATGTTTTTGAGGAATTGCACAATTTCGGGTACCAAAACGTCATATTTGGGCGAAATCGAAGAAGTTAATCAAATATGTTGAATTAGCCGTTGCACGGAGGTCGAGGCGTCAAAACATGTCATGTGACCAACCACTTAAAAGGTAATTGAAGATGCTACAACTTTGTAGAATACGTGTTCAAAAGTGCAAGACCGAGGAAAGTAAGGGAATACGATAATTGTACATGGAGCTAGAGAAGTCCGATGAAGTCGTGCTACCTACCGTTGCGAAGATCTCGAAAAAACATGAAGTGCTAAAGAAGGACACTTTTCGAGGAAACGAAGTTACGAAGCCCGAAATCGAAGAACGAATAAAACAGACAGAATCCTGGAGGAAATCGCACTTGGCGGCCGACTGTCGACCGCAGTGGCTCGGAAAGGTTCCAGAACGAGGATTTTTTTTGTTGTCCAACAGGCCAGAGCCCGACATTTAACTTTCCTTAATCATTGAAGGCGGCCAGAGCTCGAATTCTCAAGTATAAATAAGACCCTTGGGGTCTCATAATTCTACACCGCTACCGCTCACAAAGCAGCTCTCCTGAGAGATAACCAGTCCTTGGGGAAGTGAAACCCCAAAACCGCTGACCGTTAGGCACCTAGAATGAGGAAACCCTAGAAGCAGCACGAAGACATCATAGACTAAGCTTCTTCTTCTTCTTCTTCTTTCTTTTCTTGTTCTTTTCGAATATATTATTTGTCTTTTGTCTGCCTCCTTTATAGTGCATCTCTAATATACCTTTTGTGAGTATTTATATAAATAGTTGTTGGAGTTATCGTAGGACTACCTTTCTCTTTATATTGAAATTTTTTGTACGTAGGAATACTATGAGTAGCTAACTTTCTCTTGTGAAGGCGAACCGCGAAACTCTATTATTGCTATTTCTTTCTATGCCATGTTATATTAATGAATTAGTTTTAAAACATAATTCCGTACATGTTCTTTATTCGTCCGACTCTCTACGTGGGAAATCCTTACTAACTATGACTTGGTAACGGACTTTATATTATCCTATGTGATTTGTCTGAAAACGTGACGAGATAGTGTGTTGAATGACACAACACATTGTTGGTATAAGTGAAGGTGTCTGGATTAACTGCGACTTGATCCTTTTGGCATGTTTCTTTGCTGCATGTAGACGGCTAGTACGTTGTTTGATTCTAAATACTTGGGAATAGCATAATAGAACTAGGTCGGGGATCCTTTACATCAATCACCATCATCGATTTCATCATAGAATTAGGGTTTAATTGTGATTCAATATTCTGTTTACATAAAATATGTTTACTTTAATCTGTCTGCACGCGAAATCAAATCGTTATTTGTTTGTTCCTATGCTAAGTGTCCGTGGAGAACGACATCCCGAGTTAACTTACCACTATTGATGTGTGTTTGTGAGCTTTCGGCAATTATAAATTTATCTTTTATTGTAATTGAGAGTTACGTGTACTACAACACATTCAATTTCTCAAGTGCACATCATCGCAATGACTTGTTATATATATGGTTCGATGATACTCGTTGTTTTGAAAAAGGTGTTTGTGGTATTTAGTCGATGCTTGTATAATTATGCGGTGTAACATGTTATTCACAATGCTAGATGGTGCTTGTGTTTGTTGTTGGTTGTTGTTGATGGTGATTATATCTGAAAGGTGGTTGTGTTTGTTGTTGGTTGTTGTTTATGATACTTATGTTTGGAAGATGCTTGCAGTATAATAGTGTTCTTATATGATGTCCGTAATAAGATGATGTTTAGTTATTAATTAATGCTTGTATGGTGCTTCAGGTTTAATATGACGATGCCTTTGGTAATATATGATGCTTGTAGTTTTGAAATGGTTCTTGTGTCTGCTTGTGATGATTTTGTTTGTTGATGGTGCTTGTTGTTTATGTGTATTTTGTCCGAAGCTATTTGATTTGAAATAGAATGTGGGGGAGATACTGTAGTGGTGATTGTTTGATTTTTTTTTGAAAGTGTATAGTTGAATTACCCTTTTCAAAATGATTTGATTAGATATGTAATTAAGGGAGGGGTTACATAAAAATGGTAATGTTGAGTTTCAAAGTTACTAAAATTAACATAAGGGTCACTTTCTTAAACACCACTCATTGTTTGCTCAAGATAACGACAAAGTAAAAGACTATGAGGGGGGGGGGGGGGGTGAATAGCCTTTTCAAACTTTTGACGATAAAACAATTTCTCAGATACTTGTGAAGGTATATGATACTTAGTCTCAGAGAGCGGAAGTCTTTTCAGATAAGTGCACGTGCCCAGCAAGCTATAATGTGTGCAAGTACTCAGCAAGTATAAAGTAATACAGAAAGAGAGTAAATAACATAAAGCTTTTATATTGGTATCTGAGGGTGGCGTAATCCCTCAACTAATCCACTCGCCATTTCTCAGGACTTGAATCCACTAAGATAAGATGATGAGTTCCCCTTACAAAATCCTATATTTTGACCCCTTTTACACTAGGTTCCCAACCAAGTGTTCCTCCTGAGTTATTCCTTGGTTTTTTCAACAAAGTACTTCCTCTACTCAGTAACCTTTGAGCCATTTCTTAGTTTTCCAAACTAAGTACTTCCTATGCTCAACGCCTGTTGGTGTTTTTGTTATGGTAGTTTATCAGGTGAGCAGACTCTTAATAATTCTATAGTTATGTAGGAGAAATCTGTAGAATCAAGATTACTCAATACACTTTTCAATGTATGGTAACTTGTTATTTACTGACCCAAGTCTTGATTAAGTTCAAGAGAATGAATCTCAGATATTAGTCGCAATTGTATATTCTGGATTCAACTCCTTCACAATACACAAGTCTTGTTGAGGATCAGGACACTTAGAACTTTCGTACTACTTATAATTCAAGAGCTTTAGTCGCAACAGAAAGCTAGAGAGTAAGTAGGCAGAAGGCTTGCATGCTTGAGTGTAATGTATGAAGTTATGTGTATTCAGTGTTCGAGTGTGTGTTCAAGCATTATAAGTGGTGATATTTATAGTTAAAAATCAGGCCGTTTGAATCAGTATCCGTTAGGCACAATGAAATTCAAACTAGCAATACCTGAAGTTAGTACGGCAGTGAGCTTTGTCTCTTTTCAGAGATTTTCCCTTTTGCTCAGATATCTCTGTCTGCGTAATTAATGTACTGTACCAACTTTTGTCATGTAGTGTCAACGGAACAATGCAAGCTTTTTGAGGCTTTGCAAGTCCATTCTCAGTGACCTTTAGTGCATCAGAAACCTATTGAAACGTTTTACTCTCAGACACTTAGTTTCGTCAAGGTATCTGAGTCAAGGTATCTGAGTACACAACTTTCCTTAGTCTTCAACAATCTTGTGCAGTCTTCTGATCTTCAATAACAGAGTTATTCTGCTGGATGCTTCATTCTTGGTCTTCTTTAAAGATATAAAAATTATATTCAGATACCTAACATCCTATACAGGATTTGCTAGACTAGCATACTCAGTGAGTTTCCTCTTTTACAATGTTCAAGTGAACTAAGAGTACTAGTTACCTTTTCTGAGCTAAGATAAATCATTATGGTTTACTGATCAGAATCTAAACATATATTCCTAACATGGATGATTAATTTGACATGATCTGGCACACATTTAAAATAAAACATGAACACGTGGATAAAAAGTGAGACAAATGAAAATTAATTCCTTCTTCCATCTCTTCTTCTTCAACCCTCCAACAACCTCCTCCTCCGGCCAAACACCACCATCATCACCCACGACCAACAACCTCCTTCGGCCAACCACCACCTCCATAATTTTTTTGTAATTATTCCTTAAAAAAAAAAGAGCACAATTGCCTGAAAATTCAAGATAGAGATTGTAAAATGATTTGATGAAGATGAATAATGGATAAAATTAGGGAAAATTACAGATAATACCCCTTAAATTTGCCCACTTGTCACTTTGGCCCCCGGAATTTGAACTATTACAGATTCGTCCAAATTTTACACTTAACGAATTTGAAAATTATATCGAAACCCAAAAGTTAACTTTTTTTAAACTATTTTATCTTTTCTTTATAATTCAACAATTATATTAATTTTACTTATTGCAAAATTAGCCCATAAAATTTGTAATTCTTGTAAATGAATGCCAAAAAAGTTTACTTATTAATTAACATTTCAACCCTTCTTCTTCCGCCATCTTCCCCACCACATCCAACCACCATCTTCCCCACCACATCCAACCACCATCTCTAACCACCATTTTCCACCACCCTCCACCTTCTTCCTCCCTCCATCTTCTTAAAAAAAAGATCCGATCGGAGCTGTAAAATAGCTTAGATCCGATATGTACTGCTCCGGTGGAGCCAGAGCTGAATAACACAGCTCCAATCGGAGCTGTCAACAACTCCGACGATTTTTTTTTACAGCTCCAGACCGGAGATGTACTTACAGCTCCACGAGAGCAGTACATAGCTCCGATCGGAGCTGTAAAATAGCTCCAATCGGAGCTCTTTTATGAAGAAGATGAAGGAGGGAGGAAGAAGATGGATGTTGGAGGAGGTCACTACAAAAAAAACAGGATTTAGAGACGGAATTATCCGTCTCTAAATCAATGCCGATCCGTCTCTAACACCTTAGAGACAGATTTAGAGACGGATAACAGATCCGTCTCCAAACATGGCGTCTCTAAGGATTTAGAGACGGATAAAGTATCCGTCTCTAGTTAGAGACGGAATTATCCGTCTCTAATAAGTCGTTGACATTTAGAGACGGATAGTTTATCCGTCCCTAAATATGTATTTTTTTTTAAAAAAAAATTTGCAGAATTTTATACGTCGAGAATTTTATACGGATATACAATAAATCAATAATTTTATCTGTCGACAATGATACAATAAATCGATAATTTTATACGAATCAACAATAAATCGACAACGTCAATACACGAATATACAATAAATCAACAACGTCAATACACAAATAAATCGACAACGTCAATACAATATTCAATAATACAAATACAATATTCTGTAAATTATACAAAATTAATAAGACAAAAAAATAAAATAAATAACGCGCGATTTTGGACGGAGGGAGGCGGTGGTGGATCTGGTCGGATGGTGGTGGTGAGAGGCGGTGGACAGTGTAGTGATGGTGATGGGAGGGCAGTGTGGATGGTGGTGGTGGGAGGCGATGATGGTGGTGGTGGACAGTGGGTGGATGGTGGTGGATCTGGTGGTGGTGCATCACGCCTCTCGCCGGAAAACAACCTCGTCATTCTCCTCCACGTCCGCCCTACCTCCGTCCTCTACCGCCTCGGATGGTGGTGGTGGAAGGGTGGTGGTGGCGGGGAGGTGTATGGTGGTGGTGGTGGCAGGGAGGTGGATGGTGGTGGGGTGGATGGTGGTGGTGGCAGGGAGGTGGATGGTGGTGGTGGCAGGGAGGTGGTGGTGGCGGGGAGGTGGATGGTGGTGGTGGTGGCAGGGAGGTGGATGGTGGTGGGAGGTGAAATAGAGATGGTGGGAGTGGTAGGAGGAGAAATGGAGATGGTGGGAGGAGGAAGGAGGGTTAAATTAGGGTTTCGGACGATTTAGGGACGGATAGCTATCCGTCCCTGCTATCCGTCCCTAAAAATGATTTTTTTTTATTATTCAATTTGTTTTGGGACGGATAAAAATGCATCCTAAACAGGGACGGATTATTCAATCCGTCCCTAATCCGTCCCTAACGTCACCGATTCGTCCCTAAGTTAGGGACGGATTATATCCGTCCCTAATTTCCGTCCCTAAAAACGAACTTTCTTGTAGTGGGTGGAAATGGTGGTTCGAGGTGGTGGAAGATGGTTGGAGATGGGAGGGGTTATTTTGTGGTTTTATTAAAGTTTAGGGAGAATGATTTGGGTCAATAATGCAATTTATAAAATATTTGAGTCTTATGTGTAATAAAATATTTGGGTCAATTCATTTTCTTTTCCATTTAAATTTTAGTTGGTCAACTCAAAAAATAGATTTTGGACTTTGATGTAATTGTTTGAGATCGGGAGTTGAATCTGTAATTAGCTCGAATTTAAGGGGTACCTTACGTAATTCGTCCATAAAATTATGGTTTGATGAAGAACAAGGTGAAATCGAAGGAGTAAAACTTTTATTCTTCGTTTCATTCGATTCGATTTAATTTTCTTGGTTATATTTTATCTACAATTGATTCGATTCGATTCGAAAAAGAAACATACCAAATCGTTTCTGGATCAAATATGAATTGTTCACAAACTTGACAAGTATCGAATTGTAATCTATCCTTTTATTTTTCATAATTGGATGTTGATTGATTTAGCAACCGATCAACATGAAATTACAATCCAATACGTTATTGTTCAAATGTAAGGATTCAAGACGCAATTTATTAAGAGAATGAGAACCAAAATTAGTTTTACCCTTAATTTTTTAAAAATAAACTATTACTGTATGCATAAACCTTAATTTGAGACCGGAACGTCTTCGTAAAGAACTTTAAATATGCCAGCTAAGGAAGTGGATCCGCACCTCGCACCTAGAAGCCAATTCTCGACTCTCTACCGTTGATCTTTCATCATCTACGGTTCAAAACAACTAAACCAAAAGACGGGGATCGCAATCCAAACCGTCGATCATCTAGCGAATCCAACGGCATTCGCTCATCCAACATCTCCACCTCCCACTATATAAATCCGGTTCATCTAATTTTTCAAAGCACAACAAATCAACAATTCACATCTGAAAAAGAAAAGTCATCTCAGCACAGAAAAATGTCAGGAAGAGGAAAGGGAGGCAAGGGTTTGGGAAAGGGCGGAGCAAAGCGTCACAGGAAGGTACTCCGTGACAACATCCAGGGCATCACCAAGCCTGCTATTCGCCGTTTGGCTCGTCGTGGTGGCGTGAAGCGTATCAGTGGGCTCATCTACGAGGAGACTCGTGGTGTTTTGAAGATCTTTTTGGAGAATGTCATTCGTGATGCGGTGACGTACACCGAGCACGCTCGCAGGAAGACTGTGACAGCCATGGATGTGGTGTATGCGCTCAAGAGGCAGGGACGTACTCTGTACGGTTTCGGTGGTTAGGTTTTCTAGGGTTGGGGGTTTGATTTGGGGATTGTGGAGTTTCTGTAGATTGGTGGTGATGTGGTTAGGGATTTTGTGTCGGTTTAGTGTGGATTAGATTAGGTTTCTGGTGTTTGTATCTGTCTCATAGTGCTTTCTGTAACTTCAGTTTATGGTATAAAATTCGTCTTTTGGCTTAATTTTGATGATCTGTTCTGGATTCTTATTCGATTCATTATCTGGATTTTGCCGAGTTGATTTAGCTTTGGACTTTTTTTTGGGGGTCTGAAATTATTGAGTAGAATGCCTATTCATGTGAATTTGATTCGGTGAAACTGCATCACAAGTGCTGTTGCTTGCAGTTTTGCAAACCGTTTCTGCCCATTGTTACTGTAATTCTGCTGGAAATGTTGAATTTGAAAGGCATTTCAACTACTGTGGTTAAATGGCAGCGGTATGTACCAAAACTTTTTGGCGCATTCACAGAATTTTTACGAGTGATTAGTTCCTTGGTAAGAGTTTATTGGAATTTTCTATTGGGCCTTAGAGCCACCAGTTTGACTCGAGATGCTGGGCCAAGAAAACGGGCTTGATTATATCGGACTATCCTGGCAAGTTGCAAGAAATGAAAATGAGGCCCAGTGTTTGTGAATGAAGACACTGTGCACTATAGTGGGTCATAATGGCAATTTTAGGATATCTACACTTTTCAACATGTTTTGATGTTTTTGTCCATATTTAACCAAGCCGTACATTTTAGGGAAACTGCTACAAATGATTTAACACTTCATTTACCTGTTATGGTGACTACGGCGCGATAACATTCGGTTTCTCAAGATAAATCAACTATGTGTTTTTGTAAGCTAGCATTTGAATTCATAAACTCGGATGGATTACTGAAAATATGGAAATGCATGCTTCGGATATAAAGATAGAAGAGTATAAAATCTGAATTTAAGGTCTGTTTGTTATTTCAACTTTAACGATTGGAGTCTCAGCTGACTTGACTTTTAACAAAGATATCACATAGTAAATGTATTTGATCATATATGCATACTCACTAGTTTAATGATGTCAAGTCACACAATACAAATTGGAATGTAACTATTCGCCTAAAAGTCTAAAACCACACCAAACAAATACATACATTGTGCATTGAGGGTGTTAGGAGTATTTCGTTCGAAACTTTATTTTGATCCTAGAATAACTGGTTAACGCGAATGTTGAACCTGAGCCTTGGCCTGTGCACACTTGGATTCAACAATATAATCATCTAGCTACGGCACATACCAAAAGCATGGATGTCCATTGGTGTCAAATCCAATAGTCAAAATTGAATTTCTTACAAGTCATTATTTTTCAGTTATAGCCAAGTGAGATTATTACCATTCAACCTCTCTGCATTTTATGGTCAATTTATCAAGCAACATATTGTGAAACTAGAATTAGCTTTTCTCAGTATGTAATACTAATGAAGTTTAATAATTCTTATACAATTGACAACGACTCTATACTACTTTGTCCATCACACATAGTCACTCCGTCCTAGAATCTGTTCACTTTTACCATTTTGAGTGTTTCAGCAGAGTTGTCAACTTTCAATTATTTACCATTTTATGAACAATTATATAATTTTATATCATGCACTACTCCTAAATAAGTCAAAAAGTGACTTAAACAATCAAACCAACTACTAATAAAATTATAAAGTAAAACCACATGTACCATATAGTGTTATAATATTATTCTATTTAATTTGTGTGCATGAACAGTGAACTGGACGGATGGAAGGAGTATATGAATTTGTCATATTTTAGTCGTTGCATATAGCTTAATACGTTACTAAAGGAGTCAGCGACCACACACGCAACAAATTTCTTTTATTGCGAGTCACAAACTTTAAATGTACATCCAACTCAACTAACTATATAAAAACTCAACCAGTTAAAAAAATCTAGTTAATGTAACTCCACATCAACATCCTCTTCTCTTAATTCATGGTGATCCACAATATCCAGGTCAACCAGTGTAATAGTAATACTCTCACTCCAGGAAATTGGAATCATCCACCGTCATATTTATTTGGGCAGAGAATACCAAACCGGATACTTAGGGGCACACAGAATAATAATAATATAATAAGCAAAAGTAAATCTAGCAACATCTCCATTGGGCCAAGCATCCGACTGAATCTGATCAGAACACGGGACTCGTCGCGTCAGATAGGCTCAACTTCACGCGGCCTAACCAACCGCAGGCAATCATACCCCACCTTCCGGACCCACATGCCGAGGTGTAAAGCTGTAAACCTATACCATCAAATTAAATCAAATTGTATACTGACTATTCAACCAATTTTTGGGTGCATATTCCATTTTATTTCTTGGTCTTCCTCACATTTCCAGTGCTGCTCATATCGTCATCTTCATTCGCCCAGATTCAGATCGGGAAAGAAGAGGCAGGCAGGGCCCCACTGTAATTTCACACTCAATAATATATATATATATAGTATCATTTCCCGTATTCCCTATTTATGGCAAAACCCTTTGTTCACTATATATATAGTATTCATACTTTCTATTAATTCCTTCTTCGGTTCGGTATGCCGCATTCTCACAGCTCCTTCAAGGATATTTTCTTAATCTCTCACTCAGTTTATTGCTAATCTCCCCAATTAGATTTTTCAGGTGATTAATTTTTAATTTTTTGGTTTTGCAGTGCGTAAATGTGTAGCTGCTGATGGTTTTCTAGATTTTTTGTTAATTGATCCTTTCATTTTGTTTATTTGCTTGCTTGTATTCCATTTGCAGGATTCGTACATACATTCGGTTATTTTTACTGATTTTGTTGCTGTTAGTATCTTCTTCTTTACTTGATCCTTGCATACATTCGGTTGTTTTTACTTGTTTTGTTGCTGTTATTGTATTATTCTTGTATTTAATTTGAAGTAGAAGCTGACCGTGAGGGAGAGCTTAGATTTAATAGGAAATGTAAGCTGAGGTAGGGATTAGTTATACAGCGTACTGGAATTGGCAAAGGAGATCGAATAGTGCTCATGGATTGAAGTTTAAGTTTGAGATATGAGGATTGTAGGAGATTGCTTCGTTATGTTTTGGGACGCTATGTGCAGACACTAAATGATCGAAACTTGACCAAATTTGGGTAAAAAAGTGAAGAAAATCTTAGTCAAGTTTTTTGTTTTTGCTTTGGGTTCTATTTCGTGTCTCATTAAGTTTCTCTTTAGTATCTCTGGTGATTCAAGTATAGTATCTGGTAAAGTTATGCTAAGAAGTAAGAACTGGCAGTGTTAATGTTTAAGTTTTCTATTTAAGTTGTTGCAGCAGTGTTCATTTGTAACATCTACCTCATGGACTTTTATTTATTGATCTTTCTTTTTCATACCTGGTGAAGCTTGATATCGATGATGTATTGTGACTGGTGCAACTTCCTGTCAATAATTGTTAAAACTGTTGAAAAACCTCTATTTGATTGGGCACCAATAGCAGAGGGTGAGAAGGAAACTTTGCTTGCAAAAGTGTTGATGTAGCAAAAAAGGGTGAAAGCTGATGTGACGATGACACTTCTCTTTATTACTTGTCCTATTTTCCCACATTTTAGGAAATTTGTCTCTGTGCATATAATAGTGACATGCAAAGTGGATTTCTCTCTTTTAGACATGATACCACATAATTCATCTTACAGAGAATCTTGAGCCAAAATGTTTCTCAATTGTGCCATATTATAATTTCAAACTCAAGATCCTTGACTTGATTTTCTGTTTCTGATTGTCTGATCATATCTGTGAGTCTTCAACATATTGCTAGCTCATGATGTTTTTTCTATCTTTTTTTTTCTTTCCTTTGCCCCTCTTAATGGCTAATGTCTGATAAACTTTTGCAGTGAAAGCTTCAAATGGGTTCAAAACCAGTTGAAGATTTAATAGAGGCTTCTTCTGGAGTTCATTTTTCTGGGTTTCATTTGAAAAGTATTGATATGAGTTCTTCGGGAGTTGAACGGGCAACTGTCTCTGAAACCAAAAATATCAAGCAGCCCTTTGTCATAGGTAGTGTAAGCATCTCATCTTATTCCAACAGCTGCCAAGCGATTGATATCAAGATTGTGATTTTATGCTCAATACAGTAAGACCTAATTGTAGCACATATTTCTGTGCTGGACATAAATGAGTAAACTTAATATGTTCAAACTTCTATATATATGGACAGTGCAAGATATACTCGGTTATATAATATGCTTCGGCCCACAAGTTAGAAACACAGGGATGTGATTGCAAATTCTTCAAGGCCGCTCACTGAAATGAAAAATGTGCAAATTTCAGCTTCTGGAAAAATCAATAGACGAAGTTCATCAAGATAAGAAAGGGACTTGTTGCTTTCTGCTGCCTCCAGCGCAAGACCTATTGTTCTATAACAGCATGCGCTAAATAGTTTAAATTTTAAGTGGGAGATTGTCCTTGGTATGCGGGTGCTCGCGCGGTGGTTTGGGTTTTGGGGGGGGGGGGGGGATGTGTGGCAGTCTTGATGTTGAAACTTTAAATGAGAGGTTGTTTGGTATATTGGTAGTCGAAATCTGCAGATCAAGTAGTGCATTTGGAGAACTATTCATTTTGACCACCCTTTTGATTCATATGGCCTTCATGTTCCTCTTTTTCTGCTCAGTGACGTTGCTCTAAATTGACCACTTTGAACATTGTGCATTTCAGGAGTTGCTGGAGGAGCAGCATCTGGAAAGACTACAGTTTGTGATTTGATTATTGAACAGCTCCGTGATCAGCGTGTTGTACTAGTCAACCAGGTATGGCTTTGCTCAGTATCTTAATGGCAACTACACAAATGGGCCTTTTCTTCTATGCTAGGTGAAGGTTTAGTTTCAAAATTGGATTCTTTGACAAAATGCCACTCCTTTTTTTTTTTTTTTTGGATAACATGCCACATCTTAGGACTTACTCCTTTTGCATTTATAAAAACTCTTGCTAACTACTTGCTTACGTCTTCCAATTTATTTCACCATTTCCCAACTAATAATGGTTCCATGACAAATGCAGATCAAGAAAGAATTCTATTGTGTATTTACTATGTCAATCAATTCAAATTTCACAAGGATCTTCTGTAACACAAAATTGCCCCAGTAATTATAGGATAACAATTAGGAAGTAACTTTAAAACTGAAATAACTTGCTGGGGATTAGAAAGTACCAGTTCTGGTCCTTCTGGAGTTCTTAATCAACCACAAACCAAACAAGTACTCCCTCTGTCCCGCTTAAAAGGTACCTTATGAGTTTGCATGCTGAACTTTGACCACAAATTGTAAAGTTCGGCATGCAAACATCGTATGGTACCTTTATAAGTGGGACGGGGGAGTACTTAACTTTAATTTTCCTAATCACCTAAGTCCTAAGTAACAATGTCCACAACTTCCTTATTTCAGCCAGTTAATTATTTCACTCTGATGATAAAAAGATATGTCTCTTGATGTCACCTTCGAGTTTTATTCTCAGTCTCCAAACTGGCCTTCTTTCCTATCTCTTATGTGTCAACTGTCAGAAAGTGCAGAGTATAAGTTTAGAGCACATGTGATGATATTTTTACCTTAAGTGCTTGTGCAGTGCTCACTTATATGTGCCATTACACTTACTCTTGTAACATTTCTGCAGGATTCTTTCTACCACAATTTGACGCCGGAGGAACTTGCAAGAGTTCATGATTATAATTTTGATCATCCTGGTCAGTCTTTTTTTCTCTTAATCATGAACTTGGATTCCGTTCTAGATGTGATTAAAGATGAGTTGTAGCTAAATGCATATATTATGATGTCTTCATTTTGTTACTGCTTGTGTATAAGGAAGATATTCACTTCTGGTGGGAGGTTACTTTAATGAGTAACTTATGATCTTTTCATTGGGTAGATAAGTCTGAACTGTGAATATCCTGGCACCGGTATCTCACTTGGATCTTTAGCTACAGTCACAGATTTCATATTTAGCTGTACTGTTTTCTGTTTTCATTACGAGCAGTCCGTCCCCAATCGTTCAGTGTGTCCACGATATCCTGTTCTGTTTTAATGTTTCGTTTTCGTTTTTATGCAGTTCATCCTCATCTTTAGTTGTGGTGTGGCCACAGTTTTCCTATTCGGATTTACTGTTTTACTGTTGGTTAGAAGCAGCCCATTCACATATTAAGTTCCCGTATGCACAATTTTTCATCAATTAGACAGTATTGGGACTCGAGTATCTTCTGTAAGACTCTAGCTTCTGCCCTTATGCCAATTAGTAATGAACACATGAACATAAAAGTATAAGACAGTAATATTCACTTGACCACTGTTCTCAGTGGGGATGCACCCCTTGTAGCGATTGCATTTTATAGAGTTGGAACTATATTTTAGTAACATTTGTATTTGAAATGCAGATGCTTTTGACACTGAGCAACTATTACGTATCATGGAAGAACTAAAACATGGTCATGCAGTAGATATTCCAAAATATGATTTCACGAGTTATAAGAAGGATGCCTTCCCTACCCGAAGAGTAATCTTCTCTTTTTCCTTCACCGATTTTCTTTCTTTTTCTTTCCTGTTTTGAGCTCATTCCCTATTATTTAAATTTGACAGGTAAATCCCTCGGATGTGATCATTTTAGAGGGTATACTCATCTTTCATGACCAACGTGTCCGAGATTTGATGAATATGAAGATATTTGTAGATACAGGTTCTTAATTTTCCTTTTGCCTTGTGAATTTTTACATTTGTGTCAGATAGGGTGTTCTTTCAATTTGAATTGAATTTTCTGAATCATCATGTTTTCCCTCCCGACTTGTATATAAAGGGAAATAATCTTTTAAAGTTAAGTACTTGCTGAAATAGCTTAATAAAAATATGATCCAGGACATGCTTGTCTCTGGTATCGAACAAATCCATTTGCTTGAAAAGCTGCATCTACGCACAGAGCTGCATTTTCTTGAAGAATATTGTCATACTGGAGATCTCTTGTGTTGGAAAAAAAGAAAAGATCCATATCTCTGCATGCCATTGATTCTTGATCCTAAAATTTGTTGAGCGACTAAAACTGATAATTTTGTTATTTTCTTCACTTTATACTTGTTCCTTTGATTTTTTTATCAAATTTTCAGTGCAGATGCTGATGTACGCTTGGCGAGGAGAATAAGACGTGACACAGGAGAAAAAGGAAGAGATATAGGCATGGTACTTGATCAGGTAGAACTTACCTGATGATAAAGAAAAAAGAATGTCAACTTGTCAAATTGGCACACGACCATATATTTTCAAATTCCCGTATTGAAAATCTACCTGAGATTAGTGTTATGGTTCTTATTTATACTCTTATGTACTAATATGATACTTGTAATGTTATACTAGTCTTTTGACTGGGATACTGATTCTGGAACTGAACTTCGTGCAGTACTCCAAATTTGTGAAGCCTGCTTTTGATGATTTTATACTTCCAACAAAAAAATACGCTGACATTATCATTCCACGTGGAGGGGACAATCATGTTGCTATTGACTTAATTGTTCAACATATTCACACTAAGCTCGGTCAACATGATCTCTGTAAAATATATCCGAACCTGTACGTAATTCAATCAACTTTTCAGGTATGATTGACTTTATTTCTATTACCTTTTACATTTTCTTATTATATTGAGTTCTGGGATCCATTGGTTGATTGAGCTAGTTTATGCCCAGCAATGATGTTATTGCTATTGACTTCATATCACCTCGTAATGCTTTTGGAATTTGTATTTATCTTATCCAGATACGTGGTATGCACACACTTATACGTGACGCTCAAACAACGAAACATGATTTTGTGTTTTATTCAGACAGGTTAATCAGACTGGTATGTTTGAGTGTTTCTTACATTTGTCTATCCTGCAACAGATCATTTAGGTGTAACCATCTTGACTAGTCTTGCTTACTTAGTAGATTTCAATGGCATAGGTTGTTGAGCATGGTCTTGGACATCTGCCATTTACAGAAAAACCAGTGATCACTCCAACTGGTACGCTATTACCTCATTGTTGTGGTGACCTTTAGTTTCTTAAGTTTAAACATAACTCATCTAATAAAATTCCATCCTCATTGAAGGCAACTCAACCAGATTAGTTTAAGAATGTGCTCATTTGACTAGAAAGATGCTTAGTTTACTTTAAGGATTTGGGTTTTTGATTTGGAGTTTTTTTTTTTTTTTTTTGCCATTTTAGTTAAAAAGACAATTTCTAAGAGTTAGAAATTGTGCAAGGAAAAGTCCAAAATATTGTCAACATCAGTTAGACCGGATTGTTATGTTTGTCTCACGGGTTGAGTATATTGAAAATCGGAACTTGAATGTTCTCTCAATGTAATGAAGAATACTGATGAGTGATGAGCTACCTGATACCTCATGGATTCATGTTCCTTCAGAAAAGCTGTTAGTTGTCATGTTCTGTGTAATTTAGCTTCATTTTTATATATCACGGGTTGAGTATATTGAAAATCGGAACTTGAATGTTCTCTCAATGTAATGATGAATACTGATGAGTGATGAGCTACCTGATACCTCATGGATTCATATTCCTTCAGAAAAGCTGTTAGTTGTCATGTTCTGTGTAATTTAGCTTCATATATATATATACATATACATATATATATATATATATATATATATATATATATATATATATATATATATATATATATATATATCCCTTTTCGTTGTCAAGTTTCTTTAAGCCTGTAAGTTCATTGGGCCTGTCACCCATAGTCTTTCTTCTATTAAGTCTTTGCTGATTCATATGCATGCTGCTATTAGTTACTTATCCAACTTTCAAAAGAAAGCATTTCACTTATTTAATTATGTTTAGAAAGAGGAAAGCATTAAGTTATTGGAATTTAAGTTTCTTAGTGCAAGGAAGCTCGGATAAAAGGTCTACTGCTTATATGTGATAATGTCCCTACTCCCTAGGAAAACAAAATTTTGGCTCTCGAAGTCATTTTCCTTAGTAATGAATACTTTGTTATTCATTGAAATACTGACTTGGATTCTTTACTTTCCTGTCCTTCCCTGTTTTCCTTCCTGTAGTTAATTTCACAAGTTCTTCAAAATGTTTACTAATATTACGGAACTTTTCTCTTACTTCAGGATCAGTGTACACTGGAGTGGACTTCTGTAAGAGATTATGTGGTGTCTCTGTTATCAGAAGGTAAACAATAACATTTGTTGCTTAAAATGTTTTCTCCTATATTCATTTGTTTTTCTTGCTTCGGGTTTTACCCGAATGACCCATTAGCTTTAGTCTCCCCCCCACCTGTGACCTTTTTTCTTTTCCCCCTTCTCTTCATGATTTCATAATTGTGCAGTGGTGAGAGCATGGAAAATGCCCTGCGAGCATGTTGCAAAGGAATTAAAATTGGCAAAATTCTTATTCATCGAGAAGGCGACAATGGCCAGCAGGTTTTGAGCATTTTGTCCCATGTCTTTTGAACACATTGTTTGCTTCTTGCATTTGATTTTCACGCTTCATTTTCAATAAGATGCCTTGAATGTTTTTTGCAGCTGATCTATGAAAAACTCCCGAACGACATATCAGATAGACATGTTTTATTATTGGATCCAATTCTTGGCACAGGTCAGCCTTTCTTACTAAGCTCCATGTCATCCAGTCCAGCATATGACATTGTAATTAGAATATGGTTAAAATGCTTCTTTTCCACCCCAGTACTTCTCATCTAAAACCTTGAGCTTGAAGCGAAGATAAAACATCACACTCCATCATATATTCGATGAATTAAGATGGCAAATTTCCCACTGCCCACTATCCTTTCTCCAGGCTTTTCATGGTAAATTTCTATCAATTTTCAGGGAATTCAGCTGTTCAGGCAATTTCTCTACTTATCCAGAAGGGTGTACCAGAGTGCAATATCATATTCCTTAATCTTATTTCTGTAAGTTCAATAATAGCTCTTGCACTCATATTGCCCAGTGTCTTAAAATCCTAATCTGTGATGCCGTTATTTGCACAGGCTCCTCAAGGAGTACATGTGGTGTGCAAACGGTTCCCTCGACTGAAGATAGTGACTTCCGAGATTGAAATTGGGCTAAATGATGACTACCGTGTCATCCCTGGCATGGGTGAGTTTGGTGATCGATATTTTGGTACAGATGATGATTGAACACCAACGCGGCCGCCTCTGAGAAGGTTTCGAGTGACAGCTGAGGGGCCAAAAGAACAGGTTCAACATGAGTACTACTTAAATAAGCTAAAATGCTTAAAGTTTTGACTTTTTGGAACCATTTTTGCTGTTTTACTCTGAGAACATGTGCTATTCTCATGTAACTGGATTCAGTTCAGGAATAATATGTGAACTATATAAAACTGGGTGAGCTAATGGATTTTTTATACGTGAGCAACATTGTCTCCAGGGTAGAAATTTTTATGTCAACTATCTATAGGTTCGTTTCACGCATGATAAGAGCTTGTACTAGAAGGTGCACATAAATACACTCAATTTCTGGATCCGATGTGTAATGTTGTATGTGTTGCCCATTCAGATTGAGGCCAGAAATGCAGGCAAATCATTGTATAGATCATGGTATCATGCTCTATAAGACTACAACTTCTAGAGTCTAGACCATGTGTCCATGAAAGGATCCCCCGTAAAAGCATCTGACTTGAAAAATCTCATTCTCTGTAAAATGGTCATTTTATACTACTATAATTTTAATCTATACAAAAACACTCGGAAAACTTTTTTTAGCTTATGTATTCGAACACCTCACAAAATGTTCCAGAAACTCTGAGGATGGTCAGATTAACTGATTTTGGCAATCTTATTCGCTAACTTTGGGGATGTGATTTTCTCTATATACTCTATATATTGCCTTCAGTAAAGTATTTAGACATTTTATAATATGACTAGTGACTTTGTAGGAGTTAAATGCATAATACCCCTCAAAGTTATTAAAAATGTGCATGAAAGCCCCTGTGTTAATGAATTAGTATCTGCGTTATTAAAAAGTGTGCGCGAAACTCCCCCGTGTTAATAATTGAGCCCCAGAGTTATTAAAAATGAGTGCAAAACCCACATGAATTAACGAATTAGTATCAAACCCCCTTGAGTTATTAAAAAATGTGTGTGAAACCCCCCGAATTATTAAAAATGTGCGCGAAACACCCCTGAGTTGTTAAAAATGTGTCAAACTCCACTGAGATTCTTATAAAGTCCTGACCTCCTTTATCACACTGAGCGATCATTTATGAGCCTTAGTTGGTCACCATGATACACATTTTACATTAATACTGAATATACATGATGCAAAAGTAGGTATATTCATTAGTCCAATTTTTTGAAATATTAAAACAATTGTAATTTAACCTATTAAAATACTAAAACTCTACTTTTTTTTTTTTGGTCAAATCAACAATAGAACAATCACACACAACTGGTAATATAGCGTTGAGACATATAAACAACAACCATATATAACACCGATTAAAATTATCACTACTTATCGACAGATTATACCAATTTATTAGTAGTCATGTAAACGAAGAAAGTGAAGGCGGAAATAAAACACAAAAATTAAGAAAATCCAATCCACATGGTCGCATTATTTTGGAGTAGAAAAATGTTATGGAACATCCCTAGTCGTCATAACGGGTACCTCATACGTCGAAAAAAATGATTGGGGGGTTTTGCACACATTTTTAAATAACTCAAGGGGTTTTTGACACATTTTTTAATAACTCACAGGGTTTGGAACTGATTCGTTAACTTAGGGGTGGTTCGCACTCATTTTTAATAACTCAGGGACTCATTTTTTAACTCAGGTGGTTTGACGCATATTTTTTGATAACTCAAGGGGTTTGGTACTAATTTTTTAACTCAGAGTGGTTTCACGCACATTTTTAATAACTCAGGGTCTTTTGCATTTAAACCTACTTTTTAGATCATTTTCTGGATCGAGAAAGACCATTGGGCCGATCTGAGTTATTGGGTTTTTATCAACTGCTGGGATTTTAAACAATCAGAAGTGAAGGGAAAAAAAAAGATGGGTAAAGTTGTGCCACAGACCAAGTGACTAACAAAATTACCAATGAAGACCTTGGGACCTAAAATTAATCAAAAAGAGACCTCTTTGCTTTAGCCTTGCAAACTTCCCAGTTTTGGCCCCAAGTTTTACCAGAAATGTAGAAACCGTTATCTGCCTACTTCTGCCTTTCTCTAAAACTTTCCAAAACGAAAGTGATTATCAAATACATTTTATTCCATTATAGTGACTGAATTTTGGCTTATTCATATTCGAATTTGAATGCACTTGACACTCACTAGAATATGGTAGAGCAGAGGAACTGATCAAGTATTTTTATGAAAACCGATTCTTTGAGGTAAAAATCGATTCTTTGAGGTATACGCAAAAAGCTTGGTATGCGGATTTGATTCACAGAGGAAAGGGTTTTCACCAATTGCTCGGCAAGCATGGATGGAGACGGAGCTAATCAAAGGAAGAGGCCTGTGATGCTTATGTTCTGATAGAACTAATTTTAGTGAGGTGTTAGTGAGGTTGATAAGTAAATGGAGCATGCTCAGTTCTACTAAGATTGCCTTCCATTATCATATAGGAGAATATAAGTACTGTCACATGAGTAGTGAGGATGATTGGTTTGCTATGCAGTTACTTGTTGAACAATTCAATCCATCTAGAATTGACATTGATGTATTGTCTAATAACCAATCCTCTGGAAGTGGTAATAACCGGAAAAGTTTCGAGAACAGTGGAAGTAAGGCCACTGGTAGTGTGGAGACTAAAGGGTCCAATAGTGTAAACAAGGAATTTGAAAACCACTTACATGTTGAAGAAGAGTTGTTTCCTGTTTATGATGTGTGTCCACCTATAGAAAAGGCATCAAGACCTTCTTGTGTTTGGTCAAGCAACATACAGAGGGCTGGGCAGAAGTTTTTAGGTGGAACAGAGGAGTTTAGGCAAGAGCTAAGTAAATACGCATCGATTAGAGGGTTCAAATATTGTTTCATTAAGAATAACAAATCTGCTGTGAGTGTTTATTGTGAGAAGAGGGATATAACACAATGCGGATGGAAGATCTCTGGGACTTGTAAGAAATATGATCCATCCTTCACAATAAACCATGCACAACTTGAAAAAAAGGAAGAAGCTTGATATATTGAAGAAGAAGATGAATAGTGTGCATAGCACCCACAAACAGGGTTTACATTTATAGCCAAAATTAGGGCTATTTCGGGAACATAAAATAAAATTGATTTAACCTAATTGGACGGCAGTACAACTACAAGGATAACCTTAAGAAATCGTCTTGATATCGTTTGATCTTCATGCTCAATTTTTGATCGGAAGATGATGGCTTCACTCGTACAAAGCAGGTACAATGAGGAAGAAGACAACGGATCCAGTGTGTCACATTCTTCATGTTCCCAACGACTCCTCACCTTAGTTCGTCTGACGTGTCTTGTTCCCATTGGCTCCGTCTTTTTATTCTTCATTCTCTTGTTCCCGTAACTTTCTCTTCTTCACAGATTCAATACCCAAGCTTTCATTTTCTTTGCAATCAAGTCCTTTCCATTTTACAGAATTGGTCCTCTTAATTTCTTTTTCTTTCCAATATTCCCCCTCAAGAGGAAGGTAAATGTTCTTTACATTCATCTTGCTCAATGCTTCTTGCAGATTTGCTGAAGTGATAGATTTGGTCAAGAAATCTGCTAACTGATTCTTGGTGGAAACATACTCCACCTTGATTGTACCATCATTCACTTTCTCTCTTATGAAATGACAATCAACCTCAATGTGTTTTGTTCTTTCATGGAGAACTTGATTCTTTGTGAGGAAGATTGATGACTGATTATCACAGAACAGGGCGACAGGATAGTTTATTTTCATTCCAAATTCAGACAACGGAGATTTGACCCAAGTAATTTCACAGCTAGTAAATGCCATGGCTCTATATTCAGCTTCTGCTGATGATCTGCTCACTGTGTGTTGTTTCTTTGATCTCCAGCTGATTAATGAGTCTCCTAAGAACAAGCAATAACCTGTGATTGATCTTCTAGTAATGGGACATGCAACATAGTCAGAATCACAGTATGCTATGAGGTTATACTCATTAGTTGCAGGCATGAAGATTTCCAGTCCAATACTTCCTTTTACATACTTAATTACTCTTAGGAGAGCATTCATATGATCTTTACATGGTTTTTCCATGAATTGGCTCAATATTCCTATCGAGAAACTTAGATCAAGTCTGGTTATGGTCAAGTATATGAGCTTTCCTATTAGCTTTCTGTAATGGGTAGGATTCTTTAGAGCTTCTGAGGTTTTTGGCAGAGGTTTAGTGTTTTGTTCCACAGGTGTTATAACTGGTTTACAACCAAGAAGTCCTGCCAGCTCTATAATCTCAGATGCACACTTTCTCTGAGATAAGTGAATCCCACTTGAGTTTCTAGCTATCTCCAAGCCCAGAAAATATTTCAACTTTCCAAGATCTCTGATCTTACACTACAAGAATATCGCTAAATAGCGACGGATATAATATCCGTCGCTATTTAGCGACGAATCGACAAGCATACAGACGGATAAATTTCCGTAGATAGATTTATCCGTCTCTAAATCGTTGACCCAAAAAAATGAAAATTTAGCGCTAATTAGCAATGGATAGATTTATCCGTCGCTAAAACCCTAGAAACGCTAATATAATGATCCAGATCTATATCTGCCTCCACCACCACCATTTCTTCTTTCATCCTCCTCCACCACCATCTCTTCTTCCACCACCACTCTTCTTCCTCCACCACCACCCCTGCCTCCACCCTTCCACCACCACCACAACCGCCACCACCCACCACCACCCCTGCCTCCACCCTTCCACCACCACCACGCACCTCCCTTACACCATACCACCACCACTGCCTCCACCCTTCCACCACCACCACGAACCCCACCCTTCCACCACGCCTTTGCTCATCGGCCACCACGCCACCACTGCCTCTGCTCATCGACCACCACCACGCCACCACCACGCCGCCACCACCACTGCCTCAACCACCACTATTGTGCAATCCTTCCTCTTCCTCCGACCAGATTCGACTTTCTCCATTCAAGATGCAAAGATCCAGATCTAGTTTTTTTTTTCTTCATTTTTTCTTATTAATTTTGTAATTTCTTCTTTGTATTAATTATTATTAAATGTTGTATATTGTATTATTGAATATTATATAAAATTTTCGGTTTATCCGTATTGAATAAAATTGTCGGTTTATGCGTATTGAATAATCGTATACAATTGTCGGTTTATTCGTATTGAATATTCGTATATAATTGTTGGTTTATCCAAATTGAATAAAATTATCGGTTTATCCGTATTGAATATTCGTATAAAATTATCGGAATATTCGTAAAAATTAAAATAAAAAAACAAAAAAAAAAACTATTTGGCGATGGATAGTTATCCGTCGCTAAATAGTGCAGCTTTTTGTCTCAGAGACTCAGACGGTCAATAATCTATCTGTCGCTAAATAGCGACGGATAGATTATTCGTGACAATTTTGTTAGAGACGAAGGGTTTAGCGACGGGCCTATAATTCGTCGCTAAATCCGTCGCTACGGATTTAGCAACGAATCACCCCATGTTTAGCGACGGATAATTCCGTCGCTAAATAGCTATTTTTTTGTAGTGTTAAACTCTGATTGCAACAAGGTTTTGACTTTGTTAATTTCATGTTCATTTTGTCCTCCTATGATGATATCATCAACATAGATTAGTAAAGCTATGATTTTACCATCTGAATGGATTTTGGTAAATAGTGAATATTCACTTTTTGACTGTTTGAAACCTATAGCAATCAGATAACTAGTTAACTTGTAATTCCATTGTCTTGAAGCTTGTTTTAGACCATATAATGATTTGTTTAGCTTACAAACCCAATCTTCTGAAGTTTCCCCCTGAATTGAAAGACCTTCTGGTACTTTCATACATATTTCTTCATCAAGATCACCATTGAGAAATGCATTATGCACATCCAGTTGTGCTAAGAACCAATTTTGTTTAGCTGCCAATGCAAGAAAGATTTTTACAGATGTTAGCTTTGCTACTGGGCTAAATGTTTCAGTGTAATCTAGGCCATATTGCTGTGTGTAGCCTTTAGCTACTAACCTGGCTTTATGTTTATCTATTTGCCCATCTGAGTTCAATTTTATTTTAAAAACATATATGCAACCTATAGGCTTCATCATATTGGTTCTTTTCACTATTGTCAATGTGTTATTGTCTGCAAGAGCTTTCAATTCTTCAGAGATTGTTGTTCTCCAATGTTTATGTTTAACAGCTTCTTCATATGTCTCTGGTTCATGTATCATAGACAGGTTTACTGCATATGACTTATGTGATTCTAACATCTTATTATATCCCAAAAAGTCATCTATAGGATATCTGGTTTTTAAAATGTTGCTCTTAGTTGCATAGCTTTAGCATTATGATGATAAATATCAAGTTTAGATGGCAATTTTCCATATCTCAGTGTTCTCCTTGGGCTATTTTCTCTGTTGTGATCATCAATTCTTGCAGGACTATTAATTTGTATTTCTCTAGTGTCATTTTCTGAATTTTGTTCACTAGTGGGATGGTCTGTTCCTGCAGAAATGCTGTCATTTTTTGTATTGTTCAGATCAGTGTTACTTGTCCTTTCAGGACTCATGCCAAGGTTATTTTCATTGTTTTCATTCTCATTTGTTTGTTCTTCCATGTATTTGGATATCTCCCAGTCCAAATCATAAATACCAGGTGACAAAATACTGATTTTGTTGTCATTATCTGGCTTGTTTTCTTCCCTGAATGGAAAAACATTTTCAATGAAAATGACATTTCTAGAGATAAAATTGACTTTTATTGTTAAGTCATAAAGCTTATACCCTTTTACATTAGCTGGATATCCTAAGAATACACATTTATGTGCTCTAGGATCAAGCTTGGTTCTTCCCACCTTTTCTGTAGATGCAAAACATAAACAACCAAATGCTTTTAGGTTGTTGTACACAGGATTCTTGTTGTAGAATTTTTGAAAAGGTGTAACATTTCCCAGAACTGGAGTAGGGATTCTATTTATTAGAAAAGTTCTTTGTCAATCTGACATCACCCCATAAATACTTAGGCAAATTGGCTTGAAACAATAATGATCTGGCAACATTTAACAAATGCTGATGCTTTCTTTCTACAATTCCATTTTGCTCAGGTGTATAATCACAAGTATTCTGGTGTATGATGCCATTTTTCTCAAGAAAATCATTCATGTAAAATTCTAAACCATTGTCAATTCTTATTTTCTTCACTCTTTTATTCATTTGATTTTGAATTAGAGTGATGAAATTAACCATTGCTTGTTTAGTGTCAGATTTGTTTCTTAATAAATAGATCCATGTCATTCTACTATAGTCAAGAAATAGTGTTGTTTAAGCAAAGTTGCTCTAGAGTAAGGACCCCATAAATCACAATGCAAACATTCAAGAACACAAGTAGCAGCAGAACTTTTATTTGAATTAGAAAATGAAAGTTTCTTCTGTTTGGCCTTGAAACACACCTCACAGTAAGTAAACTTGTTACAAGTGATCTCAGGAAACATTGTCTGAATAATAGAAATCATATCTAAACTAGGGTGTCCTAACCTAAAGTGCCAAACATGATCTTCTATAGCTGCTTCAAGATCTTGTTTCTTCAGGTTGGATATGGCCAATGCCTTAGGGAATCTCAAAAACTCATTCATGTTGTATAGTCCTCTTGTTGCTTCACTTTGCCCAATCTTGGTCCATGCAGGTCTCAAGATAGAGCTTCTCTGCAAGATGCAACATTTATTCTTAAGAAACAGGAATGCAATCTCATTTTCACAGCATATTTTATTGATAGATATAAGATTAACATTGAATGAAGGAACACACAGTACATTTTTCAATGTTATTTGTCCTGGGATTTCTATATCTCCCATGTGTGTTATTTCTATTTTAGTTGAGTTTGGTAACTGAACAAAAGAGTTCAGAATTTTAACATTTTTAGTGAATATTTTGGAGACTTAACAATATGGTCTGATGCTCCTGAGTCTAATAACCATGCTTCTTTAGTATTTTTGAAAATGAAATTTACTTCATATGCTATACCTGCATGGTTCACTTCTGGCTCCTTGCTAGTGGTAGTTCCTGGGGGGTTGCTTGAGCTACTAGGCTGAGAGTTGTTGTTGTTGTTATTCCCACCATTCTTCATAGCCATAGAAAGTAGCTGCTGCAACTGGTCATTAGACAATGATGGAGTAGCATCAGGTTTGACGTTGTTTTCAGTGCTGACATGGTTAACTCTTGAACCATGGTTGCCTCTTCCACCACGGCCTCTGAAGCCACCACGCCCATAGAAGGGCTTCTTTGGGAAGGTATTAGTGGGATAACCATGCATCTTAAAGCATGTATCAATGGAGTGATTAGTCATGCCAGGACAGTTAGGACAATGAAGCTTTTCTTTCTGTCTTTTAGCACCAACATTCATGACAGAAGACTCCATCACAGGAGCTGGATACCTAGTTTCTTTCTGCCTCTCTTCCTGAAGCACAAGAGAGTAAGCCTTATCAAGTGATGGCTTGGGATCCATCAAGATAATCTGGCCTCTTATCATATCATAAGCATCACTGAGACCCATGAGAAACTTGAAGATTTTATCAGTGTCTTGAATCTTTTCTTGAGTCTTAGTGATCTTACACTTGCATTGTTTGCAAACACAGGAAGGTATTGGCCTATAGTCACTCAGTTCTTCCCATAAGCCAGTAAGCTTGGTAAAGAAGTCTGAGACAGAACCATTGCCTTGAGTAATACATCTCAACTCTTGTTGAAGCTGAAAGATTCTAACATCATTAGGTTGCGCATAGCGCACCTTGAGTTTCTCCCATCATTCTTGTGCTGTTTGCATGTAGAGTATGGTACTCCTGATTTCAGGAGACACAGAGTGAATGAGCCATGACAAGATTATGGTATTACATCTTTGCCAGGCTTTCATTTTTGCATCATCCTTTTCAGGTACCTTAATGGTTCCATCAACGAATCCCACTTTGTTTCTTATGAGCATTGACATCAAGAATGCTCTAGACCAAGTGTGAAAGTTATTTTTATCCAGAATGGGCGTGATAGCCCCAGAAACTGAGTTCTCAGAGTGATGGAGGTAGCAGGGACTGTAGGGATCCTCATGTTCATGAGAAACATGAGTAGCAGCAAGAGGAGTATCAGTAACAGGAGGGGTGTTAGCCATTTGAGATAGAGAAGTTTGGAGAAGGTATTATCAGGGAGCTTTCAGCGGAAAAAGAAAGGATTTAGAGAGTAAAAAGCTAAGAACAAGGCTCTGGTGCCATGAAAAAAAAGGAGGAAGCTTGATATATTGAAGAAGAAGATGAATAGTGTACATAACACCCAGAATCAGGGTTTACATTTATAGCCAAAATTAGGGCTATTTCGGGAACAGAAAATAAAATTGATGTAACCTAATTGGACGACAGTACAACTACAAGTATAGCCTTAAGCAATCGTCTTGATATCGTTCGATCTTCATGCTCAATTTTTGATCGGAAGATGATGGCTTCACTCGTACAGAGCAGGTACAATGAGGAAGAAGACAACGGATCCAGTGTGCCACATTCTTCCTGTTCCCAACGGCTCCTCACGCTTTAGGCCTTAGTTCGTCTTACGTGTCTTGTTCCCATTGGCTCCGTCTTTTTATTCTTCATTCTCTTGTTCCCGTAACTTTCTCTTCTTCACATATTCAATACCCTAGCTTTCCTTTTCTTTGCAATCAAGTCCTTTTCGTTTTACAGAATTGGTCCTCTTAATTTCTTTTTCTTTCCAATACAACTTGTGCATAATTGCACAGACAACCTGGTTAACGACGATGCAACACGACTGACTCCAAAGTTGATGGGCCTCTTATCTTGCAAGATGTTCAGGGAAATCCTCAATATACTGGAAATTTGGTGCAAAAGCAACTGTCGAAGGATTTTGGTTTTTCTGTTTGTTATTCTAAGGCATGGCGAACCCTGCAATCAACAAGAGAACAAGTATATGGAGCATACAATCAATCATTCGAACAACTGAGGTAGTATGGAGATGTTGTTATGCAGACTAATAATCCAGGGACTGCAGTTGAGGTCAAGTCAGATATTACTGCATATAAATTCCACATATTTTTCATTGTGTTCCATGCGTGTCTAGAGGGTTTTAAGCATTGCAGGCCAATGATTTTCATTGATGCAACTTCACTAAAGGGCCGCTACAAGGGCCAATTACTGTCTGTGATAGGAAAAGACGGTGATAATGGTATGATTTCCATCTGAATACTCGCTTTGTATATTGCTTTCAATCTGAATGTTGTTTCCTATTACATTTAATACTGAAGCTAGTTGATGATGATCTTATACTTATGACTGTAATAGAGTATAAGAACAGGTTTCACCATGCCTTCAATGTAGTATGAAAACAATATTTCACCTTGATGTTTGTTGATTTTTGTCTGCAATGAACTGTACGCAGGGCTCTTCCCTATTGCTATGGCAATCGTAGATGCTAAGACTATCAACTAGGGCTGAGCATCGGTTCCGAACCGAACCGAATAAAATTGAAAACCGAAATAGTATGGTTTTGTCAAACCGAGAACCGAACCGATCTGAGTTCGGTTTTGGCCCGAACCGAACCGAATTTTTCGGTTCGGATCGGGCCAAAACCGAACATAACCTAACTTTATTAAAAAAAAATAAAAAATAGAAAAACACCAAAAACAAGCATAATGCAGAACAGAATGTAATTAAAATTGGTTAGAGGAAACCAACAATTAAGGATAAGTCCACAATATCAGGCATCACTGTGTATTCATTTCTAAAATTATGTACACTGTATGGCATCAAATAGAAACATCAACAGGGCGACAAAAATAGAAGTACTGAAACAGAACATTGGTGGAGGAAATTGAATGGAGGAAACTGGTGGAGGAAATTTGGTCTTAATGACGCAACAGAACATTTACAGTACCCGATTGGTGGCGGAGGAGATCGGCAAGGTGGCGGAGGAGAGTGACAGTCGGCGTGGTGGCGGAGGAGATCGGCAAGGAGAGTGACAGTCGACTGGTGGAGGAGAGTGACAGTTGGCGACTCGGCGTGGTGGCAGACTGGCAGTCGACTGGTGGTGGAGGAGATCGGCGTGGTGGGCTGGTGGCAGTCGACTGGTGGAGGTCCGGAGGAGATCGACGAGGAGCAGTGGCTGGTGGGCTGGAGGATTTGGAAAGAATTTTGGGTGAATGAGGGTTTTGGATAAGATAAGAGTAGTATAAAATATATGTCTTCCGTTTTTTTTCGGTTTATATCGGTTTGGACTGAAAACCGTCGGTTTTAAACCGAACCGAACCGAAAACCGAATAATTAAAAATTCTGGAACCGAGAACCGAACCTATTAGGTTCGGTTCAAACCGACAACCGAGTTTTTCGATTCGGTTTCGGCCGGTTTTTCGGTTCGGTCTCGTTTATGCTCAGTCCTACTATCAACCACTGGACGTATTTCATTGGGAAGTTGAAGGAAGTGGTTAAACATGATAAGAAAGTCATTTACCTTTCCGATAGGCATGTTGGTATATTGAGTGTTTTTCCCATGGTATTCGATGAGCTAGTACACTTCTTTTGGCTTTATCATCTTTACACGGACTTGAAGGGAATGTACAAGGGTGGTTGGTCGAACGAATTCAGGAAAAAGATGGTTCACCTGCTGAAACTGGCAGCATACGCTCCAACTCGGCCACTTTTTGACGAGGCACTGAATAATTTCAAGGAGGCTGGCGGCCCTCAGTCACTTGTTTTTATGGAAGACTTGCCCTGCGAAAAATGGGCGATTGCTTGGTCGAGTGAATACTTGAGATATGGAGAAATGACAAGCAATGCTGCAGAGTCATTTAGCAAGTGGATAAATCCAGCAAGATCCCTCCCTGTCTCTAATTCAATAGACACTATTAGACAACAATTAATGGTGATGTATTCTGAGCGGAGGGAAGATTCACGGGCATGGACAGGCGCGTTGACACCTCGAATGAGCACTTTTGGAATGTGGCTCGTCAACAGGGTAGAGGGTGGAAGATAATCAAATCAAGTAAGGAAGGCGTGTATGAAGTAATGTCCAAAACAACAGCTTCGGTGAACTTGGTTGACAAGACGTGCTCATGTTATCAATGGCAAGTGCAAGGGTTCCCGTGTGTCCATGCAGTCAATGTTATAGCTACTAATCTGCCAACGATATCAGGTATATAATCATGTACATGTCATTGAGTATTTTCTTGTTGAACTTATAAAGATTATAGTATGTTTTAGCATGGCACATTTGGACTTGAATTTGTTAGCTTATTTTATACTTTAGAACACTCTTGGTTCTATTCAAATTTATTCCATAACCAGTAAGGTTCTTATTGCTTGGTGACTGAAAGGTTATTCAACACTTAGCAGTTACAGTGCCATTTTGAGAAGCCATGATGATTTGTGATTAATTTGTTATAACTCCAACAGGAATTGTGGATCCGTGTTTCTTCACAAAGACATATCGTCAAGCTTACGCTGAAGACATATTTTCGGTACCAACTTCGCTGAAGTTTGATGGACAGAGGAAGTTAGATGGGTCAGCATCAATATAGGCACCAGACACTAAGGCAACTGCTGGACGTCCTAAGCGGAAGAGAATACCATCATTTGGTGAAATACCAATGAGACAAGTCAAGAAATTCCATTGCCGGCATTGCACAAATTAAGGTAGACATGACGAAGCTATGTGCCTCGCCAAGCTGCAATCCGAGGAGGCTAAAATTCAAAGCAACAAATAGAGGGTTTGCCCAACTGATGGTCTTTGTAATCTGACATTTTGATAGGAGTTCTCGTGTAATGTTTACTAATCTTGTCAACGTCTCGCTGATAAGTCATGGTTCACAAATTGTCAGGCTTTTGTACAAGACAGGTTTTTCCTTTTGTTGCAAGATTAATAATAGAGTAACAAGCATTTTGAATGAAATTGAATGAACAGCAAATCATGTATTGTAAACTCCTCATGTCAAATGCAAATTGACAAACATGTCAAAGTAACAATCATCTGCAAAATTAGAAGGGGCCAAATGGAATCGAAAATTGTTGTCTAGACTCTAGATCATGTATATGGCTTATTCATAGACCTATGTGGACTGTGGTGGAGAATGTCACACACAGTCACTTGCATGTATGTGTATGTGGAACATTCTCCACCAAATGATCTATGAATTGATGATATGTCGGGTTTAGACAACAATTTCCTAATAACCCTAGTGGCCTGGTGAGAGGCGCCCACCACCAAACATCCAACATTAAATGAATCGACGTCTCCATTTATCTTCAGATCGAATGTCACACACTCCTCTTCAATCTTTTGACACGCCGAACTCCACTTTTCTTCAAAATCTCACATCCATGTTGTCAGATATCCACTTCATAAGAGTAAAACAAAGAAAAGTGGATGCAAACGCCCATATTCGTTCTATTTATCTCGTCGGAAAATTACAAATCACTCGATTTCCTTATTCTTCTTCCCTTGCCCAATCCGTCAAATTTGACTAATCAATACATGCTCCCGTGCCAATCGATATGCTAACTAACTATGTTAAAGAATACTTTCGATGCAGTACTCATGATATGTAGCGAATCAAGTAACTCTACTTGAAATACTACTATGTTTCAAGTAAATTCTAATTGAATAAACAAACTTATTATGTCCACATATTTCGATACATGTATCATGTATGCTATATGAGTTGATTAGGTTTATTAAAACTCTTGAAATTGAAATATGATAAATTTACCTAAAGCAAAATGAGTCGAATGGATTAGGGCAAATTACATATGGACCCCCTGTTAGATTTCGTAATTACATATAGGTACCCGTTAGTGGAACAATAACATCCAAATCCAGTTAGATAAAAATCAATTACATATAAGTCCACGAATTTGACTTTTGTCGATTTAAAAACTGGAAAGTCCATTTTTGACCATGTTCAATTATCAACTTTTAGAAATTGCCAAACAGCCTTAACTTATCGATGTCACGTGCATGACACATGTGGACAACGGTATCTAAGAGGGGGGTATATGTAATTTTTCCAATGGATTATAAATGTATAAAATCTCGGGAAAATCGGCAAAATGGTCCCATATCTTTGCCCTACCCGTTAAATTAGTCCTATAAGTTGATAACACGTTAAATTGGTCCTCCAAGTTTGCTAACTTAAGTATTTTCAGTCCTACACTCATAAAAACTCCCTACTATGTAATTTACTAAGAATGTTAGGATCAAATATATATTTCATGCATAATAGAGGGGTGATGGTGATTTAGACACTTACCCGATTCTTTGCCCTTCTTTATTGTTCTGCTAAAATAAAAAACTTCAACACTCTTCCCATTCAACATCAACGTAACATGCTTCCAAATTAACTCTCAACTTTCATTCAAATGCTTTACGACAAACCACAATATCGAACATGTGAATCGGCGGCATCATGGCGGATTGGCAGAGCTCTTTTACCATCGAAATCCTGAATTCCCAAATAGCAATAGCCTAACCCTAGGCCCATATCTCTCCATTCTTCGCGTCTTTGAGGCTTAATACAGTGGTTTCTTCTTCAATTGAAATGTTTTCTTGAAGTTGTAGATATATTCTATGTGATTTGTAAAACATCCTCAATTGAAGCTGCAAAGGATTTTTTTTCCTTTCACATTTGATCTAAATTTATTGTGGATTTTTATTTGATCTTAATTATATTTTGGCTAAATCCGTGAAACATATTTTTATCTGAATGTGTTAAGAGTATTGGATTGTAGAAGACTAATGGAGTATGTTTATATGTTTGTAGGTGGTGGAAGTCCGTGATTTTACTATGGAGTGATCTATCACCATCCTGTCTACAATACATGGTTAAGGAAATTCTTTGGAACTTATCCTGCTATGGAAAAGAAGACAATCTATGATGGGTGATGCAGATGCAAAACAATGATATTTAATAGTGTCGACCGGCATACGAGCATAGCCGGTTTAAAGCTTGATGGTTCTCTTGCCATTTAAAATTGTTGTGGTTAATGAGTTGTGTAGGATAAGGTATATTGAGATAAGATGTCATTGATGTGGTATTCTGTAGCTAGAAATTCCAGGTTGATGAAGCATTGCTCTGTGACTAAGAAGTGCAAGAGTGCAGTATTACATTTGTGAGCCTTGTATCGAGTTGGATGGATGAAATGAAAAGGAAATTTTAGTCACATCATGTGTCATTTATCTGCTTCTTTCTTAGTCATTGTAGTATTAATGTACTGATCTCCTGGGCTTAGACTGAAACAAAAGTGGTACCTGGAATACATGATACCTGGAAGCTAGAAATGATAAGTCAAAAAATGTAGGAATTCTATAAAGCATAGACACCATGGAATAATGATCATGAATCTCTTTAATAGACATGGAACATTTGTTTGTACCAAAAGATCAAATTCTTTATACCTATTCCTAAACCAAAATATCATATTCTTTATACCTATTCCTAGAGCTGAAAGTTCAATCTCATTATACTGCTACAAATACCTCTGCATCAAGAAAATAAGGAATTCAATCACCGGGATCTATGCAGACCATACAACCTGGAAACTCACATGAACCTTAAAACGATAAGAGATTTGAAAGGACAAAAAAACAATGATGTTCCATAACAAAAAAAAACCTTAAATCTCATCACAATGCAAAATAAATCCCATCAAACTTCATTACAACTGAGATGGAAAAATCTCAAAATCAAAAGAACTACTGTTTAAATTTAATTATCCATAAAAGTAGAACCAAATATATGGAGCTTTCTTCCTAGTTCAATCAAGCCTTCTTCCCAACTCCATTTTTGCCATGTCCCTTCTTAGCTTTCCCCATGACTTGAGATAGCTTAGAAATAGGAACATATTGTGAAGAACCAATCATAGTTGTAGGCGGTCTTGGTGTGAGGCTATGAAATGCAGCCCAATCACCAGCATTTTGCCCAATCTGCTGTGACGGTTTTGGTCCAAGTATGTACTCACGAGTAACATTTGAATCTTGTGTACGTAGATTGAGTGCTTTATCAGTTTGCTCACCATTTGAGAGCATGTTAGACTCGCCAAAACTAGAATGCTGAAAAAAGAAAATAAAAAAAGTTAACAAAAATGATATATTCACAATCAATCAGTTCTAGCTTGAAAAATACTCCAATGTACAATTAGTACCTGCATTGATTCTTGCAAGTCTTCACCAACTAATTCTTGAGAGAGTAGTTGATTCTTCTTTGTAACCTGAATATTCAACAAAGCTTATATGAGAAACAATTATTCTTAAAACATCAGGAAAACAAACTATGAAATTAAAAAAGTGGGTAGAAAAGGTAAAAGATGAATCATACCTTCAACTTTTTTCTTATTGTCTGAGTGTCTGATAGTTCATCAAACATATATAATGAACCAGTAGGTTCAATATGTGAAATGTTGTCTATAGTGAAGTCGCCTAAATGTCCAGGTGATGATGAAACGCCAACATCTTCATGTAAATGATGTGAAAAAGCTTCAACAAATGCTTGATCTTCATTTTCTTGAGCTTCAATCTCTTTTGCATGTCGCAACTGACAACTTCTGTAATTGTGACCTTTCAATTTACAAAAGCTACACTTTATTCCATCCTGTATTCTTTTGCTCGTTGGTGGCTTGCGAGGACCTCTTTTTGAAGCATTTTTTTACTTTCTTCTTCGGTTCATCTGGTTCTCTTCTTCTATTCTTTGCTGGCCTGCCTGCACCTCTACCAAAGTTTGGAGGTAATGGTGGTATATAAAAGGTCTGACACCACAAACCGGCTCCATTAGTCCCAAATATGGCAGGAGCATAAACCTTCCTATATGTTTCAATTAGATAGCATCGATGCACATATTCCATGGGATCAAGCCTGATAGGTGACATTGCAGCTAAGGCATGAGTACATGGAATGCCAGTTAATTGCCATCGTCTACATGTGCATGTGTGGTCAAGAAAGCTCACATTGTATTGCAATTTTTGACCGGGTTGCCAATCCACACTCACCTTAACCTCTGTAACCTGAAATCGAATGTGATAATTAGTTGAATAAATTACAAGTATACATTTTAAACACATTTATAGATATCTGATTATCAACCTAAAAATGATCATTGTTGCATTGCAATGGCCTGCAATATTTGACTCTTTCCATGTTTTTCTGTAAGATCTCCATAGCTTCAGGACAAATCAAACCATTCCATTTTGCTTTTACACTAACTTTACACCTGTTTTTGTGCAATCTTTTCATCAAATATTCTCTAATCCATTCCAACATCACTAATATAGGCTTCTCTCTGGCAAGCAAGATCATGCTATTAAATGATTCGCAGCCATTATTAAGCGTCATGTCACAAAGGGCCATGGTACTGAAAAATGCTTTACTCCACTGGGAAGATGGTTTTTCAGTTACCCATTCGTAAGCCGAGCCATCAAGCTCTTGAAGTTCTTTCATTGCATTCTTAAAGCGATCACCCGATGTTGCATTTGAAGCTTTATATAAGGCATCCTTGTAAGCATCACCTCTAAAACCGGCTGCATACATGTTTTTCCACATATGTCTCACACAAAATCTATGATCACATCCGTCAAACACATAATTAACAACATCAATTTATCCCTTTTGTTTGTCAGACATAAAAGTGAACTTGCTACTAATTATATTGAGGTCACCTTTCAACAAACTTAGAAACCAAATCCAACCTTCTGTGGTTTCACTTCCGACTACAGCATATGCAATAGGATACGGCTTGTTATTAGGATCTATGCCCACAGCTTGGAGCAAAACACCTTTATTTGGTCCGGAAAGATGTGCTCCATCAATTCCGATGATTGGCCTACAACCATCCAAAAAACCTTCTTTCATGGCAGCAAAACAAGCATAAAACCCCCAGAATTGCAACTCACCTGTACTATCATCCGTGTCTAGAATAATAGTGGAACCGGGATTACTTCTCAGTAATTCTTCTCTATAATCCCATATACTGCTCATCTGGATCACCTTCAAGTATTTTCAATGCCTTCTTCTTTGTCTTGTAGGCTTGGTCCCAAGTTATGTCAACTCCTAACTTTTTGATAGTGGAAAGTCTCCATCCCTCTACACTTCGATCAGGCTCTGTATCAAAATCTGATAAATACCTATTCACTAGCCAAGTTGACTTTAGATTCTTTACCTTGAAACTCTTGTAGCATGTGTGTATTGGATTGTACTTCACCACCATAAAGCTTGGTTCCTTAAGAACTCTACGTGCATGAACTTTCCAATCGCAACCTTTCATGTTACACTTCCCATACATCCTAATGTCGTCATTTTTCTGCACATCAATATTTCTCATAGTCTTGATGGCATGAGAGTGTATTGCCTTCTTGAAATCTGCCTTTGTTGGAAAAGTCATATTGATCTCGAACTGAGGCTCATAATCTTCTGTCTGTGTGTGTCTTCTTCCCCTATGTATCTTACTAGGAATTTGATCAACATCTAGATCACTATCACATCCACTGTCCAACTCACTTTCACTGTTACCTAATATACCATCCTCACTCTCATCATCATCCTCATTGCACGAGTTCAAGTAAGCATTATCATTGGAACTTCTTTCATCATCAACCACATGAGAGAACTCCACGTTCAAGAATGAACTTTCAGCTTCAACTTCAATTTCACCCTCAATATAGATACATGCATCTCTACAAGCTCGTTGTTTCACATGTTTCTCCAATGTCTTATCATCGTTTAATAATATAAAGCCCTTGCTTACCTTCACATAGAACCGTCTATGTCTTTTTATCCTGCATTGATCAGCCAAAGAATCTAAACATGCCATATTAAAGCCATCAAAACGCTGCCCTTCAAACTTTACCACCGAACCACCCGTATACTCAGCCTTGGGTACTAGCTTGAAGTTTCCTCTGAAATGTAGCTCCACCGCAAAATAGATATTTTGTGCTTCCTTTGAAACTGAGAATCAAATATACGCCAAAATAAGGAATAAACAATGGCAACACAACATATGTAAATGTTCTAAATGTACTTTACAGGATAATCAAATTAGTGTCTTCAATCCATGGAAGTATAAACTAACATATAACCGTCAACTAGTCAAAAGAATGTATAAAAAATATGCATAAACTATTTAGTAAATCCATTGAGTTGTCTAATTTACACTATTTACTTGGCACCATTGAAAAAAAAAGAAAAAAAGGAAGCTTTATAACTCATAAACAATTACCTTGTTTCGAAGAAGTCATTTTTTTTGCTAGATCAGTACCTTGCTTCTTTTGCTAGTAAACAATTACCTATCAAACATACTTTGTTGAATTAGTAGAGAAAATACAGTTTATGTTGTTCTTAATCGATTCTTTGTGTTGATGGAGGAGGCCATTGTCTCTTTTCCCTCCAATTTGTCACGTAGGATTTCCAGATTTTCTAAAAATTATAAATCACTCCTCTATTATGCATAAAATATATATTTGATCCTAACAGTCTTAGTAAATTACATAGTGGGGAGTTTTTATGAGTTTGGGACTGAAAATACTTAAGTTAGCAAATTTGGAGGACCAATTTAACGGATTATCAACTTATAGGACTAATTTAACGGGTAGGGCAAAGATATGGACCATTTTGCCGATTTTCCCATAAAATCTCAGTGTTGCAGTAAAAGGACGAAATGATGTTAATGCTGCGTGGGTTTCGTGGGAAAGTTAAAAAGCTTAAAAGATCAACAAAAATGTTATGATTTTCTCCTCAAATCTACATGAAGAAGACAAGTAGCAGAACAATCCCATCTCCTCTTCTTCATCGCGTCTTCAATTTCAAACCCTTCCTGCAAAACTATTCTCCTGCAAATTCACCAATCACGAACCCAACAAAACCCACCATGTCAATTTCCACCAAAATCCCATACTCTCCCCTCTTTTCCAATTCCCAATTCTTGAAACCTACAAAAATCCCATCTTTATTTTCTAAACCACATACTCTCTCCTTCTCCAGACCCATCATCAGAATCCAAAGAATACCCACTAAAGATCCAATCTTTACTGCCTCTTCTTCACCATCAGCCTCTCTGCAACCGATCGAAGAGCTTCCTCCAAAGCTCCAAGAAATAGTCCAGCTCTTCCAAGGAGTTAAAGACTCTAGAGCTAGGTACGACCAAACAATGCACTACGGGAAACAGTTACACCCTCTGGACCCGGTGTATAAAACGAGGGAGAACAAGGTACAAGGGTGTGTTTCGCAGGTTTGGGTTAGAGCCTATTTGGATGATGATAAGCATGTTGTGTTTGAAGCTGATTCTGATTCGGTTCTTACGAAAGGGCTGGCTGCTTTGCTAGTTAAAGGCCTTTCGGGCTGTTCGGTCGAAGAGATTTTGAGGGTGTCGCCTGATTTTGTGGCGCTTTTGGGGTTGCAACAGCAATTGACTCCTGGTAGGAATAATGGTTTCTTGAATATGTTGAAATTGATGAAGCAAAAAGCTTTGCAGGTGTATATGGAAGCCAATAAGGCTGGTGATGTTGTGAATGGTAGTTTTGATTCTAGTGAAATGGTTACTGATTCAAAGAGACATTCGATTAGTGTTGAGGCTGAGAAGGCTGGTGATAGTGAAGTTTTACGAGAAAGCTCCGTGGATGGGAGTGATAGTGATAAGTCTAGTGATACTATTGTGGACTCGAAGGAGGATCCAAGTGGTGGAAGTGGACTGGGAGGTAGGGGCATGAGGATTAAGGAGGTTTTGGAGAAAGAGTTGAAACCTGTTGAGTTGGTAATTGAGGATATATCTTATCAGCATGCCGGTCATGCTGGGGTTAGGGGAACTGATGGGGAAACGCATTTCAATGTGAGAGTTGTTTCGGGAGAATTTGAAGGGAAGAGTTTGGTTAAGAGGCATAGGTTGATTTACGGTTTGTTGCAAGATGAGTTGCAAAGTGGACTACATGCATTGTCCATTGAGGCAAAGACACCAGCTGAAGTTGCTGCCTAATGAAGTCTTGGTGAAAATTGAGGTTTTGTTTTACTTCCTGTTTTGCCAAAATATTATGGGTCTGAGTTTTTTTAAAGAATTTGTATTTGGAATATGATTATAGTGGAACTTTGTGATACTGCATCTTAGCTCTACATATTAAAATTATCATTTATAGTTGATAGAGATGATAATTTGTATTTCAGTTTCTTCCATTCGCTGAATTAGAATATGAACTGAAGTTTTGAGTTTCTATTGGTGAAAATTGATCTTCATGTTGTTGGAGCATATTAGGACCTGGACTAGCTGAATTCTGAACTAACTCTACCGGACTGTGTTTCCCATTATTAGCTTTATTTAAGCAAGAACTCCATGCCTTCTAAGATCCTATTCCTACTCAACATATGTGAATTGTTTATGCCTTAACGTGTCCTTGTCAATGCCTAATGGACATATATAAATGATAGCCAGCTCTTCTTGAAGGGGATTTTTACTCGTATGTTCTCACTCTGAATGGACATTTGTTGGCCTCTATTGTCCTTTTACCTGAGTCCCCTGAAGATTGCAATGTGAGCTTGTTTAGAGTCTCTGCTTATTTTGTAATTCTAGTCACAAATAATATATCATGAGACATTTTGGTAAATGGAAACTTATTTGTTACCTCATTATACTTAATTACTTATTAGCTTAGTAAAATATCACCTGTACTCAAATCTACTAAAATCAGCAACTTGACCAGAATTAGGTGGTGTTTTTTTGTCTCGGGGATGCATTTGCTTATGTAGTTTTTCAACTTCCGTACATCAGTGGTGTTCCTTAACTAGAATACCATGCCTGAAAGTAGATAGCTGCAAATAGATTTTTAAGAACTTACAGTTATAAAATATCAAGCCATTTCAGTGCTTGATAGCCTCACAGGTTCCTTCAGTTATTCTGGTTTTGTGAGGTTGAATATCTACCCACTTCTACTTCAAAAGTCCAATTTTAATTCTTTATTCTCTTTGAATGTTTATGCTGGCTGCCGTAGTTCCTTTTGCATGTCCTTGAAATTATTTGTACTTGTGCTTATTTTATACATCTCCTTTATGAGCCTGGTATCATGAAGCTTCTTGGTTGGTTGTTTAGCTTCTAGTTCTACTCACTTGGCCTTTCCTGAAGTATTTATGTTGTTTAGTTTATTTTTCTGTGCAATTATTTAATGAATCTTTGATGATGCTTCCTATGAATGAGTTGTTCCTTTTCTTTTAGCTTTTTGGCCTTATTAGTAGTTAAGATTGTTTATATACCCCTTTATTTCAATACAGTGATTTATTCCATTTAAGCTTATTTATCATTCGACAACCTTGACCGTGATTCCATGTGCTGTTCCTAAATGAATATGCAAAAGAATAAGTGGTGCAGCTGGTTACTTGGAGTAGCCAAGTAGGATATTCTGAATCTTTAACAGCACTGATGGTGTACTATGATAGTATTTCTCTTGAATGTGGTTAGCCAGATTCACTGGAACATTGAATATCTAAGGCCGAGGCAGAGAGAAGATATTAAAGAGAAGTAGAATTCAAATTAATTATAGTCAATACTCTAAAGGAATATCAAACAGTGGAACTCTTAATTTTTCTTCCGGGATTCAAAGTTCCATTGGCTAAGATATATTCTGCCCCCAAGATTCAAGGTTTGTATTTCAGACACTTTTTTTATTTTTTGTTCAGTGCTTCAGGACAGACCCTCAAGGCAATTATAGGATTTAATGACTTTTCCTTTTAATTTGGACCCTTTATAGACTGTTCTCGGTTGGACTTTGCTCATTCAATCGTTTAATTAACTCCCTTGAATTTCTTGATAAATCAATATTTTTTCAGGATCATTAATACCCCTGTTCCATTTGTAATGGACACATTCTTTTGGACACGGAGGTTAAGGAGAAAAATAGATAAATGGAGATAGTTGATTGTAGACCCAAATTTGAAGTGACTTGAATTTTTTGGAAGTACAAGGAAATATTAAGAAATGGAGATAGTGAATTATAGATTGTCTTCTTTGGAAGTGCCTATTTCTAATGGGACACCCGTACAGGGATTGGTGGCCATTACAAGTGGGACTGAGGGAAGAACACTTTGCATATTTTGTGAAATGTATAAATAAATAATTATCAGATTAGATGTAATATTTTCTGCATTGCATCTGGAGCTGTAAGCCTGTTATGAGTTACACCTCCTTTGGCCTTATCTGTGCATCTGAAAGAGTTGTTCATCTACTCACTAGTACATCAATACATTGTACATTCATTCAGATCAAATCCTAATGTATGAGAAAGCATTGTAGAACAGACATAAAAGGGTGGTCTTCGTCTCTTATCGCTTAGTCTTGCAATCATGGGTTATCAGCATACTGGTTGGTGGACTTGTCATCTCCATGTTGCAATTTGCATGCAACCAGTAAGTATAATGAATACTCCCCAAGTTCACCCTTATTTTGAAATCTCCTTTTATGTTGTAGATAACCCTGTTCAGTTGTTCTTGCTTTTGAAGCTCCAGAGCAATATTTGGAGGAAAGCGAAACACTTCCGACATCAAATGGACAGATATCCACCTCGCTTCTCCAGGCCGTTGACTGAACGGCTGTACAACTAGAGACCCTATTTGGGCTTCTTGAAAGTAGAGCTCAAAGTTCACGTACTCGAACTTAACATCCAGTTTCCAGTTCGGGTTAGAGAAGTTCGCAAGAAATGTTAAATCACTGCGTGTATATTCGTTGAAATGGGCGAGATTCATTGTTGCTGCTGGCGTGTCGAAAACCGGAGCTTTAGGCTTTACAACAAGGTAGATGATTAAGGTTGAGATTGCAAAGAAGATCAAAAGAAGGCTGAATACCATACATAGTATTGCACCAAACCATATAATTGGATTGGTCTTTTTCGGGTCTCGGAGAATCGGCAGCTCTCGATTTCTTAGCTGCTTGTTGTATATCGGTGAATCGGAGAGCACTAGCTCTTTTGATCTTAGCTTGTTGTTGTATATTGGAGACTCGGAGGGCGGTTGCTCTTTTGGCCTTAGCTTGTTGGCATATAGTAGCGATGTTGGTTCCGGTTGCTCTTTCGATCTTACCTTGCTGGTTGGTAGCAGTGTCTTGGATGATAAATGCTTCTGTATCTTTGCTTGTTGAGCTAAGACAAGCTTGTACAGATGAGATGACTTGATTTGCTGTATGGGGTTAGTTTTGTGTGAAGGAGAAGATGTCTCAATGGGATCCATTTTTGTTCTCTGTTATGAGGAAAGAAAACCAATCAAGAAAATGAGGTATTTATGGAGGTAGTGAGGAGGAGGATTGTTATGGATTGTTAATTAAAGTTTGGGGAATGGATTAAGGGAAAGTAGTAAAGTGAAAAAGAGGCTTTTGAATCTAAGTGGGGCTCCAAATTGTGCTTTTGATTTTGAAAACAGCTAAAGAAGGCTTAATGTGGGAAAAGTTGATGTATGAATTTGAATCATGTTGTTGCTTTTGGATTTGTAGGACAAAACACTTTGTTGAAGCTGAGTAATAGTATAATATATGGTTTAACTTTCTTGAAATTTGTCTAATTATTGACCTGTCCAATTTGTAGAGATTGTTCATTGCCCACATAATTTGTTACTGCAGCCTTTTTGTAAATTAGGTCTCAAATGCTTACCCACTAAGGAAGAACCTGAAAGTGATGTGGCCTATCCCATTAAGTAAACCCTGTAAAGTCAGGTTGGTAATTTTCTCCTTCTGAATGTAGATAGATTGTGCTAGAGTTCCAATGTATCTTTGTAATGTCCCCAAATCTTCCTTTTGGGCTAAATTAGGATACTTTTTTGTTTTTGTTTTATTTGGAAGTTTTCGTTATCTTTGTAATCATGGTCACGGTGCTCTTCCACCATGTGAAGTCGATAATAGCGTCAATATGGAACGTAAAAAAAGAGAACCTATTTAAGTAAATTTCTAATAATTGCGGTATTACCCTCATATTAACGCTCTCAGTAACAAAGAAGTAATTTTGACTTCAAATCATAATAACTTGAAGTGAATTACGATACTGAAAAATACTACCAATCGTAAAAGTCTCTAATCACAATCATTGTTCTAATTCTGGTTATAAGGATGCCAGTTTGAGTCAACATCTACCCTTTGGTGGCCTCCACCAAGGGAGAATGCATTGACAAAAGAATGGGTCGGATACACGTTACTCATAGATAGGGGTCGGATGCATTACTCTTAGATAGCGTCGGGTTTTATACTTCTGCCATTTTTATTCAAAGTTTAGGATCAAGGATTGATTATTATGTTTGTTAAGAGCATGTTACATGCGGCAACATGGGACCGTTAAGTCACATACCACAATTATTAAAGATACAAAGAGTAAAAGGACCAAGTACCTGTACTAAGAGTATTCATCATCATAGTAGTAGGCAACAGATAAAAAAGACAATAAAGCAACCTGTCCAGTCAAGGTGGAGTATCATATCAAAATGCCTGGAAAGGCTTTATTGCATTATATCCTAGTTTCATCTTTATTCAAGCACTGGTTCATCAGATTATGAAGATCACCAACAAAAATACTCAGCATATATGGGGTTTGTAATTTGTATAAACACCAAATGGAAGAAACAAATGCTCCAATTATATTTAGACGTAGAATGCCCAATTTTTATATTAATGAGACATAAAGATCCCGAGTTTGTACCCAAATCGCATTTAGATTATGTGATGTCCAAATGATAGAATTGCAAGATTGTTCTTGCAGTTCTTGATTCAACAAATTGGTAGTGTACAAAAAGCCAGAAGAATTTTCTTTGATGGGTTCATGATCAGCCAAAGAGAAAGCCAGCAGCTTGGTCTTCATTGCCATTGAAAAGCTTAAGGGCTTGAATAACTTGTTCCCTTCCAAAGCCTAGCTCCACTAACTTTGCGATTTTAGCTTCGAAATCAGGTCCCTGATAGACAGTACAAATATTTTCAGACTGTGAAAGAGCAGGAAACAAGCACCACATGTGTTGACTTAAAACAACAGTGGCGATTACGTTACTGCTACATTATACAATAACATACCTCGGATGCAGTCCTGCTGGCGGTTCCTGTAGATTGGCAAGCAGATAAACCATTAATTTATAGTATATGGTTCTAAATTTAAATGTAAGTGAGAGTGTGCGACAATAACTTATGACAAGAAAAAAAAATTAAACCATAATTTTAATATAAAAACAAGAATGGAACCAGTCCACTCTTTCTATTAGATGTCGCTTTGTAACAAAAGATTGCACGAGTCAATATTTACTCATTCGAGTGCCTAACCTACATGCATCTTTAACGTACAGCTCCAGTAAATTTTGTAAGAGACTAGACTACCAAAGGATAAATTGGGGATGGGCGAACATGTAAGAGACTGAGAAGGGATGTGGACAAGTGGAATAATGTAATGATACGGAGGAACTAACCAGAAGCTCCTCCTGATCCAGTTGGTGTGCTGATGTTCGCTCTAGGAGCAGATGTTGCCTAAAATCAGAAAACATTCAACATATTTAATGTGCTTGCAGTTTTCACATGGCTTGGAAATAAATTTGCAGCAGAACTTCATTTATATCTTCAGAAGTGGAGCAAAGAGTACTATATATCATGGAAAGAACTGCCCATGTTGAAAATTAAAATATTAATAGGAATGCAAACTTAAGCAGCTATCCATCAGAAAACAGGGCAGAACTTCATCTTCCAAGTCAAAATACAAGTCCTACACCAGCATACACACAGCATGATATTTTACAATCCGCAGAAAGTACGAGGCAATGCCGCCAAAAAGGCACACAATTTGCAGGAACATGATTTTTGTGGCAGCTATTTCTGGTCAATTCTAGGCACTTGGTTATAATTTCCACAAAAGCCAGGACTAATGCATTTATAGTTGGAAACTTGTATCGGACAGGAAAATTCTGGTCAAGGACACAATACAATCCTGGCTTATTTAATACTATTTGGATATAATGTCATTGAAAGCAAGGAAATTCAAGTCGGGAACAATATTTTGGATTTCTTTGCAATTGTTGAACGGGAAAATTTGAGTACGGGGTCAGAAGACATAATCTCCAGTAACATAAACAAATGGTGAAGATACATATGATATTGAAAACATCCTTACTTGAGCTCCTGAGCCAGAAGCTTCACTTGCAGACCTCCCTTCATCCAGAAACCGTTGTGGAATGTCCTTTTCTGTTAAGAAAGAAGAATAAGTTTATGGAACCACTATTCCATGAATTGCTTGAATCACGTACCAACCCCCAAGCAAAATAAAGATTTCCACAATGTAAATCATAAGTAACTATACAACTTTGCTAAATAACTACCTGCAAGAAACGGTACAGCAACTTCTCCTCCACCAACTCTCAGCACATTGTCTTTCAAATCAATCATACACTGCGTACGAGAGTAATCTGAGTACACGCATCAAAATACAATAATACCAAAAGGTTTATGAGGTTAGAAACTTTACTTGGTGCTTCCTGAGCATATCCAATCCAAAAAGGAACTCCATGTTGGGTGCATCCAATACAATGAAGGAGCACGGGTAAAATATACTCCCAATCTACCAGATAAGCAAGTAAAATGAGTAAATTATTGATGCAAAAACAAAGACATGAGCAGATAAACTAGATATTACACAATTTGCTCCATCGCAGCATATATAATATAGATACCTTGATTGGAGCAACATGTATCCGACCTAAAATCTCAGACTGGCCAACTCCCATAGCAATACCCTTGTACCTTGTATCCATAAGCCTCAATAATCTTGAAGAAGAATAAACAGGAATTAATTTTAAGAAACAGATAAAAAGGGGAAGAACCAATAATAACTTCAAAGCGAAGAATGTGATATCTTACCCACAACGTTCGGCACAGCTTTTAGATATAATAGTAGATTGAGCTCCACTGTCAACAAAAGCCTGAAATGGAAAAATGAATTGATTGCTTTACTAGTTAGTGGGTATTAAATATCTAATTTCCCAGAGAGCAGGCATTGTTGCATCGCTTAAGACATTTCTTTTGAAACTGAATTGCAAGTTTGCAACCTAAGCAATAATCGTGGTCACATACTCGAGCATTGCAAATAACAACTTGACGGTCAAGACTCAAGAGGCCAGAACTACCCATGGTTATTAGATGTACACTTTTAACTTAAATCTGTGTGTTCGAAAGCTGCAGCCAGAAAATATATATAGAGTTCCTCTTAAGAATCCAAATAGATATCTAGAGATCCTCTAAAGACTCCACATATGTAGGCCCTGATTGGACTTGGAGAGCCACTTTGAAGATCCTACAGTTCATTGAGATTATTTTGTTCTGGGAAATGTTAGATTTTTTAAAATTTTGTTGTGCAACTACATAAAAGTAGAAAATTGCTCCAAAAAAAAAAAAAGAAAAGAAAAGAAAGGCCTACATATGAATGGGGCTGTGGGTGTGCACGAAAGACAGACACATCACACATGGGAGAGATGAGCTACCAATGTAAGAGATGTAGAGAAAAGTTATAGGTGTGGGACGCATACATACTACATAGGCATCTAAGAACTAGGGTTATATGTGCTTTTTAAAACTAATATAGTTAACTCAAAATCAGAGTGTCTAAAACATGTCTCCCAACAATTTTCATTTAATTGGACTTGGATTGATTTTTATTTATTCTCTCCAGTAATGGAGTAAGTGGGTAAACATATTAAAGAAGAAAAACGACATTATTTCCCAAGCAAGTACCTTCAGCGGAACGCCATTAACTTCCATGTCAACATACAACATGACCTGGAGAAAGATACAAAAACATTAATCTTGTATAAACCAAGAGAAATTACAGCACTAGGCAAGAATCAGTGTAGCTACCACTCTTGCAAAAGCTTCTGGATTGTGTTCTAAAGCAGCAGCCCAATTCTCATCAATGCCTTTCTGCAAAATAAAGATGTGTAAAAAAAAAAAAAATAATAATAATAATAATAATAATAATAATAATAATAATACTAATAATAATAATAATAAAAGCTCAATATGTTTGCCTAAATACATTGAGAGGCCTAATTATTTTACTTACGTTCCAGCAAAAAATGATTTAACACGATTTCTCAATCTAATTTACTCCCTATATTCCAAGAAGCAAACTCTTTGCTACAAACTTTTCAATCTCAAGACAAATGGGGAAGTGGGTGTTTGCAACAATTTATTTTTTTTCCAACTTACATATTAATTTGGGGAAAAGTTAAATTTTGAGTGTTTGCAAAGCTAGCTTTTACCATAAACTATATAATTTGAAGGTGAAAAGACTGAAGATGGTGAAGTAGCTCCATACCAACTTCACAATCACATTAATTTTAGGAGGGTGAAGGTGTTGCAAAAACACCCGAAGTGTAACAAAATATACTGCATAAGGTCTTGAGGACATATGCAGAAACATGGATTCTGGTAGCTTCCTAAGAATAAACCTATCATCCTGCCCTCACCGTGAACCTTAACAATGGGGTTTTCAATAGAAACAACTAACCTGGTGTATAGCAGCTTCAATCTTCTTCTGTGCCTCTACATCAAATGGATCTGCGTAAAGTAAAGCCTATAAGAAGGAACAAATAAGCATATTATTTCTCAGTATTGAAAGAGGAAATCTCTATCATACAGTCAAAGAGTCGATAATTTCAGATTACAAGCGGGGAAAGAATGGGAACCTAGGGTCAGTATAACACAACTAAATTTGGTTAAATTGAAAGTATGCCTTTATAATTTGAGTAGTTTACAGGAACAAATGTAGATTAGATTACTACCCACGGCTAATTAACCCTATCAATTTGTGCACGTTCATTACAATAAGTATAAAGCAGGGGTGGAAATAAGAACGGCTAATAGGGTCCCCAAAAAACTTCATATTTTACTTCCCTCCCAATTGCCATGTCAGACCAAACACAACTAGACCTATATCTCCATACTTTTATGCATGTTTCATCACACTCTGACAGCATAAAAGAAGCACCGCCAGCTACCAGAGCTCCCATGACACGCCACACAGGTAAGAACCTTGATGTAATAATCTTTCCATATTATGTCCAGAAAGGAAAACGAATAAAGCAAAAGATGCTTCCAATTATTTGGAAAAGAACCTCTTCAAATAATTTATGTGAACCTAAGAACAGTAAGAAGAGTCTCACGACCAAGATATGTTTTGCGAAATTCTACGTAAGACTATCAGGTTGCGAGCCCACAAAACCAACCGAAGAGAACATGTACATAGTCTATATTCTGCTTGAGACAAACCCAGACCATAACAAGGAGTATGGGAGACTGAACAGGACCATAGATTCACAGTCAAGGGATTGCTCGTGAGAGATACTAACCATCTCCTCTTCCTCTTTACGTTTTTGTTCAGCCCTGTGTTGATTACGTGCACGTAAAGCATCTTGCAACTTGTTGATATCATTTCCAAGAATTATTTGTGCTAACTCGGGATCGCTCTATCAATGCAGAAAGCACACAGGATCAGTAATTAATATCAATATTGAACAATTAATTAATGAATAAATGCATAAACACTTGAGGGGAGCTAAATAAAATGAAACATTAGTGTGTTTCACTTTCAACAATCAAGACACTTTAAGTGAAATTACATGACACGGTTGATTGAAACAGTGATTGACTTGGTAAAGACACACGAGAGAAGTTATATGAAATCAAATATGCGCCCTTTCAATTCTTAGTGACAAATGACCCTGAGGGCACTAACAACCTAAAATGAGTAAACATGTTTGATAGACACCAATAATGACCAGGCCAATATCCAGTGTGGAGTATATAATTATAACAGGACCTAAATGTCTATTGGGGCATCTAATTCCTTTCTCAAGCATTTCAAAACAAGATAATATATATGCACGCTGCCATAAGGTGGTACTCTGAGAACATCTACACTGTTTGCACACTTGAGGGATTTTAAGGCTGTGAAATAGCATTACCTTGACACAAGGGGTTTAGGTTTAGTTCCATCGTGACAATCATGTATTCAGTATGTTCATTAAAATCATCCATTGTTCGATGGTCCTTTCTAAGCTTCATTAAGCTAATCAAATAGTGCAGTATCGATCTGAATTTTTTTTTTTGAAAATCCCAAATGCATAGTCATGTCTTACAATACAAAGAAATTTGTATTCACTTATTCAAACAAGTTCTGATTAGCCAGTTCTATCTAAACAGAAGAAAGACTTCGGTAAAGTACAGCATGTTCTCGTACCTGGAACAATTGGGCCATCAAATTAGAATCATTACGCAACTGCTGTTGGAAAGCTGAAGGGTTTACAGCTGAACCATCAGGATTAAAGGCCATTTGGCTTGGAGGAGCTCCAGCTCTACTATATAACAGAGAAAAAAATTGGTATGATACAAATCTTCAGTACAGGAAAGGCCTATAGCAAATTATATCCAAACCATTAGCTAGCTCATTAGTTTACTCTTTTTATGGTAATGCCAAATTCCGAAATTCGTCAACCAGTCAGCTTTAAGCAAATTATATCCAAAACACTAGCTAGCTCATGAGTTAACATTTATCATAATGTGAAATTCGTCAAGCCTTCATCTTTAAGCGTATTCATATAAAGTTCAACAGACCTCGAATTTGAAGACGAGGTGTTGGCAACCATCATAATCAAATCTCCATCACCAACACCTGCCGCACTCAATTTCTCAGCATTCCTCATCTCCTTCCCATTATGTACCAGCTGCTGCTGATGCAGTGGCACCTGAGTCTGCTCATCCAAGTCCAATCATATCACAATCAAGCTTCAGTGATCAGTAAACAACAAGATAAAACACAAAATTAAGCAACCAAACCATACAATAAACTAAAATTGATCTAACCTCAACTTCCAATAAAGCTTTCAAGTTCTCAACCTGTTGACAAATTCAAGAAAACAATTTTACCCAATCAGATAAGAGAAAAGGGGGTTTCTTTTCGATCAAGAAAAGAATTGGGTTGGAACAAAAAGGGTAATGCAATTACGGATTCGTCACGGTCAACATCGAGCGTGAAGATTTGCTCGTCGGCGGTCATTACGGTGATCTTCATGTTTTCCGGTGAGTATTGGTTCAATCCGAATTCTCCGGAGTAAATATCAGATTGAGAAGTAATAATTCCAAATTGTTTTTTTAACAAATAAAGGAGTAAAGATTGAGACTTTTGCTTTTGGGTAATTCTATTTAAATGCTTCTGCTCAAAGTTTCCACGTAGTTCACTGTAGCTTACTGGTATGAGAATGTTTTACTGCTGGGTGAAAATTACTGCGTTTGTGAGCTTGTGAATTTCAAACTGTTCGGCTGCTCGGAGAAGATGGAGTGCTGGATCGATGGCTGCTTTTCCCTTTTATATTGGAAAGAAAAAAAACTGGAAGAAAAGCATAACACCAATTCGACTAAACGCAGCACCAGTTATTTGAGTACTCGCCCAGAATGTCCCTAACTTAAAAAAGTCGTATAACATTAACGTAAAATCGTAATAACTCGTTTACGCGAACACAATAACATTAACATGCACAATTCATCACGAATTACAACAATTAAAAACATCGAAATTTTTTAACAAACTTTGCTTATTGGAAAAAATTATAAAATACCTAACACGTCCATTTTGTGTACTGGCCGGGTATAAAACCCGGCCAATTCACAATCTGGACTGCTTTTGCAGCCCAGATCCGGTCCGGCCCGAATTTTTTTTTATTTAATTTATGTATATAGTGTTTAAATATTAACTTACCATTTTGTCTTGTGGGTATAAAACCTTGATTCACAATCTGAAATTTGCTTTTATGACAGTTAGGCCCGAATTTTTTTTAAATTTAATTTATGTATATAGTGTTTAAATATTTAGGTATTTTATAATTTTTTGGCATTTTTTTATATGTTTTTTTTAATTATTTTTTAATGATTTGCAAGTTTTACTGGGGTTTTCTAAATTTTTCATATTTATTTGAATTACAGAACATGAAAATCGAAATACAACAGACATTGAAAACATAAACTAGAACCTATACCACTGACGTAGGCGAATGCCATAATGTGCTTCCCAGTGGCTTATTCTTGCCTCTCTAGTACCTCTCCAGGCCAACCATATTGGTGGAATTGGACATTCTGTTACCACGTGGATCCTGATCCAGTGATTGTTACCAATGTGAGCCATTGTCCACTCTTCAGCTGTTGATGGAGGGTCCGGAGCCGGTGAGTCCATTTGAGAACGACACTCTAATGGCAAGTATGTCATACTCCCTAACGGAGAATAACCGCATAAGACCCGCTGGTACTTTGTTGCTACAAGACACCCCATATCTGGTAATGTGAAATACCATGGTTGTGCACACGCGCCATGAAACCAGTTCAGACGGATATTTATTTCATCTACCCGTGCTTCTGTCATTTCGTCGATATACATCTGCATGTTGTAGTGCAACTCATCAATGAGTTCTTGCCTGACGTCTGCCCAACGCTCTTGTTGACCGTATTGGTATTGAGCTATGACCCTAAAACCGCAGTTCCCGTCGCCGATGACATCATTATGGCCTCTAATCCATAATTGAGTTTGGGGTGGCATTTGACTTTGATATTTGAATGTTTTGCCAGTACTTGCTATAGAACCTGAACCGTCATTGCTTGGGGCGGAATTCTTTTGAGACTGATCTGGGGTTTCCCAACCACTCGGTAGCCTTTTCCCTATTGCTTTAGGTTTCCTACCTCTCCGTTGTGCTATGAATGACTCATCCACGAACGATTGTGATGCATTTGAATTGTCGAAATACGATCTCATTTCATCCTCCGTGGCAGTCTCGCTGCGGTCCGCCAAAGAAGAAAGCGATCCTTTATACTCATTGTCTAGTCTCAAAGTGGTTCCCCCATGTGAAGAGTTTTCCAGAACACGTTTATATCGTGAACCGGGTCGACGGTCCTCCTGTTTCGCAGCTTCACATGCAATTGACATGCGCACATTAATCCAAAAGTTGTAAACAGTATGTGATCGCAATCACTTGGATCATTATCTATTTCTTTGACCATTTTCTCGATGGCGAGATGTGAAAGCACACCTCCGAGTTTTTTGAAGATCGGCATTGTTGATGTGGAATGAGGGACGATATTAAGAGATCTCTCAAACTGTGTGCGGATTTCATCAAAATGCATTCGAAGTAGGCCATTTAGCTTCGGGAATAGACGGTGGAACTTCTGATTTGAAGGACCCAACCACAACTTGTACCTAGCGTGAGCACCTTCGACTCTGCAAATAATTTACATTGTTGAATGTCAGTTTCGGCATAACTGTAATTATAGGGTAGTTGTATATTACGAAATAAGCTAAACTAAGGTATGAGTGGTGGATTTATGACGATAAATGAAGGAATAACCTGTTGGTCGTGTTAGTTCCATAGTGTAGGATGTTCTTTGTCCACGCCTGGATAAATCGGTCACGGTATGGATCCAACCATTGGTTCCGTACATAGGCCATGGAACCTGGATGCCTATGCCATGCCTCCGCCATTTCGCATGACCGCTTCATAGAGTTCCTCGGTGTCTGCATGCACGATGTGATCCCATCTGGATTTGATTACGGGTTGATACTTAGTACCTACCATCTTGGATAAGTGAGCCTGCACATCCTTCGAGATGTGTCTCAAACCTGATGGGTGTCTTTATACGAAAGACAAGTTTAATTGCATTCATTTCCGCTAACTCTCTGTCGGTAACAAATACCCCCGGTGATACACCACATTCAGCAAACAACACCCGTAATTGTTTAAGCCCCCAAACATAACTTGAAGTCCTTTCGTTGGATAGGAAAATGAAGGCTATGTGATAGTTTTGCCAAGTGGGTAAGACGCCAATCAGTACCACCAAAGGCATGTCGTACAAATTGCCTTGACGTTGCATCCATGACAACTCATGGAACAAACGGATCAGCTCCCTTGTATTTGGATGAGATAAGAAAATTCCCTCCAATATGTTAGTACCCTCCACTTCTTATATATATATATATATATATATATATATATATATATATATATATATATATATATATATATATATATATATATATATATATATATATATATATATATATATATATATATCTATATATATATATATATATATATATATATATATATATATATATATATATATATATATATGTATGTATGTATGTACATATATATATATATATATATATATGTATGTATGTACATATATATATATGTATACATACATATGTATGTACATATGTATATATACATATGTAGATACATATGTATACATATATGTATACATACATATGTATACATATATATGTATACATACATATATATATATATATATATGTATACATATATATATATATATATATATATATAATGGTTTCTTCTCAAGAGTTCCTCGAAATACACCATTGGGGCTAGGGATCCCATCTCCAAACGTTGATATTTCTGGTCAGCATTGTATATTTGACGTAGGTTAGTACATGTGCCCGGAAAATCCTGATTAAGTTGATCGAGATTTTTCTAGGTGCCATTCCGCACTTCAACATCTCAATCACCCGGTTGTACTTTTCGCCAGTGAGCTTGGTGGCAGACGTGTGCCCATGGGGGGAATTCCCGAGTGCATGATTGTGTTTCTCGTGGCCCTCTTTGAGAAACACTCTCCACACCCCTGGATACCTCTCGTGCAACTTAACCTCAAATGGACACTTGAGTTTCTTTGACCCAACGGAACTTCTGGATTTCACTTCGGGATCAGTTGAAGCCGTGTTTCTGTATTCACCACCTCGCTCACAACCCATGTAAACGTGTCTTGGTTTCGAATGTGAGATCGTGAAAAATATATTGTTTTGTACACCAATATCTCGCACCCAAGTTTCTGCAGCTTCCCGAGTATCAAAAGTCTGATTATTTTGAAAAAATGAACTGCAATTGGGGAATTCAGGCTCACCGTCGGATGAAATATATGAATTTGGGGCGTGACTCGTTGTGTACGTGTTTTTTTTTGAAGTGTTTAGAATATGATTAGTGTTTCGGGTTTCAAGTGTTTAGAATATGATTAGTGCAGGGGACCATTTGTTTGAAGGGTGAAGTGTGAATGAATTGAATATGATTAGGTAGGGGACCATTTTATAGAGACAATGAATGAATTGAAAATGTACCTCAATTGATTGTGTTAGTGTTGTGTTAATAGAGACATACCGTGAATCGAAAAAATGGGATATATTTGTCATTAAAACGGACAAAGCCATGCAATTGTCCCATCCGGACAATTGCATACATGAATTGTCCCGGATGGGACAATTCATGCATGCTTGGAAGCTTTGTCCTTAAGGACAAAGCAAGCCCATGCTTTGTCCTTGGAAAGGGCAAAGCATGGGCATGCTTTGTCCCAAGGGTCAAGTGATGCTTTGTCCTTGGAAAGGGCAAAGCATGGACATGCTTTGTCCCAAGGGTCAAGTGACCCTTGGAAGGGTATCCAAGGGTGATTTGACCATTGGATACGGGTCGGGTCGGGTCAGTCGCTTTTTCCTATAGATACTCTATACCTTAACTAAAAATTTACACCACAACACTCTTTTCTTTCTTCTTCACTTAAACATATTATTCTTATTTGATAAAACATCACCAAAATCTTAAGCATCTAAATGGCAGGAATCTGGAAGGTAAAGATATGATAAAACATTAATAAACTGTATTATATTTGATCGTTCATCTTAAGATATTTGACTGTTCATGTTTCTCGTCGAATTCTAACACTCCGATCATTCTTATTTGATTGTTTCAGCACTTCACTAAGGGCGGTTCATCCAAAGATCGCGGCAGTCCATCAAAAAGAAATGCCCCGGATATCCCACATGTGTCAGTCGACAAATATTCTGGACGATTGAGAGAGATTGATGGAAGGGAAAGAGGGCTGTGGTCGCTTCAAAGAAGAGCTCAAGGTCGAATCGCATGGCGATCCGATTTGATTCGGATGCTACTGAAAACTTAATAAGGGACTCAGCCGAGTCACCCCCGACCATTGACAATGCAACAAGGGCAGAACTTGAACGTCAACTGAATGAACAGGGAGGTAACGAGTCACCCCCGACCAATTCGTACCGGCCAAATACAAATGTCGACGACACCAATTCGTCGATGCAAGGCATCGACACATTTTAACGACACCAATTCCTATGCTTACGGCAAAGATGGAGAGGAAGCTCTAATGATCCCACCAATCAACCACGGAAGAGCTAACATGTCATTGATGGAGGCCGTCGGATCCGGAGTTACTCAAAGGATTTCTAGGCCACATTGCTCACTCCATATGGATTGGAAATGTAAGCCATTCCATTCTGATCTTTAAAATCCGGATTCATATTCACTATAGTTAACTCATTCTTATTTATTGTTTACTTTAAAATGTCGCAGGATCGCAATATTCTAGGGGGGTTTCATCAACACAAAAAATTGACCAAGTTCGAAGATTATTTGAACGACAATGTCAACAATGTTGTCAACAACAGCCTTCTCTCACACTTGCCCACCGTTATGCAACCGAAGATCAACATGCCTTTGATTAGTGCATTTGTTGAACGGTGGCATCCTGAAACTAATAGCTTTCACTTGTCATTCGGTGAGATGACTATAACTCTGCATGATGTCCATTTTCTATTAGGAATTCATGTGCAGGGTCGTGCGGTGAAGGTGGTGACTCACGGCGTAACAAATCGTGCACTTATTGTCAACTCATATGCAAATGAATGATGCATTGGTGAGGGCCAACTACAAAAGTGCTGGGTTCAAGCGTAGCACGATTGAGGATGCTTTAAAAGCACAAACTCTACCACCCCATTCACATGCTGTCATGTACCTGTTGTGGTTGTTAGGCACATCGTTGTTTGTCGACAAGAGTAGTACTCGAGTACCAGCTGTGTTGATACGGAAATGTGTCCAATCCGTTAAGGGCGCCATAGAGCATGTCCTAGAGCGCATCAAGGATAAGATAGCCATCCAAAGCTAGTCCGACCTTCGAGTGGTCCGTCCTAAAGGAAACCATCTCAGGTCAACTAGTACTCACAAGTCGACGCGCCATTTCAAAGGTCCCACCAAGCTAGATGGATGACTTCGAGCGACAAAGGTTACTGGTCCTCCCAAGTACCGCAAACGATCGATCTAAGATGCTAAACGGACCGGACGAGAGAATCTCGGACGCCACCAGTACAGTAAGACCAAACGTATTTGACAGAACCACTGAGATGCTTCCGTGGAACTCTAAGGTCCGGACGCCTTAAGTTACCCAAGGCAGAGTCATCCAATCATGCGGATCTGACCGAGGGACTTACACGGACCCAACGTGCGGAACAGTACTCTCAGAGGGAAAGGACCAAACTACCCTCCCAGCCCATTAATTAGTATTGGATTACTATTCACTAATGGGCCATGGGCCAAAGGTAGCATTGGTGTCCAAATCTGAGGCATACACTTGGCATCATCTTGTGAGCTACTTCATAAGTATATGATAACTATAAATATAACACAAGGTCCAATACCTTGAGGTAAGTGAAATCCCCTAGGAAATTGTGTTGTCAATCCGAGGATGGGCTGGCGGTTAATGAGGAACTACTAGGGTTTGGAGGAGGAACTGTTCGACCAATAGGAAGTGTTATGTTACACGTTTCACTCGGAACCTTCCCGGCCAGGGTAACACAGTTGGTCCGATTTGTCGTGGTTGATCGGACCTTCGACTATAACGCCATCTTTGGGCGCCCAGGACTCAATCAATTCCGGGTATTTCATCCACCTTACACAACAGAATGAAATTTCCAACACCCTTCGGAGTAGGAGAAGAGGTAGGAAACATCCGAGAAGCTTGGGAGTGTTACATTATGTCCACGAGAAGGGCATCTGCTCCCGTTTTGGCAGTCACGGTGACCTCCGATCCGAGATTTGTTCTCCCGCCCAAACAGGAGAATCCGCAGATAGGGGTAGGAAGCCAGAAGGAGAAGTTCCCTAGAAATTCACGGATCGAGCCTCACGAAACTCTCAAGGAAATCGAGATTGTTGTTGGAAGCCCGGATAAGAAGACTAGAATCGGAACAGAGATGAGCACAGAAGTGGAGATGAAACTTATTGCTTGTCTCCGAGACAACAGGGATGTATTTGCTTGGAGTAATCGATGATTTGAAGGAATAGATCCGAGAATCACTGTTCACCGTCTCGAACATGGATCCTCGATCAAATATATCCGAAGAGGAAAGACTTTGGCCCGATCGAGGACGCAATCATATCTCTGAGTTGAAGCTCTTGAAAGCCGGGCACATTGAAGAAGTTAGATACTGACCGGAGTCTGTAATGTGGTACTACGAGAAGGCCCAGAATGTGGAGGATGTGCAATGACTTTACAAGGCTCAACAAGTTTTGTCAAAGGATCCTTATCCCCACCTCGCATAGACCGGTTGGTAGATTCTACTGCGGGATGTGCGCTCCTAACTTCATGGACGCATATCGGGCTTCTATCAAATCCGGATGGCCAAGGGCGACATCAAGAAAACTTTCTTCATGGCAGAGGAGTATCTTGTTTCAAGGTGATGCCATTCGGGTTGAAAACGCGGAGCTACGTCAATGGTTGGTAAATAAAATGTTCAAGGGGGAGTTGGGCAAGACTATGGAAGTCTACGTAGATGATATGCTTGTTAAAAGTAAGACTGAAGAAGAGCATATTGAGCATCTCAACAATTGCTTTTCCATTCTTCGGAAGTATGGAATGAAGTTGAACCCCGAAAAGTGTACGTTCGGGGTGAAAGGAGGAAAGTTTATGGGATACATGGTCACAGAAAGAGGGATAAGTGCAAACCCTGAGAAGATCAAGGCAATCAGATTTGCCCCATCCGAAGAACCTCAACGAGGTACAACAGCTTATTGGGCGTCTAATGTCCTTAAGTCGTTTCATTTCTCGATCTGCAGAAAAGAACCTTCCGTTCTTCAAAATCCTCCGGAAGGGAGAGAGCATTGAGTGGACCGCGGAATGTTCTGAGGCTTTTGAAAATTTGAAAAAGTACCTCCATTCCCTCCATTTCTCTCAAACCCGTGGAAGGAGAACCACTCTACCTCTACCTAGCAATCACGGAAGAGGCAATGAGTTCCGTACTAGTGCGGATTCAAGCTAATGATCATTTACCAATCTACTATCTTAGTAAAGCCCTTGCCGGGGCGGAGACAAGATATGTGAAGATTGAGAAATTTGCGTATGCTCTGGTTTACACCGCCCGACGGTTGAAACCATATTTTAAGTCTCACGAAATAGTGGTACTAACTGCGGAACCTTTGAAACAGGTCCTAGGAAAGCCCGACCAATCAGGACGACTCTCTAAGTGGGCGATCGAGCTAAGGGAATACGACATTTGCTACCAGGCTCCGTCAGCCAAAAAGGCTCAAGTCCTCGCCGACTTCTTAGCGGATTATCCAGAGAAGGATTCAGAGAAAGTCCCTGACAAGCAGGTGCTCGAGTGCTTAATCACCAAGCATATTGTCCGAAAGCGATTCATGAAAGTTCAACCCGGAAAACCTCGAGGAAGCCCAGTTCATCAATCGGCCCTTTCCTTTGTCAGATGGGGAAACTCGGGTCAACCAAATGTTTCTACTTGGTGATGTTCCCAGAAACTCCAGTGCTGACAACATCAGAACGAAAATCACGGAAGGGGATGAACCAAGAGCGGAACCTCAGCAGCTCGCAGGAGATCTCCAAACCCAAAAACATCCTTCCGGTATCTGGACATTGGAAGTGGATGGTTCTTCCACTGGTAGAATGGGAGGAATTGGAATCTACCTTAAGAGCCCAGATGGCGCGGAACTCGACTATGCGACTTCCTTAGAGTTCAAAGTTACCAATAATGAGGCTGAGTATGAGGCACTTTTAGTGAAATGCGTCAGCAAGTCACTCCAAGCCCGGAAGGTCAAAGCTTACACGGACTCACAGCTCGTCGAGGCCCAATTTTCAGGAACTTTTGCTACAAAAGGTCCTTCGATGATCAAGTATCTTGAGCTACTCAAGAATGAGGCCAGCCACTTCGAGGAATTCACCTCAGTAGCTCGCAGGAGATCTCCAAACCCAAAAACATCCTTCTGATATCTGGACATTGGAAGTGGATGGTTCTTCCACTGGAAGAATGGGAGGAATTGGAATCTACCTTAAGAGCCCAGATGGCGCGGAACTCGACTATGCGATTTCCTTAGAGTTCAAAGTTACCAATAATGAGGCTGAGTATGAGGCACTTTTAGTGAAATCTAGCCAAGTCACCCAAGCCCGAAGGTCAAAGCTTACGGACTCACATTTCGTCGAGGCCCAATTTTCGAACTTTTGCTACAAAAGGTCCTTCGATGATCAAGTATCTTGAGCTACTCAAGAATGAGGCCAGCCACCACTTGAGGAATTCACCTTAGAAAAGTTTGATAGAGCTTGGAAGAAGAGTCGATGCCTTGGCAAAATACGACCGCTCATGAGGCTCTAGAACAAGGAGAGTAATCCTACTCACCATTCTTGACTCATCCGTCATGAGTCCCAGTTATGATCATGATACTTGACACAGAAGAAAGCTGGATGGTGACATTTTAAATATCTCAAGGACGGATCTTTGCCAGTCGATCCGAAAGAATCAAGGAGTGTGCAATGCCGAGCAAATAGATACTTTATAATGGGTGACGATTTGTACAAGAGATCTTTTTCCGGGACTCACCTGAGATGTTTGAACCCACAAGAAGCACAAACCGTGCTGGAAGAGATACACAACGGAAGCTGTGGGAGTCATTCCGGGGGGAGGACTCTCGCCCAGAAAATCATACGACAAGGCTACTATTGGCCTACCATCGGTAAAGATTCCGCCGACCACGCCCGGAGATGTCAGGATTGCCAATATTACGCAAACATCCCACATCGTCCGACGAACCCTATGATTCCGTCAATCATAGCGTGTTCGTTCGATCAGTGGGGTATCGATATTGTCGGAACATTTTCGAGGGGTACCCAACATAAAAAATTTCTCATTGTGGCGGTAGAATATTTTACCAAGTGGGTAGAAGCGGAGGCTGTAGCGACTATCACGGAAAGTCGAGTGCGGACCTTCATTTGGAAGAACATCATTTGTCGCTTCGGCCTACCAAGAGTTCTAGTCTCGGATAACGGCGCTCAGTTCTCAGGCAGTAGGCTCAAGGAATGGCTTGCTTCCTTCAAAATCGAACAACATTTCACATCCGTCGGATACCCACAAGCCAATGGTCAGGCTGAATCCACAAACAAGACAATAGTCAAAATCCTGGAGAAGCGTTTGAGAACTTCCCGAGAAAGTAAGGGCGACACGGAAGGCGTGCTATGGGCTCATCGCACCACTCCACGGACTGCGACCAAAGAAACTCCATTCTCCTTGGTATATGGTTCGGAGGCAGTCATACCGTCTGAGATTGCCGTTGAGACTTTGAGGATCCAAGAGTTCGAAGGCAATGCAAACCGAGAAGCTCGGATATCCGACCTAGACTTGCTCGAACAGAAAAGGTCTGAGGCACTGGCGAATATCCATAGGTATCAGGCAACTGCTGCCCGAACCTACAACAGGAATGTTCAAGCGGCTAACTTGCAAATCGGAGACCTGGTGCTTCGACGAGCCGACATTTTGAACAATATTGGAAAACTCAAGCCCAAGTGGGAATGACCCTACAAGATTATCGGCGCAAGAGTGAATGGCAGTTATGAATTAGAAGGTGAGAACAGACATCCCCTCAAGCGTCCGTGGAATGCTAGGAACCTTCAGAAGTTCTATGCATAGAGATAACTGTGCGGATCTCCTTCAGATCGATTGGTCATTTCAGTTTCAACAAATTACTACACGGAACTCCGCTTGATTACATTTTCGATCCTTTTATCATTGGCCTTAGAGCCCACAAGTTATAATTGAATTTCCGGCAAATCAATACAACCTCTATCTTTCGATTTGTGATCTTTCGATCCATGCATATATGATTTAACGTTCGATTAATGACAAGGAAAGCAAGAGATTTCATTCATACAAAGACGAATTATACATAATCTTGTCTGTACAATTTACAATCTCGGATCGATATCGGGACTTACAGACGCAATATGAAAAAGGCAGAAAACGTCTCTAAAGATACGTCATCTCCCAGCAAAGATCGTTCTCCCGTCGGAAAAAGCTTCTTCCATGTCGAGTGGCGAACCTGGTTTCCGCGGAGGCCAGGAACTCGATCTACCTGCACATAGGAAAATGGTTAAACGTGGTGGAATCCCTCATGATACCACCAAAACGTGGCATTGCAAATCCTGTGCCCGGGGAAAACAAAGTACGGACAGGAAGAGATTTCCGCCTCACCGGCTTTAGAGACTCAAACTCTCTTGAAATTCGGAAACCATTTCCAATATAAGAGAGATTTGAACCACTAAAGTGGGGTTGGAAGAAAGCAGAGGAGACGGACGGATATACATTCAAACCGAGATCTATGCTTTTCTATGACTGATCTTCAACAATTTTCCCCTCTAGACCCACGCCACTCTCAAGCTCAGGATGAACGCCGACTTGAGAGTGGACGGAGTCTCGAGGGGGGAAACTATTCAAGGAATCATCTTCTTGCTAATTGAATAGGTATGGAAATTGGAAGTTGGATTTGCACAACCAAGGCCAAGAGGGATCCGGAGTATTTATAGAAGTAACGAACCAATAGGCGTCCGACACGTCAGAACTTCGACGTTGATAATGGGCTTAAACTATTCATTTGGGTTGAACAGTGTTGGGCCAGACGGGTTTATCCAATCAAGCCTAAACAAGCCCATCAACCACGTCCGAGTTTCTTAGTCATTTTACAAAAATATGTGCGTCAATATAATCCGACGAAGCTTGCACAAGAAAAAGATGGCGATCTCATCCGAGGAAAAATAGTTCGAATTTTATAAACAAAATTATCCGAACATTTACATAACAGAAGTACAATCTGGAAAGATCCAAGGATCAGTACATGCTTCCACAGGGCATACCCCGCCTTGTTCCTTTACCAGATCCCAGAAGTGGAGCCCTGAGATTTCGAGCCACCACCGCGAGCTTCTTGAGCTTGCTGCTGCATTCGGATCCTCCTGCGGATCATCCTCACAATCCGCTCCCTTTCTGAGGCTAGCCTACTAATTATCCCCGGACACGGAGGAGGGTCCCCTTCGAAGTCAAGGATGATTGGGTCATCCGCGATTCCCTTTCCGGGATAATATGGGGGATGCTTGACCCCGCAGGCACAATCCACCCAGTGACGGAAGCGATCAAACCTGAAATGGTTTAGTTCTCTGGCTGCAGCGGACATTTGGACGGACTCTCTGGAAGGATAGGGAAATCTGATCAGGAGAAAGGGTTAAAAAGTACAACAGTAAGAAAGGGTACTTACCCCTTTCTTATTTATAGTAGTGACAAACCCGTACGATCTCAACACATGTCACTCATCCGACGGCTTGGAAGTTGATGGGACGCAGCAATAATGACAAATTCACTGTTTCACCTTCCTCCCTTCTAGAAGAATCACGCATCCCAAAGGTCGATTGAATTTAGCAATCACGGACGGTACGAAATTCGTGAAACGATGGTTTTGACTCCTACGGCGGACGCCATCTACTGCGATCCGTGTTCTTTAAAGATGTGTTTTATGATAGTAAAACATACGAACGATGAACAGAAGCAAACAAAGCGGAAAACAGGCAATGACTCGGATGGCGAAATATTGTTTCTGAGCGGTTAATCTGGATAAAAATAAAGCGGCATTGTTCAAGGCATTGTTCCGTTACCAAAGAGATGATTCGGACATTACATAAGTTTCACGGGCATACCCGGATTCTTCACCGAGGATTAGGTGGCTCGGACTGTTTCTTCAATTCGAGGCGGATCGTGATGAGCGAGTTAGCGGCGACTTGGGCTGACAGGGACTCCATGAGCTCGAACAAGTTGAAGTCTTCAAGAAGACCAACTACCCGGGAAGGCATGTAATACATCCTTGAGGAAGGCCGGTAATTCTCGAGCAGGGGAAGCACACCTTTTGTAAGGCATCCGGCACACACTTCGGAAGGAAGGGTCCACCGTTCTTGATCTCCAATTCTCCTTCCTCAGTGACGAGTTCCGCAAACTCACAAGCGGCCAACCGATCGTCCGAGACAACATCCACGGGAACTTCCACGCCGTTAGCATCCGCATAAGGGTTTAACCCTTCCGCCTTCCAATTGAAATCTTGAGGAAGTAACCCCTTGGACTGTAGTTGACCGATTGCAGCGGAGAACCCATTCAGTCGAGATTCGTCGGACTTGTCTGCCATGAAGAACTTGAAAGAATCCGACCTCATGAAATCCCGGCCCGCCTCAAGACGAGAGTATTGGAGGTCTTCAAGCAAGAAATCCTTCATGTCTCGGAAGGCTCTCATTGATTTCTGGCTGAAACCCTCATGCCAATCCAAGTCCGCCTTGATTGCCTCCCAGCTGGTCTTCAGCTTATGGAACTTCACCTCGTGCTCCTTCAGCTGCATCTCCAACTGCTTCACTTTTTCGGCCTCATCCGCGGACCTGGCCATGGCCTTGAACAACTCGTGCTTAATGGTAGCCCGCTCACTCGCCTTCCACTGCATATCTCGGATGAAGCACCCAAGCTTCAAAGAATTCGTATAGACATAAGTCGTACGCTTGTCATAAGGACATAATGAAAAAACCATTAGAAGATCACGAACCTGCTGATATAGCACATTGAGGCCACCGACCCGCTCAACCTCGGGAAGTCCGCAGGCACGCTCATACTCCTTATCGAGAGCGGCCTGGTCAGACGGTAAAATGGCGGCCAGCTGCTGCCTCTTGCTTGATTGGGAGGCCTCCGCGGGAGCTCTTCTCTTCCGCCCAGACGTTATGGCATCCCGCATGAACACTTCTTGTTGAGGCCCGGATCCATCAGCGGATGGTGGTCTGGAGGCAGTAACGCTCCGAGTAACAGGGGCTTTGCCCTTGTCAGGCACGCCGAGGGCTTGCGGATCTTCTCCCGCCTTGTTCCGCCTCTCCTCCTCTGCGGCGAACACTGCCACATTCTTGGGATCTCCCATAGGAAGACCAGCGGACGTGTTGATGATCTTGGCCCTCTGACCGACGGCGACCTCCATAGATTGTTGCTCTCTCTGCTGCCTCTTCTTTTCAGCGAGTGTCGACATGATATAGTCGAACCAGTGAGCTACATAGCAATGTAAACATTTCAGAACGCGGACGAATAACAGAAAAACAACAGGAATATAGGAGATGAGAAAATTCATAACGAGACATTCAAAACACGGAGTCGCACAAATCATAAGTTAGACTCCTTCTTGAAATCATCTTTCCTCCGACTTCAGACGGCCATCCGCATAGATATGGCAATGACAAATTAGTCCGTGGAACGGTAGGTAGCGGATCATTCTTCTTGTGGATCTCCGCCACCTGTGGAGCAACGTTCTTGAGCGACGCCAATCGTGGATACTCTCTCTAAGGAATTTTGTGGGCAGCCCCATTGTTCCCTCTGTCTCGGACATCCACGGCTTCAAAGCCATCCAGATAAAATGTACCTATCCCACCATTTCGACCCCAACGACGAGATGGAGTCCGAGATGAAGTTATAGGGTTTCCTATTCATAAAAGTGTAAAAAAGGGGATTCCCCGGACTGAAAGAGACATGGAAAAGCTGCCTGAAGTTTTCAAAATTCACTGTTTGCCCCTTCTTCTTACAAAAGATTACAAAACAAATAAGGTTACCCAGGGACTTGGGGATAACCTGACTCGGACCTATGCCAATATGGTTGAGGATGTTCTTCAGTTCCGTGGCAATGGGGATCTTCCATCCGCAGGAGAAGGCAACCTCGTGCACGCACATATACCCAGCAGGTGGGTTATAGAATGCATGCCCGGGATCAGGGATCATTATTTCTACAGACTCAGGGATCTCCCATCTTCGCCTCATTTCCGGAATCTCCTCGGGCCGGACCCTCGATGGACAGGTAGGAAGAAGCCCGTCCGCGTTTAGCTCTCCGAACTCGTCTGCTATCACTATCAGGATGCGGGACGAGGAAATTTGATCCTTGCCGCCTTGGCACCACGGCCTTCAACCAACGAAAGGCTGGATTGAGCGGCAGCTACGGAGTGCAATACAACCCGACGACCAGCACCTCTCTGAGGACGGACATCGGGAGAACCTTCCTCTTCTTCCTCCCCGTCTTCACCTTCTTCCTCTTCGCCTTCTTCCTCCTGACCACCATCAGGTCTCCCAGATGTACCAGGATTGGACGGACCTGTCTCTACCACAACACAGTCCTCCACTCCGGCCTCGAACATCTCCACGTCATCAGCCTCATGCCCGCTGTCGCCTGCTGTTGAAGCTCATTCGGATCTATAGCTCTCCCACACCGCCTATAGTCCGAGATTGACCAACGTTCGCCTCATTAACACCTTCTTCGACCACCGCCCGTCTGTCGGAGGATTGACTATTTCATGGGTTACGTACTGGCGTGAATCTCTGGAAGATAAGACATCCACGAGATAGTCTTCTACGGACACGTTCACGTCCGCGGATTCACCGCCCGAATCTACTCCATCCTGGTAATCCCGCACCTCGTGAACGTTTTGACTATCGCTCCCGGACATCCTAGGGCAGAAGGAAACGGGTCAGAAACGATGATTGTTATTGTCCGAGTTCATTTATATGTCTTATTAAGTCCAGAGGTCCGGGAAAAAGTTTAAACCCTAAGATTTTCTATACACAGAAGGACAGGGGCCCCAAGACCCTGGCACACGAAGCTGTGCCACTGGCACCACAATCTGCCCCTTATGGCACGGCAATAAAAGAAACAATTTACAGGCGAACACCACAACCAATACCGATTTATCATCAAGTAAGCATGCATTGTCAAGACGGGTTGTGTCGGACGGGACGTACCAAATAAAAGTACAAGGCATCAGTGAGGAAAATTGGCATATTATAAGCATGCAGCAGAAACACATCAACTACCATCTCAACCAAAGGTATCGCAAGAGCCAATTACTAAAGACAAGCACAATTACGGAAGCAGCAAGGGAAGCTACACTAGACATGCAATGGGCGTATAGCGAATACAGGCAACTTTAACAAAGCCAAAAAATGAGGGGTACTTGCTAATATTCAAACAGGAAAGTTCAACGGACGATCGAGTTTGGATAATGTTCCGAGGTTACAGATCTCAGCTGGATAGCCCAAAGTCTTACAAGTCCCAGTTGCTCGGATCGATCTTGCGTTGTTTGAATAGCTTAAAGATTGCTCAGAGTTTCAATTTAGCTAAAGTGTGAAAGGGACCGATCGCCTAACTATTTATAGGGGCAAAGTGGGAAGGCCAAGCGTCACATCACTTAGGTTTAAACCGCGACCGTTGATCTGTTCAAATCCAACGGTCATGACGATTCACGAATAGATGGCTAACAGCGCATTACGTTTAGTGCCTGACAGAGGAGTCGCGTCACTTGATCTCAACCGTTGAGGCTTTCCAATCCAACGGTCGCATCGTTCCCCTCGGGATCTTACCCCATGGGCCGGACAAACAACTCGTTGGACCCCGTTGATTTACTGTTCGGAGGTCCATCAGGACCATTTCACAAATTTGGCCCAACGGATAACCTCCTACTTGATCTTCCTCGAAAGACTTCACGATCCTAACCGCACTCGGACCCATATATCTCGGATACAATACATTTTTCTCTACGGTCCGGTTATGTGATAACTCTGATCGAGACTAAAGGGGGAAGAGATATATTAAATCCTTGAGGACACGGACGACGGATCCCGACAAAAAGGATTTTTTCCTTTAACTAACGATTCGGACACGCCCCACAGACACGACTGATCCCTCATAGTTACCAACTATCTTCTACTAAGATACTTGGAAACTGGGGGGACATATGTTGATACGGAAATGTGTCCAATCCGTTAAGGGCGCCGTAGAGCGTGTCCTAGAGCGCATCAAGGCTAAGATAGCCATCCAAAGCTAGTCCGACCTTCGAGTGGTCCGTCCTAAAGGGAACCATCTCAGGTCAACTAGTACTCACAAGTCAGCACGCCATTTCAGCTAGGTCCGACCAAGCTAGATGGATGACTTCTGAGCCTGACAAAAGGTTACCTGGTCCTCCCAAGTACAAATACCCTAAGATGCTAAATGGACCGGACGAGAGAATCTCGGACGCCACCAGTACAGTAAGACCAAACGTATTTGACAGAATCACTGAGATGCTTCCGTGAAACTCTAAGGTCCGGACGCCTTGAGTTACCCAAGGCAGAGTCATCCAATCATGCGGATCTGACCGAGGGACTTACACGGACCCAACGTGCGGAACAGTACTCTCAGAGGGAAAGGACCAAACTACCCTCCCAACCCATTAATTAGTATTGGATTACTATTCACTAATGGGCCATGGGCCAAAGGTAGCATTGGTGTCCAAATCTGAGGCATACACTTGGCATCATCTTGTGAGCTACTTCATAAGTATATGATAACTATAAATATAACACAAGGTCCAATACCTTGAGGTAAGGAAGATCCCCTAGGAAATTGTGTTGTCTCCTAAGTCCTAAACATCCTTGATTTCATTACCTTTTCCATTACTATTGCATTGAGAGCTTTCATCTCTCCTTTGAGTAAAGCCTCCTTCCGGGTTGACTTAGGCAATCCGGGTAACCCATTCTAACCCCCCCCCCCCCCACTTAGTCCTTTCAGGTACTCTTGCTCGGACAAGCCTTCTCTCGGACTTCAAGTTGGAGGTGGATCTTAGATTAGGTTACTTGTAGTAGTAGTGTTGGTGTTTGAGGTTTTATCCCTCAACAAGCTGGATTTCTACCGTTCCTAAATCAGCTGGAAGAGGTTCAAACGTACGCATGGGGAGCTGCTGCACTTGCCAATCAGTATAGACAGTTGGGAATTGCATCACGTATTGACTGCAATCAAATAGATGGATGTCTCTCACTTGTGCAGGTTTGCTAGCTCTATATAATTTTTACATTTTATCATAACTTGAAAAGAGAATACATTTTTGTTGAAGTCTTTATATGATTTCAGATGTGGATCTACAAGCACTTTCCTTCTTTTGAATCATGGAACTTGGGAACCGTCCACCAAGATCAAGATGCTCTACATCTTGCATACAAAAGTGCCTTAGACAATATTGCTTCGAATGAAGTATGTCATCACATTTGTCACGCTTGTCTTCATTAAGATTGAAACTATGTTAAAATTATTTACTTACTTACCTCTTATGTAATAGGTTATGTGGACACCATTCGAACGTGCAGCAGAGGAAGTAGTCCCCATTTCTCAATTTAGAGGAATTATTCATTGTTTAAAGATTACAGAGACTTACATGCCAGACCGTGTTATGCGCCAGTTCGGATATCCCCAACTAATTCCACAACCACTCATACAACCAATAGTTGTCTCAAGGCCACCACAACCGGCATTCTACAAATGTTCATATCCTGCTCAAGACTCCTTCGAAAACTTTCAAAACGTTCGATGTAATTTCCATAATCAAGCACTTCGAGTGCATTACGGATATGAAAGTTTTCCAAACTACAACAAATGGTTTCACGCAGGACGACATAAAGTGACACGCCAACAAACATTTACTCGAAGAGAACATTACCGACCATCCGACATGAATCCTACCGTGGTATGGTTCCTAAACATTCAATACATATACATTCACGACGTTAGCATTTCATCTCTCAATTCTTATTATGTATGTTTTTTATTTTGTAGATGATACAATGGCTCGGAGCTAAACTTGCACGCATCATTGAGCCGAACAGGCATTGTATGAGCCAAAATGACGTATTCGACATTCTCGATGAAATTTGTGAACACTTTAAAGATATTATTCCATTACCTAGTCATGGCATGTAATATTTTCGATTCAAGTTCGTTCGTCCGTGTTCAAGTTGTAATCTTTTATTAGAAAGAATTTCGATTCAAGTTTGAATATAATATTGAGAAATATATATATACCGGTTTGAATATATATATATATATATATATATATATATATATATATATATATATATATATTTATATATATATATTTAGAAAGAAAAACAATAAAAAAAATGAAAAACTGTGAACTGTGCGGGTATAAAACCCGGCCAGTTCACAAAATGGTCGGGTGTGTAACCCGACCATTTAAATAAATGGCCGGGTTACACACTCGGCCATTTTGTGAATCGGTATAAAACTGATTTCACAATCTGCTATAAATTTCAGATCCGCTTTGCCCGATTTTTTTTAATTTTTTTAATTTATGTATATAGTGTTTAAATATTTAGGTATTTTATAATTTTTTCCAATAAGCAAAGTTTGTTAAAAAATTTCGATGTTTTTAATTGTTGTAATTCGTGATGAATCGTGCATGTTAATGTTATTGTGTTCGCGTAAACGAGTTATTACGATTTTACGTTAATGTTATACGATTTTTTAAGTTAGCGTTTTGGTAATCTTTCGAATAATTGGTCTTTGCGTTTAAATTAATTATGCGTTTAAAAGACTCAAGAAAAGGAGCAAAATGATATTCCAAATTAGTACTCGGACTTGTTTCCAAATTAATACTTGCATCCTGGATTAGTCACAATCATATGTCTCGTTTGCCGTTACGGAAATTCTAATACCATTGCCAATGGGTCATGTTTCCATTACACACAAAACACAGGTCACAAACTTCTGAATAGCCTCGAAGGTGCCCAAATCATACATATAAAAGCACAACAACTGTAAATTCTTATTTTCTAAAGATTCGAGCCAGATCAAATAAGTAACACAAAGTCCATAAGAAGCCACGTCTACGCGAGGCTTTGAGTCATGGTCCATAATCACAAGAACGACAGGTCTCTATGACCTTATGCTGAAGTCGCTCATATCATCTGGGTGAAGAAATCCCCTCGGAGTGTGATGATGTATGAACCACAACAAATTATGGGCTCTAGTCCTGCTACAAAAATACCGATTTGAACATTACAAGATAGCCCCTCTTTGTGTTGAAGCCGAAGCTGCATTCGAACCACGTCCCCTCGAGCGCATTCAACATTTTAAGATAGCTTCACCTACTTGAACCTCCAAAAGCGGCTACAAGTCACTCAAAGGACCCACATAACCCCTATAAGATCCACTACATGAAATGGCCACCTCCGACCAAACGCACATACGAGGTCCATCACCTCCCCCCCCCCCCCCCCTTCCGTCCAAGTAGGCGGTATGACGGGACACGGCTATTCAAAAATACGGTTGGGGGAATTCATGCAAGGACTATATATGCTTCAGAAGCAAATAGGGCGATTGGTGCACCCACATAGTACATGCAAGATACCCTTATACTGCCAGCGTGACTAACATCCAAATTTGTCCCTGTGTGAGTAGGTGAGCATTTGTATCATCAAAGACTAAAAGATAGTCCTAGGCCCCAGTCAGTCGGAGTTAAGCCAACACCACCACCTTTTTGTCCCAATTGTATAAACACTCATTATTGTTGGAATTTTAGTGAATGATTGAACTTTCATGAATGATTGGTCAATGGGACCCAACACGTCGGAAACAAGCATTCCGTGTAAGCTTGTATCTCATTGTTAAAACGAATTACACTTTATGTATTAAGTCACTAAAATCGCCAGGTGGTGAAATGGTGATTAATGCATTAAGTGTGTTTGATCAATACATGAATTAGTTAAGTCATCTTAAACATGAGGGTCCGTAATCCTATGTGCTAAAATTCGGGTTAAAGAGCAAACTAATCGAAAAGAAAGAAGCAAAAATTGAAATTATGGAGAAAAAGTTGAAAACACTGTATTTTTCACTGTAGCTCACCGCGGCCTACTTAAGCCGAAACTTTGTTTCGGTTCCGAGACCACTGTGACTAGGGGTGTATTTCGAACCGAACGAACCGAACATTGACCTTAACGAACGTTTGTTCGTTAATATATATCATGTTCATGTTCGTATTCATGTTCATCGAATATCTCAACACTTGTTCATGTTCAGTTCATTAAGGTTTCAACATGTTCACGAACAGTTCGCGAACTATTATAGGTTTTGTGTAGGTTAGGTTAGAAAATACCTCCCCTGTCCTAAATTCAACTTCCCACATTTCATTTTGGGAAGTCTCAATTTGAACTTTTCATTCCTTTAATGGAAATTTTCTATCACATTTTATTCACTATCTATCACATTTTATTCACTATTTCTCCTACTTTATTCATCCACTTTCCTACATTATTATCATATTTCCTACTTTATTCACTTTTATCTTAAAATTTGTGTCCGGCCTGAGGGTAAATGAATTTGGGACGACATGAGTATTATAACTTATGTGGAAAATGGAAATGATAGACTAGGTTATGAAATATTATACTCCATATATAAAATAATATAAAATTATTATAGATATAATTTGTTCACAAACAATTCGCGAACTACCAAACAATAAATTATATGTTCGTGTTCGTGTTCGTTTATTAACGAACATGTTCGCAAACTGTTCGGTTAGGTCAAACTCAAACTGAGCGTTGACTGAAAATTTTCGTGAAATTTTCACGAACGTTCGTTTCATTTACACCCTTAGCGGTGAGGTAGGGCTCACCGCGGTGAGCCCTGTTTGCATCTGAATAGGCGCAATTTTCTCAGAAATTCGAATTTTTCCTTGTATTTTCATGAATGGACACTTCCCCTGAGTTGAATAATTGTGTCTATTGAATGAAGAGTTAACACCTTTAGTGGAATGATATAACTCCTGGGAGAGAGCACCAGACAAGTATAAATATGTGAATAAGTTCTTCACAAGAAAAAACAACACATTCCTACTTGTTTTCTTTCCTCCTGCTCTTTTGTGCACTCTTACACACTCAAACTAAGGTTCATAAGACTTGGCTATCGGAGTGCAACCTAGCCATTTAAGAGAGGTTTTATCTTGGGAGACTGTTGCAAGCAACCCGTGTGCACCGTAGCGGGGCAATAAAGTCTTAAGGAGATATAATCAAACTGTCGACTCTTGTCGACACTGTTTTCTTCTTCTCTACTTCCATACCCGCAGATATCTACCATATTCCTACAATTATAGGGAGAAGTACGGAGGAACACTAAGGAGAAGAGGGAGCAGCAGGAGGGTGAAACATCATAAGAGTCGGGAAAAGGAAGGAATGAGCGTCGAATTACAAAGATCCGACGCCCTTTATAGGAGAAAGCGACAATTACGTATTTATGGCGAGTACTTGGGCCACACAAATGAGCCCAGTCCAGGGGCACGTGCGGAAATGGAAAGCTTCGCCCTCGATTCCCATAAATCGTGCGGCGACGAGGAGTAAGCATAAAAAAGCCCAAGTTTTTTCCAGACTAAAAGGCTCTAAGAAGCCTCGGTTTCAGAAAAAACCCCTCGATTCCCATAAATCGGGCGACGACGGGAATAAGGCATAAAAATGCCCAAGTTTTTTTCAGACTAAAGGCTCAAAGATGCCTCAAAGTCATAAAAACACATCGATTCCCACACATCGAGCGACAACGAGGAGAAAGCATAAAAATGTCCAAGTTTTTCCAGACTAAAGACACAAAGAAGCCTCAGCGTTATAAAAACCCCTTGGTTCCCATAAATCGAGCAACGCGAGAAGAATGCATAGAAATGCCAAAGTTTTCCGAACTAAAGGCTCCAAGAAGCCTCGAAGTCATAAAAACCCTTCGGTTCCACTAAGTCGAGCGACAAATCATGCGTTGTTAAAACCTTAGACAAATTTCCTATAAATATAGGCACAAAAGCCCCGAAGGACCAGTAGGCTCGAAGATACATAGATAAATAAATTAAAAACCATCAGATAAAGGCAATAAGCATCGATCAGACATCACAAAATGAGAAGATCTTACAACCAGGCTTAAGTACGCGGAGGCACGATCAAAATATAGTTTAGCGAGCCTCGAAGTAAGAACAATATGGTGCAAAACACAAAACAGAGCTACAATAAAAGACTACTATTTATATTACTTCATCCGTCCCGGGAATAGCTTTCCATTTACTTTTTGGGTGGATAAAATAAGGTATATATTACTTTTTTTTAATAAAATAGTACTAGTGGGTCCCTCAAATTGATTTTTGAAGTTGAAAGTAGAATAAAATAAAGTTAGTGGTTTTACTTTTGAGTATATTTAATGTTAAAGTTGGGTGAGTGGTTACCAAAAAAGGAAATGGAAAGTTTTGTTTGGGACACAAAAAATGGCAAAATGGGAAGCTATTATCGGGACAGATGAAGTACTATGTAATTACAAGTCTTTTAAAAAACGAGTTAACGAGGACAGGCCCCGTCCTTCTATCACGACGCCTCGTCTTCGTAGCTATCACTGGCACACGCCTCGTCAAGGACCCTCCAAACTTCCACATCGGCCTCCAACTCGACCCTCTGAGCTTCTTCGGTCGCCGCATCAGGAACAGTAGGGGACTCACTCGATCCAGCAATAGGACCATCCAAGGCAAGCCGAGAGTCTTTGTTGAACTCACCAGCTCGAGGCCACACCATGGTGTTATTCAGCCAGGTCGTCACCGATAAAGGGAAATGCTTCCGAAGCGAGGTCGTCTCTTGCTTCGGCTCGGCCTCATCATCAATTCATCATAATCCACCTCCCGAACGAGTGCATAAAATTCATCACCTTTTAGCACCCTGAAAATTTTGGAAACATGAAGGGTGTCTCGGCAAAATAACGAACATAGCGATGCTTCTAAATTTTACTCGGAAAACAGTCCGGAATTCTGTCGTTAAAATTACAGTCCAGGGCAAGTTACAAACACACAGGAGCTGAGCATCACAGATTCTTCTTCTCCATCTCGGAATTACGGCACTTGCTGGATTTTACGCCGCAATTCCGTGTAAAAACCCTACATTTACCATCAGCATCTTCCATTGGCATACTCCCGTTCTCAATCGTAGCTAAAACCAGCAAATTTCATCTATCTACCTACTCAGCCACTTGATTTCTCTGCTGTATTCCTTGCCATGGCGGATGGGCAAGTGACTAAGCGTGCCAAGTATAAGTCATCCGTCAAGGACCCAGGTGTTCCTGGAGTTCTCAGATTGGTAACGGAAACCTAATCAGTAGTTGATTTATGTTTGTTATTATGCCACCACCAATTTTGTTAAACCTCAATTAGTATGATGCCCGATTGATTTCGTTTCGTTTTGACTGCAGACTAGGGATAGAGTAGCTTTTAGGACGAATGATCCTACGTCATCCACGAAGCTGAATGTTGATTTTAGGCACATCACAGGTGTGTAAGATGGTTTCTCTCCATTTGAGGTTCTATCAATTGAAGCATTGCTTTGGTTTTCCATTATCATGGATATAGTTGGCCAAATTGGTGATCTCGAGTTCGTAGTTGTATTTTCATTCTGTGTAATGTGGCATGAACTCATGTGTTTCTATCAATGGTTCAGTTAAAGTTGAGACGTGATTAGTCTGTTTGTTATTTTGTCAATCCAGGGCACAAATTTTCCAAGGAGGGGTCTAAACTTGCACTACTGAATCTAACTACTGACAAGGTTCACACGAATTGATATCTTATATTAGTTTCTGCAATTCTCTCCAAATTTCTCAATCAGAAGCGTTGTTTATCCATATTCTTGTTTTTGTTTAACTCAAATCTAAAAGATTATATTTATCTTATTTCAGGAAAATTATATCTTCGAGTTTGATAGATTTGCTGACCGAGATGCATGCAGGGATTTTGTTGGTGAGTGAGTTATGAAAAAAGTTGTTATGTGCAGTTCCTCACAATAGATAGCGTTCTTTGTTTGGGTATGTGGTTCATTCTAGTGCCTTCTAAAATGTCCTTTAACTCTACTTTTCAAGTACTGACCACATAAACAAAAGATTCTAACATTGTCTAGAGGCCTAATATTTCTCAAACAATTATGTACCCAATGACAATGAGCCATGGCAGACCTGTTGGTCATCGGTTCAGGTATTGGAAACTGCCTCTTTGCAGAAGTGCATTGGCAAGGCTGCGTACATATATGCTCCCCTCCCTTACATCTGACACCTGGATGCACTTTAGTGCACAGGAGTTTGTTTCCTTGTAAGAGGCAACTCATACCACTTAACAGAACTTTATTTGGGTGATGATTGAGCAGGAAATATTCTAGACGTGTTAGCCTTGTCTGACGGGATGACATTTCCCTGACTATTTGCTGTGTGTTTAATATGACAGGCAAAGCTATTGCCCATCGTGCTGCCCCTGTTAGTACTAAAGCTGTTGTTAGCAATGAACAACTCAGCGAATCAGAAACAACTCGCCGGCTACAATTGATGACGGGAAACAGGTAATCCTCTGCTTTCTCTCACTTGTCAAGCATATAAGGGCACGGAGGGAGTACTTCTTAATGCCTCCTAGACTTGGAAAACAATTTCTTTATTGTTTACTTTCATTTGTATCATTATCTCTTGTACTGACTATTGCATGAAGTAGGCTCTTAATTATGCACTCAGTTCTTACAATAGCTAATGATTTAGGAAGGGTACTGCCACGACATATTATGAATTCTCAGCAACATTTAGAATCCATACATTTTGTTTCAATTAATATTGCTGAGGGATCAAGCTCCTATGATCTCTCACCATGATTTTCCACAGCCAAGGGTCTCAGATCAGCTGAAGAATTGAAAAATGCTACTCTTGTCTTTTGGAGAATTAGAAGTACTATATATTTTAGCTTCTGCTTGTTTTAAGGGAAAATTGGGGAATAGAAACGAATATGGATGGAAGCCAGATTCTTTTTGGAAAATGTTTCAGGAAAATCAAATTCCTTCCACATATTTCCACCTGTTTTGTCTGTTACTTTCTGAATCCTCGTACCAAACATTGGTTATCTGAATTTTCCTTCATTTTCTTTGCACTTCCCTCATTATGTTTTTTCTGTTCAAACATTCAGAGTCTTGGGTGGAAAAATAATTTGAATGCTGTATATTTTGAGGTGGTGAAACAAAAAAAGAGCAAAGATGAAACCTAGATATTGTCCTTGAGCTGCATGACATCAAGCCAATGGTTTTGCATTGTTTACACTGACAGAAGCTAGTAACTTCTCAGACAACTCGCACCGATGACCAATCTTATTGTGATCTCATGATCATAGAAAATTACATATCAAGAAACAGGATTTAAATAATAATCATCTGTCTTTTGACTTGACTTCAGTTAGCGAGATAAACTGCTTGTTACCTTTAAAATATAATCAGCTTATATAACCTGACATAGATCAGAAGTCTGTGATCGATCATAAATTGCAGACAGCTTGGCGCTTCGAAGTACTTGTACGCAGAAACATATTAGAAGCCAATAATCCCTCTCTTCCGTTGGATTGTATACGTGTTCCATTTTACGCCATCCCATTGAATTGTATGTGTTGCTATTTTTTGGCAAACTATATCTCATACATTTATACCACCAAGCCAATAACACATTTTACAAACCTCCTAAACTCAGTTCCAGAAGAAACATACATTCCCTCTGTCCCATAGAAGTTGTCCTTTGCTTTTCGACACGGAAAATAAGGAGAGTAATATTATACCACTATACAATACATGTGGGGTTTACTTCATAACTTTATTAGTAGTTTGTTTGATTAATTAAGTTACTTTATCGGGAGTAGTGGAGGATATAAAATTATATAATTGTTCCTAAAATGGCAAAGAAATGAAAGTGGACAACTCCAACGAACACCTAAAACGGCAAAAGTGGATAGCTTCTATGGGACAGAGGGAGTACAATTTAAGTGAATGTAGGGAGTATGATATTTGGAATGGAATTTGTGGTTTTCCTTCTTCTGGAAGTTTTCTCCTGCGTATTGTTAAATCAGATTTGATCATCTTACTCTGTTGTCTGGAGACCATTGGATTTTTGGACAGGATATTTCTGGAATGCACTTAGAGAATGAATATATTAGCTTTCTGGGCAAATTAGTGGACAAGTTATTGTTAGAATATCTCACATCACTTGTGAGTAGATCATCAAAACAACATATAAGGTGGATAACCTTCTCCATTAATAAGACCTTTTAAGGGGATGATGGCCCATCTTAATATGGTATCAGAGCAGCCCAAGTTGATGATGGGTGCCCCAGCCGATGATAATTCCGGCTTGCCCAAAGAGGCTATTATGATTCCACGTGTAGAGCCGACTAACCGCGGCCTACCCGTGAGGGGGCGTGTTAGAATATCCCACATCACTTGTGAGTAGATCATCAAAACAACATATAAGGTGGATAACCTTCTCCCCTTAATAAGGCCTTTTAAGGGGATGATGGCCCATCTTAATAGTTATGAGTTATTAAATCAAAGCATTATCCAAAAATGTGCATTCTCGTAGAGTACCCTAATTGGCTATCATTCTGGAAACTTGTCCAACGCTTTATTCATTTCATTTCACCACCAAATCAATCTTGTACAACATTTTCGGAACTTTTTAGTTACTGAATCATAAGCTAAACAGGGCCTAGTGGAGCTTAACTTGATTAAAACCATCTTAAAACTATGTGATGATGGCATATTTATTTTTCGAGATATCCACATGATGTCATCTAGTATTGAATATTCTTAACCGTGTTGTTATTTTTTCAGTTTAGTTTTTAATGTGAAATGGTACTATAGTTGATATAGTTTAAAAATGACAGTGAAATATTAAGACTTCATCAGCAATTTGTGGCTGAAGGCATACTGTCAGAGGCTGAGTTCTGGGCAACAAGGAAGGTTAGCTACTGCAATCCGTATCGAACGCCTTTTTTTTTTTTTTTTAATCTTTTGCTGAATAAACAGAATCAAAATGGACTGTCGATTCATGTTTTCTACTTTATTGCTGTTGTCTTGTCCCACATCTCGCAGTTGTGCTGCATGATCACACTATAAGATTCTGAAGTATCTCTGTGAAAGTTTTCATTAATTAGTAATTTTGTGTTGTAAACTGGAGAAATCACTGTGTTGTTGGTTTAGTACTAAAATAAATCATCGTCATAATTATGATTCATCAATGAAGTGCAGAAATTGCTGGACCAGAATGATGGTAAAAAGCCAAAGCAGCGTGTGGCTTTGAAGAATGAAATGTGGACCGTGAAGCCTATATCCGATGGCCAGGTACGTTATATCACCCGTATCCCTTAGCCCTGGCGCATTAACCTTTTTTCACCCGACGTCACATATGTATGGAAAAATAGTTGTGGTTGAACAGGAGGGCACTTGTGTGCTGTGTTTTATGTCCCATAGACATTCATTTTTGTCCTTCAAGAAGCTATCTTGTACCCGATTACTCGCTTAGTCGCTTAAGCCATTTCACCAATAGCTGGATTGATATCTTCTTAAGCTATTGGCTTAAGAACTCGCTTAAGCCATTTCACCAATTGACATTCACGGTCACCAATAGATGGATTGATCTCTACTTAAGCCAAACATGCTGCACATTTCACTGATGTCTTATCTTTCCTTAGAGTATGCATAGCAGAAAACGGGTCTTCTGTATTTCTCAAGGTTGTTGGCACTGGTCAATTATTGTAGACAGGCTCAAGAAAGGTCATCTTGTTTGACAATATAAGAAGTGGTGCTTGGTGGTTATGGTAGGTCTCATAATGTACCTTATTTGCCAAAGAACGGAAAAGGATCAATTACCTTTTCGGGGTGGAAACGGTCAACTGGAAGTTAGCATCTCGTAATTGGCATCATTAATGATTGCCTCCGAGTGGAACATGATAGTTTCTGGGAACAGTGTTCTGTTTCCAGTAGATTAATTTGCTTCCTTCTTTAGGTTGTCCTACTGCTGTTTGTTCTGCTTCTGTGTGCAAAAACTAGTTAGTGATGCTAAATTTATAATACTATTAGTTAACGGAGATGTACAAATCAAAATCTTCTTTATGATATCTGCTTTAGTTTATGGAAGCGGAATTTATGGTGGTTAAACATTTATGTATTTATTATTATGGCCTTTCACTATATCTACATGAATGTTACAGTGACACTTCTGTTTCTTGTGCTCCAGTCAAACAGGGTGACATTTAACCTGACACCAGAAATCATTCATCAGGCAAGTTTGCTAGTTTCAAATTTTTTGTCCGAAACAGGAATTATAATTCTTTTGGCTTGGGCTGTAAAACAATGGAGGAGAGCAAAAGAAATTTAAATTCTGGTTCATTTTTACTCCCTCTGTTCTGTCAAATTGTATATGTATTCCATTTTAGTCCTTCCCATTGAATTGTATACATATTTTTGGCAAACTTTATCTCATACCTTTATTAGTGGGTCCTACTACTAAACCAATTAACACACATCCTACAAGCCCCCTAAAAATCAACCCAAAAGCAAACATATACTACAATTCCGATGGAACAGAGGGAGTCTACATGTAATTTCTTTAAAATTTGTTGGTACAATATTAGGGGCCTGCTTCTCTTCCTTAACTTTCTAATTATAGTCAGATGTACCCTTCCTACTAAAAAAATTCTTATACATCTCAACTATGTACAGATATTTGCTGAGAAACCAGCAGTTCGACAAGCTTATTTGAATTTTGTTCCGAAAAAGGTATGGAACTTGAAGATTTTTCTGCAAAGTTCCATTTGCTACATATGATGATAAGCCCGACATTCATGATTGATTTTTGCTTGTACTTCCATGTTGCACAGAATTTTATATGATAGTTGTGATATTATCCTTCATTCCAATAGCGGCGAGATATTTTAAGTTTCATTGCCCGAGATAATATACTGTTAAGTTCCTCATGAGCCAAAACTATTAATTCTGGGGCACATGGTAGAATAATGAACATATTTCCTCATTTTTCATTATACATGGTCCTCATAATATTTTATCATGATGTCACACTCTTTTTCTGTATTGAGGATACCTAGTTTGGTTAAAATATAGATACGACAATATTTCCTTGGATCTCTGCAGGGTTCAGTGTTGCTATTAACTAAATTGTATCAATGGCTTGAATGACAATGTAAACTTGGTGACACCCTGAATTAGTAATCCTTCATTTCTACTGTGAACTTTTTAGATGTGATTGTTTTTTATCTGAGAGTATAGTTAATTGTAGGATTGCTGAAGTATTGATAGCATCAATAGGTGTGTAAAGAGCATTATTTAATTATATAAAGAAATTCTACCTTTTGTACTATGAATTTTATGTTAAAAAACATGATATCTCTCTGCAACTGTTGCTTGCAATCATAGTTATCTCGTATTCTGAATGGATGTTCTTGTTCTCCACGAGGATCTAACTGTTATTCCATGTATTTGATTGTATGAGTGCCACACGAAAATAATTTCTACTGAACCTTCGCTGGGTTTCCAGATGACAGATCAAGAGTTCTGGACTAAATATTCAAGAGCAGAGTATCTTCACAGTACAAAAAATGTAGTAGCAGCCGCAGCTGAGGCTGCTATGGATGAGGAGCTTGCTGTTTTCTTGAAGCAAGATGATATGTTGGCAAATGAAGCTCGTAGAAAGGTAATGTCTTCTGATGCGAGTACTTTTGCCGCTTCTTTTGTGATAATTTTCTAATTTCGTCTGCAAAATTGATGGTTCAGATTAGGCATGTTGATCCGTCTGTGGACATAGAAGCTGATGAAGGAGACGATTATATACATCTCCCGGTACATATGCTTGCATCCTACCCTGCAGTTTTACAATTCTAACGCATGTCTGTAAATATAATTTAAGATATTAGAAGCTTTATCTGGGCAGCCCCCCAACCCCCCAATTTTGAAGGGCGCAGGCACGAAATGGAGCCTGGAAGAATTTTTTTATCGTCTTGTTCTTTTTTTTAATTATTATTGTTGCTGTTATTAATTTTATTACTATCATTATTATTATAGTTATTAATAAACTTTTTAAAAAATGTATTATAGTTTGGCGAAAATTCGGTAGCTTGTGTTGTTGTAACGTCGTCCAATACTCCAATTTAGTTACCCATTGACATGTGGCTACATAATGTGCCACACGTGTCAAATTGCAAATACAAAAATACATTGGACCAAAATGTAAATACAATAAATTTTATAGTTAATTACTTGATTACAAATTAGTCCAACTTTATTAAAACGGTCTATAGCATCCCACTTGTCATAAAAAACATTTCAAAATCATCCATTTCATTTTTTTTAAAGTACTCCAAAACTAACAAAAATTAGAATATGATACTAAAAGATGAATAAAAACAACATGAATTTTTTAAAAAATAAATAAAAAAGAAGAAGAAACAAAAAGGTAAAAACTCCATGCAAGAAATTGTCAATGGCCATGGAATCTTTCTTCCATGGTGTATTCAGCTTCCATGGCCGAATAGCCTTGGAAGCTCCATGTAAGGAGCTTCCATGGAGGAGCTATGAATTCCTTTGTGGAAGCAACTTGCATGGCGTTTGGCTTTTCTTTTTAATTATCTTTTTCATACTTTATTTCTATAATTGTATTATCATTTTTATTTTTTCAATTAAATGGATGATGTTGCAAACTATTTGGATACTTGGGGTTAGTTTAGATTTTAAAGGAAATTGGGTATATTTGAAATTAATTAAAATTTACTTTATTTGCATTTTGGCCCAAATTTTTTAAATTTACCAAGTGGCATTGTGCCCTTTAACTATACAGTCGCGTGTCACGGGGTACCTATTCGGACAATGTTACAACATAAGGTACCAAAAACGGTGGGTGGATTACTTAGAGCGATGATACTAAGGGGAGGCTCGTTTGGCATTTCCCCAAGCTCCACTCCTGCTCTTTGGTTCTCACAATTCAATACAATTTTGATTTACAGGCTTAACTCTCATTGAGTATGGCTTGCATAAATGTAGGATCATGGATTACAACGTGGTGAGGTGAAGGATGTTTTGGAAGCACAATATGAGCCATATAAAAGGTCGTTCTCCCAAGATCTGAACCAACATGCGGCGGTTGTTCTTCAAGGAAGACTCGTAGGTAGTGTATTCTTTGAAAGTTGTATATTCTTTATGAGTTTGTAGAGCTCTCGTCTTGGAAAAAATGAGGACGAACTTAGTTGGAGAGTTCATGGCGTTACCTTTGAACAAGCTTGCTACTAGATCGGTTATTAGTTTTTTTTTTTATAACTATAAGCAGTTGGGATTAAGCTTCGGAGTCTCCACAAGGGTTAAGCTTGCTACTCGATCAGTTATTAGATTAGCTCTTTTGATAGAGTTTATTACTTTTTGATACCCTGCTATGAAGGGCGTTCTCAAAATAAACCCTCATAGACAAACAATTACATTTAGGTCCAAAATTTCATTTTTTTTTGTTGACTGGGCCTTTGCCCTTATATCAGAATTTGCAAAACAAGCACGCCCTTGAGGATAAAAAGTTCGGTTTTTACCCAAATATTTCTTCTTTACCAACATGTCCACCGGAGCTCCAATTTACCCGTACAAAACCGTATTTTGACTGTATTTTACCTGATATATATATATATATATATATATATATATATATATATATATATATATATATATATATATATATATATATATATATTTGAGGGACACGTGTCAATTTGTCGTTAAAATATGGGACGTTTAATTAAAAAGTGTAAAATAATTTCATAAATTTCCAAAAATATATATAAAAAATTCTTATAAATTATAAGAAATAATTATATGTATTTTAAAATAAAAAATTAAAATTAAGATTATTCTTTAAGTTGGTTTGTATTTCGAGAATCATAATTCATTAAACTCGTTAATTCTATTACTCCCTCCAATTTTTAATATAAGACGTTTTAGGGTTTTCACACAAATTAAGATAATTCTCTCTTCATCAATAGTTTTGGTAAACAAAGAAAATATAAATGTTACTCCTCCTCCTCCTCCTCTTCTTCTTCTTCTTTGTTTTCAACGAATCGAATTCCTCCGTTCTTTAATTTTACAGAGTCTGTGAAATCTTTTAATTCTTTGCCAGAAAGAATTGTTTGTAAGAGAGGATTCAAAACTGATTTCGGTGAGGAATCTATATGTGATGAGCAATATTTAGAGCTCAACAACTGCTCGTTGTGTGATTTTCACATCTTGGTTGCAACCACATTGAGCTGCTTCAGTTTTTCTACTTGTTGAGGGATTGGAGTTTTCTTTATGATTGATTTTGGTGAGAAAACTCCATGCTCGAACAAGTAAGAATCAATAAGTGTAATACTGTTTACTAGTAATAATTTGAATAATTAACAAATAATTATTAATAACAACTAGTTTGATGATTCTGGAAATTGAAACCAACTTTTCGTAATGTCAAAGAAAAATTAATTTTAATTTTAATTTTTTAATTTTAAAATATAAATATTTTTTTATGATTTTTTTTCAAATTTAATTATAGTTAGGTAATATTTTGTTTCATTTAATTACATTTTGGTCCACACGTAATATTCACGTGACAAGGTTGGCTAAGGCCTGTTTGATTCTGGAATATTGGAAAAGGGCATAAGGGTAAACTCCAGGTTTTAGTTCACTTGTGGTCAAATTCGTGGACCAAAATGTAATTGTTTGTCTATAGAGGTTTATTATGTAATTAGATACGCTAATAAGGTAGTCAAAAGATATCTCCCCTCTTTTGATAATTTAAGCATTCGGGATTAAACTTCAGAATTTATTGGTGCGTCTTATTTGGAATGTATTGCCTTTGATGGTGGCGATGTCAATTTGGCCGGCCCAGGCTTGACATGATTTTACGGGGCTTGCCTGCCTGTTAATTGTACATGGGTTAGGTCTGCCCCTGGATAACACGCACATGGGGCGGTCCTGGGCAGAGATTTTTGCCCGAGGACTTCGCCCGCTAGTAAGTTAAAAAAAATACGGCCCATTGCAATTCCTTGGTGGGCCTCATGCAATTTGTCAAATCATACCTTTGAGAAGCTTTATCTTCTTGTGCTTGTTTGACCATGTCGGGAAATTTAATGATCTGTTGCTTTAGCCTCGTACCAACTTATGCACTTGCTTCTAGATGCTTTACCCCCTTTGTTGGATGAGAAAACAATAGTTTGTGAACAGCAGCTTTAGTCTTAGTTTGGGTGTAATTCACCTGCAATTTACATGGATGTACTTTGCATAGTGAATGCTTGTGAAAACAATGTGGACTGCCCCGAACAAGGACCTTCAATATGATGTTTAGGCATTTGCTTTGACAGCCTCATATCAACATTCAAACCATTGAGAAGCTGTATCTTGTCGTAATTGTGTCGTGGTTGAGCATGTTGGGGAATTTATTGATGGGTGCGGCCTCATACAAACTCCATCCCCTTATTTACTTGCTTTACCCACTCTGTTAATGGGAAGCCAAGAGTCTGCAAGTAGAAGAAGCTTAAGTATAAGTTCGGTTGGATTTCACCTGCAATTTACATGGATTTTGATGAATACTAGTGAAAACAATTCTAGAAGGATCTTATTGTTCTGAAATTGTATGGGAACCTCATTTTTCTTTTGTTTCAACCTTTGGGAATAGATGTTGAGCTTCGAGATACAAGGTCTGTCGCTGAAGCTCTCACCAGGACAAAACAAGGTCAGAAAAGCTCCTTGTCATTTTTACCTTAAGCTGCTCAATATCCTTTCTTTTGTCACATTGAATAGGTTCGCTGATGTTTTAAGTATATATCTGCAGCTGAGTTAGCCAGTGAAGCATCCAATAAAAAATCAGAAAGAGATCTTTCAGATAGAATTTCTCGAATGGCAGAGATTGAGGATCTCCGGGGACCCCAGGATCCTTCAGTTGCACCCTTATCTATCAAGGTTTCACATTCATTAATCATTTAAGTTTGAATTGCAATGATCACCTGCTGAAAGTACTTAAACGTTCTCGATTTTACAAACAGGATCCACGGGACTACTTTGATTCTCAGCAGCCTAATGCCCTAAATGCGTATGGGGATGGCAGTTCTGGTGTAAAGCAAAAGAGATTAAGGGTGAGCTCTAGCGAAGCCTACGGATTATTGCGCGAGCTTGTATCTGACATTAGTGGAAAGGGAATGAGTAGACCAGTTATGAACCAGGAAGTAGCTATGCAGGTATTTGATCTTAATTTTTATATTTAGACATTTTATTTTGGCATGGTTTCTGGTAATACTCATGTTTGGTTCAGGAATATATGACTGCTTTGTCTCCATTACATAATAGGTTCTCAATGGGTTGACTCAGAATATATCAAGCACTAAGTACAGTGTTGGAAAGAATCCACATGAGAGTGTCTTGGATATGTTGCCTAAAGGTACTAAAGAGGACCTCTTACATGTAAGTTATGCCAGCTCTTGTTCTTTACTAAACTCGAGCAATTGGACTTTGGTTAATCATATCATCTTGAACGTAATTTCTTTGTAGCATTGGTCGTCTATCCAGGAATTATTGAAGCACTTTTGGTCATCTTACCCAATTTCAACTAAGTACCTCAATGACAAGGTATAAGTTTGCAGTTTTTTCCTTATCTTTAAATGCCGTGCAGTTTTCGTACTAGAATAGTTAATTTTGCCTAAGATGTCCAAAATTTTGGAGCAATTGTACTTTTTTCATCTGGAGGACAGAGAGTTGTTTTGTGGATGCTTCTTGGAAGCACAAAGCTGTATAAAAAGCTGCCATTGAGTAAATATATAGGGGTCTTTGTATACAAATCAGAAGCAGCTTTAAGTGCCTTTTTAAGTGCTTGGTTTGATCTCGGAGAAACAATTAATTGTAAACACTTTTTTCAAATCGTAATTTTTATCTGAAGCAGGCAGAAACCCCTTGCTTCTTTTCTTCTTACTTTTGTCCTTCATCTATAGAAAATGTATGATTACAAGTTATATACAGAACACGCTGTCCGACATCCATGAACATCTGCATGATGTTATTTCGTGTGGTATTTTTATAATTTAAATTTAAAATGTCAATATTTTGCAAGTTACCCGTAAAGCATACATATTAGAATGTGTATAATCAATTCCTGAGATTCTCTCTGTTTTTCTACCTGGTTCTATTTTTCCGAAGCTGTTTTCTGATCTGATCATGTATTTCAGCTGTTAACGTAAGCACAAGCTCTCTAAGTCAACCCTCTTTAGCCAAATTTTAGGGTCAGTAAAGAGAAACAATGATTAACACAAAGTTCCACAAGTTTGGGGTTTGTTGAACTCACCCCAAACTTAGTCCTCATGGTGTTGGAATAAGCCTTCTGGATTTTGTAGGCTGTTTTATCACGTTATACTTGCTTCTATTGTTGGAAACTTATCTACATTGGAATCTTTTCGTTTACCGTGATAATAAACACTTCTGTGCACAATTCAAGAAGTTCCTCTGTAACTGAAGGAAAACAAAAATATAGCAATCTCAAATGCTGGTTTTCCTAATGTTTATAAATAGGCCTATCTGACCAGTTTAATCAAAGTCTTGAGTTTCTCCTAATTGTAAAGCCAAGTTGAATTATCAGGTTCCTGACAAATCAGTGAAATAGGAGCCTCTCCCTTTTACAAATCAAATGGTGTAGTGATGGTTCCTTTACTTGGTGAACTTTGGAAGCAGCAGCTTTTATTTACAAATTTAGTTTCCTGAATGCTTATCTTGGTTACAGGTATCCAGATTGAAAGACGCAATGTCACAAGTATATCCAAAGTTACAGGTTATTTTACCGCCCTTTACATCCGTTGACTGTTTAACTTGCCGTATCACCGGTATAACTTTCTTTACTTTTTTTTCAGAAGATTAAGGAATCCGTGCAATCAGATTCTAGGCATCAAGTTTCCCTTCTTGTTCAGCCGATGCTTCAGGTATAGCAATGTTCCTTTTGTCATAGCTAGATTTTATTTCACCAGCTCAGTGTTTTTAGTAATGAATCTTGCAACAGCTAAAATTTACTTGCATGCTAAGTTCTGCAATGACTCTTTGGCTGCAGGCTCTAGATGCTGCCTTTGCATATTATGAAGCAGATTTACAGAAGAGAAATACCAAGAGTGGGGAGAAACCCAACGGTTTTACGTAGTGCTCGCGATTGTTTATATTACAAATTTTGTAACTCAAGCAGCAAGATAAATATTTCAGTGGTTTAATTTTTCTCTGAAGAGTACATTTATCATCAGTAGGGCAGTTGTTCAATGATTGAGATGGATTTTCTGCAACTGCATCATCGATTTGTTTCATGGAGATTTAGGAAGGCACATAAAAAGAGAGGAGAAAAGCTAGCTTAAGTGGAATTTTTTTGTTTACTGAAATTTCCTTCATTTGTTGGATAACTGAACCCAACTTTCATAGTGTGAGAATTATATATGAAAAAAATATACATATAATTATGATTTAATTGGCAGCTTGTCAATTAGAGTTCTCATTGTTGTAAGTATAATTTACAAGACGATGGAAAAATAAAATAACTCAAATCAACAATACTGTGTATCTTATTTCATACATTTATGATCTAATTCGTTGGATTTTTATCATATTTGTATTCTATAATTAAAGCATGTATTGACCCTTAAATAATATGCTACACATGTTTCCGACTCCGACTCGCTTTTGTATCTCAAATTATAAACGTGTTCGTTAGTAGGAGTATGATTTTGGATAGGATTTTATCATAGTTGTTATCCTATAGTTAAGTTTGTTATGATTTTAGATACTAGGATTTTATCACATCTATAAAAAAGAAAAAAGTACAATGATCAGTGAATTCAATCGAACAATATGTTATCGCATCACTTCGCTGTAATTATATAGTAGTAATGGATTTAGCAATGAGTCATTCATTAAAAGCCAACTTTCAAACTGGACGGAACTGGAAAAAAAGAAAACAATGAAACTGGGAAAATTTTGCTCTCGTTGAGAGTTGAACTCAAGACCTCCCGCTTACTAAACGGGTGCTCTAACCAACTGAGCTACGAGAGCTTGTTGATAATAATGAAAATACATAGTTATATAAATGTTTGAATGAAACAAAATCAAAATAGGTACACTTGGGAAAAGAATCAAAATATACCTGGGAGAAAAGAGTGCTCGCGCGTCTATGATTTACTTTATTATGGATATAAGATGAGAGCATGCTTCTTAGTTAATCTAAAATCAGTACTTTCTCTAAAATATTGATAAAATGATACAAAATTGAAGGGAAAAGGGTAATTAAGGAGTTAAGGTCCCTAAATTAAAATCCCCACAAACATCTACCCCGTCATAAATCAATGATCGCCGAGAAAATATAGGATTTTATTTATAATTTAGTATATTTTGAGGTCTCTTATAGAGGCTGGTTGGCTACGGATTAAAGCTTAACTAGTTTCAATTGAGTTTAAAATGATGAATAATAACTAAATTTTAACTGAGTTGTGAAAACTTGTATTCGCATTAAAAATCAAATTTTGTAGGTTTTTGTAGCGTTATTATATAGAGTGTGTTGGAGTGAAGTGGTGTGTGGGAGATTTTTAATATTATTTTATTGGTTTTAAAATTATTTGATTCGTCGAACAAAACATGAAGGTGTGTCATGCCAAATAAGCATACTACTTCCGTCCATGCTAATTGTCCACTTTTCTTTTCGACGTAAAATAAGTAGAATAATATTATAACACTATATAGTGCATGTTGGGTGTAGTTTATAACTTAATAAGCTCTTAATTTGATTGTATACGTTATTTTTTTACTTTGGTGCAAGTACTGTTGAATATAAATTTGTATTCAAGAATACTGTGTATCTTATTTCATACATTTACGATCTAATTCGTTGGATTTTTATCATATTTGTATTCCATAATTAAAACATATATTGACCCTTAAATAATACGCTACACATATTTCCGACTCGATTTTGTATCTCAAATTATAAAGTGTCATGATAATAAGTCCAACGTGTTCATTAGTAGGAGTATGATTTTAGATAGGATTTTATCATACTTGTTATCCTATAGTTAGGTTTGTTATGATTTTAGGTACTAGGATTTTATCATACTTGTTCTTCTATAGTTAAAGTATATATTGACCCTTAAATAAAATGCTACATATATTTTTAACTCGCTTATGCATCTGAAATTATAAAGTGTATTGTTAGTAAGTACAGCATGTCCTTTATGATTTTAGTCATTAATATATATAATCACATTTATAAAAAAGAAAAAAGTACAAGGATCAGTGAATTCAATCGAACAGTATGTTATCGCATCACTTCGCTGTAATTATATAGTAGTAATGGATTTAGCAATGAGCCATTCATACAAAGAAGAGTGGGTGATGAGTATTGATGCTTAAAATTAAACTTCCAAACTCAGATTTGTTGAAATGATTGAAAAATAAAATTTCAGAAACATTGTTGTAGTTGCATGGACTTAATTGAAGGTTTTAGAATCTTGAAGAACCGCCACTTGAGAATTTGATTGGACCTGGGGACTTGGAAGGCAATTTGCAAATAAATTGTGTAATTGTAGACCCTTTCAGAAGCGGGACCCCTGGAAAAACTCAAATTCTCAAATGTTGGTCCATTAAGTTTCTGAAATATACTATTTAGTCACTGCAACTAAACAAAGTTTTTCTTCAATCTAAAAGCAAATCTGAGTTCAAAACAAGGTGAATTGGTTTTGGTTGGCTGTCAATAATGGTCTTGTTCCTCACTAGAGGTGTTATTTGGGCCGGTCGCAGAACAGCCCGGCACGCTTAAAAACCGGCCCGGACCGGCCCGTTTAATATTTGGCCCGGACCGGCCCATGTACATTTAAGTTATGTGGGCCATATGGACCTTTGTTTTGTAGGCCCGGCACGGACCGGCCCGTAACCGTTTAAAACCGCCAGCCCGGCACGGACCGGCCCGGGACCGAATAAGCCCGTGAACTGGTAAGGCCCGATCCGTTTAGCCCGGTAAGTTTGGAATTTGAATTTTGGAGTGGAAGCACAAGCCCAATAGGTATTTCCCAATCCCAAGCCCAACCCAAGTACCAAAGTCCAAAGTGGAAACCTAACCCAACCCAATCTTCCTACACGCTGCTGCTCTCATCTTCAGTTCTTCAGTCTTCACGCTGCTGCTCTCATCTTTTTGCCTTGTTTACTTTCAATTTCAAGAAAAAGAGGAAAAGAAAAAAAATTCCCTGTTTTTTCGGGTTTGGAAACAGGGAGGTTTGTAATTTGGGATCATTGGTTTTGCAGTTTCTTGGAGGACCCATATTGGGATTTGTGTTTTGTGGTTGAAACGGATCGAAAGATTGGATTTTTTTTTGGTGTGGGTGTGATTAATGCAAATGGGTATTGATCAAAGTGGGAGCTGTGGGAAGGGGAAGGTGAGCAGTGAGTCGAAGAAGAGCAAGCGTGGAGGTCGAGGGAAGAAGAAAACGTCTCCTGTTCAGAAGCTTTATGAGACTTGCAAGGAGGTTTTTGCAGATTGTGGACCTGGCATTGTTCCTTCTCCAGAAAAGGTCGAGAAGCTTGCTGCTGTTTAGGGTATAACATTCAATCATTTCTTCTTCTTTGCCTTCATCTTCTCCAAGAAAAGGCCCGGCCCGGCCCGTGAACCGGCACGGAGCGGGCTGGGGGCCGTGCCAGGCCCATATTCAATCAAAAAATTCGGCCCGGATAAATACATGAACCGGTCCGGGCCGCCACTTAAATGAATCGGGCTGGGGTGGCCCGGCCCGGGACCGGCCCGAATAACACCTCTATTCCTCACTATAGTCTTTTCCCGGAGAATGTATATAGGACTAAAACGGGTGAAGAGAATCTCATATTATTTCCCCTCCTTTCTTATCAATTGTTGAGTTAGAGAATCTCGTAAGAAAAAAGATCTAGAAAGTGGCAAGGAGACCAAAAGGGCTCTCTTCTCTGCTTAAAATCTTAAGACAGATGAATTGGAGCATGGGATCTTGAATGTATCTGCAAATTGAGAATATGTGTTATTGAGATTAGGTTCATGTTTTATGAGATTTGAATTTTCCGAAACGATTGGGAGTTTCTTTTATATTGATAAATGTATAATTATAATTGTATTTAAAAGAATTTAATTAATTTTTTACTATAAAAGGAAATTTATTATAAAAGTTTATATTACTATATATAGTAACAAGTTGCAGGTTAGGGCGATGGAAGCGATATCGCGTTTTAACACATCGATCGATAATAGTCGAAGAATAAATTGACGATTTAAAAGCTGGAGTTAGTATGTAGTTACTCTCTTCTTCCCTTTTAAATCTCTCCAATGTGTTTACCCTAATTGTACAACAATAATAAAGTGTTTTGTAGGATATATATTACATCTTGACTAATTTTCTAAACGGCTAATTCTGATTGAATAATTTGAGTTGGTTTTTTGGCTTAAAAATAGCAATGCATGCAATTGACTAACGATGAATTTGAATGGAAATTCAAGACAATGACGTAGTAACAAAACTAATACACGAACACTATTATTTTACCTCGCTAGTCGCTATGCTAGTTGAAAAAAGTTAGAAAAATTAGCTATATTGGAGAAGTTGCAACTTAAAGTTAAATATATAGACCGCCTCTTTTTTTTTTTTTTCCTGGAATGCATCATGTCATGTCCCAATTCCTAACCACTACTCCCTCATGGTTTACAGTTGACACGCATTCTTAATTGAAAAATTAAAATAGATTTTTAAAACTAAAAAAATAATTACCTCAAAAAAAAAAACTAAAAAAGTAATAAAGAATGTAATTTTAGTAACAAAATATGTATAAATTTTTATGACACACACATAATAAATGAACAATGTGCTTAATATTGCATGACCGAAAGAGCCGTCACTGATTTACATTCTAAAAATGTATGGTTATGCTTTTTCATTTTAGATTGGAATTTAACCAACCTTTAAACTTTTATCCGTGATATGTTGTCACATCGTACCAATATATGTCATTTTTTGCACACTTTGTGCACGAACCAAGAGACATCTCAGTTGGTCACCCATCATAAAATTACTCGAGACCAAACATGGTTAACTCAGAAGTTCTTATAAATGAATATTGTTCTCAATCATTTAAACTCTCTAAAACTTTAATTTGAAACTTTAAAACATTTACAAGTAGTATATTCTATATTTCAAACATTAACGAATCCAGTCAGTCAAAGTAAAAATGCGAGTTGGCACACGTAAAACCCAACAAATTAGGGGTAGACTGGTTTTACTTTTACCGCGTGTGGAGGTAATACGTTTGACTGTTTGAGGGGTAGGCAGACTACTAGTTTTACCGTAATGCGGAGTTTAAAAACATAAAGAAAATCCATGGAGATAGTGAAAGTCGAACAACTTTCTTTATCCCAAAAACTCTTTCAAAAGGATTTATAAAAAAGAAAAGAAAAAGAATTTAGCGTGCAGTAACCGCTAACAGAGAGAAAGAACGTGATCTCAAAGATACCGACTCACTAACAACACTAAAACACTCCTAATTCAACTGCAACACCTCACTACTCTTATATATCCCACGTCTCTTCTCCTTCTCCTTTACTAGTACTACTATTTTTCGCTTATATATACTACTATACCACAAACAACCACCACAAGTCACAACAACAAGAAGCAGCTCCCATACAAATTCACTAAATCAACTATAGAGAAAAACCATGTGCTGCGGTAAGATTTGCTTTCTATGCACCTTGTTGGTACTAATAATCGTCGCGATCGGGTGTCTCTACGGTTTCGGAGTGTTCACGCATGGATTCCACAAGATTGAAGATAAGGTGCATGGTCTCGAACACCTCTCTACCGGACGCCCCTTTCTAGGTTTCGCACCTCCTCCGCCGTATTAATTACAGGATTTTGATCGATTCGTTTATTGTTTTGCTTTTGTTCCTTTTCGATTCTGTGTTTAGAATAGTGCTAGCGAGCTATCGAATTGAATTGGTGACTGTACAATGATTCGTCTTCATATTATTACTAGTATAATTTAAATTCACTCTACTTTTCATTTCTTCTTTTCTACTTGGCAGAACAAATTCTATGATTGTGATTGAAATGTTGTTTTAATTCAGAGTAGTGTATATTAATTCAGGTGAAACGTCCTTTTCGTTAATTTGAAATTAATTATCATGCAAAATCTATACTGGTTTAGCTACATGATTATAATATTATTGTTTCTATCCGCTAAATATTTTGTTAACTATTTTAAAGTGTCTCAAAATTTAATTGTTGAAATAAATAATCTCAATATGCTGTAACTTGAGGAGTTTAACTATGTGGATCTTGTTCTATATTTTAGATGCTCAGAAAATTCGAAAAGGGGAAAACAAAAATTGCGCCGCTGCCGGGGATCGAACCCGGGTCACCCGCGTGACAGGCGGGAATACTTACCACTATACTACAACGACTTTTTTGATGATATTCTTATTGTTTTAATTACAATATAAACTAAACGGATGCTCCGGGAGTCCGGGTAAAACAGTAATCTGAAAAGGTTAAACTTAAAGCAATAGTTTGCTTGACTCAAACTTCTGCAGCTAATATATACAATGACTCCACTCTGATTGAGATGGCAACTGTCCAGGATAAATGCATCACGAAAACTTTTTTATGACTTTATATTGCATTATTTTCTTTTTCATAGCATCGTTTCCCTTGGAGATTGACTACTAATTAAGAAAAGGAAGACCACTTTCTTAAAAGTGGATGAGATTGGATAGTACTTGTAAAGTATAAACTTTCACAAGACCTTATTGTTAGTATCATGTTGGCCTTTTATCTCATGGATAACGCATCAGAGATTGCGTATAATTAGAGAAATATGAAGAACAATATTGAACTTACAAGGATCGATGGTTGGTCTTCAATATTTAGGATGAATTTGTATCGCTTTGAAGGTTACAATTGCAATTAACAAAATGTCTGTCAAAATAAAATAACAGATGAATATGTAAGTTATCACTTGCAATAACATATTCGGTTACACTTTTCTTATATGAAAAATGCATGCCCGGGATTAGAAGAGAATAAAAAAGAAGGGGATTTGAGTCTAATTAAGTGTTTGTATTCCAGCGTAGTCGGAGTCTATCATAGTTTTTGAAAAGTTATGGGATAAATGTGAAATTGTTGAATATAACCTTTCGCCCCATAAAGTAAATTTACAATTTCGCAACACAATCTTTCACCAGTAGGTGTTTCAGTGTTAAAGTGATTGTCGTATTAATGGAATGTACTATATTTTACACTTGAACTGGCCCACACTAATCATCTCCTTGCACCGGCACCAATGGCGAGAAGAGTTCACTGCAATACATGACCAACCAAGTCAACGATGTTGTACAACATGCATGCTTGGATATCATGGAGGGTAAGAAGCTGGCAAACCAGCCACCTCCGACCTCACCCCACTGATTCTCGAACATTATATATTTTTTCATACAATTTATTCCAGTTTCACTTTGACTTTGACCATGTTTATCTTTGAACAAATTATTTTTGTTTGAATATTTTGTATATTTGAAATAATTTATTTTATGTGAATTTTTGTCTGTTTGTAAAATATCTTTTCAGTTCAGTTTTGTCAATGAAATCAGGTTAGGTGAGTGACAATAAACTAGTCAGCTTAAAAAAAAATATATATAATTTGTTGTTGTCTCTAAGTCGTCACTAATTTAGCAACGGAAGGAGAATCCATCGCTGAATTTAACAAGTACTCGATTATTTAAGTAAGTTTTCGTTGCTATTGGGTTCCAATGTAGCGACATGTTGTTGACGAAAACAAAACCCGTCGCTGAAGTTTTGATCTGCCCCCGGTCTGCCATCGTCGGCTCGTCGCTAGTAAGTGAGGCGACCTATCCGTCGCTAGAACTTTAGTGATGAGTTGTTTAAAGACGGATTCCAAATATGTCGCTGATCCATCGATCCATTAAGCGACAAATTAAAGGGTTTAGCGACAAAAAATTACATCGCTAAATCCCTTAACTTATGTAGTGCAAATCCCGGTCCATACATGTTCGGAGTTCAGACCCCCAACAAGTTCATTATGAGAATTATACGTAGGTACCTCAAATGTGAGTGTATGCAGTGTCTTGTTATTTTTCGATATATTTGTATTCAGAGATAATTATAAAGAAAAATGTGAGAAATATTTTCAAAGATATGTGGAGAATATTCATATTATATTTATTTAAAGTCCATCTATTTTTTAGATAAGTATACATGTCTATCTCATCATACCTTTTGTTTTGTTTTAGAGGAGGAGGTTAACTTCTTGAAGTATGTAATTGTGTGCAAGTTAAAATAATTTATTATTGTAAAAAATATAAAGAAAAAGGGAGAAAGAAAGAAAAATACGACTTCGATTGGTTAGGCTTAGGTGCCATAATTCCAGAGGTTATGGTTTCGATTTACGTGGAGAGCGGGTTTGTGATCTAGTGTATGCTAGTTATGATATATTGAATAGATTGAGTGATGGTGATTATGTAATGATCGATATGAATGATATATTAGTTCAGGTTGATGTAATACAATGATATATTATGAAAATGTATGGGCTGGGATTTGGTACTACGTAAACAAGTGTATTCGGTACACCAAAGAACACTATCGAAGAGTGTCTTTGATATACTATAACAACAGTGTATTAACTACAATGGTTAATCCACTAACACTAAAGCTAATACAAAGAGCAAATCAAGAACACAACGGAAAATAAGAACACCAAGTATGTTTAATAGTGGGTTAATATATTATAACCAATTGAGCCTCAAGGCAAAAGAATCCACTATAATCAAATAATGAATTACAAATTCAATTCACAACTTAACCAAAGTGATTAAGCTGTGAACAAACAACTAAGTAGTTGAATTGAACTAACAATCCTAATCTAGTAAAAAGACTAGGTAAAGCTTAGAAAACTGTCAAATACGTGAGGTGTTATGAATACACTATGGCTGCGGCTCTAAACTCACGTACTTGAATGAACTGCCATCCGGCTTTATATATAGCCTTACAATGTTCAATGCCCCAAAGGTAAGTTCCTATATTCTTGCTTCAGATCCTGACTTTAATGAACACGTATATATCAGCGGTATGATAATAATTGTTTGATTTAGGCTCTTCTGTTTGGGTTAGAACCTATACTTATAAGATCTTGAGATTACCTAGTGTATCGAATTTTAGAGCTTGTGACTATTCGTGCTCTTATCTCATGACACACTTTCATCCCCTGTCTACACATGTCCCGGCATTTTCCTCATCCGTTCCCACCAAGCACACCCAAAAACCTTGTCCACCTATGGAAACAATCGCCTCATCATTATTCTAATGTACGTCAGCATTACCGGAAATGTCTGGACTCATGCATTGCAAGTGCTTAGTAATTGGAGTGTTCAGGCATGATAATATTGAAATCTTCCTTGGCTTATTTGTCTCTTCGCTATCTTTGTGGTTCATTATCTCTTGGTTTTGCTTTATCTGCATCAGCTTTATAATTGCTTGCAACCCGAGATGAGTTTCTAAAAAATGCATTACGAATTAGAAACAAAGTGGGTTACAAATGTTGCAAAATCAATAAAAATTGAGCTCCCAATATAATAAGAAGCAAAATATAGCAATTTGCAAGCTGTCGTTATGATGTCATTGAATTTGACTCCATTTTCCTTTCATTATGCCACAGTTGTGTATTATGCTAATCTTTATAGCCGAAAATTCAGGACCGGAACACATGATTAAATTTTAATTCGAAACGAGAAAGTTAAAGGGGCTGACGCAGAGAATGATTCGGTGTAACTGGATAATACGAGGATATTTATTTTTTCTTCTATTGGTACATGCATTTTTTCCTTGCATGTCATCAAGTATGAAATAGTTAGTCTTTATATCCATGCCGATTTACATTCACGTAGAAGATAATTGAAAATGGGCATGGATATAAAGACTTTTGGATGTAAAGACTTGTATGAATGTATATTAGGGTAAAAGTGAAAATCAATGTTCCTGCGTGATTTTTTAATTAATACTAATAGGTACGGATAATTTATTTATTTCCATATACTACTACTATTCTAGTAATTACCCAAAACATTGGGGGGCCCATATGTAAAAGGTTGACAGTTCATGGATCGACATCTGCAAGATCATGAAGCATCACCTTCTTCTCTCTTCCCAAAAATCTCTCTCTCTCTCTCACTCAAACACAACACTTGACTGCCTCACTCTGTTGCTTCTGTCTCCATTCACCTTCTCAGATCTTCTATTCACCCATCTCTAAACTCCATCACAAAACCACCAACCTCTCCCAGATCTCTCTCCCTCACTCCGGTTCAGCTCCACAGTAGCCACTCCACCGGTAAATTCACCGGATTTCGATTCCACACAGGTTGATTTCATCGATTGATTGATAGATACGACCTGTAGCTACATCAATCAATGGCTTCCGCTGGCAATCCAAACGCTCCAAGCGGAGGTCCGTTCGATGTCCACTCCCTTTTCAAACCTTCTACTCCTCCTCCCGCTGCTACTTCAAACCCTAATCCCCAAAATTACCCCAATAGTTCTACTTCTGCAAACCCTAATTTGGTCTCAGCCCCTTTTCCTCTCCCTTCCGCCTCTTATCCTCCTCCGGCAGGTGGCAGTGGGCCCTACGCCTTCCCTCCACAGGCGGCCACCTCGCCATTTCAGTATCACCCTGTGTACCCTACTCCGTACACCAACCAGGATTACCCTAACGTGCAGCCTCAGAGGTCGATGTCGTATCCTACTCCTCCTCTCCAGCCTCAGGGTCAGCAAACCCTGGCTTCTCCTCAGTACAACTACCAGCCGTCTCCGAATTCTCAGAATCCGAATCCGAGTGCGAGGTTGATGGCGTTGTTGAGTGCTCCAGCTGGTGCGATGCAGGAAGCTCCTCAGCAATCTGCTGCTATGCCAATGCCTCAAATCAATCCGACTTCTTCGACAGGGTCGGATTTTGGGGTGCCGCAGAATATGGCCATGTCGCCGTCCGGTGGGCTTGTGGTTAATCATCAGGGTGCGGTTATGCGGATGCCTAGTAGTAAGCTTCCTAAGGGAAGGCATTTGAGTGGGGATAAGTTGGTTTACGACATAGATGTTAAGTTTCCGGGAGAGGTGCAACCTCAGCTCGAGGTTACTCCCATTACGAAATATGGTTCTGACCCGGGACTTGTGGTTGGAAGACAGATTGCGGTTAATAAGACTTATATATGTTATGGGCTGAAGTTAGGAGCCATCAGGGTGCTAAATATTAACACTGCCTTGAGATCATTGCTTAAGGGTCTAGCCCAGGTTGTTTTTTCTCACTCGGCTTGTGTGTTAGTTTCATTTGTCGCAGTTATCTAATTTTTACACTCCACAAGGACATCATGCTCATGATATGATACTTGTTCTAGGTTACTTCATGGTCTGCTGACCTAATGTGCTCTTTGTTGTTTTGCGATATATCGCTGTATTAGTGTGGTAGTATTAATTTTCATACTCAAGTTAGTTGGGAATTTGGGATGTTCAGTTGTTGTGTTTAACTTGGTGCTACTGCACTTGATAATTGATAGATAGTTGATGTGAAGATGCAGATGCAGTTCAGAAGGTTACTTTATCACAACGTGACTTCATATGATTGAAACCATTGGTCTCAACTTTTATATGATTTCTGTTCTATAATAGCATACGTCATGTTTTGTTAGGAGATCATCTTTTAAAGTTTTACAATTCTTGTTCTCAAGTTTTATGTGATTTGTTTTCATCAATAGCGTATGCAATGTTTGGTTACGAAGCATTCCTTTAAAGTTCAGTGTTAATGATTCTGTTTTGCTTTAGTAACTTTCCGAGTGATTTCCTTTCCAGGGTATTTGAGCAAGCATTCTGACATGACTTGATTTGTTTCCTAAATTATGCGTTTCCTGTTTTTCTTCCAGAGGGTTACAGACATGGCTTTTTTTGCTGAGGATGTACACCTTCTGGCAAGGTAGAGTCTGAGTTTTGCTGTTAAATACCTCATCTTCTTGTCTGTATTATGCTAACAATACTTCCATACAGTGCAAGTGTAGATGGGCGAGTCTACGTGTGGAAGATCACGGAAGGTTCAGATGAAGAGGACAAGCCTCAGATCACAGGAAAGATTGTTATTGCTATTCAAATTACTGGAGAAGGGGATTCTGTCCATCCCAGAGTTTGTTGGCATCGCCATAAACAAGTAAACCTTTCTTTGGTCTGCACCCCTTTTTGGCTTTATCTAGCCTTATGTGTGGTTAACAGAGTAATGATGTGTTCTTTGATAGGAAGTTCTTGCAGTGGGGATTGGAAGGCATGTTTTGAGGATTGATACCACAAAAGTTGGAAGAGGGGAAAACTTTTCAGCAGAAGAACCACTTAAATTTCCCACTGACAAGTTAATTGATGGGGTTCAACTTGTTGGCAGCCATGATGGAGAAGTGACTGACTTGTCTATGTGCCAGTGGATGACAACTCGCTTGGTGTCTGCTTCAGTAGATGGCACGGTTTGTCATAATCTTCTCTCTCTTAAGGCTTATTTGTTACTTATTGTAAACTGCCGATCGGCAAGTGAATGATGTCTTTGGCCCAACCTAAGTTGCTACCGCGCTCTAGTATGTAACCAAGTATGCTCTTTCTTCACGTTTACCTTTTTCAAGGCTTTCAGAATTTAATGCTGGAATTGAGTTTCTATTGAAAACTTGATTGTCATTTAAGCTTTGTATTATAGATTGTAGGTTGTAGCCACACCTATATTCCTCCTCACCAACCACTTGCATATTCTCCTTTTTCACCAATAAACTCTAAGTTGAAATTTGAGTTGTATCTAATAATTCCATATAGAACGGGACAATGGATGACTGTATGTCACTATTTTAGTATGAGAAAAGTATCATGAAGATGTTTGGACCTAGTATTGACTCTTCATTAAATGGTTTTGTCATGATGTTCACTAGCTGTTCGATATCACACTTCAGCATGGTGGACTCGACTCTGAAAGGCTAAAAAAGGAAGAACCTAAATGACGTAGTATACTTGCATAGTTTCACATTTACAATTCAGATTTAATTTATACTACCTCCGTTCCATTAGTAGCTTCCTAAGTAGTTGCTTTATCTAGGATTTAGGAAAATTAATAAAAAAGTTGTTTGTGTGGGGGGTAATTATGTTGATAAAGTAGGAGAGAGATGAATAAAGTAGTGATAAAGTAGGAAATAGAAATAATAAAGAATTGGTAAGTGGGATGAAAACTTAAGCCTTTTATGGCTTAGGAAGTTTCTAATAGAACACCAAATAAGGAAAGTTATTGAAGTTTTTAATGGAACATAGGGAGTTACATTTTTCAAACGTAAATAACTCATCTACCTGTATGTCGTATACTGCGTTATACTAATGTCAAACACATCAAGGTACGGTGCACTAATGTCGAATCGCATAGAAGGTGCTGTGGGAAATATTAGTCAAAGCCATGAGAGAAACTGTTGAAATTTGAAAAGGTTTAATGACGAAAAACTTTCTGGAAGGGGACAATGTTTAAGATCATGTCGCTATGCAATAAAGTTGGTAATGATGAACCTGGCAAAGGAAACTAAAGGATGGAGTTGCTGGAAGAGAGTTCTGAGACATTAAGTTTGGTGGTTTCTAGGAAGCTCGCGTAAAAAATAGACAATGAGTCTGAAACTCTTCCTATTAACATCCGTTCCGTCGTCCAGAATTATGAATGCTTGTTTTCCACTTATGCTTAGCTGGCGTGGACTTTGTCGTCTGCAGATTCTGTACTGGTTTTGGGTGTTAACAATTATCTACATGGTGTATTGCCTGATTCTCAATTTTATGTGTGAATATTTGGCTTTTACCATATGATAGATAGCAGATTGGTAATTCCTTCACCTTTGTCTTTATGGATTTGAGTAGTTGTGACTTGTGAGCTGAAAACAATCGCTTTGTGGTGGTGATTATACACTTGTTATACCTTGGACTACGGGCATTCAGGATGCCTATTGTTGTCCATGATGACAGGATTTGGGGCACGCTGTGGGTCACATCTGCCGATTTCTTGCAACATTGGCAGAATCGGGCAGGTGGACCAGCCTGGCCAAACTCCAATAATATGTCGGGTTCATTCCAAAATGACCGTTTTGGTTAAGAGGGCCCTTTTTTTTTTTTGCACTGGCTGACTGGCACGTGGTCTGCCAATGTTCGCATGCATGCGACTTGTAAATATCTGTTGGAATTAATTCCAAAAGATATATTAGCCTTTTCTGCTATTTTATAACAAAAAAGGCTATTAAAAATAAACATTTTTCCTCTCTATAATTAGACATGAACACATGACATTTAAACGGAAAATACTATGTAATCCAAAATTTGTTTTTCTATGAGGAATTGAATCAAAAAGGGATCTGGCCCATGGCTAGAAATCTCGTCATGGTCTGCTTGCTAGAAAAATTCTCATCACCATATCCATCGTTGGAGACTCTTTAAGTTAGTACTCGTTCCGTACTACTCTAGGGACTATGGTGGTGCGAATGTTTTTCGCCACCACCCATGATGAGATTTCTTCTCATGGCCCACAGCCCACTACAGTGACGGGGTTTTTCTCGTCCCCAGATTTAGTTATTTATATCATTCCAAATGATTCTTCTTTTGGTGGTAGTTGATAGTATTTTCCGTTAAATTATGAGAAAAATGAGGCTGTTCGAAGGGATGAATGTCCAATATCGGTATGTCTGTTTCCGTAGGAAAAATAAAATAGAGTTGTTAGTTTCTTTATGTACGATTAATTAGAGTAGCCAAAATAAATAAATCATATAATACAAAAATGTTCACTTTCGGTGCAAATGATACTATTAGTGGGGTAGATATTTGGGAATAGAGAGTATTTTCCGTTAAATTATGAGAAAAATGAAACTGACCGAAGGGAAGAATGTCCAATATCGGTATGTCTATTTCCATAGAAATAATAAAATAGAGCTTTTAGTTTCTTTATATCCAACTAATCAGAATACAAAGAAAATATTATATAACACGCAAAAGTTCACTTTGGGTACAAAGATTTATTTAAATATGCAAATGTCTGAACTTTCAGAATGACAATTTAACTGGTAATGCCAGAAGAGAACACATAAAGAAGATATGGCATGTTTTTCAATATTAGTTCCTGGACTATTAATTGGTGACTAGCTACTCAAATCGTCTGGCGCACATTGATCAGATGTCTCTAACTACATGGGATGTTGTTTGGTGAATTTTCTGCTGACTTTTGTCCATGATTGCAGATCAAGATTTGGGAAGATCGAAAGTCGCAGCCAATTGCTGTTATCCGCCCACATGATGGCCAACCTGTTAACTCTGTTACCTTTTTGGCTGCTCCTGACCGCCCAGCTCATATCATACTTATTACGGGGGTATATATATGCAACCAGAATACTTCTACTAATTGTGTAACGCGTGTTATCTAAATTTGTACCTTTGACAGAAGCAAATCTTTCTCCAGAAGGAATAGCTAATGTTATTGTTTACGGCAAAGGGAATTGTTTGTTTTATTCCCTTTTCTGTATATCACACTCATCTTTGAGCTGTATACTTGTAGGGCCCATTGAATCGGGAGATGAAGATATGGGTATCAGCAAGTGAAGAAGGTTGGTTGCCTTCTAGTGATGCAGAATCATGGAATTGTACTCAGGTATTGGAATTAAAAAGTTCAGATGCCCGGCCAGAAGAAGCTTTTTTCAATCAAGTTGTGGCGTTATCACAAGCTGGTCTTCTTTTATTGGCAAATGCCAAAAGGAACGCTATATATGCCGTACACTTGGAATATGGCCCTAACCCTGCTGCTACGCGCATGGATTACCTATCAGAGTTTACTGTCACTATGCCAATACTGAGTTTTACTGGGACAAGTGAATTACTGCCTCATGGTGAACAAACTGTTCAAGTATATTGTGTTCAAACCCAGGCTATTCAGCAGTATGCCTTGGACTTGTCACGATGTGTGCCTCCGCCTATTGAACATGTTGTCTATGAGAGGTCGGACTCCAGTATGTCGCTAGGTGCTGCTAGTTCTGAAGTACTTGCTACGGTGGAACCTTCAGCAGGTAAACCTACTGAGGTATCTATATCTAGTTCAGCACCCAAAATATCTGTACAAGGTGGTGCAGAGAATCCTCCTGCAGTAAGATATCCTGTTAGCCCTGCTTCTGCCATATCTCCAAGGGGGCTTTCTGCTTCAAATAAGGAAAGCAACCCCATTTCTTTGCCCACGGCTGGCAATGGTAGCGATATTGGTTCTGTTTCTTCACCACCGCTTGCTTCAAGCCCCAGGGTTTCCCGGACGCTTTCTGGTTTCAGAAGTCCTTCTGGCAGCTTTGAGCCAGGTCTTTTGGCTAATGAGCACAGTGTGGAGCAAAAAGTTGTTGATTATTCAGTTGATAGACCATTGGATTCTCTTAATGCTAATGTGTCTGATGTTGCCTCACTTGATGATGATACAAGGAGTGATCGCAGTAAACTTTCTCAGGATGATATTCCCATGCCTGTTAGCAGCCCTCTTAAGTTCAAACATCCTACTCACTTGGTAACCCCTTCTGAGATATTAATGGCCAGCTCATCCACTGATGTGAATCGTACAAATGAGCCAAAAAGTGATGGTGAGGCAAATGTCCAAGATGTGATAGTTAGCAATGATCCAAGAAACTCAGTTGTTGAAGTGAAAGTTGTTGGTGAGACAAGAATTTCTCAAGATAATGAAATTGGGACTCGTGAAGACAGTCAGCCTTCTGCATCAGAAAACAAGGAAAGGTACTTTTGTTCTCAAGCTTCGGACCTTGGAATCGAGATGGCCCGAGATTTTCGTACCACGCCTCCTGAAACATACACTACGGAGGAATCTGGTCAGTTTAATGAGAATGGTTCTGTAGAAAAAGAAGTAGATTACTCGTCGAAGGATGGTCCTAGTAAAGTCATCGAATCATCAAATCTTTCACAAGCTCAACAACAACCTGCACCTGTTACAAAAGCAAAAAAACAGAAGGGAAAAAATGCTCAGGGATCTAGTCCATCTTCTGCATCACCTAGTGCTTTCAAGTCAACGGATTCGAGTGATGAACCAGCCAGCTCTGGTACTCCTGGTGAAATTTCATTTGAGCAAATTTCCTCTATGCAAGAGATGTTGAATCAGGTAAGAGTCTACATTTTTCATTACATTAACTTATTTTTTCCGTCCGTATCAGTACGCTACTTTTTTTTGTCCGTACCACTCAATACTCAACATTTCTATTTTTGGCAATTAACACAGTTATTTAATATACAACTATATCCACTAAATCGTCCAAAATTCAACGCTACTTTATTTTATTCTCTTGCCATCACTATATTCTACTCATGAAGCTTCCTGTTTCATTTTGGGTGGGAAAAATAAAGAACATAACTTTTTGATTAAAATAATAGTGTGGGGTTGAGATTTTGTGTTGACTTTGCCTTTTGTATTGGATTTTGTGAAAAGTTGAATATATTAATAAATTTTTATAGTTGGAGTAAGAACTGACAGAAATGGAAACGGGAAGCTTTAATTGGGACGCCAAACATGGCAAAATGGGAAGCTTCGGGCGGGACGGAGGAAGTAATATTACTATTCCAACATTCTCCTAATTAACCGTGCCGAATTCAAATGTTGAGTATTGATTGGTATTGCACTCGTCTGACACGATCCTGTTTAACCTTGCCAAATTCAAATGTTGAGAATCGCGTTCTTGCTACTGAAATTGGTCCTATCGTAGTTCATTATTTTGTCCTTTCAGATCTAATATATATGTGATACTGAATTGGTCTTGTTGTACTTCGACCAGTATCTCACACATTAATTCTTAGCTTATTAACATTGGTACTGGATATTCAATATAGTTATTTAAAAGTTTTAGTTATGCTCCGAGTATTTATTTTCCCCCCTCTTCATTTCTAATATAGAGATTGTTTGGGGCTAAAGCAAAGTGTATATACCTTTTTATCCATCGCACATAGAGATGACAAGTAAAAATGTGCTATGATGTATGAAATATTGCTTGATGGTTGTGATCTATGAGGTATTGTATCTCAGCTCAGTTTCATTTCTTCCTTCCTGCAGCTTGTAACTGCGCAAAAAGAATTTCAGAAACAGATTCCAATGATTATTGCTTCACCAGTTACCAAGGAAGTCAAAAGAGTCGAGGCAGCCTTAGGAAGGAACATGGAGAAAGTTGTCAAAGCCAGTTCTGATGCTTTATGGGCTCGTGTCCAGGAAGAGAATGCAAAGAGGGAAAAGGCCTCAAAGGAACATATGCAGCAACTAACTACCATGGTCAATTCGTTAAGCAAAGACTTACCTGCAATGGTAGAGAGAACTGTTAAGAAAGAGTTGAGTGCTGTAGTACAATCTGTGGCCCGTACTATAACTCCCGTCATTGAGAAAACAATATCCACTTCCATTGCAGACTGCTTCCAAGTAAGCATTTTGTGTGTGCGTGTGTGTATGAATTTTACATATTCTACCAATATCATGTCTAACTTGGTTTATGTGTTCAGAAAGGGGTTGGTGATAAAGTTCTTAATCAGTTGGAGAAATCAGTTAACTCCAAACTTGAAGCAACTGTTCCTAGGCAAATCCAAGTTCAGTTTCAAACTACTGGCAAGCAAGCTCTTCAGGTCTCCCACTTGATGGATCTTTTTTGTGTTTTCTTGTTATTTGTCTAATCTGAAATTAAAATTCTTGGGTCCCATTATTACAAGTAGAGAATTAGGTGTGCTATTTGATTGCATTCGAAGCTGCAAACGTTGCTGACCAGAGTATTACCTCAAATATAATGCCACAACACATAAAATACCTCCATTTTCTCTCACGCTTCATCTATTTTCTTTGTTACATCATTAATTCTGTAGTCATACTTATAACACCAACTTACAATTCCTATTACATTTTTATCTAAACTCGTCAAACATGTGCCAAAAAACGAAGTGTCACTACATTATGGGATGTAGTGTTGTTAAGCTACTTTCAGGTGAATTTGATAATAAAGCAATATGTCCATAACATTCCATTTTGATATGGCTTTCTATCATTTATATCTAAACTCGTCAAACATGCGCATGGGATGGATGGAGTATGTATTATTCAGATGGAAATAGTGTTATGCTACTTTCAGGTGAAATTGATAATAATGCAATATGTACAATTGCATTTTGATATGGCTTTCTATCATAGTTGTTGCAAGATGAATTATAACTGCTTCCTGCATGTCATGAACTATACTCTCTTAATCTCCTACTGCAGTATTATATGAATTATGAGACGGTAATTTGTGGCATGGGTTGTCTACTTGCCAGAACTTTAATGCTTAAATTATAATATATATTCAATCTTGAATGCAGGACACATTGAAATCAATTTTGGAAGTCTCTGTCGTTCCTGCATTTGAGATGTCTTGCAGGGCTATGTTCGAGCAGGTTGATGCTACATTTCAGAAAGGAATGGCTGAACACACGGCCACTACTCAGCAACAACTTGAGGCATCACATTCACCATTAGCTCTCGCACTAAGGGTATGCACACATATTGCAACGGTTTGGCTAATGTTTGTTTACCTCTTTGTACGATGTACTAAAACTTGAGGACCGGATTGGCAGCGTAAAAGTTTTGGAAGATATGCATGCAACTTGTTTGTATCGGGATTGGATGTGGAGTTTTCGTTTTTACTAAGCACTTACAGTCACTTGTCTCCCTACATATATTATTATATTCATACTCACGAAAAAGCATAATTTGACATCCACACGCCACCCACACCTACTTCTTGCTTTTGTGACATCTAAAAGTACTTTACTGTTACTTTTTAGACCAAAAATCCCAGTGAAGTTCTTAAGATACACAGATTTTCACCACTGCCCGCCCACCAGCTGATTCCCACAATTTACACTAGTGTGAAGTTGTTTTTCTTGATGTTGAGGATTAACCAAGTTTTTTCCAAGGCTTATTCAGAATCCAAATCCATACCCCAATCTTGATCCAAACACGTCGACTATTATTTCTTGTCTGTTTTTCTGGTTTAACTGTTTTTTTCTTCTTAAATGTTACGAATTCAAACTATTATCTCTATTTTTCTAGGATGCCATAAATACTGCGTCATCGATTACTCAAACTCTAAGCACCGAGTTGCTTGATGGTCAGAGAAAATTTTTAGCTCTCGCAGCGAATACCAAAGCAGCAAATCCTTTAATCAGTCAATTGAGCAATGGCCCTTTACCTGGTCTCCATCTCCATGAGGTTTGTTCTATTATGTCTCCTGTCTTAAATTCTTTATAATAATGCCAAGTTATCTACTCCCTGCTGCATTGCTGTTCAATCTGAAACTGAGCCTTTCTTTTATATAGATTGACGTACCGCTCGATCCAACGAAAGAGCTCTCTAGGTTGATGGCCGAGCGCAAATTTGAGGAAGCCTTCACTGTTGCCTTGCAAAGGAGTGATGTTACTATCGTATCATGGCTGTGCTCTCAGGTGCGGAGTTTTTGCAATAAGGTTTTATTCATTGTTTGCATTGCCATGTAGATAGTTAGAATTGAAGGATGTTAAAACATCTAAGCCTGTTACTCCAACAATATGGTATCAAATGAGTAATTTTCACTCGGTACATGATTGAAGCATATTCAAAAGAGTCACCATATTCGCTCGCATCAATGTGATTACTTCATAAATTTATGTGGCCTTTTCCTTCACATTAGTTCTCACACACACATGCAGCGGTATAGTGACGTAGTTTTCATTCTATTGATCTTTCTTTTGTGCTCATGGAAATGATGATGCTATTGTAGTCATATTATTAGTCTTGGATTAAATTTTTAAAGATGTTTCAAAGATGTTTCTAACTCGGATAGGAATTTTCTCAACAGTTTTTTGGGGTTGTTACTTTGCAGCTTTAATGGAGCTGCAAGTAACCCTTTGCCTGATTGTAGTAGCTTAGTGTCCTTTATGTCTAAGTTGCTGTAATACACATCCCGTGTATTTATCTCTCTAATAATAAAATTTCTTATTACCTTTCAAAAAAAAAAAAAAAAAATTTAAACAGGTGCCAACATGTAACAATTTTATTTCCTTCAAATAAGAACCAACTTTTAAACTATGTAAAACATTCTAATCTTTTGTACTCGGTACATTCACATGCTGTTTGCTATGAATTTTTCTATTAGTTATAAACCATCCTGGGCCTGGTCGCTGCTAGTCTGCGACCCCCTTTATGAGGTACCACAAAACGTCAAATTTATGCAATTAGTTTTGTTGGACCTGTTTCATTTGTATGTTTTGACTCGGACCAATATAGTTGTTCAACTCCCACCCCTTCCACACCCAGCCTAAGTTGCACATGATTTTCATATACTCCATCCGTCTCACTTTTATTTTTTTATTTCCATTTTATTTAGTCCCATATTTTAATCTTCCTGATATATTCAAACATATTAGTACATGCTTCATTTAATAAAGTATTTTTCGTTAGTCTTAACTTGAGAAGTTGGTGCTCCTGTTCAACTTGTGAAGGGTAAATAGGGTAACTTTAGGCCTTAACTTGGCGGGTCTGGATCTTATCTATTAATGTTTCTCCATTATGTGAGGGAAGTGAAAGGATCTATCTTTCTTTACAGCATGCATGCATCACTTGTATTAATTTTCTGATCCATACATCTAAACTGCTGTCACTTGTTGAAATACCAGGTTGATTTGCCGGGAATTTTGTCACTGAATCCCCTGCCCTTGAGCCAAGGGGTACTGCTTTCCCTTTTGCAACAGTTGTCCTGTGATATTACCACAGAAACCTCTCGCAAATTGACATGGATGAGAGAGGTTTTGTCTGCCATAAATCCTACGGACCCTTTGATCGCTGTGCACGTACGACCTATCTTTGAGCAAGTGTATCAAATACTGAACCACCATCGCAATATCCCAACCACTAGTAGTGGCGAGCTTTCCAACATCCGCTTGATCATGCATGTCATCAATTCCATGCTCATGAGCTCTAAGTGAGACTCGCCGGTTTATTCGATTGGCAAGTGTTCAGGTGACAATGGGAAGGTTGTACAAAAAAGCCAGGTGAAGGAGCCAAAACATAGATGGAGTTGAACCTCTCAGTGGTTTTGTAATGTTTCCGTTTTTTGCACCAAGTTTATTCATGTGTAGAAGTCTGGGTGGATAGAGTTTTCCTTTTCTTAGTGATTTGGTCATGAACGTTGAACTGTCGATAATGCAATTTTGTATCTATAAAACTCTTTTAAACCTTTTGCAACTTCACCGCAAGACTTGAGAAACCCCAAATGAAGACTTTAATTGTAGACTTGTAGTTATATAGTTGGCGTTTAACTTTCTTGGTTTTGTTTGGAAGATTCTATATGACAATTTTTTAAAATGTACTGCTATAAATTACCTCGACTTCAGTTTCAACCGGAATGTTAGATCTAGGATGCCATTGCCTGCAGGCTTGTAGCACCCGCTACTCGCTGTTCACTATGAATCCGACATTGTGAGGTCCACTGCTATTATAAATGGTGCTACCAGGTAAAACCAAATCCTTTCATGGTTGCTCACTGGCATTATTTAAAGTATACAAAAACTTAAGAGGACGAGAGTCCGAGAGTCCTACTACATTATACATCGTTTTCTTATCTCGTGGGTTAATGGGTTTTTGGGTCATATAAATATCCCATATTTCAGTTTTTTTTTTTCCATTTCTCCCATTTTCTTCTTTCTCACGACAGTTGCCGGCGATTTTACTCGATTTGTGTTCGAAACTCTAGTTTCTTCACTGCTACTTCCGATCTACAGGTTTTTCCTCGTGTTTTCGTTTCCTTTTTGCTTTTCGATACTTCTATGTTGTTGTTGTTGTGTTTTAGTTACTTTTTCTACCTTTTTTTTTGTTGTTCAAGTGCTTGCAATGGCGGATTCGAATGCCAATCCGACTGGATCTGGTTCCGGTCATCCTTCCGGTGGTGTTTCTGTTGATATTAAGGTTCCTTTGTGTCGTCAAAAGCCTCTGGTTGCTGGTAAGTTATTTGTTCTGTCTATTTTTCTCGTTTTCATGATGTTTTGATGTTTTCAGCTTCTGATTCACAGGTTTCTGCTCTTGTTTCGTTTCCTTTTTGCGTTTCGTTAGTTGATCGGTGTTTTCATTGGCTTTTTTTGTGTCGTTTTTGTGGTTTCAATGCTTCAATGACGGATTCTTCTGATTCTGATACTGTTTGTGATGCTGGTGGTGGTGTTGCTAACACTGAGGAGCCTATGCTTCGTAAAAAACTCCGGCAATGGGTAAGTAGGCTTCTCTATGTGATTTTGTTGTTTTATGCTTCGATTTAGGGTTTACATAGTTGATTTTTGTTGTTTCATGCTTCGATTAGTGTTTCATCGTCGTTTTTGTTCTTCGTTTTTGTTGTTTATGCCTCGATTACTGTTATATCGTCGATTTTGTTATTTTTATGCTTCGATTACTGTTCCATTGTCATTTTTGTTCTTCAATTTTGTTGTTTATGCTTCGATTACTGTTATATCATCGATTTTGTTCTTCGATGTTGTTGTTTATGGTTCGATTACTGTTATTTTGGCTGTTAGGGTTTTGTATCTAAATGGTGTATGCTTATTGTCTATTGTTGTAGTGTAATAGTCTATTGTTATGGTAAAATTGTGTATGACAGTTGCCAATGAGTTATGCAGCTTGGTTGTCTATTGTTGTAGTGTAATAGTCTATTGTTAAGGTAAAATTGTGTACAATTGTCAACTAGTTGAATGGTTGTGTGAATATGCTCATGAGTGTGTCCATTGAGTCCCATGCTAGTGTGAGCATTGTCCTTGACAAGCCACTGAGTTATGCAGCTTGGTTGTCTATTGTTGTAGTGTAATAGTCTATTGTTTTGGTAAAATTGTGTATATGGTTACCAATGAGTTATGCGCACTTGGTTCATTGTAGTGTAATAGTATATTGTTATGGTAAAATTGTGTATGTCAGTTGCCAAATAGTTGAATGGATGTGTGAATATGTTCATGAATGTGTCCATTGAGTCCCATGAATGTGTCCATTGAGTCCCATGCTAGTTTGGGAATTGTGCCTGACAAGCCAATGAGTTATGCAGCTTGGTTGTCTATTGTTGTAGTGTAATAGTCTATTGTTATGGTAAAATTGTGTATGACAGTTGCCAAATTGTTGAATGGCTGTGTGAATATGCTCATGAGTGTGTCCATTGAGTCCCATGCTAGTGTGAGCATTGTCCCAGACAAGCCAGTGAGTTATACAGCTTGGTTGTGTATTGTTGTAGTGTAATAGTCTATTGTTATGGTAAAATTGTGTATAACAGTTGCCAATGAGTTATGCAGCTTGGTTGTCTATTGTTGTAGTGTAATAGTCTATTGTTATGATAAAATTGTGTATGTCAGTTGCCAAATAGTTGAATGAATGTGTGAATATATTCATAAATGTGTCCATTGAGTCTCATGCTAGTGTGAGGATTGTGTATGACGAGCCAATGAGTTATGCAGCTTGGTTGTCTATTGTTGTACTGTAATTGTCTATTGTTATGGTAAAATTGTGTATGAAAATTGCCAAATTGTTGATGTTTTTTTTGCATATACTAGGTTTTCGTAAAAATGGTGGTCGAATGAAGAAAACGATTGACGATAAAGATGGAGACGTGGATGGAGGAGTCGACGAACAATTCAAGGGTGTTTTATTTGTTTGCAAAGATGATTGTAGTTTGGATATAGTAATTTTGAATTTTTTGTATTGTTTTACATGTATTACATTTATTGATTGATAAATGAAATTGATTTCTATGTTTATTTATAAATATTGTATTTCTTTGGGATAAATAGGTTGTCATCAATAATTTAATGCTAAACATAGACAATTATATATCAAACATAGACAATTTAATCCAAAGTACCAATATGACTGGATGGACACATGAAAGGAGTTGTGTATTGTAAGGAAAAAATACGGGTCGGCCGGGTCGACCCGCAAAAAAATCATGTTGTATAGTTTTATGTATAAATTGTCTATATTTATCTATTATGTAGGACTCTTAAGTACTTTCAATATATCGTGGAATCTCAGAATACCGACTATTTAAATTATCTGGCCCTTCAACAGTCAGAATTTCATTTGTCACTTTCATACATTGCCGGTCTGGTATACTGTCTCTACACTTCACAGGGATAGATGGTCTTGGGAAGTGAATTGTTTATGTTCCTTTTCAAGAAACTTTGGGTGGATTATCAATTTCTTGTACTCCGTCAAAAATAAACTTCCTGATCGTTTTTGTAGAATTTTTATTAGATTACGTTTCATCACAAATTAATCGTGAATTACTGTAACACCCCGGTTTTTATTTACCTTATTTAAGACGAATTAAAACGGTTTTAGACGATTTGGGCTAAATTTAGAAGGAATTAATTAAAAGGCCCAAGTATTCATTTCAACCTGGTATGTTCTTTTCATAAACCTACTTTTTAAATAAAAACCCTACGTTATTGAGTCTTTCACGTTTGAGCAGCCGTCAAGAAAGAAAGAAGGGACAATTATAAATTAGTGTCATCACCAAATGTTTCCTACCAATTAGTGATACATAATATCTTTAGTACTCCTACAATTTAGTGTCTATATATCTAATTCCAAAAATGCCCTCTAACTAAATACTAAATATAGTATATTTAATAATCAAAATTAATCTTCAATTATCTAATAATCTATTAGAATCTGTTTAGATTTACTTTCGTAAGATTAGCCAAGCACCATCAAAATAAACGATCGCCTTCATTTGACAACATTTAATTGCAAGTATCATTCAACATTATATTACAAACATCATTTAGCATTATATTACAAGCATTACATAATACAAGCATCAAATACGAAACAAGCATCATATTAATACTGCAAACATCATTTAGCATTATATTACAATCATCATTCAATACGAAACAAGCATCATATTAGTACTGCAAGCATCATTTATCATTACATTACAAGCATCATATCATACAAGTATTCAATATGAAACAAGCATATTAGCACTGCAAGCATCATTTAGCATTAAATTACAAACATCATATTTGCACTGCAAACATCATTTAGCATTAAATTACAAGCATCATATAAAACAAGCATCCAACACGAAACAAGCATCATATTAGTTACACATGCACCATTGATACATCAAAGTATGAAGCATTAATTTTCTTTAGTTACAACAAGCATCAAGTATCATATTAAGAAACCATCCAAATTTGAATGAGGAAAAACAAAAATAACTCAATGTAATCCACTAATTGAACACATGCTAATAGAATTAAGTTAATAAGGTATGATGTCAATAAGAAAACATTAACATGAAAAAAACCAGATAATAATGGAGTATGTAGGAAGCTAGAAGGTTGATTTTTGTAATGATGATGTTTGTATAAATTAGCAGATGCTTGTATCAATTAGCAGATGCTTGTTTGTTTCAACTGACGTCTAGCATGTGAACGTGTTGATAATGGTATGTTTTGAATTAGTGTTTTGATTTAGTTTTCTATAATTAAGGAATTGATTTTACCGATAATAGTTTATTTAATTTCAAATTTACTAAAAATAATAAAATCACTAATTTGTAAGAAGTTTATCACCAATTTGTAGGAAATTTTTTTTTATGTATAACTAAAGTGTAAGAAGTTTTTGAAAGTTATACTAATTTGTAATTATTCCAAGAAAGAACTGTTTTTCGTGCGCAGATTTCTGCACAGCACACCCTTTTTCTAAAATCAATTTCCGGTTCGTTAACCGTCGGATTCAACTGATTTTTGTAGAGAAGATTACTAACAGATCGTTCGAAATGTTCACCGGACTGATCGACGTTTTGATGTGTGAGTCATCCGTAGTTGTCTATCGAACAGAAGCCCTACTTTTTTTTCAGTTACTAGACTCTTCGTTAACCTAAGGCAAGTGAAGTTTTAAGAACTTTTCACGTTTCAGTATGCTATACATCATGTTTTGATTTGTGAAGTATGTTATGAGTTTACGGGCATGTTTTAAGTTTATGAAACTGGCGTTCATATGTTTCTGTGTGATGTGTATATATTTGCTCTAGAGTTACAACAAAGTTCATGAATTTCATTCCTTATTTGGGCATGAAAACCATTTAATTTGAGTTGATCTTGATTGTTCTTGGTGATTAATTATGTTAAAGTGTACTGTACTAATCTCCTCTATGCTTGGCCCCTTTAAAGCACAATTAATCTTGATTTGATGTGGTATTTCGATTTCATGTATTTGGATTTAGAGAGATTATATATAGAATTGTAATAATTAGTCAAGTAATTCATGTCTTGTTGGAGACACAGTAACGTATTCAGGCCTTGTAAAGTCTTAACATGGTTCTTGTTGTTTGATTTAACCATAGCAAGTGTTTGCTTTCTTGTGAAGACCGAAAAGAAGAGTTTAAATTCTAAACATAACTTATGCCCATCAATAATAGAATGACTATGCAAGCTTCCTGGCTTGTTTAAGTACTTAATGTGTAAGATCCAAGAATGATTGAATGATTGAATCTTGAATGTAAAGAATGAATGCAAAGATGGATAGGTGTCTCTATTGATTATATAAATGAAAGTTGAGCTGCGACGTTTGATTGTATGTTGCTATGGTGAGCATACAAATAATAGCTGAGGCGAAAGCCGATGCGTTTGATCGTATACTGCTACTGTGAGTATACACATGATAGCCAATGCGTTTGATCGTATGTTGCTACGGTGAGTATACACGTATAATCAATATTAGGCGAAGCTTACCTAGACATATAAGAAAGAATTTATAAAGTGATTCTAGCTAAAGTCAAGAAAAGAGCTTGAATCAAAAGAATGATCATGGAAGAATGTCTAAAGTGATTCTAGCTAAAGCCAACTTAGAGCTTGAATCAAAAGAATGTTTCTAACATATGCCAAGGAATGTATACTCACAAGTCCAATGTTTAACGTCACAAGTTGAAGTAAAGAATGAAGAAGACAACTTCTAAAGAAGTAACGAAGAATCTTTAAAGATCGTGATTGATGTATGTGTGTTGTTACTTGTATTATATAATGTATGATTGATCATTTTCATACTAATGTCATTATGCATGCGCAATGTGATTTCTAGGGAACGAATGTGCTTATGTGCTACTATGTGTTTAGTATGACTTGCTTGCGAGTACAAGTAGTCTCACCCTGTCCTATCGAGTCTCGTGTCTTTGGCCGGAGTGGATGGAGGACCGAGCTTGACGTTGATTCAGTACACCCATGATGTCAAGTTTATGATAAAGTTTTAAACTTCAAATATCAAACTGTTAAGTTATTTCCGCTGCAAAAATTATATTTTTAGTCAATGAATGATATGTATTGTTTTTAACGCTCCGTTCGTCGGGAGCGAATTAGTTTCAAAAGTTTTTAAATGACCACGAATTTTAAAGGGTGCACTTTTAGACGCATTAGCACGCTCTGATAATTACTCAATTTTGTTTTAGAAGAGCGGGGCGTTACAATTACACTGGAAAAGCAATTATCAATTGAAATTCATTACTTTTGATTATACACAGATATCTGAGACCAATGAACTTCAGAGTTAAGCGTGGTTGCTCTACAATAATTTTAAAGTGGGTGATCAAATTGGAAGTATTCTGGTGCGTGCATGAGTAAGAAAAATACTCCATTCGTTTCCTTGTAAATGTAACAATTTTTAGTTTTGGGCGTTTCAATAATAGTGTTACATTTCTCTTTATGAAAACTAATTACATAATACAATTCATTTTTAATCACATATTTTTGGGTCCACGTGTACTTTTCCACTCAATTAATATTTCAGACTCATTCTTAACCACATACTTTTGGGCGACCACATATTTTTCTTAAAAATCGTGCAAATCAAAATTGTTTCACTCTTACAGAAACCTAGGAAGTATGTGTTAGAAAGTACATGTGTTGATACAATGAGGCCCACATATCACCTATGAAGATGTCCAGGTAATCGCTCCGACTTAAAATGTTGGACCTTGACTGGTAAAAGGTACGGGTCGTTACATACACCTTCTACCTAAGTGTTCAACACAATAGACTGATAAAATTACTTAGTTTTGCTCCTAAATATCTCCTTTTAAGGAAACTTGTTAAAATTGAATTTTTAAATAACTTGCAAAAGTAGTGTGTGGAAATTCTGGTTTTTTTCCTTTTCAATTTATTAACATAGATCATAATTTGATTGTCCAATACCAATTTATCCAGTTTAATTCAGAGTAATCCACCACATGCCTTTAATCTTGGCAAGAATTATCTCCAGACTTTTAGTTAACAGAACCTCCTCATCATACGCAAATTAAGTACCAGCTAAAACAACTTAGGCCAAAATCAACCGAATTTAAATGCCAAATTTTACACAAAAGCAGTACTGAGCTTGAAATTGAAATGACTCTCTTCATATGTTCTCATCAGAAAATCTCTTCCCTGTACAAAAAGGGCATTAAAATCCCTTAAAAAATACTCCCACAACATACACTACTACAGTTACTAATAATATCTATCTTTTTCATCTACCTAAAAATCAAAATGGAAAAGATACACATTAACATTACATTAGCAGACAACACACACAATGACACAAACACTTCTTCCTCCTCACCAACACTGATCCGTTTCCCACCTTCGGGTCTGGTAAAACCTCACCCGACCCGAGCTCCGAAACCCGGTCATCCGATTCCAATCCCTAGGCGAGATCAAGTTCAAATTGGAGTCATACACCGCTCTAGCATCAGGATCCGATAGAGTCTCATACGCCTTATGGATCTCGATGAAATCCTCACCTTCCGATTCATCCACCTCCTTCGCCACCGACGAGTCCATGAATCTCGAAGTGGCGTCGGGATGGTACAACTTCGCAAGTGTCCTGTACGCCGTTTTGATCTCCGTCTGCGATGCGTTGTGCTTGACACGGAGCACCTCGTAGAGGCTCTTGTTGGCCGCGGCAGCGGCGGTGGAGGATGAGGAGTGGCCGAGCTCCGACACGGCGGTGCGGACGGAGACGCGGCGGGGGAGGAGGAGAGAGGGCTGAGAAGGGAGGGATAGGGTTCCGAGCATTGGATTGAATTGAATTTGGGAGATTTTGATATTTGTGAATTGGGATTTTTGTGTATTTATTTATTTTAGTTGGATGGGAATTAATGAAGGATGCGATATGTTTTTCTCAGGTTCACACGTCGGTTTTATATATATAAAAGTCAAGGTTCAGGGAGTGGGGTCCACTCTTGGGAAGTTAAGCGCATTTAATTAAAAAATACTATTATACTGCGGGAGGGCAATGTGCTTTGCGCGGGGCGGACTTATCTGTGTGCTGACATGGAACACTGGATTAACTGGCGGGTTTTACTAAATGCAATTATGATTGAGGAGTCCTTATTCCATTCTTTTCTTCAATATAATTGATGCTTTAATATGTTGTACGATGCAATATTTTATGCACGTGTTCAATTATGTGTGACCAATCATTATGAGGTAGTACAATATGCGGTATGCAGTATTAGTCAAAACCTCTATGTTGTGAGCATTTATATTTCTCTTATGTGCGAAAAAGTAATTTTTCAGGTTACAATATATACATTTTAATTAATAAAATCTATTGATTTTTAGCAACATAGGTTTGCATTTTTGTTAAGTTATCTAACAAATGCCTCTCTATATACTTTGTGAGTAGAATATCAAATAAATAATGACATAAATGCTCACCATATTACACTATGCACAAAGTCATATGAGAACGGTCTCTAAATAACTTATTTAGAGACGACCTATATTTTTAGGAAAATTATTACGTTATTCATCAAAATGTCTATGTTGTTAAATGAATTCATTTGTTTTGATTGATATCATCGATGATTCTCTTGACAACATATGTCTGTATCTAAATAAGTTATCTATATGATGTCTGGTATAAGACTTAAAAAGAGTTTTTTTAACAACCGAATGATAACTTGATTTTATGTGAGTGTAGTAGTGACTTAACGGTTTTAGTTGTGTGATAAACATGAAAACTGATTAATAATGACTGAATATAACTTTTGATTGATTGCAAAAGCATTATCCTAGAGATCGTATTTTAGGAGTGAATAATAATAATAATAATAATAATAATAATAATTTGCAAAATACACTTACTTGACAGATAGTTTGAAAGTTTTGGAGGGCAAATGATATTCGTTACATCCCTAAATTGGCTTACTTTGCATTTCTTTGCTTCTAGAAGATGGGAGTTGGAATAGGACTCCCCCACTCTTGTTACTTGATGGGCACATCCGGTGTTTTAGGTGTCATTTTGGAGTGATGTGTTTTCATTCAAATTCATCATAGTGGAGTTGTGTAACAAATAAATTTTGTATGGTGTATAATTAGTGTCATGAACCTAAAGTTTGGTAGATTTACAAGTACAATAATGATCAGTATGTTTTAAGTTGAAAAAAAAAAAAAAAGAATGTTCAATATATAGCATGTGTTAGGTTTGCAAATTCAAATGGTCACTCGTAAGCCAGACGAATGGTCGAAATTATCCTGAGATGCTAAAATTAGCCAACATTATAATAGTTAGTCTTATAAAAGTCCTATACTATTAGGAAAGTCCAAAAAGTCCCTTTGGTTTCTACAGAAATTGTCTAGTTTTTACGTTGGTAGTCTTTTAATTCATGGTCAAAATACCCGGATTTTGCGGGTCGAAAATCATTCGGCCATACCGTTTTATTTATGGGATAGTATAAATAGGGTTTTGTCGGTTATGTTCTCCATTTTCAGCCATTTCTTCTCCGACTTTCTCTGTTTTAGGCGATTTTTTCCGAAACCCTCGATTTGGCGATTCTGGAGCGATTTTCTCTCTACTTTTGGCGATTCATTGCGCGATCATCAGGTAATGTATGTTGAAACTTGATTTTAGTGTTTTTTAGTTCGATTTGTTGCTTCGTTGCTTCGTTGTTGTCTATTTAAATTTGTTCCGTGATTTTTTGTTGCTTTGTTGTTGAGTTCGATTAGTTTCTTCGTTGTTGAAACTTGATTCATTGCGTTTTGTTGCTTCGTTGTTGTTGTTGTTGTCAGTTGTTGAGTTCGATTTCGCGATTTGAGTTCGATCCAAAAGCGATTCGCCTTTGCTGTCAGTTTCATCGCGATTCCAGTGACTATCAGGTAATTTGTTGCTTCGTTGTTGTTCGATTTTTGCGTTTTGCTCGTTGTTGCGCGATTTTGCGTTTTGTTGCTTCGTTGTTGTTGTTGTTGTTGTTGTTGTTGTTGTCAGTTGTTGAGTTCGATTTCGCGATTTGAGTTCGATCCAAAAGCGATTCGCTTTTGCTGTCAGTTTCATCGCGATTCCAGTGACTATCAGGTAATTTGTTGCTTCGTTGTTGTTCGATTTTTGCGTTTTGCTCGTTGTTGCGCGATTTTGCGTTTTGCTCGTTGTTGTTGTTCGATTTTCGTTGTTGTTGCTCGATTTTCGATTTTCAGTTTCATCTCTTCAGTTTCATCGCGATTGTTGTTGTTGCTGCTCGATTTTCAGTTTCATCGCGGTTGTTGTTGTTCGATTTTCGTTGTCTGTTATTTGGTACATTAGGATAGTTTCATGTTGTCTGTCTAGTTGTTACATTATATTGTCTAGTTTTTACATCATATTGTCTAGTTTATGTGAGGAGTTCTCTAGTTTTTACATTATATTGTCTAGGAATTCTCTAGTTTTTACATTTTCACCAACTATCAAATTTACTAACTGATCTAAACATATTTGTCTAGTTTTTAGAGGATATTGTCTAGTTTTTAAGAAATATTGTCTAGTTTTATTATCAAACAAGAACATAATTGTCTATATTGTCTAGTTTTTACACTATATTGTTTAGTTTATGAAAGGAATTATCTAGTTTTTACATGATATTAAATTTTTTTTTCTTATATCGAGTGGCAATAAGTTTATTCAAGATATTTACTAACTGATCTCAACATATTTGTCTAGTTTTTAGTATATATTGTCTAGTTTTATTATCAAACATGAACATAATTGTCTATATTGCCTAGTTTTTTCATTATATTGTTTAGTTTATGAAAGAAATTCTCTAGTTTTTACATGATATTAAATTTACATTATATTGTTTATTTTTTACATTATATTGTCTAGTTTATGCGAGAAATTTTCTAGTTTTTACATTACATTTAGGAATTCTCTAGTTTTTACATTTTCACCTTCACCTTCAAATCAAATTTACTAACTGAGCTCAACATATTTGTCTAGTTTTTACGAGATATTGTCTAGTTTTTAGTGTATATTGTCTAGTTTTATGATCAAACATGAACATAATTGTCTATATTGTCTAGTTTTTACACTATATTGTTTAGTTTAAGAGATGAATTATCTAGTTTTTACATTATATTGTCTAGTTTATGAGAGGAATTTTCTAGTTTTTATATAAATGTTCAATGCTTTTTTTTTTTTTTATATAAATTGTGAAGCTTGATTGAACTTGGTAAACTTGGAACTTTTGACTGTGGTGTTTTTCTGATGAAGCATATGTAGTTGTTCCAAGGAACTCCTTTTCTTTGATATAAGAGACCTTATGCTGATGATGATTTTGAAGAGGGTGTGTATTGGATGATTTGAAGAAGAGTGCTCTGAAGAAACTAAAGCAATCGAAGAAAAATTAGTGTTTTGAACTAATGATGATATTTGTCTAGTTTTGTAATTGAATTGTCTAGTTTTGTAAATGAATTGTCTAGTTTTATTACTTATCCAGAAATTTACTCAGTGAAACATAATTGTCTATATTTTTTAGTTTTTACATTATATTGTCTAGTTTTTACATTATACTTAACCCGTTTTTAATGAATACGGGTCAAAAGATCCGCGAAAAATCATAAAAAAATTAAGTCGAGAAAAAAATATATAATTGTCTAGTTTTAACATTTGAAGGGGACTTTCGGGACTTTCCTATATATTGGGGTCTTTCGTAAGACGGACTCACATTATAATGCCTTGGAACATTTTCCTACATTCAAAGGGGACCAATATTAGAATTTTCTCATTTGGGACTCGAAAGTGTATGATAAATTAGTTCATTTAGCAATTCAACTATAAAAATCGGAAGACTCAGGAAAATATCGATCATATTTTGTGATTAGCAATATTCCACCTCAAATTGGTGTGTGGAGATTCTTCATATACTATATACAATTCGTTCATATAGTGATGATACAATAATTTGGGGCTGAATTAGGACAAATTAGTTAGTGATAATTTGCATAACTTTCAGGTCGTCTAGGACTAGGAGCACGACAATATTCATACGCGGTTGGAAAATTATATCTGGAGTAGTCAATTAGTAGTATTATTTTATAACTGTGAAAATTTTACCATATCAAACTGATAGAGACAAATATGATGATACCTATAATGGAGGACACGCAACACACTCCTAAGTCCTAAGTAATATAGCACATTACTTAGTTGGGCTTTTACATAATGCAAATATTTAAAAGAAATTATTGATAACAAATTTGTCAATGCGTTTGTATGCGTGGGGATTACCATGTGCGCCACATTATTTTAGTTAACTTGGAAGCTGGATTAAACAATTATTCACGTCCCAAATAACTCTATAAAAATTTAAATGTGTTTTAGATGAAAAATTAAAATAAATGAAAATCCCTAAAAAAGAAGAAGAAAAGGATGCAAACAAAATAGTGTGATTAAAAAAATTAATAATTAAATGGAGATTATGAGTTTTCATAAAACAAATGTAAAGATTTCAGCGACACCACATAAATGAAAATTTGTAAAATTTTATTCCGTGACCTCTTCTAAGATAGTGACGCCTTAATCTTACTCCACTTAACGCTTTGACAAATAATGTATAATCTTAAGATGGTTAAAAATGATGAACCTATTCCGGATTAACAGTTTTTAAAGCTCATCATGTGAGGTGAGAAATGTCAATTTGATTAGCAACGCCTCCTTTAAATTGTTTAGTCCGCTGATCACGTTTAAGCTGCTGATTAATAATTGCCCACAGAAACTTCCCACTTTACCGGGAAATATCAAATATGTATACTGTAGGAATAATAACTTTATACTCCTTCTAATTAGCTTCTTGATTTTATTTTTTGTCACGTTGTTAATTAATCTTGCTTTAGCGAGCCAACACAGAAGCTACTTTATTTTCTCATACTTATTGGGTCCATTATTAAAGATTATGTTCCCCCAAAGTGGGATTTCAATTAGTAATAAAGTAATCAATATACTTTTGCATTATAATTTCAATGCAGTCAAAACAAGTAGTATATCTTATCTAAATTGCGGGATACAATGTATAATCGATGATATGATCATCACTCATGATATCTGCTGTTAAGTTTCTAAAGAATTTTATTGTATTACACTCCCATGAAATTCTATACTGAGAAGTGGTGAAGATATTTTTACAAAAATAAAAAACATGGATGATGTATATTTTCTTCGATATATTCCTTAAGCTTTGATTATCATACCACAAAGTTGTATTGTTGTATATTCAGCAACATGATAAAGTGATTAACATGTAATTAATTTGCTGATAATTCACTCTTACATTCTTGCAAGTTGTGAGTATATATGAGTTATTACAAAACGATGTGATAAGGTGACTAGTAGCTAATCATAACTCAGTGACTAGCAGCTCACCAACCGATTCATTTTATGAAAATATAACTTGAGTAGATTTTCAAATAAGTCATCTAATTGAAGGATTCAATCAGACTCCTAGTAAAATTCAAATCGATAATTCCATATTTGCATCACTCACCTCATTTTCATTCATCAACACTTTTTTGTGAAATCATTATTATTGTAGTCATATACGAAAAATATAAAATTAGCTTATAAGTTGAGTTATTAAGTCCATTCGCAAAACGACAATAGCTAAAAAAATCAATATCGACCTACGGTGATGATAAATGTAACTTATCATATCACTCAAAACATAATTTCCTAATACATTTTCAAATAATTAAATAATTCCATCACCCATCTTATTTTCAATACCCATATATATTAATTTACTAAAGTGATACCATTATTATTATTTTAGTAAAATATGTGAAATTATCTTATAAGTTGAATCATCAAGTCTATCATTTACAAAACGACAATAGCTAAAAGAATCAATATCGACCCCACGGTACCATGAATATGGCACTAGGATTTTATTAACGCAAATTAAGCCACTCAATGAACATTCAAAAGTTGATAAAATGAGAGTCATATTAACCACCAAAAAGAAATAAAAAAAGAGAGTTTTGCCATAAAAGGACAAAGGCTTCTAGAAACCTATCAATCTGAAACTGCAAAAGCCACAAATAATTTGAAGCTAAGTCACAACTCACAATCACGCTTTGCTAAATTTGCAAAAATCTATCGTTCTTTTACTCTGCTTCTGGACCCATTTGTTATGCAATCGGATGAGCTTTTATGCTGGAAAGGGCTTGCCTTCTAGAAGCATTTAATCATGACAATTCAACATACACTAATTATTAAGCACTGTACTATTATTAATTAAGTTTGTGATTTAAGATTCAGTAGTAATTAATTAAACGCCGTATTGACAATGATACTTCTTCCTCACTAGTATCTTCCTCACTGCTGATTGTTAATCTCAACTAATTACTAGTCAAAGTCTTGAGCGGTTTGCCTTATCTTCTCATTCGCCAGTTAATCCAGAAAAAGACATTTAACTTGACTTGACTAAATATTAGGAAAAACCTTATGTTCCAGAAGATTAATTCCAACTATTAGTAAAACTGATTCAACTCGACACTAAGTGAGAGTAACTCGCTTATGAGAGACTAAAGAGACTGACAAAAATATATGATGGTATAATTTGAATACTACATATAAATTGATTGTTCAGATCACGTCCAACATATACTTAGATGTACTCCGTACTCGATCGTATACTTGTCGTCTTTGTCAATTCGAGACATTAGCGAGCATGTTTGGCTTTAGAGATTAATAATTCATTTCAAGTTGTACGTTTAAGATCGTTGGGAGAGTTAATCGGCCAATACAGCTCTGTAACTCTTTACCTTGAAGTTCAAGGTATGATCACTAAGACCACTAGTGGTCTTAATGCCCGTCGGGTGACGGAGGGCAACCATTCCCGTCCTAATAGAGATATATATATGAGATTTGACATAGACATAGGTAATATAACTTCGTCTTTTTCTTAAATCAACAAAATTTTATTAATAACGAATGATATAGGAAGTACAAGATGCTCATACTTATGCATGAATCTTGACTAAAATTTATATAGTGTTTTGGTCCTTAGAGTTCCGATAGTTTGATTTAGAAATCCACTATAGACACACACACATGCAATATGAAAAGTGAGTTATCTTCAAGTGGTAATCTACGCAATGATCTCTCGCAATCTTGAAAGCAGAAATGATCTTGTATGGTTTGACATGGAAATGATAGGAACAATTATGGTCTACCACTAAATAAGATAGGATATTTTTTTGTCCTTATCATTTACTGCTTGGTGATGCATGATTTTCTTTTTAAAGAAAGAAGAACGCAATTTGACAATTTGGTAAATTAAAGATGAGGATATACTATCATTACATGACACTATACACCGTATACAGTATCAACCACTTATGATTGCCTTGTAAGAATGAACTTCTCTTTGGATCATGGCCGTCTATGTTATGACCCAAACTTTCAATCGGATAAATATTGATAGCCAAAGTATGAATCAACAAACAAAGTTACAAGGTTGATGATAAGCAATTCAAATCAATCGATACTCCGATAAATCGCCGTGAATCCGTCAATCACCTGAGATGTGATTAAAGATCAGTACTAAGAAGAATAATTGATGAGTGAATATTTTGGGAGAGATGAGAGAGGAAAATACCTCAATTCATCCAACTGATTTCGTCAATCTGCCATCTTCCGTATATGAGGAATACGCACAACATAACAGAATGAGGTGGCACGTGATTGGATGAAATTCTAACGGTCGATTTACCCTGTGTAATTAAAATTAACTAAAACGGTAATACTAAGTTACTGCAAGTAAAAACACGACTTTAGTTCGCCTTCCAGAAACGCTTAGAGCTCCGACATTACATTGCCCTCCCCTTACAATTGTCTTATCCTCAAGACAATGAAAACTCGGGGAGTTGGAGATTGAAACGTGGCCAATTTCTCCCAGGTAGCCTCCTCTGGTGTGAGATTGCTCCACTGAATAAGCAATTCCTCCACTGTGCGATTACGGACTTTTGTGAGACGGCGCTGGAGGATACGCACATGAAACACTTTGGGCGTGCCATCGGCCAAAATGTCGGGAAGAGTTGGCGATGGGCTGTACTTAGTCTTGATCTGTTTCTTGAGAAGAGAAACGTGGAACACATCATGCATTCTTGTATTGTCAGGAAGAGCTAACTGATACGCCACAGGGCCAACCTTGACGATAATAGGAAATGGACCATAATACTTCACCGATAACTTGGTCTGACGTTTAAGGAACAGATTATGTGTCTTGAAAGGTTGCATTTTGAGAAAGACCATGTCACCCACCTGGAATTCTCTTTCACTACGATGCTTGTCAGCAAAATGTTTCATGCATTCCTGTGCTTGAAGAAGATTTTCCTTGAGAGTTTGAAGCATTTGCTGTCGATCTTGGACTATAGTCCGAGCCTGCGTACAAGATGTTTGCAGGTATGGGCCAATAGCCAACTGTGGAGGTGCAAATCCATAAAGAGCTTCAAAAGGGGATGTTTTGACAGAGTGATGGTAACTAGTATTATACCACCACTCTGCCATGGCCAGCCATTGAGACCAACGTTTTTGTTGATTGTGGATCATACAACGGAGGTATGTTTCCAAGCATCGATTCACCCGCTCAGTCTGCCCGTCACTCTGAGGGTGATAAGCCGTGCTCATATGCAATTGAGTGCCCAAGATTTTGAAAAATTCACGCCAGAGTTCACTGGTGAAGGCTGCGTCCCTATCACTGATAATACTCTCCGGGAGCCCATGTAATTTATGTATCTCCTGGAGAAATACATTAGCCAAGGTTTGTGCAGTGTATGGATGACTGAGAGCCAAGAAGTGAGCATATTTTGTGAGTCGATCCACAATAACCCAAATAACTTTTTTATCATTGGAATTGGGAAGACCTTCAATAAAGTCCATAGATATACTACTCCAAGGTCGATCTGGTAATTGTAGAGGCTGCAAGAGACCAGGATAAGCCACATTCTCACTCTTACACTGCTTGCATATATCACATCCTAAGATGAATTGTTCAATATCACCTTTCATACCCTTCCAATAAAACAGTGTTTTAGCCCTCATATAACTGGAATGGATACCAGAATGACCACCCAATGCCGAAGAGTGAATAGCCTGTAGTATCTTGTGCCTAATTCCACCTTGATTTCCCACCACAATTCTGCCCTTCCACCTGAGCAGACCATCCACAACTGAATATTCACCACCTGGAGTTAAGTGAGTAGCTGATAGTAAAGTGGTTATTTCTGGATCACCTGTATAGCTGGAAACAATCTCTGTGATCCATTGTGGCTAAACTTGAGTAATGGCAGCACAAGTAGTGGTATTGGACTCCTCCTCAGTAACTTCAAACTTCCTAGAGAGAGCATCTGCAACCAAGTTGTGTTTCCCCTGCTTGTACTCTATAACAAAATCATAGCCAAAATGCAGTCACAATCTTCTGTTCCTTGAGGAATCTCAAGCTAGCATGGTCAGTTCTAATAATGAACTTGGAACCAGTTAGATAATTAGACCATTTACTCACAGCAGTGAGGATTGCTAATAATTCTTTCTCGTAGGTGGATAAGGCTTGATTCTTTAGGCATAATGCTTGACTAAAGAATGCAATTGGCTTTTGTTCCTGCATGAGTACTGCACCAATGCCAATCTGCACAAATGCCAGACTGGCATGCATCAGTTTCGATAACAAATTGTTTGGAGAAGTTTGGCATTGCTAGCACAGGAGCCTCTACCATTTTTTGTTTCAGAGTAATGAAAGCTTGCTCAGCTTGTTCATTCCATTTGAAAGCCCCTTTCTTGGTTAGCTCAGTTAAAGCCTTAGCTATCACCCCATAATTTGCTATGAATCTTCTGTAGTAGCCAGTCAAGCCTAAAAAACCCTTGAGTTGCTTTAATGTTTTAGGGACAGGCCAATCAAGCATGGCTTTAATTTTTTCAGGATCAGTGGATACTCCCTCCCCACTGATGATGTAACCCAAGTAATCAACATGATTCACAACAAAATTGCATTTGATCCTCTTAGCATACAACTCATGTAACCTCAGTAGAAGTAGCACCTGCTCTAAATGACTGTAATTCTCCTCTAGAGTTGGACTATAGATTAAGATATCATCAAAAATGACTAGAACATATTTTCTCAAGTAGGGAGCAAATACCTCATTCATGAGCTTTTGGAATGTGGCAGGTGCATTTATGAGACCAAATGGCATCACATTGAATTCATATTGGCCATGATGTGTCACAAATGCTGTCTTGGCTTTATCTGACTCCTTCATCCTGATTTGAAAATACCCTTGTCCCAGATCAATCTTTGAGAATACCCTTGCTCCATGTAGTTCTGTAAGAAGATCCTCTATAACTGGCATGGGAAATTTGTCATTCACAGTTACTTCATTAAGTCTCCTATAGTCAATGCAGAGTCTCCAAGTATGGTCCTTCTTCTTGACCAACAACACTGGAGATGCAAATGGGCTGCAACTGCTGCTGATTTGACCTGCTCGCAACATCTCTTGAATGAGTTTCTCAATTTCATTCTTAAGAATGTGAGAGTACCTGTATGGTCTCAGATGAATGGGTTGTGAACCCTCCTTGAGTTGAATATTATGCTCCAAGTGTCTCACAGGTGGTAAGCTTTGTGGCTCTACGAACACATCACTAAACTTGTCCAACATTTTGGCTATGCATCTTGGTACAGGTTCCTGAGTTGGTGTAGCAGCCATGTGGAAAATCTGAGCCATAATTCCATGAGTGGTCTTGTTCAAGAAATTTTTAAGTCCTTTTCCACTCATGCTTCTGATGTGCACATCATCCTCTAAACCTCCCAGTTGTACCTTCCTCCCATTTTTAGTAACCACTAAATAATTCTTCTTCAAATAAAATGTATATGAGATCATGCTTCCACATCCAGTCATAACCCAAGATTACATAACAACCCCCTAAAGGAATTATTCTGAGTTCTGCCGCAAACTCATGTCCATGAGTGATCCATTTAAATTTTGAACACTTCTCTCTACTTATGGTTCTTTCACCATTAGCCACTGTAATGATCCAAGGGTGTGTTGTTTCCAGTAAGCATTGTAAATCACCCACTAAAGATACATTTAAGTAACTATGTGTACTCCCACTATCAATCAGAATAGAGATAGGTTTCTTATTCATAGTTCCCTTAAGTTTCATTGAATTGGTAGTTCTTTCACCATGTAGAGCCTGCAAGCTGCTCTCCCCATCTGGAGGTTGTTCCATCCAGTCAGGTTCCACATCCGATTCAGTACCATCATCTTCATCGTCACCCAGTATAATCTGGAAAAGCTTAGCACATTTATGCCCAAAAGAGTATTTCTCATTGCAATTGAAGCAAAGACCCTTCTCCCTTCTGTTATTATATTCAGCTTTAGATAGTCTCTTAAATGGCATGCTAGAATTCTCCTTGGGACTAGGTGTTGGATTGGTACTCTGAGAGCTAGACTTGCAACTTGGCTGATTACTGAAAGTTGCATTAGTTCCCATTTTCCCTTTTTTACTCCAAATTTCCAGTGTATTTTCCAATAATCTAGCCTGGCTCATGGTTGCAGCTAGATTTCTGGGCCTGAATAACTGCATCGGTGCCCTGATCTCCTCCTTAAGTCCCTTCATGAAACAGGATACACAAAATTCCTCAGCTGTAATGGCTGGATGCCTTGCCCTCACTAAACTTTTAGTTTCTTCAGACACTGCAATATAACCATTAACATCTCCTTTATGTGTTAACTGAGTAAACTCTACCACTATATCTTCACTTCCCACCATTAAGAATTTCTCAAGCAGCAAGTTACAAAAATAGTCCCATGGTATATTCATTTTCCCTTCTATATACTCATAATACCACAGATCAGCTGAGCCATTAAGATAATAGGAAGCATGTACTACCTTATTGAACTCATCCATAGGATTGTTTTGGAAGTACCTGTTTGCACGTCGGATCCATGATCGTGGGTTATCACCCGAAAATTCAGGAAACTCCAAACGGTGAGCTGGATATGCCAACTGTTGCATCCCAGAAGTAGGCGTGGATACTCAGGAGTGACAAAACGTTGTTGCGGAATTTTTTACGGCTCTTGCTTCTTCTCCGGTGAAATCTCCTCTGCCGGAAACTTCTCCTTCCGACGAGCTTCCTTGTCGAGATGAGCACTAACCAACATCTCGATTTGTAGCTTCAGCTCACCCAGTGTCTGATCAACAGAAATCACTTTCTCCGATACCGATTCTAACCTCTGGTTAACGATTTCCAAATCGGCTTCGTGCTTCTTCGTCGTTTCGAATAAATATTTCATCCTCGTATCCATTTCACAACAGACAAGCTACCCAACGACGCGCAACCCGGCTCTAGATACCAAAATGTTATGACCCAAACTTTCAATCGGATAAATATTGATAGCCAAAGTATGAATCAACAAACAAAGTTACAAGGTTGATGATAAGCAATTCAAATCAATCGATACTCCGATAAATCGCCGTGAATCCGTCAATCACCTGAGATGTGATTAAAGATCAGTACTAAGAAGAATAATTGATGAGTGAATATTTTGGGAGAGATGAGAGAGGAAAATACCTCAATTCATCCAACTGATTTCGTCAATCTGCCATCTTCCATATATGAGGAATATGCACAGCATAACAGAATGAGGTGGCACGTGATTGGACGAAATTCTAACGATCGATTTATCCTGTGTAATTAAAATTAACTAAAACGGTAATACTAAGTTACTGCAAGTAAAAACACGACTTTAGTTCGCCTTCCAGAAACGCTTAGAGCTCCGGCATTACAGTCTACTTTTCGATAAATTAATATTTCAAAATTTACTTATTCAAAGAGTTTTAAGAGTAGATTTTGCGTACCAAATAACATTTGTTAAAGAAGAATGATCAGTTCATGCTAGTCTTTAGACATACCATGGGTTCTACATTCAGAATAAACCAAACCAACCCAATCCGAGGAGTATTGAACTCGTGGCCTCTTATAATTAGCTATATGTTGTCTAAGTTCTCAACTTAGTAACTCGGCTACAAACACTTCCTCAAATATCTTGCAAATTTTGTTGGAAAATTTTGTAAAACGAGTGAGCTTCAATGTCAAACGATGAATTGGTCATTTGGGCCCAACACGTCGAAAACAATCATTATGTGTAACGTGTACTTTATTTGTAAAACGATAGATACTAACCGCGTTAAGTCACTAGAGTTTGTCTTTAGGTGAAAGAGTAATTAATGCATATAGTATGTTGATCAATGCATGAATGAGTTGAGCTACTCTGCATGTTCTACCGTGTTAAAGTTCATGAGAAATGAGTAAATGAGGTTTCGTATTTGCAACGAAAAATGCGTGTAGCATGTTGTAGTGATTATTCAGTTGTTTTTAGTGTTTTAGTTGTTTTAAAATTAATACACAAACAAACCACTTGAATTATTGATCCACGTTAATAAACGGCTTGATTTAGTAATCCACGATGTTTCCAACAAAGGAAAGGTGGAAAATCGCCAAAAATAGTTTATAACCATTGGATTTCGAACCCATTACCTCTGAATGAAAAATTTAAGCACTAAACACTGAACAATTGCAACACTTGGTAGAGTGTTGCAGATAGTTCGATTATGTTCTGGACGCAAAATCGGGGAGCTTTTCCACCTTTTGGTGACCAGTTTCTTTGTGAAAGTGTATGGTTCTAAACTAATAGTTGTGTAACTATTCATGAAGGGTTTTGCACACTTTTCATGGAAACTTGAGAAGTATAAATAGGGTAAGGAGATTCATTTCCTAACACCCTCTTCGCCTATTAATTATTATGATTCTCTTCTCTCTTACTTTTCTTGCACGTGTTCAATACTCAAGCTTAGGTTCTCCAGACTTAACTATCGTAGTGCAACCTAGCTGTTTAAGAGAAGTTTTATTTTAATATACTGTTGCCGCAAACCCCTATGCACCGTAGCGGAGCAATAAAGCCTTAAGGAGAGACCTAGTCGACTTTCTCGCCCTTGTTCATTTTACTTTCTTCTTTCACATTCCCAACCTTGTTTCTTTTTCTCCACCTTCTCAAACCCCACCCAACTTCACTCCATATGTCTACATAATTTCCCACAAACTTTAATAAAATGAAGAGTATTTGATTTTACCTAATACAACATGAACTCTTTACGAGAAAGACGAATCAAAGATATATGGAATTTTATAAGTATACCTAGTGTACAGCATAATTGTAAACAATATTGATGTAAGTGATCAATAAATTTTTAATTAGATTAATCTTTCAAAAAATAACGCAATTAGCAAGTGCAGATAGTTAGGTGAAATACAAATTACAAAATAATTTGATCTATGAACGACATCACAACGGTATAGTTTGCAACACCGATACACCATTATTACCATAAGGCAAATATGGGAGCTCATGAACATCTAATGTCAAATAGATTTTTGACAACATGGAAAATACATGCTATGGCATAATAGTAACCATAGAATGCCACCCTAATCAAAATGTATACATTTGAATTGTACTATATACCAACATAAATAAACCACTTATAAACAAATCGCCTACAATTCAATTCAAGAGTAGCTATTCCTAACAATTTTTCAAAGCCAATCTTCTGTAGAGGATTTACAATATTACAAATGATACTAGAATGCAACTCAAAATAGTAAATGAGCTCATAAGTCATAAGTCGTAACTGTTACTGACGTTTCTACCTAACAAACAAATCCTTAGGTAATAAAATGAACTAACAACTTTCTAAATTCTAGTTATAGATATACTAACAATAGAAACATTTCTATATTTGGAAAGGTTCTATTCATGGAAAGTTTCCAAATTTCCATTTGATTTCAATCCTTTAGATCTCTCTGATCCATAGTATCTATTAAAATTTAAACCGAACCGGATGCATTTATATATTTCGGTCCGGGACATTGATTTAAGGATGGGTATTTATGCTGAAGCCAAAATTAATTTGGGGTATATATGCCGGATCATACATATTCAAGTGAGTTTGGATTCGAGTAAGATCTCAGATCATGTACGTATGGTTCCACGATCATATCATCCCATAACAGAGTTTGAGTTTAGCCAGTTTTGTCAGGTCTAAGTTAGACAGCAGATAGAATATTAAAGCTTGCATATAAACTACTTAGTGAGGATTCTAATTATTTTTACAAATGATGGATTTTTCCATTTTGCAATGCTGGAGATTTTCTCTAGCCGGATGGAGTGGTCAGAGACTTAAGGGTGTTAGGGAATCAAGCCGCTCGCAAAAAAGCCCGATTAACGCTCAGATCGAGCTCGAGATCGATCAATGCGAGCTTGCTCGCGAGCAAGCCCGTCTCATTGTCGAGCTTGAATTGATCACCCTGGCAAAATGATCGAAGCTCGTGAGCAATAATTAATTTAATATATATATATACACAAAGTAAAAATCCTAATCCCTAACTTAAGCTATCTAAAATCAGAACTGTGTAAAATTTTGGAACAAATGAGTTCATTTTCGAGCTTTAACGAGTCGAGCGCTCATGAGCAAAAGCAAGTCGAGCTTATCGAGCTGCTCACGAGCAACTCGATATTTTAACGAGCCGATCACGAGTACGATTATAAAAAGCTCGACGATCACGAGCCGATCACGAGCAGACCTGAAATTCTGATGATCACGGATCCATTAAGCCAAAACTCGGTTTGGCTTGGCCTGTTAACAGAGTACATCTCCCACATGATACACCCGAAGCCCATTGGACCACAACGCATTAGATAGGCCCGTATCTATGGGCCCAGGGCCCTTATTCAATGGGCTACATATGTTGGGTTAGGTTTGCAACTGGACTCCAATTTGGCAAGTGGACACAAATCATTAAGGTCTTTTCGCGCAATTTATGGCCGGGTCTGCACAATCCAAGGTTCTCAAACCCACAATCCGTTGTTTCTCGAATCAAATTCAAATCGTTTTCGAATACACTTTTTTATTTACAATTTTTCTAGTTTTGTTTCAAGTTAATGGTAACAATTAACTTTACTAATTTTCTAGTTTAGAATTTACTTACAAAATACACTACTCAGACAATTTAGGGGTATTCAAAATTCTTCCCGTATCAAAAGTGCGCCGGAACCAACTGATTTGTCACGGGTTGGCCTGAACTACATGCATTTTGAGAATTTGGGTTAAAATTAGTCCATACATAAAACACATTGTCTCATGAGAGACGATCTCTAAATAACTTATCTAGAGACGGCTTATGTTATCAATAAAATCATCAATGTTATTAATTAAAATATTTATGTTGTTAACGAAATAAGTCATGCTGTAATATATGTGTTTTGATTACTAACATCGATGATTTTCTTGACAATATAGGTCCGTCTCTAGGTAAATTATCTAAAGACTGTCTCTCAGAAGACTTGCGCAACATGAAAAGATAAGATATAAGTTAAGCTTGGTTTTTACATTGAGTTCTATTGAAAGGCGGTTTTACAGATTAATGAAAAAAAAATGATAAATCTCATGGTTATAATCAGAATCATCGATGTTCCTATTTAAGAACATGGATATGTCACATAAACATAAAAAACAACTAATCAAAAATTTTAACTGAACTAAACTGAAATTAATTGGTTTTCGGACGAATAATTTTGGTTGGATATAATTTTCCCAGATGAAAAGCGACATCAGGATCTTCTAATCTAACAGGAACACTGCTAAGCAGTAGGGGTGTATTTCGAATCGAACGAACCGAACATTGACTTTAATTAACGAACGTTTGTTCGTTAATATATGTCATGTTCATGTTCGTCGAACATCTCAACACTTGTTCATATTCAGTTCGCTAAGGTTTCAACATGTTACTAACAGTCACTTAACTATTATAGGTTTTGTGTAGGTTAGGTTAGAAAATACTCCCTCCGTCCCGAATTCAACTTCCCGCATTCCATTTTGGGACGTCTCAATTTGAACTTCTCATTCCTTTAATGAAAATTTTCTCTCCTAATTTATTCAATCTCTCTAATACTTTATCCACTATCTCTCCTATTTTATTCAACATCTTTCCTACTTTATTCAATTTTATCTTAAAACCTATGTCCAGACGGATAAATGAATTTGGGATGGCGGGAATATCATAACTTATGTGAAAATGAAAATGATAGATTATGTTAGGAAATATTATACTCCATATATAAAATAATATAAAATTATGATAGATATAATTTGTTCATGAACAATTCACGAACTACCGAACAATAAATTATATGTTCGTGTTCGTTTATTAACGAACATGTTTGTGAACTATTCAGTTATGTCAAACTCGAACACGAACTGAACGTTAACTGAATTTTTTTGTGAAAATTTTCACGAACGTTCGTTTCATTTACACCCTAGTTGATTTATAAAATCAACGTGTCATTCATCTTCACTCCACGACAGAGGAATAAAAACAAATCTTAGCTTAAGATGATGATCATTGATCAAGATCAATAATGGAGTTGCTGATTATTATCATAGTACAACACAATGCAAGGATTAAACCTTTCTTTGCCAGGTGCATATCGAATTCACCATCAACTCTACTTTTTCTCCGATTGTCTCGGCCTGTTCTGATATAATAAATATGATTCCACACCTCCATTTTCCGCCGTTGAAACAAACCCAATCAACCCACTTCCATATTATATAATCTGCTGATTCAGAAACCTCTCATTCACCACTCATCATCTTTCACTGCACCTGGAAAAAAAAAAGGAAGCTTTAAGTGTCGAATATGGTTGGTTCTGTAGAAACAGGTTTATCTTTAGCTAATGGAAAGCTGAGCTATTCTGGCAGCTCAATTCTTACTGATGTTAAGCACAATATTGTTCTAAATCCATTGGAAGGAAATGATGGGAAGTTCATTGGTGTTAAGTCTGATGATCAGAAGGGTAGCCGTGTCGTCTTTCCAGTTGGGAAACTCAAGTAAGCTTTGTGCTCTTCATCTTAAAACTCATTAATTTCAATTTAGTTCAGATTCATTCAGTTTTGCTTAGTTGTTTTTTATACCACAATTCAGTTCAGTTCTCTTTAGACGAAGAGCCTAACTAACTATAAAATCTTGATTAATTCTTGTTTTATAAGTAGAAATTTGCTGTTATTGGAGTTTGATGAGATGAGTTTGATTGATAAAAATGTAGGGATTTAAGGGTTTTATGCCTTTTTCGACATAAATTGTGGTGGTTGGCTCAGTGGATGGGGAAATGTGGGAGAGATATACCCAGTGAGACTCAGTTCTTGATGGTGGAGTTGCCGAACAGTTCGAAATCGGGTGAAAGGGAAGAGCTGGAATCGGCTGGTTATGCTGTTTTCTTGCCAATTTTTGAAGGGGATTTTAGGGCTGTGTTACAGGGGAATGATCATGATGAGTTGGAAATTTGCTTGGAAAGTGGTATGTAGTTATGTACTTCTTACTTTTGTTGTTGTTGTATAAATGTTTTTTTTTTCGATTTCTTTGCTGTATAAATGTTTATTCATGAATATAGTTGGTGGTTATCTTGCTGTTGGAATTTCTTGAATGGTGAAGGAACTAAGTTTTATAGGCGATCCATCTGTAAACGAATTCGAAGGGAGGCGTTTGGTGTATGTGGCAGCAGGGAAAGACCCATATAGACTGGTAGAAGACTCGGTCAAGTATGCTCTACTTGGTTTCCTGATAACTTATCTACTTGATTTACTCTGTCATTGTGTTTGTATTATCAGTATTCATTTCTATCAGTTAAAATCTCACTACAAATTGTTGAAATGCTGATGCCTAGTCCTCATACAAGTTAAAAGCTAAGTAATTAATGAGTAACTTGACTTTCTTTTGTCTGAATTCCTTTAACCATCATACATCAAATGCCTTTCCAAATCCAGATACTAACTTGTCAAGAATCTAGGCCAGTTGAATTTAGACTCTTTTGATCTCATAAACTGTGTATATTATTCATCTTTCTTAAATGACTTCCCATTGTATTTGCATCCCTGTTCTGAAAGTTATACGTGAAGTCTAATGGATATTTGATCAGGTCCCTGGAAGCTCATCTTGGCACATTCTTGCATCGTGATAATAAAGAGGTAGTAGGATATAGTAACGTTTCGTCGTAGAGACATATTACTTTGGATTGGCCATATGATGAGTTTTAAGCCTATTATTATAAATTTGATTGTTCTTCATCATGTCTCAGATGCCTGACATGTTGAACTGGTTTGGATGGTGCACATGGGATGCTTTTTATACTGATGTTACCGCAGATGGGGTCAAAGGAGGACTGAAAAGGTCTTGCATTAATTGATCTTAATTCTTAAATTACGTTGACTTAATGATGCTGAGGTTGAGAAATTAACAAAATCACAACATTTTTTTGAAGCTTGGAGAAAGGTGGAACTCCCCCCAGGTTTGTCATCATTGACGATGGATGGCAAACTGTTGGTATGGATTCTACTGGTACTGAATCCAGAATTGGGGACTCTGCCAAGTGAGTTGCTGAACCATGATTCAATGTTGCAGAATCTTTGAATACTGCAGAATCTTTGTGTACACAGTACAATATAAATTCTCCATACACTGACTTACAATGTTTATGGACTGCAGTTTGGCAGACAGATTGATCGATATAAAAGAGAATCAAAAGTTTCGAAAAGAAGGTAGAAGTAGTGATACAGAGGATGGTCCGGCTACGGGGTTTCATGATATTGTTACCGAGATTAAAGATCAATTTTCTCTGAAGTACATGATCAGTTTCAGCTTTTTATTCGAGATCTTTGCTCCCCCACAGACATCTTTAATAAGTAAAACGTGTCTTTGTTATGCAGGTATGTTTATATTTGGCACGCTATAGTTGGCTACTGGGGTGGTGTTCAACCTGGTGCTCCTGAAATGGAGAAATATGAACCGAAAATTGTAGATGTCATACCGTCTCCTGGGGTTGAATCCAATGGAATTTGTTCTGTTTTAAAGAGCCTAATGCTGAACAGGGTTGGCCTTGTGAACCCCGAGCGAATTGGCACTTTTTATGATGACTTGCACTGTTACCTTGCATCTGTTGGCATTGATGGGGTTAAAGTAGATAATCAGAGCATAATTGAAACTCTTGGAGCTGGATATGGTGGGAGAGTGAAACTTGCAGGAAAATACCATGAAGCCCTTCAGGCATCTATTTCGAAGAATTTCAAGAATAATGAAGTTATTTCCTGCATGAGTCACAGCACAGATGTCTTGTACAAGTAATGAATTTCAAGTTTCATTCCTTGTCTGCCAAAAGCATTGAGCACATGATACTTTATTTGACTTCTGTAATTTCTATTGCTGCAGTGCGAAAAAGGTTAATGTCATCAGAGCTTCAGATGATTTCTTTCCAAGAGATCCAGCATCTCACACGATTCATATAGCATGTGTGGCCTATAACACCATTTTCTTGGGAGAATTTATGCAGCCTGATTGGGATATGTTTCATGTGAGCATATTTACTTCTAATCTTGCTTAAGATAGTCAGTCTAAAGAGAGTAAACAATCCCGTGACCTGAGAATGGCGTATTAGGTTCTTAACTTCTTAATTATATTTGATGTAGAGTTTACATCCCATGGCTGAATACCACGGGGCTGCTCGTGCTATTGGGGGGTGTGCAGTATACGTCAGGTGCCATTTTTCACTCGGTACTCATAGTATTGAAACTTAAACTTTACATGCCAAATTAACTACTGCTATCTTCACATGCAGTGACAAACCCGGGAACCACAATTTTGATGTTCTAAAGAAGCTAGTTCTCCCTGATGGCTCCACGTTGAGGGCTAAACTCCCTGGAAGGCCAACACGAGATTGCTTGTTTACTGACCCTACCAGAGACGGAAAGAGGTATTACTATTGACAAATTGTGCCTGGACGTGTAGACTTTTGCTAGAAATTAACGATGACGAGATGTTTGTTCTTTAGAAATTAAAATATGATTACACACAACTCCCCTGAAACTATATGGCCATTTCTCAAAATGTAATAGCCCCATATGAACTAGGTAGCTATAATTTCAGAAAACCGTCTGTTTATCTATAGTTATGACAAACTTCAGGGGTGTTTTATGTGACCTTGTTTTTGTTTTAACAGTTTAATGAAAATCTGGAATCTGAATGAGTTTACTGGAGTTCTTGGAGTGTTCAACTGTCAAGGCGCTTCATGGTGTCGAGTTACCACAAAGAATCTTCTCCATGACAAACAGCCTGAACTAGTCTCTTGTGATATTAGAGTGACTGATGTTCAGTATCTTTCGAGCATTGCTGAAAATGGCTGGAATGGAGATTGCATCATGTACTCCCACAGAGATGGTAATATATATATTTCCATCTTCACCCTTTGAACCCGCTCTTTGTTTTCATATGAGCTCTGATCAGCTTTTATCTTCTTGACCGTCTTTACAGCAAAACTGATCTACGTATCAGAAAACACATCTGTGCCTGTCCATCTAAAAAACCGCGAATATGAAGTCTTTACAGTTGTTCCTGTCAAGCAACTCTCAAGTGGGGCTTCATTTGCTCCAGTAGGTCTTGTCAACATGTACAATTCAGGCGGAGCAATAAAAGATCTCAAATATGAGTCCGATAATAAACCTGGGGAAGTCGAAATGAAAGTTCGTGGATGTGGGATTTTCGGGGGATATTCATCAGTCAGACCTAAGAGGATTGTGATTGACTTGAAGGAAGTGGAGTTTATGTATGAAGACAATTCAGGGTTGATTACCCTTACATTAGGTGTTCCAGAGCAGGAACTATATGCATGGAACATAACTATTGAAACTTGAGCAGATTATAATGTTTGCTCATGTCATTAATATTGTTCATAGTTTTACCAAATAAGCTGGTATGGGTTTTGTAAAATCATCTGAGCAATAGTTGTAAATGTTGTGCATTAGCTGGGGCCTGGGAGTAACATCAACATGCATCTGTGTCCAGATCTGTGAGATATTAGTTCACTTACTGATCTGTCTGTATTCTATTCCTTGCATATGCATTTCCCCTAAAAACATAATCTTTCAAGCTTTTCAATAAATAGACAGATTATCCGAGCTAGGCCATTACCCTGCATCAATTTCTCAGTCTTGTGATATATCTTGAACTCCGGAATAAAAAACTGAAGCAAAAGTTATTTTGCAAATTTTCATAACTTGGGAAAACTACTTACAGACGATCCATGTATATGGTAAATTACACATAAAACTTGTTTATGTTGGATATTTTAATGCTTTCGGAGCGAGAGGATAGTGTTGAAAGTTGAACAAGTGAAGAACAAAAGAAGTTGAGTCGATATTGGACCATATGTCCTTAATACAATATTGACCCTCTCCAGAATGATACTAACTACTAGGTGTGTTAACACTTCATTCATGTTGTCACCAGGATAACAACTACACACTTTAAGGGAGTTGTCCGTTCATGAAAAGACAAGAGACGAAATTCATCGAAGAACGAAGAGTTGTGTATGTTTTAGGCGAGGTCGCGACTTTGCCCTTGTTAGGTCGCAACCTTGAGGAGTAGTGAGCACCACCCCGACCTTGAAGCCATAACTCCAAGTCGCGACCTGACCTGGTAAGAGATCAAAATTCGAATTTTGGTCCCTCCTTCGTTTCCGTGTCTTATTTTTCGATACCTTTGATCTTAAACATGAATTTTAGCACAATGGAACATAGATCAATGTGTTTGGAATGATTTATCTCATCATTCATCATCATCCCACTACTGCATTTAGTCACCATTTTACCCTTTTACGACTAAGCTAATTTCATGAGTAACATGTTTAGTGATATCCATTTATCATACATACACGTGTAAGGAAAGCTCGCTTGAATTGTAGTTGGGCCCATATGACCAATACATCGAGCCATGAAAACTCTTTCGTCTGACTAATATTCCCAAAAAATTATGTTAGAAACTCAATTTTAGAACCCCTGCAGTTAAAAATCAATAGATTCAACATTAAATGTTAATGAACATACTTTTTCTCTGGGTTGGAAAAAAAATAAGAAAAACAAAAATTACAATTAAAAATAGAAAAAAAGGAAAAAGATAAGATTCATGTAGCTTAATAGCTTGCAATTAGGTGGAGAACCGCAGTCATGTTTCTTCATCCATGGCGGATCCGCCAAGGATCGATGGAGCTCATTTGCTCCCCCCTATGTCGGATATTTGCCATGAGTGGAGTGGAGCTCTAAGCCCCGCATAATTTATTGAATGTTTTCTTTACTTTGATATTTAACATTTTTTCCTAAAACAGAAGAATACTATGACAATTTCAATTTTATTTTACGTTAACTTTTAGGGATCTAAAAGTGAATTTCTAACAACATACAGATTTATGTGTAATTTGTCATATAACTTGGGGTATCAATGTACTTTTTTTACCTTTGTAATTTTTCAGAAACTATAATTTGAGATGTTTTGATAACATGCCATAATGTTGTAATATATGAACATGTATCGACCTAATAATCAAAAAATGTCTACATGTAATGAATCGTTGTATGGAAAGTGAATACGCCATGTTGAATATACGCATGCGCACGCACACACACTAAATCTTGGTAGCAGATCTTAAACTTATACAAATTTGTGTACCTATAAAGAAATTTCAAAGCCTCATAATTGGACCCATAATATAATGAATCAGCATTGAGAATGAATACGTCACCTGATACACAAATTAAATCGTGATGACGTATCTCATACTTTCAAGAATCAATACAACACTTGAGGGATTTAAAAAACTACATAATTCGACTCGTTAATATAATGAATTGTTACATAAAAAGTGAATACGTCATGCAACATGTATAAACTAAATCTTGATAATATACCTAAGACTTTCAACAATTATAAATATACAATTTATAATGAATCGACCACTAATCAATTAAGTTATTATTAAATATGAGTCCCCTATTGCAAACTAGTTTGCAGATAAAGTGAGTCATAATTGAGTCATGAAACTTTAAAATGTAACAAAACTTAGGTCAATAGATAACATGATTTACAGAACACATTTTTGCTTTCTAGGATTCTGTAAAAACGAGTCAACATTTAAGCCTCATAAGAAACTGGTATGGAAATGAAACCAGAGAAAATGGCGTCATAATGAATTTGAATCGTTTGCGTCAATGCATGGTGATACTCCTGCCAGCTTGAAACACCGTCAGCTATTTTCCCTTTCTCTCTCTCTAGATTTTTTCAAGAAAAATTTGAGCTTTGGTGACGCAAAATTTGAGCTACAGGATAACTATACAGGGCATGACCTTCGTGTTAAGCCAACTATACATAATCTAAACACATACAGTCTCATTTCCCTTTTTTTTTCAAGATTGTTATTCTTGTTGTAAGCTTAGTACTTTACTATTGCAAAAGAACATTATTTGGGTTTTCAATTTCTTGATTTGAGAGATTGATTGAAAATCATGGCATTGGGTGGTTCTGGGATTTCGGTGAGTGATGGGAAATTGAATGTGTTGGGGAAATGCATTTTGAGTGATGTTCATGAGAATATTGTTTTGATGCCGGCAGCTGGTGAGATTCCATCCGATGGAGCTTTTATCGGCGTTCACTCCAATAAGATCGGCAGCCGGAGGGTTTTTCCGGTTGGTAAGCTCCGGTGAGTTTATATGGAGTAGTAAATCTTTAATCTTTAATCTTTAATAAAGTTTAGATCTTTGGCCCATTTGAAATTTTACTGGTTTGTTTAGATTTGATGCAGTTAGTTAATGACTTGCAGGGGATTGAGGTTTATGTGTGTTTTTCGGTTTAAATTATGGTGGATGACCCAGAGGATGGGAACTTGTGGACAAGACATACCATTTGAGACACAATTCTTGATTGTTGAAGGACAAGGTGGTGGTTCAGAACTCCGCGAAGGTGGGGAGGAAAATTCGGGGTATATGGTTTTTTTTGCCAGTTTTGGAAGGAGATTTTAGGGCTGTTTTACAAGGAAATGCAAATGATGAGTTGGAGATATGTTTAGAAAGTGGTATGTAGTAGTTAAGGTCCATATATTCAGTTATGTTTTTCTTTCTATTTATACTTTATTAGATAAGGCCCATATATGATATTTGTTGTTATTGTAACGTCAATATTGTGATATGTAGGAGATCCTGATGTGAAAGAGTTTGATGGGAGCCACCTAGTTTTTGTTGCAGCTGGACCTGATCCATTTGATGTAATCACGAATGCAGTAAAGTAAGCGTTTCTCTAACTGTCTGTTTCCTGACTTTAGTGCTATAAGTTATTTCCTTCAGAAGTGTTAACAAATCGTGTTTTAGTTAGTCGAACTTGGATACATCAATGTTTCATTAGTTAGATGCTAGAAAGAATTAAAAATGATCTTGTTTCATTTCAGTATTACACAGTAGCATATGTTATAAATCACAGAATCAGTAAGCTGAAGTACATAGAAGTCTTTAGCTTCATGCTAAATAAAGTATTCCACTTTGCTAATGATTTCAATTAAAGTGGTATATAAGCTTAATTAATATTTCAAAACTTGCAGAACTGTGGAAGGGCATTTGCAGACTTTCTGTCACCGGGAAAGAAAGAAGGTTGATTGATTATTCTGATATTTGTTCATGAAGAAAATTTCGTAAACTTGATTGTGTTCTAATTCTAGATTTTTTTAAAATCCCAGATGCCTGATGTGTTGAATTGGTTTGGATGGTGTACATGGGATGCTTTTTATACTGACATCACACCTGATGGAGTGAGGAAGGGACTAGAGAGGTTAGCTAACCATAAACCATTATGGACTATTATGATGATATGTCACTGGAAAATTCTTTCTTAAAACAGTTCAATAGACCTTCTAGTAGTGATTCATTCCCATCATTTGAAAAGTGCATTTATCGCAATTTTGCGGAGTGATCTGGATGAATTTTAGCCATAAAGTCTAGTGGACATGTCTAGAAAACACTTTTCTCCTGTACATGCATCTGTGAATGACATGATATGCTTGTCGCAGCCTGGAGGGTGGTGGAGTTCGTGCAAAATTTGTCATAATCGATGATGGATGGCAGTCTGTTGGCATGGATCCTACTAGTGCGGAGGCAAAAGCAGATAACACAGCCAAGTGAGTCCAAAGTTTTATTGTCGCCGATTGTCCTAGTTCCTAGATCAACCACTGATTCTGCACTTTCTCCTTTCAGCTTTGCTAACAGGCTAACCAATATTAAAGAGAACTACAAATTTCGAAAGGGTGGGAAAGATGGTCAAAGGATAGAAGATCCAGCAAGGGGAATTCGTCACGTTGTTGATGTTATTAAAGAAGAACATTCCGTAAAGTATGAAACGATGTCTTCGCATCTTTTGAGCATCAGACTATAGCGCATCATGTCTTTGCATCACGAATATAATGCGAGCATATATGTAAGTTATAATTATTTACCTTGCAGATATGTATGTATATGTATGCCCTGACGGGATACTGGGGTGGTGTCAAACCTGGCATAGAGGAAATGGAACATTACGAGTCAAAGATGACTTATCCTGTCTCATCTCCTGGAGTTGAGACGACTGAACCTGATGATGCATTTGAAGCCATCATGAGAAATGGCCTCGGCCTTGTTAACCCCGAGAAAGTCTATAATTTCTACAATGAGTTGCATTCTTACCTTGCATCAGGGGGGATCGATGGGGTAAAGGTAGATGTACAGAATATTCTAGAGACTCTCGGGGCAGGCCATGGTGGAAGGGTGAAGCTAGCTCAGAAATATCACCATGCACTAGAGGCTTCAATTTCAAGAAATTTTGCTGATAATGGTATTATTTCCTGGACGAGTCACAACACTGATGGTTTGTATAGGTGCATCTGAGGACCCGTTTCCTTTTTCTCGGGTTTTGAATATCAATGGCCGTTCACATATCCACTTCTTGAAGTTCATGGGAAATCTACTCCTTTAAGCCGGTCCTGATATCCTACGTTGTTGATATGATGATGATTTTTTCTCTGTTGACAGTGCGAAGCGCCGTTATCAGAGCCTCTGATGATTTTTGGCCAAGAAATCCAGCATCCCACATGATCCACATTGCATCAGTTGCTTACAACACTGTTTTCTTAGGAGAGTTCATGCAGCCAGATTGGGACATGTTTCAAGTATGTTTAGGAGATGGATGACAATAACATGATTACGATTGGTTTCTGCTATGTACTAACTATTTTTTGTGTTACTCATTGCGCAGAGTTTGCACCCAATGGCTGAATATCACGGAGCAGCACGTGCTGTTGGTGGATGCGCAATTTATATCAGGTAGTATAACAGAAATAGTTAATGAAGTTTCTTGTGATGGGGAAATCTTGTAACTGAAAGATACGAAGAACTTGCATTTATGCTCTTCAAAACATCAGATTTGCACCTCTAGATGGGTGTCTGTTGGTTTGTAGAATTTGCAAGTTTTTTATTAGTTAGTTTGATCATCTATGCAGTGATAAGCCGGGATTTCATGACTTCAATCTTCTTACGAAGCTCGTGCTTCCTGATGGTTCCATTTTGAGGGCGAAACTTCCAGGAAGACCAACACAAGATTGTCTATTTTCGGATCCTGCCAGAGACAGAAAATGGTACATTCAGAAGTCACTGTGAATTTGGATACAGTAGAGCTCACTTATACCTAATATGTGTCAATCAAAACAGTCTGTTAAAGATTTGGAATCTAAATGATTTCAATGGAATTGTGGGAGTGTTCAACTGCCAAGGGGCGGGCTGGTGTAAAGTAAGAAGAATCTTATCCATGACGAACAACCTGGCATAATAACTGGAACAGTTAAAGCTAAAGATGTTGAATATCTACCACGCGTTGCAGGCGATAGTTGGAATGGTGATGCCGTTGTCTACTCTCATCTTCAGGGTAATATATGTGGATTCATTATGACTTTGGTTTTGCGCTAACGATGCGCTGAAGTTGCGCTAACTAACCTCTTCTTGTTTCCACATAATTGGCAGGACACTTGATTTATCTTCGGAAAAATGCTTCTCTTCCTATTACATTAGACGCACGCGAGTATGAAGTCTTTACGGTGGTTCCAGTCACCGAGATTTCCATCATAATCGCATTTGCCCCAATAGGTCTCACGAAAATGTTCAATTCAGGAGGGGCAGTTAAAGAGTTACATTATGAATCAGATAGGCCTCGACTTGTTCATAAGGGAGTCCTGGGATGTGGTCCCTTCGGAGCCTACTCCTCGGTTAGACCTAAAAGAATTGCAGTCGATGACAAGGAAGTCGGCTTTGAATATGAAGAAGCGTCAGGATTTGTGACGTTTGATTTGCGAGTTCTGCCGGAAGAGATGTACCTTTGGGATGTGATTGTAGAGGTATGAGCAATCCATCCATGAATGTAAGGAACGAAGGGTCCGCTGTTGAATTATGATAGCAGTTTAGCACATTTTTTAAAGGTTTTTAGGAGGAACAAGAACTCTGTCACTTCACTCCTGAACCAGATTTTCTTTTTGTAAACTTAGTAGTTTATGTTATTTTCCCATTCATATAGAAACAAGCAGTAGACCACAAGACTAACAAGAACAATAATTGCCATCAGATTATTACACAAAAATATGCTACAATCTAATTGCAGCAAGAGTATAGTTATTTATAGCGCAATAGAATTAACAACAAAGAATTTCAACAAAGCTTAGAATTAAATTGATTACATTGTATTTCAAAAAATCATAAATTGATTACATTGATCATGTATTATGAAACTGTAAATTAACAGCAAAAAGAAAATCATCCAGAACAACAAGAAAATCATCCAGAACAACAGGGATCAACAAAATAAACTAATTTAAGGATGAATCAAAAATTGTTTTCTGTCATCTTCAATTCTTGATAATAATCGTCGTCGTCATCTTGTTGAAATTCCCAGCAGCTGATCAACATTAAAATTCATCAGTTCATCAGTGTAGATTAATTCATTCTCTTGAACAATACCCGAACCATAATTAACATTTTCCATTGGACAATTCAACAGTTCTTCAATGTCGATAAATTCATTCTCTCGACCAATATCCAAATCATAATCAACATTCTCCATCGTAGAATTCAGCAACTCGTCAATGTCGATTAATTCATTCTCTTGAACAATATCCGAACCATAACCAACATTCTCCATTGAACTTGAATAATGATCAATACCACCATCTAATTTCCGATCCTCCATCTCCTGAATATGAACATCTTGAACTAACAAGTTCGAATTAGGCGGTTCGACAAACATACAACCATACAATTCAGCAACAGCATCAGCCCTGTTGAGTACTCTGTCTACTAAACCTCCAAGGCGTTGCCAAAATCCTCCAATTCAAATAAATCCATACCTTCAAAAGTATCGTCCCACCAACAATTACCGTTCGTTCCATCCAACTCCTTCATCCTCTTCTTCTCCACCTCCAATTGCCTCAGTGCCGCCAGATTCCATTCGCATCTATCATCCGAACTTGACAGTGAATTATTAACCCCAGACTCGAACCGGTCGAAAATCGAGTCACCAAACGTGAATAGCTTCTCGGAGGGAGATTGGACCACGATGCCAATATGAGCACCGGAAATTACACTGAGTTCACCGGCTTTCTTGAAAAGACCTGATCGACGTTTGGAAAACGTCACCTGTAAACTACTTCTTCTCGATCCTCTTAATGTCAATTTTCCGGCGACCGAGAGTTTTCTTTGCAGTTTCTTTCGTCATTCTTCCGATGAATTTTGTTGTAAAGAGATGATCGATTGTGAATTTGTGATTGTTTGATCGATTGATGATGATGAATAGTTGCGTAGCAGGTAGGCGGCAAGTATATATAGGAATTGGGGATCGAATTTTGTAGAAATAAGGAAACACAGAAATCGCGCGGGAAGAGGCTCATCTGAGCTGTAAGCGCGTTAACATAAACATTTATATATGGTAACAAATTATTTTCCAGATCCTGTGCAATTAATGTTACTACTTGGTACTTACCTTATTATTGTTAATTTTCATTAATATTTATCATCATTATAGTTATTATTGTTAATTTTCTACAAGTAAGTCTCCAGAAAATAAATTTATAGAAGGATTAAAAGGGACTAACAAACATTAAGAGTCGGTTAGTCTCGGTTCTTTTCATCTGAAAACTCATTAATTTCTGTTAAGTTAAGTTAAGTTAAGTTCAGTTCAGATTCATTCAGTTCAATTTAGTTCAGCTCTGCTTAGTTGTTTTTTATACTACAACTCAGTTCAGTTCCAGTCAATTTAGTTCAGACGAAGATAATAGAGCCTTAGTCATAGACATTGAAAATTTTTCCTAAAAATATTGGCGTTATACATACACTTAAAAAATATGGTACTACTAAATTGTTCAATTCATAGATTAAAATTTCGGTTTCGGAATATGTTTCGGATTCGAATTCGTAAAAAGTAGAGAAGTTTGAGAACTTTTCAGATATGCTTTCGTTATTTCTCAGAACTTCTCGTGATATTTTGAAAATAAAATTAAAATTTGTGAAGTACTCCAAGATATTTAGAATTGTTTCGGATTCAAAGTCCAATTCATCTGATGGAGTTACAAAAATGAGACGTTTCGGTATTTCTCATTTCGTTTCGGTGAGATTGAAGGAAGATTGGTTCATCCCATAGGTCACACATCTACGAATAAGGCATTGACTTCAATGAAATAAGCTAAGTGCGAGAAAAGGATAAGTGATGTACATGCCAGTAGAGAAGTCCAATGGAATAAGCAAAAGAGACAACTTCTAGCTATGAAAAGGCAAAAGGCCAGAAAAGAGGCCTGAACAGAATCTCTCGCGCATTTTTCCCTAGCTCACAGCAATCAATTCGTCACGGTTTTGGAAAATATGTGTAGCCTAAATAACAGTCACTATACCTGAATGGCTGAATCTGCTGTCAAGAGCACTTTTTTTTCGCTCATCAATAAGCAAATGTAACGATTTTGAACAAAATATTCTTAGCTAAATATTGTAGTAGCCAGTATCAAGAATCCAAAATACAATGGAAACGAAAACTAACGAGGAAACAAAATCTACATCAGAATATAGAACACATACCAAAATTGCAAAAACCCAAAGAATAATTCAACATGAAGTCTTACCTAAATCAGCTACAGAATGTTGTGGTTACAATATCCAGCCACAACAAAATATGTAAGGGAACTTGTTGGAGCATATATACAAGAATACAACGCGATCAAGCCCTTTGGATTGGAGTCTGGTGAAAACATTTACAAACTTTTAGTCCATTGCCTAAATTGGCAAGCACCTTACTATTTATCAACAATTGAAATCCACAATCAAATTTGAGATCCAACATAAAGCAGAAACTACAGAATTTAATATCAAGAAGAAAATCTCTGTTACATATACGAGCGTCCAAACGCAAGCATTCCTGATGAGGAAACAATAATCAGTCTGGTGTTCTTACAAACTCATGAGCCGATTAGACTACCACATCATTCACCTCTTAGATACATACCCCAAAATTTCAACAGAAGGACACTTCCCACGGGGTACTAAATTCCTAGATGTCCAGATATTTGAAACATTTAACTCCTAACGGCCGCCACGGCCACGGCCACGCCCTCGTCCTCTACCCCGACCACGGCCCATAGGTTTCCCTGCAATTCACAGAAGCATTTCAGTATTAGTACCACAATCAGAGAACATTATATGTAAATGCGAGAACTAGAAACCAGGAACTGAAAACTTTAACCCAGGACCAACAATAATAGTACTAAAAGTAATACCTGTCGTTGGTTTCCTTGGTTTAACTCTTGGCGCCTCTTCGACAAGTAAAGTTTCAAGATTCAAGCTGTCAGGAAGTATATAGTATCGAATGGTGTTGCCTGCATAATTTAGATGGTCAAGGGTAATTGGATTCTTTCCTTTGGGTGTCAGTTTCACAGTTTTCAAATGTGTGTTCATGCTGACATCAACTCCTACAGGAAACAGGAAAGTTAGCATTTGGATAATCCACATTACACATCCCAGATTGCGTGTATGAGAAACCATGACACCAGATACATTGAAACCAATAATTTGCCAGAAAATATCATATTAACATTCAAGGTAATAGTCACTTCCAGGCAGAGCAGGAATTCATTATGTTTTGACAATAAGCTATTTAAGAGCATTCAACTTCTAAAGAGCAGAGCAGTCAAGTACAGTTCCGTAACATGAAGAGGCTATCCGGGTAAAATAGAAAAGGAAAATTTTTTTTTTTAAAGACAAACCTAATAAAAAATCAGGTTTTGATGCGAAGTCAATGGTAAATCAATATCAGGTATAACAACAGGCAATGAATCAGGAAACAGCCTTAATAACCGGTGTTGAATCCCGGTAAGATCCAGTGCGATCCCAGTGCGTTTTCATACCTAGCCAGGATAGAATAGATACCTCTATCCCGGGTTGCATATTATCCCAGACAATCCCGGACCAGGATCCGGGCGAAATCCCGGGGCGGCAGTGATTTTTAGTTTTTGTAAGCTCAACCTCCCGGGATAGATACCTCAATTTACTCGATTTTTCTTGTCTTTATGATTCTCTATGAATAATTTTACGACTTCTTATTACTAATTCGGGTACTGTAAGCTTATTTTAAGCTTGCATGGACTTAGTTATTCATTATGCAAGTAATATTATATGATATATATCACTTTAGTATCCCGGCCATCCCGAATTTCTTGGCGGGCCTAGCGCCACAATCCGGGATTGATAACACTGTTAATGATCTTAAACAACCATGGCAGGCAGGCATAACAAGAGACAATTAATAGATCCTTTTACTCGTCCAATTAGTTCAGGACTAAAAATATTGATTATTGTGTCAAGTGGTAAGAATCATCAATAAAGTAAAGTTTCGATATATCATAGTATTGACTATTGTGTTTAAGCCAAAAGCTAAATAAAAATTCACGGGAAGTAACTGCTAGTGGCATGAGTGGCACAGTGGTTGCTAGTAATCATTCTCAGGGGAAAAGAAAATAAAGAAAAGGAATGAGTGGCTTCAATGGATTCAAAAGTACTAGTATTATGAATGACAGAGTCAGCACTTATAGTGATTCTCAGGACAGAGCAGTGAGTGATTAGAAGCATGGTTGTTTTTTTACAAATGATGGTTTGTTCGGTCAATCCACTGGTTTGGATTGGGAGTGACCTAATCCCGTAAGATTCTCTTTCACATGACCATACACCAACCAGAATCGATCAAATTTATATTCAGGTATCCATAACGATTCAAAATAAACAAATATAATCCAGATGATCAGGGGAAAAACCAACCATACAGAGATAAATCTAGTAATATGTGTAGAAAAAAAAGGTACAAATTTTCAAACGAAGTTTAATGAATTGAAACTGGGGAAATACATCAGGTTGTCAGCTTTTAGTATGTGTGGAACAGTTGACTATCAAGTTTAACCACGAGTTCAAAACAATAACCACCAAATAATCTACCTACTCAACCACAGAAATGCATAAAAATATGCTTGTTACTACAACATGTTTATATCTACGACCAACAAACCCAATCAACATAATCCAAATTTCAACATGCTTACAAACTAAAACAGGTGAGATGGGGAAATGGAAAGGAATAAGAATGCTCATAACGCATATTGATGACAGCTCTAAGTGAAAACCAAGACCATACCATTCTAAACGAAGGAAACGGCTGAAAATATATTCTACAGTGTGTCGGTGTTGAATATGATCATGAAATTAGCAAATGTATGCAAAGGTAAAGAGTAGGTAAAGAGTAAGTAAAAAATAAATAAGAATCTCCAATCTCGTAAATCGTAATACTTCCCTCAGCCATGCCTATACCTAATTATAACTTATTAACTCGGTTACTCAGACAGTTTAAATGCTAAACCTCAGCTCAGAAGATTCAAAATCTGAAGTAATGCAAGTTAAGTTAAACTGAGGAAATTCAGTAACATCGTGCTTAACTAAGTAAAGGACAACAAGGGTTTAGGGCTTTAACGGCATGAAATTATTGAAAGAGAGAAGCTGCGAGATGGTACCTGTAATGGTGCCGTGAACAACAGTACCATTTTTAAGCTCGATTGAAACGGTCTCGTTGTTCAATTTCATTAAGAACCTGCAAAAAGGACACAGAGACAAGATAAGCAGCAACAAGTGAGGTATCAAATCAAAATTGTACAAGAAGAGGATTCAGAGAAATGAAAGGTGAAATTGGGAGAATGATATGGCAAATGAAGGTGGTGGTGATGCTACCTGACGAGCTTCATGTTTCCTCTGCGGATCTAGAGTTCCAAAATTTTCCAAGTCGAAAGAGTGGGAGCGGGAGGATGGAGGGTTTTGCTTTTGTATCTGATGATTTATTTGAGTGACAAAGAAACAGATCTATATTAAGTCGCATTACTTGCCAGCGATTTCTGTAAAATGTATACACGCCTCTGTTGTGAGTAACATGCATAAATTAATTGAAATTTTTTCTTTATATTAAATAATTGAAAATTTTCAAACTATGACTACGGTTCTGTTAAAGGCTAGTGGTGACACTACTGCCTTGTCCAAGATCCAATTCGATATTTTTTTCTCTTGTAACAAGTTGCAGTAAATGTAATTCTTTTACTTAGAGAATAGAATATGTATCTTGTACAAACAATTTCTTGCATCTACAGCACTAAGTACTAACCGGAAATAACAATTTAATTTTTATTACAGTGCGTGATTTCGCTCAAATGACTCTTATGTAATTTTTCAAAAATTGATCTATAGTTTACACTTTATAGACATGGGAAAAATTCATTTTTGATAACTTAAGTTTATATTTGTCCAATTTTAGTACTCCGTTAGTCATACTTAACGAACCGTTTAATTTTAACCGAATTAGTAAGAATTAGCGCAAATTAATCGATATTCCGTCAAGTCAGCGCGTGAACTACACGCGATATTAATAATTGTTAAGGACGATTATTAACTTCGTTACAATTATTGTAATTTTCAAAAGCTTCAATACTTTTTAATTTATTTATCTTTATAATGGAAGACAGACTTGGACTTGACCACAGATGAACTTTTTGATGATTAAATTTGACAGGTTACACATTTATATTGGAAGACCAGAAAGACTTGGACTTATTGTGCCGATGTGCACCGTACGTGGTCACTTGTAGCAATATTTATTCAAATCCCTTGATTCAACCAATGTTAAATGCAACACAATTTTCGTTAAACTCAATACAAAATATTTGTAACTTTATCAAAATGCCCTCAACTCAAAAACAATCTTAAAAACTTAACGAAAAATCGAAATAACTCATATATGCAAACACAAAAACATTAACATGCACGATCGAACACAAAATAACAACTTTAAACATAAATCGAAAAAAATTTAAAAAAAATTTCGGAAAATATTTCGTTTATAAAATCCAAGACCTGAAAGCTGGTTGAAAACGGAGTTGATCGGTCGAAACGGAAGTGGATTCGGAGTTCGGACGGATATTTTAGAGCTTTATGAAAGCGCAAAAATTGAATTCACGTACAGCCTTGGTATTTTAGCCATAAATTTCACATATGAACTCCGATTGACCCCCGGCACCCAAGTTCTTCATCCGCAGGGATATGAGGGATATATGAGGGATATAATGGAAAAATAAAAAATCTGAGGGATGAAGAACTGGCCGGTTTTAAACCGGCCAGTTCTTCATCCGCAGTTTTTTTTTCTTTCTTTCTTTTAAGTGTCTAAACGCCGGAATTTGGATATGGTTCCTCTTGAAAGTTGTAGATCTTGGTCATATCTACGCGTGGACACCAAGATCAGGTCAATCGGAGTTCATATGAGAAATTTATGGCCAAAATACCAAGGCTGCGCCATCGTAGTCAATTTTCAGCTTTCACTTAAACGGCTCTAAAATATCCGTCCGAACTCCGAATCCACTTCCGTTTCGACCGATCAACTCCGTTTTCAACCAGCTTTCAGGTCTTGGATTTTATAAACGAAATATTTTCCGAATTTTTTTTTAAATTTTTTTTCGATTTATGTTTAAAGTTGTTATTTTGTGTTCGATCGTGCATGTTGATATTTTTGTGTTTGCATATACGAGTTATTTCGATTTTTCGTTAAGTTTGTAAGATTGTTTTTGAGTTGGGGGCATTTTGGTAAAGTTACAAATATTTTGTGTCATGCTAAATGAAAACATGTCATGCTTAGTAGCGCCCTTGATTCTTGTCAAATCATACTCCAATCCGCTCTAAAAACTTCATACATTCGAATCGACATTGAGTTTATGTGAAAATTTAATAATAATATAAGAGAATATGGAAAAAAATTTAATGACAAAATTTATAATTTATGTACGATAAGATTGAGATTGCTTATTATTTGTGTATAAGAACTTATTTTTTTAAAGAATGTAAGAAATTATGGACGGAGGGAGAAATTTATAGAGATATAACAAAGACTCAAAAGAGGTACAAAACTATTGAAAATATGGTCATAACGACTTTTTAAACGATATAATGTGAAGGTTTCGTCACCCCTCCCTTCGTCCCTGGGAATGGCTGTCACAGCTCAGCTGGAACACCAATTGTAAAATTTAAAATATTTGATAGAATAAAAATAAACTTAAATAAAATAGACAAGATTACAAATTTATAAAACTGACAAACTCACAAGCTAAATAAAATTAAAACTATTGAAAAAATCATCATCCACCCCTACAAAGTTGCCATATATGCTCGATTAAATCTTTTTGTAATGAATCATATATAGTATCCCTTCTCATGTCATATATTGTAGTAATTAATTAACGAAATTTAAAATAAAATGAAGTATGGAGTTTTTAAAATAACTGAGAAAAGAATAACATAGTTTAAAAAGAAATGAGAGAACAAATTGGGTAGGATAGAGTATGAGGTTTGGAGATGAAGACCATGGTTAGGTATGATGCTAATGCCGACGCGATACATGGAGTGGTATGCTAGAGTAGGAGGGGTATAAACGAATCAAGTTGGTCGCGATCAACTCGTGAAAAAGCTCGTTCAAAGTTCATCTCGAGCTTGAGATCGGTCAACGCAAGCCTGATCTTGAGTAACCACAACTGAGTTTTGAACGAGTAACAAGCATTATGATAAAAAAAACTCAACTGATCTTGAGCAAATTGCAAGGATATAAGTAATATACTTATACAAACATTCAATAGCAGTATTATATTTCAAATCATATACAATAAAATTTTCATATACGTATATATTGTGTTAAGAAATGAAGTAACACATTAGTATTTTAAAATTGTATTAACATAGCATGTAATTCATTAAATAAAAATAATAAGTTAAATCTCTTTTTTAGAAAATAATAATTAATTTAGTCGCTTGTCAATGGCTCATGAGTAAGTTCATTGCTCGCAAGTTTAATGTCAAGCTCGATAATAATTGAGCTCGGGGTTGTGATCGACTTGTAAAGACAAGTTTGAATTCGATAAGGTCCAAGATTGCTCGAATCCGTTAGTTCACACCCGAAATTCCAAATTTAATCATCAAATTAAGGCTGGGGTTTAATTTATTTGTTATCAAGTCCAAGTCTTTTAATATAAAAAAGTACCGGAGCTATAGCTTTTGTAAATTGCAATGTTATTGTACTATGGAATTTAATAATTGTGAAAAGTTGATTATTTTGCTTCTTTATAATGATTCAACCAATCCCTCCTGAAATTAATTACCTTGAGCCTAATCAACATTCACTAGATATTTGAAATGAAGCTTGTTCATGATGAACTCTTTACCCTCCTGATAATTATTTCCTCAATAATAACGGCATCCCTAGCTCACTTGGCATGTTGTAGTGCTACTGCTAATCGTGGCATTACATGTCACGAAAACGAGAAACAATCGCTTTTGAGATTCAGACACTCCCAACAAAATTCTTCCATACCAAGCCAACTTTCTTCCTGGAAGGCTGAGGTTGATTGCTGCAGTTGGGAAGGTGTAGTCTGCAACAACATCACCGGTCATGTTGTTGAGCTCAATCTCCAAAATTCAGGCTTAACTGGAGAATTAGATGATCATTTCTTGTTCAACCTCACACATCTCACACATTTTGACATGAGATTCAATGAAGTCCAAGGTGCCCTTCCGCGTGCTGCCAACATCACAAAGCTTAAATATTTTGACATCAGTCTCAATCTTTTCAGCTCCACCATACCCGATTGGCTCTACGAGTGCAAGTATCTTGAGTATCTTGATGCAAGAGGAAATTCTCTACAAGGTTCAATTTCTAATTCAATAGGAAATCTTACTTCTCTCAAATTCCTTGATTTATCTCGCAATATGCTTTCGGGAGAAATACCAAAAGGCATTGCAAAACTAGGCATGCAATACCTGGACTTTTCTTACAATAAGTTCGGGGGAGACATATTATATGGGTTTGGTAATATGTCAAATTGTTTCCTACAATCTTTAGAGTATCTTGATCTTAGTAACAATCAACTTTATGGTAATTTACCATATCAACTTGGAGAATTTAAACGTCTCAGACATCTTAATCTAGCTGAAAATAAATTCACTGGAAACCTTCCAGAGAGTATGGGGCAATTGTTTAACTTGGAAATCTTTGACATAGGTAACAACATGCTAGAAGGGATTGTGACTGAAACCCACTTTGCTAATCTCACAAATTTATACCAATTCACAGCCTCAGGAAACCATCTTACTCTTAAAATCAGTGACAACTGGATCCCAAACTTCAAAATCCAGGTTCTTACTTTGGGGTCATGGAACTTGGGTGCCGGGGGTCAAATTCCAGAATGGCTCGACACGCAAAAGAATACCCTCATGTATCTAGACTTTTCTAACACTGGAATTGTTGATCCTATTCCTAGTTGGTTCTGGGGTATTGAATCTACTTTAAATCTCTCTAACAACAAACTACGTGAAAACTTTGACGATCATGTGATTTTAACTAGTTCCGTTATAGATTTGAGTTCTAACTTATACAATGGTCCACTCCCTCGAATCAATGAAACAATCATCTTAAATCTCTCCAACAATTCATTCTCGGGAGGTGTTGAGAACTTCCTCTGTCACCAGACGACTACAAATTCCACCTTTCGAAGTGTTAATCTTGCGCAAAACCTTTTGTCGGGAGAATTACCAGATTGCTTCATGAAACACCCTTTCTTAGCTGTGTTGAATTTGGGAAATAACAACATCTCAGGATGTCTCCCTCAATCCATAGGGAATCTTGAGAGTCTGGAATGTCTGGATCTCTTCAACAACAGATTATCTGGGCAAATACCGCCTTCAATGCAAAACTGCACCAACTTGTGGAAGGTTGACCTTTCTAGCAATCAGTTGATTGAAGGCTACCAGCGTGGATGGGAACCAAGTTGCCTGGCTTAAATTTTCTCATTCTACGTTCAAACAAGCTTGCTGGAACAATTTCTTCAGGCATCTGTCGCCTCAGCAATCTCCGCATCTTGGATCTTTCAGATAATAAATTTTCAGGAAAAATACCAAAGTGCATGGACAATTTTACTGCAATGGCTAGCTCAAAATGGATTGTTCCGGCATATGACTTTATTCGTTCTATTAGCTTACCTTCATGAGAGTGCAATTGTTGCGACAAAAGGAACAAGGCTTTACTATGACACCATTCTTTCTCTGGTTACCAACATTGATCTCTCGAGCAACAATTTGTCTGGAGATATCCCACACCAGTTGACAAGCCTTGCAGAGCTAAGATCAGTCAACTTGTCAAGAAATCACCTGAATGGAAAAATCCCAGATGGTATGGAAGGCATGAAGGTGTTGGAATCTCTTGATCTCTCAGACAATTTTCTCTCAGGAAATATTCCACAGGGCATTGCATTTCTATCACCATTGAATTATCTCGATCTGTCTTACAATAACTTGTCAGGGGAAATACCACAAAGCACACAATTCTCAACATTCAACGCGTCTAGCTTTGATGGCAATAACCTTTGTGGTCCTCCCCTCACAATTAGTTGTAACGGAGGTGAGATTCCAGCAAGGTCAGTTCCAGGAGGACATGATAAAGACGGGGATGGCAAGTCCGAAATTGAATGGTTGTATGTTTTCGTGTCTTTGGGATACGCGGTGGGACTTGCAATTGTATGCAATGTACTAGTCTTCAAGAAGTCATGGAGGGATGCATTTTTCGAGTCAGTTGATAACATGTGGAACAAGCATTTTGCGAACGCTCGTAAGAAAAGAAGCTGGTGTGGTTGATGCTAAGTGAGTGTTTGTTTGGGCAATATGCATCGCTGCTAGCTGTCCGTCATAAGTAGTAGTGTTTATTTTTTTGCTTCAAATAATGGTGTGTTGATTCTTTTTATGGTTTAAGTAATATCTCTGAAGTGTGCTATTGTTAGATCATCAGCCATGAATTTCATCTCTTCACTTTTCAGCTTGGAGCTGTCTGATTCCAAACACTATGTTTTGGGCTTTTGACAAGTAAAAGAAAAGCCAGCTTCTCGGTTGAGTCTTTATGGGCTCAATCGTGAGCTGTCCGTTGGACAAACTAGTACTCTTAGACTTAACTTATGGGCTCCGAACCGTGAGCTCAAGGTCCCTTGGGTTAAATGGTGAATAGTAAGTGTGCGATTACTTGACCATCTTGAAAAGTGGACCTATTAATAAATGTCCCAGGGCTGGGGTCATTAATTGTTCTAGTAGTAGGAGGTCTACGTGTCAGCTAGTAAGTGGTCCTTGCGTGCGAGGCTAGCTCCTCGGACCTTAACTGCTTGGAAGTGGAAAATTGTCCTTTTTCAAGACATGACTCTAAGATTCTTCAAGTGTAGCGGATCGGACTCAAGATGCCTTTCAGGCGGTCAGGGTCTTCTCAGGCATAAAATCCAAGCCCCGTACCTTAGTTCGTAGTATTCGTGCTAGTTTGTAAAAGACATATTTCAACCCAACACAACCATCCATTTGTTCAAGGCACACTTTGTGCCAATCCTATGCTCTCTACTCCATTTTCCTTCTGCACTTAGACATTTGATAAATTCTTCACCACTGAAGTTCAAAGGATCTTTCTACTGCAGCTAGAGTTTCTAGTAGTTGTCTGATTGAGCATTTTAGTTGATTGGCCCTGAAGCTAAAAAAGGCAAACAAATTCAGTTTAAGGGCAAGTGGTCGCACTACTATCTTGTCCGGAATCCAACTGAATTCTTTTTTAGTTTTTTTTCTTGTAACAAGATGCAATAATAAGCCCGTCTCCTGAGATACGCCTACTTTGAAGTGGCCGGAGAGACTAAAGAAAGTACATAACATAAGAAAAGTGGTAAATTTCACGGGTTAATCAAGTAAACCGGGTCAATCCGTGAATTATTTTTTTTAAATCTGGATAGTTATCTAGTGCTATGGTTGACTGCTGACCCAAATTGATAAAGTTGAAGGTGCTCAAGGATGAATCGATCCTATCATATAAATCTGAGCGAGCGAGAGGCTACCATTACCCAGTACCCAGCTAGCTTGTACGTAGTTAAGTACGTGTAAGAATCCCAGGTGACACGTGTCTCCTGACTAGTCTTGTTCTCCGAGTATAAATGAAGACGTACACCATTAATTAATCCAATATTCTCGATCGTTCATATCAACATCAAACGTATCTAAAAGTAGCCAACTCGTCATGGAAGAGAAGCATGAACAACGACAGATTATGATGAGCAGCAGCAACACGTCGGGAAAGACGATTTTACTTACCTCGGCAGCCGGTTTAATCATTGGCGGACCGTTACTCGGCCTGATGGGACTCGTTTTCGCTACAACTACGACCCTGCTCTTACTAGCTTCGCCACTTCTGATTCTCTTCAGCCCTCTGCTGTTTGGTGCCGCGTGCGTGCTCGGCTTGGCGATGCTGGGGTTCACAGTAGCCGGAACCATGGCGGTGGTTGGAGCGTCGATGGTGGCGAAGGTTGTGCGGCCGATGGTGAGTAGACTTGGTGGAGCTGAAGGTGGTGAGGATTGGGCTGGGTTTTTGCATCAAAAGGGACGGCATGGTCCCTATATTGATCAGGATAAGTAGTCTTTATTAAGTAATTAACCATGTTGTTTTGTGGTGATCATCAGGAGTTTAAGTTTCATCATGTTTTGTATTGTAATTACTACTCTTCATCTGGCTTTAATAAATTTTTACGCTTTTCTTTAATTACTGTACGCCATGGCCCAAGGCTTTTGTTTCCTTTCGCTAAAATTCAAAAAGTATACCTGATGCTGTCCAATTTGTGTAGTTTATCTTGGGTTTATCTTGTACCATTATTTAAAGGGCACTAAATATTATAGGAATTGATAAAATCCAACTCAATTGAGTGGAGTACTACTTACATATATTTATACTAGTACAAGGTAATATCAATTACAATCACGACATATATACATACTGATATGGACATATCTTCAAGAATCATGGTTGGGATTATGTAGTATCTAAAGAATCCTTGTGAATATCTTCTACACCCCCCTCAAAGTTTCGAACGAAACAAAGTAAACAAGGGACGAGATAAGCTTTTGGTGAAGATATCAGCAATGTTGAGGTGCGAGGGCACAAATTGTGTGACCAGATGACCGGCAGTAACAAGTTCACGAGTGAAGTGATAATCAAGTTCAATGTGTTTGGCACGCTTGTGAGAAATAGGGTTCTCACTGATGAAAACAGCACTCTTATTATCACAGAGAAGAATAGGCGTGCGTTTCAAAGAAACATGAAGATCATGAAGGAGATGAGTGACCCAAACAATATCTCCGGCAGCATTCGCAAGGGCACGATACTCGAATTCGCAAATGGAGCGAGAGACGGTAGGTTGTTTCTTAGAACTCCAAAGTACTAAGTTGGACCCCAAAAATAGCAAGTAGCCCGAGGTAGACCGCTGAGTATCCGAGCAAGCAGCCCAATCGGCATCAGAATAAGCAAGCAATGTAGGAGCCTGCGAGCTGGAAAAACGTAAGTCAAAGTGAGAGGTCCCTTTGACATAACACAAGATGCGCTTAACAACGATGAAGTGGTCCAATGATGGTGCTTGCATAAACTGACTAACAGTATTGACAGCGAATGAGATGTCCGGACGGGTAATGGTAAGATACTGCAATGCACCAACAAGAGAATGATAAAGTGTGGGATTGTCAAACTTGGGGCCATCAGTACTAAGCTGAAGATTAGCAACCATAGGTGTGGATACAAGCTTGCATTCAAGAAGATCCACACGAGATAAAATATCATTTGCGTACTTCGCTTGACTGAGAAACAGACCCTCTGCAGAATAGCTAGGTTACTTCCAGACCGAGAAAGTAGCTAAGTTTACCAAGGTCCTTAATGGCAAATGTGGAGTGAATTTGAGAGGTGAACTGGCTAATAAGGGTCTCATTATTTCCAGTCAAGATGATATCGTCAACATAGACGAGAAGATAGAGAAGTACTGAACCACGACTGAAAACAAATAAAGAAGTGTCTGCTCGACTGCAAACAAAACCAAGGTGCAGCAGAAAGTTACTGAACCATTGAAACCAGGCACGAGGAGCCTGTTTCAGCCCATACAAAGCCTTCTTCAATCGACAAACATAATTGGGAAATCGAGCATCGACATAACCAGGTGGTTGTTCCATATACACCGTCTCATCAAGCAAACCATTTAAAAATGCATTTTTGACATCTAACTGATGTAATGACCAACCAGACATAATGGCTAGAGACAAAACGATACGCATCGAGCCTTTTAACAATGTAATCGAAGTGGAACTATAGTCTAAACTCGTACTGGTCAAGCCTTGAGCAACTAATCGAGCTTTAAGGCGTTCGATTGATCCGTCAGCAAGATATTTTGTGCGGTAAACCCATTTCGAACCAACAATGTTTGAATCGATTGGGCGAGGGACAAGATCCCAGGTGCCGTTTTTCCTTAGAGCATCAATTTCTTCATCCATGGCTTGCACCCACTTGGAAGATTTGTTGGCTGATTTGAAACCACGAGGTTCCACAGTAGTGAGAAGAGCGTAAATCACCCCCGGAGACGTAATTTCGTGTAGTAATCCCGGATGTTTAATTTTGAAGGTAGCAACCTGAGCTCGTGTGGTCATAGAGTGACTGGGTAAAGTGGTATGCTGCCGTGGAGCTCGAGGGCGGTGGAGAGCAGGTGGCGGAGATGGATCAGTGGCCACCGGTGAGGTTGGTGGAGACGGGATGGGCGACACCGAGGTGAGAGGTTTCGCGCTGATTGATTTCGAAGGCTGATGGGGATACCGACAATACGAGGAAGGCCGAGTGAACTGCAAATGTAATACGGGCCAGTATAAGTGGGCCGTGAGTGCAATTTCAGTGGGCCAGTAGAAAAATCTTTAAGTGGATCAGAAAATGAGCTATAATCCAAAGATGAAATGGATTGAGCTTGTGAAGCCTGCACATCAGGAAAATATAATTCATCGAATTGAGCATGCCGGGTTACATATATTCTGCCAGTATCCGGGTCCAAGCAGCGAAAACCTTTGTGTTGTGCACTATAACCAAGAAATATGCAAGGATGACTTCGAGGCGCAAGCTTATGGGTAGTATAATCCCTGAGACAAGGAAATACACGACAACCAAATGGATGAAAATTCAAGTAAGATGGAACAAACCCAAATAAGCATTCATAAGGAGAAATATTTCCAAGCGCAGAGGTTGGTAAGCGGTTAATGGTGTAAACTGCAGTTGCGAAAGCATCAAACCAAAACTTAAGTGGCACCCGAGAATGAAAAAGCATAGCTAGGCCAGTTTCAGTGATGTGTCTGTGTTTGCGTTCGGCCCGACCATTTTGAGCAGGTGTATGCGGGCACGAAAATTGATGGTGAATCCCGCAACTATATAAATGATCACGAAATCGATGACTTACAAATTCACCACCACCATCGCTTTGAAAAGTCTTGATTTTGATGGAGAATTGATTTTCCACAAGGTGTTGGAACCGAATGAAATTATCATAAAATTGATCCTTGGACTTTAAAGGAAACACCCATGAAAAACGGGAAAAATCATCCACAAACACAACATAATATCGAAAACCATGAATAGATAAAACGGGTGATGGTCCCCAAAGATCACAGTGCACAATATCCAAAACATGGGCGGAGTGTTTTCCATTAATAAAGTAAGGTAATTTGTGACTCTTAGCAAGTTGACAAGAATCACACAAAACTGGATCGGGTAACACGGAAGAAATCGATAACAATCCTTTCGAATTTAAAAGTTTAATGATAGAGTGGCCAACATGGCCCAAATGAGCATGCCAGAGCTTATAGGAACCAGTGAGGCGTTTATTGTGAATGTCCGCCAAAAGTGCGGAATTAGCCTGTCGTAGAACGTATAGACCCCCTTCACGCATTTACATGTGGCTGGGTTTCTTGTCTTGCGATTTTGAATAACAAAGGAGTCAGCCGTAAACACAACATCAACAGGAAAATCCCGAGTTAATCGACTTATAGATAAGAGATTTCGAGTGAGATGCGGGACAACAAGAACATTATGTAGTTAAACATCAGAAGAAATATAACGATGACCAGTGTGTGAAATTGATAAATGTGCACCATTACTAACAAAGGATATGATCCTTACCACCATATGGAATGACAGTAATCAAGAGAGGACGTGTTTGAGTCATATGAGCCGACGCCAGTAGTCGATAAACCAATCAAGTATCATCGATTTAGAGAGCAGGAAGCATTGAAGGCTTCGGCAAGATTGGCAGACTGTCCCAGTTGAACATAACGTTGAGGACACAGGTCAGCACGATGACCTTCAACCCTACAGATCTGACATTTAGGGGTGTAGTTGCACCGAGAGTTACTACGACCACCAGAATTGGATCGACCACCACGGTTGCCGGAGTTACCTCGAATGCCTGATCCATTGCTATGGTGGGGATGGCCACCACCAGATTGGTACGAGGTGGAGCCACCTCGAGATGGAGCATGATGATTTCTATAAAACGCAACCGAAGGGGCAGAATGAACCTGATCCATGGTTTGTTGAAAAATTTCAAAGGATTCTGCTTTGGGGACAAGATCAGGAACAGGGACCAATTCAGGAAAGGACATGTGGGTTTGCGCAAAAGTGGCAAAAGCAGGACCTAAGCCTCTCAAATAGAAATGAGATTTGTCAGTCTCATCCATTGGACGACCGATTGCGGCTAATTCATCACAGGTTGCCTTGAATTTTTGGGAGTACTCCGTGACAGATTGTGTGCCACGGCGGAGGGAATGTAAGACCTCTTTAAGTTTGATCTCACGAGCCTTGGAACAATTCGCAAAAGTCGACTCAAGAACGGTCCAGACTTCACGAGAAGTTTCACAACCAATGATGGCTGCCATAGCTTCTTCTTTAAGAGTGGTTTTGAGGAAGGTTAGAACTCGTTGGTCAAGGTAGTACCATTCGAGATATTGAGGACCTGAGGTCTGGTTGGTGGTGGAAGATATGGGAGGATTTGGAGTGATGGTTCCATCGACATAGCCCATGGAACGGTGGCAATAAGCAAGGGCCGAAGCGACTTGAGAGCGCCATACGAGACAGTTGTGAGCTTCAAGCTTGATGGGTGCCATGTGAAATATGGCAGAGAAATGCATGGATGGTTCAGAAATGGTGGACTTGGTTGTTGGTGATGCAGTAGGCATGGCTAGAAAGAAAGAGGAGTATTTGGAAGGGATCACAACCCGGTGACTGATACCATGTAGGAATTGATAAAATCCAAATTTCAATTGAGTGGAGTATCGCTACATATATTTATACTAGTACAAGGTAATATCAATTACAATCAAGACATATATACATACTGATATGGACAGATCTTCAAGAATCATGGTTGGGATTCTGTAGTATCTAAAGAATCCTTGTGAATATCTTCTACAAATATTGTCATTGTTCAATTTATGTGATCATTAAATTTAACATACGTCGAATTTGTATGCCCCGATTAAATTTTCCACCTGATTTGTACATGTGAGATGAGATATAAACGTCAGATAATCCATACATGTTGGACACATGTCATCACCAAAATTAACTTGGTAAATATATAAATGAAATAATGCACCATTTGAGATTAATTTGCAGGCAAAGTTTAATTTTGTTGACTGTGGAAAATTGAAAGCTGAACAACTGTCGTGGAACGAAGAGAGTATATTGTTAGCATGGTTTTTCATACATAAAAACGCATTTTGGTAATCATGAATTTAGACATTTGATTAACGGTATTGATGTTTTTATTAACAATCTCATAATTCGAAGTTCAAGATAATGTTTTAAATTTCAAATTACAAACTTGTTTTAGTTATTTTCGTTGCAAGAGTCAATGCTTTTAGACGATGAATGTTATCTATTGTTCTTAACGTTCAATTCGATGAGTACGAACTAGTTTTAAAAGTTTTAAATGACCATGTATGGATTTTAAAGTGTGTGCTCTTAGACGCACTACCACTCTCTGATAATTACTCTGATAATTACTGTTTTTATTTAAAGAGAGTGGGGCGTTACATCACGAGTCACTTAGTTTAGGTGGGAATCGCTTAGACGGGAGTAACAGGGAAAGACAAGAGCCGTTGTTTTTGAGTGCTTGTTGTTGTAAGTGTTCTATCAATGATGCTAGTGACATATATACCCAATAATAAAAGCTTGGGAAGTGGATGTAGGCATTTTTGTGGCCGAACCATTATAATTATGTCTTGGTTTACTTAGAGTGAATACTTGTATCATTACTGCATTTGCATTTGAAATTTGTCAAAAATGAAAATATGATTTTTGTTAAACCCGTATATCTTGGATGCAACATTTGAGAAAAATTTCAAGTAAAACCGTGCACGAAATTTACATCTTTCTTTATATCCTTTATTTATCATTTCACTACAAAGTTAGAAATTCTTTTTCATGGAAATTTTATATTACAGTGTCCAAATGATTGATCCAACCAAACATTATTCTGTTCTCAGATTTTGCCAAAAGAGTCTTAAGATCCAAAAAAAGCGCATACTATGATCAACTTAATTCTGCATCTCCACACTAGTCCACCAATCACCTACGTGTCTCATACAGGTAAAATAGGCAGGGCTCTTAATACACCAGGAGTTGGGCTAAAATAGATACTCAGGTGACGCAGGCAGCGATATAATTGTAATTGAGAAACTTGTATGGTTTGGTCAAGAAGAAGCCGCACAAGATAGAGAAACACACAGACACCATATGCAATCCAACTTTTGCCCCCAAGCCCAAACCTGTTCACGGTGGAACCTACAATCACGTTCCCCAGTAGAAAATTGAACACCCCGAAGTCAGTCGAGGGACGAACCAGAGCAATGTTTCCAAGCCAGACGACCGCCAAGTACAAGAAGGTGACCACATGATCGAAAGATGTCAACCGGAAGAAATACTGAAAAAGAGCTGTTCCTAAAGTTGCAATTAGGAACTCAATGAACTTCCACCACTTGTTATTTCTTGCTCGTGAAGTCCTCGTAGTGTTGTTATAAGAGTTTCCCTCTTCTGGCACGGGCTGCTTTGCCCTCCACGGGTAAATAGATTGCGCTGAAACTAATATCCATAGCACAGGCTTGAAGCGGCTACTTTGTCCGTAAACAAGCAGCAATTGTTTCATCATGAAATGGACAACTTGGCATAGGCCATTTGGAGTTGACTCGGGTGAACCATATAACATAATCACTCCACCAAGGCATGCAATTGGCAGAAAGAAGTGAAGCAAGAAGCCCTCGTACATGGTTGGTCTTTGAAAGTAAACACTGCCAAATAATCGACAGTAAACGTTGGAAAGAAAGACCACACCTGATATGGCTGAATAATTGTCATCCAATCCTTCAGGGCTATCCCGGCCTTTCTGACGAACACAAAAGTCAAGCGATCTGTAATCGTACGAATAGATCATTGAGATGGCCAATGCGTGCTTGAACAAGAACATGATTACTGGGGAAACTGACTTGGAGAGGCCGCCTGGTCTGTCTAAGGAGTTGAATCCGAGATTTAAGAAGATAAAACTGATGATAGACCAGAAGGCGGGTCTTAGGCCTCTAGGATATCCTCTGATTGCCATGGAGGCAGAGACGGCGACGATCACTGTGTAATCCTGGGCAGTGAAAGACATTGCCTGCAGGTAGACCGGAGTCACCGGACTGCAACAGTGCCAGAGTTGAACTCTATTTATTCAACTTCTAAATAATTGAGGTGGGAAAATTACATAGGAAGGAGTACACAGACGAAAATTAAAGGAAGTCAAGCATTCAAAATTCAATCAAAATAACGCGTTCAATTTGTTGTTTCTATCAGGTCGTAGGCCAGGATGGGTGTGAACATAGGAATTAAGTGCACAGGCACTTTTAGGAAGGTTTTGAATCTTGGACTTTTCCCATAAGCTTATGTACTAGCTAGTATGTTAGAAAGATTAATAAAAATTCAAAGATAAAGCGTAGAATAAATCAAACCGCCTTCAGAATTGGAATCGGCGCTCGCATTGCATTCCTTAAAGAATACGCCTCTCACCTACAAGGCTGAGACGCTGAGCGCTTCATTCCTGCGATACAACGATTGACTTAAACTACTAGCCGCACAAGCTAGCAATTTCCGGCGAACTGAAACGGATGCTCGGTTTATGCGAATACAGGGAAGGAGAAAGAACAGTAAGAAGAAGAAGAGAAAGGCTTTTTCAGTGTGTTCTTCCTTACTGATTCTGAGACCAATTTATAAGTGAGAAAATGGTCATTGAATTTGTAATCGCCAAGAATAATTGAGTTTTATTACAAAATCAAATCTCTCAACTAATGACAGATTGATTCATTTGTAACTCCCGACAGCCATAAAGTCATACAAACAATAAAACTTCCGAAGGTTTCACTGCACTAAGTAGCAAACGTTGCTCACGCTGGCTAGCCGCCAGGCCTATTTCGTCCCAAGATTCGTGTACGCAGGTCGCACGCACCTGCTCGCACCCAAGTCCCACTAGTTTCAAAGACAAATCGCCAGATTTGCACTTCGCTACCACAGAGAGAGTCTTCCATAACCTTACCATCACACTTGAACAAGTAATATGGCTTGATAGTTATAAACTAGTAATGACTTCCATGCTAAAGAATGCGACAATCTCACTTTACCTTCCAACTTTGAGCAACTATTCCTCACTAACCCAAGGTCCGCTTTGGGCATACCATATATCAAATCAAGCTCTCACTTAGTAGCTTACGATCAGATATTTAGTTTTCTTAATTAACAAATAATCAAGAAATGATCTCCTAGCAAACATACCCCACAAGGCATAGTTTACAACAAGTTTTCTTCAAAAACTTCCAACATAGTACTCCTACTTCAGTTGGTCCACATGCCCCATGTGAGTTGAAACTTCTTGGATTTTTCATGATAGTTGACATTTGGTTTATTCTAAGATCCCTCATTGTCTGAAGCCAAAGCTGTATCTGCTCATGGGATCACCTTGTCAGAAGCCCCTCACTTAACTCTCCATTTGTCGAGGTTTGGAAGGATACGATATTGATGCACGGTGTAACTGATTGATTCAGTTCGTAGCGAAGCCAAATGCAGATTAAATCGTGAATGATATTGAATCCCCATTTCATCTAGGAACATAGATGATAGATACTTTACTGTTAGAATATGTATATATTTAAAGTAGATTTCTAATTAGATTAGAATACTTGGATTCCTAATTAGATTAGAATACTTGGCTATCAAGCAATCACATAGTATAAATACATGTACTCATTATTGAATCAATACACAAGATTATTATCTTACATGGTATCAAGACCTAAATTCGTCCCTCCGCCGCTAGTCGTTCTCGTCATGACCCTCTTCTTCTACGCCCCCCTGCTTCAAATTTCACGCTGAAATGTTCTTCCTACCTATGTTCTTCCGGCCTCACGCCACCTTCTTTCCCGAACAACTCCTCGTTTCCACCATGTCTGAATCATCCAAGTTTCATCCGGCTCTCTCTCTATCACCAACGTTCGATCACTAATCCCTATCACGTTGGATACTGAGACAGGCCTCTATCATTCTTGGGTGACGTTATTCCAGGTTCAAGCACGGGTGCATAATCTTATGCATCACATCCTACCACTGACGGCAGAGGCCGACATCGCCAAAATCAAGGCTCTCAAGGAAGCCGATGTCGATCTCTATAATCGACTTGACGCCGTCATTTTACAGTGGATCTATGCGACAGTATCTTCCGACCTCCTTCATGCCATTCTTGTCAAGAATGACACGGCCGCCGCCGTCCCGCCTTGAACAAATCTTCATGGATAACAAAGGTTCTCGAGCTACTCATCTAGAGGAAGAGCTCGCAGACGTCCGCCCGACAACTTCTCTTCCGCCGAGGCTCATCGCAATCACGCCGCTAAGTCACTTGCCGATCGACTTGCCGACGCTGGTATTGAGGTTTCAAAGCCGCCTAGTTCTACGCCTTCTCAAAGGTTTAACCAAGCTTATTCGAATCATGACTATGTTCAAAATCGATCCTCTACCTTCTTTTGAGAGTGTTCGCTCAGATAAAGCTCATGAGCTAACACTCAATCATCGTGTAAACAAAGAGGCCGCTGGTTCGCCCTTAGCTTCTTCCGTGGCCATAACTCGAGATACCTCGACTGTCATCCCATCCTCTTCTTCTATTTCTTCTGGCAGGTACAACAACACCAACACCAAGAACAAGAAGAACAACAACAACAACAGAGGCGGTCCAAACCGCAAAGGTAACACCACATACGGGCAAACTCCTGGAGCTCCTCCTCACCAGTGGCAGCCACGGCAACCCACTCCTCAATGGCAGCCGTACGGCCTCGGCAAAGAATGGGCCCCGCTGCGTTTCTTCCCCACGGCCCCATGGCAGCCCACGCCGCCCACCAACTCAAAGCAGGTCTCCTCGCCCTCGTCGCCTCATCGCCAGAATTTACCCGTGCTTCACCCACCGATGTCGAGGCAGCTATGCATACCTTGGGACTCACTCCTCCGAATGGTAACTGGTACATGGACACGGGTGCTTCGTCTCATATGACACCCGACAAAGGTACTCTCTCCCCTTATTTCAATTCGAGTACTTATAATCATCGAGTTATTGTTGGCAATGGTCATATGCTTCCGATTCAAGGTTATGGTAACACTTCCCTATCTCCTCCCCATCCTCCTCTTCTCCTGAAAAACTTGTTACATGCTCCTAACCTTGTTAAAAATCTTGTCTCTGTCATAAGTTTACCATGTATAACTCGCTTCCATTGAATTTGACCCTTTTAGTTTTTCTCATATGATTTGCATCGGAAACGAATCATGAGATGTGATAGCATCGAGACCTATATCCACCCACTCAACAAAACCGCCACCCCTTCAAATTTTTTCGCTTTTTCCTTCTACTTTATGGCATAGTCGTTAGGCATCCGGAGAAGCTATACTTAGCTCTCTCTCTCGCAAGAATTTTATTCGTTGTAATGCTCTAAAACATTCTTTTGTCCCTCTTGTTCTTTAGGGAAACAAATAAAATTGCCTTTTCATAATTCATTATCCACTAACTACTTCTCCTTTGATATTGTGCATAGTGATCTCCGGACTTCCCTATAGCTAGCTCTAGCGTCACCGCTATTATGTGTTGTTTCTTGACGATTTTTCCAAGTTCTTATGGACCTTCCCTATCTCTAAGAAATCTCAAGTATTTGCTATATTCGTTATGTTTCATGCATTTGTTCGCACACACTTCAATACTTCTATTAAAAACATCCAATGCGACAATGGCAAGGAATTCGACAATAGTCTATTTCACTCTTTTGCACAAACCAACGGTATTCACTTCCGTTTTTCTTGCCCTCACACTTCTTCCCAAACGCAAAGCGAAAGGCATATTCGCTCCTAAATAATATTGTTCGGACTCTTCTTGCTCATGCATCGATCCCGCCATCCTTTTGGCATCATGCACTAGCAACAACAACTTATCTACTCAACATCCTTCCCTCAAAGGTACTTGAGTTTTCCTCCCCCACTCAATATCTATACCATCGACTTCCACGATATGACCATCTTCGTGTTTTTGGTTGTCTTTGTTTTCCCCTCTTTCCTTCTTCTACTATAAACAAACTCCAAGCTCGTTCCATTCCTTGTGTTTTTCTTGGGTATCCGTCTGATCATCGGGGGTACAAATGCTATGAAATATCTAGTCGCAAAATCATTGTCTCTAGACATGTGGTTTTCGATTTAATCGAAGTTTTCCTTTCTCCAAGCACCACACACCCGACCCTACCACCCATGAGTACTGGATTCGATATTGATCCATCTTTTCTTCATCACTTGCTCACTCGCCCAACTCCATCTCCGCCCATCCGAGCAATTTCACCTCTAGTCTTGCTCGCCTCCATCGAGCCAACCGATATCCCGCTGGTTCGCTTCACTGGCAAACCGCTTCACAACCCGGTTCCGCCCCCACTGGGCCAACCGCTAATCGGCCCACATTTCCTCCCGGTTTTGCTCCAACCGCACCTCTCACCCGGGGCCAGAGAGTGAACCCTAAATACTATGGTCCGGATTATGTCAATCTTGCTACATCCGCTGCCATCTCTCCTCTTCCTTGAAATCCAAAGACATGCTTTAGCCGACCCCAATTGGAAATCCGCCATGCTCGATGAATATAATGCTCTTATTGATAATAAGACTTGGGAGTTAGTTCCTAAGCCATCCAATGAAAATATTATTCGATCTATGTGGATATTTCGTCACAAAAAGAAATCTGACGGTTCTTTTGAGCGACACAAGGCTCGTCTTGTAGGTGATGGTCGATCCCAAAGAAAAGGTGTTGATTGTGATGAAACATTCAAATCCGTTGTCAAACCGCTACTATTCGTGACCGTGCTCAGATTGCAGCCTCGCTCGTGGCCAATTCACCAACTTGATGTCAAGAATGCATTCCTTCACCAGAACTCATCAAACCGTATACATGCATCAACCATCGGGGTTCGTAGACTCTCAACATCCCGACCATGTTTGTTTCATCAAGAAATCCTCTCACGGATTGAAACAGCACCGAGGGCCCGTATCGCCGATTTGTCGACCATCTTGCGAGCTTGGTTTCTCTCACAAAGACGCTTGATCACTGCTTATCTACCGTGGTTCGACATTGCTTATATTCTTCTCTATGTTGACGATATTATTCTCAATCATTCATCGACACTCTTCGCAAATCCATTATGGCCTTCTTGTGCGAATTTGCTATGAAAGATCTTCGTCCTCTCCTACTTCTTGGGCATCGCCGTGACTAGGAACAAAGACGGTTTATTTCTCACAGAGACAATATGCCGAGGAGATTATCGAACGAGCCAACATGTCCTCCGCTCTCCTTCCCAAACGCCGGCCGATACTAAACCGAAATTGGGAGCCTCGCTTCGCTTCCTTTTATGATCCCACCGCTTATCCGCCTTTGGGTGCTCTTCAATATCTCACATTCACTCGTCCGGATATCTCTTATGCGGTTCAACAGTGTGTCTTCACATGCACGATCCTCGTTGATCATATGAATGCTCTCAAGCGTATTATCCGCTACATTCAAGGAACCAAGGACCTTGGCTTCAGAATCAGATAACTCGCAAGTGGACAAATCGACTTCCTACACCGATGCCGACCGGGTGGTTGTCCCGATACACGATTTATCTACTTCGTTATTGTGTTTTCGGTGATAATCTCATCTCTTGGTCGTTTGCGACAACCCACTCTTTTCGCCCAAAGGTCAAGTCAATATCGCGGTGTTGCTAATGTTGTTTCCGAATCTTGTTGGCTTCGCAATTTGCTACCGAATCGCACTTTTCGTTCATAAAGCAACGCTTAGTTTATCGTGACAATGTTAGTGCCATTTACTTGTCCGTAATCCACCAAAGATCAACGCATCGAAGCATAGAGATGGATATACACTTCATCTCGTAAAAGGTTGCAAGGGGTGAAGTTCGAGTCTTACATGTACCCACTCGTTATCAGATTGCTGACATTTTCACTAAGGGCCTTCCGAAGATTCTCTTTGATGATTTTCGTGACAGTCTAAACATTCGTCAGCCTCCCGTTTTGACTGCGGGGGCGTGTTAGAATATGTATATATTTAAAGTAGATTCCTAATTAGATTAGAATACTTGGATTCCTAATTAGATTAGAATACTTGGCTATCAAGCAATCACATTGTATAAATACATGTACTCATTATTGAATCAATACACAAGATTATTATCTTACATTTACAAAATTGTTAAATATACAATACACATAATAGATTTATCAGCAAGCCTCAAATAGCAGATACTCCCCGAGAATAGTCTCTTTGTGTAACGGTATGTAATGCTCTTAATACATGTGGAGGAAGTCTACCAAAACTAACAACAACCCCCTGGCTCAGCGAGTTATACAATTGAGATGGAGAAATCTTTATTGTTTCGTCAAGCAGAAGCCGCACGAAATAGAGAAAAACACAGACACCATACGCAATCCAAGTTTTGCCCCCAAGCCCGAACCTGTTCACAGTGGAACCTACAATCACGTTCCCCAGTAAAAAATTGAACACGCCAAAATCAGTCGATGGACGAAGCAGCGCAAGGTTTCCCAGCCACACAACCGCAAAGTACAAGAACGTTACAACATGATCGAAAGATTTCAGCTGGAAAAAATACTGAAAAAGAGCCGTCCCTAAAGTAGCAATCACAAATTCTATGAATTTCCACCACTTGTTATTTCTTGCTTGTGAAATTGTACTTGCATTAGTACCATCTCTGTTTTCCTCTTCAGGTTTTGCCCTGAACGGGTGACAAAATTGTGCCGAAACCAAAAACCAAAGCACAAGTTTCAATTTGCTACTTTGCGCGTGAACAAGTAGCAGATCTTTCATTGCAAAATGGAGAATTTGGCACAGCCAATTTGGGGCTGTCTCAGGCGAACCGTATAACGCAATCAATCCAACAAGAACGACAGTAGGCAGGAGAAAGTGGAGCAAGAAGTCGTTATAAACGCTTAGCAATCGATAATAATGATTGATAATCCAGACCACGCCTGATACTGTGAAGTACCTTTCACGTGGTCCTTCACCGCGGCCTATGATTCCCTCACGTAGGCAGAAGTTGAGAGATCTGTAGTCGAACGAGTAGATTGTAGATAAGGCGAAAACGTGTTTTAGCAGGGCCATGAGTACAGGGGAAACAGATTCGGAGAGGCCGCCTGGTTGGTGTATGGAGTTGAACCCGAGATTTAAGAAGACGAAACTGATGACAGGCCAGAAAGCGTATCGTAGGCCTCTGGGATATCCCCTGATTGCCATTGATGCCGAGACGAGGACGATTACCCTGTAATCGCTGGACATGGCGTCGTAGAAGGATCGGTTGGAACCACAGTGGCAGAACAGTGTTCAAATGAGAGTTGTACTCAACCACACAAAATGCAATCCAAAAGCGTGTTTATTTTCCTACTTCTTGTTTGGTCTGATTGACCTTGCTTTCGCTACCTAGTGGTTAGTAAGTAAGCATAGTAGACCAGGTTGGGTGTGTGAACGGGAACGTCTTGGTGGCAACTTATTAGTCGGCTACTCGTTCCAATTTTACCGAACGACCTCCTCGACACAGGTGTGGCCAGAATGGGCGAGGTCGGACTGACAATACTATAAAAACACCACAAAGTCTCTTTACAAACGATTATTAGATAAGTTATTTAAAGACGTTATAAAAATCTCATCTATGTTATTAACCAAAACCCCTAGATTGTAAAATAAATGTATCTTTTTGTAATATAAAAAAATACCAATGTGTACCGTGACTAATTAATGTCAGACATGTAATATACGGAAATCACGGAATAGGTCTGTTACTAATTAGCGAGGGAAAGTCTGTATCTAAATTAGTGGCTAAACTTGATCATGCTCATTTGGGCCGGCTCAACCAAAATTTCGTTCCTATTGCCGGAACTAAACTCATATATATTTACTAGTAATTTAGCACCGCGCTCAAGTGCATGTAAAGATATTCGGGAACCATGTCATGTCAAATTGGAGCGATTGAGTATGAATATGGCTCCATATACACGATACTTTAAGCCATATCTATTAGAAGCAGATTGATGTGCCAACGTCTTAACATGTGGTGCCAAATTCTGAGATGACCCAGAGGAAAAAATGAAACAAAACTTATGAAATTCGGCGTTCATTCATGGAGATAATCTAAAACAACTAAAACAAAATGCAAAAATCCAATAAAAACCGTATGTTCCTATCTTAGTTATTATATTTTTCATAAAGAAACTCATGAACAGACCTCGTGGAGGCTGTTAATTATCACTCTACAATTAAATTGCCAGGCATTGCAATTTTCTGGTGGATTGGAATAGCGCTATGTAATCAAGTTTTAATTTTCTGCGGCACATAAATTTAACACCGTTCTTTTCGGATGCTTTCATTCAACAATCAATGATGAAGTTGTTCGGATATGTCTTTAGCAATATCAACTCATGATTTTGTCACGGTGCAACTCTAACATTCTTCCTGAATGGGCGCTTGTCCGTTCACCATCCGTATCAATTCTATCACAAAAAAGTGGAGTTAACACACACACATCAAAACCTAGACATATAGCCGCTTGTCAAGTGATTTTCTTCACTTCCATCATGTAAGTTTCTTACCTCTACCATAGCCTTTATCTTCATGGCAACATAGTTGCTAAGAAGGACAAGTTGTCCATCATTCCTGCTTCGTTTAATGGAAAGAGCACATTCAAGGGTATGGTCTTCGCGCTTGGGATGACTATTTCGCGAACCATACGGAGAGCATGGGAATGGACCTATGTTAAATTCAAGGATATCCTTGCACGCCAAAGGAGATGAAGTCGTGGGTAGGTGGAATTAGCATGCCTAACTCAACTCAACTCTTCACACAAATCCACCATTGTGTGTTTGTCATGCAATCTTTAATCCATTCCAATGCTTCAGATACATCAATTGTTCTTCTGAACAAGCTTCCACGTTTTAACATGCAATCCAATTCCCGTATAACTGGGGATAAGACAAAACCAACATTCAGAGTTATATACATGTTATTGTTAACCGAAAACCTATCACCGAATCAAGCAGTATGCACTAATAGGCAGGCCATACCCATTCTGGGAAAAAAAAGACTTGATCTAACATCTCATAATCTGATCATCCAGACAAAACAGAAATGAGGAGCAGACTAAATTTTTTCTTACGGATACGCCTAAGATATTTGGACTGAATCCAAAGAATTGAAAGAGTCAAAAAGCATAGGTGTGTACCTTTCAATCGGTGGAACTTGTAGTTATCCGGGCAACGGAATGAGGAATTATAAGAGTAGAAACACAATAATGAAGCAAGTCGATCTCAGTATTACTCACAAAAGGTATTACCACATCTGGACTCCGACTGTATGTATCATAAACCATCATTCTATCAAGGACTACTAATAATAAGAAAAGGATGATTTGGATGCAATTACACGAGGCTTCTACGGAAGCCACCGACTATGTCAGATTATATATGTTGGATTACAGATTGTAACTTCACTTTTTGTTCTCATCCAACCCAGTTTCTTCAGAACAAAATCCTTTTATTTTATTCAATCATTAGTTTCTATACAATAAAATTCTACTTCTTAGACTAACTGCATGAAAGTTAAAGTAGGAAACTTGAAAATTGAAGCTTAAACACAACACAATGCATATGCAAGTTGGCTCACAAAATGTGGTTCCCACAGCTCTCACCGTAACAAAAATACATGCTTGTGGAAGGGGAAAGTAGAGTAGCGCACCCGAGATGTATTCGCACAGATTGTGCGACATCAGAGTACCTGTAGAATATTAAGTTACAGAGTTAAACGGCAAAATCAGACACATCAACAAAAAGCATACCGAGAGAGAATACTCACACCGGTCATAAGCAAAATTGTTCGGAGAGAAACAAACACAAATTAATGCCTCCAACGTGAACATTTGAAGGGATAGAAACGACCAAACTCTTGAACTGCTGTCAGTTTCTTTAGCCTGAGTAAATATGGTGGAGAAGATGCCGCGAGAAAGAAGATCAAGAGTATGTTCATAAGACTACAAATATCAATGACTTTTTGTTAGAAGAGCTGTGGGAAGACTTGATCTAACATCTCATAGTCAGATCATCTAGACAAAACAGAAATGAGGAGCAGACTAAATTTTTTTTCACGGATCTTATCTGCTTTCTTTGTGCTTTTGTCTATTTCCTTCCGTTCATGGATACGCCTAAGATATTTGGACTGAATCCAAATAATTGAAAGAGTCAAAAAGCATATTAATTTCAAGAGCTTAACGACGACTATGTCTATCATGACAAATTGTCTAGCATAAAATGTAATTACATCTTTCATTTTAACCACATTTTTTGTTGAACCCGTGTTATTCAGCTGAATTTTATTTACTCCCTTCTGATTACATTATAGATACCAACTTCCTTACAAAGATAATTAAATATATCAATATAAAGAACTGAATGGATATATAAACCACAAAAGCTAATTAGCTCAGTTGTGCACACACTTTGTTTGCCAGCAAACCCCATGGCCAAACATGTTTTTTTTTTTTTTGCTGCAGATCCTTACCCCTCTTCATCATAAACTTGTTTTCAAGAATTGTTGCTATTGTAAGGTGTACTACATCGCTAAAAATGTGGATAATATTGAAGTGCAAAAAGGGAAGCATTTTTTCACCTTTCTCATGCTCATCATAATTGGTAGCCGTTGTCTCTGTTTCACCAAGCGCCTTTTCCTCGATCTTCAAGTGTACTGCCAAGACAAAATTGCATCCTTCAAAGATGCATTTGATTCTCCAAGCAAGTTTCTCATCTGCCAGTGACCAAGAACAATGTAAATACACTGCATCAGGTCCTTTGAGAAAATTCTAATGAGCAATGACTGGAACTGTAGATGCTCGCTAGGATCCTGAATGGCAGACAGTTTTTCAAGTGACAGACGCAGTAAACAAATGTAAACTGTCCTAAGGCATTGAAAGCATGTGACCTGCACCGCAACTTTTTGAGTAATTCATCAGATGTACATATGAACAAAGAAGCAAACTTGACTTTGTGTTTCAGAATCCCATTGAGCACATTAGTTCACTTTTATTCACAATTTTCAGATTCTACTATTCTTTGACTAATATCCATTTAGCTACTCTGTCATCACTATATGACGGAATTACATATGTAACTGACCAAGTATACTAAACCTTTAGAGTTTACACACCCCAATGTAGCTAGCTTCACAAATAGCCGGACCTGATGGATCCATAGTACAACTGGCGGACTGGCAGATTCTAGCAATGAAAATTTAAAGCATAATACCAATTAATTAATACAAAACTCCATGCCTAAATGAGAAGCCATGTTAACAAAATATGATCAAAGGTAAACTCCACGACAAATAACATTGGAATGTAAGAACCAATCGACTCACCGTGCACACATCCCCATGAATGAATACGAAACAAAAAAAAAGAGGTTTAAGTAGTGCTAATTGGATTGCTTACCCATGGCCCTCTTGTTTTCAAGAACATTATTTGTCACAAGCCTTCCCGTTTTCAGTGTGTTGGTGCATTAGCTGCTCCACGCCTAAAATTCTTCTCTCTCGCGGTTCCTTTATGAGAATTAAATTAAACAATTTGATAATGGTTATCCTTGTGTGGGAATCAAATAAGCTGGAAAAACATTTGAGGATATAATCGATCATGTATTCATTCAAATCCGAGAGAATGAATAACTGAAAATTGGTTTAGGAATTAAAACAAACAACAGGCCCTAAAGATCGAGTATGACAGCTTATGCGTGAGAAGTCAGGTGCAATTCAATGATGATAAGAATTCAGAGAGACGGGATAAAAGGAAAAACATATATAGTAGAATACATACCAGTGCCAATCGGGTGTGCAGCAGAGAAGGCTAAAGAGATCCAAGAAGATAGCATATAAACAAGCCTGCCTGAGAGTCTCTTAGTTGAAGCGTTGGCTGTTCCAAATATGAACTGTTGGAAATGTTTTGTTTTAATTAAGTGCTGGAAGCGTTAGAAGGGGAAACGTTAATTAATCACACTATTCATTTTATTTGAAATGGCAATTCTGGAAATTAAGGTCAAACACTTTAATGCAACTTTTATTTTGAAGGGCAACTTTGTACATTCACTTGGTACTAAATCTTGAAATCATACTCTCTTATAATTGACTTATAACTTATAATTATAATTATAATATAATTTATTATAAATTGTATTACATTCCTAATTCCGGCTCTATTTGGAAAGAAACTGAAATCCCATACCCTAAATTTAGATACGAGGGGTTTAGGGATGGAAATTTCCATTTCAAATTGGGCAGATTCTTGTATTGAATAATATTTAAAAACTTTTTGTGTCAAAACGAAAAATTTCTCAGCAAGCATAAAGATTGTTGATATATGTATGCTTCGTCTGGTTCTAGTGAAAATAGGGGAAAAGAAAAAGATTAGGGGAAAATTAAATTTTCTTGGAAAATATGAGGAAAATACAACTTTCCTTATTTTGGGAAGATATATATATATTTGATAAAGATTTTCATAAATTTCGTAATTTTCGAGATATACCGAATCGCAAATATTTTCCCTATTTTTTTCTTTTTCCATATTTTCCCTCAAACCAAATGAAGCCATAATGAGAGAGCAAAATCTTTTTGTTAAGTGTTGGCTCTGATTAGCAAAACTAGCTGGTAGCTGATTGGATAAAGACATAACTTGCTGAAAGAATACGTGCATAAAGTAAATAACACAAGTTTATAATGGTATTTGAAGGTTGAGTAATCCTTGAACTAATCAATTTCGTCCTTACTCCGAACTTGAATTCACTAAGACATAAATTAAATTGAGTTCACATAAAAATCCTATACTAATAGATTGTAGCTATATACTTTTTACTCTATGTTATGTGCAATTCATTAGTTTCCCTATTACAAAGCCTACTAAAATACATACTAATTACTAACATGCATTTAGACCCCTCGTCTGAGTTACCTCACTCTATGAACATTTTAAACCACCAAGGACATTCCAAGGCATTTGAATTTTTAAAGGAGTTCGTTTTCAAAAGACCCCTTATATATAGGAAAGTCCAAAAAGTCCACTTAAACGTTAAAACTAGACAATTTACCTTAAAACTAGACAGTCTAATTTTTCGCGGGTCAACCCGCGATTTTTTTAAAAAATAAGTTACTTAGCTCATAAATGTTCATCCAAATCCACATGTTATGATTTTTACATCAAATTGTCTAGTTTTGTTATCAAATTGTCTATGGTTTATCTTAAAAATGTCTATGTTTAACATGCATACATTAGTAACAACCTATTTATCCAATGAAAAAAAATTTTAGAAAAATAAACATGAACTTCAATTTCATTCATCAAACAATAAATTTCAGTATACAAAATAATCAAAAATTTACAACCTATAAAAATACATGTATTTTTAAAAACATTAAATAAATGTACAAAATAGCTTTCATCACACTCGACTTGTTCGTAGACACCTTCTTCCACAGCGTTTCAATTTCTTTGTTCGGCCACCATTTTTACGAAAACCTAATACATACAACAAAAACATCAAAACAAACATATACAATTTCTACTAAAACATAGAATATTTAATTAAAAAACTAGACAATTTATAGTAAAAAATAGACAATTTATAAAAAAAACTAAACCAACAACAACAAACAACATAGACAATTTCTACTAAATCATAGTCAATTTTTACAAAAAAACTAGACAATTTACAGTAAAACATAGACAATTTATACTAAACATATAATTTTTATACAAAAAACTAGACAATTTATAGTAAAACATAGACAATATACTCTAAAAACTAGACAATATCCACTAAAAACTAGACAAAACTTCATAAATAATTATGTTCATGTTTGATAATAAAAACTAGACAATATTTTTTAAAAACTAGACAATATCCTCTAAAAACTAGACAAAACTTACTAGATAATTATGTTCATGTTTGATAATAAAACTAAACAATATTTCATAAAATCTAGACAATATCCTCTAAAAACTAGACAAAACTTCAGACACCATTATGTTTATGTTTGATAATAAAACTAGACAATATTTAATAAATACTAGACAAAACTTTCTAGACAATTATGTTCATGTTTGATAATAAAACTAGACAGTATTTCCTAAAAACTAGACAATATCCTCTAAAAACTAGACAAAACTTCCTAGACAATTATGTTCATGTTTGATAATAAAACTAGACAAGATTTCCTAAAAACTAGACAATATCCTCTAAAACTAAGTAACTTCATAAACAATTATGTTCATGTTTGATAATAAAACTAGACAATATTTTTTAAAAACTAGACAATATCCTCTAAAAACTAGACAAAACTTCTTACACAATTATGTTCATGTTTGATAATAAAACTATACAATATTTCCTAAAAACTAGACAATATCCTCTAAAAACTAGACAAAACTTCTTAGACAATTATGTTCATGTTTGATAATAAAACTAGACAATATTTCCTAAAAACTAGACAATATCCTCTAAAAACTAGACAAAACTTCATAGACAATTATGTTCATGTTTGATAATGAAACTATGCAGTATTTCCTAAAAACTAGACAATATCCTCTAAAAACTAGACAAAATTTTTAGACAATTATGTTCATGTTTGATAATAAAACTAGACAATATTTCTTAAAAACAAGACAATATCCTCTAAAAACTAGACAAAATTTCTAGACAATTATGTTCATGTTTGATAATAAAACTAGACAATATTTCGTAAAAACAAGACAATATCCTCTAAAAACTAGACAAAACTTCCTAGACAAATTTGTCAACAGATTATAATGCACAATAATTGCTACACACAGATACCAATGAACATTCTCAAATTAATTTCAATTCAACGATCAGATTCCAATCAACTTCAAAACGGTACCGAATAACACAATCGAAAGGCATAAACTATAGATCTGAACAAAATAACGAAAAACAAACTCGAAAACGTTCGCTCACCATCCTTCCATGAAACCGAGTCATTATTCTGTCATTGCATGAGCGCCAGATCGAGGAGCGCATCACGGCGGATAGCCTTCTTGAGGGTAGCCTGCGGCGTAACTGTGATACGCCCTTAGGGTAACCCTCCTGGATATCCTGCAAAAACAACACAAATCAAGGATCCGTCACAAAATCTCGAATCGGAACCGAATGAAGACATAATCGAATCGGAGAAAAGGGAACGAAATCGAACCTTGAGGAGGAGGCACACCAACAGGAGCTTGATTCTGATTGTAGTAATTCAAAATCAAAATCGATTTCTCCTCTTTAGATCGATTTCTCCTCTTTTGCTCGGATCGATTTCTCCTCTTTTGCTCGATCTGATTTGGATTCTGAAAATTTTCGCTCAATTTTGGAGAAACCGTCGATTATGTGAACTGGAAGAAGATGAATGAAATAAAAAAGGGAAAAAAAGAGCCTTTTATACTAAATCCAGATAATGAAAATCGCTTGACCCGGATCCAAATTCCAAAATCCAACCCGCGATAGGATCCGCGAAAAAAATAAGGGTAAAATGACAAACATTAAAACTAGACAATTTCAATGAGAAACTAGGGGTCTTTTTGGACTTTCCAAATGTGATAGTACTTTTATAATACTAACTATTTTAAAATAAGGTGATCAATGCAATTCTTAGCATAAATATGAGAGCGGATCTAAAGAGCTTTCAAAGAGGTCGGGCACTTTTTAGTAGCATTATTAGCTCAGTCGTTTACAAATTTGTCCGTACAAAAATTTAGGCATACTAGTCAACACAACTACACAAGTTAATCATCAATGCCACGCGGAGCTTTCAAAGAGGTCGGACTCTTTTTAGTAGCATTATTAGCTCAGTCGTTTACAAATTTGCCCGTATAAAAATTAAGACATACGAGTAGGGCTATTCAAAATCCGGTCCCGACCGGAAAGTGAACTGGAACCGGACCAGCTGTTCCTGTTCGGTCTTGGACAGAATACTTCCGGATCGGTTTCCGGTTTGCATATATAGGTAGATTCCGGTTCCGAATCAGTTCCGGTTAAAACCCGGAAAACCGGAAACTAATTCATACCATATATGGTAACTAAATGTACAACAATTCTTTAGTGATGAAGCTAGATCAGAGCTTAGTGACTCAGTTAAAAACACATACATCCCTCCGTACATAAAGCAGATGATGTGCACTAAGAGATTTCGATATTCGTTATAGAACCTGTAATCCCTAAATATAATCAAGATTAAATTTATAATTTGTAAGTCCTCAAATCCACAGTTTATAACGAAAAGCTGGCTCGAGATGTCGTTCTCCACGGATATAGCGCATCATGTCTTTGCATCACGAATATAATGCGAGCATATATGTAAGTTATAATTGTTTATCTTGCAGATGTGTATATGTATGGCATGCCCTGACGGGATACTGGGGTGGTGTCAAACCTGGCATAGAGGAAATGGAACATTACGAGTCAAAGATGACTTATCCTGTCTCATCTCCTGGAGTTGAGACGACTGAACCTGATGATGCATTTGAAGCCATCATGAGAAATGGCCTCGGCCATAGAATTCCATCTCATCTAAAAGTTCGAACTTGTAGAGAGGTGTGGAATCTAGTTATTTATATTAATACTCCAACACCCAAGAAAGTCTATAATTTCTACAATGAGTTGCATTCTTACCTTGCATCAGGGGGGATCGATGGGGTAAAGGTAGATGTACAGAATATTCTAGAGACTCTCGGGGCAGGCCATGGTGGAAGGGTGAAGCTAGCTCAGAAATATCACCATGCACTAGAGGCTTCAGTTTCAAGAAATTTTGCTGATAATGGTATTATTTCCTGCATGAGTCACAACACTGACGGTTTGTACAGGTGCATCTGAGAACCCTTTTCCTTTTTCTCGGGTTTTGAATATCAATGGCCGTTCACATATCCACTTCTTGAAGTTCATGGGAAATTTACTCCTTTAGGCCGGTCCTGATATCCTACGTTGTTGATATGATGATGATTTTTTCTCTGTTGACAGTGCGAAGCAAACAGCCGTTATCAGAGCCTCGGATGATTTTTGGCCAAGAAATCCAGCATCCCACACGATCCACATTGCATCAGTCGCTTACAACACTGTTTTCTTAGGAGAGTTCATGCAGCCAGATTGGGACATGTTTCAAGTATGTTGAGGATATGGATGACAATGACATGATTACGATTGGTTTCTGCTATGTACTAACTATTTTTTGTGTTACTCATTGCGCAGAGGTTGCACCCAATGGCTGAATATCACGGAGCAGCACGTGCTGTTGGTGGATGCGCTATTTATGTCAGGTAGTATAACATAAATAGTTAATGAAGTTTCTTGTGATGGGGAAATCTTGTAACAGAAAGATACGAAGAACTTGCATTTATGCTCTTCAAAACATCAGATTTGCACCTCTAGATGGGTGTCTGTTGGTTTGTAGAATTTGCAAGTTTTTCAGTAGTTAGTTTGATCATCTGTGCAGTGATAAGCCGGGATTTCATGACTTCAATCTTCTTACGAAGCTCGTGCTTCCTGATGGTTCCATTTTGAGGGCGAAACTTCCAGGAAGACCAACACGAGATTGTCTATTTTCGGATCCTGCCAGAGACAGAAAAAGGTGCATTCAGAAGTCGCTGTGAATTTGGATTCAGTAGAGCTCACTTGTACCTAATGAATGATGTGTCAATCAAAACAGTCTGTTAAAGATTTGGAATCTAAATGATTTCAATGGAATTGTGGGAGTGTTCAACTGCCAAGGAGCGGGCTGGTGTAAAGTCGGAAAGAAGAATCTTATCCATGACGAACAACCAGGCATAATAACTGGAACAGTTAAAGCTAAAGATGTAGAATATCTACCACGCGTTGCAGGCGATAGTTGGAATGGTGATGCCCTTGTCTACTCTCATCTGCAGGGTAATATATGCTGATTCATTATGGCTTTGGTTTTGTGCTAATGATGCGCTAACTAACCTCTTCTTGCTTCCACATAATTGGCAGGACACTTGATTTATCTTCGGAAAAACGCTTCTCTTCCTATTACATTAGACGCACGCAAGTATGAAGTCTTTACCATGGTTCCAGTCACCGAGATTTCCAACAGAATTGCATTTGCCCCAATAGGTCTCACGAAAATGTTCAATTCAGGAGGGGCAGTTAAAGAGTTACATTATGAATCAGATAGGCCTGGACTTGTTCATATGGGAGTCCTGGGATGTGGTCCCTTCGGAGCCTACTCCTCGGTTAAACCTAAAAGAATTGCAGTCGATGACAAGGAAGTCGGCTTTGAATGTGAAGAAGCGTCAGGATTTGTGACGTTCGATTTGAGAGTTCCGCAGGAAGAGATGTACCTTTGGGATGTGACTGTAGAGGTATGAGCAATCCATCCATGAATGTAAGGAACTAAGGATCAGCTGTTGAATTATGATAGCAGTTCAACACATTTTTTAAAGGTTTTTAGGATCTGTCACTCTCACTGCTGAACCAGTAGTTCTTTTTGTAAGCTTATTAGTTTATGTTATAAATTATTTTCCCATTCATATAGAAAACAAGCGTTAGACCACAAGGCTAACAAGAACAATAATTTCCATAAGATTATTACACAAAGAGATGCTACAATCTAACTGCAGCAAGAATTTCAACGGAGCATAGTTATTTATAGCGCAATAGAATTAACAACAAGAATTTCAACAGAGCTTGGAATTAAATTGATTACATTGTATTTCAAAAAGAACATAAATTGATTACATTGATCATGTATTATGAAACTGTAAATTAACAGCAAAAAGAAAATCATCCAGATTCCAGAACAACATGGATCAACAAAACAAACTAATTTCATCCAGAACAACAGGGATCAACAAAATAAACTAATTTCATCCAGAACAACAGGGATCAACAAAATAAACTAATTTAAGGATGAATCAAAAATTGTTTTCTGTCATCTTCAATTCTTGATAATAATCGTCGTCGTCATCTTGTTGAAATTCCCAGCAGCTGATCAACATTAAAATTCATCAGTTCATCAGTGTAGATTAATTCATTCTCTTGAACAATACCCGAACCATAATTAACATTTTCCATTGGACAATTCAACAGTTCTTCAATGTCGATAAATTCATTCTCTCGACCAATATCCAAATCATAATCAACATTCTCCATCGTAGAATTCAGCAACTCGTCAATGTCGATTAATTCATTCTCTTGAACAATATCCGAACCATAACCAACATTCTCCATTGAACTTGAATAATGATCAATACCACCATCTAATTTCCGATCCTCCATCTCCTGAATATGAACATCTTGAACTAACAAGTTCGAATTAGGCGGTTCGACAAACATACAACCATACAATTCAGCAACAGCATCAGCCCTGTTGAGTACTCTGTCTACCAAACCCTCCAAGGCGTTGCCAAAATCCTCCAATTCAAATAAATCCATACCTTCAAAAGTATCGTCCCACCAACAATTACCGTTCGTTCCATCCAACTCCTTCATCCTCTTCTTCTCCACCTCCAATTGCCTCAGTGCCGCCTCGTATTCCATTCGGCATCTATCATCCGAACTTGACAGTGAATTATTAACCCCAGACTCGAACCGGTCGAAAATCGAGTCACCAAACGTGAATAGCTTCTCGGAGGGAGATTGGACCACGATGCCAATATGAGCACCGGAAATTACACTGAGTTCACCGGCTTTCTTGAAAAGACCCGATCGACGTTTGGAAAACGTCACCTGTAAACTACTCTTCTTCTCGATCCTCTTAATGTCAATTTTCCGGCGACCGAGAGTTTTCTTTGCAGTTTCTTTCGTCATTCTTCCGATGAATTTTGTTGTAAAGAGATGATCGATTGTGAATTTGTGATTGTTTGATCGATTGATGATGATGAATAGTTGCGTAGCAGGTAGGCGGCAAGTATATATAGGAATTGGGGATCGAATTTTGTAGAAATAAGGAAACACAGAAATCGCGCGGGAAGAGGCTCATCTGAGCTGTAAGCGCGTTAACATAAACATTTATATATGGTAACAAATTATTTTCCAGATCTTGTACTTACCATATTAATAAGGTATGTTAAACTTAAATTTTTTTTTTTTGTTTGCATGCTGTCACTCTCTCAATTAAGAATGCAAGAAAATAAAATAATTATGAATATTTATTATCATTATAAATTTATAATTATTATTGTTAATTTCCTAAGAGCAAGTCTTTTGAGTGAGGATGAATTTATGGAGGGATTAAAATGAACTAACAAATTAGAGTCGGTTGGCCAGAGACATTAATAGACCGTTTGGTTAATGATTACAAAATCAGTTGGATTTTAATTGAGTTTTAATAGAATTATAGTAATTAAATTTTATTTGAATTGTGAAAAATTATGTTTGAAATAGAGTTAAAATTTTATTTATTTTTTTAAAGTTATTACATAAGGTGTATAAGAGTGAAGTGGCATGATTATTCTGTATTAATTTACCCCCTTGTACGTACATATGACCCAACAAATTCGTTTTCGTAATTTAGGTGCAAGGAGTATGAGAAGGGGCATGAAGGAAGAACTCAATCAAAAGGTATACGTATCAAGTTTTGGCTTTTTGTAACATTCGTTCAACCCGTAGAAATTAAACGAGTCCTGCTACCTCCTAGTGCAATTTTGAACAAATGACAACAACTTGCCAATTGTACGGACACAACATTTCATGTTAGTGCAATTATAATGTTCATTGACTTTTTTGCCATTTCATGTAAGTGCAATTTAGTGTTTAATTACTTTATTACCCCCATCCCCCTTCTTCCTCCTCCTTCCCAAATCCTCCTCCTTTCCATGGTAGCAGCTTCTTCCCAAATACTTCTTCCGACCTCCACCACCCCGCCTCCATGCACCGCCTCACTGGATCTCGTCTTCCTCCATCAAATCGGAGTCCTCCACCACCACGCCTCCATGCTCCGCCTACCACAAGATCTCGTCCACCGGAAAACAAGAAACCCAGAAAAATCATGCCCAACTCCACTGCCCATGTACCAATTTGAAGGCATGGTGATCAATTGGTAAGGGTAAAATTAACGTCCTTGGATGTGAAAAGTTAGGCACCAAGTTGCACTATTCCGTAAATAACATGAAAGTAAACCCTTGAAAGTAGAAAGCTATAAGCTATGTATCTAGAAATACGTACTCATGGATATAGATAGAGGTTGGGAGAAAGACATCAATGGTACTTCCGTTTGGAACAAATGGCTCACGCAGTACCACGTTTGCCTACCCTGTCAAGACTAGTCCCATTGTTTGTTTTGTCATGGCATTGAAAGGACTTTTTGACTAAATTGACCGAAAATGATGAGTTGGCAAGCCAGTCAACCGGTCAAAGTCGACATCTCACCTGCCCAGACATTTCTCTAATAAATTAAAAGGGAAAATAAAATAGAAAATTAGAGAAAAAGGAAAAATAAAATAACAAATACTACCATTTAAAATTCGGTAAATAAAACAAGAAAAAATTTCAAATTAAAAAATAACAAATAAAATTCAAAAAAATAAAATAAAATAAAATAACTAATTGATTCATAAATTCAAATATAATAAAAAAAGAAAAGGACTAATAAAAAACAAAAAAAAAACTTAAAATTCCCTCCACCACCTCCACACACTCGGACTACTTCGGTACCATCGACACATGGTTACGTTCGTTTCCGTTAAATAAAGAATGCAAACTGATTCCCCACGATAAACCACACACAAAGAAAAGCCTAAACCTAAATTAAGATTCAAATATTCATTCTCCAAATAGTTTTCAATTTTTATTTTTGCTCTTAAGTTTGGTTAATTGTTTGTTCTTTATTTATTTTCAAATTATAATTCTAATAAGATATATAGTCATACTTTGAATTTTATTGTTACATATTCACTTTTTATTTTTTCTGTTATTTTAATTTTCCTTTTTTTTTGTTAACAGAATTTTAAATGGAAGTATTTGTTTTTCTTTTCATTTTTTTAAAAATTTTTTTAATTTTCTATATTATTTTCCCTTTTCTTTTATCAGAGAAATGACTTGGCGGCTGAGGGGTCGACTTTGACTGATTGACTGACTTGCCAACTCATCATTTTCGATTAATTTAGTCAAAAAGTCCTTTCAATGCCAAAAAAAACAAAAATGCGATTAGTCTTGGCAGAGAACGCAGATCATACATATTCGCTCAAACGGGAGGACCAATGGTGTCTTTCTCCCGATAGAGGTTTCCATAGTCTTTCTTTGTGAATACATTCTTCTTGCTTCCAATTCTCCTTCATACAAGTAAAAAATGAGCTTCTTTGTGCAGGTTGCACGTCTGACGGCATAGATACGAGAAGCTCGGCGTGAGTATGCACGGTTGGTTCGAGCTTACTGGACAAAGCTAAACGGGGAAGCAGACCAGTAACCTGACCCAGGCTAATCTGTTAGGCTCATTCTTTTGTTTTTCTTTTCCCCTCCATCTATTTGATTGATGTGTGTTCTTGTAACTTGTAATGATGTTCTAACCTGTTCAATGAACCGCTCTAATTCAGTAAAATTCCTTGAGCCTTTCCTTTCTCTGAAACTTCATGTCAGAAGAATCTCTTTCAGAAGCTACAAGTCATGTATCTTGTTTGATGGAGGAGCAATGTTTAGATTTCACCTACAAGTGACCACTGGAGATAAAATTAGACACTACACCCTCCCCAAATTGTCTCACCACTTACTGTAGCAGCGGATTCCATTGGAGGAGGGTGTAGGGTTCAACAAACCGTGATGGAGATACAAGTGAGTCCGGTTCCACTAAAAAAAGATCTAAACCAAATAAAAAACACAGTTTTGAAAGAAACGTGTTAGTGAAAGACGGATTGATATTTTTAAGTATATGTATAATGTTGTAAACAATGTATATGAATCATGTTTTATAAGTTTACATTTTATATCATTTTTTATGTATATATCACCGATATTTTTGATAGACCAATTTCAACTGGGTATTGGATATCACACATTCTAGGATTGGATCCAAATCAACCGATTTAAACTTGTGTGTTTTTCAGTTTGATTATAAATTAATTATAAACCATATTGAACATATTATTAAAAACAAGATCTATTATAAAGCATTATATTTTAATTTTTTTTTAATAATGTTTAGCTATATGAATTAGGATTCAATTTATAGTCAAATGAATTTATAAAAAAATTAAAAAACAAATGGATTTGTTTGATTCAGCACGAAATGATAGTTAATCATTTTTATTGTCACAATGACAGGATTTTGAAAAACACTAATATAACATGATTCGAAATTTTAAAGATGGACCTGGTTGATTAACTTAATTTAACTGAGGATACAAATTAATGTAATAAATACTACTAGTAGTATAGTATAGTCTAATAATGTAAAAGATCTTAATGATGATTTAAAACATGTAGCTATTCCTCAGCTCCGGCTAATTACTACAAGAAATCCTATTACTAGCCACGGATAAAATCCGTCGCTAGTTCTAACGACGGATAAATATTTCCGTCGTTATATTTAACGACGGATAGTCTTATCCGTCGTTAAATCTAGCGACGGATAATCTATCCGTCGCTAGATTCGTTGACTAAAATTGGAAAAGAAATTAAAAAATGGGAAAAGAAATTTTTAAAAAAAAAAAATAATCGAAAAATGAAAATCTAGCGACGGATAGGACTATCCGTCGTTAGACTTTCAGGTTTTTACGGGAAGCAGAATGCTTCCCTCCCCATTTTTCTTCTTCCTTTCTTCTCCCCATTTCGGCCAAAGCAAATCCCGTCCAAATCTCAACCATTTCGGCCATTCTTCGTGTACATTCGAAGCTCGTGAATCAAGGAGGTCAATTCTGCCGTCAATCTCAAATTTCATCCGCTCATTTCTCCGGATTCGAAGGTAAACCTTAATTTTTTTATATTTGGGAATTTTGTTACTTTGGACTAATTTGAGCAATTGAATGTAAATGGAGAGTATATAGTACTTAGTTTAGTTGTAATTAGGTAATGTTTTACCTTTGAGATGTGCAGTTGATATATATTGATTGTGAATTTGAATTTTTAGTATAATGTTAGGATGTTTGTAAGTATGTAGGGCTTTTAATTAATTTGATATTGGTGTATATTTAGTAAAATTATGAAGATTTAGTACCTCGTTTTGAAACCCTAACTTTTTGACATATTTGGAAAATTTAGTTAATTTAGACTAATTTAAGCAATTGTATGTTTACTAGCTAGTTAATTAACTTTGAGATGTGCAATTGTTTGAATTGTTTAAACAATAATAATAAGTCTCAATAATGCATCGGTTTGTTTAGCACTTGTTAAAAGTGTAAAACAACTTTAGCATCTCACGTTCTCACTCACTTTTACAATTGAGTTACGCTTTTTCGCTATTCTCCAACCGTCAGCTCCTTCTTCTCGCAATCAACGCGCTCCTCACAAATTCTCTCCCTCCGATCGGTGCCACCGCTTCAAAGAATCGGCACACCTCTTCTATCTCAACATAAAACTTTCCTTGGCCCTTAGTTTCTCTTCTTCTCTTGACAAACACCGGACCTTGAATATATCTCCTTTGAAACTGCTAAACCTTCATCCCCAATCGTTGTTTCTCCTTGTTGTTTCCTGAATACAGCTTCATGCCCACTTGTGGCGCCGGATATTGAAGCTGCAATGACAATCGTTATTCCAAATTCTACCTTTTCTGAGGTGATGAGTATCAAGTTAGCCCTATTATTATGTACAGCTTTCCAAGCGTCATTTCCTACGCTTTTGCACATCTTTTCTGAGGTGATGAGTATCAAATTCTACCTCTTCTGTGTTTGTTTGTTAAAATCAAATCAAATTTGTGATTTTCAGTGTGTATTTACTTTGTTGTTGTTTGAATTTGTGTTTTTTTACGTATGTACAGTTCAATATTTGACAATGGTAGGATTGGATGAGAAATCATTAAGGTGTAATGAATGGAGATAGCACAATAATGTGTTTGATGATATGCTCAAGAGATGTTGTTGCTTTCTTCTGGACAGAGGTAAGTGATCAATGTTTTCTAGAGATGTGCTCTCTTCCCATTTCTTTTTTGTATCACTCACAACTTTTTTGGATGGGAAAGCACCACCACGCACTTGGTCTACACTCTAGAGAGAGATTGAATGAGATCTTATGTGCACTTGGTCTTAAACCAATTGGAGTGACATGGAATTTATGGATGTAATCGAGAAACATGGACACTTTTTTAAATATATGTTGTGGATTACGGATTGAGCCCATTCTTTAACATTACACATGCTTTATAGATCTGTATAGCAGAACCAGGTACATTGAAGAGGCTAAAAACGTATTTAGAACTGAGCCATTTAATGACGAAGTTGTATGTCCTACTCTGTTATGCGCCTCTAATCAGAAAAGGAATACGGAAGTAGGAGTTAGAATTGCAAATCAGTTACTCAAAATAGGACTACAAGATTCATCTACATGTGTACTCACGTCTAACATTTTTGCTAGATCTTCTATGTCGAAAAGTGATTCTATTGTTCGGAAAATTATGTCAACAACGGAGGTGAAAAAGAAACCTGTTTTCTTCTGGGAATAGAGAAGAAAGTCTTTCATGCAGAAGAGATGTGTCATCCTATTGAGCACCCATGAAAGCTGGTGAAGCCGATTGAGCCTTTATGATTCCATTGCAGGTTAGTTGTATGATGAAATGCCAATTACAATAATATTTTCTTTAGTATTTTATTAACATACTTTCTTCTTGTAAATTCTTCTACCCATTCATGGAGTAATCATTCCATCTATTTGATAGGGACAAAGATTGTTGTTGCTGATGCACAATTTCACTACCGTTGCTGGTGCTGTTCAGATAGATCTGATAATGATGTTCCAGGTGAGATCGTTTGCATTCCCATTTTATGTATGACCATAAAGCATGCCATAGACGATTTATATTGAAGGTTATATGAGCCCTGTTCTACCTCTAAACTGGTTGTGGGGAAGCGTTTATCCTAATCACATGTGGCTGCAAATTGCAAATGTGATTCTATCATTCTGTGTTGATTTTAGGTTTAAAGTAGAGAAATCCAACTCAATGAAAAATTCACATAAATACACATAGACGATTTATATTGAAGGTTATATGCCCTGTTCTACCTCTAAACTGGTTGTGGGGAAGCGTTTATCCTAATCACATGTGGCTGCAAATTGCAAATGTGATTCTATCATTCTGTGTTGATTTTAGGTTTAAAGTAGAGAAATCCAACTCAATGAAAAATTCACATAAATACACAGCAAGATAGAAGTCGTTCTGGCTTGCTCTCTATCTCTCTCTAAGTTAATAGATTTACTATTATCATACATCATAGAAATAACCTGCAACATTGGAAAGCTGGGATTCAACTTCCGGTCCGAGAGGCGCATTCTCGTTACTTATTAGACTACGTGATTAATACTCCTAGAGTCTCAGGTTTAGTGTACATAATGAAATTCTAATACATTAGGTCCTGTTCATTTGGTAGTTGCGTACTAAATCTGGAAGAATAGATAAGTATCCACTAAGATTTTCATATAGCTTTGTGTGAGGATTAATGTAAATCTGATACAGATGTCGACTACGTCTGCTACGGGACTGTTTACTCCTACTTTGGCCCAAAATTTCAGAAAACTACTATTATGCAAATCCTCACTTTTCTACTGCAGAGAAGTTTCTACATTCAAGCTGCGTTGCTTCAGCAATGAAAACTCCACTGAATCCTTTCCAACTAGGTGATTTCACTTTTCATTGGCCTATAATTTTCCCGCCTTACTCCTTATTCATTGTACTGTGAGTCTTTATAATTTGAACTACAAAATATCTGTAGATCCTGATGATGATAGATAGCTAGGCCAAATATATGGTTTTAGATGAATCAATTTTGCACTCTTCAGTTATCGAGAACTGAATTTAGAGAGCTAAATTGATCAGGTATTGTAAATAGGAACATGGGTTTAGTCTTAAATGCAGATCGCTGAATAGTAAGAGTAAAGTTATGAGTGATTTCTTATTAATGGTCTAGATTTAGATTCAGTAAAGGATGCTGGATAGTTGTATGTTGCTCATGAATATGCATTTTTCTTTACAGTTGTGGCTTATAATTTAAGAGAACTAATTGTTCCTTATACCAGGGTTTTCAAGTGCTTGGAACAGAAATTCAAAGTGATATTGGAAATGTATGGAGCTCTTGAGGTTGTACTCAGTTCTTGTGCATTTGCACCCATTTCCCGTTGGTTTCGCATGGAGTTGTGATTCTGATGGAATATGTATTGGGATTTTGTGCAATTGAGTTTGTATTGCTTATTGGAATTACTATCTGTTAGTTGGTGCTATGCCGGTGCAGAAAGAAATGGTTCTTCATGGAGAATTGTATGGTAGAATATAGATATCAACACCTATTAGTACTGAATTGTCAGTTATCCAAGTGTTTAAGCTTGCTACGTACTAAGTTTGTACGAATAAATGAGAGATTTTAAGAATGTACAAATTAGTCAAGGAAGCTGCAAATGATTCAAAGTAATTCATATGACTTATCGAAACACATGATTATTAATTTGCTTAACAGTGAAGATCCGGAGAAGGCAAAAAATGTATCCATATCAACGTCTCGTCAATGTGAAAAACTCATCAAACTATCTTGTAAGAGCTTCGAGGCCAAAAGTTTAATGCTCATTTAGTCCAGTTAATTAATCAGTCTTGCTCATTATATTGGTACTTAAACCAATTAGGATTGAAAGTTTTTTCTTTAAGTAGACTTTGACTTGGCTGTAAGCCTGTAAGTGGGTAAATATGCAGCTGGACTAATAAGTTTGTTAATTGAGCATCTGGTGTTGTATGGATCCAAATTTAGCATCTTCTATAAGCTGCATTTATTTAAAGTTTAGTTTTATATTATCAAACTGTTTTAACTCTTTACATGCCTTTACATACTTACTGTTGATGATTAGATTGCTACTTTAAGAGAACCTTGTTTTGGTATTAAGTAGCCATGTTAAGGGAAAACTAAGTTAGAAATATTAACTTTCGTTCGAATTCAGTTAATTGATTCATTAAGGCAATGCTCGTAGCTAGGCGTTAGTTTGTGCACTTTTTTAAGGTGTCGAGAGGCTTGAAATCCATGAACCATGCTCTCTTTGTGTCCGAGTCTTTTCAGTACCATTTCTATAACCTTATGGTTATTGCATTCATGATTCCTGTCAACATCACTCTTGCCATGGGTTCACAAAAGGCCATGTTTTTTACCCTAAATATTGCCTATTTTAGACTACTTTCTATATTCTCTCTCAAGTTGTCCATTCTCCAGTTGACCATTTTTTAGATCTATGTAACATAGAAATTGGGAGCCGCAATTATGTTTATTCTTAATGTTATCATGTGCCAGAATGCAACCCAAAGCATAAACACTCGGCCAAGAACTGAATTAATCAAAAAAAAATTGTATTATTAAAAATTACGGGCACCGCGCTTAGCGCGGTGTACCACTTCTAGTAATTAGTATAATGTTAAGTATGTCGTAGTTTTGATTTAAGTATGTTAATTAAGATGTGCAATTGTTTCATTTGATAAATTTATACATGTACTAGATTATAAATTATGAGAATTTAATTAATGAAGTGTGTTGATATAATTTGGTGATTACATTCAGAAATGCATGTAATTTATAATTTATAAATTCGTATTAAAGGGTTGGAATGCTTTATTTGTAATGGGAATTTTGGTAAGAGACAAAAACTTTATAACATGCAAGAAATGGGGAAATGGGAATCGAGTTGAAAAAATACGATCTAATCAATTCAAACGTGTCAGGTTATATAATCATCCAATGAACACCGATCGTTCATGGATGTACCAAAGGATAGTTAATGGCAGAGTTTTACCTAGTTTTGTGGAAGGGGTTGATGCCTTCGTTACATTTGCACTGACACAGACTAATTGTTTGAGTGGGGGGAAGATGAAGTGCCCTTGCACCCAGTATAAATGTAGGAATAAGCAATTTTTGGGTGGACCAGAAGTCCGAGCTTATTGCGGTATGTGTATTTGCTAAGTGTCACAGTTGTATATGCATGTTTATTATAAATTAAATATGAAATTGTAGCTCATTTCGTATACACTTGACTATTACAGAGTGAGGTGGAGCGGATCATTGCGGAGAGGCTGCTCGAGGGTGAGGAGTTGTCCATGGAAGAACAAGACCGGATCTTTCTACAGGTCAACCCACCCGACAACAAGGGTCGGGTTTATGGTCTTGGTAGTTATGGCGAGACACTGGCGGAGAGCTTCTCCGTGTCCTAGCAGCAATCTCAGGGACATGGTGGTGTTTACACACAGGTGCAGGTCGAGCATATGGTGAATCAAGCAGTGACTCCTCTCCAGATTGAGATTGGAAATCTCAGGGATGAGCAGGCTCGTATGAATCAGAGGATGGAAGAGCTTCATCATTGTATATGAGCGTAATACCCCTACTGCCTCACTGATGTTGTGATGTTTTGGATACTATGCTACTTTTTACTTTGTTGGATATTTGGATTTCTATTCGGATATGTAGACTTTATTTTGAATAATTTGTTTTTTTGACGAATCGTTGTTGTTAATTAATGCAATTTCCCCTTTGTGACATATCACTATTATATTGGTTGAAAAAACAGGTGAAAATTATAAAATAATTTTAAAAAAAAAATTTAAAAAAAACAGTAGTTTAGCGACGGATAATTACGAATTAGGGAAAGAACGCCCTAATTCGTAATTTAGCGACGGATAGTTATCCGTCGCTAACTACGAATTAGGGTAGCACTCCCTAATTTGTTATTTAGCGACGGATAATTTTCCGTCGCTAAACAACGAATTAGGGCGTTCTAACCCTAATAATTAGATTAGAGACGGATAATTATCCGTCTCTAATGGCGACGGAAGGGTCAACGCCCATCCGTCGCCAATTCCGTGGCTATTAGCGACGGATAACAATCCGTCGCTAATTCGCCTTAGAGACGCCCGTCATTAAGACAGGCGTCTATCCGTCGCTAAGGCCTTAGCGACGGATCGGCAGGGGGCTTAGCGACGGATAATTCCGTCGCTAAAAACCCTGTTTTCTTGTAGAATTGTCAGTGCTAGTTACTACTTCGAAGTCCATAATATAACTTCATACATTTATTATATTTTTAGTCGTTCCACACTACTTGCAAAAAAAGAAGGTGTCTCACATCCAATAATAAATAAAGTAATAAACAATCTCAATTTTATACTGAAATTACACATTTAGACATTAAAAGTATTTTTTTTTTCTCATCTTTTCTATATTTTATTATTACTTTACATAAAATTATACACTAACCCTAATGTATGGAGTTTTCTTGACGGAGTGAGTACAGAGATATTTGTTAATCTTTCTTCCCGAACCTATATAGATTCCAAATTTCTCCATTCATCATTAACTCACACGCACATTAGAATCTCATACGCAAATTAAGTTAATTCCTCTATTATCTCGGGATAGATAGGTTTCCTCTTCCCTACCGCATGCTGCACTACCTCCTGGTGTTTTACAAGTTGTACCATAGTTGTACAATATGTTATACTGTACAACACATTAAAGCACCAGGAGGTAGTGCATCATGTATAATTGCATATACACATAGTTCTAACAAACATGCTTACACGTGTTATGGTGTACTTTCATAATGATATTTTTGCTTCCATTTATTACTACCAAGTATTTTTGTTACAATTCCCAATTAACATAATAGTGTATTGAGTACTCAAATAAATTTGTACGTCGTGGTAGAAGTATGTCATTTTCAGAAAATTTTGCAAATTAAAATTATTACGAAGGGTATATTTGGTCATCACAACATGACTAGTTTTATTTAGAAAGCTCAATTCTTTTGCCTCCACCAAACACCAAAGCACAAAGCCTATTACAAAAGGAATTTTCAACCTCAAAAATAGTTTTATGGCAGAAAAAATAGTGTCATGGTCATGGTTGGGATGAATCATGGAAATCTTTTTTGAGAAAGTAGATTACTGAGATGGAGCTCATTCAAGCTCGAATAGTTGAGAAGTTTTAGTCCTCAAACAAGGCGAAGAAATGTCAAAATTTGTTGCACAAAATCTCTGGCTAGTTGAGGCATAAAAAGAAAATAGGGGTCTTAATGTCGAGTATCTTATGGAATAATGCTAATGTAAATGAAATTCATCGGCCAAGCTTTCCCAATGGTCTGTCTCCATACAGAATGAGAAATAAAATTATCCAATACATAACACTCCAAATACTAGGCCGTTCCATAGAACATAGCTCACAGGTCTTCAACACTCAAACCTGCAAGAAAACATTAATATCAGAAATTACTTGTAGAATCCATCATATACGTCCCATGAAAATATCATTGTATTCTAGCACTTGATCAATTTGAATCACTTGGAAACTTGTATATGCTTCATCACAATGTTAGAGATTGAGTGATTGTTGCAAGCTAGACTTCAAGCAACTGCTAACAATTAAAGATGCCAGGAAACAAAAAAGATGCAAGCTACTACAATTAACTAGTTTATCAAGAGACAATTTCACTAATCAGAAAGCAGGCCTGAAATAAAATCAGGAAAACAGAATCCAATATCACAATGTACATACCTGGGGGAAGAGATTGCTTCAACTTATCGGCCTTCGCGGTGTCAAACACACAGAGGGTGTAGAGGTACTTTGAGCACCTGACCTTAAACTTAACCACATCCTTGCTCTTCTTGATCTTCACAGATCGTGCATCCTTCCTTCTAGCTGTCAACAGGAAGTCCTTTATCTCATGAATCTGCTTCGGCTGCATTTGATGTAACATAACCCAAACAAATAATTATTCACCACATGAAAACAAAGTAACAAACCCGACACATTATGACATCCTGAATCTCAATACACAAGAATTGCAGATGTCAGTGCCAATAACTCTGATCTGAATCTCACAAGGCTGCTAAACCAGCAATCAAGTAACAAAGAAGTGACTTAAACAAATTACGACATCCAGACTTAGGGAGTGAATTGAACAACTTGAACTTATTTTATGAAGTTGCAAGAGTAATGTCAGCAAACTTGGCTACTTAAGGTGTATCACACAGCGTATATACATGTAACTTATCGAGGCAGGTTAATTCAAGAGAAACTACAAACTTATGAGATATTGCAAACAGTCAAAATACAAACTTGTACTTGCATAAAGGTGCAAGTTGCATAGTTGAATTTAAAAAAGTTGGAAGTTGCAGCTTAAAACTTGTTGCAAAATGCAAACACCCCCTTAGATACAAGATCTCATACATCTAAAATGGACTATCATCAGACAATTACACTGAGGAACAAACTAAGCTGCTAGCATTTAGTTAATAAGGAAGTGTTTCGCCTAGAGTTAAAACCTTGAGTTACGGAAAATTGGAAAATTTTAGGCATTTTTAAACAGATTTTTTTGGTTTTAGTCGTAAACCAAACACTCGATTCCAGTTCAGATTATGATCCAATTTTCATCAATTCTATACAAGATTGCATGAACATGAGAATCATAGCTAATAAAAAGACATCCTCTAACAAATTTCTCGTCTATAACACAGCAAAAAAGCAAGCCCTAATAAACCAGAAACAGATCCAAGGAAGAACGAAAATAATCAATCAGATTAACAATTGTAATTTCTTGCACTTTTGATAGACCACACACAAGAAGAAATGAAAAGACGATACAAGAACAAATATTGGAAGAGAACAATTAGCTATGGTTGAGAAAAAGTTTTCTGATCGATTGATGAGATTGAACATACCATGATTGAACAGACGGAACTCACTGACGGCTACAAGTCGATGATGCTGTGACAGAGGATTTTGCCAAGTTACAGAACCCTAATTCTTATTTATGCTGGGCCTATTGTTTTCCAAGGTCCAAATAAGGAGTTGAATTTACTGGATCATTACCAACCCGAGTGAAACCGACATTATCTTAAGCCCAACGATAAAGGCTTAAGCTATGTTTGATAAAACTAATTGATTTGGTGACTAAAAACTGATAAAGTGATAAAAATTGATAAGGTGACTGAAATTGATATGAGACTGATAAGGTAACTGATTGAATCAGCTTGTGACAAATTGACTAATAAGTCTTATATTTAATTTAAAGAATTATAAAGTGACTTGTTTATTTAATAAGGTGTATGAAGTATCTTACTTCCATCGTCTCAAGAATAGCTTCCCACTTTGACTTTTTACAGTCAAACTTTTTTAATTTTGATTACGAATTAGTTTTAAATCGTAAATGTAAAATTTTTAATTTTTTTTTATGTAAAAGTCAAAGTGGTAAGTTATTTATGATACGGATGAAGTATTTTTTAAGCTACTGAAAAGGTAAGGTGAATATTTACCAAACAACTTTATTTTAGTCAATTAAAATTGGCTAATAAGACACCATAAATTTCGCCAAACATACACTATATATACTAGTTCTAACACGTGTCGATGTCACGGTATATTAAACACCAACGGTTGTTGAATCAAGTGGTAAGGGACTTGAGTTCACTTCAGCAAGATCTCGGGTTCGAGCCTTGTAGATGTAAAAAAACAACGCTGAGAGAGCCGCCCCTCAAAAAGGGCCCAACAGTGCTCAGTTGAATTAAGCGAATATCAGTGAGAAATCAAAAAAAAAATCCTTATAAACAATGTTAGTTGTGGTGTCTGTGTGTAGTCATTTGTCCAATACTATATCAGTGTATCTTTGTTTATGGTAATGATTATTATTAAACTTAGCTTCATTGATTTTCAGTTATTTTAAGCGACTATATTGACGGTATAACAAGAAATTACTATATTAAGGGTATGTTGGTCTTTTAGAACCAAATAGTCAGGTTATATATGGTATTTCACATTTTCGTAGCCCAATCCCATCACCAAACACAAGGCGTTTCTACCACATAAAAGTAGAAGAAGCCAACTGAACCAAACACCAAAGTTGCTTCTTCCCAGACCATTCTCAAAGCCCAGCTACAAGAATAAAAATAGTATTTTGAACCCGATTTTTGTTCTCGTCCATACACAATACCAAACGAAGCGTTAGTCTCCACTCTATCTATATCTTTGTTATCTTTATCCCCGTTAGCTTCCAGAGACGTATGCAACAGCTCAAATGCAACAGCCAGTTATGAATCTAATCTAATAAAGGGTGATATAGGTTTGTCGGAGTCCAATAAAATACCCTATACACATACCGCATCATGTTACATTCACTACATCCGTCTCGGATAACTTCATACACACTTTAATTTAAGATATATTAAAATAAATTACTAGAAAACATTAAAAAAAAGCCAATAAACCATGTGCTTCTTATGGTGTACCTAGTGGATGATTTTTTTTTTTATTTGTTGGGTATGCTTCCCTACTCAGTAATGTATATTGATTTCTATGGGATGGCTAAATATAACATATGCCAAAACATAGCCCTTCACAGTTCACAGTGCCAAAACAAAAATTCCAGAAACCAGAATGAAACCAAAAGACAATTGAATGAGCACGCCATCCAGCCACCCATTCAGTAGCAGTAACAACAATAACGGATAAGGAACACAGCCAATCTGACAAGGATTAACCAGATAAGCAAACAACAGACATTTTCTCTATGTCGACGTATTTGAATAGTCGAAAGGGAAATTGTATATGATTTAGATAACTAGTACCTACTTAATAAAATACATCCAGATGAAGCATATGTCATGAAAGTAAGTCGAATATCTGACCAAGTCTAGAAAGCCCATGCAAAGAGAGATATCTGCAAGAAGATCCACGAACTCAGAGTCTTAGAAAGTATCATGTCACTGCTGTACAATGTACCTTCCAAAACTCAAAATCCAACAGAAGATTCTGGCACAAGATAGGAATCACAAGCAAACTCCTGCGGCTTCAATTTCATGTAGGCACGGAAACTGGCTTCGAGTCTTCTGCCTTTTCGTGCTCTTTGTTAAGCATCTGAATTCGGTTTACCAAATTGTCAGATAATCAGACATACTAAGTGATTTTTCTAAATCGATAATTCACAAGTTGAGTTTTTTGGATCCATTGGGTTCTTGGAAGTTGAAGATGGAACCTATCAGGGACCGTGACAAATAAAAAAAGTTCAACTAAACCAACGTCTCATGTATAACCCTAATGATTCTGACAAAGTGACGCATAACAGTTTCAGTTTTTAGTAATTCGCTGCTGACATGTCATAAAGCAGGGGCAACAGTACAACTGTTTCAATAACTACGAACCACAAATACTTAATAACCTCTTCAGACAAGAAAGCACACCTTGTTGTTGATCAAATTATGGAGAGCAATCACACTTCGGATGAGCGATGAGAGATATATCACCAACATCATATCATTTGTTTTCACTGTTCACATGGTGAAAATCAATAGCATTAATATGGACGTGCATAAGCAAATTAAAAAAGAAAAAGAAAAAGGCATCCTCATTACCTGCAAAAGCTTTAACCAGTTCAGATACGTTCAGGTTTGGAAGCAGATTGAATACATCCTGCAGAAGTTTAAGAACATAAGTTCAGATTTCACAATTTTTTTTTTTTTTGGTTTTTTTTTTTGGGGTGGAGGCAAGCCCTCTGTTTGGGAATTGAACTTAAAATAAACAAATAATGTGCTAAAATTAACCTGTAGATGGTAGAGGATTTCATGGTTTAAGGGCAGCTTCCCTTCAAGAACCAGGTCGAGATAACTTCGGATCTCTTTCAGCCTTGCATCCAATCCCTTCAAAGCGGCAAGTTTTCCAGTCACCTGAAAAGGTTGAGCAATGTGTTTACATGTGTCTCATTCATATCATCAGTGCAGAAGATAGTAGGTTGGTGTAAACACAAAGTACCAAAAACTAAAAAAAAAAAAAAAAAAAAAAAAAAAAAAAGGTGAAGATGAGAAAAGAAACCTCTGTTGCAAGGGTGCTGATGGTAGTGTCCTTCACGTCTCTCAACAAGTGCTCAACTCCTATAATAAGCAACATGAGTGCAGTTAGTTCGCATGAATGCAATATGGCGATTGGAAGATACATTCAAAGAAAGAGAGAAAGAATAGTCTGAAAATAATCAACACTTGACAAGTAGAGAACTGTACGGCCAAAGGAAGAGCATATTTAAAGTGAATATATCAGAAATAGGCCTTACCAATTTCTTCAACTTCATGAGCAGCAATTTCTGAAGGAACATGCACGAAGACCTTCTGGCTTTTCTGGGTAGCATTCTGCAAGTTAAGACATATAACATCAGTATCTGAACATCATCTTACAGTATCTGCTGAATGGCTAAGTTGGTTCAGTCACAACAATCCACTGATAATTTAATATTCCCTTTCAGCAAGAGTTGAAATGCACAAAGGCTAAAGAGAGCCAAGATGCATCATGATGGAGTTAGATGGAAACAAATCAATGTCATTAATCCGGATAGCGGAGCGGGCAACCCAAAAAATGATATGGTGGGATTGCAGATAGTGGACCGCATTACTAACATTTTATTGCATACCCCCTCCGTCCCAGAGAAGCTGTCAAGTTTTGACTTTTTTGCAGTCAACAACATCCAACTTTGACAAAAAATAAATCTCAAACTGTAATGGTAATATCTTCAATTGAATTATATAATGAAAATTTAGAATTTTAGATCTGACTTTTGTACTCAGAATTTTCATATAGCGCTGATATAACGCTGTGTTTTGCCCACTACAGTTGCTTCATTATAAAATTTAAAACACAATGCTATAGGACTATGCAGGTATTTTTCCGCTTTTGATAACACTGACACAAATATTGTCATCAGTACCATACCTCTTTAACCTCCTCAACAGCATAGTAGGCTTTAGTTGGTATTCCCAATTCTTTCGGCTGTACATCTATGATCACCAGCACAGGATTCGGAACATAGCTGCAATTACAATACTGTTAAATATATACAAGAAAGATTCCAGGGATTAAAAGATATTATAGTAACAGGGGAGTGATGACAATTAAGTGGTGAAGTTGCCACAAATCCTCGTGAACTTAAGAAAACAGAAGATAACCACTAGTCCAGTACTGTTACAATATTGGACAATTCAACATAAACATAATATGCATGCTAAGAGTCAAATCGTCAACCTTATCTTAATTAGTCCAAACTCCAAAGCCATCTAAACAACAAACGGGTAAAGCCGGTAAACTATGACATGTGTTCAAGGTAATATGACCAAGTGTACACTCGAGATAAAAATTTAATCCAGGGGAAAATTGCACAAGCAATACTTGAGTATCCAAACTTTTGTGGTTAAGGTGATAATAGACATTTGGCATTCAACATACTCCGATTAGAATCCCGTTCAAATTCTTGGACCACGCCTTGCAATGTCTTTTTGCGCTTAAACAAAAAACATTGCAAGCGCGTGGCCTGAGAATTTACTGGAATTCTGACCGGAGGATTTTAAAGGCCAAAGAAATATTCCCTCTGATTTGTTGGACTGTACATGTTTCCTTTTGGATCGGTCTTTTAGGAGGTTTATAGTATGTGTTATTAGTTTTAGACTTTTAGTGGTACAGTTCACTAATAAAGATGTGATGTAAAATTTGCCAAAATAGAATCGTATACAATGCAATGGAACGTGCGTACAATCTAATGGAACGGGCGAGTAATATTTTAGCACTCTTTGTGCCCAAAAAAATAGTATAGCACCTTAGCTGCAAAAAATTGGATACATTAATACTGCACACAATTTTCCATTAATTTAACGTGACGCTCCAGATAAACATTTTAATGATTAAGAATTTAAGATTGACAGAAATTTAAATTAAAAGGAGAAAAACATTCTCACAATCCTGTTATTATAAAAAAGTTAATCAGACTCTCATAATCAATTAGTAACTTTTTATTATCTATTAACACCTAGGATTTCAGCATACACATATCATCTGAGTGAAGAATGCGACACAGATTCTGAACAAGCAAAAGCAACAAAAATTGCCCAGGCATTTCAATGTATCTCATTAAACCTCCAAAAACGTGGAAAGAAATACTCTTTATCAGTGCAGAAACCTTACTCGTTAAAAAGCCCATGAACATTTAAGTCATTCTCTCTCAGTTTTGGCCCAGTGCTGTACCAACCTACTACATGCTCCTTCGCTGAGAGGAAATACAAAATGCTTATAGTTATGATTAAAAAAATCCAGAAATTGATATTATAGAAACTGAGTTAGCAATTGACATACCATTAATTCTTCTGAACATAGAAAACATGGATTCATGGTAATTATGATCAAGAAACCAGATGCTTGAATCCCTGTCATCCTCTTCGAAGGGCACTGTTACATCAAGAAACTGCTTTAGAAAGCAAAAGATCGTGTTTCCTTTCAGTGATAGAGATACTTGTAGTTTTACAGACCCTGAACTTGGAAAAATCGTGTTTCATAGACAACTATCAACTAATAACTTGAAAAATGTGACAATCGCTCAAGCACATAAGTCAAATTCATACAAGAGAAAGGAAACTAGAGAATAGACCGGTGAGACAGTTGAAGAATTACTCACATGTAGTCGGGCCAAATTTTATTTACATGATACTACTTCTTTAACAAGGGTCGTAATAACATTGTCATCACTATATGTTGACATTTCACATTCTTACAATAAAAAGATCAACTCGACCAATCGAATGCTGCAAATACTAAACTATATTTCTCCTCCTTTCCAAACGAAACATTTAATCAAGACACATCCACACATGGCACCTCATACTGATAAACTAACCCTTAGTTCCCTGCAAGTCATATTAATTTATTAAACTAAACTGACTCTAGATTTCAACAACTGATCAAAATACCATAACCCAAGCTAATTGATTAACTGAAATTCTACTGCATCGATATAAAATTATAAAGTGAGATGCACAGCAAATACCACTCTTTGCCTAACCCCCACAGGCCACAACCCTAGTGTTTGGAGTGATTTTTCCTTTCTTCCCAAGGCTTAATCAAAACTATACTATCAAAACTCTTATGAAAAATCCAAAATGTTACTCATCAAGCAGCCAAAAAATAGCTGCAACACACCTTAAAATCAACCCAAACAAGCAGTAGACAAAATTAATAAAACCTAATCTTCCATATAACTTCACAAGAGCCTCAATTGAAAATAAACAAAAAGTAGTAGAAAAAAGTAGCAGTATAGAAAATCGATTCAGATCTGAGAAACACAGACCTGCATAGCTATTGGTAACATCAACGGTTCCCTTGAAAGAGGTACCCAGTAAAACGCCCACAACCCTTTTCTTTGTATCGCGAGCTACCCGATTGTAGTGGTCGACAATGCTTAGAAGGACAAGAGGATGAACGACGACCTTCTCGATCGGCTTTGAAGATATCTGCTGCGATTTGATAACGTCCATCTTTCTCCGCTCCGATTGAAGTTCGATTGAAAAGGGTTTCTTGTGTAGGAATTTAGCTCAAGGAAGAAGAATGAGTGTGATGACTTATGGACCGGAGTACCGGACCGCTCTGTGTATATATACTCCCTCCCGGTTGAACATCCCCTAGTCCGGGCATAAGTTTTTAAAAATAATAATAATAAAGTATTACAATAAAAACTCCATACAATAATATCCAAAAATATTCTTATAAAGAGTTTATTCGTAAATATAATTTTTTTTAAGCGTTTATACACAAGTTGGGACCGTAAATTTTTATTATTAAAGAGATTTTATTCCTTTATAGAGTATTCTTTTACAGGGTTTCTAATTGTACTTCATTCTTCCCGAAAATAGTTTCTCATTTTTTTCATTTTAGGTGTTCTAAATAAAACTTTTCATTTTCATTTTTTACAGTCATTTACCAAACTTTAAGATTAAATACATTCAAAAGTAAACTCACTAACATCATTTTATCCAACTTTAAACTTTTAAAATCAATTTGAGGGATCTACTAGTAATATTTTATCCAAAAGTAATATATAATTTTATTTCCAGCAAAAAGGTAGACGGGAAGCTATTCCAAAGACAAAGGAAGTAGCATGTACCGTGAGTAAAGTATAAAATATTGTGAATAAAGTATAAGAGACAATAAATAAATTAGGAGAGGGATTGAATAGAGTATGAGGGAGATTTTTTTGTTTATGAGTTAAATATACGATAATCTATAATCTAAACGGTGCGACATTCAGTCTAGCATACATGGGATGTATATAGTTTGAATTATAATTGCAAGGATGATGTTCATTAAATAGTCAACGACAATATCATATCTTTAGGAATGTGATATGAAGATAAAATTGTTGGTGCATTCGTCGACCAAATAAGTGGGTTGACTTATCCTATTAAGCGATTTGAAGTGAGGGAGTATATGATTGGACACAACAAGAAGCAAGCATTCATTGAATAATATCGTTGAACAGGGATTGGTAATTGGTTCAATATTAATATCTTCACCAGCTCAGATGCGACGGATATTAACTGGTGGACGTACTAATATGTGTTGCTATTTAACTTTGAGTTTCTATGGAGTGGTCACCATCGAGTTGGTAGACACTGTGGTTGAAAACAATTCACATGACTTTGGAGAATAATTTTAAATTCATTCAATTCCATTTTCAAGGGATGTGGTTGATTTTCAACCACAAGGTCTAAACCTTACTCATAGACCCGGTCCATGAAAAAAATTCCCAACATATCTAGTTACTTAGGTTATTTAATTTTATGTTGACGAAACATGTATGAAAGAACTAGATTCACTACTTGTTAAAACAATGATAAAAGTTAGACTCCCATGCTAAGTTGATTTGAATTTGCAAGTATCAACGTCTTGAGCTCAAGTTTCCCTTAATGAAAATTGAACTCCTTGTATAAGATCAATTGTATAGTGCATAAAGAGGTGAAGCGAAATAAGATCAACGATCTTTACCTACATTTGCATTACTGGTCTACAATGAAGGATCTATATATATAGTTTAACAAGCTTAATTATATTCTTTTTTTTTTTTGAGGTATACAAGCTTAATTATATATTCACGGACATTATAATATCATTATAGTGGTGATTTGAAAAGGTTCGACATGAGTATCTATAAGTCCCAGGATCAGAATGTGTATAAGATGTACATGTTAGGAGCCTAGAAATAGTAGGTCCATCATTCACTTTAGCATCATACATTACCGTACAAGTAGAATAATAAACGAGATAGTATGTGTTTATATGCATTAGACTATAAGTTCTATATGCATCAGACTATAAGTACTTTGCACATTATATGTTCATTCACATTTAGAATTGAAAAGTAGGAACATTCACATATGTTGTGATAAGTGAAAGTATAGTGACTAAATGCAATTAATCAAAAGTTGCAGAGACGACTCTGAGTCGTATGCATATGTAAATGAATTTTGATCTACTCTCTTGCAAGTACAAAACCCGATTTTAGTAACATTGTACACCTGGTCATATATGAATAAACCCTCCCCTACTCTACTAATCTACTATTATATTCAACAAAAAATAATTGCATAGACAAGATGTACTATAATTGTGGTTAGGATAAATTAATTTCCAATATTTATTATGACTCACACCTCACAAGTCCTGTAACTTAACTCATAATTCCGAAAACACAAAATTAAGGAGTACACAAGACATCCTTCGAATTATTGCAAAGCGCCACTCCAATTAATTCATCCAAACTATGTTATCTTCCTCTGCAAACTCATTTAGTTCAACCTAATTATATTTTTTTTACTATAATTCAGTTCAGTTCCGTTAAGTGCAAACGAAGAAAACAGAGCCTAACAAAAGACAATAATACTATCCACACCCAACAAATAGAAAAAAGAAAATCTTAACTTCACACTATCATAATATTTTACTAATGTTTTATCTTTTCACTTAAACCAGCTTGGGACCGAGCAACTTCATAACTTCCCATACCAAAGCGCATTAGAAACAAGTGAATATTAACATGTAACCACGTAGCTATGCCCAATAATTCTCAATTGCGGTTGCATTCAATCACTTGCATCGTATTCAGAAAGGAAAAAGGAAAAGAAAAAGAGACCGTACCAATCACATATTTATAAGTGCGATATAGAAATTAAATCCAAAGACGAGATAGTCAGCTGACTTACATTTGATATAAATCAACACAACTTTTCTTTTAAATTTTTTATTATAACTAGTAGAGCTATATGAGTTGCTCCAACACTGGATATGATATGTTTAACCCATTGCATACTTCTGGGTCCAGGACCGAGCAGTAGCTTCATACTTGGTTCTGTCAGTCTTGTACATGTGAGCAATCTCTGGGACAAGAGGATCATCGGGGTTTGGATCAGTCAACAATGAGCAGATTGAAAGCAGTACCTGCACAGAGTCCACCAAAAACAGAGCCACTGATTAGGTCATTTGGAAAGGAGAGAACTATTTCCACGTGCGAACGTAAAATATGTAAATTCATGTTTTGCAGGTTGCAGTAAATTATACAGAAAATGCAAGTGATTATTAAGGCAGCCCGTATCCTCCGAAATCAACCCCACATTTACAGTTCCACTCCTGAAATCACCTATAACAACCAGAGTCCCCACTTCCACTGTACAAAATATATGATAATGAATAATGATGCCAGCCACACATTCATTAGAATCAATGAATAACAGTTCATTTTCCAGACACCTTTATAACCAATATGAAGGTTCACTTAGAACCAAGTTCACAGCTCAATACCCAGTATTAGAAGCACAGGCATTAACATGATTGAATCAAATAATATTACTGTCATAGTTTTATACGGTGGACACAGTATAATTCCATGTTAAAAGCAACAAAACAAACAATGAAACAATGCACATCAGAGCCAACAAATCCCCATACATACCTTCGATATGGTGAGAGCAGGGCTCCACTGCTCTTTGAGGATGTCCAGGCAAATACTGCCATTACTATTGATATTAGGATGGAAGACCTTCGTCTTGAAAGACACCTACATGAACAAACACAGCTTAGCAAACAATACAGTAGAAGATAAAGACTGAAAGTAGGGACTCCATCACACCGACAAAACCCAACAAACACACTTCTTGCACCAGTTAAATTAACACACACACACACACACATGAAGGCAAATACTGCCATTACTATTGATATTAGGATGGAAGACCTTCGTCTTGAAAGACACCTACATGAACAACACAGCTTAGCAAACAATACAGTAGAAGATAAAGACTGAAAGTAGGGACTCCATCACACGGACAAAACCCAACAAACACACTTCTTGCACCAGTTAAATTAACACACACACACACATGAAACACCGTTTCAGTCTTTCAGACAAAAATATTAATCCATGGTATGTCACTCGGGAGAATCCAACAAGTCCACAATCCACAGTTACATACCGACGATATGACAATAATTGTAAACACACAACAAACACCTGAATGAAGCATGACGTAACTACGTTTACAGTAATATCTACCAACATAAATACAAGCTTAACACATGTACCTTGGGTGGCTTGAATGGATAATCAGGAGGAAAATGAATAGTCACAAGGAACACTCCCCCGGCGAAGGGGCTGTCCCCAGGACCCATGATTGTAGCTTGCCAGTGAAACATATCCTCACCAACAGGACCTTCACAAATTTAGGAGACAGCAAGTTAGTATGACCATTTCAGCCAATCACTGAAAAAAAAAACCCTGATTTGAAGATGGAAATCAGTCAAATATGATTAGAACTGCATACAAAATCGAAAATACGAGACACCAGAAGGGTACAGAACTCCTTGAAATATTTATTCTTGATGTTTCTATAATAAAGTTAAAGTATAATACAGTATACATAATTTTCCCTTTTCTAGCAAAGACAAAGTCATGTTGACATTTAACATGCGCCAAGGGCCACAGATATTTAAGGTTAGTCCTCAGCAAAACACTAATCCGCACAAATAAAGAAGCCCTTTAAACACCAACAGGAAACCAACAGGTTCCAATAGAAAAAGTTATCCCAACAAATAAAGGACAAACCACAGGAAGATATCAAGCGATAGCTGATGAAACGATACTAACCAGCACTGCAGGATGCAGGAGGATCCCTCTCCAAGTCCTTCAATTCTTTCTGAATTCTCTTGGAAGCCATCTCTTACTCTTGCCGAAAACAGACCCTGCAGAGAGAAGGAAAAAAATCCCCTGTAAACATACTCCATAAGGCATACATACAGACGCGATTAACATCAAATCGAATTGCCTAAGCACTTCAGGGAATCACACACATCCAAACTTACCATAACACTAGCACAACATGTTCAGTATTTATCCTTCATATCATAAAAGTATGACAATCATCAAAAAGCCACACAAAGGTATCACATATTCACATCAACCACACCTGCATATATCTAGATAAAGGATAGCTTGATCTCTACTTATATATTACTGAACAGTATTTTACACTAGCCTCGTCAACCACTGGAGAATCATCAATGTATCAAAAAGTTACCACAGATAGTCATTCAACCAAAATCAACAAACAACATCGCATCACATCATCAAAATCGGACGCAAAAATTTACCAATCGATTGAAGCTAGGGTTCCGCTACTACTAATGACACACAATCGAATAAAAAAACACGAAAACAAAAATTCAACAGATGAATTTCAATAAACAGCAAAATTGAACACGAGAAACAGCAAATCGACTAAGCCTAGGGTTCATCCACAACAAATCATGCACCTACAGAGCTAAAAAATAGAAAAAAGCACACGAATCATACAACCAATCCAACAGAGTAAAAAGGAAGACGAAAAAGCACAGGTAAAACTCCATACCCTAGAAATCGAGCAGAAAACAGCGATCAATCGCAAATCAGGCACAAATCGTGATGATAACTGATTAGAGAAATAACGTAGAAGCGAGAATTAAATAGCGTTGGTAACTGACCTTAAACCAGGAGTATTTGTTGCGAGAAGGAATTCAAAGATTTGCTGAGAAATATATTTTGATAGTAGAATAGAGACAAGTATTCTGACTAACCCTACCACCTTTATATACACGTGCCCCGTTGGTGGTGGAACTATCTGCACGTGTATATCTATTTTAATTAATATTGCTAATAATTATGCAATCAGACTCTCATAATTATAAGGAGACCACCAGAGACCTTAACCAAGTCGACCTAGAAAAGGTCTGGAGACTTCAACTCGAAAACAGAGGTACTTCCAAATTCCAATTCGTCGTAGACTTCTCGAATTCTTTTAATTGTGGGTTTCAGTAATAATCTATATAATATAATATAATACATTATGCAGAAGATTTGGAGCCATTCTAGGCTATCCACATCATTTAATTATGTGGCGAATCCCTATTATGTGATTGGTCCGTTATTTATATGGTTGTCCAATCTTTTAATTTTGATTGGTCCATTTCAAAACTACAACTCATGTGTTTAAATTGTTGCCATAAAATCATTTTTGTGTAAATTGTTGCCAAAACTTTCACTTCGTAATTATATCTAATTATGGAATATTTGAATTGCAATTTGTACCCTTAATTACATTGCAAATCTACTCCCCGGGCTATATAATGTATATTCTCCCTTATTTTGTCTTTTGTTACGATAATTTTCAGGTCTTCCGGAAAGTTAAAATAGGTCCATCGGTTAATTGGCAGTCACTCATCTAAAGGCTTGGGTGTCGAATTGTAAAGCCTGGACTCGGAAAATTGTTATATGATTTTCAATTTGAGATATCTTATTTGTTGAATGCCTAACTTTCGATTTCATATCGTAATCTCAATTGATTTGGTAGAATTTGATTGTCATTTCATCCATATCTCAATACATGTATGTTTTTGCACCAATTCATTTTGACGGACTTGATAGAGACGATGAATAGGCAAACAAAATTGCAGACATAGTATCAGAGCATTAAGTATTAATAGCTCATGATTTGAAGCTACCAAAGTTATTTGGTTCAAACAAGTTCGTATTTTGAAGAAATTATGATGTTGTAAATTTTCATAACTGAACTAAAAATGGAATTTTGTTAGAGCATAAAGAATGGACTCATGCTATTGACACTAAAGAAACTTCTCCTTTTGGTTATCGTTAAACTATTTTTGTGTGGATATGTTTAGTTAACTTTTAGTGTTGGATTATAAACCTCATGATGGTTTTGTATAATCTGATTAAGTTGAGTTTTCTTTCGTACCAACCTGAGCATAGATCTCAGTTAAATGATCACCATGTGATAGTTCATTCAATCTGATCCGTTCATTTTGGTTCGAAGTCATTTATCTATAATTTTGGGTACAATTGATTATAAATTATTATTTTTAAAAATTAAAAATTCCAATAAAATATAAGTCGACTATGATGCCCTTATGATATAACTAATATATAATAATTTTAAAATTACATATATAACTTTTATTAGTAACAGACAAACTAAATAATTAACTACAAATCAATCCTTAAACAAATTCAATATCCATAACAACTAATTAACAAAACGTTGAAACCCATCAACGTTATTTGCAGACAATTACCATGTGGTGAAGAACCTTAATTCTTCATATCAATTAATCCCAAAATTCAACATAACTGTTTTGAAATTGGTGGAGCCGAAGACCCAGTTTAAAGGGTTGTATAACCTTCTCCAGTTTCTAAGTTACTGTGTTTGTTTTCAAGGTTCCACTGTACATCATCTTTGTCGAATTTGAGATGTCGGTATTCTATTACTCTATAATGTAAAAGTAATTAGTGGTTAAAATTGACCTCGAAAATTACTCAAAAAGTCAAAATGTGTAATTTGTTATGGGAGTAATAATTATAAAAATGGAAATAAGAAGTCGTTTGCGGTACCACTAAAAATGGCAATATGAAAAACTTTGTCGGAGTGCTGGGCTCTCACACAAGTTTGTATAAGTTAATTTCATTAAATATTTTTCAATGTAATTTAAGAACAATTTGTAGTCAAATCTGTCTTTACAAACTCAAATTACACATTGTTTATTGGATGTAAATACTAGACCTCTTGTGGTTGTGTGCATGGTCGGCTCAAAAAATTTGAGACCCTATATATGCCGATTTTTTTAAATGCAATATCCCAAGTAATAACATATTTATAAAAGAAGAAGTTTCATATATAATATTTAAATTATTCACATAGAATATAATCACTTTAAAATTATAACAATTCATATGTTATTTGAAGTAAAATCATAGATTAACTCTTCATGAAAAAAATTATTTTCATATTTTGAATCAAACTCCGGACTGTATAATCCAACTTGCTCGACACATGTCGTCACCAGAATTAATTATATATTAAAACATAATATAAATGAAAATCTTTGATCAACACGTGCCTTGATGTCTTAAATTATGGATATTTTAAAAAAATAACTTAGAAGCGGGAATACCACCAACCTAGTCCCCAATTCTCTGCAACCCTAATTTCACAACTCCTTCTACAATCAAAACGAAATTCGAGTTCATATTACATGTGTTTGGCAATCGATTCAAGTCGAGTTTTGACAATTTTTTGTGTTTTATTTTTCCACTCTACACTATATATACTAAAATTATTATTTCACTAACACCGTCTTTCACACATTCCGGTGATTTTATTTGGGTTTTTTTTTTTTTTTTTTTTTTTTGGGGTTGGCACATAGCCCCCAAAAATATTATTATTTGACATACATAAATTTTCACATATTTCGGGGGTGTGTCCCCTAGCCAATTTTTTTTTTTATTATTTCACTACTTTAACTTTTTACGTGTTTGGTAAAAAGAATTAGTGAGCCCTCGGAACTAACCCTTCCACACAGTTCCAAGCACACTTAAAATTTAGTATTCCACTACATAATCACAAACTATATTGTGGATTGGGCCGGACAAAGTCGTTTTCTAGGGTTATGTCTGGTTTGTGTCCTATTTCACGGGTATGGAAAAGGTCGGGTATATGCTGACCTGGACCCAAACACCATTATTTTAAATGGGTACCATGGCGCCGGGGGGGGGGGGGGCAACAGGTGGCTTTTTTGTAAATTTCGTTAATGTGATTAAGTACTCAGGTATGCTTTATCATAGATCATGCTGAAAGTGAGGTATAGAATAAATCCAAGCCAAACGGTTATTGTTCATATGGTTGATGATGAGTTCATCAGACGAGACAAACTTTCATCTCAATTTCAATAAGAGATAGTTCATTCTCTTTATACATTCAGGTCAACGAGTATTTTAGGTGAGTAGTTTGTTTAGTTATGTATGCAGTTTTGTGGAAATGACAAACTACGGTTGACGCATAGTTTTAGGTGAAAAATAAAATAAATGATAAAATCATAAAAATGTGGTAAAAAGTGTAATTTAGTGACAAAGTCATGTGAATGCACGAAGTTTTTTGAGACACAAAGGGTATGGATCACTCACAAGTATTGTAAAACATATGACACCATAACCAAGATGTTGTATATAGAAGGGTCTAACAAGTTTATAACATAGACTTATAAGTACAATTCACATATATCAAGCATGTCATTTTTCACTAAAATTATTATTTTTTCAGTATTTACATGTATAAGTTGTTTTTTATATGAACTTTTGTTGATGCTAATGACGTATAAATTCTCACTAACCATATAATTTAGATGTTTACAAACTGAAAATATCATTGTAATAAGTGTAGAGTTTCATATACTTAATAATTACTTTTTTTTACTATAACCGTCGAGTATCGGCGGGCCATATACTAGTTAATCCAAATTATAATGATTTTAGAAATTCATATTATGAAATTGAGCATTTAAGATATTTATCTATAAAAACCTCAACTCAGGGCGGACTTAGTGGGGGATGGGGCTGGAGGTGGCGCTCGCCCCCGTAAAATTTGAGATTTTTTTAGGTAATATTTTTGATAATTTAAGAGTTTCCACCCTCAAACCTCCAAAATAATCCCATATATATAGTTCCCCCGCCAGAACTTCAAATATATAGAGTCGCAACATTTTTTGGCAATATACTTGTTACAAATGTATGTTGGTTTGTATGGTTAGAATGTTATTCAGAGAGCATTCTATAGAGTCGCTGCATATCAAACGAACAAACCTCAAGCGATTAGTATTTGGGCCATGATAAATAATTTCCGAGTCGAACTGGTCCAAATTTCCACAAGGGTGGACCGTTGGTATAGGTAAAGGAGCCACAAAGACCTCACAAAATTTAGAAGTGGTGAATATAATGTCCAAATGATCCAAAGAGATCAAAATGATTGAGAACGTGTCGGTATCATACCAATAATGTGAACCTTTCTACGAGTGAGGATAAAGTGCGTAATAAGATACATGTGTTGTTTCATGTTTGTGTGGTCGACATATCAATCGGAATGGTAACACCATGATATAATTTTCTTATTTTATTTAATAATCCATCTGATCTAAGACTAATTTGGGGTTGAACAAAACATTTTGTTGATTTTTTTATTAAAACAAAATTACTATAATTATATTTCTAATAATATAAAATTTAAATTATATTTTTAATTACATGATTTAATATTAATTTAAAGGTGAAGGAAGTAAAATTTTAACGACTTCAAGTTTTATACAGTTTAAAAGGGTCTATACTCTATAAACGCTACTCAAACCAACAAATTGCACATTTCTTTTTCAAATTTATCCATAAGAATTTTGAAGTTAAGCGTGTTTGATTTGAAACAATCTTATGATAGATACCAATTGATAACTGTTCATATTCATATGCGTGCACGAGGTAGTACGAAGTGCACACAAAAGAACATGTAATATGAATGCAACTGAAAAGTATCCCCAATGAGCGCAAAGTGTTTAGAAAAGAAAAATGCGACAAAGTGAGCGGGAAAGAAGCGTCTAACAATCAACATATCACACAGAAAGCTGTTGATTAACCGTATCGGCCCAAACATGTCGGGTCTACATGGATTGGTACAAAAATACTAATTGAATAGAATAATTGGAAACAAGGCGCAGTAGTACTACAACTACTTCCGGAACATCGCGGAGTGAAAACACCGGAACTTGGCAGAGCTGCACAACCTTGCGAATGGAGGAACCAATAACAATGCCCTTCAAAAACCTCTACAGCAGAGAGTACCAAGGCCACAAGAAGAAGGTCTGCTCTAACTTCAAAACCCTAGCTCACATTTCAATTCAAAGATATCCTTTTGTTTCCTTACTTCAATTTTTCAATTCAAATTCAATCCAAAATTACATTAATTACGTTATACTACTGTGAAATAGGTTCATTCAGTGGCCTGGAATTGCACAGGCACGAAGCTTGCATCGGGTTCTGTCGACCAGACTGCTCGTATTTGGCAGATCGAACCTCAAGGCCATGTTAGATTAATTCTACTTCAGTTCTAATTTGTGTTTATTTCATTGTTATTATCTCTCCTTCTGTACCACTTGTATGGATTGAAGATATGTTATTGGATTCATGCTTCAACTAATTGAATATGTGCTATTTCGGGTTGGAAAAATGGTATATTTCTTTACTACAAGAGGAACAATAAGCAAGTATTTAGCATTTGGCTTTTCAAGTGATGAATTGTTGGACACTTGGGCTAGCCAGTTTTTGTGGTTTATTTGTAGTAAGAAGTGGAGAGAGTTAGGTTGGAAGAGGACCTTATATGCTTGCGACGGTTTGTAGGGATAGATGACAGTTCAAGTAAGGTGGACTCTTGACCTCCACACAGCTGGGAAAGGAATAGACATGGATGGACTGATTAATTAAGTTACAATAGCAAGTCTGCGCTGTTTACAATGAGGGTCGGGTCGTCCTCCGTAAAAAAGGAATCAGCAAAGAGTTTGTGTAAAATCATGAAATGGTTTATTTTCTGTATGAAAGGGGAAGAGAGAATTGAACTTGGAAGAGGATCCTAATCTATGAGTTGTGACTTTTAGGGTGATCATGTAAGCTTGACTTTCAGAGGGGCAAACATAGATGAATCAGTAATGTTACATTTGCAAGTGTTCATTTCGTCAATCTGTGGTTCAATTTAGTTCAATTCACCATTTTCGCTCGAAATAAGCTCATTGACTTGGTATAGCTTTTGGAAGCACCCTAAAGAAAATGATTTTAAAACTTAAACTCATGTTGTACGAACTGGATTTAGTGGCAGTTGTGCTTGGACAGTGGCTCAGTCCAACTTACCACTTGATTGATGATTTGTTTAAAGTTTCTGCCACATGTATGCCTGAGTTGAAATAACATATCACTTTAATAACTCAGGTTTATATCCATCAGTTTCTGCTTGATTAAATCTGACTGTATTTGAGATTAAGTGCGTTAAGTTCCTTCATAACAAGATACTGAATTTGTTTCATTCCAATTATCTTCCTTGCACGTTGAAGTTCTTTTTATAAGAAATTATACTTGCACAATCAATCCCTGTTCTTAAAGCTGTTGCTCTTTTTTATTTTTTAAATTTATTTATTTTAATTTGCTTAAGCAGGGTAAAGTTAAAGATGTTGAGTTGAAAGGCCATACTGATAGTGTGGATCAGTTATGTTGGGATCCAAAGCATGCTGATCTGATTGCAACTGCATCAGGCGACAAGACTGTCCGCTTATGGGATGCGCGTAGTAAGTTATGGTTACAGATTCAACATTTTGGTTTAAGAGATCACAGAAGTTTGAAGACATGATAGCTGAAAGGCAAACTTGTCTCGTCATTATACTGAAGCTAATTATTTTAGTTTTATTTTTGCAGCAACTTTGTCCTTTTTTATTCTTTATTATTTGAAACAAACGATTTTTTTTCCTCAAAGAATATAATGTGAACACTTCAAAATATAATCTATAGTTTCGGACTTGGTTCCAAGAGTAAGTCTTATTAAAAACCAGTTTCTCCTAAAAACACTAGGAAAAATCACAAGATGCTGGATCTGGAAGTTCATTTATTTGGGGTGTAGAAATGATTTCCCTGAAGGCCTGAACTAAGAAGTAAGAATGATGTGTTTGATGAAATTTTACTCCCTAAATATACAAAATCTGGGTGTTGAAAATGAACATGACAGAGAAAACCATTATGCTACTTGGATCGGAACACATTAGTTCGCTTCTGTCTTATTCTTGTTCAAACCGAATTCCTTGTCAATATACTACACTTAAGTAGGAGTTGTGCCAAATATAACTTAGCAGCATCTTCCTTGTGACTTGCAGGTGGAAAATGCTCCCAGCAAGCAGAGCTCAGCGGGGAGAACATAAACATCACATATAAGCCTGATGGCACTCACATAGCAGTTGGTAACAGGGTAAAGTGATCTCCTCATTGCTACTAAGTTCTTCAATGCATTTGTGCATATTTTCAGCACTCATATAACAACCTTTTGCTTTTCTCCATGTACTCCAGGATGATGAGCTCACGATATTGGATGTGCGTAAATTTAAGCCCATGCGTAAACTGAAGTTCAGCTATGAGGTATTGTCTTATTCTGTGTTTATGGTCATGCACCATAACTATACATTAAGAGGGATATTGCATTCTCAACATATTTCTTGTGCAAAACTAGATGTCGTTAGCTTTACTTATATCTGCATGTCTTCTTTCTGTTATTTAGCTACTTTTGTGTTTCACTTCTGATTTTTATAATGCTGTGAATTCGTTAAAGATTCAACCTGTCTTCTTGAGCAACTCATTCAAGTATGTTTACTTAACATAATTTATGGAAATCGTAAACTCAGCAAATACTATAACATTAGATGTTCAAGCCATTTATTTTTGGCATAAATTATGTGAGAGCTGAAGAGACTTTATTTCCAACCTAGTACAGCTTAAGCTGCGGCATTGGTTTCCCAAATTTAAAGGTTGTGTTTGACTACTGCATGCTAAATGGTTTTAATGCTCTACCAATGTTTATCATACCAGGTGAATGAGATTGCATGGAACATGACAGGAGATATGTTCTTTTTAACTACAGGGAATGGTGAGAACTAAAAAAGCCGATAAAAGATCTTGTTATTTTAAATAGCTTTTTTCTGTCCGGCTATTATAAATTCACATGTGCTGACATTCTCTCACTCCCCGTCTTGCTGGTTCTGCCCCATCTTTAGGCACCGTGGAAGTTCTCGCGTATCCCTTACTCCTTCAAGAGTCCGATTATATCCTTCACACCCTGACGGCTCATACCGCTGGTTGTTATTGCATTGCAATTGACCCGCTGGGAAGGTAGAGAGTTCGGAGACCTCATTTAGAATATGTAGATTTCATTTTTGCAACTAGCACTAATTGGAGGATGTCTTTGGACATTGAACTGATTACTGGATTTTGAATTGAACTTTTGCCAAAATCCTGTTTCTCATTGTGCAGATATTTTGCTGTGGGAAGTGCTGATTCATTAGTCAGCCTTTGGGATATTAAAGACATGCTCTGTATCCGGACATTCACAAAACTCGAGTGCGTATCTTTATTTCCACCTATCACCTTTTGATACTTCCCCATGGACAAGTCTTTGTCACAGAAGAGTATTATTCTGTCTTGGGAGTTTCTCAGCACTTCAAGCAATAGCATTGTTCTAATAACTCATCCTTTCTTTCAAATTTTATCAGATGGCCTGTTCGAACAATTAGTTTCAATCGCACTGGGGAATATATTGCTTCTGCCAGTGAGGACTTGTTTGTCGATATTGTAAGTTACCCCAAAAAACATTGAATCCTCATGCAACCATTAGGAATTTAATTGTTAATGACAAATCCCACTGTCTTCAACAGGCAAATATTGCAACAGGACGTTCTGTCCACCAGATTCCATGCCGTGCTGCAATGAACAGTGTGGAATGGAATCCTAAGTACAACTTACTTGCATATGCTGGAGATGACAAAAACAAATATCAGGCTGATGAAGGTTTGTATTCTTAATCCTCAGTTCGTTAAGTTTCCAAGCCTTCTTTATCCTCAGAGTACTGTTCTTGTGCAATGCAGGTGTTTTCAGAATATTTGGCTTCGAGAACTCATAATACCAAGTTTGCTGCTTCATATGAACTCTGTAAGAGTTGGATGTGTAAAAGTAAACGCGGCGAAGCTTTCTAACTTTGAATGTGATACTAACTGTAAAGTATTTTAGAAAGTTGTGGACCCTGTACTACTGAGTTTTGAATTCTCTTTGTATTATCTATATTTGCTCGGCACTAGCTTGTATTTCACAAGACCTGTTTTGTATTTTCTCAAGAATTGTAAAGAAGTGTACAACTGGCTAGTAGTATATCACAAGAACTGCAATGTATTTCACAGGGATTGTAGTAATGAAGAATATGTCAAACTTTTATTTTCAACAGGTGAACAAAGTTACAAAAAATGGCATGATCAGTAAAGTACATCATCCAGAACACAAGCTGTTATTCTTATGGTGATGTACCATATACAGACAGTCAGTCACTATCTTCATGTGTGCCGACTATCTTTTACTTTCCGCAGATTGAACTGATTGTAAAAATGGAGGAAAATTCGGACCGTTGAGCTTCATTCCTCCAGCAACATGCAGGACATGATCATATGAATCAAGCACAGAGTACAAATCTGCAACATGGCAAAGCCAAACCTGCAAAACAAACAAGAAAGACACTAGCTCTATACTGCAAACACCAACTCACAGGCCTCCACTTGATCTCCACACTCGAACTCTTCAACTTCTTCCCATTCTGCGGCCCCTTGCACAGATCGAAACTCGTCCCTTTCATCCTCAGCTCCTGAATACACCTGGCCAGGGCCCGGCAGTCCACTCGTTCCCTCTGCAACTGCCGATCCACCTTCCAGTACCTCCAGAGCTTCATGTGAACAAGAAACGCGATAACAGCCGAAATGCAGGCGGATAGAATCGAAGGGATCCACCAGCTATCGCAGCGATTGTGGTCGGATGCAGTGGATGTGAACAGGAGGGTGAAGAACAGGCCATGGAAAATGAAGAAGAAGCAGAGGAGCTGGAAGATCTCTCGTCTAATCGAATCCATTCTTGATTCTTTTCGAGTGATTATTCTGCTGTGGAGATGTTCTTCTCGCTGCCAGAGCTTAAGGAGTAGGAAATGGCCAGGGCTTCGGGAGATTTCGGCTAGCGGGTGGTGATGGATGGTCGAGAGGAGCATTTGGTGGTGCTCGTTATCGACCGCGATTTCGACAATGTGTGTTTCTTTATCTGTTTTCGCCATTGATGAAGATTGAAGCTAAATTGCAAGGAAATGGACAGAATTAGGGAGTAAAGAAATGAATAGATTAATTGAGGACAGAAATAGATTTATAATTTGGCAGAGTAATGAGAGAAAGAAGTGAATTTTCTTTATTGATAATGGTGCGTGAAGTAATGTGAAAGATATGTTTTGTTGTTCCAGATATTTAAACAATTGAAGAAGAAGAAGAAGAATCACTTGAGAATTGCAACGGTTATATTTTTCGTTCTTTGCGGGAATAGGCAACGGTCAGATACTAGGTTTCACGTTTTTTCTCGATTTGACACGCTTTATTGAATTTCTAAAGTGGAACTTATTTTATTTTTAAGTTTCTAGTTCCTACGGATAGCGTGATACCTTTTTTATACCGAGTTTTAAATTTTCACAAGGCAATTAGTTCGTTCAGATGAAATTTCTGACGTACGATTATGATTGCACTATAAAATTTATTTCGTTTATGGATAGATTTTGAGAGAAATGGTTCGGTGTAATTTTTTTTGTTCTCTCCTATAGTACTCCTTTGATATTAACTAGTATGTAATAAAGCTTGCTTATATTTATGAACCTACATAATGTACGGTTTGTTAGGGATTTTGTATGATTTTTCAGAATAAAATATGCAAAATATATCACCATGTAAATTTTTAGTGTTACATAATTTGAACTTTTATCATATTGGTATTAATTATGCTACTAAGATTTATCAGCTACCTAATCAATTGTGAGTTGTCTACAAGTTAGCTTATACTCCTTCTGTCCCAGATTAAATTATAATTTAACTTTGAACACTAAGGTTCAGAAGAATATTAATTAGAAAACCATAAATATAGTTTTTCATAAATATATGAAGCACTGGAGTGAGCGTTCAATGTCAACTTCCATTGTGAAAATAATACCTCAATAAATAATTCAAATATATTTCATCATGTGAGAAAATATATTTGTCTCTTTAACCACATTTTTTCCCGGAAAATAAAAACATTGCAAATTTGCAAATTATTTAATTTTACTCTCCTAATTATTTTATTCTAAAAAAACACATTCATTATTTACATTTTCAATTCATAAGTTCATCAAATTCAGAGTGTTTGGCTATAAACTGTAATTAAGTTTTTTTCGATATGATCATCATCATACCATAGGATTTATCAAATCATCAGACGGCAAATCCCAAATCGAACAATCCGAATTGAAAATATTCGCCCCACTTCCTCCTTCACCACCCACCAAATTCTCCCCATTTCCACCATCACCTTCAACCTTGTGAAAATTTCTCCCCAATTGTTGCTCCCCCATGCACATGCTCTGGTTCCATGGCGAAACTACATCCCCATATTGAAACCTAGAATCTGACCCTGCAGACGAATGAAATCCACTAGCTCCTTCCCAAAGCTTGCTGTTCACATGTAACACATCGGGTTCTTTCATTGCTTTCGATAACCCGAATCGAATTCTCTCAATGGTTTCATCTTTATGACCATCTTCTTCGTGTTTGATGTTAGTGAATTGCTGGATCGGTAACTCGATTCTTCGTTTGCTGAGGAGATGGAGCATTTCATCTTTGAAGCATCCAAGTGTGGCTTCTGCTAGATTTGGAGCCTGTGGTCGTGGAAGTGTTGCGATTTCGCTGATCAAATGGGAGAAGGGCTTGTGTGTCACTGGATCAATTCCCACTCCGGATAACTTCTTCTTAAGCTTCGTGTTCCAGTGGTTTTTTACGTCGTTGTCTGTTCGCCCGGGCAGCTGTGAAGCGATTACAGACCACCTATTTGTAAAATGTCACCAACAAATTCGAAAGGAAATTAAACTCAATTGACTGGGGATTCTAAATTAACATTACAATATCATCTCACATAGTATGTGGACCTGATACGTAATACTGACATTAGCATTAGTGGGATCTACTTACCGATTTCCGAGGACCGAGTGAAGAGTGACAATGGCCTGCTCTTCAGATTCGGAGAACTGACCACGCTTGAGGTCTGGCCGGAGATAGTTTGTCCAACGCAACCTACAACTTTTACCACATCGTTGAAGGCCTGGAAACGAGTGCACGCTAATCATTATGTAATTTCACAAACATTATCATCATAGTATTACAAATGCAAGATTGGTAGAGAGAAAACCAACCAGCATTCTTGGGAATGAGACGCCAGTTTCTTGTTCCATGTTGAGCAATGTATGATGACAACTTTTGGTCTTCCTCTGGAGTCCATTGGCCTCTCTTGACGTTCTCCTTCTCGCAACATGGAATACGCCCCATACTGAAGCAGGGTTGACGAAAATGAAAAAGAAAATGGCTAAATTGAGTACTAGTTCAGTTTGTTAATGTTAGATATGACTATAAAATAAATTGCTGGTGATGATAACATAAGCATGGTTGATGGTAGGATATATAGGAGGGATATGGTTATGTACTTATGTTGGGAAGGGAAATAAGGTGAGAGAGAGAATGGACTTTGCATAACAAGTGCATGATATGATTATAGTATTCAACGCCATCGAGCGTGTGATGAAGGGGCTGGTAGCTCACCCCTTATGCGCCCGGTCAACCCCTTCGTGTATGTGAATTGTGTGCCGTGCATGTGTCTAGGGGGGTGTGGAGGTTGGGATGTATGGAGGGTGTTGACTGTACTGAGGTTTATTAGATGTCAAGAGTGTAACATAACCATTGTTACACCATATTACATCCGTACATGTCCACACACATTCAATTAGCGTGTATAATAAATAACTAGTTTGGGTTGCTTATGGTTACTTGTATGCTCATGCAAATATCACTATGGAGATTATGGAGAAATGTTACTTTGGCTTTCCGAAAATTGAGGTTTAAACATTGGTTTTTTCCAGGACATTGATTTCTATTTACTTGAAGAAATATCCTTGTTATATTATTTTCTTTTTGTTAAGAAGTAGGATCAGTAGTAATTTTCTAATGCATTGCAAAGGCATCCTGCAAGAGGATCTGGTCGAATCTTTATTCTACACAAATCAATTCATGTTATTTCCATGCATTACATCATTAATTTAACAATTGACTTAACATTTTTGCTAAAATTTCCTAAGCAAAACAAAGTAAAAGATACGTAAACAAACTTGAATTTTATTTGTATGTGTTAGATAAATTAATATAAGTGAATTAGTTCCACACCTCCTTATAAGTTCGAACTTTTAAATGAGATGGAATTCTATCATGGTATCAGAGCCACACACGCCTGGCCCACCTGGGTTCGAATCTTCACGGAGACAATCTCCGTCCCATATTAAATTTTCTCTCGAATGGCTAACCCTGTGAGGCGTTAAGGGCATATACCGACTTCCGAAGGCTGTATCCGACCCTCATGCAGAGCATCCTTGGTAGACTAATTTGTTGATTGGTGAATCGTGCCTAATTAATTCACAAATTCATTTGAAATGCAGAGTGAATTTGGCCGCTTGGAAGCACCAAAACTAAAGTTTTTCGTTTCTTTCCAAAATATGTTGCAAAAAAGTGGCAGTTAAAACTTATGATGCCAAATTCGAAGAGTGGAAACTTAGGGTACCACTCAAGTATTTCTCCAAAAAAATAATAACAAGTATATGGAACTTTTTTAATAAATACACTTCTCCTTTGTAAATGCAGTGAACCAATTACATGAGATATGGTATGCAATTTAAGGTTAGTTTAGACCATTTACAACAAAGTTCCGGAAAAAAAAAAAAAAAACTCAGTTGCACTAAACCAATCACCACATGTGCCATTCGAATGTGTAATTCAACCGTTTAAATCGCGCATCGAAATCAAGTACCGATCGTTGCGTTTGGCCGGTCAATGCGCGATTGAGCCACTTAAAACACTAACCAGGCTGTTGACCCGTAACTTAAAAGCATTGACTGCTTTGTTGTACTATTCACAACCAATCAGGCCCTTAGTGCCCGTTTGGTTTGAAAATGGGTATTTCATTTTGCAAAACTAGATTATTCGGCCCATTTAAGTAATTGGATTATGTTTGGGGGTTTTCGCCTAAACATCTTGTTTCGTTGGACTCTTCGAATTGGATTATTTTCAATAAAATTCAGTTTGGTTATAAATTGATTTTGGATTATTCAGTAGGATAAAGCAAAGTGGAATTTCTGATATACCTCTATGTTTTCCCACTTATTGTATAAAATCGAGTTTGATTTTCAATTTGATTTAGTGAAAATTACATGTGAACATAAATTTGGGGGAGCAAATTTTTACCACATTTCCGTGTTTAATCAGAAAATTCTGGAATTTTGATCTTATGAATTTCGTATAAAAAATTATCCGAAAATCTTTGAAATTATTGCATCCATAGTTACGTTGTCATTGTTGATAACTTTGGCATCGATTTTTAGTTTATATGTCTTGACCATTAAAATTTAGTTTATAGATATTGTTTCTAATCTGTGTAATAATTATCTTAACGAAATACATATTTCCTTATAAGATTGATATTTCATATGAGAAAATTTATAATTCCATATTTTTCATCTCATGCGTAAAATAATTATTTTTGTCGATTGAAATCGATATCGAATATGTTTATCATCCCATTTAAATATAAATTTTCCTACATTTTAAACATAAAAGTGTAAAGCATGTAAAACGCCAAAGTCAGTGAGAGAGCCATGATTTTAGGTCAGGTAGGGCACAAATAAAAACTCAAACTTTTAACTATATAAATGTTGTTTTTATAATATATAAAGTAAAAAAATTCACATATATGTAATTAACGATGCATATTTTGTATTCAAAACACATATATACTCCGCCTATATTCTGTCAAAATTTGCACATATTTAATATGCTAGAATATTTTTTCAAACAATGATGAAAAAAAAAAGTTCTTGAACTGACAAATCTAAATTATCATCGTTATTCTCGTAAGCAACGCTAACAATTTTTTTTAATTATTAGTATTGTTTTGTTTAATCATTCTTTTAAAAAAGTTGGTTATACTATTAAACAAACAAAATTAATTTTGATGTAAATACATAAGATACGCCAAAAAACAAAAGTATAAAAGGTCTAATAAGTAAATGAGTAGAAAAGATAAATAAATATTACAGGGGTCCAAAATGAAAAGAAATGGTGCAAAATTAGGAAACCATTAGGAAAAAAAAAGGAAGGTGGAAACCAGGAAACGGAGAAAATGAAAAAGAAAGAGTGCAAAACTAGGAAAATATAAAAGAAGAAATGGAAGGTGGAAATTAGGAAGAAAAAAAAATGCATTGATGTGAATCGATTGGTGTTCTTTGATTGTGATGACATATTTAGTAATTAATGGGAAATTTGTATAAAATTAGACATTTCACGAGGAAGAATATAATCCAAAAGTAAATATCTCCTCATAGGTATTTGAAATTAGATTATTTATGTACAAATTTGAGGGCTTGAGGCGAGCTGGAGAAATTGAATTATTCCAAATAATCCATTTTTTCGGACCGACAAAAAGGCAACCAAACTGAATTATAAAAAGTATTCGGACAAAACCCCAAAAAAAAAACCCTCAAATCAAACGGATTCTTAGGGTACCACTTAAGTATTTCTCCAAAACTAAAAAATGTGACCATAGTTAACCTAATTTGCAAAAGGAAAATTAGGGGGATTCGCCTACAGTAAGTGGTGAGATAATTGGGGAGGGTCTGGTCTTTAACAAACCTTTACAAAAATGCCCTCGATGCTGGAGTTCAGATTTGTCCACTCACTCATCAATATAAAATAAAAATCAGTGCAGACATGTATAGTATCATCCAAAAAAAAAAAAAAAAAAAAAAAAAATCCTATCTCAGAAATGAGGCAGACAGAGATCTGGGTATTCTTGAGGGTGGTTGACCTCTCTGTTAGCCGATGATTTCAACAAAATTTCTCAACAGCCCTTCTTCTGCAACTCAGTCAAACATGTGTGTTTGACTGTTTTCAGAAGCTGAGAAACAGATGTTCTTGTTTCTTGATAATTTCTGGTTCTGGTACAGACAGCCATCGCTCTCAGTTGTGACTTTGTGAGTTGTGATTTATATATATATATATATATATAGTTTCAGCCGCCATGTTCCTTGTGAAGGCAATGACGATGAATTTCTGAGATCTGAGTTGGGTCGGGCTTAGAGACAGATCTGATCCGTATCTTGGCGGGGCAAACCCACACCAAACAAACATAACTGGGTGGGTTTTGCAGCCATGGCGGTGTCTCCTTCTCTTTGCTTGCTCATATGTTTACTGATCTGAGCCTCACCTTTTTCTACTCCACCAATTCTCCAATTTGCAGAAACTAGTTAGATGGTTTTCACTTGAGATTGATTTTATTAAGGTACCGATTGGTTTCGAAATGGATAGGGTGTCGTCAATGTTTTTAAATCGCACATCTAAACCCGGTCCAAGTTTTAAGTTGAGGATGTGCACTTTGATTGGGAAATGCGGTGCTTGCTTGGTAGCTGTTTAGAAGATGCATGTAGTCCTTCTAATCCTCTTCTGAAATGCATCTCCAGGAGTCATTTCAAAGTGTACCTGGTCTCTGATGAAATGCAGCCCGAAAAACGGGCAGACTTTGAAATTGTATTTGGACTGAAACGCACACTACCAATCAATATTAGAAGCGCGGTCAACCATTAAATTGCATCCAAATGCACCGAACAGATCCTGATTTGAAAGAAAATTCTCTTTCAGATGTTTTGCACTATCTGTATCCGAATACGTTGTTCATTACAGAACAAATCTTAGCTTCAGATGTCTGAATTCAAAAACTTGCAGATAAAGAAATGCACATGATTGAATATTGTTCTTTTTATATACAATTTTGGTTATTGAAGTATTTACATTCAAGTAAATAAGGAGCATTCCCTTGTAAATAATCTTTTGTTTGGAAATAATGTATATACTACAAGGGAATACATTATATACTTCTTCGGAGCTTGAGTGGGACGAATACCACTGCACCCTAGTCTCCGCATCTGCCATTGATGTTAGCCGAAACGTGCAGTTAACAGGGCTTTAACCGAGCCAATGAAAGCAAATATCACCACAAGCAACGTAGCGTAACAACCTGACCGAAGAATAATTGATTTGCTTGACCAAGCTCCAAGTCCCTTTCGCGCCAGGTACATCTCAACAGGGAAGTACACCACAATAGGCCAAAAGGTAATTGCTCCCGCCACTCCAATGACTTCATTGAAGTATGGAAATATTATGCCGAATCCTGTGGTGAATCCAACATAAGCAGTTCGCGTACACAGTCTCAGAACATTCAACCGCAAAGCTGGTATTTGTTTCAGGTCATTATGCACGAGTTTACTGTTTGGAAACTTCTCCCTGATCCATTGCTCAAAACTTGCAAACAGTGGCTGACTGAATACCTAATCAAGGTTTTGCTGTTAGACATTTTCTTGAATTTAGCAGGTCTATTAACAACAAAACTGAAATTAATGCTACATCACTTCAATTAGAGATATCTCGATGCCAGAAGGATCATTTTGATGAAGTACGCATGAGTGAGACGAATACCTGATATGCTCCAATGAGATGGAGCACGACACATGCATTAGCAAAATCGATTAGCCAGTATGGCTCGTAAAACCCAAATCCAGTCAAGAAGTTTCCAGGAGTTGAGTTCCCAAAAGCTGCATAACCGAATCCTCCACAGCACAGATAAAAGAAAGTTGTAATGCAAATCCCAGTTATGGATGCTTTCTTCATGGTGACCTTTTCAGGTGGATTCGACCCAAGTGTATCCTTCACATATTGTAAAAAGGCTAGCCATGAGCTTTTAGCTATCCATAAAGGTATAAACAAGATAATCACATGTAGACCTTCCAATTAACACAACTATGTATTACTCTTAGAATGTGTATACATAACCAGTACTGTGCTTACCATTATCTCCAGAAAAACAAGAGAAAACGGGAAAGCGAAGGCAATGTTTCCAAGAGCCTGTGCAACTGACCAGACCTTTTCAGTGGTAGTAAAAGTCGGCACTCCTCCTATGGAGCCTTTTATTTCTCCATTTTCTGCGCAAATTCAGGTTTAAGAAACCAAGGAAAGCAGCATCTTAACATGTTTATTATAGCTCTTATTGGTGTATTATTGCTACCGAGTTTGTATAACGCATACCTATCACTTTGGCCATGCCAAGTCCAGACCCGATGATAGAGTATGTAAAAGACATTAATGCAGCAATGAGAGAGAGCCACTCAGTATTCCTAAAATCAGGTATCTGGGATGCTAAAACTTGAACAGTCCCAAACATAAGCACGTAATAAGTGGTTCCATATTTACACGCAGCTGTATGCCCTTCGGTATGATAACAGTTTGAACGTTCAATTGCCCTGCATCATTGAAATAATATACAGTTAAAGATGCAGCATTTTCTTCTGAGAATCATCATAATTAAATTCTTCTTTAGTCTATACATACAGGAGCAGAAATGCCATATATGGCCATGTATGATGCCAATAGTAGAGAAATAAGATGCAAGCACTACTGTGTTAGGGGTGCGAGGACATGGAAGACTTATTGACATACCTCATGCTGATAGAGGATGTAATCGTGTAGACGATTCCTACCTTGATGTAATTTAATTTCACAATAATGCCACAAATCCTAGCATTTTTTTTCCCTGATATGCCACAAGCAAACTGAAATTGTTATATTGCTGATTTTTTTGAAATGTAACCTTCAATAAGCATCCAAGTACATATAATTTCTGAGAACAAATTTACATGTATAAATCGAATATGTGATACTTGGTTTGTTACCTAAAATTCTGTGAACAGCATCCAAGTAACAGACATTTCTGTGTAGTCCATTATCAAGGTCAGGAGAGTTGAAGCAGTTCAAGAGTAGAAAAGCAGAAACGAGGGCAACCGATGCAAATGCCAGCATAACCAACGGACCTGCGATCCATCCAAGCCGAGACATTGCCCATGCTAGTGAAAGTACTCCGGAACCAATTACTGCCGTTATTATGTGTGCCAGAGCTGTCCATATCGTCCCGGACCTCTCTGTTGGAAGAGGAAGAGGAACACACATGTTGCGTTATCAAAGAACATAGCGAGGATCGGTACTCCAGCACCGTAGCACACAACACAAGCATATGGAGATTGAATGAAATTATATAGGTTGCATGAATGAAATCAAAATGAAAGCAAACAGCTCATAGGCTTTCACTGTTTTGCATTCCCATATCACAGATCAAAGTACATATCTCGAAATCCGTTTGCTCTATTCGACGGAGAAATACGTACCTCTGGAGAAGAACGATTCTGCCATGAAGGATGGACAGAGTGACTAAAGAAGACAGGAGCAGAGTTTTACTACGTCAAATGTTAATTTGTTTTGAAATTTTTTTGCCAAAGGATATCCTCGCTTTTTCTTTAGATTTATATCATGAACTCGCTTTTCTCCTTCCTTTACTTTAGTGCCTGCACTTTATCATAAACAGGAGACTATAGCATGCGGTAGGGTAAAAACATTCGACTTTTGACAACAATTTTTTTTATTTTCAAACTTCTTCCAAGATTTCATATTTTAAATGCTCTTCCTTGACAGGTAAGCAATGTATCTAGTCATGTGGAATAAGGATCACAATCAGATTCAGGGTCATATACGAATATATCCCAAGAATATTTGATTTGCTTGACCAAGTCGGACTCCTTTTGCACCAAGTACATCTTCACAGGAAAATATAACAAACAAGCCATAATTAAATCTCTTTAAACCACCTCTTGGCTCTTACCATTAAAATAGCGTGTCTTTTGACTTATTATTTTTTTTTTTACCATTTTTAGGAAACAATAAATTATGGGGATATATTACTAATATTTTTTTTTTGAGCAGAAGAATAGATTTCATTCATTGATAAAAAAGTTCAACATCTTACAAGAGCAAACTCAAATAGGTAGGTCAGGACCACCTTCACAGCTGCTAACTACGTTCTTAGCTAAACAATGGGCCATAATATTTCCTCCTCTAAGAACATGTTTAAAAGAAATGCTATCAAAACAAGCAGAATTCTGTTTCATGGCTTCTACCAAATTACCATAGCCCAGCAGACAAGGCGCATCCGAATTCAAGGCATTAATAAGAGTTAAGCAAAGTAATCAAAGTTCGTGTACTTTTATTACTAATAAAAGTACACAAAGTTTTATTTGAATGCACGTGCATTAGTAAGAGATGACTTGAGACAGTTGTTTGACTCAAGTAGTAGGAGACTTGAATTTACTTAATCAAGGGTTCAGATTTGAGTTTTGTTGATGTAAAAAACACCGCTGGGAGAGCCAAGCGGATGCAAAGTGAGAAAAAAAAAAAACAGAGACTCGAGGAACCGCCGGATGCTATTAAATATATAAAGTAAATGTTTTAAAGAATATCAATAATATTTTATAACTGAACAATACATCCAATTCTTTTTAGTAATTATCCCCGTAATGTTTATGTGGGCCCTCTATCAAAACGTTTACATGGGACTTAGTAAATAAACATGTCGTTTTATGTGAAAATGAAAATAAAATAGTCAAGGGTATTATCGATAATTATGAGGATGTTAAAGACTCGCTCAGGCAACACCACAAAAACTTAACTTCTTGTAGACAAACAGGCCAGTATTGTTGTGTAACTACTTTGTGTAACCTCTCTTTGACTAGCGACTTAGTTAGGATTTTAAATTAGGCAAAAAAAAAAAAACATTTTGCCCCTCAAGTTTGTATGTTTGTTCGATTTGCCACTTGATCTTTGGTAGGTTCCGAGTTGCCCCTGGACTTTTAAATGTGCTACGTTTTTAAATGTGTTGCGATGTGTCCCTTATAAATGATTTCCGCTTGAGGGTGTGATATACGCTCCGACTATGGGTGTCACAACTTTAGGGACAACACTCAGTACATTTAAAAGTTGAGATGGCAAACTGTACAAACATAAAAATTTCACGGGGAAAACGATTTTTGCCTTTAAATTATCCTTTGTAATCTTTTAGCCATGAATAGAAATAAGTCACCCAATTGTGGTGAATCAAATCAAATAGCATATGTTTCACAAAGGGAAAAAGATGGAGAAATGTAATGAACCTGTTGTATAGCTGAGAGTTTCTGTAGAGGGCAGAGAAGAAGAAGACAGCAAGGCTTTAGAGCGATCATCATAATCATCGCTAACTATCTCCAATCCCATAGCAATCGATCCAGCTTCAATTGAGATGTGCTGTTTCTGGAGCTTGGCTGGTTTGTTTGCTCGAACTCACTTGCTAATTATCTTCATGCGATACGGAAATTATTATAAATCAAATCATCCACTAGCCAAGTATATTTACATAGTTGGGATGGAAATTATTATGTGTCCCTAATTGTCAAATGTTAGAGATAGAGAGTTGGAAATTTGAAATGGAATATGATTGACGATGACGCATTAGCGGCCATTCACGCTAGCTCAAGTACAAGATTGGTAGCTTCAATAATGGAGCACTTAATTTTAGAAATTCACATTATATTAATACAGTATATATTAGGATAATAATTGTGCTATACTCTTGCGTCCACAAATGTTTAATTTTTCTGAGTTGAGTTGGCCTTGTTTACCACTATATTTTCAGCTCCATTAGTTTTTTTTTACCATTGATTAAGAAAAGTTTTTATTAACGCAGCTTTTTAAATCACCAATTTGGTTGAAGAAATTTACCTGTTAGTTTTTTTAAAAAAAAAAACTACTTGTTATCTTTTTATTCCGAAAATATCCCTAACCTAAATTAAATAAAGTAAAACCAATCGTTAGTATTATTCTCGATAGACGACTTATATTTTATATTTGTTGGTTCTAATGGTGGTTCTGATAACAGTGGAGCTTGATATGGAAAAGTGATGATCTAGCTTAGTTACTTTTTTCAATAGACGACTTATATTTTATATTTGTTGGAACCTTTGTTATACATTTTGTGTACTAGTTTTCAACTTGCATAAGTTACTAATTTTTTTCCGTGTTAAGTTAGAATGCTCAATGAATATTTATTTTCAACTTCTGATAATTTTCAATGATGTTATTAAAGTGGCGGTGAAAAGTACATTGAATATATATTAAAATAATTAGACAAAAATGTGATGTACTATTATTTAGAAAAATAAGAGTAATGCCCTTTTATGTCATTTTATAAAATACCAGCTAGCTTATCAGATAATTTGCTAAACACCTACATTAAAATCGGCTAGCTTTTCAGCTAGTTAATCAGCTAACTATTCAGCTAGCTTTTCAGCTACCTATTCAGCTACCAGCTAGTTAATCAACTACTAGTTAGATTTTCAGCTAGTTTTGCTAAACAGGACCTTAGCGTCCTCTTTTTCACAACTCACAAGTTCACTTAATTGAACATGTGTCGAACACATGAGGCTGTTTGGCATGAGAAATTTTAACAGATGAATAGTCATTCAACTTTATGAATTATGATAGTGAACATAGTTTTTAGTTGTATGGCAAACAATAAAATGGTGAATATTAACTTAACAAAGTTCTTGTTAGATTGCCAAACAGTCGTGCGGAACACATGCTGTGATCTCAGCTGATTCCCTTGATATAAGGAAAGCAGAAATTAAGATAACCGATGCAAATGCAAACCATCCAAGCCTTGACACAAATAGAACACCAGGACCATGACTCAAACTGTACAAACACGCTGTTTCTTCATAATTAGAACATGCACTAAAATGATATCTTGCCAGCATCAGTTCCCTTTAATAAGCTAAATAACAAATGTGAAATCAAGAAGTTGGTGGGATTCAGTTCAACTCGCGGTATGACAGTAGTGAAAACAACTAGTTTGATTCATTTTTAAGCTGCTTTCATCAGTTTCATGTCTGAATACATTTGATCTTGTTTTGCTCTCTATGCATTGTGATATAGCAAATGATAGTAATAATATGAGTTACATTTCTGGATATCATGATCTTGAATCTGATAATACTTTGTACAGGTTCTAGCTGAATTTTGCTGCTACAATTCCTTCAATGGAACCGACTAAAGCAAACATTGTTAGGATGAAGCAAACGATGCTAAAACTCCTAAGAAGAATCCATTTCATTGTCCAGGCTCTAAAATTTTTCTGCCTCAAGCATATTTCCACCGGAAAATACACTGTTGTAGGCCAAAAGTTGAAGGCACCAAGGACTCCGATAACTTCATTGAAATACGGAAATATTATTGCAATTGCAGTTGTTGATGCAACGTAAGCTGTCCTGAAGCACAGCCTCCCAAGGTTCAAGTGCCACGCAGGCAGCAAAGGGAGTTTTAGAGCGTAATCTCTGTTGACAAAGGCGTCTTTATGGAACTTCTCCACAAACCATTTATCCACATCCGCGAAAATAGGTTGGGAATACACCTGAAATTTGCTATAATGAGAAATGGCACATACATTTATCATTTTGTTGTTGAAAAAGTCCAAGTATTACCTGGTAACCTCCAACCAAGTGTAGAACAATGCAGGCATTAGCGAAGTCAATTAGCCAGTAAGGCTCAAAGAATCCGAAACCAGTCAAGAGGTTTCCCGGTGTTTGATCTCCAAAGGAAGCATATCCGAGGGCTCCAACGCTGAGATAAAAAAATGTTGTGATGCCGATTGAAATCACGGATGCCTTCTTCATCGTCTCGCTCTCTAGTGGTGGTGATGTCAAAGTGTCCTTCACATTTTTCCAATATCAATATAAATGCATGTAGTGCCTTGTAACATACTAATATTCTGCAATTATGCAATTCACCCTGTACCTGAATGTTGAGAACAATCATGGAGTAAGGATAAGCAAATGCAATATCTCCAATTCCTTGAGAAACTAGCCACAATTTTTGCGTCCCAGTCGATGCTGAAACTCCAGAGATGGTACCCTTGATTACTCCATTTCCTGAAGAAAAATTCATAAATCACAGACAGAAGCAGAAAGCAAGTCCAAGATTCAACTTTTAGGCCAGAGGGAGAAAACTTGGAACAAGTTATATTATTATTACCTATGACTTTTGAAGCACCGAGTCCCAACCCGATGGAAGAATACGCAAAGGACATGATTGCAGCAGCTACAGAGAGCCCTCCCATGCTATGGAAATCGGGTATCTGAGACATAAATATTTGGACTATTCCGAATAGCAACATGTAGAATGTTTGGTCGAATTCACATGGATGATTGTGTCCAAGCTTATGAAAGCAGTTTGATCTTTGTATTGCTCTGTATACCATTAAAGAGAAGATCCAAACTTAATGGAACATATTTAAGTCACATACAAGCACATTAATAGTCCCGAAAAGTAACTTGAATTACTACATTCGCAGCGTGGGAAAATCATAAGAGGAGACCTCATGCAGATAGCAGAAGTAATGACATATGCAACTCCTGTTCCATAAAAATTTATCTGGATCAAAAGTCCACAAACCCAAGCATTCTTTTCCCCTACAACACCAAAAGTTTCAGACTTATAAGAATATTCCAGTTGACCAGCTGTTATATGTGCAAAGGAAATGTACTTTCTAGGCTGTTACTACATTAAGCTACGATGATAGATCGGAGAAAATACATAGATTACCTAAATACAACTGTATAGCTTCTGTATAGGATTTGTTCCTCACCGGACCATGCTCAGGATCAGGATAGCGGTACCAATCGCAGATGAGGAAAGTCGAAAACAAAGTCAGACCCGCGAAAAGTACCATAGAGATAGGACCGGCAATCCAACCCAACTGTGCCATGCTCCATGCCAAAGATAGCACCCCTGAACCAATCACTCCGGTTATGATGTGAGCTACTGCCGTCCATATAGTCCCTTCACAATCAAATTTCCAATACTCAGTAGTCTAAAGAATGTCAAAACTGGCAGAGCTCAATTGTTAAAAAAAGAACACAAAGATAATGTTAAAAGAACAAGAAGATGACAAACCAGTTCTAATGGTGGATGACTTGAGTAAATGATCAGATTGTGGTTCCAACAAAGGAAGTTCATTTGCTCCAGATATTCCCATGGATTCAATTGATTAATTTAAACAGTTTGTTGCTTAATTAGTCTAATGTGGATTCAATTATAAAAAGGTGATGACACTGGCCAGTGTTTCTTGCACAGGTAAGCAGGTCCCATGAAACAAATAAGATTTTACATCAACAGCCAATATTTATAAACTGAAAGATGCTTGCTTACAAAGATTAAGGACCCACTTTGTACAATGATGTTTTTAGCCTTTCTGCTTCATCAACCTAACAAACAGTTGAGAGTAATTATTGCATGACTTATTCTGTAGTAGTAGAAAGAAACAAGGGAAATAATTAAGCTGCTGTTTAAGGATAGAAGAGAAGACTAGTAATAAAGTTAGAAACGTGCAAGTCATAAATTACCAAGTAGCCAACTACTATGATGTCAGCTTAGAAACAAGCTTCTAAATTCTTCATAAATCAAAGGCATGAAGTAAGATACTATAAGCAGTACTGAAAGTGACCTAGCTCATTTGATATTTCTAAACCTAAACTTACAGACAAAATTAAAAGTCACATAACTGTCATGTATGAGTAATTGAGTATGACAACTATAAATTACCAGGAAATTGATTGGAACCACAAAACATGGCCTTAATAGTGAGCCCCTAAACCTGTCAGCATGGATCTTTTTCTTATAACAAAACAAAAAAGAAAAGGACTGTTTTGAACAGTAACAACATTTTGTTAGAATTATCCGAGAGCCCAGTTCAATATACACATTTTCTAGCTGAATTTTGCATCTACAAGTCCTTTGATCGAACCAGTTAAAGCAAACATCATGAAGATGAAGCAAACAATGGTGAAGGTCCTCAGAAGAATCCATTTCATTGTCCAAGCTCTAACATTTTCCTGCCTCAAGCACATCTCTACTGGAAAGTATATTGCCAGTGGCCAAAAGTTCAAGGCTCCAAGCACTCCTAAAACCTGATTGAAGTATGGAAAAACGATTGCGATTGCTGCAGTTGATGTAACATAAGCCGCTCTGAAACACAATTTCCCAAGATTCAAGTCCAATACTGGCAGTAAGGGAAGCCTTAGTGTGTAACGTCTGTTGAAAAAGGCGTTCGCTGGGAATTTCTCCACGAACCAATTATCCACGTTAGCGAAAAAAGGTTGAGAATAGACCTGGGGATAGGAAACAGCTAAGAATAATCAGAATTCATCTAGAAAAGAGTGAAACTGGAACCAAATATTTAAACAAGGTCCAGGTAGTGTTACCTGATAACCTCCGACTAAGTGTAGAACGATGCACGCATTAGCAAAGTCGATTAGCCAGTAAGGTTCAAAGAATCCGAAGCCAGTCAAGAGGTTTCCTGGTGTTTGATCACCAAATGCAGCATATCCAAAGCCTCCAACGCTAAGATAGAAAAATGATGTGATACCAAGTGAAATTGCAGACGCTTTCTTCATTTTCTCACTCTCTGATGGCGGTGATTTTAAGGTGTCCTGCACATTTTAAAATACTCGATGATAAGTATAGAAGCTTTATGACATTTCAGGTGTTCGGAATAGCATGAGTAAAACATCTTTCGATTGAATGTGAGTATGCAATGCCCTGTACCTGAATGCTGTGAACAACCACAGTAAAAGGATAGGCAAATGCAATATCACCGATTGCTTGAGAAACGGACCACAATTTCTGCATACCACTGGACGTTGAAACTCCAGATATGCTACCCTCAATCACTCCATTTCCTGAAAAGTAATTCAAAATTATCAAATAGAAGAAAAGAAGAGTATATTCAAAACAAAACAATCTCTTTCTAGACTATGATATTGTGAAAGGCCTCAATGAGATTGATTACCTATGACATTTGCAGCTCCCAGTCCTAGACCGATAATAGAATAAGCAAAGGACATAATTGCAGTGATGACTGAGAGCCACTCCATGCTATGGAAATCGGGTATCTGAGACATAAATATTTGGACTAATCCGAATAGCAACATGTAGAATGTATCACCAAATTCACAGTGATGATCGTGTCCATGCTTATGGTTGCAGTTTGATCTTTGTATTGCTCTGCATATTTATTTGTGAAGTGGAGAACATAACTTAAAACACATGTTTAAGTCACATATATACAAGCACCGTGATAAGAATAGTTGCGCAGAAAAAAAACATCATTTTGTTATTTTTCACATTGAAGCCTGATTATTAGACTTCACAATATGGCTAGAGCAACATAATTCAGTTAAAATCTTACTAGTTCCACCAGTTATGCAGCAATTTGTAGAAAATTATAAAGAAAAGAAGAGACCTCATGCAGGTAGCAGAAGTGATCGTATAGGCAACTCCGTTTCCATAAATAGTGACATCAGGGAGATTGCATAATTCTTACCTAAGTTCAACCGAACAGCTTCACTATACAACCTATTCCTAATCGGACCATGCTTGGGATCAGGATACCGGTAGCAATTGCAGATGAGAAGAGTCGAAAACAGAGCGACACCTGCAAAAAGTACCATACAATACATACAGGGCCTGCAATCCAACCCAGCTGTGACATGCTCCATGCTAAAAGAGAGCACCCCAGAACCGATCACTCCTGTAATGATGTGAGCCACAGCCGTCCATATAGTCCCTTCACCACACTATTCCAGATGATTAAGATGTTCAGTTATCTAACCAAAATTACGGAGAAAAAAAAACAAGAAACGAGCAAAGGATGTGACAAACCAGTTCTAATAGTGGAAGACTTGAGTGAATGCTCGAATGGAAGATCAGATTGCAATAAGGGAAGGTCATCTGTTCCTGACATTCCCATGGAGATAGATTACTTTTAACAGTTTTGATGCTGAATCAAAAGCCCCATTGCTACTGTTCTTACATAACAAAACAAGTCCCACCAATTAACTATCAATTTAGTACTTCATAATCAACCAAATCATGCTATTTGACCATATAAAACTAAAACATGCTCGCCACGAGATATGGAAGGTCAATTTATAAATTATAACGATGATGTTTCACCAAAGCCAGCTGTATATATCTTGTTCAAGTTATTGCCTAGTTTTGTAGCATGTTCTTTAATTGTTAAAATAAAGCCGAATTTCATCATCACAGCAAATTTTCACAAAATATCATGCTTTTGTCCACCTTTCTTTCATTCAGTTTTTAGATGAGTTATGATTCTTCAAACTGAACAATTTCGATGCATTACTGTTTCTAGATTTGGTCTGTCAGTGTGGGATAAGATCTTAACGAACATATTAGCACCCGACCAGACTAATCCTGGGATAAACTATCGATTAGCTACTGATACCAGCAAACAATTTATATCTGTGCAGCTCAAGTTAAAAAAAAAAAAAAAAGGAATAAGGACGGAACGCCTGAAGAGTAAAAAGTTGATCTAACATGAGAATTGCTCAGGAAAAACTTGGAATACAATTATACAAATGCCTGAATAAGTATGTTATGATCAGTCTTTTAGGGTTTAACATTGAATAGCTTCAGTCTAATTCTTCAGTTACAAAGACAAGCAATAGTTTCCCTGTTAGCTGACCCTTCAATCAGATTGCAAATAGTCCTCAAATGGCAGAAACTGGCTTCAGCGTCTTTTACAGTTGGATCCAGTAAAAATGTATAACCTGATGATGACAGTTTCCTAATTTCATTTCACTATGGAGTTTCTAACCGGACGTTGCAGTTACAATTCCTTCAATCGAGCTAGCAAAGACAAATATAGTCAGTATAAAGCAGACAATGCTAAAGGTTCTTAATAAAATCCACTTGTCTGTCCAGGTTCCGATGTTTTTCTGTTTCAAGCACATCTCTACTGGAAAATAAATGGCCAGGGGCCAAAAGTTGATGGAACCAAGAACTCCCAGAACTTGGTTAAAATATGGAAAACTCATTGCCACTGCAGTGGTAGAGATCACATATGCCGTCCTAATAAAAAGCCTCTGAAGATTTAGACTCAGAACCGGCAATAGAGGAAGTTTGAGAGGGTGATCATTATTGAGAAAAGTACTCCCTGGAAACTGCTCGGCAAGCCACTTATCCATCAGTGCAAATACTGGTTGCGTATATACCTGGGTATTGGAAAGAGTAAGCTAAAAAGTTCTAGGAAATCAGTTGAATTTCAACATCTGGTTATTACCGAGAGGCCAAACTAAGCAGTAAAGTTAGACTCTTGAAGTCAATAAGGAGAATGGGTGGAGTGGAGTGATTACATGATGTGACTACTGACTACAGAGATGAATGAGAATCAAGAATGGTCTAAAAAAACCTAGATTAAAATATTTCGGAGAACATGTAAATTCATTAACAACCCGGCCAAACCCATCTCACAAGATTGGGCGGTATGCAAAGTGTTGTAATTTTCTTGGCTTGTTGCATGTGCTGCAGAATAGTCTAATCTGGTGATCTAATGAAACAGATAAGTTGTGCTTGAGCAGAGTATTTTTGGGCCTAAGATTACTAGATGCGTACATCTTATAGCGAGTATAAGGTCTCTGTGTTTATGTAATTACATTGCAGATAGATTACCTTGTACTTTTCAGTTTCTAAGAGAACAAGACCTTATACTCGAAACATATATTACCTGATAACCTCCAATCAAGTGAAGAACAATGCAGATATTAGCAAAGTCAATGAGCCAGTAAGGCTCATAAGAGCTGAAACCAGTCAAGAGATTCCCAGGTGTTTGATCCCCAAATGCAGCATATCCAAACCCACCACAGCTGAGATAAAAAAATGTGGTGATCCCTATTGAAATCAAAGATGCTTTCTTCATTGTTTGATTCTCTGCAGGAGGTGATTTCAGAGTATCCTACAGATTTACCAAGGTATATTGCATGAGTTGGTATATTAGATGAGTATATTACGCATGCTAAACTAAATGTTATGTTGACGTGCAAAAACCTGTATCTCCAGAACTATCATGGTGTACGGATAGGCAAAAGCAATATCTCCAATTGCTTGAAAAACTAGCCACACTTTTTGGATAGTAGAGGATGTTGAAATTCCATAAACACTACCTTGAATAACTCCATGTCCTGAGATAGTATACAGCAAATAAAAGATTTCAAACTTTTACTGTTTAAGATACTTTCCATATTTTTCATTCAACTGTAATTACCTATGGTCTTTGCAGCTCCAAGTCCTAACCCAATGGAAGAGTAGGCAAAGGACATTATTGCAGCAAATATAGAAAGCCATTCCATGCTGTGGAAATCGGGTATCTGAGACATAAATATTTGAACTACGCCAAAAAGGAGCATGTACAGCATAGTTCCAAATTCACAAGTTGCATCATGTCCATGCTTGTGGTAACAGTTTGACCTTTGTATTGCCCTGTCTATCATAAAATTGACAAATGTGGAATTAGATAAAACATACCCCAAGCTTCTACAACATGATTGAATCACAATCCTAAGCAACGTCTCATTTACATAAACCACTTTCTGAATCTGGATCCAGGTAAGAATGAACATCTTTTCAAAAGTACATTAAGGATACAGTGAAAGTTAACAAGGTTAGCATGTTCCATGGTTCTTCTATATAATATTGTTTGGTAAATTAGGTTAAAAAGCAGACCAATCTATCTCAATCGTTCAGGCCAAGCCACAAACCATATCGTTAACATAGTGTTTTCACTGCACTGAGTTATCGATCTAGCCAAGTAAATAAATGAAAACACCAACAGTTCATTTGTTCAATGCCTCTTAATTTAGAGGAAGTAGTCACTTCAACAGCATTCAATGATGCAAAATATGCATACATCCATACCAAAATCTGCTTGAATTTCTACATGTGTTGGTGCAAGAGACAGACTGTTCTTTCTAGACCCCATGAATCTAATTTAGATTTTAGTGTTAATAACATATATCAACGTTTATCTTGTCAAGGATGGAAAGTAACCACCTCACCAGTATTAATTTCCCTATGAGCTTGCTTTGCCTAGATATCCAAAATCAGAAATCAGAACTAAGTATCCACGAATTATGATACCCATAAGCAACTGCACAAATCAAGCATCAGCGGTAAGCAAATAACAAATGCAAAGGAAATGCACCTCATGCAGGCTGCAGTAGTAATAGTATAAGCAACTCCAGTCCCATAAAGGTTGAACTGTATAAGCAGCCCGCATATCCAAGCATTCGTTTTCCCTGTCATGCCAATCTTTTTGTCAAAAAAACCTCTCTATTACCTTAAATCCAACCACATTACAGAATACTAACACTACGCTTTCTTAACCAAGATCTCAAGTTCGAATCTTTTAAATCATCAAGTTTTCCAAATCAAGATATCAAGTTCGAGTCTTTTAAACATGCGATCCATAAGGCCAAACAATGATCAAATTGAAGATACAGATATGAAGTAAAAGAAATAGCATTGAGACCTAAGTTGAGGTTAACAGCTTCCATGTAGGATCTATTCCGGACAGGACCATACTCAGGGTCAGGAGATCTGTAACAATTGCAGAGAAGAAAAGTGGAAATCAAAGTGACACCAGCAAAAAAGAGCATCAAAACAGGAGCCCAGATCCAGCCCAATTGAGCCATGCTCCATGAAAGAGACAATACCCCTGAACCAATCACTCCTGTAATGATATGAGCAACTGCTGTCCATGTTGTCCCTAGAGCAATACAAACAATACAAGAAACTTACTTTGTGATCTAATCTTGCTCTATTACAAATTAACTTGCAAACTTCAAAGAAAGTGAAGATAAAGAATAGATTTTTAAATGACAAACCAGTTCTGTTTAGAGAAGAGTTGACTGCTAATAGATCAGTGGAATCAGAATCGAATGAATCTTCTGCAGATGAGGAAAGGATGCCCAATGGCAACAAGGGAATCGGCTCATTGCTATCTGTTACTGCTCCCATATTTCGTTTAAGAAAACAAGATCGTTAACGACTGTGGCGGCATTTTGCGAATTGGGAACGATGATAAAAATGTCAACTTGTCACTAGAATAAAGATTTAATTACATAACTCCCTTGCAATTCTAGTTTATCGGTCACAAACTTGCGGGAATTTACATCTATCATCTCCGTAGAATACTTAGAATTGGGTCTATTATCAATCCGTTGGGTCCTACCCCTTTTAAATCATATATGTTCGTATTTTATATTTTTTATAGTTAAAGTATCACCTCTTGAATTGATTATGACCAGTGTTCGAAGCTTCCTTCTCACAATTTTTTCCACATTTTCGTTTTCCCTATTTTTGCTTGATTTGTCCATATATTATTGTATATTCATTCATATAATCCACTTAGAAGTTATGTATACGTATAGATTTTAGGTCATACACATGCTGAATAAATTTGATACAGTACATTTGTAAAATAGTACTATACATTAAGGTAACAAAGTAGAAACTAAATGAAGCCAACTATAGTAGATGGGGATAGTGCTTCTTAAGCCAATGAGGTGAAAGTTCTATATATTACCCATTATAAATCTAAGTTTATTTATATATAGAATAATTTTTTTAAAATAATTATATTAAATATGTTCTTAATATTTAATTTTATAAACTCCTATTTTTTACACTTTTTAAACAATTATACATTTATGTTAAAATATGAAGGAGATAAAAATTACTTGTATTATAGAAATACTCGTTTCTCGATGAAATTGGACTGGTCAACTTTCTACGACTTTGACAGAGTCATTTTAGACATTCAACATGACGAACTAGGCCGAACTGAAACCCACTTATCCTACGTGGACCTTAGCCCAACAGAAAGTCCAACACAAAACCCAATATATTCGGGTCCATCAAAACCAGACCATGATGTCCACGTACACACCATAATCCAATCATATCACTGTCCGAAGAAAAAGGGCCGGTCAGTTGGGCCACAAAAGCCCCAGCCATAAACCAACCAAACATGAAAACGGGCCATAAGTGCCCTCATAAACCCAGCCAGAATCAATACCAAACGAAGTGTAAGTACTAACAAGCAGGTATCTATCTAAACTGTACACTTTTGTTAACTCAGAAGACCAATGGGGTTGGTACTGATCTGCAATTGACTATTAACTTAAACTACTAGTACTAATTTGTGAGGCCTGACTGTTGTGTGGGTGTGGAATTTTTTTTTTGGACCCATGGTAGTAATACAGTAACAGGACTATTCAACTTTTACATGAAGGATGGATGAATTTGACAAAGCACTATCGTGATAAGAGATATATTTTGAATATAATACGTGAGATTAGTAGAGAGTATAAGAGAGTCCCTTTATTCATATCCAAGTATCCAACTAAGAGTACAATACTTGTAGGCACCTATGATTATTAATACATACTCCTATAAGAGAGTAGCTCAAAAGTTATATGTTATATAGAAGCCTAATAGATAGGCACAACTCGTCTAGACACTAGCTAGGTACAACTAATGTACATTTTTATTCGTAACATCTTTCAACTCGTCTTTCCTTATCTTGTCTATAGTGAGTCTACTATCAACTCTCATCTCCCACCCAAGACTCTTGCAGGTCCGGTCGAAGGTATGCGTGGGAGCCCACCAGGGCTGGGATCCAATTTTTTTGACCCCCAGAAGTCAGACCCATTTCCCTGGCCCGTTTAGCTAAAAACAAAATACTAAGGAGACACTAGCACTCCCTTATATTCTTCCCATCTTCTCTGATCTGCATTTTCTTCCTCTTTCACCCCAACTTTTTCTTCAAAATCTAGTTATCTTTTCAACGACTTCATGTACTGACGTTTATGATCGCATTTTAAATGATAGTATGACTTTGAGAGCACATTTGTAGGTGTGTGGTAAATAGAGATCAAAACGTAACCTTATCTTGTTTCTTCAAGCGGCAACGGAGTATATGAATTTGGAGGCGACGGTTTTAGCACGTATTCTATAATTTTCTTGTATAATATTGACAATGGTTTTGGAGAATGTTTGGTTTGGTAATGTGCAAAGTGGTGTAGAGTTTCGTATGACAAGTGTGGGAGTTGTTGTTAGGTGTGTGATCTTGATTAATCGTATAAGCATCTTTTATGCTCCTTGTATTTTGTAACATATTTTAAAATGATTACAATGAATATCAGAAAATTAATAGAAGTAAAATGATTAGACAGCTATTTACAAATTACAACTATATACTCAGCTAAAAAAAGAGAGCAGTAGATTTAAGACACTTGGAGAACAAAGACATCATGTAATGTTATAAATATTACTAATAATACTCTGAAGATTAAATGTGGTCCTTGGTCGATTCGTAAGGAGTTCCCTTATCGAGAGGATATGTAATTTTGAATCGATTCTCTGGAGCAGGATATTGGTGAATGCATGCTAGCTAGATTGGTAAGGAAAGAAACAGGACAGATGTCAAGACAAGCTAACACATGCACTTCTATGTTATGTCACTTTTTTGCAGCAAAGATGAACCCAAAATTCATTATTGCTCTATGATTCCTCCAATCTGTTCTTTCATGTCATCTTTTACTTGTACCCTACACATTTCAACAATTGGAATTATATTTATACATTACCATAAAGACATATAACAAGCTAACAAATTAATGGGGACTTGTGCATATTTGAGATGATACTCAGCTATAGATTTTTATGTTACTAACATGTTGAAGTGTGTCAATTGATACTTAATGTGTTATAGTATTAGCCATTAGGTATTTATTTAGAAAGAAAAAAAGTTGATAAGTTAAAGGATAGATGATTAGATATTTGTTAAGCTACTTGATGGATTTTTCTAGCAAACCTAACTGATAAGTTAGGTTAAACTGGATGATAAACTAATTGTTTTTGTAAGATACCTGAACAAACTTATCATATCAGTTGACATATATTCTACCAGTTAGGTATTCACGTAACAAACTTATTTAAAAAAAAAAAAAAAAAGCTAATCGAGCTGATAAACTAGTATCAAACATAGCCGAGACAATTGGAAATGTACAACAAAATACCAATCAATTAGCTGATAAACTGACTGATTTGTTAAATATAGTATCAAAAAAAATCACCGAGCAATTTTTTAATAAGCTAACTAAACAACCAAATCAGCTAGCTTATAACCTACGTAACATGGTTATTTTGGCAAATAAACTCATGTAGGTTACAAGTTCTATATAGGACATATATGATACAAGTATGGTATGATATTTAAATTTAAAAGCATCATGAGGTAGAACAAGTTCAAAGCTACTCATACTAGTAGCCCATGTTCACATTTTGGAAATATATGTAGGCACGTTCTCTTTGAACACAAAATTTCATGAGAGACAATTTGTAAATAACTTATTTAATGATGAGCATATGTTATTAGTCATCCATGATATCAATTAAAACATCTATGCTATAATGAAATTAGTTCTTTTCTAATATGAAAACACATTCATGTTGATAACATATATACCTTTTGATTAATAACATCATCGATTTTATTGATAACCTAGTCCGTCTCTAAATACATTACTTACTCCTATTTTATAAAGAAATTCACAAAAAAAGAAAAAAAGAAAAACCACCAACACAAATGTGCTTCAAGTGATTCTTAGTAATATACTATATTTGTAGATATTTTTAAAGTTTTATATCTTCTTATAATTCATTACTTTTTGAATATTGACAAAATCCACTCAATACACATGACATAACCAGTGGGTAATGTGAGTTTAAAACAATTGTTATAATATGTGATTTTTTTTCATAACATTTAGAAAGATTGGTATTGTACATAAATTTTACATATTTCATATTTATTTATTTAAATAATTAAAAAAAATAAATTACACGGGGCGAAAAAAATTGCTAACTTTCCGAAGTGGGACATGTGGTGGTAATGGCGTAATGAATTTGATGCACCCTCGGACAAGCGGTGGGAAGGGCCTTGTTCTGGTCCTATACTTGTACAATGATCAATTAATGATGGCCTCTCTTGTTGCAATTAATGTTCCAACGAACATCAATGATTCTATATACTGGTATTAATTAGATCCAAAAAAAAAAAAACAAAAAATATATATTTATGAGATAATACAATACAATAATTTATTCATTATGATGCTCCTGAATGAGAGTATAAGAGGAGAGCCATGCATGAGCCCACTGCACCATACTGCACCTATGCAAGTCTGCCTCTCCATTAAACAGGAGACCACAAACAGTTCACTCTTTACCCACTTAATTAGCCCTTCATTTATTAATATATCCCACCACCCATCGTAGTGTGTTCGTTAGGAATATGTAACTAACTTCGACACCCATTATACATTCCAGATAATTTTATATATTAGGGTTGACATGTAATTTTATGTGAAAAGTTAAAATAATAATAGAACTGTTAAAAATAAAGAGTTAGCATATAATTAAGATTGTTATGAGAAGAGTTTTAATATATTCAGTATACAATTCTAGATATGCTCAAGAAGATTATCTCACTTGTATAGTACTCTCACTTTAATTATTAGAATAAACCCTCTATTATCTTCTTCTACGTACTTTCTCTAACATGTTATGAAATTGCTCAACCAACTGAGATCCAACAAACCTTCTAACCTTCCTCCGATACAAAAACCAAACAAAAAAAATATGGGAAAAAGTGTAATTTTAGTAGAAAAATGTGTTTGAGGCTTTATTTATCACAACTAGCTGATAAGGTAGCTGGTAGCTAATTGAGTAGCTGATAAATTAGTTAACTTTTGTAAAATCATTTAGTAAATTAATTAGCTGGTTTGTTAAATATATATGGCATGTAAAAACAAATCACCTAGCTTTTTTTTTTTTAATATTCTGGGCAAGCTTGTCATATCAGCTACCAGCTATTTGTTCACGTAACATACTTATTACGAAAATAAACACATCGAGCTGATAAGGTAGCTGATAAGCTCGTGCTAAACAGAGCCTCAATGTAAAGTTGTGATTTTTATTATTTTTTGGTATGGGGTAGCTTCCTTTTGTAGTAAAGTATAAAGTTATGTGTGATGGTTAAAGATGACAAATGTATGAATTTATGCGGGACGGATGGAGTATTATATTTATCTTGGATATATACCTTAATTATACACACAATCTTAAAATATACGGTCTATAATAATTTATTTAGAGGCCGACTAATTTTTTTAAGAAAATCAACAATATAATTACTCGTAAATTATAAAAGGAAATAATTTAATAACATCATATGATAATCAAAATTTCATTATACGATTTTATAGAAGATTAGAAGTTCGTAAATAGAAGGACGATAAAGAAAATTTGCACTTGAATCGCATTTGATCATCTAACTGTCATACTATAATACACAGCTGCCGACATCTACCACCATATAAGAATGTGATTCGATTCATTCGAACAGTGAATTTGGATGAACAAATTTATTTATTCGCTCGCAAGTAAAATGTGTTCAATGATAATAATACTAAAAGTGAACGATTTGGATCCTATACCATGGAATTAGAGGGTAATTAGTACCAGTAGTAGACGAGAGATAAAACAAAAACAATAAATGTGACACCAAATTGTTGTTTGTTGTTTGTAATTGGAAGAAAAAGAAAAAACCCGTGAATTAATATAAGGAGGGTAAAGAAGCAGTAGTATTAATAGCATGTATTCCATTCCAGTAGATCGAGTAGAGTGGGCATTGTCTGCAATATACAAATCGTCTCTCATGTCACAATCTGAAAATGACTTCACTTACAACGGCCATTCATTCATTTTCTACTCTCCCTATATTGCCTCCCGCACTCTACAGTCGCTATTATGTCTTTATGCACTACCAATGTAATACATCCGGTCCGAACTCAATTTTCCGTTGATCATGACACAAGTTTTAAGCTAAATTGAATGAAATAGTAAATAAAATAAATAAAGTATGAAAAAACATCAATAACTTAGGAGAGATATTTTACAATTAAGAAGTTTGGGACGGACCAAAACTAAAAATCGAAAGTTGAGTTTTGGACAAACTAGAACAGAGTAAGTAATATAATAATATCACATAGTCTCTTAGATATGTCGATTTTAATTGAATTATGCTTGTCAAGCGATTTTATACAAGTCAGAACTGTTTCCGTTTTTAATCCACCTATTATTTATAAATAAATTAAAATTTCTTCCTACGCATCCTCTTTTTCTCTTACTTAATTTTTTCCATTTAGTAAAACATTTTTAAAACAATCAAATGACATTGCAATCAATCAAATAATCTTAAGACATCTTAAGGGTATCACTTCACTAATACACACTCTATTTTAACTTCATATCAAACTTAATTTTTCACAACTCATTTAAAATTGATCACTATTCATCTGTTAAGACTATGTTCAAATCTGATCAATTCAAGTTGCGCGCCAAACATTCATTATATTAGACACATGACTATTTTGTCAAGAAAAATATTGACCTAATATCTTCAGATTTGTGTTAATACAAGTTAGTAGGATGTTTTTTCTAAAAAAAAAATTGATATAAAAAACTAAAAACTATGCTAAAAATTTAAAAACTATGCTAAATTAATATTTATTATTTTTCATAATAACTCACAATTCATAATTTAGTGCTGACTTGCATCTTTCATGTAGTGCTAACTTACATCTTTCATGATTATTCTATTAAATTTTTAGTGCATTACACCAAATATCAAGAATTTCCTTGTGCGTACATGTTCAATGTTTATCCTCTAACTGCAATATCAAATCGTCTCAACATATCGAAATAAGGTTCGTGCAGTACTTCTTAAAATTAGATTTCCACGTTGAAAATTAAGGCTGGTTCATCTTGTGACTCGAATTCAAACTGCCATTGACAAAATTGGATCTTTCTTTCCTTCCATAGTTCCATATCAGTTCACTAACTTCTTTATACCTTTTGAATTCATGTTCAGTAAACTAAGACCACTCCAAAGGAGTGACCATCGTTTTTCGAAGTTCACGTCACCGGAACGCCAATGGTAAAAAACTGTCTATGTGATATTGGTCGCAGAGTGATCACTGAATTTGATCACCTTAATGATACCTTAATGATGTGCTCAGATTAGTACTTCTAAAAAGCAAAAAGTAACTAAAGCAGCGTTATAAAACAACCTTTAACTATGAGATCTTTCTCAAGGAGTTAACAAATCAACTTAGCGTTTGAAGTGTAAAAACATGAAAGTTTGCGGAGTTTAAAAGATTAGTTGGTGATTTTTGCTAAAAGGAAATAAATTAAACTAAGCGCACAAAGATTCTTTGGTAATTAACGATGGGAAACAATGAATACGGTGGATAGATCATGCACGGGTTCCACATATCGTTCATACGCTTGTAACAGTTGTTTGTCCAAAAAAATCGAATTCAACTAGAATATGAATTCAAAAGTTTTTACAAAGAATATGAATTAGCTTAACGCATATGAAAGATTTTAGGTTTGAAACCCTTATAACACGATGAATTCTACATCACTACCGCACTCACTACGCGATTAGCTACTCATGCTTGTCATATTGACATACGATATCAACACAATTGAATAAAGCATAAGAAAGAGGGAAGAATTCATGTACAAATCGAATCTACAATATGAAGACTTGCAATAGAAAAGATGAATATATAAATTGATCTAATCTTCAAATCTGAATCCGATGTTATCGTACGAGATTACATACCAAATTGAATCAATCCCAAGCCAAAGACCAAAAACTAGGTTCTACCGTGCTTGGATATGGAAAAAACAAAGTATAGAATGAAAATACATGTTTAAAATCATACATAATCGAAGTAACAGCGTCTCAGAAAAGTCAACCAGTCGGGACTGATTCGTTGTGCAGGCATATTTGTTCTCTCTGACGAACCAATCGCGACTGGAATGTTGTGCAGGCCTCCCCCCTTCTATGTCCAACCGGTCGCGACTGGCCCAAAAATAGGCAAAAACTCCGTTGTTGTTTGGAGTCGATCTTGGGGCCTTCGATTTGGAGTTTTGAGCCTTTGTAGCTCGAATACGACCCTTGAAACGTATCGTTTTCCTTCGGTTTCCACCTAAAAACGCACGAACCTGTACAACACAACCAAAACACGAAAACACATAAAAACACACCAGAAACACTAAAAAAACACAAATTAAGACTATCAAAAGGTGGTTAAAAAGGTAGAATGAGACTCCAAATTATCGTCTCATCACTTTTTTTTTCATGTTTATAACAGTACAAATATTGACACAAAAGGAAGATTTTGAAGTGGAAGGGGTGTTTATCCAAACCACGATTATATTAGAAAATGAAAAGTACAATACAAATGAAAATAAACATACAATTTAAAACAAGCAAGCATTAAATTTTTGAAGTAGGGAAACTGCCACTTTACATGTTGAACTCCTGTGTCAACTTATTTACAACTGTATATGTACTCATTATAAGAAATAAAAAATTAGTTCCTAAAGTTTAATTATATAATAAAATTAAAAAATTTATATTTGTGATTTAAAATTAATTGATAGTTAAAATTGAAGATGGTTGACCGAAAAGTCGAACTGGTCGGGAGGGGTAAGTATTATTGATAACGATTTGCATGGACAATATTAGCTGAGTACTATATTAATTTTAAATGATGTATCACTAATTACGCGTTGAATTTCTAGTTGTGTCGTATATTGTCTTGTACTTTCGCCCTATACTCCCTATAGTAGAGGGTTTCATGTGACCACTGCATTACTGCAAAAGCCTGGCTCTATCTTTGCTCCCTATACGTCTATACCTATATAATTTAACTCTAATTAATCTGTACCATTTCACTAACTCGAACTCAATTTTCAAATCTCTGCAATTCTCTACTCCAACAATTGAAGCCAAAATTTATTTTCTTTTCACATTTCTTTCAAACTTAAATTTTCATTTCATTTTATTTTCTCATTTCCTTTTAAACTTTATTCTTAAATTTATTTTAAATATCGTTAATTAATTATAACAAAATCACATTAATTTTTTTTTAAATATATTACTTGAAAATAAAAATTACATTACTTAATAAAAACTACAATACTTGAAATTGAAAATTACAATAATAATTGAAATTGAAAAAAAATTACATTACTTGAAATAAAAATTACAATACAAGAAAAATAAAAAATAATAAAAAAGATAAAATTGGAAAAGAAATAGAAATAAAAAATAAAAACAAAAAGAGAAAAGAAAATCAAAACAAGAAAAAAGGACTCCACAAGACAAAACAAAAAGAGAAAAGAAAAGAAAAAAAAAAAAAGGATAAATGGCGCTGGGCCTCGTCCCAAACCGTGTTGCAACTCAGTTTGCAACACGAATGGAAAAGTCTAAGATTCTGTTCATTCTGAACCACTCTCTCGCCACATCAAGATTCCACATTCTGAACCTCTTTACAACTCTCTACAATTCTCTACTCCAACAGTTGAGATCCAAATTTATTTTATTTTATCATTTCTCTTAAAATTCAATTTTCATTTCTTCCTTTTTAATTTGTTTTAAACTTCATTCTTCATTTCATTTTAAATGTCGTTAATTAATTATAACATCACATTAATTTTAAGAATTACATTATTTAAAAATAAAAATTATATTACTTCAAAATAAAATTTTAAATACTTTAAATTAAAATTGTAAAGTTTACATTTTTCAAGTATGTTTTATATTTTTTTGTATGTGTGACTTTAATTTTAAATAATTTGCATTTCAAAATTTACAAGTAATGGTGTGCCTTAACTGTTTCAAATATTATTGTTACATTTGATATATATTGAACTGAAATAGAAAAAGAAAAGGAAAAAGAAAATATAAAACAAATTAAATAAACATACAAATGAAAGAAACAAAAAATGAACAAAAGAGAGAAACAAGAAAGAAACAAGGATCTGAAGGAAGAAACAAGCGAGAGAAACAGAAAAATATTTTTTTTTAAAAGAAGGTTTGGGACGCTTTGGGCTGCGCCCCAAAGTCCCATTTTTGGAACTTGCATTTAGACTCCGCTACGCGAATTGCATCAGAGTTGCAACCTTGATGGAGTTAGTCCTAGTATCATTTTACTTTGTTAATTTGCACAAGACCCTAATATTTGCAAAGCTCCGTTTAGAGTACTGGAGATAATAGTCCTCATGGTGATCAGATATTTATCAGCCATAGTTAACGTCACATTGAAACCGTAAACAAAATCCTCAAAGTTTCATTTTCGTACTTTGTTATGATTAACTAAAAAAAAAAAAAAAAGCTAGGTATTTGTGCTTCTTCTATTCCTGAAGTTCTCGAAAGTGTAATAAGCTGCCCGTAGGACCTGCTTGAAAGAGGGTCGGGATCGTTGTCGAAATGAGCTCAAATACCCGTAACAAGAATTTGTATGGGGATAGATTTATCAATTATCTTATAAGCCATGTCCAATAGATTCTTCTATGTGGGATATTTAATAGGCCGTCATGTGTGAGCCGGTAGACGGCGCTCAACACATGGCGATAGATGGCGATAGTGTTGGTCCAGATAACGGCAAAGTAAAAGACTAGAAGGGGAGGGGGGGATAGTCTTTTCAAACTTTTGACGATAAAACAGTTTCTCAGATACTTGTGAAAGTATCTGATACTTAGTCTCATAGAGCGGAAGTCTTTTCAGATAAGTGCACGTGCTCAACAAGCTATAATGTGTGTAAGCACTCAACAAGTATAAAGTAATACAGAAAGTAAGTGCATAGAGTAAATAACACAAAGCTTTTATAGTGGTATCTGAGGGCGGCGTAATCCCTCAACTAATCAACTCGCCCTTTCTCAGGACTTGAATCCACTAAGATAAGATGATGAGTTCCCCTTACAAAATCCTATCTCTCGATCCCTTTTACACTAGGTTCCCGACCAAGTGTTCCCCCTAAGTTATTCCCTAGTTTCTCAACCAAGTACTTCCTCTACTCAGTAACCTTTGAGCTATTCCTTAGTTTACCAAACTAAGTACTTTCTATGCTCAACACCTGTTGGTGTTTTGGTTATGGTAGTTTGTTAGGTGAGCAAGCTCTTAATAACTTCTACAGTTATGTAGGAGTGCTCTGTAGAATCAAGATTACTTAATACACTTTTCAATGTATGGTAACTTGTTCTTTACTGACCCAAGTCTTGATTAAGTTCAAAAGAATGAATCTCAGATATTAGTCGCAAGTGTATCTTCTGGATTCAACTCCTTCTCAATATGCAAGTCTTGTTAAGGATCAGGACACTTAGAACTTTCGTGCTACTTAGAATTCAAGAGCTTTAGTCGCAACAGAAAGCTAAAGAGTAAGTAGGCATAAGGCTTGTATGCTTGAGTGTAATGTATGTAGTTCTGGTGTTCAAGTGTATCTTCAAGCATTCTAAGTGGTGATATTTATAGTTGAAAATCAGGCCGTTTAAATTAGTATCCGTTAGGCACAATGAAATTCAAACTATCGATATGTGAGGTTAGTACGGCAGTGAGCTTTGTCTCTTTTCAGAGATTTTCTCTTTTGCTCAGACATCTCTGTCTGCGTAATAAATGCACTGTACCAACTTTTGTCATGTAGTGTCAACGGAACAATGCAAGCTTTCTGAGGCTTTGCAAGTCCATTCTCAGTGACCTTTAGTGCATCAGAAACCTATTGAAACGTTTGTCTCTCAGACACTTAGTTTCGTCAAGGTATCTGAGGACATAACTTTCCTTAGTCTTCAGTAATCTTGTGCAGTCTTATGATTTTCAATAAAAGAGTTAATCTGCTGGATGCTTCTTTCTTAGTCTTCTTTAAAGATATAAAAATTACATTCAGATACCTAACATTCTATACAAAATTTGCTAGACTATCATACTCAGTAAGTTTTCTCTTTACAATGTCCAAGTGAACTAAGAGTACTAGTTACCTTTCTGAGCTAAAATAAGTCATTATGGTTTACTGATCAAAATGTAAACAGATGTTCTTAACAAATAGATAGGGGCAAGCCAAGTCAAATAAGATAAGAGATGTTCAAGATGCAACATCAAATTAATAAGTCTATGAACTATGATACCTTGTAAAAAAAGCCTCAACTACTCCTCAAAATGATTTGTAGGGAAAGAGAGTTATTCAATATCTTATAAATCATGTCCGGAGGATTCTCAGGATATTTAACATTAGTATCAATGCAAATGACATCCATTGATTATTCATACAATGTGGAAATGGAAGGCAATTGCCGACATATTCTTATTATGGTGGTATCATGGCTCTATGGCAAAATTATAGAGCAACATAGAACACTTTTTATTAAACGCAGAACAAATTTTTACATATTATATATAATACCATTATTATTATAATTTACAAAATGGTTCAATAATTTGAAAAAAAAATACTATTTTACCTAAAAAACATAAAACAAGTTTATTCGAATTAATTTTATCATCCGAATGAATAAATCGAAAAAACTTAAAAAGAAAACACGAAGAACACGAAGATCCATGAAGTATCATCGCCGGTGACCGGAGCATCTCCGATTTGGAGTTTGCCGGAGCAAACTTGACCAGATTGGAGAAGCTCCGTCGGGCGAAAGCTCGATCCGAGCTTAGTGCTCAGTTAGAGTGCTTTCCGATCGGAGCGACGGCAAGCGACCATGCTCCGATCTGGTCGACTTGACCGGTATTCGATCGACCTCGGCTCTCTGGTCAGCCTTGAGGCTGACCAGACGGGTCAGCTTTGAAGCTGACCCGAACATGGTTCTGGTCAGCTTCAAAGCTGACGAGAACATGGTTCTCGTCGGTTTCAAACCCGACGAGACGACTCGTGTGGTCGGTTTTTGTTATTTTTAACCGTTTTGCGTTTCTTTTTGTTATTTTTTGAAGTTTTTGATTTTTTTAAAATCAATTTAAATATACTAATATAATTGAGTAGACTTGGTTAGAATTATGTGATCGATCAAGATATTTGACTATTATCCTTCGGCCAGGGCATGCATTTCGGGCCTTTCCATTCTTCTATATCACGACAATTCTTTGATTTTGCGGAGGCGATGTTCTCCACCAAATACTTTCAACACAGTTTAAATTTCCTACACATTCTTATCCATCTCCTGATTATTTCGGAACCGGTTCTTCCACGATCTGACATCCTCTCATAACGTTAGACAAGGTGGCTTCTTTGGAGTTCCCGGTGGAGCCAGTCATTTTTCTCGACTACCCTCTATACGTCCAGTGAAGAATTCATAACTAAATTCAGTGGGGTCGAAGTTAAATTAATAATAGAAAATAATTGAGGAAAGCTACATTAATTTTGCATAGATGTAGATATCTATAATGGCAAAAACGATTTCTTTTATTGTCTAGCTTTGTTTAAAAGTGCAATAATTTAAAATAAATGTTACTACTAGTTAAACTATGATGTTAAACTAATTATACGCTCAAACTAAGTGTTTGGTATAATTTTTATTGTCCATGAACTATCCTCAATAGCACCATCTTAGAAAAGTGTTTGGTATAGTATTTTAAATTACCAAAATATATTTATTATTGATGGAAGTAATAATAAATTGGAGGCAACCATCACAAGTCACAACCCTACTTTCAAAATAGAGTATTTCCAATTTATATCTTTGTGTATGTTTCTTTTTCTTAAATATACACATATCACACTACATTTTAGCGTATTGCAATTAGTCTTTTATATATATATATATAGAATCAATTACATATGGTACCCCTGTTAGACGCCTCTCGCTCATCTAGATCCCTGTTAGTTTAACAATTACATCCAGGTCCAAAAAGCTGAAAATCCGTTGACCAACTTATTTGCTACAGTAACTTGTGGCAAAAACAAACAAGGCCTTAGCTACAGTAACCCTTCTTCTTCCCCACGACTCCACCACCTCATTCTTCCCTACCATCTTCCCCAACCACCACCACCTCACACAACACACCTCACACAACACACCTACAGCTTCCGCCATGGAAGCTCTGTTACAGAGCTTCCATGGTGGAAGCACTGTTCAACTCCAGATCCGGCCGGCGAGGTGATCGGGACGAGGGTGTATTCGAAAAAAAAAAAATTATTTTATGGACTATTTATGTTAGTTATGAAATTATTGGGGCTATTTAAAATTATTTAGAAACTTAAGGGAGAATTTAATTTTGTTCAAGGACTTGAGTTGTAAATGGGTTGTTTGGCCATTCCTAAAATCTGATATTTGAATTTTAGTAAAAATGTCTTTTCCAGATTTTAATTCGCGAAAAGTCAAATTCGTGGACCTAGATGTAATTGATTTATATCGATATGGATTTAGATATTATTCTTTGTCTAATAGGGATTCAGATGTAATAATGAAATCTAAAAGTGGTGTCAGATGTAATTCGCCCATATATATAGACACACACTATCCACTATCTTAAGGCCTTCACTTTGATTTGTTGTTGGTATCAAGTGTTGGCTCTACATGATACTAAGCCTATATTTGTGTGGCCTATTATGTCGGTGCTATTGTTTCATCATCACTCAATTGAAGCTTCTGGTCTTCTCTTCTATGCCACTACGTTGCGGCTAATATATTTTGAATTCTCTCCTTTTTTAATTTTGTTTTAATTGTGATGATTTTAATATATGAATATTTTATTTAATAAATTATCCAAGAAAGTTATCAAATAATCTAATTGATTAACCACCACCTAAACATGCACACAACAAATTTATTATTCCGATCAAATTATTAAACATACTCAGAGGTAAATTAACCCGCTACATAATTGAAGTATTAATTACATGCTCCCTCTATCTTTCATACTAGTACAATTTATAGAGAGTGTTTCACACGTCCTGATCAATCGATGATACCTTATTTGATTAAAATAAGGTTATTTAACTACATAACAGAGGGGTTTGTATATCTTCACCTTATTTTAAAGGGCTCAATTTGAGGATAAAACAGTATTATTTGAGAATCTAATATATGATTGAGAAAATAACTTCAAATTGAAAAGGCGGCAAAAATAATTTTGTAAACTTAATTTCTGTTTAATAAAGCAACTTAGTGCAAATTGTTTAACTTAATGTTTGACATATCACTAAAATGCCATTGTTCACGAGTTAGAGCTTTTTTTTTTGTTGGAAGTTTAATATAGCTTGAACATTAACACTTCTAACTCACCTATTTCTTCACCAAACAATCATCTCTTTTAATAAGTACAAGTAAGTCCAGCCTTAACCCACCAAGTCATGTGACTCAAGGAAGACCAAATCAGCACATGAAAACTTAAGTGGCATGACACTGGATGGTCCGACCTTGGTTGCAACAAAGATTGGTCTGGCACTGTGAGTCTAGACCTCAACCACAAAGACAGTCACAATCAGGACTGGACATAAAATGGTATGAACCGAACCGAACCAAACCCGAATTAAAATTGGAATCTCGGGCCAACCTTAAACCTACTAGGTTCTGTTCTCGGTTCGAGAAATTTGAGGTTTTTAGTTCTCGAGCTGGATCCGTCTAAAATCAAAATTTTTTCGATGAGAATATAAACAAAATATATTTTCTGGTTCACTGCTCTCCGACAGTCTTGTTTATGCTCAGGCCACCGCACCACTAAGCTCGATGCTCATCCCCTAGTCATATTAGACAACTTTAGAACACTTCGAACAAGGGAGGTACGACCTGAGTGGACCGATCCGAGAATACCACCTTTAATATAAAATTTACAAATTACAAGCGCATTTTTTATTTAATGCTTTACCTCGGACCTCCGTCAACGTCACCGTAACATTTTGTATTCATTTTTGGGGTGTTGCTTGCAGTTAGTAATTACCAGCGTGTGGTTAACTAGTCACCTATATAGGCATGCACCTAGATTAACGTGTTGGACTGAGTTAAAAAAGAAAAGAATAAAAAACAAATGAGGTCAAAACAAGTACGGTCCACGGGACCAGAGCCCTGCTACACAAAACTACCTTTTTCCTCACTGCACGCCATTACCTCCTTTTAACTTCCTACAGAATCAAATCAAATCACACTTTCTGCTAATTCTCCATTTTTTTCTCAACAACAACGAGTGACTGTATCTAAGATGACATAAAATAAAACATCACATATTTTATTTTAACTATAAATATTAATTTCTATGTTTCAAAGAATTAGTCTCATTACTTTTCGGCGATATTTTTAAAAAAGTCAATTATTTATTGTTGGGGAGAGAAATGATAAAGATTAAAAAATGTAAAATGTATGAGAGATAAGATATATAATGATAAAGAATGAAAAAAATAAAAGAAATAGTTGAGTTAGTGGAAGTTAGTGGGTGTACTTTTTTGCTATTTTTGGAATGATACTAGTTTCGTAGTACGTCTATAAAAGGAATATGTACATTATTGTTTGGGACGGAGGGAGTACATGTTAAGAAAATGTATATAATGCATGTTTATTATATACACGATATTTGAAGTTAAACATATAATGCTTGTACGTATATATGTGATGTTTAATTGGTTTCCCCAAGAGACGGTATCTTACAAAATTTTGTTATTATTAATTACCCCAGTAAGTCAAAGCGTTTGTAGCTGAATGGCAAGTTGAGACACCCGACCCAAGAGGTCACGAGATTCGATCCCCGAAATGGGTGATTTATCTATCTGTATAGAGAATGATTGAAATGGTGTTTAGAGATTTATTGGTGATAAAATTTGTTCAAGGCTAAGTATTATAATTGTAATATTGTATAAAAAAAAAACTACCCAATAAAAAATTCTTATTAGTGGATTAGAGAATGATTGAAATGGTGTTTAAAGATTTATTGATGATAAAATTTGTTTGATTAAAATTAATAGGTTAAGTAGCATAGAAATGAAATAGGTCTATTACTAATAACCGAAAGTAGATATCCAAAAGCAATAAGCTGGGTAAAAAAAATACCATTATCAATTAACAAGAATAAGTATTATAATTGTAATATACTAATATGTATCTAAAAAATTAACCAGTAAAAAATTCTTATTAGTGGATTATTTATTGCATTTTATCTAACCGACAAATGTTACACCCTCGCTTTAATTAAAAACCAACCAAAATAAAAATATCTAATTAAATAGTAGTAGCAATTGAAAGCGACGTAAAGGTGACAAATAAGCTAAAGCAGAAAAGAGATGCTGCAAGCTTTCGCACTGCAATTTCTAGAGAGAGAGAGAGAAAATCACAATCACAAAATTACAACACAAACCGAAACAATTAAAAACAACAAAAATAAAAAAAAAGAAAAAAAGAAAGAACATATAGATACAGATATACGTACACGCAATTCTCTGGTATCTGTATGTATGTATGTATATAGCTTGGTTCGTACATATTCGCGCAATATAACGAAAAGATCATGATCTGATCTGATCTTTCGTTTTCGTTCAATCTACTGCGTAACAATCTTCTCCTTATATTTTTCACCAACGACCTTTCTCTCTCTCTCTCTCTCGTGTTTTCCAAAGCCATTTTTGCCTTTTCATCATTTTTGATTGGTATTGTAAAGGTTTGGTGCAATCGACTTCTGTAGATTGCGATCCAGCTGCCATTGATTCTAGGGTTTATGTGAGCTCCTCTTTTCCTTCTCACAGATTCGGCGTTGTTTTTTGTTGTGTTGTGTTGTGTTGTGGTTGTGTTGTGTTGTGTAGTGTAGTGCCTTATATGATTTGTCGACGTTTACGTTTTGTAAGGAAAAGGTGTGGAGATCTGAAAGGTGATTCAGTGACATTGTAGAAAGGAGGTTTTAGATTTTGGAGATGAATGTGGAATTAACGAAATGAGAGATTGTTCATCTTCGCTCTTAGTGATTTTTTTTTTTTTTTGATTGTGTTGGTAAAAATGACTGAAAATGACGTTTGAGCTTATTTTGGAATTGATTGTTTGGTGTTTTTATATTAGGAATTTTGTCACTCAGCTGGATTTTGGTGTGAAGCTGGTTATTTACTGTATCTAGTTTAGCTGCTGACATGTAATAAGTAGGAAATAGCATAGCATCGTTGGGGAAGACAGGTGAATTTATTACTATGACATTTGCAGGATTTCCAGATCTGTGAAGAATTTATTTCACTTGAGATAGTTTCTTTTATATTTTTCTTCACTGCTGTCAGTTTTTCAGTTTTGCTATGTGGAATATGTAACCATTTTTAGGATTATTGTGTAGGATTGAATGATGAAGTTCTGTTTTGACAGATGAGCAATAAATCTTCCTGCGTGGCTTCTAATATAGTGTTTTTGTTATGGCAGTGCAAGTAGAATTTTGATGGTTTTGCTTGGGAGAAGCTGCGTTTAAGGGTCTTCTCCTTCTCACTTGGCCAATATGTCAGGTGGATAGTATATGCTGTTTGTTTTTCTCTTGATATAAATGTGATTTTGAGCTATAAGTATGTACTGCATTGGTTTCTAACTTCCTTCCCTCGTAAAATCGATGGTTGATTTGTTAGGTCTAGAAGGAATAGAGGTATGTGATGAAGCAAGGGAGAGGAAGTCTGACAATGAAAACTCTGAAGAGGAAAGGAGGAGATCGAAAATTGGAGCTTTGAGGAAAAAGGCGATGAATGCTTCCAACAAGTTGACACATTCTCTGAAGAAGAGGGGAAAAAGAAAAGTTGATTTTAGAGTACCTTCCATATCCATTGAGGATGTGCGGGATGAAAAAGAGGAGAATGTTGTTTCTGAACTGCGTGAGAAGCTTGTTGAGAGAAATATGTTGCCCATCAAACACGATGATTACCATACTCTGTTGAGGTGAGTTGTAATTTGGTTTGTTATTTGTCAAATGTTGTTGCATTATCTCCAATTATGTTACGAGTACCAACATGAAAGGAAGTGGGAGTGGAAATAATGTGTATGTATGTGTGTGATGCTGGAAGGGGCGGGAGTGTTTGGTCCGTGCCTCGGCAGTTGATCATTCTAAGATTCTGATAGTAGCAAGAATTTAAAACTGGTGTTCACACAAGAACAAGCATATCATATATTCTATTCTTCCTAGCATGAGCTTTATCTTGTGTTCATTCTGTGGGATCCAAATTTAAGATGATAGGCTTGTGGCTTTGTCTGTCACGTTGTGGATCGTTCCATAATTTCTTGTTTTACATCTGCCAAACCTATGTTTAACTCTTCAAAACATGTGCTGCAGGTTTTTGAAAGCAAGAGACTTCAATGTTGACAAGACAATTCAGATGTGGGAAGAAATGCTTAACTGGAGGAAAGAGTATGGAGCAGACACCATTTTGGAGGTAATTCTTATTGATTAACATGGAAATCCTATTTTGTCCTTTCATTATTAGAATCACTGATTTTAGCTGTTTCATGATGACCGTCAATTGGTTCTGTTCACTTCTACTCATGAATTTTCAAGTCTCTACACATACTATGTGCGTATACATTTCTGTATGTATGCACAAACACATCAGTCGCCATTATGCCGTTCTTATTGTTCTATAATTATATACTCTCTTTCAGGACTTTGAATTCGAGGAGCTGGAAGAAGTTTTACAATATTATCCCCAAGGGTATCATGGAGTTGATAAGGATGGAAGACCTGTTTACATTGAACGGCTTGGAAAAGCTCATCCAAGTAAACTAATGCGTATCACTTCCATTGAACGATACTTGAAGTATCATGTTCAGGAGTTTGAGAGAACTCTACACGAAAAGTTTCCCGCTTGCTCTATTGCTGCAAAGAGACGGATTTGTTCTACGACCACAATTTTAGATGTAGAAGGCCTGGTAATGAATTTAAAGTTCCTGATGATGCCTGTTTCTCAGTTGATCCACTAGCAATCTTCATTTTAAATCTAAGAAAACTATAGATGATCATTTCCAGCTTTTATCATTACAAACTTCTTACACTGAGATTCGGGTTTCATTTTGCATGTAGATCATTATAGGTAAGAGTGCTATTAAATGTTGAGTAGCAGGGAGTAGAATATTTGTCCAGATTACTGTTGGTCTTTTAGATGCCTTCTTTTCATATGGATGGAATAATCCTGAAATTGACTCTAATTTTTTAAATGGTAATGGCAGGGAGTAAAAAATTTCACAAAAACTGCTGCCAGCCTCTTGGCTGCAATGGCAAAGATCGACAATAGTTACTATCCAGAGGTCTCTTTTATATACCTAACTAATGAATAATCTATCTTTTAATGTACTCAACTTGAAGTGATGTTTCAGATATCATAATGCATCCATTCACTCGAAACTTTTGGTGCTTGCAGACACTGCATTGCATGTACATTGTTAATGCTGGACATGGCTTCAAGAAGGTGCTTTGGCCAGCTGCACAGAAGTTTTTAGATGCAAAAACTATTTCAAAGATCCATGTAAGGCCATGAAATATATATATATTTTTATCTTTGAACTTCTCTGTTTGCTCAAACTTCATTGTTCCACAATGTTCTCTGTTCAGGTATTAGATGCTAAGTCTATGGGAAAACTACTGGAAGTAATTGATGCTAGGTTGGTTCTCTCTCTGATGTCACCATGAATGCAATTCATCAATTTATCTATTTTGCTTGGTAATGGCCAGCTAACAATTTGTTTATCCATTCCCAGCCAATTACCTGACTTTCTGGGCGGATCATGCTCTTGTTATGTTGAAGGCGGTTGCCTAAGGTCTAATAAAGGGCCATGGAACGAACCTGATATAATGAAGGTAAGTTTGATGTGAAGGCTGGTTCATGTTCTGCTTATTCTTAGTTTCTTACTTGCAGCACTTTGTGATGCTAACTTTGTTGACTTTGTAGCTTGTGTATGCTGCTGAAACCTTTCCATTAAGCCAGATCACTAGATCAGGCAGTGACCAGCAGAAACCTGAACCTTTCATTGAAATTTGGCCGCTTAAGGTACGGAATGTGAACTTTAAGACTTTTGGTTGCTTAGCATTGCCTCTTAACCATTTTATGTGTGTCATAATACAAGGGGAGGCGCAGCGATGCTGCAAGAGTTGAACCGGCATCCAATGATTCTTGCTACAGGAGGCCCCAAAGCAGCTCAATGGTTACACAAATGCCTTCTTCTCATGAAGAAGTAAGTTTCAGTACCTTGTCACTTTCCAACATAACTGTTCGCATAATAAATAGATAAGCTCATCTGTTATAACTTTTTTTTTTCCCTTTGGGGAATGGGAAAAGAGAGGAAAAAATGGATGAGCTCATCATGTCATGTATAGTACAGACTTCACTTCTCCCCCCCACCTCTTTTCTTCATGAAGCTTAAATGTGCCCTGTTTTGCTGTATGATCATGTATCAATAACTATGCTTTAATTTCAGGCGACGACATCAGATTCATGCGTGTACTATAACTGTGACGATCATTTTAGTTCAGCTGATAATGATGACCACGGCGTGCTCAATGAGACTGTCAACATCTCGGAGTTGAGAAGATCAAATGGTTATGCAGGGCATAATATAGAAGGTTTGTTTTACCTTATTTTATTGTCGTGGTGCTTCCATTCAAATGATTAGGTTACAATCAAAGGTTGTTGCTTCCTCCTTTGATCTGGCAAACTTAAAAGTTCAGAATGCATTTCATTTCACTTTCGATGACGATCTGGAAAGATGTTCAGACTCAAAACTTTTTTATGCATACAATTCTCTTAGTTCTTCCTGTCCTCTCTATCTGTACAAGATGGACTGTTTTCAAGGACTTGAACTTATCAGCAAGAATATAAACATGCCAACAAAAACTTCCTCAGCAATCTAGAGATGTTAAGACTGAATTTCTCGTGCATAAAGTTCTTCAAGATCTTTTTATTCTCTGTTTTTGTGGTACAAAGTTCTTCAAAGAGCCTTTTATGTTCTCCTTTTTTTAAAGCACATGATTCTAAACGATTTCATGCAGTAGAAAACCTCAGCTAACAGTCTTAATTGGTGAAATAATTTTCTATTGTGCTACTATAACATAAATAGGCTATCTCCACATATTACCTTAGCCTATACTGACATAATTACATTTTGTTATAGGTTCTTTTGTTATGTTATGGTTGGATTCTATCCAAGAGAAAGTCGTGAAGAGAAGTTTTCGGTTCATATCAAGAACATTAATAGCTATTCTGAAGCTTCTTGTTTATATCCGGAACACACCTTCAGTTTACTGGAGGAGACATACTCACGTTTATCCATGTAATGAATTGGTAAATGAACAAGAATTGAATGGGCATTCATTGGTTAACACAACGGCTGCTGAGAACAACAGGGTTCATCCATGTGTTGAGCGTCTCCAGAGGCTGGAATCTTTGTTTGAAGAACTCAACAACAAACCTGCCAAAATTCCCGTAGAAAAGGAGCAAGTTTTGCAACACTCTCTGGATAGGATAAAGTCTGTTGAGTTTGACCTTGAGAAGACAAAAAAGGTAACTTTTGCACCATTATTCTTTCTCTGGACTTGATCGGGCGTGAAAGTTTAATCATTATCCTTCATGTTTCAGGTAGTACATGCCACAGTGCAAAAGCATGATGAAATTGCTCAGTTGCTAGAAAATTTGCGCGAATCCAAATTTCAGGCAAGTCATTTTTATACCAGTTGTGTTGAACGTTGCTTGAAATCATGCAAACGGTCTTGAGCTGTGGCCAGTGGGTTACATCTGCTTAGGAAATAACACAACACAAACACACCCTCCAAAGTCCAAAGTATGGTAACATGTCAATAAGGCCCTACTCGAAGCAAATTACTATGAGAGACTAGTTTACATATGCTTAGGAAATAGCACAGCATATACATCCTCTAAAATATATGGATTACATGGCAATAGGCCCCTACACATACCCAACAAATTATGAGAAACACGTTTACACATTATTTTGAATATCTCAAGTGATATTTAGAATGAGGTTAATGCAAGGTTGGCACTGAGAAGTACGGATACAGAAATTCTCGAAGAATCAAATTATAAATACTGTATAGTTAAGGATACTTTTAATTTGTTCAAATTATCTGTTGTATTAGCTTTTATATGTCAGTAATTGTTTCCTAATTTTTTTGAGCCAATTAACGATTTATGTTACATAAGTCAAAATGTAAAGGATTTACTTCAGTTGTGCCATCAGCCCACAGACAGGTATCTCAATGCAAATAAATCTATGATCCATTAAACCCTCAAACAAAAGACAAATATAAACTGCTTGAAAATATTTTCCAGCAGTCTTTTTGATGTATCTGATACACATCCAATACGGTACAGTCATTCAGTTACGCCAGGCACCTTAATGCAACCATGCTATTATGTTTCAGACATTTAACTTGTGCAAATCCGTGTCCAGTGCCCTGCATCTGTAAAATTGGAAATTGTGTAATTCCCAGAACACGTTTACATGATGGAGTTGTTTTTGTAATTAGCCTCTTGTGTTTGTCTAGATCTGGGTTTTTTTCCCTTCTCTTTCCTTTTCTCTCCTGGTTTCGTATTTTGGTTCAAGTATGCAAATCTTTTTATGTCATTTGTTGCATTCTTGCGTATGAGTTGCTAATATTGTTAAATCTCTCTTTGCATCAGCGGAGGTTGTTTTGCTAATCGATGAAGGGACATCTGATGATAACAAGATGGTTAAGGAGGCGCAAAACATAATAAGTTCGCGTAGACAACCATCAGTATTCAGTAGCTGCTCAATGAGATTCATTCTTCTCTATACAGCTTCTTCAAGTTTGTTAATCCGTTGAGATGCATTACATGGGAGGCTGTCTTCTTCATCATGGAAATGATGCTGTGTTCAGACTACTATAATGACACCCCAATACCAGTAACTAAGAGCATTTTGGAATTCGGTAAATGTAAATATAGTTTTGAGACAAGTACAGGCATATTTCTAGCTCTTTCATGATGAGGAAATGAGAAGGTTGGAGTTACAGAGTTTCGTTTCTTATGTATCGATCCATATGAAGATGACCATTGGAGCAGTTGATGCAAGATGGTATGACACTGATATCTTGTTTAGGGAAAGGGATTTCAGTCCGGGACATCTAGGTTAGTATGCTGTACTGTACATATGCAGGTGCCCCGATATATAGCATATGTAATGAACCAGAGGTTCCCCTTCCATGTCGATATCTAATTTGTGCAAGCTATGGTGAACTTTTTGCTGACATTAGAGGTTTAATCTTTTGTCCCAACGGAAGAAAAGAAACCTCTTGGAAATAGATACTACTAGTACTCTATTTATGAAATGGATGAATGGATGACACAAGTTTGGCTAACGATTAAAATCAAGAAAGTGTTTTTTAATGTTTTTATTCAGGTTGGTATCTTGATTTTAACCGGCTTTCAAGTTAGAAACATCCTGTTAATTTGTTATGTAGATACATTCCAACGGTTATGGAGAATTCTAGATAGCTAATTTGATAAATGGAAGAATGACTAAACTCGCTTATCTATATATAAGTTCATTAACCAGAATAACGAACTAAGCTAGCATCTAAACTTTAGGCTTATTTAACAAACTTCCTGAAAATGCCAAGCATTGAGCTTCTTGCCATAACATAATTCCTCTACGCGTACAAATAGCTTCATCCTGGAAAATGTTCATTAAGATAAAGTTCTTTATTAAATTGTTAATATATCTAACTTATAACCGGTGAATTAAATTTCTTTAATTAATTAATTAATTAAGTAATCTTTCATTAATCAACAAACGAAACTCTCCAGCAGCAGTTTGCCTATTTCCAGTTGATCTTCTACTCAGTTGATTGTTGAATGTAACGCGTTGATTAGGAATGACCGAATGAGGACCTACCAAGTTGATTAATTGTACTCCACAAAACTTTGAAAATTTTCACATTTTTATTCAATGTTAGTCAGTTAGTGTGAATTTAAGCTCTGAAATCAAGTTCCTAATAAGTTATCTCATTGTTAAATACAATTTGGTACAATTAAATTAAGCCTGCTATTCCCTTGAATGGGTGGTTTTCTATTTTCGCAAAAAAACCGTTTTGTTACCCCACCTAAATTCTATTTGGTGTGTGTAGTATTTGGTGTGTGTAGTAGTATGATTTATATGTGTATTTATATGGTAGGTATGTACATCCATCTATCTATTCGAGTCCCAAAATATACAGTTATTATCCAATTATTCATCGTAACCACTATACCACCTTTTCAGTCATCTAATCATTATACTCCCTACATTTCGGAAAAATTGTTACATTTTAATATTCTGCGGTCAACTGTCTCCGCGTTTGACCATAATTTACTCTTAAACGATATTAATAAATAAATTATTAAAATTATATAATGAAAATTTAGTAATTAAATTTTTATTATATGATTTTATTAAATTATTTACTATTATCTACATGAGTAATTTGTAATAAAACTCAAGACAAATGACGGCCAAAGCTCAAATGTAATAATTTTTCCAAATCAAGTGAAAGATAATTATAGTCATCTAAATTTCTTTCGTTTACACTTTACACTATACGTTCGGCTACAATTTTATAAGCCAACCGAAAAAAAAAGCAAGATGTCGGAAACTACACACTATGTCAAATGTCAAATTTAATCTTTATTCTTTTTAATACCAAATGGAACTGGATATAATTTGTATTGTAAATAAATAAAATACAAAATAAAACATTACACACGGAAACAACGCGTCACGAATACTAGTGGGAATATAAGATTGTAACAAATAAAAATCTGAACCTCAAAGATGAGATCGAGAGAAGAGGAGTATATATTTATGCGTTTTAATGAAATTTTGCGCGACAACATGAATAGTAAAGTTCGGACATCAAATTACACAAACAATCAGAATTTGGAAAAGCACACGATTTCTTTCTTTTACATATATGAGAATATCGTATAGTACAAATAGGAAAAAGAAATTGCATTGTACTCATTGTCCAATTTTTTTCTTTCACTTCTCTAAAACCAGATTTTGATTTCAGCTCAAGGAACAGATACAAACAAAACTGATGTTATGAAAAAGTAATCAAAATTTGAAACCCTAATCAATTGAAACTCTACTCTTTTCAATCGGTGTATCAATCCATTGCCTGATTGATTGCTCATGTAATATGTCCTTGATAATGGGCGACCCAAAAACTCTTAATGAGTCAACCCATCATGATATTACTCCAGATAAAACATGTTTATATATGAAAATCTCATAAATGGATTTAAAAAAATGATACTCCCCCCGTCCCGCGAATCTAGACCTATTTATTTTCGGCACTATTTTTAAGAAAATCAATTGTTTATTGTTTGTTGTTGGAAAGAGAAATGATAAAGAATGGAAAAAATATGAAAGATAAGATATATAATGATAAAAAATGAAAAATGTAAGAAATATAGTTGAGTTAGTGGGAGTTAGTGGGTGTACTTTTTAATATTTTTGTAATAGAACTAGATTCGTGGGACGTCCGTAAAAGGAATAAGGGTCCAGATTCACGGGACGGAGGGAGTATGTCTTATTGGCATACGTTGCCTCTTCATCTTTAAACTTTGAGGAGTTACAATCAATCCATTTAAATTGTGTACTTATCACGACTTGCATTTTGAATTGGTTTAGCTGTAATAACTTTGTAAATGCCACGATTTGTAACCAACCATTATATAACCTTTGAATCGGCATAGTTACTGATGTATTAATCACAAATGGTAAGCTTGGTTCAGAGCAATTACTTTAAACTATATGGGAAGCCTAACTCTGTAATTCTTGCAGATGTATTCTACTAGTATATTTTATTTGCATAACGTATGGTTCTTAATCAATTTAAACTATTTTAAATTCGGGGCATTCCATTTTTCGACTTTACTTTCCTTATGATAATCGAACTTAATAAAACTATGACCAGTACATAAAGAAACAAAACACTGGTTGCTAAAAGTATAAAATGACACCGAGAAAATTAGTTGGCTCAAACGCGGTTTTGAGGCCTCCATGTTCTGTCTGAAAGTCATACAAATGTCTCCTCCTCTTTCTCTTCATTCTCCTTTTTAATACCAAAATCAACTCCACTTCTCTACACCTAATCAAATTTCTAGTATTTCCATTTACAGCAGGTAAATTTAGACTGCGACAGCTACTATTACATACCCAAATCTCCCTTTTCTGGTCTCATCACACATCCATTTGCAGCTCTGATTGTTCTTTTTCCTGTGTTTACCTACATACTATACATGTTCCTCACTGTCTAGATCAAGAAAGGAAAGTAAAAACGTAATGGGTTTGTTAAAGATTCAACTTTGTTTGGGTTTGGTTGTTTGTTTGTCCCTTTTCACAGCTCTTTCTGCTGCAACTTTCATTTCAGGTTTGTTTTGAGCTTAATCTTGTTTTGTTTGACAATTGCTGTTGTAGTTTACACCTATAGTGTTTTGAACTCTTTGGTTTGGTTGATGCAGATGGTGTATTTGGATCTCAAATTGTAACTGAAAGGAGGCTTCTTCAAGCTAAGAAACGTATGTTTCTCATTCTCTCTACAAATCTGCTTTTTTTTTTTTCCTTTCCATTTTTGACATTAATTTTGTCTTTATTCTGTAACATCTTGTTTCTTTGCTTATTGTTTGATCCACATGCTGCTTGTACTTGTTTTTAGGAACTTTTAATCTTGTAAAATTTGTAAATTAGGTAACAATTAGATGACGTTTTTCCTAATTTAGTTTCCCTTTTAGATGTAGTTGGGATTGGGAATACTATGGGAGTATGAGTTGAATATCATATAAAGCCCTAAGGCTTTCCTTTAGATTTGGTTGGAAGTAAACATCATACATTGTTTAAAACATCATAGAAACTGAACAAAAGTCCCATTACAAAAATTTCCCGGAAAATTTCAAAGCGTCTATTTTTATTAAGAATGCGAAACATATCCTGAGACCGAAATTATAATCATTGGTTTTAACAAGTTTTCCTAATTGAGTCCTTGATGTTCTAAACTTGGTGATGGGATATTGTTTGTTTGTAACTACTTTACATGTTGTATTAGATTTAGTTGTACTCTTCGAGATTCATTTTTATTGTAATTTATTTCGTATATTCTTATAACCTGTTGCGTTGTCTGTAAGTGAAAATCTGCTTGTTTAATACATACCTGTTGAATTTCATTTAACCTTGAGAATTTCATTGTCCACCCAATATGGTTAAACTGGTCTTGTTATTCTGTAGCTAATGTTAAGTGTTTCCTGGCACAGAACTTTTAGAGAATTGTTTTAGAGGAGTGCAGTTGAGTTTCCTCATATTCGATAAGTAAAGTGAAATTTGGTTGGAGATGAGTCTTGATGGATTTCAATCGTGAGTTAAGTGAAATACAGAGTATGGTTGATTTTTAATTTCATTAGCTTCATTGGGCCGTAACCCATAGCTAGGCCTGATCACCGAACAAGGTGTTAGTGATTCTACCAAATGAAATCTATACCAGCGTGTGTACATGACAAGTCTTCAAGACTTGCTTTTGTTTCCAAGTAGTAGTATTTTACAAATATTTGAGCAATCTATGATCTCTCTGCAGTATCAGGTCTCAAGAGACTTTGTCTTAGCCAAATTATACACTTTTATTAGGCCTGGCTAAGCTTTTAAATTGAAGTCTACAATACAGATATGAACTATTTTTTACACAGCTTCGACATACGCTCTGCAACCTCCATGAGTCTTTAAACTTAAATGTTAAGTTACTAGTTAGTTCTACACAGCAACTACACACAGGTGTGGTAATCATCATCTTCTGTAAATATATCTGCTAACATAGAAGCTTTCTATCTTGCTGCTGTCAAAAGTACTTGAGGTTTCTCTTAAACAAAACCAAACTGTTTTACAACTAATACAAGCTACTAAATTAATCCACACAGTTCATAGTTTTTTAGTAGTAGGATAATTTATTTTCTTTGATGCATAATCTAAACATACACCCCTTGAAGTTTTGTGCAAGTACTTGTTTTTTTCGTAAGTGTAATAATTACAGATTCCATCTACAGGGGTTTATTTAATGGTTCTCATTGATGTATAAGCAAGTATTTTGTGTAATTTTCTATCTTGAAGGGAAAAGGCTTAGTGAATCCTAAAATGTAAAAGTCTAACTAGTTTCTGTTTGTTATGAACAGCTTGCCCTGTGAACTTTGAGTTCCAGAACTACACAATCATCACGAGCAGATGCAAGGGACCCCAATACCCACCCAACTTGTGCTGTCCCGCATTCATAGAGTTTGCCTGCCCATTTGCAGATGACATAAATGACCTCAGCAACGACTGTGCCACCACCATGTTCAGTTACATTAATCTCTATGGGAAATACCCACCGGGTCTGTTTGCGAGTGAGTGCCGTGACAAAAAAGAGGGGCTGGAATGCCCTGCTGAATATCCATCCGCTTCAGCATCGGAAGCAGCATCCAATAGTAACAGCGGGAGTCAGATAATACGCGGAGTATTGCCTGTGTTGATGCTCAGTTTAGTTTCTCTTGCATTGTTACAGTTTATATAAACGTTCAACATGTGATTGTTTCATTCTTTGGGCGGTTATATTTATCAAGTATGTTAATAACATACTATACTACTTCTACTTGACATTTGACAAGTTTAATTTCTTGTGTTTCCACGCCTTTGTTAATGTATGCGTTTATTATACACTTGCTTTAGCGTGAATAGACTTCTTTCCCTATCCAGAACACGCAGATTGATGAATAACCCGCCCGAAGAATGCACAGCGCCATTTCGTGCGATGTCCTCCTGTTGGCACACCCCGATCCTAGCTCAGACCTCTCTGACAATGCAGGAAGCGTTTCGCACAGCTACCTGCCTTGTTTGTGCGGCTTATTTTCCCTCGTAGTTCTTCGACATCTTTTCAATTAGTGCGGAAGTTGGGTTTTGAATCTTCACAACTTCGCTCTGTATACCAAATGTTAGAACCCTACTAATGATCGATATATCCATCACAAATCTACCCCAACTATCATGATCACGCACTAATTAAACAGAGCAAATCACCACTCTTAAGACCCATAAACATAGTAACCGAGATTGTCTCTTACCTCTTTCAAATCAATGGTGGAGTTGAATAGTTGATCAACTCACTTAGATATATCCCTGCTCCAAGTTACGTAAAAGCTTCAAGCCTTCAATTCAGTAATCATTAACGAGTTCAAAATATGGAGGCTACAAGCTTTAAATAATAAACTAACCCTAATCATAGCTTCTAATGGATAATCCTATCAAAAGCATAATAATAAAAACAAAGGTCCAAAGCATAATAAATAAATTGTAGCGCCCCAAATTTTAAAAGACGAATTATGAATAATATGATACGTGCTAGAGCGTGAGCTTTTAAAATCGACGAATTTGACTTGTTAAAATATAAAACGTTACTAGACGCATTACGCGTCAAAAGACTTGATATGCAATTCTTGATACTAAACCGTGAACTAATAAAATAATGCAGCGGAACTTTAATATCGTAAACACTTTGATACAAAACTCTAAATACATGAAACTGAAAATGGTAAAGACGCTTCGGTAAAGATCACTGCTCCGGCACGCTCCACTCCAAAAGCTCGGCTTCAAATACCTAAAATTGATATTTTAGAAAAGGGTCAGTCGTGACCACTGACTGAGCAAGCTCCATGCACGTGCCATGACCTAAAGTTCTATCTTCATGTCTTTTAAACCTTTTAATCTTTCTTAATGCAATGCAACTTAAGACTTGACTTGACTCTAAACACTTGAACTTGTTCTTCTTGAAAACTCTTTAACTTGAACTTGAACTTGAAACATCTTAAAAACATAACATGATCGCGAGCTCACTTGGCATCGTAGGTTCCTATTCTGACCCATGGTGGCTATCTGCCGGCCTCAGGTCACTTTCGTGGCCTTATCTGTTGAATAAATATAAACTGCCGGCCTCAGGACCTTGGTCCCTATCCGTTGAATAAATATAAACTGCCGGCCTCAGGATCTTGGTCCCTATCCGTTGAACATGAACTAATAATTGCGCCACAAAATACCAGGATATTTCCCTACGAGCCCCTTTTACTTATCTTGAAATCTTTGTCTTCTTAAAAGCTTATTAACATGAATGCATGTTTATAGACTCAACTCATGAATGAATGCTCTAGTGTGTGCATATACAAAATACAATACATAACATCAGTAAACATGAATTTATAATGCTTGACATCACTGTTCAGCAACTTCTTCATATCATAACAATTACAGAACAATTAGAAGTGGAGTAGTACTACTCAAACTAAGTCACACTGATCATGACAATTAAGGAGATGGAATACATCATACAATGTTAACACACTAAACCTTTATTACCAAGGAGATTCATGGTCGTCTTGTACTAGTTATAATTAGCATAGTAGATGATAATTAATGACAACTTCAAATAATCAGAATACATGCTAGTAACACAATTTACTGGTATCGGCAATTCGAAGACAACTAAATCATGATTCTATTAATCTGTAATTTCATAACAATGTCTTTAATCATGACTGGTACATAATAATTTCCAGGAAAACGTTTAGGATTGCAATTCACATAGCAATTAATCAAATATCTTAACATATGAATGATAGATGGTGCAAAATCTATAAAGGAGGTTGCAAAAACCACATAGAATAATAGCATATATGAGAATCAACAAAATAATTGTGAATGCACCCTTAAAAGGGAATTTGCCTCAATTTCATATCATAGCATAAATAACACTCAATCACACATCATACATAAACATTTGTGATGCAAGTCTTAGGGGAACTTGCCTTGAGAAAAAATATACGAAAGGAATTGAAAACGGAGTGGAAATCAGCTCTTTGTTCGACGAAAGATTCTGAATTACTGGAACATCAACAAATCAATCCGTCCGGTGAAAGTGTAGACTGATATGTTACGAATCAGCTCTCCAAAACTCAGCTCGATCCGACAGTTAACGAACCGGGAATTGAGTTTTGAACAAGACTGCGTCTGGCAGAAATTTAACGCGCGAAAAAAAGTGACTTTGTCTAAAAAATGTTTTCTTTTGAAAATCCTTTTTTTGGGACAAGGGCTAAAGATGGCCAAGTTAATATTGGGCTTAACTTTAAGGAAAAGCAGTTTTGGGAAAGATTAACGTTTCTTAACTCCGCTTAACGCTTCGTTCTAAACGCCTAAATTCAAATCTGAATTTTTACATTACATAAATAGTCTAGAGTAATAATAATAAATAAAAATAAACAAAGTGCCATTCTATCGTCTAGTCACTTTGGGTCGGTTCAGTCCCCTTGGCACCCTTAAGGACGGGAGTTGGGTCGTGGTCAAGTTCCATCAACAAGTTTGGCAATGTTGTCTGAAGAATCATTAATTTCAGTTCAGATTTGCTTAATTATTTTTTATACTAAAAATAAGTTCAGTTCTGTTATGTTCAAACGAAGATAACATAGCGTTCCTTATTTTGAGACCCCGCCTTTTAACTTTCTTCAATCATTTGCTGAATCAGTTGCCAAAATAGCCTTCTATCAAAGAATATATCCCAAACTAGCATTCTACAAAACTTATTTTCTTTTATAACCTTATTTGCCACATTAGATGCCATGTAGATAATAGAATGTCACAAAAGCCAACTTAAAATGTCATAAAATCATATAACAAAATGTATTGAAGAATATAAATCTCTCGTGAGTACATATGTTATCATTTAGTCATCAAAATATTTAAAATGTCAGTTAATTAATTATTAATCCTATGAAAATTAAGACAGATTAGTACTCATACTAATAACACTAAATCCTGCTACTAATAACGAACAGTTTGTATTAATCGACTTGAGGCTTCAAACAAACAATAAATATGAATTATAGGGTTAAATGCAAATAACCCCAAAAATTTCCTTTATAAAAAAACTCAGGAATATAAAAAAAAAATTAAAAAGGAATTAAAAGAGAAAGAGCACGGGAAATGTCTATAAAATAACACTAAACCCTCTAAGTAAGGATATTTTTTTATATTATTTTGTGTAACGAAATTTATTGGTTTCCATGTCCATTTTTCTAAATATATTGTGTTTTTGCTGGATAAATAGGTTGTCATAAATGATTTTATGCTAAACATAAACCATTATATGCTAAATATAGACAATTTATTGTAAAATACCAACATGTTTGAATTGGTATTGGAACTTTATATTGAGCTGTTGTAGAGTTTTTTAGAAAAATTCACGGATCGACCCGGCCCAACAGGTCAACCCGGAAAAAAAAATTACGTTGTCAGGTTTTAATGTAAATTTCTTATGTTTGTCTCGTGTGGAGAACTTTCAGAACTCTCCAATCTAGAGGGGTGACACCGTGACGGACTCTATATTTGGGATGGAAGGATATGATTTTTCTATTCTTTAATTTTTCTTTGAATTTTACAATAGTGGGGACGTTTCCGAGAAGAATATATACTGGACATGAACTATACAATGAATCAAATTCAATGCAACAATTAAATTGCTAAAAATTGTCAGATGGAAGCAATTTGGCAACATGAATTCTACTTGCAGGATTACAATTTAGAACAGGTCTATGTTACTGTACAAGTCAAGTAGTCAACATCCATGATTTCACGTGTACCTGCATTGTAAGCAAACAATTACCAGTATATTAAGAGGTGGATCTATTTTTCTTATTTACATTCTTACCAATTGCATTTTCATGAATTTCTGCTAGTTTGTCTTGCATGACTCAGTATTTTTTATACCGGAGTCAGGAGCAAACCCAGGATTTCAACTTCAGGGAGGCAAAATTATATATATAAGGTTTTTCCGAGAGTTGGAGTCGAAATCCAAAATTTTACATAAAAAAAAATTTCAAAATTTAAGGAGCGGCCGAACGCAACCCCCCCCCCCCCCCCCAAGGTCCACCCCTGTCTGGAATAGTATCTTTTATGTCGACCAGTAATCACTTACTCCCTCCTATTTTTTTATATAAAATGTTTTGGGTATTTCACACAAATTAAGACAAATCTCTCTTCATCAATAGTCTTGGTAAATGATTAGAACAAAAAATGTTAGTATCTTTAACAAATAAATTCACCAATAAAAAATGAGGAATGTGCTTAGCTTTTGTAGTGTTCAAGACAAAATAAATGAAAAACAATAAAATCAATGAGTTTGATGCCTAATAAATTGTGAAAACACGAAATTACGTAGCAGAATCGGCTAAAACATCTTATATTTGTCAAATGGAAAATAACCAAACATCTGACTATAATTTTAAATTCGGTGGTCGCATTTTAGTATTTACTTTCTATTCTAGCGTGAAGTTTATGTTCTGTAATTTGTATTATTCAAAATGAGAGCATGCAATAAAATAACATGCAGTAGTAATAATTATATATCATGGAGTTTTTATAAACCAATAAGTCCCCTAATAAATCCTACTATTATTCTAGCATAATTTCGAATTAGAGGGCTGCAGCATGAATAATAAATATGGCAGGGATTATGAGAATGAGAAAGCAAGCCAAGCAAGCAGCGCCATGTGCATATTTAATTTACAGCAGGAAGTTAATATGGCAGATGCCTATATGTGTAAATGAAACGAACGTTCGTGAAAATTTCGCGAAAAATTTCAGTCAACGTTCAGTTCGTGTTCGAGTTTGACCTAACTTAACAGTTCGCGAACATGTTCGTTAATAAACGAAGACGAACACGAACATATAATTTATTGTTCGGTAGTTCGCGAACTGTTCGTGAACAAATTATATCTATAATAATTTTATTTTATTTTATATATGGAGTATAATATTTTCTAACCTAATCTATCATTTCCATTCTCCACATAAGTTATAATACTCACGCCGTCCAAAATTCATTTACCCGCAGGCCTGGACACCGATTTTAAGATAAAAGTAAATAAAGTGGAAAAGATGGTAGTAAAGTAGGAAATATGTTGAATAAAGTAGGAGAGGTAGTGAAGAAAGTATGAGAGAGATTAAATAAATTAGCATAGATATTTTCTATTAAAGAAATAATAAGTTTAAATTGGGACTTGCCAAAATGAAATGCATGAAGTTGAATTTGAAATGGTGGGAGTATTTTCTAACCTAACCTACACAAAACCTATAATAGTTCGCGAACTATTGATGAACATGTTGAAACCTTAACGAACTGAACATGAACAAGTTTTGAGATGTTCGACGAACACGAACACGAACATGACATATATTAACGAACAAACGTTCGTTAAGGTCAATGTCCAGTTCGTTCGGTTCGAAATACATCCCTACAACAGTCACTTAATGGCCTAAGTAGACTTGGTAGTGAACTTGAGTCTTTCTAGTCTTTGGAAATATGTTTTTTTTTGGAAATTATAGTAACCTTAATCATCAATGCTAATACCCCCTACCCCGGTCCATTAAAATCTTCTCAATGAACTAATTTCTCTTAGTTTAAGGGTAATGAATTAAATATTAGTTTATGAGTGGTAGTATATTAATCTGAAGCTATGTGGCTCAAAGCTTCAGATTGTGAGGAGGTTGTGGGTGATCTATGGGATTTGGGAGTTGATTTGTTGGGTAATCAGGATTCGTGCCGGATTGGTCTTGCGAATTGGGATAAGTGAAGTTTGGGCCAGTGAAGAGAAAGATACATCAACTTAAGGAAGTCTTGAATTCTCTGAAGTCACAGCCATATACGGTTGAAGTTAAGAAAAAAGAAATAGAGACTAGGGCAGCTTTGGAGGAAGAATTGGATCGAGAGGAACTTCTTTGGAAGCAGCGAGCTAAGACATAGTGGCTAGCGGATGGGGACCAGAATACTAGATTTTTCCATTCACAAGCTACTAAGTGGGCAAATCGGAATGAAATTACTGGGCTACAAGATCAAGATGGGGTTATGCGCACTGATCTGACGGGTCTAACTAAGATTGTGAATGAGTATTTTGGGAATATTTTTAAGTACTGAACAGGAAATTGAGGATGTCGTGGGAGTGCTGGAACCGAGAGTGGATCGTGCTATCAACCAGGAGCTCAGCCATGTGTTCTCTCCAGAAGAGGTAAAACGAGCACTTTTCGATATGTTTCCACTTAAATCCCCCGGCCCTGATGGTATGCCTGCCCTTTTTATCAGCGTTTTTGTCGTTTAGTTGGTAAAAATGTGGTTGATTGCGCTCTGTTATTTTTAAATCAGCATGTCCTTGATCCCCGTTTGAATTTTACCCATATTGTACTTATTCCAAAATGTCAAACACCAGAGAAGATCACCCAATACCGTCCCATTAGTTTGAGCAATGTAATGTTTAAAATTGTTTCTAAGGCAATTGCCAACAGACTCAAACCCCGTATGAACACCATCATTTCCGAAACCCAATCAGCCTTTGTGTCTGGCAGACTTATTACTGATAATGTGCTTGTCTCTTACAAAGTTAATCATTTTTTAAAACAAAAAACAAAGGGTGAAAATGGTTTTATGGCTTTGAAACTTGACATGAGTAAGGCATATGATCGGGTAGAGTGGCCTTTTCTAAAAAGAGTGTTAGAGAGATTAGGCTTTGAGTCTCGTTTATCGAACTCATTATGCTTTGTGTGCGGACTGTTTCCTACTCTGTTCTTTTGAATGGGAATCAACTTGACCCTATCCAGCCGGAGAGGGGGATCCGACAAGGGATCCCCTTTCACCTTACTTATTTCTTTTCTGTACGGAAGCATTTAGTGCTCTAATTAAGTATGATGTTGATAGGGAGGTTTTACGTGGGGTAGTTGTGACACCGTGTGCTCCTAGGATCTCTCACTTGTTATTTACGGATGATACCCTTTTATTTTGTCAGGCTATTTCTGAGGCGGCCATGAAAATTAGTAACATTCTTATCCGGTATAGTCTTGCTCCGGGCCAGGATTTAATTTGGATAAGTCTACTGTCGTGTTTAGCCGTAATGTGGGTCCTGAGCTGGTAGATGTAATACGGGGTGTCCTTCCTATTAGGGTGGTGGAGAAGCACGAAAAATACTTAGGTTTACCTACCGAAATGGGGAGATCTAAGAGAGAAGTCTTTGGTTGGCTTAGGGATAGAGTCTGGAATAAAGTCCAAAGTTTTGGGAATAAGTTCCTGTCTAAAGCCGGCAAAGAAGTTTTAATTAAAGCTGTGATTCAAGCCATACCTACTTATGTGGGGGTGTTTTAAGTTACCGGATTACCTTCTCCATGAAATTGAGTCCATTATTGCGAGGTTTTGGTGGGGAAACGGGAACGAGGCCAAAATTCATTGGGTTAAGTTGCATTCTCTTTGTGATAGTAAAAAAAGTGGGGGAATGGGTTTTCGTGATCTTTGTTGTTTTAATTTGGCTATGCTAGGGAAACAAGTTTGGAGAATTATTCAAAATCCTTACTACCTCCGTCCCGCAGAACTTCATACACTTGCCATTTTTTAGCTGTCCCACAGAATTTCATACATTACCAAAAAAGAAAGTTACCCCACACCCAACAAATAATAAACAATCTCAACTTTACACTCAAATTACACCTTTTGCCACTAAGGCTTCATTTGGTTTGAGGAAAAATGGGGGAAAATAAAAAAAAAATAGGGGAAAATAAGATTTTCCTGAAAAATGTGAGGGAAAAACAATTTTCCTTATTTTGTGGAGATAGGTGTATTTTGTATAGATTTTGATGAATTTTCCAGGATTTCATGAGAACTACCAAATGGTGGAAAATAATATTTTCCTCTATTTTTTTTTCTTTTCCCCCATTTCCCCTCAAACAAAATGAAGCCTAAAAGTACATTTTTTTTCTTCACATTTTCTATATTTTATCATTACTTTAACTTTTCGCATAAAACTGCGCACTAAACCTAATGTATGAAGTTCTCCGGTACAGAGTGAGTATTTATTACTTAGTAGAGTCTTAAAGGCGAAATACTTCCCTCATTCTGATATTTTTCATGCTACCCCTAATGGTTCTTTTACTTAGAAAAGTATTTTTGGGGAGATTGGTCTTATTAAAACAGGGGTACGGTGGAGAATTGGAAACGGTAACTCAGTGAAGATCTGGCAAGATAAATGGATTGTATGACTCCTATCACGCCGGATTTACTGGATATTGGGGCTACTGTTGATTCCCACATTCAGTCTGATTCGGGTCAATGGGATGAAAATATTGTCCGGTCCTTGTTTTGGGATGATGATGTAGACGTTATTTTGCAGACTCCTTTGAGTCCTGGTGTTGCTGATTTGCGAATTTGGCATTTCACCAAGTCTGGATATTACTCAGTCCGGTCAGGTTATTTTTTGGCAAGAGATCTGCAGATTCGTGATTATAGGAATCGAAATGGTCAGTCTAGCACTTCAGTGTGTGATACGTGGGATTGGGTGTGGAAACTCAGGATTCCTAACAAAGTTAAAATTGTTCTTTGGAGGGTGGTTCTTAAGAATTCACTTCCAGTTCTTCTTTCTTTACAGCGTAGAGGGATTGATGTTAATGTTGAGTGTCCGGTTTGTCGTGGCGGAAATGAATCTATCTTACATATCTTGAAGGACTGCCATTTTGCTAGAGTTTTTTGGGCTGTTGCTAATTTTCCTTGTATGCCTATTTATCCTGATGCAGCTGGCCCTTGGGAGTGGATATCTCATATCCGCAATCTTGTTACAGCAGAGGAGTTCGACTTCTTTGTGTGCTCTTGCTGGAGTTTGTGGAGTAATCGGATTAAGGTGGTACATGAGAATCGACATTATATTATGATCCTAAGGAGTCCGTGGAGTTCGTTCGCAGGTACCTGGAGCAATTCAGAACAGCAAGAGCTTGGTTCCATCCTCCAAGGCCGCCTGATCCTGATGAGCAGTGGAAACCACCACCCACTGGCTGCTTTAAAGCAAACTTCGATGCCTCTGTTTGTCGTCGGATTTCAGGGGCTGGGCTGGGCGTACTGCTCCGGGGAGAGAATGGCGAGGTCATTGCGTAGGAGCGGAAGAAACATCCACACATTCGATGTCCAGAATACGCGGAAGCATGTGCAGCTCTAGTTGCAATTAAACTTGCAAAAAGGCTAAATTTGCAGCATCTCATACTTGAAGGTGATTGCTTGAGTGTTATTAATCAACTACAACAGGCCTCCACTTCCTTTTCCTCTATTCACTACAAGAATACTGGGCTAAAACGATGAAAAGTTAGATTTGGATCGGTCGCTATATGGGCGACGGATTTTATTAATCCGTCGTCCGGTGTTTGACTTTAAAAAAAAAAATTAAATATTAACGACTGATAAATTATCCGTCGTTAATATTTATATGTAAAAAAAAAATGACGACGGATAAGTTATCCGTCGTCCCGTATAGCGACGGATCTGTTAGAATATGTTTAGGATTATGTTGGTAATTAGAAGTATAAGTTGATTAGGATTCCTTATTGATATCTAACTATACACTATTATATATATATGAGATTGATTAATGAGAATCAGGAGGGAAAATAATTCTTTCATGGTATCAGAGCCATGTAAGTCTCCAACGAGCATTGGTCCTGCCTCTCCTCTTTTCTTTCTTCCGCCCTAAAATTTCTCTGATTTTTTTCCCTCAATGCAATCAATCTGATTGCCCTTGCCATTCTCTCTTTCTTCTCTTTTCTTCTCTTTCTCCTTATCTCTCCAGCGCCTCCACGCGTGCTCCCCTTCCTCCTCCAGCCGCTGCCCCCCACGGGGACCCTAGCGCCGCCGCCTCTTCTCCGGCCTCCTACTACGTTCACCTCCCAAGCCGCATCAACGGCTTCCACTGTTCCGGCTGCCTCTCTCAAGCACTCTTGCGCATCTCTTCTCCTCCACGCTGCTGGGCCGCTCTCTTCTCCGGTGGTCAATTCCTCTGGCCAGGTCTTCCTCCTTTGATTACGCAGCGGATTTCTCTTCTTCTTATGCGGTTGAGCCTCTCTCTTCTCCCGCAGCTCTACTGCTGCGTTTTCTCCACGCGCTGTCGCCTTCCACGAGCAATTTGCTTTTTCTTCTTCTTTCTTCCCAGAACAACAGCTGATTTCGACAGCACGTTTGGAAAGGTTCATATACTTGGAATCCGATCTCCACCGTCCACAATGTAGATTCGTGTGTTAGCTACCTGTGGTCAAATTCTCAGGACGATCCAACGGCTGAGCTGGCGGGAAACGCCATTTTCCTACGACTGTGCTGTGCAGTTTACTACATACGAAAATTATTTCCTTTCTTCTTTCTTGGCTACAGCAATGGCGCCCATAGTTGTCTCTGTGCCGCCTCCATGATTCTGCCCAGCCTCTCTGGTCATCAACCTCTTCTGCTCAAGTTGTTGTTGGATCTTCGTCAGCCTCTGTGTGGTCTTATATCCTCTCTACCTATTCTGGGTGTCTCTCTATATGTCTGCTCTGGGTGCTTAAGTTCTTTCTTCTTCCGTTGTCATCTCGACTTCTTTGTCCCATCTCGTTCTTCTCCTCTCCTAACTTTCCCGTCTCGTGTGGCGCCTCTCCCAGATTATGTCGCCATGACTTCGGGTACCTCGCCTGAGGTTACGACCTCCTTCCACCTGACTTTTGCAGACTCGAGCACTTCAGTGGGGTTGGGTACCAATGGATCCTCCTTGTCCATACCCGACTGCCCCTTGGTATCGCCCACCGTCCGGTCAATCTCACCAAGCTGGTCTTATTGGATCTCACCCACAGCAAGCCCATACATTTTGCCTCGCCTGCTCTCATACAACATCAACATAGCACGTCATGGATGAAATCTGCTGATTCTTACCTATGAGTCGACTTTTCACCAAAGGACTTCCACAAGTTCAGTTTGACGTTTTTGGGGACAGTCTCAACGTACATCAACCTCCCGTTTCGACTGAGGGGGAGTGTTAGAATATGTTTAGGGTTATGTTGGTAATTAGAAGTATAGGTTGATTTGGATTCCTTATTGATATCTAACTATACACTATTGTATATATATGAGATTGATTAATGAGAATCAGGGGGAAAATAATTCCTTCAGGATCGGCCTTTTGGGCCGACGGATACGTGTCCGTCGTCCCAGAAAGGTTTTAATCGGATCTTGGCTGAAGCAGAAGCCATTTTCGCCATTTTTCTCCTTCATTTTTCTTCCTTTCTCCTCCGTCAAATTCGGCCATTTGTTGTCGATTCTTCCCAATCTTGGTGTCAATTCGAAGATCGTTGGACGAGGAGCTCGTTTCTTCCTTCAATTTCAAATTTCATCCGCTATTTTCTTCGGAATCAAAGATTACTTCTAAACCCTAACTTTTGAAAAATTGGGATTTTTTTGATTTTTGACTACTTATTCTCAATTGTATGTTTATATGAAGTATGTAGTAGCTTGTTTAGTTAATTTGATCAATTATATGTAATTTGATATGTATATGTAATTTGATTAATTTGATTTGTATATGTAATTTGATAGTTAGTTTAGTTAATTTGATATGAATGTATGTAGTAATTCAATATGTATGTATGTTAATTCGATAAGTATGTATGTAGTGAAGTATGTATGTTAATTAAGTATGTATGTAGTTAGTTTAGTTAGTTTAGTTAATTTGATATGTATGTTAAGTATGTATGTAGTAATTTGATATGCATGTGTAATTTGATATGTATGTTAAGTATGTATGTAGTTAGTTTAGTTAATATGATATGTATGTATGTAGTAGTTTTGGTTGATTTGATAAATTCGTATATGTACTAAATTACGAGGATGTAGTTAAGTGTTTTGAGCGACGGATAATATGTTAATTATATTAACGTGTAATTTATAATTTATAACTCGTAGTAGTAAAACACTTAATAAATTTTGTAACATATCGAACACTTAATAATTAATTTATAAGGAACGTATAATAATTAACAATTAATCTCTACAATCTTCTTATCCGAATTGGAATCGATCTAATAAATTAAATACGATCTAATCAATTGGAACAAGTTAAAAAAGTATACAATGAATTCCGACCGTTCATGGATGTACGATCGTACGGCGGTAAATGACAGAATTTCTATGAGTTTTGTAGAAGGGGTTAAAGGTTTCATCCCGTTTGCCATGGGACGTCCGGCTTAACCTGGGGTTGATAAAGTGTCCTTACATTGGAAACTCAGAGAAACAAGCAATTTATGACTCCTACAGCAGTATTCGAGCACTTGCGACGTTATGGATTCATGCCTGAGTATCATGTATGGATTCATCACGGTGAGGAAGCACCATCCATGGCATACCTCCAATGGAGGGAGAGGCGGGGTTTGGGGCCGCCTATTGAATGCCTTTCTACTTGTCGGAACATGTGCATGGTGTATTGGGAGGAGGATGTAGATCTGTTGGAATGCAAGTTCTGTGGTAGGGAGCGTCACAAGTGATGAGGAGGGGGCTGCAAGAGAAAGAATCATTTGATAATCCGTTTTGTCTCTAGGCTTGTATAACTAGTAATCATTAGTTGATATATGCAACCAAACATTATGGTAAAATTGAAGCTAATGTAACTTATATTATGTAATGCCGAACCAAGTATGAACCAAAAGGTGAAATGGTTGATGTGAACCAAAAGAAGAGGTACCGAACCAAGTATGAACCATTTATTCTGGCGACTCAAGCACGACAAGTGGTGTTTCTTGAATATCCAAGCAGGAAACGCGATAAGGCGGAATGGTTAGCTGCGGTACCTATTCGTGCTCACTCGAAAGTGGAGTACATTGAGAAAGACGACTCAATTACCAATTCGTACCAACAAGAGGATGTCGATAAACAAGCAGAAAATTCCATAGAAGCAGATGATGAGTTGTTTGATCTGCACGAGGACCAATATGTAGACTTAGAGGACGGCGATAACAGTATATTATGTGTATTATAACTAGTTAGTAGTTGATAACACTTGAGTAATTATATGTGTTATTATAATTTGTTCTGTATTATAACTCGTACTAACACATTTTATTGTATTTGTTACATGTTTTTGCAGATGCCGCGACAGAGACCACGATTTATCCCACACACGCATGACCGCATGATAGTCTTTGGGTCGGGGATGTCGAGGACAGGAGGGCTCGGTAGTCAGGCGATGAGTCTCGGATTCTGAGACCCCCTAGCAGAGAGAGCAATGGGCTCTACCAGTCAGCCCAGACACATACTGGAGGGCGACCATGTTGATTGTCCCTACCTCGTGTTCGATCCACTGAATCCCAACGTCACGTGGGACGGCTTGCTTGTGATTTTTCGTGCTGGTCCTGCCAAGTAAGTATTATACATTCTTCTTAAATATGTAAAACATAACTTATGATAGTTGACAAGTATAAATTGTTGTACTAAAGTAATATATATTCGTTTCTTGTATCTTATACATTAACAACAGTTTATGGCCTCGGGAGGTGCACAACAAACTAGGTGACATCTTCTGGAGCAGGAGAGAGCCACCGGGGCAGGGTGGTGAGTGTTGGAGCCGAATCTCGGACCGCATGAGGGTCGAGTACTTCGATGAGCTAAGGGTAAGTTAAAATATGACATTCCTTTATTTGTAATTATAATCGTTTTAATATGAGTGGTATGTTAGCCACTGTATGTGAGTGGTATGTTAGCCACTTTATTTGGGTGATATGTTAGTCACCATTGTATTAGTAAAATTTAGGACAATGTGAGTGGTATGTTAGCCACTATATGTGAGTGGTATGTTAGCCACTTTGTTTGGGTGATATGTTAGTCACCATATCTGTTATGTTGTTGTATCTTATTAAATTGATGTAACATGGTGACGTTATATATGTATTGACTTTGGATGTTGTATGGAATTGGGAATGTAGAAGGAGTACTTCATTCCCAGCAGGTTGATCCCACAGATCTGGCGTGTTTACGAGACTGTGGGATCTAAAGCTATGAGGATATGGTCTGCTTGGAAGGCCATTCGGGATCGGGGTGGCCCAATGCCTCCACAGGTTGATGCAGCGGAGTGGGCCCTTTGGGATGCCTACTGGCGCCGAACTGATGTCCAGGCAGATGCTACATCAATGTAGCAATCAAGGCGTCTCGATGCGGGGAAGGGCCGTTCACCACCTTGGAAGGCGATCTACTCTCACTGATTATTACCAATCGGTATGTATATATATGTTTTTTTTCAATCTAGCATTACGTGTATGTATTGTGTCTCTGATTACTTGTGAGATGATAAATTGTTAACTATATATGTTGTTCAGATCTCATGGGGGGAGGTGACATCCAAGTATGACATCTTCAAGAAGGCCAAGCAGATGGGTATGGACCGAATTCGCCGCCTCGCTATCATGATATGTTTATGTTGCTTAAAGTTCATATTTGTACACTATTACAAGTTATTTTTGAAAAACAGTAACTGATCATGATATTTGCTATTTACGATTTCAGGCTGAGGTTGATCCTCAGGTGGCGAGGCAGGAGAAAGAGACGGGTGATGTGTTGTCAACTGAACAAGTTGACAACATCTTCCTAGAGGTCAACAAACCGGACAAAGAAGGCGAATATATGGACTCGGGAGCCTCGGTTTGAGCTTAGCTAGTCCGGTGCTCCTCATCATCATCCCAAGATCTAGACGTCCGGTTTACAGACCGTGTCTCGGAATTAGTGCAGTGCGTGTCCGGAAAAGTTGCGCCTAACTCAAGAGATGGAGCGCACGATGGAGCGATTCATGTCCCGATTCTGATGGAGGCGATTCATGTCCGGTTCGCCACCCCCCCGTCTGGTAGCTAGTTATGTATATGTACGTTCGGATTTATTATATTTACACTTGTTCGGATAATTTCTCCTGCTCCGGATATTACTTTTTTTATTTATCATTTATTGAAATATTTTCCGTATTATTGATTTATTATCGAACATTATATTGATTAAATAGGTGAACTACGAAAAACAGGGATTAATATGAAATAAATAGTGACGGATTAACAGTGACGGAATAAATAGTGACGGATTTTCAGATTCCGACACTAATTCCAATAATATATTGGGCGATGGATAGATACTCCGTCGTCCCATCTAATCTATCCGTCGTTATATTTGGTGACGGATAGAATCTATCCGTCGCCAATAATCGATTTAAAAAAAATAAAATAAAAAGTCAAATAAGATAATCCGTCGTCCAATTCGTCGCGAATTGGACGACGGATTATCTATCCGTCGTCAAAGACCCAGTGGGGCGACGGAATTACTATCCGTCGCCCGATCCGTCGTCCCAACTGGGGCGGGACGACGGATCGCTGGTCTGTAGCGACGGATATATATCCGTCGCTACAGACCAGTTTTTTTTGTAGTGATTGGCGGCATCATTTCAGAGATCAAGATTTTTAGTTCTTCTTTTGTGTCCTTACATTTCAGTTTCGTTCGCAGAAATAGCAATAAAGCTGCTCATATGCTAGCTCAGAACATTATTAGCGATAGCTCTGGTTTGGATGATCTGCCTTTTGCTTGGCCTGATGTAACCTGACATTTCTTTTTGGTTAAAGTAATACATGTTATTTCTAAAAAAAAAAAAAAAGTGGTTGTATATCGATAAAGTTGTAAGTGGGTGATAAAGTAATAGAAAGGGTGAATAAAATGATGATAAAATAGGAAATAGAAATAATAAAAAATTAATTAGTGGAATAAAAACATTCTTTTTTTGGGTTGGAGAGTTTCTAACGAACCCAAAAAATGAAAGTTATGAAGTTTTTAATGAAACAGACGGAGTAATTATCAAGTCTACATTATTACACAAAGTCTTACGAAAGAACAAGTATATACAGAGACTATAAAGACAGACTTGTTTGCAATTTATCATACTTATTTGCTTTTTTTGCGGGTCGTTGGGTCGGGTCAATTCATTTTGCGGGTCTTTGGGTCTGGTCGGTCCATTTCCGTGGGTCTTTGAGTCGGGTCGATTCATTTTCGCGAGTCAATTTACCAGCCTTGGATACAAATATTACTTAAATAGTTAAGAACATTACTTAAATAGATAAGAACATTGTATAGATTATACTAGATAGGTAAGAATATTACTTAAATAGATAAAAATATTTGGAGATTCAAGAACATATAATAACACTAATATCATATTCAATTACTCAGTTGATGTCCTTGGTTAATTGATAAGTTTTCGTCTTAACTAAATAATGTTCATGATTATTCATGTAAGGTTTCTACTTAACTCAGCAATATTGTTACAAACATTACTTAAATAATAAGAACATACTTTAAATAGATAAAAACATTGTGTAAATACTTAAAATGTCGATTATGATAACGTTGTAGAAATTCCTAAAAATATTAATGTCATATTCAATTACATCATGTCATATTCACTGTTTTTTATAGCATTTGCTCGTTTGGAGATTTGTTTCCAAACTCAGGAGTGATAGGCCCTTTTCGCTCGAATTTGTTCCCAATCATTTGTCTCTTTCTGCCTTTCGTTTTCGTGTAGTCAGGGTCAAGGACAATTTCTGTGAATTTCGTTGTTTTTACTTGTTGTACTTGTTGTCAGCATTGACATAATTGATGAAGTATTTGTCTCTGAATTGATGAAGTATTTATCACTTGAGACATTGAACATATATTAAAAAACACTAATGATATATGTAGTTTATAACATTACTAATTTAAATCATAACACTAAAGTAATAGTACTTAACACCTTATATATTGTGAGCAAATCACGTTGATATCCATCTTCCAATATTCTTCTAGCTACCATATTTCATTCTCAGTCGAGTTTTTCAAACGTAGTATCCGGTCCCAAATATGACGTTGATGAGAATATTACTGTTAAACTAAGGAACATAGGCTATATAAGTGAGAACATTGACGATACAAGCAATAACATTACAACATTTACAATATCATGTATCATTGAAAACATTACAAACATCAATAGAAACATTACATGCATAATTCGAAACCTTACACGCATTATTAATAACATTACATGTATTTGTATACACAAATACTCTATTTAAGTTGTACATCATCTATTCATCCATATCATATCACTTATAACATGTACATAAGCCACAACATTATACATATTAGTTAGAACATTTGAACAATTCTCTATGCGATTTCTTCAAATCTGTTTCCAAATTTCAACTAAAATTGTTAAAATAAAACCATTGATCAATTAATATTTGAATTAATTAAAACATTGTTGAAACATACATACGAGCATATTTTGAGTAGATCGGTGGATAAACAACCATATCGTAGTAGAAACACCAATTTCAAGCATATTTTCATGTACTCTGTTTAGTTGAACATCCTATATATTAGCTAGAACACTACAGGAAAAGGCTAAAACATCACACATATTAGCTAGAACATTTGAAAAAACAAATGACACGATTTTCAGATCTAAATTGAAATTTCAACTCCAATTGTTAAAAAAAAACCATTCATCAATTAATTTTTCATGTAAATCAGACCGAATAAACATCAATAACATATAAACTAGGTTACATAAGCCAAATCAGATGTTTGAGATGATTCCGAGCTTGATTTCATTGTTTCCGGTGAGATTCCGGCCGATCTCGGGTGAAAATGCAAGAGGTTTTTGTTTGGATGAGGAGAATGTTGATTTTCAGGTTTTTGGATTTATGAGATTATGATTTTGGAGGTTGGATATTTAGTATATATTTTTTACCCATTATTTAATGACCCAGTTGCTGGCTTGGTTGAGTTGAGGTGTTTTAATAGTTAGCTTTTGATTTGGGATAATTTTATAATTATTGAAAATTAATCGCTTAGGTCTCTCTTAGCTTGGTCTTTTAGAAGACTCTCTCACATTATTACAATACTAAAACGTGAGAACACGCTACGCGTGTTATTGTGGCATTTAGTTACAAATAATAGAAAAATTATATGAAGGCAAGTACTATCGTTGTTTATGATAATGAATTGTTTGTTTTCGAGTTATATTAATTAGGCTTTAGGTTAGTACGAATTGATCTGTTTCAATTTAATTAAAGAAGATGGAGAAGAAATATTAGTTATCGTTGTTGTTGTTTTTCCTTTTCTTATGATGAATTGATTTTGTTGGGGTTGAATTAGGGATTCGAATTTAAATGGAGGAGACATATTGAGTTTTTTTTTATGATGAACCGATTCTGTTGGGGTTGATTTAGGGCTTGGAATTTAAATGCTGAAGACAAATTGAGTTTTTTTGAAGGATGAATTGATTTTGTTGGAGTTTCATTAGGGCTTAGAATTAGAATGAATAATACATATTGATTTTTTGTAATTAAAGTCTAATTTACATATATATTACAAATGGGTCCAATATTTTAATTTAAATTAAATACTCAATTGCACAACTTCAATTGTTGTCCACTTATATATATGTATGTATGTATGTATGTATGTATGTATGTACACACACTTAGAAATAGCATATTATGAAGATTCACATTATATGTTTTGCTAAAATTAACACTATCATAATATACGTTCTTATATATTTACAAGTTAGTACTATATTTAATTTATATTTAATTCCATATCAGTTGATTAGTTACACAAGATTTCCTCTGAAACAGAAAAATGAAAAGGAAGAGAAAAGAAATGTCCTGGCACTGACGTAAAAGTTTGATAGATGGACGTCACTTGTATTTGCAAATGATGAACCAGAGGGTAAAATGGTTAACATATTACTAATTTGGTAGTAAAGTAAAACCTCAATAAATTAATAACCTCGATAAAACTAATAATTTGTCTTTTGTCCGGTCCAACTTGGGACCGGTATAAATTTGGACCCCAATCAATAAAATAATAAGATAATTTTCTTTTAAAATCCCAATGTATATATATTGATTCCAACGAAACTATAAATTAATAATTATTAAAAAAATTCATATATATTTGTGCTATCTACTTGAAAGTTCTAATACTGTTTAGTAAAAACTGAGTCTATAGTCACTTATTTTTTTGTTGAACTTCAAATCTATATTTAATTCATCTCTAAATCTCCTCTATTGCACTAGAGAGATGTGGCGATGTCTTCTCGTACTGCAACAAAAAGTTTTGAAGAGTTGTTGTCGCTTGCAATGCTTATTTCCGAGTGACTGGTTGCAAAGCCATTGAATCATCCTCAGCTTCATCATCTATCGGATTTTGATGGTATCCGCCATTATTTCTTCTATGCTCTGAACATCGTAACATTCATTGTTTCACTGGAAAAATCTAGCAATTGATTCACGTCCATTTTGTGTCAGTAATGCTTACTAGTAATCAAGTTCTCAAGCTCACTAATGTCTTCTTCATAATTTGTATCATTTAAACCACTTGAGTCGTTTTGATTCGTCGAACGAATTTTGTAGTGTTGAAAGCAATTTGCTATGGCCTCTTGTTGCACATTCACTGTCAAGCTGAGATGGCCAAATTGATAGCATCTAAAACATTTATCTTTTCGGGAGATAGTGATAGTACATTTTAAAGGCTCTTATGATCAATTATGCATATACGTAAAACCTCTTTAGAAAATATCCCGGTCCCGGTTGACATGAAAATGTTATCCCTCAATTATGCATATACGTAAAACCTCTTTAAATTAATAAATTATTAATTAATCGATTATATAATATCTCACTAAATTAATAAAATATCCCGGTCCCAACATTATTACTTTATAGAGGTTTTACTGTATATGCTTTTTAATAAAATTTCTAGTGAACGACATATAAGATTTAATACCTACTCCCACAAACCATATAGAACATCTAAATGGAGATACAATATGTTGTGTAATATGGTAATGGATTAAATACATAATAATCCCGTAATTGATAGAGAATGGCTCCTTGAAAAAAAATCTCATTGAATTGCATGTCCCATTCACAATTTAATGGCCTAAGTAGACTTGGACACTTTCTAGTCTTTAAAAATTAAAACATGATTTGTTTTTTCCTTTTGGAAATTATTGTAACAATGCTAATAATTATCAAGTAGTACAATATATATAAATCAATCATATTCTAAAATGTCTACTACTTATTAAAAGAATACCTTCAAGCCTTTCCGAATGGAGCCTGTTCATGCTAAATTGTCTATTCATTTCATACTCATTTCTATACTATCCCTTCACTTGACATGCTGTTGTGCTACTGCTGATCGTGGCATGACCTGTCACGAAAACGAGAAACAAGCGCTTTTGAGATTCCAGCACTCCTCCGATATTTATTCCGTCCTTTCTTGGAACGCTGAGGTTGATTGCTGCAGTTGGGAAGGTGTGGTCTGTAACAACAACACCGGTCATGTTGTTGAGCTCAATCTCCAATTTGTAGGCTTAACTGGAGAATTAGATGATCATTTCTTGCTCAACCTCACACATCTCACAAGTCTTGACCTGAGCGACAATTCCTTCCAAGGTGCCCTTCCACGTGCTGCCAACATCACAAAGCTTCAATATTTTAACATCTCCTCCAATTATTTCAACTCGACCATACCCGATTGGCTCTACGAGTGCAAGCATCTTGAGCATCTTGATCTGAGATTCAATGGCTTCCAAGGTCCAATTTCTAATTCTGTCGGAAATCTAACTTCTCTCAACTACCTTGATTTATCTGAAAATATGCTTTCGGGAGAAATACCAAACAGTATTGGAAAACTCTGCGTGGAATCTCTGTACTTATCTTATAATAAGTTGGGGGGAGATATATCCAATGGGTTTGCTAATATGTCAGCTTGCTTCCTACAATCTTTAGAAGAACTTGTTCTCAGTGACAATCAACTTTCTGGTAATATCACATACCTTCCCTTTGGAGAATTTAAACGTCTCACATATCTTCGTCTCTCAAACAATAAATTATCTGGCCCACTCCCAAGCAATCTGGGAAAGTTTGTGTCTCTAATTATTTTATACCTGTCGGATAACAAATTCACCGGGAACCTTCCAGAGAGTATGGGACAATTGTTTAACTTGAAGAGCTTTGACATACGTAACAACATGCTTGAAGGGAACCTTCCAGAGAGTATGGGCCAATTGTTTAACTTGAAGAGCTTTTACATAGGTAACAACATGCTAGAAGGGATTGTGACTGAAACCCACTTTGCTAATCTCACAAATTTGAATTATTTCGTTGCATCGGGAAATCATCTGACTCTTAATGTCAGTGACAACTGGATCCCGAATTTCAGTCTTTCTGATCTTGGACTGGGGTCATGGAACTTGGGAGCCGGGGGTCGAATTCCAGAGTGGATCCACAAACAAAAATCCATTAGTGTTTCACTCGACCTATCCAACACTGGGATTGTAGATCAAATTCCAAGTTGGTTCTTGGGGTTTGACATTCTGAACCTCTCCAACAATTCATTCTCAGGAAGTTTACATGAATTACTCTGTGTCAGCAACTCAAATGAAACTTTCTCTGAGCTTTACTATCTTAATTTAGAGGGAAATCTGTTGTCTGGAGAATTTCCAGATTGCTTCATGAAATATCACAAGTTAGAAGTTTTGAATTTGGGAAATAACAATATCTCAGGTCGCATCCCCGAGTCCATAGGAAATCTCAGTGGACTAGAAGTTTTGAATCTCTTCAACAACAGATTATCGGGGCAAATACCGTCTTCAATGCAAAACTGCACCTCCTTGTGGAAGATTGACCTCTCTAACAATCAGCTGATTGGAAAGCTACCAGCGTGGATGGGAACCAACTTGCCTGACTTAAATTTTCTCATTCTACGTTCAAACAAGCTTGCTGGAACAATTTCTTCAGGCATCTGTCGCCTCAGCAATCTTCGCATCTTGGATCTTTCAGATAATAAATTTTCAGGAAAAATACCAAAGTGCATGGACAATTTTACTGCAATGGCTAGCTCAGAATGGATCATCCACCAGGAAAAAGAAATTAACTTTATTATACTCTACCTTCATGAGAGTGCAACTGTTGCGACAAAAGGTACGACGAGGCTTTATCATGATACCATTCTCTCTCTGGTTACCAACATTGATCTCTCAAGCAACAATTTTTCCGGAGATATTCCAAAGCAGTTGGCAAGCCTTGCAGAGCTAAGATCACTCAACTTGTCAAGGAATCACCTGAATGGAAAAATCCCAGATGGTATGGAAGGCATGACGGTGTTGGAATCTCTTGATCTCTCAAACAACCTTCTCTCTGGAAATATTCCACAGGGCATTGCAGTTCTATCATTTTTGAGTTATCTCAATCTATCTTACAATAACTTGTCAGGGGAAATACCACAAAGCAGACAATTCTCAACGTTCAACGCGTCTAGCTTTGTTGGCAATAAACTTTGTGGTCCTCCACTCACAAGTAGTTGCAATGATGGTGAGACCCCAACAGGTTCAGTTCGTCAAGGAAATGGCGAGGATCAGGATGGTAAGTCTGAAGTTAAATGGCTATATGTTTTCGTGTCATCAGGATATGCGATGGGACTTGCGATGGTTTGCAATGTACTAGTCTTCAAGAAGTCATGGAGGGATGCCTTTTTCGAGTCAGTTGATAACTTGTGGAATAAGCTTTTGGTGAATGCTCGTAAGAACAGAAGCAGGCGTAGTTGATGTTAATCAGTGTAGTATTAATCTGTATCATGTGTGTATTTTTTTACTGCTCTTTGTATTACCTACTACTGGTGTGTATTTGTTGCTTGAAATTATGTTGTGTAACTTTTGTTATGGTTTGAAATTCCTTCAGTTGGCTTTCATTAGTTGTATAAAACCTGAATTTCATCTCCTCAATCTAGAAGGTTAGTTTCAAACAAGCACTTTTGAGTTTGAAGTATTCTTCTTGGAATGCTGAGGTTGATTGCTGCAGTTGGGAAGGTGTGGTCTGTAACAACAACACCGGTCATGTTGTTGAGCTCAATCTCTACAATCTAGGCTTAACTGGAGAATTAAATGATCATTTCTTGCTCAACGTCACACATCTCACACATCTTGATCTGAGATTCAATCACTTCCAAGGTGCCCTTCCACGTGCTGCCAACATCACAAAGCTTCAATATTTTGACATCTCCTTCAATCATTTCAACTCGACCATACCCGATTGGCTCTACGAGTGCAAGCATCTTGAGTATCTTCATGCAGGCGGGAACTCTCTCCGAGGCCCAATTTCTAATTCTGTCGGAAATCTTACTTCTCTCAACTACCTTGATTTAGCTTACAATATGCTTTCGGGAGAAATACCAAACAGTATTGCAAAACTCTGCGTGGAAACTCTGTACTTACATAGTAATAAGTTGGGGGGAGATATATCCAATGCGTTTGCTAATATGTCAAATTGCTTCCTACAATCTTTAGAGTACCTTGACCTCAGTAACAATCAACTTTCTGGTAATATCACATACCTTCCCTTTGGAGAATTTAAACGTCTCACATATCTTCATCTCTCATACAATAAATTATATGGCCCACTCCCAAGCAATCTGGGAAAGTTTGTGTCTCTAATTATTTTAGACCTGTCGGATAACAAATTCACCGAGAACCTTCCAGAGAGTATGGGCCAATTGTTTAACTTGGTGGGCTTTTACATAGGTAACAACATGCTAGAAGGGATTGTGACTGAAACTCACTTTGCTAATCTCACAAATTTGAAAGATTTCATTGCATCGGGAAATCATCTGACTCTTAAAGTAAGTGACAACTGGATCCCGAATTTCAGTCTTCAGTCTCTTGAACTGGGGTCATGGAACTTGGGAGCCGGGGGTCGAATTCCAGAGTGGATCCACACACAAAAATACATACGTGATTCACTCGACCTATCCAACACTGGGATTGCAGATCAAATTCCAAGTTGGTTCTTGGGGGTTGACATTCTGAACCTCTCCAACAATTCATTCACAGGAAGTTTACATGAATTACTCTGTGCCAGCAACTCAAATGAAACTTTCTCTGCGCTTCGCAGTCTTAATTTGGAGGGAAATCTGTTGTCTGGAGAATTTCCAGATTGCTTGAAATATCACAACTTAATAGTTTTGAATTTGGGAAATAACAATATCTCAGGTCGCATCCCCGAGTCCATAGGAAATCTCCGTGATCTACAAGTTTTGAATCTCTTGAACAATAGATTATCGGGGCAAATACCGTCTTCAATGCAGAACTGCACCATGTTGTGGAAGATTGACATTTCTAGCAATCATCTGATTGGAAAGCTACCATCGTGGATGGGAACCAAGCTGCCTAACTTGAATTTTCTCATTCTACGTTCAAACAAGCTTGCTGGAACAATTTCTTCAGGCATCTGTCGCCTCAACAATCTTCACATCCTGGATCTTTCAGATAATAAATTTTCAGGAAAGATACCAAAGTGCATGGACAATTTTACTGCAGTGGCTAGCTCAGAATGGATCATCCACCAGGAATATAAAATTAGTTTTTATCATCAGAGTGCAACTGTTGCGACAAAAGGTACGACGAGGCTTTATTATGACACCATTCTTTCTCTGCTTACCAAGCAACAATTTTTCCGGAGATATTCCAAAGCAGTTGGCAGGCCTTGCAGAGCTAAGATCACTCAACTTGTCAAGGAATCACCTGACTGGAAAAATCCCAGATGGTATGAAAAGCATGAAGGTGTTGGAATCTCTTGATCTATCAGACAATTTTCTCTTGGGAAATATTCCACAGAGCATTACAGTTCTGTCATCATTGAGTTATCTTGATCTGTCTAACAATAACTTGTCAGGGGAAATACCACAAAGCACACAATTCTCAACGTTCAATGCATCCAGCTTTGTTGGCAATAAACTTTGTGGTCCTCCCCTCACAAGTCGTTGTAACGATGATGAGATTCCAGGAAGGTCAGTTCCAAGAGGACATGATAAGGACGGGGATGGTAAATCCGAAATCGAATGGCTGTATGTTTTCGTGTCATTGGGGTACGCGGTGGGACTTGCAGTGGTTTGCAACTTACTAGTCTTCAAGAAGTCATGGAGGGATGCATTTTTCGGGTCAGTTGATAACATGTGGAACAAGCTTTTTGCGAAGGCTCGTAAGGAAAGAAGCATGCGTGGTTGATGCTAAGTGAGTATTTTATTAATTTGTGCAATATGCATCCCTGCTAGCTGTCTGTATTAAGTACTACTAGTGTGTATTTGTTGCTTCAAATAATGGTGTGTTGATTTTGTTATGGTTAAGTAAGATGCCTGAAGTTTGCTATTGTTAGTTCATCAAACATGAATTTTATCTCTTCTGATTTTTGCTTTGAACTGTCTGATACCAAACACTCTGTTTTGGAGTTCTGATCAGTTGTGTTATGTACATGTACTTTGGTATTTTATAATCATTCTGTAGCATGCAATCGAATCCATGTAGAGTTTCGACTCACAGCAAAATCCTTTTTGTTCTTTTGGTTTTGATCTATCTGGAGTTCTGGACGACTACAAGTGGCATTACATTATGATGGGCCTTGAATCCAACCCATCAACGCACAAGCCACGTCCACTGGGCTAGGATAAGGCCTTGGCCCCACTGTCGTTTAGCATATAATTTTGGGTAATTAGCTAAACTAGATTGAGTAAGTCTCCCGTGTATAGAAAGACAAAAAAAAAAATGTAAAACATTCAAGTTTTAGCTGAAAACATTATAAGTTTTATTAAAAACATCGTTAATATTTATGATATAAAATGTTCACCCATAAAACATTATTAATATTGTTTAAAATATTACAAATATATTTAAGAATATCAATCCGTCTTCCAAATCTCTCACTAATACACGTCTCTTTCAATACTTCGTGAACTAGATTATATTTAAATTATTCCCAAGTGAGCACCCAAATTCTAGGATTTTATATTAGATTTAAATTATTATTTTGTTTATAGTTCTAGACTATTCAAATCAGGTAGGTACCTAGCATAAATAGACATATAGGGTTAAATCTAATTTGTGTTGTTTTTACCAATATTTCCCGAGAAATCATGTAACGAACTAAGTGAAACATGCTTATTGTTGAACTTGAAGTCGCTTATCACGCTCTGTAAAAACCCATTACATTATGATGACAAAATCACTTGTTGGAACTTGGAATGTACTGTATTGATTACAATTCCATATATGTGAAGTTAGAACTTATAAGCAGGAGTGGATTTAACAAAAAAATATCGAAACTTCTAATACTCTCTTTATGACACCACGATATAGTGAAAATATTTACAACGGATCCAATCGTTGACCAAAATGTTTGCCTATAGTGACAATCTATGAGAGAATCCATCACATTTACAGAGATGGCCTATAGTGCTAATACATGAAATCCATCACATGTACAAAGATTTAAGAAGGGGGCTGACCCATTTTAGATCAGGAATCGGGATTGAACTCAACATTTTCAAGAAGTATGTATTGGATAGTTCAAAATTTCAATAGTTGGTTCTATGTCATCCGGTCAAAAGACAATGGTGACGAAGGCGTGTGGGTGCATCTTGGATCGGAATTGAACCCCATGTGAATTTAAAAGAAATAAAAACGGGACCCATTTAGATCGGGATTGAACCCGACGTGAATCGAACACGCAACCTTCTGATCTGGAGTCAGACGCGCTACCATTGCGCCACGGATCCTGGGTGAAATTATAGTTCCGTATTATATTATACATAGCTTAAAGTTTGTGAATTTTGAAAGTGACTTTCCGAGAGAGACGAAGATAGCAGACTTGTTGTTAATCATCTTTGGCTGTGTTAAGAGAGCATTTATTGAAAGGACAGGCAGAAAGAAAGCATTTCTTCGCCTCGTGCTTCAGTAGTTCAGTTTAGTCACACAAAATCACTACTCCCTCATCCCTCCCTAGTCCCCACTACTACTTGGTACTTCCTCCGTCTGTTGATTTTTTGCGATCAATTTTTTTTATTTTAATCTTAATCAGAATGTAAAATGTTCGGTTTTTATATAATGAAAATTTAGCCTAAAGTTTCATTGTATAAAAAATTGACATTTTACATTCAGCTTAAAATTAATTCGTAAAATGAAAAATTTCTTAACCGCAAAAAACCAAAAACGATCCCACGGAGAAAGTAATATTCAAAATATACTACTATATGAATACACCTAAATAATGTTAGTAAGAAAATGGATTTTAAGAATCTCGTTGTACCGCTAAAAAATGTAACTATTTTTTCTTTTTTTTTGGACGTCCCACTAATTTAAATCAATTTCTAAATAGTAAAAACGTAAACCCCTAACCCCCACTATCTTAGTACTTTTTTCATTCTTATTATTTATCTATCTTATCTTTCATACTTTTTTAATTATTTATTATTTATCTCTTCACCAACAAACAATAAACTATTGGCCGTCTTAAAAACAACGTCGAAAAGATTGTAGACTATTTTAGCGGATGGAGGGAGTACTATATCCTAAAAATACATTCCTGGCCTTTCTTCATTTTAACATATTTCATCATGAGTGATTTATGGTCAAAATTTAAACAGAATGGAATTAGTGTCTACCTGTATAAAAATCACCAAGTTTCCTGAAAAACTAATTGATGTTACAAAAGTAAAATTTAATGGTAAGGACTAAAATATTCTCTATTCAAACATGATGCATTTTCTTTTAAACATTATATACTACCATCCGTATTTTTTTTACTAGAGAATGGTCTCCCACAAATTGTCGCATTCATGGTTCAACATCTTACATATTAAAATAACTACACTATCAGTCTATCACTCATCAAAATATAATGTTGATTGTTGACCATTTATCAAATTTACATGTTCCCCTTAAATATTCCACTAAATATTAAGAATAACCACTCATGTCGGCTCTAATTTGCTCCGCAGCATAAGTTAGAAGTTATAACCATTAGAATATGTAAGACAAATTACATTCACTAAAAGAGTTGTCAATTGTATTATCAGGGGCCGGCCCAGGAATTTAGGTGGCCCTGTGCGAAATTTTAATTTGGGTCCCTAAAAATAATATAATGAAAGAAAAAATATTCAAGATAAATAAAATAAAAATATTTACACCTTCATGAATTGAACCCAAGACCTTTTGTAGAGTAGAAATAGACTTAACCACTTGGAGACATGCTTAATTATTGTATAGAAATGGATATATATATAATCTCAAATTTAAAATAGTATGAAATAAAAAATGGACGACAATTTCACGCATGCTCAGGGCCGGGACTGTGTATTAGTAAAGGTCTCCAAGTTCTGTTCATGGAATTGGAAGAAACACAACTTGCATTAAGATTCCACCTCATTTGAAGCTTATACTACAAAACTAACATGCTATACTCCAAGTTTGGACAATTTGTTCACATATTCGAAGGTAGGCAAATAAGCTGAGGAAAAAATCTGTGATCCAGAAAGGAACCAATAACACAAAGCCATGTCACCTAACCAAAATCTTTCTCCTCACATTCCTCTCCTCACAAAATCCACTCAATTGGCCTTTGCTATCCCATTGTTCCTTATCTCAACTATAAACCTCAAAACTCTTTACTTATCTCCCCAAATCCATTTCCAATCCTACTTTGATCACACATCTCACACAACCAGCAATGGCCTCTGCTCTGTTCTCTTCCCCAACCATCCAGGGACTCAGACCACTCAACAAGCCAACCGACTCCCTAACCACCACCTCAGCCGCCTTCTGCCGCCCGATTACCGCTTCCAGGAAGCGCGGGAACAGCCTCGTCGTCAAGGCAGAGCTGAACCCTTCGCTCGTCATCAGCCTCAGCACCGGCCTCTCACTCTTCCTCGGCAGGTTTGTGTTCTTCAACTTCCAGAGGGAAAACGTAGCCAAGCAGGGGTTGCCGGAGCAGAACGGTATTTCGCACTTTGAAGCCGGGGATGTCAGGGCGAAGGAGTATGTCAGTTTGCTGAAATCGAATGATCCAGTCGGGTTTAACATTGTTGATGTACTGGCATGGGGCTCAATCGGCCACATTGTCGCGTATTATATCCTTGCTACCTCTAGCAATGGCTATGATCCCAAGTTCTTTTGAAATTTGATGTAATCCGATGATGAGAATATTATTTGTAATGTCGATGTTATGGATGTTGGGTGTATAGTTGAGAAACCTGCTTCATTTTAGTTTTCTATTCTGTACTACCGTTCTTTTTACATGATTGTGACTACTTTAGCAGATTATGTCTGCAAGGACTGTGTTCTTATACGCTTTCAAAAAAGGGATTAAACACGGCAGCAAAGTCGGAAATTCATGTAGATGCAAAGATAAAAGAACTGGTACCTCATTCTTGAAACTCATCAACTAGTACACTAACTGATATATTCCTGTTCACAAAAGAGAGAACTCCACTGCAAAAATGATCTAACAATCTACGGCTTGTGGTACAAACTACAAGATATATTCGAGCATCACCAAAAAGAAGTAAAAACAAAAGAGAATAAATTATTTCTAGGGACTAGGTTGGGACAACATCTACATAATTTGGTGTCAACTCCAAAGTGAAGATTGCTAGAATGACTGCCAACAAAACTAGCTGCACAAAGAAACACGACGTGTATTTACAAACCCTCTTCTGGAGCTTCAATGTCTCGTCTGCAATTGCAATTACATCATCAACCATTTCCATCTTCTCAGCTTTGTTTTCAGAAGTTTTCAGGTTGTCGAGTTGGCTTTTATCTGGACCTGAAACTTCAGGTTTGTCTGAAACAGGAAGTTGATCTACAGCAACAGACCTAAGATGATCGACCGTGTTTAAGACCGCCAATAACTTGATTTCAGCTTCAATCTTTTGCTTAAAGATGACTTCACACTCTGTTTCCAAATCTTCATTTACTGTCTCGGAGACCCCAGATTGCACAGCCTCAGCAAAACTCCTTGTGCCCTCACTAGATGGCATGAAATCTTCAATTTCCTTAAACTTTAGCAGTTCTGTGTAGATATGAAGAGCCATCAGTTGCCATAACAAGCCATTGATTATGAGAAGAAACAGTAAAAGAAAAATGCAAAGTTTTTCCTAATCTCACAGTAAAACCACATGCACATTCAAAATATTTCTGAGTAGGATCCCAAAGACAGAAAGTTTCTTGCTCAGGGCAAGGATTCAAACAATCAAGGACCAAACTTGAAATTGCTTTTCCAGGCTTCTACGGTGTGGGAAAAAGCTACAGGTTCACTGGACTATGTCCAGAACAGGTAAGCATCAATATATATGAAACTTAGTAACAGATGACCATATTCAGGTTTTCTCAAGCATATAGCAGCTTACAGTGCAATATAAGGGGCAGATTTACAGCGAACCATTCAGTAAGGCCAAATTAGGTTAATAGTTGGATATATTTAAATGGAAGAAAGATAAGAGTGATGCTAAATGAGCAGATCTTAATATAACATTACTTCCAACCAATGCATACCATGAGTTATGAATATGCATCACACTTAGACGATCGTTATCATTCAATATATGAGAGAAGATATCCATATGCAAATAAATTAACATGCAGGTCTAAGTTATCATTAGCATGGGTACGGCTATTCATCTGTTTATACATATATAAATGGCTCTGATGCCATTCGAACAAAGTAACCACCACCAGTGGCATATGCAATGAAACGAAAGCTATTGCTCCATTCATCTAGTTATAAGAAGGGCTGTTGGGACAATAGGGTCCAGATTGTCCCCCGCCACCATTGCTTTTCATAATATAAACAATTTTTTAAAATGTTTATGTAATTATATACATGAAAAGCACATATAGAAGACTGGGCTACAAAACTTTCCCAATTCCCATCATTAATATATTAATAATTTCCTTATCAAATTTTTAATTAACAAAGTCAGGAGATATTTGAAAGGATATATATCCGATCTGGTTCCTTATAACATGATTGAAATCTAGTCAAACTGTATGTGCAACGAAAAAAATTAGTGGGAGGAAAAATCAAATCAAAACCCATAGAATTTACATAAAGCATAACTAGAAAAAACTAATGGTCAGAAGAATTTAGTGGTGCTCCTGTTTATTATAGGATACATAATTTTTTATTCCTCACAATTAGCTAAATTTCATGTCTTTGGTTCCTTCTGGTGCTTCTGTTCAATATAGTACTCGACATTGCATGTACTCCTATTTATTATAGGATAAAACATGGTAGTATTTTTTTTTTATTCCTTGCAATAAGCTCAATTTCCTATGTCTTTGGTTCCTTCTGGTGCTTCTGTTCATTATCTAGTATTTGATGTAACAGAAAACATAATCCCATTCAATTAGAAGCGAAACAGAACTACACATACGAACTAAAGATCAATGGACACTTTGCACATGAAAGAGCACACATTTCTTGCAAAAAAAAAAAAAAAACCTTTTTCAAGGGCATCATGCGCAGACTGGAGTTCAGAGACGGAATCAATCACAGGATCCTGATTTGTGGAGGAACTGTGGCTATTGCTTCTTTCTTCTTTAACCTCTGGGTATGATTCAGCAACTGCATTGTTCAACATGCCTTCATATTCACCCAGGCATTCTTTAGTGTATCCACCTTGCACTACATCACCAACTTCTCGCTCACTGCATTGGGCTTCCTCACCATGTTCTACATCAGAATCAAGCCACCTCTCACTACGTACTCCGTTACTCGTGGGGCAAGTACCCTGCACAAAAACAGAATTGGATCTTCGCAAGTCAGATTCCACGCTGGAATGAGAGTTTTCTTTCTCGATTTTGACCCGTCCCATTCTAGCCTTTTTACAAGTCCCAGTTCTACCCTTTCCCACTCGAGCATGCTGTACTGAATGAGCCAGTCTATCTATGCTCGAAGTCCTGCTCTTATCATGCGAAGAAACAGCCACCATTCTCACTTGTTTTATCTTCGGAGCACTAGCTGCAGTTGATGACTTGCTACTCCGATCCTCACTGTCATCTGAATCTGTATCAGCAGCAAATGATGGTCCCACTGGAAAACCATCAAGCAAAGGAAATTCATCCAAACTAGTAACCACGGCATTTGTGGATGAAGCAGAATCCTCACCCCTTCGATTTCTCTCAGCATAAATTTGTGCACGTTTAGTGGAACTCACACCCGAAACTAAGAAGTCGTGTATTGCTAGCTCGCCCGAATCACAACCACTTTCCCCAACTTTACTGACAACCCTCTGGATCCTTTTCCATTTCCTCAATCCCTTCCCTTTTTCTCCAGCTGAAGGAGAAGGTGAGAATTCAGTTCCATTTTCCTTCTTCCCGGAGAAAAACTCAAGGAAATTATTACTACCCACCACATAAGACCCATTACCGAGCACCGTGGATTCGCCACAATTCGAATCATCCTTAACGTCTCCATTATCTTCCACTGATTCAAGCACTGAACACTCACTTCCAGGATCCATGTAAAGAGCAAAAACAACTGGTTCTTCCTGAATTCTACAAACTAGTTTCCATAATCACCAATTTCCCCCAAATAACTTATTAGATCAAGATCGAGAACAAGCAAACATCATTCCAGCTGGTGGATTATATCTAATAAAATTCTCCAAATGCATGCAATCAATAAACAATCCCCCGAAAAACAACAATTCGATAACGAAATTCAGATGGGGTTTGATTCAATTTCCCTCAAACGGAAAGTGCAAGAACAAATTTTTATTCATATAAAAGTGAAAGCAAAGATAAACGAAATGAAGAGGAGGCTATAAAGCATTAATTGGCAAGCGTACCTGACGATTGGGTTCCATGAATGAGCGGTGAAAAGCGTTGGAGGAAAAGAATTCAAAAAAGGGGATTGATTGGGAACCCTAGATTATGGGATTGATGATGCAGTTCGATTTTGGAAGGGAAGGGAAAGAAAGAATGTGTATGTGGAAGAAGTGGTGGAGAAGTAACGTTCGGTTGGGGCCCACTATGTGGCATGCATGCTCCTCTCTAAGTCTTATTTTTAGTACTAGAAAAGTATTTGATCAAATCACCGCGCTATATGTTTTCTTTCACATATACTATGACATGTTATTCATAAAGTAAACCGAACAAATTATGAGAGTTGTATGCTTCAGCAAAGGAGTACCCGATCACTTGAGCATCTCCTCACATTCACAAACTCTTACAACTTACCTGATTGTTCTTACTATTCCACCGAACATCATACATTTAGAATTTTTAGGTGTCACATACAAGTTCATAAATTATCGAAAAGTAAACTATCTTATATATCTTGAAATACTTTTGATCTTGAAGTTAAATTAAGAAAATATTAATCAATAAAAAATGATCGTACCTCGGAGATCAAAAGGTTATAAGGATGTGCACCAAAACAAGACGAAGTCCCCAATCACAGACTAATTTCTATGTTGCTACTAAATCAAATTCACATAGGGGTGTAAAACATCATCTATGTCCAAACAGATCATCACTTAATTTAGAATTTGGATTTAGATAATAAATGCTATGGCCTTTCTCCTACCAGCTTCAGCATCTACGGTCGTACTTTTTGATGATATGCCACGTTAACATTCCACTTACTGCAACTCACTTTGCAACTTTCTGCAATTCTCTACTCCAACAGTTGAGGCAAATTTATTTCCATTTCACATCTTTCAAACTTAATTTTTCATTTCATTTCCTTTTATTTGAATGTCGTTAATTAATTATAACAAAATCACATTATTTTTTTAAAATATATTTCTTGAAAATAAAAATTATATTACTTAAAAAAACTAAAATACTTGAAATTGAAAATTACAATAATTAAAATTGAAAATTATTAAAATACTACATTCAAATCCTAGTTATCATGCCCGAGAAACTCACACGCTTCCTTGTAGAGCTTCTTCTCGCCGTCCTTCAATTCAGTAAGAATGGATCATTAATCTAATTTACATTTTTCAAGTGCGTTTTTATGTTTTCTAGTGTTTGTATTTTCTTTTCTACAAGTGTGATTTTAAATTCAAATAATATGTCTTTTAAATTTTAGAAGTAATGTATAATTACATTTTATATTGCTACGTATATTATTATCATATTTGTAATAATGAAATTTGAAAACAAGATATTACTTGTAATTTTAGTTTCAATAATTAAAACAACAAAGCAACAAAATAAAAGAAATAATTTAGTTAAACTTAGAAAAACAGAAGAGAAGAAGTTAAACAGAAGAGATTCAGCAAAAAAACAACAAACAATTAAAACAAAAGAGGAAAAAAAAGAAAAAAAAACGGTAAAATGGAACAAAAACAGCGCTGGCCGCTGACTCAGCGTCTGAGCTAGCACTCCAACAGTGCCTCCAACTCAGTTTGTGGCGCTGCTAGAATTAGAAGATCTGATATATAAGAGAGAAAATTTTAGAGAGCATTTTTCATCACCATTTTATACACACTAATTGATGTAATTTGATAGTATATATGTTTTCATTGAGACGGGTGAACACATTATCAATTACGATGTGCTTCTACTTCCAACTTGACCACCACAGGATTACACATTTAAATTTACAAACATTTTTAATCTTGCCAATTAATTAATCTTTTGCCAAGAATTTCATTTCCTCTGCCGACATATTCATTAGTACGAATTAAACTAATGATTTTGACTTTTCCTTGGCCATGATGTTGCACGTCGAAAGCGGCTTCTACAAGGAAGAAAGAGAGGTTTATTTATTCATTCTTATATTTTCGTTGAATTCATCTCCAGTTGCGTTCAATGTGATGCACGCTTGTCTATTGCAAATTTGCAATATATATTCTCCATTTCAGAAATTATTACATTTGATTTGGTCATTATCGTTTTAATTGTGCAAATTACTCATAAACGATAATAGTAAATAATTTAATAAAATTTAAAATACTAAATTTTCATTATATAATTTTAATAATTTATTTATTAATATCGTTTAAGAGTAAATTAATAAACGCTTATATACCGCAAAAATAAGAAACGTAACACTTTATCTGAAATGGAGGGAGTATATAGTACGACCAAGAATAACTCAAGTTTTGCAGAGAGATTGAAAATTACTACTACTACGTTAGGGAGTGATTGGCTTAAAACTAAAGTTCAGAAAACCGGGTTAAAAACACTTAAATTTTTACGAAACTCAAGGTTTTAGTTCTATACCAATCAGTCTCTTACATTTTGACATCAACTCATTTCACACCCAAAAACTCTCTTCTTCTCTTCCATGTTCAATCCTAACTTACCCCATAAACACATCTTAATTGTCGCAACCAATGCCTGCTCAAGCCTGCACTCGAAGTAATGTCCCAGTATTACGTCTTCTTCCATGCTGAACGATCGTTAAATACTTTTAAATTGTGCTCTACTGTTGCAGCAAAGCAGAGGGATAGTTAACTCAACTCCTTGCTTGTAAAATGCTCTAAGCATGACTACGCAAACCATTAGCAGCAATTGGTACGCGATGCAACATAACACAACTCAACTCAGAAAAACTGCATCAGATATTCAGATGCTGCTAATGCTCAGTTATCTTTCACCCCTCCTAATACAACTAATAGAAAATATTCAGGGAAACCACGAATGCCTTCAAGGCTGAAGAACAGAACACACAGATGACGGAGTTTTTATATCCTCAGATTTCCAAATTTCGATCAATATCATCAAGCTACCAGTAAGACTTGCTAGCTCAGTGTTAGAACTTTCAGCTGGTCACATTTTGCTCACACAGTTACAAAAGTAAAAAATCACTTGCAGAATCAGCATTTCAAGAAACACAGACAACTCTCATGGAGACTGAAACAATCATCACAATCCAAATTCAAATTCCCAAATGCATCTACAATCAAGTAACCAAATCTATTCCACGAACAAATTCCAATCGATCTCATACAAAAACAATCATATATCCAGTTATCCACACACAGAAAACAAAACTACAAATCGTAGCTAAAAATCACTACAACGGAGGCCTAGCCGAGACCAATCCATTCGAAACCGCACCGCTTTCATCCAAATAAATCCCGTCCGTACTCCTTAAAACCCCATGTACAACCGCAATCACAAGCCCGATCCCAATCCCCGTCGAAAGCCCGCTCAACGGCCCGGTGATCCAAACCGCAACAATCGACACCACAACCAGCGCAACAATAACCGCGAGATCACTAACCTGACGGTCCATCACGATCAACGGATCCTCGCGGAAAAAGTGAAAAATCAGCCATAGGTAGAACACAAATGCGACGACGAGCAAGGCTATTGGGGTGCCGATTAGGGCAATAGCGGCGCAGGCGGCGGTGATGATGGAGTAGTTGACGGCGAAGTAGGCGGCGTTGGTACGGAATCGGGAGGAGGCGTCGGAGAGGTTGGGAGGGAGATCGAAGGAGGTGAGGAATTCGGGCCAGGGGCGGCGGCGGGAGATGCAGGAGGAGAGGTTTTGGGTTGATCGGGAGACGACTTCGCCGGCGGAGATTGGGATGGTGGTGTAGGTTGAGGTTGGGAGTGGTGATGAAGGAGGAGGAAGAGGCATTTTGGAGAAGAAGAAGAAGAATTTTGGGGGAAAATGAAATCTACGACAAACGCGAAACCAATCGCGTTGCCTTCCAGATGCTTATATTTAGCTTTTCTGTTTGTCTAGTCTCCAACGAGATTGCCCAATGGTTCCGTTCAATAATGAACCAACCTACTTCAAGTGGTCCGGACTTTCCGTGTTTTAAGAAAATGGAAGTATAGTGTGAATAAACTATGAGGGTGTCAAGAGAGATATTATTATTATTATAATTATTATTAAAAGTGGGTATAAAACCTTCCAAATTAAAAATGAATTTGAGTTTAGGACAGAGAATGGAAATCGGAAAATTGAACTAGGACGCGGAAGGATATGAACTAATAGGAGCTTTTTACTGCATAAGATATTGTTAATAATGTTACTATTTTTTACATTCAAATCACATATGGTCAAATTGGGTCCAGACAGGGGCGCTGGGCTAATCCAGGTCCGCCCCAGATTTTTTTTTTTTAAATGTCAAAGTTTTTGTCATTAACAACAAAGATTCTAGAGGCCTTGTGGCTCAATGGTGATAACATATTTGGAAAATATGGTCTATGTGATATCCACACAAACGAAATTTTAATATTTTATTTTATTTTTTTCATTAATTTTCTATTATTACCGAACCGTTACTGAAATTTTTAGTACAAAATCGAACCGAAAAATAAATTCGGTTTGATTTTCGATTTATAAAAATGTTATGAAAATGAAAATTTCGATTTTCGATTTTCGGTGTAGTTAAGCACCCCTAAAGTACAGTTCTCCGGAATTGGAAAAGAAGAAAGAAGAAAGAGGGGAGGGGCCGGAGCCCGGAGGACATCTCCTTAATGGGCTTGAGTTTGGTTAGGTGACTTTGAGGCCTAAACTGAATGTGGAGGAAAGGTTACAAACATTGGGCCAAGCCCAAATACAAAAGGGTGATAAGAGTTGCAAACTTCTCGGTTCTCACAACTCACAAGGGAACCATCTTCTGGAACTTATTTTATGTTGCAGCAAAAGTATGAGAATTGACCCCACGGCGTGACACAATTATTTAGAAACAAAAATACACTCTTGATCACATTAATGAACCTGTCTATGTGAAGGGTATCGAAGAAAGAGGAAATTCTACACATAAATCACAAAGAACAAGATAAGAGTAAAAAATATACAAATTAACCAATGATAAAAACGTGTACACGATCATAAGAAATAATCAACAAACCAAAACACATCGTTAAGATATCCCAACTATACAAGCCAAACTACTACTTCGTTTGTCCCCATAACCAAATCCAAAAGCTGATCATGATAAATAGTAAGTATGTCATAAACGATTTTACTTTTATTCGCTTTTATTAAAAGTTGATTTTAAGAAAACAAGAAATATTGATATATCATATAAAAAACAGCTTAAAATTGTAAAAGCAGAAGTTTTAGTGTTTGCAAATATTAATTTAATTAGTTGTTTTTAATTGAAAAAAAAGTTACTCTTGCTTAAAGCAGTTAGAAGCAGCTATTGAGTTGGTTCTCTGCTTCTGACGATTACCTGTTTTTTTTCCAGAAAAGTTGCAGCAGAAGTTGTAATATAAAACACTAACAAACTGCTTTTACTACTTGAAAATTACAAAAACACTTTTTTAAAGCATTTGCAAACGCAAGCTAAAAACCAAAACCAATCGTGAAACTTCTTTGCCTCCAAGACATCTCCAAAATTCCACACAAAACTAATTACCACGTCAGCGCTCTAAAACCTCCACAAAACAAGTGAATAAGTGATTGACATTTTACTCCAAAGTAAGTGTTGTATAGAAAAATCAGGCATTTTATAAGAATTGTTGGTTTAAGTTGATTTTTCATAGATCACCAAAGCAACTGGCTAGATCACTTGAGTACTAGTTAAACCAGTTTTACATGACAAATATATGTGGACATGATTATATTCCATAGGGTATTAATTAATATTGCGTGAAAGAAACTTTGTTTGAACATTGGATTATACACATGTACATACTCCTCAGATGGTCAATCCTGGATGATTTTATAGTTGTCACGAATGTAATTAGGAGATCTGACAACTTCACCTAACTTAATTTGTCTCTAACTGTCTTGATTATGAAGTTATTAATTTATGCTAATTGCCTTCATCAACAATTCTAAAGTAACAGCATAGTATGTCTTGAATAAGACGTACAATGGTTAACAATTAATTAATCAGGATTCTGTTCATACACAACAAGTGACAGGCAGATGACAAAGACCACGGAAGAAGTAGCCGACGAGATACATAAATTATTTAGTAAAATGAAATGAAATGAAATGAAATATGACGCCTTACATTTGAAAATTTCATTTAGCAAGCTAGTGGTTGATATATATAACTAACATCCACAATAATCCTCATCATAAGCGTGTAATGATTTTGTACAAGTCAACTAATGATTTTGTACAAATCAACCCTAATTACTCATTCTCCAAAACTATTGGCACATTCAATTACTATTACTCCCTCCGTTTTTTATAAAACTTTCCATTTCTTGATAATATTGCTTTTACTTAATTACTCCCAAACTATAATAGTAAATAATTTAATAAAACCATATAATGAAAATTTAATTACCAAATTTTCATTATATGATTTTATTAAATTATTTACTATTATCGTTTAAGAGTAATTTGTGGTTAAAGTCGAAAAACAGTTGACCGATCAAAGTTAAAATGGAAAGTTTTATAAAAAACGGAGGTAGTATAATTTATAGAGATCGCGGATCGAATTTCTTTGCTTATTGAACTTTTCCACACCAAACCAGCTCTTGAGCAAGTTATAAATTAGATGTTCGATGTTTACAACCGCTTATAAGTTGTAGCTTGCAGTTTTATTTAGGGAAAAACTATAGAGTATATAAATTCGTAGGAAGTGAATTGAATTAGTTGTTAAGCATAAACTCCTATGTGTACAAATACATTAGTTAGTATCCTGATAGTGAAAGACTACAATATCGTTATAATTAAAGAAGGTAGAATTCTATACTTAATCAACTTACGCCCCGTAAAATAGACGTTCCATCAGCAACGGGAAATTTTGGAACACAAGGTCTCAAAATGAGCTCGAGGAAGGGGTTTGGTGAGACCATCCGCAAGTTGATCCAAAGTAGGAGACCCTTTTGTGACAAGTCACGGACAAAGTGCAAGTGAAGCATAATATGCTTCATGCGGGAGTGCATCACAGGATGAAGAGCAAGACGAGTAGCACTCATATTATCACAAAGGACACGAGGACTTGTCCGAACTGGTATACGAAGCTTATGAAACAACTGTTGAATCCAACAAACTTCGAGGCGCAGAGGCAAGAGCACGATATTCAGCTCCAGTTGAGGAAGGAGCAACACCTGACTGCTTCCGAGAACGCCAAAAAATAGGATTTGGACCAAGAAAAATGACATAACCAGAGGTGGAACGCCCATCACTCAAATCACCGCCTAAATCGGAGTTAGAGAACGCGGTAAGAGACAAATCAGTAGGAGGCCAAAGTAAGAGACCATAGTAAATAGTTCCCTTAAGATAGCGAAACAACCTTTTGACAGCTCTCCAATCATGATCAGAAGGATTGGCCACAGATTGTGCAAGACGATTCACCATAAAAGCAATATCGGGACGAGTTAAAGTGAGATACTGGAGACCTTCAAGGGCACGGCGATACTCCGTAGCATCAGTAGGCTCTCCAACCAAAGTAGTACGCTTAGTAGCCATAGGAGTGGATAAGGGTTTGGAACCGTCCATGTGATGTCGATGAAGAAGATCCATAATATACTTGTGTTGATAAAGAAACATATCTTCCTTACAAGAAGCAACTTCAATGCCCAAGATGTAGGAGGGGGGCCCAATTCCTTGACAACAAATCTACTCTGAAGATGACGAATAACATCAGCAAAAACGCCAGAGTTTGAGCCGGTGATAATTAGATCATCAACATAAACAAGAAGGATAGGGCGAACTCCATTCTTAGATCGAGTAAATAAGGAAGTATCAGCAACCGACTGCACAAAACTATAATCCAAAAGCTTGAACTAAGAGCTTGATACCAAGCACGAGGAGTTTGACGCAAGCCATATAGTGACTTATGAAGTTTACACATGGCAGAGGCAAATGATGAATCAATAAAACAAGAGGCTGTATCATATATATAGGCTCAGAAAGATTTCTATGTAAAAAGACATTGTTGATGTCAATATGCTGGGGACGCCACTGAAATTTGAGTGCAAGGGATAATTTGAAGTTACTTTGGGAAGTTGTATTGCACCTCACTAATGAACTTTTAAGTTGTTTATAATCAACTTTTAATTCAAAATGAAAATTTGGAGTATGGAATTGGGAAATATGGTGTAACGCCCCAAAAATTCAAATAAAATAAAACCTGAATCCAAACGCAGTAATCCGCCCTAGGGCGTATAACCACTAAACCTGGTTATTTAAAGATGTATGTTTAAATCGTAAAACGTCAAAGATCGTATATAACATAATTCTTAAGAACTGAAATTTAATAGCAGAGTTCTCCCAAGAGTTCCGAATCACCAAAGAGCCGCTCCATCGTCATCTCTGAATTTGTTACCTGAAATGATTTACCAATACAAAAGTAAGTTTACATTAACTGAACAAGTAGCCAATCATGCAAGTATAACTATTTGTTTCCCTTGATTCATTGGTTGGCAATACTTAGATCATTGCCGCTTTCCCTCTTGTTAAGTCTATCCTCTTATATATATCCTTCTTAGCCCGACACCGAGCGTGGTCAATATCCTTAGTGGCCTGACACAAAGCCTGGCCTAATAATTTTCTTGGCCTGACACTAAGCCTGACCTACTTTATAATTCTTAGCCTGACCTACTTTATAATTCTTAGCCTGACACTAAGCCGGGCATTCTCAATAATTCTTGGCCTGACAATAAACCTGGCCTAATATATATATATATATATATATATATATATATATATATATATTCTCCGGTTAGCAGATTCAATTAATTAGTCCTATATTCTCCAGTTAGCAGATTCAATTAATTAGTCCTTAAAGAAAGAGATCCATTCCAATTAACTTAACTTGGTTTCTTAATCCTCGATTAGTAATACAAACCATCTGACACAAACTTTAAGAATGAACACAGCAAGTATACTGCTTATCATATCATATCACTTTGACAATATAATAATAGTAGTCATCACCTACTCCTCGATTAATATATGTGTGATACATATATCAATACATAGCCTTGTACAAATAATGTGCAGAACAAGAAACACTAAACATTACTGTATCATATGAAATAATTCATAAACTCACTTACCTGGTGTAGAAGGTTTCCACAAGACTAGGTAAGAACTAGACCAACTTCTTTTTGCCCCCCAATAGCTGCAGGTCGATCCCCCCTTCTGCTCTTTTCTTCCCTTTGGTTAAAAAAATGCTAGGGAATTATGTAATGGGGTAGGTTTATATTAGTATGATTGGGCTCTCGAATTGGGCTCGAGGTCAATTAAACTTAATTCGGTGCGGAAAAACTCCAAAACCGTCATAGTTCGTCTAAGTTCGCTATTTTATTTTCGGGTTTTTTACATATGGAGTCCTTATTTAATATTTTAATCTTTCATATCTTTTGGGTGGTTGAAGTACCATAAACATCCCATTGATGATTTTAGGGTACAATAGTTACTTTTACGGTCTAATTTTGGAAAATCAAACACACAGGTGCATAAATCAAACATTGAAAAATTACTTGCAGATGTTGAAAAAAAGATCTACATAATCATATGCAAATACAATAGTAAACTTATTAAAAAATAAGCTGAACTGGATGGCTCTAAACTAACATCTTTAAATATAGTTGGTAATTTGGTACTATAAAATATTTGCACTATGATTATAAAATAGCTGTAGAATATAACAGCCCAAATCTATAAAGCGACACTATGTATTTATTCATTTACAATATATTATACAACTATATACTACTTCCGTCCCGATTTCAACTTCTAACATTTCATTTTGAAACGTATCAATTTCAACTGAACATCATTTAAATATAAAATATATATCTACTTTATTTAATATATCTCGAGCTTTAGCAATATTTATTCTAATTTATTCATTTTTATCTTAAAATTTGTAATTCAATTCATGGAAATTTAAATTCGGAGGGGAGATAGTATTATACAGACAAGTGGAGAGCAAGTGCGGTTATGTTTTAAAGCATCACCCAAGTTGTTAAAAGCTCGCTCATGAAACACAGACCATGAGTTAATTAAGTCCTTTTGATTTGACCTAGCTATGGCCTGTAATGATGGAATATGGATCTCCAAAAAGAAAAACATGAGTGCACTGGAGTTAATGGTAAACAAAGAAACCAAACACACAACACGACTCAAACGGCCATTATTATACTCATTTGTCTTGTACGTCTCTCTTTTCTTTTCACACTTTTTTGACTACGTGCACACTTATCACATCATCACTTTATATACAGTATATGCATTCCAGAATATCACAAATCACAAAGTACTACTGCGTGAAGCAATACAATAAATATTGTGAATAAACACAACTAGCTAAAACTTTTTTACTAATTCCTCAGTCCCGGATCAAGCTTCCCGCTTTGACTTTTTGCGGTCAAGTTTTTTCAACTTTGACTACGAATTAATTTTAAATCACAAATGTAAAATGTTCAATTTTTTTATATAATGAAAATTTAGCCCCTAAAATTTCTCTCAGTCGTGTTAGTACTATTTCTTCTCCATCAGAGGTGCAAAGAACCTTCTTTCTTGGTCTTCAAAAAGAACCCCTCTGAACCTACCATTGCACCGGAGGCTACCAATGCACCTAAAACTCATTATGCACCTGTGGTTGATGCTCTTGGATGCAGTATTGATGTTGGATGGCCTGAAGAGTTCAAATTGCCTTCACCATATTTGCAAAAACAAGTGAGATACATAAAAGATATGGCCTGTTTGAGGAAAAAAGCAGCTGATTTATTGTCTTATGTGTTGTGAGCATAAACCGTAAGTTTTTTTTTTTTGTGTGTGTTTGATCATGTTACTTTTTTAGTTTATAATATATGTTTCTTATATTTCTCTATGATGTTTTCATAGGAATAGAGCCCCATTTGCTAATTTTACTGCACCGCTTGATCTTGGTGTGGAAGAGATGGCTTCTCTTGGTAGTGATGGAATGGTCTACTACAATGTAATTGATTGCTGGTCAGTGATGCTAAATGAAGCAGAGCTGAGAAATAGTGATGGGCTGATGAGACGATTTTGTTTTGGTTTGGGTTCATCGGTGAGTAAGGTTTATGATATATAATATTTAGGTTTATGTTATGAATGTATAAGGTTTAATTGTGTTCTATTATGATTTCTGATGTTATGTTTTTTTTATATTGTAGACGGAGTGGGCAATGATAGCTGGTGATTTTTTTGAAAATGATAAAGTTAAAAAAAGTTTCAAAGAAGAAGAAAGCAGATCAATGTTACGCAAATCATTTAAAGATTGGTTTGATGAAAATGTCAAGAGTCACTTGATGAACATATCTTCCTGCCGTATGGTAATGATAAATAATTGAACTTCATGTTGATACTTGTTTATGTTTATGTTTATGTATAGACTTTATGGGGTTTTGATTAATTTTTTTTGTTTGTGTATTTTTTTGTTCCATATTTTGATAAAGGACACGATCATTTTACTGTGTTTGTTGTGAACATGGATTTGAAAAAGATCCAGTACCTTGACAACAGGCCAATTAGTGGTACTAGATTATTGAAGCTTGCAGATGTTCTTGTATACTCTCTTTTCCCTTGAATCTTCTGTTTTTTTTTAAATATTTTTTCTTTGTCCAACAATATTATATTGTATCTTATAGATTTTTTATTGTTGTTGAAGCGAGTCGAGTTTAGCACATACCTGAAGGAAATTGGGCATGAAGAAGTTGATGGAGTTAAATTGTTTGAAACTATAATTGTGATAATGCCCTGGAATAACTGTAAAGATAACCTTGATTGTGTTGTATTTGCAATGAAGCATATGGAGCTTTTCCATGGAGAAATTTTCTCAGAACCAAAATTGCAGCAGGTACTTGTTTCTACTTGGAAATGTATGCTTTATGAATGTTTATGTTGAGGTTTATATGTCTTCATGAATGTAAGGCGTAGAATGCGCGTGGAGATAATCGCTTAAACACTCTCAAGGATCAATTATTGGATCATTTGGAAGATTTTACTGTCAACAAAGAAGGGTACCTTGCTGACAAAGAATAATAATCATAAACATCAATCCTAAAACAAGTAAACACTCAGCATTTTATACTTTTGATGCATGAATGAGGATGGAGTGATACGAGTAAAGGGCCGGCATTGATGTTTTCCTTTTGAACTCATCTATCTCAGTTGTTCTCCAATGTTCCAGATTGTCATCAAAAAGCTTAAAAAACTGAGTAAGTGATGTTTTCTTGTTTGCTTTGAATGATATAGCATTGTTCGTGCTCTCACTCCTTTGTGAAGACAATATACCAGCTGAGAATGAATCCGTATTCAAAGCTCTGCACCACTTTGCACGTATTTCATATAATCTCTGAAACCAACTGTTTGGTTTCTCAAAAAGGTTGTAGGTTTCAACCATTGATGCCCAAGCTTCAAAAAATTCTTCTCTGTCCCTACATCCATTCAGACAAAAAGCAAACTTTTCCTTGAATTCTTTGTTGGTTTTCAGCTCTCCACAATGACTAATGGCATTTTGTTCAAGGTGCCATAAACATAATCTATGCCTCGTATCACTCCCAAAAACCTGTACATGTAGAAATGCATAAACCCATATAAATATAAATATAAACCTTATACATTGAACAAATGAACCTGAATATAATATATAAACACATATTAACTTTGTAAAATTAACTGACATTATATTATAGCACCTTTTCGAAAAAGTTGCATGGGTTGGTGAAAAAGCATTAACTGTCATAATTGCATCTCCTCATAACTGCACCTACTCAAAAACCATCTATAAATACCACTCATACTTAGCATTTTCACATTCTTTCAGTCATCTTTCTCGAAAATATTCAGAAAATCTAAGAATCAATTCACACAAAAAAGGAAAAATGTCTTCACTCTACACCAGGATTGACCTTAAGGTTTTCCATTACGTATTGAACATGGTTGAATGGAAGGACATTGAGGGTCGCAGTTATGATAATCCTACAATGGTGTAGAAGATTTTAGGATTGCTCAACAAGTGCAACAATGAAGAAGATGCTCCTGACGATCCAATTGAAAGAACAGTTGAAATTCTAGCCCTATTCAAACTAATTGCTCATCAACACAATGAATGGAGGGGCATTTCAGACAATATCACCCGGAATGTCGTTGACTATTATGCTGGTTGGGTTCGGAGGGACACGCCTCAGCATTTTAGGGTTGTACCTTTGCATTGCAAGTCTCTTATTGTAAATGTTGTTCTTGAATTTAACTTTAATGATTAGGTAACCTTGTTATAAGTTCTAGTACTGTCTATTTAATTTTTATGTAAACGCTATGAAGGAATATTAATATTAATAAATTTTCGGTTTCTGTCTATTTTTATGTGTTCTTTGTTTATAAACCAAAAGACAAACACAATTAAACCTAAACAAAACAATGTATGAACCATAACACTTGGTCATATACAATTTTATACTGAACTGTATAAAACAGGATAAACCAGAATACAAACAAACATAAACCTAGACAATGTATAACCATAACACTTGGACATATACAATTTTATACTGAACTACAATAAAATAGGATAACCAAAATACAAAGAAAAAATAAACCTACACACCAAAATGGGTAAACCTATATACAAAGATATATAAAACTAGGTACTTTTTCATAATAACCTATTACATTTTCATAATAACTTAGGGAGTCGAAAGGTTGCATTGGTTGATGAAAAAAATTTAACTGCCATAATTGCACATCTTCAATAAAATGACAGGAATATACAATAACTTTAAATTTTGTTTGAAAGGTTGCATTGGTTGAAGAAGATGCATTGAACAAATTTAACTGCCATAATTACTAGTGTTTGAATGGTTGCATTGGTTGATGGAAATGTACCTTTTCAAAAAAACAAAACGTTATGTATCAGTAGTTGAAAGGTTGCATTGTTTAATCAAAGAAGTTTAACAATCTATAAATACCACAATTCCTCCCCAATGTTACAATCACTTATCTATCATCTTTTAATATTCTTTCTGTCAATTAACAAAAAAATGGCTTCACTAAAATACATGGTTCCACACAAGATCATCTACTTCATTCAAAATGGCATCCAGTGGATGGATTCCAATGGCCAGGTGCTGAAGAACTAGAACCCGACGATACATAGTTTATATAGAACATAAACCTAGATCACCTAACAACTAAACATGCACATGACAACAAATAAACCTAAACAATTGGACATATATGAACGTTGAATGTTACCTGTGAAATTGCCCTTGCCATTGTAGCATCTTGATCTGTGAACACTGTGAGTGGCTTCCTGTTGTCCATAGCAGATAAGAAGGTTTCCAGTAGCCAAATGAAGGTTTTCGTTGTCTCATTCGCTAAGAAAGTGCATGCAAACATCATGTTTTTCCAATGATTATTCACCCCAACAAATGGTATACAGATCTTATCATACTTGTTTGTTCTGAAGGTGGTATCAAACACCAAAACATCACTAAAGATCTTGTAGTCTTCCTTCATGATCGAGTCAGTCCAAAACAGCCCACTAAGACGACTTTCCTCATCAAATAGTGCCTTGTAGAAGAATTATGGATCTACTTGTTGATGTTGCTGGAGCATATCTATAACATTTTGAGCATCAGCACCCCCAGTTTTTTCTGTCCTCAGTCTGTTGATGTAGTTGAACTGGTCCCTCAATATGTGTCCAACATTTTCCTTACCGCAGGCATTGTGCACAAGAAACCTGAATAGAATATATAGATAAACCTCAAACATTAGATAGGTAAACATGAAGAAGATTATAAAAAAACAATAATCACACTATACATGATAACATATATAATAAACCTGAAGGATTCGGCTGGTCTCAACCCAGCATTCTCCATGCATTCAATAACATTTGCCTTCTCATTTGTTATTGACCGTTCAACACGGTGGAGATGTTGCCATTCAGTCCTTGTTAATTCATGGTTATGTTCAGTATCATGCACCTTAACTATCCAAAGTTTTTGTTCTTTGTCATATGCAGCTATTAGTTAGGCCTTGCATCCACATCTTGTTATTCTATGATGTTTCCTCTTTCTCTTTGGTTTAGTTTCTGTTGCTTCAAGAAGTTCAGCTGGTGTGTTAGGTAGGACTGGAGCAACCTTGGCACTCTTTGGATAACCTTCACAAGAGCATGCTAGGTACTTCTTTGTTATTGCTCCAGTTGTTGAGCAATGTCTAGTTGTATACTTTTTGAAACTAAATCCCTTCAATGCAGCATGTCTTCTATACATTGATGTTATACCATCAAAATCCTTATGACTATCCCTTTTAAACTTCCAATCATTAAGTTGTCATTTGCTATTAGATCAGTTGGAACAATTGGCATAATATCTGCAGAAACTAAAGATCAACATGAACACACATAAGCCAGGATCAGAATACATATAAATCTTATGCATTGGGCAACAAATGTGGCCATGGCACACAAAAGGTCAACACATGCTCAGAAGCTTTGAGAACCTAAACATGAACACACATAAGCCAGGATCATGACACATGTAAGACTTATGCATTGGGCAACAGATGTTGCCCATGGCACACAAAAGGTCAATACATGTTCAGAAGCTTTGATAACCTAAACATGAAAACACATAAACCAGGGTCATAACACATGTAAGACTTATGCATTGGGCAACAGATGTTGCCCATGGCACACAAAAGATCAACAAATGCTCAGAAGCTTTGAGAACCTAAACATGAACACACATAAGCTAGGATCATGACACATGTAAGACTTATGCATTAGGCAACATATGTTGCCCATGGCACACAAAAGGTCGATACATGTTCAGAAGCTTTGATAACCTAAACATGAAAACACATAAGCCAGGATCATAACACATGTAAGACTTATGCATTGGGCAACAGATGTTGCCCATGACACACAAAAGATCAATACATGAACAAAAGCATTTAAACTGTACCAGTAGCTTCAACAATTTGCATGTTGTTGTTTCCAGTACCTTCACCTCCTTCATTATGATCAATAACCTGTAACTGTGTACATTTTAACATTAATGCTATTCTATTAAAAATATAGCATAAATCAGTAGTAATTAAAATTACCATGTTTGACTCCACTTCTGGTTCTTCTTCTTCATAGATTTCGTAATGTGATTCAACATTTACAGTGATATTTGACATGTAAAATACAAAAGTATCATTGATTTAGTTGATTATATAAGGTTTATGAAGGATTTAGTTGATTTAGCTAAAGGTTACCTGGATTCGAGTTAAATTCGTACTTCCTGATCGAACAGTCATCGATCGTTCGACGATCTTCTGAATCTTCGACATGGTTTATGAAGAAAACACCATTGAAATCGATCTCACGAGCTGAATTGGAAGAAGGAATCGCGAAGAAGAAAGATGCGTGATCTTTTTTTTCTGTTCTAGGTTTCTTTGCAATATAAAGAAGATATTTATACTACCGGTTTGACAATTAGTTGAACCGCGCACCGGTTTATGGTTCATGTATGTTTTAGCGGGCCGGTTTATGGTTCATGTATGTTTTAGCTTATGTCTTTCCGTCTCTCCTATATTAGCGTTTAGGAGACGAAGAGACGAACTCAAACTTTTTTACATAAAATTTTCTAATATGATATACTCCCTCAATTTCAAAGGAATCTTCTCATTTTAATTTTGACTGATCAAACGACTTTGATTTTTACTACAAATTACTTTTAAACTATAATAATAAATAATTTAATAAAATTATATAATGAAAAGTTATTTTTTTTATATAGTTTAGTTTTGACAAGTCCAAGATGAGTTTGTGACGGTGTAAGTATATAATAAGGACTCTGGGGTATAACAATTTTTAATTCATTTTTTTTCCCATGCAATAAAACCTAACTCCCTACTTCATCATCCTTGTCCATACATCTTTCCATCTTATCCTTCAAAAAGAGAAAAAAAACAACGGTAAAAAGACTACTGTATATGATGTTTTATGTGCACTCAAATAATACTCCCACAATCTCTAAAAGCATCATACATTAGGATAAATGTCCAAATGTATATACACCTAATTTTAAGTGAAAAAATGAAATAATGATAAGATGTTAAAATGTGAGAAAATGTATATTATTCAATGGTAAATATATAATTGATGTGTAAAGTTGAAATTGTTCATTATTAGTTGGATGTGAGTTTGCTTCATTTTTAATAATACATGGAGTTCTGTTGAACGGAGTAAGTATGTATTTTGAATCCAGAAGGCAGAAGCTAATGAAACAATAATTTACCCCAAACGAACTCACTAGCCAACTTGGGCTAGTGTTTTTAAACGAATCAAACTGAACCGAGTCGAGTATCTACTCAAGCTCTTATCGAGTCCCAACTTGGCTTGGCTCGTTAACAAAACTGAGTTTTTTTTTTTTTTTTTCAAACTAGAATCATGATAAGTAGCCTCAAGGTCGACTCATTAATTTGGTTCGAGCTCTGTTAAGGAAAAATACATATAAATATAGAAATATATATAGTTTATCGAGCCTAATCGGAGGCTAAACAAGCCTTGTCGAGTATCAATGAGTCGAGACGCACTCAAGTCGATAATAAAACGAGCAAAAAGTTTGGCTCGAACAGAACGAGCCCTTTACTAGGTTCGACATGATACACTTGGTACTGAAATTCCCAACGAATAGAAACAGTTGGGAGGAGAAAGAAAAGAAGCAAGCCGCCCTTACTAAAGAGGCAAGTTTTTAGGCAAAGTACGTCATTGAAAAGGTTATCAATATCAACAACTTTTTAAAGATTACTTCACCCTTGATCTAACATACTCTTATAAGTAAGATGTTCCATTAACAATTTGTGTTTTTGAGATACACGCACGATTACACTCTCCCAATTGAACGTGCATCTCTTTTCCACCACTTTAAATAATGACGTGACAAGTTTGTAGAACTAGTATGCATGTTGTAAATTGTAGTATTAACATTCACTCTTCAAACAAGACTCCAATAAATTTTTACTTGAAAGCCGAACATCTAAAAAACACACTGATCCAAAGAAAAACTACAGAAAAGGTTCTAAAGTATACGAAACTAACGTTCATTTCCAAATACAAGCTTGAAAAATGTCTCTGGAGAAAACTAAACAAGATAGTCTGGCCTTCAAGATAAAGCTCCAGACAAGAATCTGCCAAGAAGATACAGATAACAGCGGATATACAGACACAATTCATTCACAAAGACAACTAGGGGATAAACATGGAGCCTTTTTTTTTTTTAAATCGCAGTTCACAAAATAAAACCAAAAATAAACTCCCCGCAAAATTTCTTACATTTTCTAGGTGTACCATAAAACTTCATATGTGAACGAAAACGAAAACTACCCAATGCATATGTTTTACCAAGTAATATACCTGGATGCACATTTAGAATCAAATACACGGGTCATTAATACCTGACCGAATATTCGATGTCTATCTATTAATTCGGATTTTAGAGGAGATGAAATTGTATTTGTCAAGAGTATTGGCTCACGCTGCCATTAGAAAAAGAGAAGCTATATGTTCCACATAGCCTAGAAAAGGTAATAATGAAGTTCATATATTTAGGCTCACCATCTGTAGCCTGTAGGTGACCTTTGTTACATGCAATAACAGATTAGATCCCACCAGTTAAAACACCTGGAGAAGCATAACACACCACTTGTCTTTGTGCATATTTGCTCAGAATTACACTGATTGTGGAGGCTTCTTCAGACAGCAGGATGAAACTTTGACTTTGCATGACTAAAGCTACATGAAATAGATAAGATTTTGCAAGATACAATCTATCTCGATATTGCATCAATATCATATGTTAAACTACAAACATCACATAACTATATACAAACACTACATGTCTACATTTGTAGTAAAACATATCATCTTGATCCGTCTCTCAGACATACGGACTCTTGCAAACTTAGTAAATGAAAAAATGAAAAATGCTACTTGCATATGGCAATATGATCTCAATCATGACTTAAATAAGGAAAACTCATTATTCAGATAACTCTTTTTACACAAGTCTCCTGGAAGCTTGGTGCTTTCTTTACCTAGGAGACACCTAGCTCAGAACTGCTTCGAGTCTAAAAGCCTTTAATTAAGGTGCTTTTATACATAGTATAAACCTCAACTTTAACTAGGAGAAAAAATATTTTAAACTCATCTTTCAACATTTTACTCGTTCATCCCCTCAAATCAAGTGATGCAACTGGTTATGTAAAGCTAGGAGAAAAATACAGTGGGGATCTCAGGTGACCTGTGGACGGTGACGGAGCTCTTACAGGATTTGCATTCATTATGCTTGAACTTTCAGGAGTATGAATCCACTCGACATGATTTGCGTTCTTTCCTTTGGAGGGTAGCACTTGAGAATTTGGATTATGAGTCCAAGAACCACCATAGACAGGATATTCTCGTCCTGAATAACTATGCAGAGGATTCGCATGCCTAGAGTCATATTCCCGTGCCATCTGAGCTGAAGATCCACCAGGTCCCGTCTTGGCATTAGGGAGACGCAGTTCATTTTCTGGTGAGTCGTCAATAATGATGACATTATTGTGTCTTCTACCAGGAAAATCTGTTGGCGCATGCTGCGGGGCTGGAGATTGGAATTTCCCAATGTCAGAACTTAGAAATGCATCTACCCTGACATGAAGCTGATCATGAGTCAAATTGCACCCACCAGCATATTCATTGCACTCTAAGGGAGATGTGAAACTTCCATCAAGACTTTTTCTTGAAAACATGACTGTTGGTGAATGTGAGCCAAATTGCACTGCTCTTGATACAGTAGGCACTTTGAAACCGTGCGATGAACTGAAATCGTAGTGCTGTGCGGGAATACTCCTTTGTGCATTTTCAAATGCAGGAGGAGCTCGCAATACAGTGGGATGAAAGGATGGGTTCACAGGATGATACATGTTTCCACTATTATCAACGCATGATTGCAGATTTTCATCTTTGTTCATGACCATTAGGTTTTTCCCCATCAGTCTAAGGACCGGATTTGGACTCGAGGGACTAGGTGACTCGTAATCCCCACGAACTTGGAAATTAACATCGGAACTGAGAGAAGCACATTCTGGAGCATATCTCATACGTGAATACGGGATATTTTTTTCATGGACAGGAACTGCGAGAGAAGTCGGAGTCTGTCGCATCAGAAGTTGGGGCTCCTGATAGCTCGACGGATCAATTGGCAAAGCTGTTTCCTTCTTAGAGCAAGAACACGGTTGGTTATTTTCAACTGCAGACGTTTCATTCAACATTAAGTGGGACTTTCGCTCATCAAGTTTGAGCTTTCCTTCGGCATTACCTTCCGGCTTCAAGGATGGAGAACTTTCAACAGAAGGTTCCATCCTGTTCTCCTTTATGTTACATTGAGTTTCACTTTGAACATTGTGCGACTGCCTGGACAAGTTCATGAAAGACACTGAATCAGATCTAGGAGCAACAAAGTTTGATGCCATGGATGTACTAGAACCCGGAGAATCTGACGATTGCATGTCAACCAATTCATGCTCATCTTCAGAAGATTGGATCTTGCAAGTGGTCAGTGATGAACTTCCTGGAAGCTCTTCTGATCCCATTCGACCAGGACTTGGAAGAAAGGAGCCAGGTGGTCCAGGTATGGGTATCGGATCAACATCAACAATGTAATTTCCATTTTCCTCGCTAGGTTCTATATCGGTAACCAAACCAGCATGTGAGGAAACAAAATATTTGCCAACTTTGCCAACAGAAAAGATTTCTTGTTCACCACCCAATGTAGCATCCGGGAATGGTGTACCCAAGGTCTTGCTGAAAGTTATAAAAGCATCATTATTAGCCATTCTAGAGGTTGGCTCACAAACGAATTCATCCGGGATCTCAACCTCTTTTGCAGCATCCAACGAAGTCGATGTTCCATTGTCACCCGCATGAACAGCACCGATGCTATTACCAGAGCCATAAGGCCCATAACTCTCAAATCCAGAATTATATGAATCTGAGCCCTCCAAATACGCATCTTCCTCTTCTTGACCTTTACTCATATGCCGCTCCCTCTTTTTACAAACTTTCACTGCACTAGGCCTGTCAATCGATGATTCAGCAAAACCTTTTTCCATCGGAGCAATACCATCGACAGGTTTCTGAATATCTTGACACGTAAATCTTGGCTCTAGTGCCTCTCCATCTGATTGTGATGAGTAGTGCACCCTAGGTTTCATAGAATCTGAAAATTTTCTCCTCAGCTTCTTTTTAGGATTTGGAATAGAGCCATGCTTGACAGAAAACAGATTCTCCCTCAGAGAAGAAAACTTCTTGCACTCAGATGATGTTCCATGATCCATGGATGTTTTTTCCGCAGGTCCGAATTCCTCGTTCTCAGAAGAGAATAAATGCTCATGGGGCACCCTCAGGCTGACACACGGACCCAGTCTCTCGCTATCATGAGATGCCAGACGATTGCCAATGCTGTTTGGAGGTTCCATACAGCGTTCACGAACTGAAGGGCCAGCGTTTCCTAATTGCTTGTCATTGGTAGGATGCACCTTATGACTCTTGGTACCATGAAAGTTCCGAGTCGGCGAGGGAAATCCTACCCCGTTTCTCTCACGAGGCTGTTCTTTAAGTTTATCGCGAGAATTACATGATAACTTATCCTTTCTTTTACGTAAACGTGGATTTTCATCAGAATTTGCATCATGAGTTCGTTTCATGAATTTATCAAGTGAAACAACGTTACTCTTTTCTCCTACTTTCTTCTCAGTTCTGTCTGGACGCTGCTTTTCAAGCTCCGGGTGTATTTTCTTTCTCAGACCAGTTCGCTTCGAGACCACCCATTTTTTTATCATTCCTAAATCATCAGATCTTGACTGATCATTGGTTCTGAAACACGGTGCCACATCTTCTCTGTGATGATTTCCTTCGACAGCAAACTCTCTTTCTTCAGCAATGCCAACCTGTTGAACATACATGATGAGATACTGGCTATATATGAAATCTAGTGCATATGGTATTCATAGAGTATTTATCCCCAACTATGAGAATTTTCAAAGCATGTTATAAAATCACCAGTGACATAAAATATAGTATAATATCAACAAAATATGCAGAAGAAAGCGAAAAAATAGGGAAGAGTGAGTGAGATAGGGTTTTACAAACCAACACATTAGTAAGAACAAAAATAGGAATATCTCTGAATTTTTACCAGCCAAGCTAGTGGTTCTAAAACTATGTGGAAGTGCAGAAGAAATTTCATACATATTCTAGAAAACAATTAAGAATTTTAGCATAATGACTCTACATCAAGAGAACAAAAAAAGGCAAACAAAGTCCCGGAATTAAAAGATGAATACATAGAATCACCTGATCACTACGACAATACAAGCCAATCAACAAAAAATGACATACCTCAGGAGGACATTTTGAGGTCTTTTGGTTGTTCACAAGATACTTCTTACTGGACAGAAAATTTCTTGCTTTAACCTTTTGGCCAACCTTCCTTGGAAAATTGTTACATTTACCAGCTGAGCTCGATGGACCATCACTGAACTTCGATAAGATCCGAACCTTAGTTCCACTGGAATCAATATAGACAGCACTTTCCTCATTGTTCTCATTTTTGTTCGCAACAACCTTGGTTCCACAGGAATCAATATACGCAGCACTTTCCTCATTGCTGTTCTCACTTTTGTTCTCAGTATAAACCAAAGATATTGTTTCATTCTTCTCTTCAGCAAATACCTCCACATCCTGAGCTGTACTGCCCATATTTGATGCCCAGTTTGTCCCGTTTCTCCTATCAAGATCCTCAAGTGTACCATGTAAAGCAGTTGCATAAATGTCCACCACTGATCTCATTTTTCTTTGCTTTATTCTATGCTTAACTGATTTGGAATTTTCCGCCCATTTAACAGTGGACTCTCCAGAAAGGCATTGATCAATATGAGCATTCAACGTGGTGTTCGAAGAAGATGAGAATGTCTTGCACACCGGGCACACGTTTGAAGCCATAGCTTCAGATAGCATGGAAAAATCTTCACTGGACTTCGGCTCCGCAATGTTGCTCAATTTAACTAGCAACCGGCACTTCCTGGGTGACTTCTGGATTTCAGTTTCAGACACTGGAACTGCAGATTCAGGCTTCTCCACCACCGAGGTCCCGGGCAAAATTGCCACTTCAGCTTCCAAAACGGGGCTTTTAAGGCCCGGACTTATATCGGTATAAGACTGACTCGTAGTGGTTGATTTGAATTCTCTATCTTGTTCAGATACACTCGAATTGATTTTATTAGCATCCGCAGCTAACTCTTCGACATCATTATGCTCCGCACTGAAACTTCCTGTGTATTCTTTAACAGATTTCGCAAGTGATGGGGTATTTATGGAATCAAGAGACTGAAAAGGTGGCAACACATCCTTTACATTATACTTGCGACAAAGTTGCAATGTTTTCTGAGAGAATGGCCAATTAGTCTTGATATCTTTCTGCCGTTTACTGTGAACATAATCTCTGCAGCAAATTTTATAAACGCTTACATAAGTAACATTTACATGAATACCAAAGTTACAAAACCATCTGTAGGCCATATCAAACAAGGCCCAAGACAAATAAAAAACATCAACTGACATATTCCATGAGTTAACAGCAAACCAAAACCAATATGAAATCACATATGAAAAGTCTGTGTGGTCTTTCATTAACTTGTGTATAGTGCATAAAATGACCAGAAAGATAGATGACCCAAAAATGGGTGGTCAACAGCTTGACTACGGTAATCCAAAATCTTGAAACAACTACTTTATTTAGACATAAAAGACCATCTATGCTTAAAACCTGCAGATAGTCATGATCATTAAGCCCCCAATATCCCCAAAAAAAGAAGAAAAAGTAAATAATCAAGCCCAGAAGTAAATTCTTTGAATCAACAAATTCAAACTGACTTGGATCTGACAAAACAAACAAAACCCCAGCAGAAACTACATGGAAAAGACTCTGTTTGTGTATGTATGATTGTATGAGAGAGAAAGAAATACTCACCATGACCAAATATTCAAAAAGAAAATCACAGAGATCAGTTACAAGACAAAAGTAGAAAATTTATTACTGCTACCTTATAGAGAACTTGGGAAGTGGATTGCTGTCATCAAGGGCAGATGAAGACTGATCCAACAACAGATCTACAACCTGGAGCTGTGGGCACTGTTTGCTATCAGAAGAACCATTTTCTTCACTACTCCTAAAAATACTATTATTATTATCTCTGAAGCAGCTACTGCTCTTTAGTTGTGGAGAGATTTGTTCTTCACAAGGAGGACATAAAGGATCTGGTGGAGGATTAACAGTGGATAACATCTGCCAATACAATTTTCTTCCTTGTGCTGTCTACCAAACAGCCACAAGAACTTATTACTACTGTTTCTACTTCAGCAGCCTTCAGCATAACAGTTTCTTGAAACAAACAAAGCTAATCCAAACCACAGAACCAAGAAATCAAACAAACCCCAGGTAAAGATTGAACCTTTTTATCATCCACTCACAATTAACCCTGTAATAAGAGGAAACATGTAGTTGGTTAGCATCATTAGAGGAAGATATTTTGTGGGGTTGAATAAAAATAATAGAGAGATGGGTAAAAAGCAGTAGACACTAGACTCTTCCAAGAACGTCATTTTATGTGGTTCAAACACTATGGATTGGATCATCTACAGGCTATTCTGGGAGTTGAACTAGGTAAAGTCCCAGATTTTGGGGGAGAAGCAAGTGATGAAACCCCCAAGCAAACGTTATTTTATGTGACAAGGTAGAGTCTTGATGAGGCTTTTGGAGGTGGGAAACAACTAAGCAAATACCGAATTGGAGGAAACAAGACAAATAAAAGTGAAATCAAGCAAAAATCAAGATGATGGGTCATCCAAGATTCTTGAACCCAAGAAGATCTTTGAGATATCTGTTGTTACATGGAAATGGCAAGAACTTGTTATAGCTGGAGATCAAACTCATGGGGTTAAAGATAAGATTTTTCTGAGTGATTTAAAGAGAAAACCCAGATCCCAAAATCCAAATTTCTTGGTCAGTCATTTGAGTGAACAGTAACTAGACATGAAAGAACAAACCAGATTTACATTTCATTTCATCATTTTTCTTTCCATCTTTAATGATAGAAAGAGAACCCAAACAAACCTCTTTAGGAAATCAGTCGGTCAAAGATACATCAAAAACAAAGATCATGAAATATTGAGCTCACAAGTCACAACAACAATCCATGAACAGCAATAACAAAGTTCAAACAATCCAACCAAAAAGCAAAAGCAGAGGGTCAAAACTGAGAAAACTGAGAAAGAAGAAGCAAAGAAAACCCATCAAAGACTGATTCTTGGAAGCAAAAGAAAAGAACCCTCAAAAGATCAACCCACAAAAAATCACACACAGCAACTAGAGATTACAGAAATCTGAAACTTCCTTCTTCACTTACTGTTTGCTTAGAGGCGAAATGGGATTACTGGAAAAAGATTTGATTTTGTTATTGAACTAGATAGACATGAAGATAGATGAGAGTTTGAGAGAAGAAAAGGAAACACAGTAAATGAGATAGATTATGGGGTTAGACTAATAAAAAGCTAGCTATGTACAAAGAAGAGAGAGAAAGATGAATTGAATTGAAAATAAAAATACTAATGAATGTGTATTTGTATTTGTACGTATATGCGTGTGCAGAGAAAAGAAAATAGCACCACCACCACCCACTCACACATCAAAAGAGGCATCAGGTTCTTCTTCTTCTTGTTCTACTCTCTCTCTAGAAAGTAGAAATCACTAGTCTTTCTCTCAATTCTTCTCTCCACACTCACCAGGATAAAAAGCAGAGCAGGTTGGCCTTAATTAAAACGCATCTTGAAGATCAAGATTAGATTTTTCCTCTTTATTTTTCTACCTGTGTCTGAGAATATGCATAGGATAGAAGAAAACAAACAAGGAAATATTCAAGAGTTGCTTTTCATTTCATTTTTTCTAGAGAGAGAAAGGGACAACATTAAAAAAGTGGGTGTGGTGTGGTGTGTGAGAGGGATAGAGAGAGATTGAGAGAGAGGAGCAGTGGCTGTCCTTTCCAATACCTACCCTACACTGTTTTCTTCCTCTCTTGTTTCTTTTTTTTTTCTTTTTTAATTTGATTTATGTGATATGTTTTCATTTTTCTTTCTTTCATACATTAATTAATTATATAAGCACAACTGTAGTGTATAATGTTCAGGTTCAATGTATTGTTTTCAATTTGTTTTCTTCACTCATGATAATGACTACTCCCTCCGTTCCATAGATTTCTTTCCATTTTTTCATTTTGAACGTTCCATTAAAAACTTTCCATTTACTTTTATGGAAAACCCACTATCTCCATTATTAATATTTTAATCTCTCTCTTTCATACTTTTTCAATTCTCTTTCTTACTTTTTACTATACACTTACTACTTCATCTATATAAACCCATTAATTTTTTACTCAAATTTCTTAAAATTTGTGCAAAAATAAAATGAAAATAAATTGGTAGAATGAAGGGAGTATTTTTTACTTTCATAGTGGACAAACCAGTAACAAGTAATTCCAACTCTCATTGAAATTTCAATTTAGTTTCCACACCATTTATCATTTAATATCGTGATTCAACATTCGATACCTTTAAATATACACTTTCTTGTTTAAAACTGGTCTCTAGTAGCTCAATAACATAATGAAAACCATATTGTACAATACGTCTATGGACTGAGGGTTCCCTAGTCAAGAGTGAAATATTACCAAAAAAACTAGTTTTACTAGGGTTAATATGATTTATGTTTACAATTACGAATATTTTATGAATGTTACTTTTAAATTATAAATCTCGTAGTTGTTATTGCAATAGCACCTCTCTATGTAAATCAACAACTTCTAATCATTCACACCAATTAAACAACCATTGGATTACAATTACATTGTAAAATGGATAGTAATTTAACTCATGGGTTATTCAGTTGACAAATTTGTTTCTTTGGAGTCAATTAAGAGTCCGTATGGTTTAAGATATTTTGAATGAATGGGAAAAAAAAATTGGAGGGAAGTCAAATTTGGTAGAAAAATATATAAGTATAATCAATATTTTTCATTTATTTATGTTGTTTGGCGCTTTTTAAGTTTACCATAGAAATTCTTAGTTTTGCTTTCAAACTTTTTCATGAGTTTTATTTTCCCTTTTTATTTTTTTTTTTGTTGCCCTGAAGTATGTAAATTTTTTAAGAACGAAAAACGATCACTCTCTGACTATACAATCTTTTGAATTACTATAATAGTGTAACTTATTCACCGGTACTGTAAGTTTATCATTGGAAGGTGAAAAGATTTGGAAAAGGATTGTGATTATTATCATGTGATAATAATGAATGAAAAACTGTGATTTAAATTAATCATGTGTTAAATCAGTGCATTTTGAAATTAATTTGTAGAGCCAATGAGGACTAACTCATTTGGTTAGTCTGATGTGCCATAATCCCAGAGGTTATGGGTTCAATTCCCGTCGAGAGCGCGCTTGTGATCTAGTGTATACTAGTTACGCGCTTGTGATCTAGTGTATGCTAGTTATGATTGATTGATTGATGATGATGTAATGATTGATACGAATGATACATTAGTTCAATGGATGTAATATGATTGTAATAGTGATATTCTCTAAAAAAAAAAATTAATTTGTAGTCAAAATCAAAATTAATTAACTTGAAAAGGTCAAAACTTGACAACTTTTTGAAGACCTATGCAATATATGTTTGGTCTCTATCTAGTTATTATTATACTTCTCGCATGGTGATGACCGACGATATAGATGTTGATGGACCTACTATCTTCGGGCTCCAATAAGTACATCACTAACTATTCTCGATTTCAAAACTTAGTGATCATCCTGTGAACATCAAATAAGTTTTCACTGTATTAGTTATGTTGAACTCCCTAAGATCGCAGTATGTACTTTATTTGATTTTTTAAATAGCCTATTGATAATCAGAACATACAACAACTGGCAAGTTTGTTAGAATATAATCCTTTTTTGAAATATCAAAATAATTTATTGATAATACATGCTCCTCCAACAATTACAACTTACAACTCAAACCTTCGCCAAAAGTAACCTATAAGATCCTTCACACTCGTAATATCAATTTAGCCAGAATGGTCATTAACCTTATTTCGGTTACATTGTAATCCATGATTTTCATTGACTCAGTGCATGTAATCCAGTTTCATGAAAAAGAAAGTTGAGCTCATGACTTTTACAAGCGTTCACATAATCAATTTAGCATGTTATAGCCTAACTTTTATTTTTCACAAAGTCGTACTTGAATCCTGTCTACTCACGTAGATTTCCATTCTCTTATATTGAAAGATGGTTAATCCTAAGATTATATCAAAATCTAAAAATGGTACAATTTGAATCGGAGTTTTTTTCAAAAGAACTTTCCCGTCCAATTTCGAGCTAACCCAAATAAATAGATACCGTAGGTGAAGATGAACTAGTTCATGTTGAGATTGAACATTGATTTTAACCTGGTGGTTTGAACAAAATAACGAAAAATTAGACACCGCACCCTCCTCCATTAATCTCACGGGACCCACTACTACAATGAGTTGTGAGACCATTGAAGTATGGGTAGGGTATAACAAACCCAAAATAATATACATAGACAATAACGTTTGCCTTCCGCCGCTACACGACAACATTAAAACAAAGTACTACTGATATTTAATGTCGATAATGATGATAGGTTTCAGCATTTCAAATTTAATCATTTTCCTCCTTACTTTAACTTAGGTAACTACATTCACTATTTTTCATCTAATTAGTAGTATAATCTAATTAATGTTCTTTCCATGTAGTTTTAAATTATGATCAAATCTAGGTTTTTATTATCAAAATTAGTTGATAATCTAGTTGTTAACTACTACCTCATCCCAATAAAAACTTCATAAGTCCTTTCTTTCTTTATTATTTAAAAAAAAAATACTCCACCCAGTTCATTAAAAACTTCTCAGCCTCTTACTTTCTCTTCAATTAAGAAATAATAGTAAAACATATAGTTTATAATAGGTATTATATTGGTAAAGTTGTGAGTGAATGATAAAGTAATAAAGATATTGAATAAAGTTATGATAAAGTATGAAAAAGAAATGATAAAGAATTAGTTAGTGGGACAAAAACTTTACATTTATGGGTTAAGAAGTTTCTAATAAAATCCTAAAAAAGAAAAGTTATGAAGTTATTAATGGAACGGAGGGAGTAATAGTTTGTTCGGAATATTATGTTGGTAAAGTTGCAAGTGATTGATAAAGTAAGAGAGACATTGCATATAATGATGATAAAGTAGGAATGATATATAATTAGAAATTAATTAGTGGGATAAAAACTTTATATTTATGAGTTAGGAATTTTCTATCGAAACGTCAAGAAAGCAAAGTGAGCAAGTTATTAATTGAACGGATGGATATAGTTAGTAGATGATAAGCTAGCAATAAAGTAGATTTAATAGTAATAGTTTAGTGAATTAGCTGATAAGTTAGCTGAAAGTTTGTAAGTGGCATAAAAAGGCATGAATATTATTCTTTTTATGTTATTTTTCGTAAGATTCTCATCTTCTATTATCACAATAATTATTTGAAAATAAAAAAAAGTTTTGTATTTAATAATTTGTCATTATTAAAGTTATGATCAAGTTTGAAATAAAAATGAGTAGTACGTCACAAATTTTTGTATATCAAACAAATATCATTTCTTCACAAAATAAATGTACAGTAAAAATGTTCTAATTAACTTCCATGCGCAACTATAAAAAAGAAAATAAATTAAACTAGATCATCAATTATACATATCAAATTGCAATATTGATATGAATTTTATCCATCCATTAGATGTTTCCATTGAATTTTCAAGATTGAAAGCGTTTTTTTTTTTTTTGAGTAACCACGATTGAAAGCGTTGGTTGGTTTCATTAACAGAAATTCTTTTCGGATATACAATTTAGGTGGTGACCAGCAATGATCAACACTAGAAGACAATATAAACATAAAAGGGAATATAAAAAAAACAAATTTAAGAAATAAAATTATAATGAACCGAGTTTTTTTTTTAACCAAGATAACTTGAACTTAAATTTGCGGTTATAAATTGTTAGGAATATCTGTTTAGATTTTGATCAGCAACCTAATGACTTATCTTAGCTCAGAAAGGTGAATAGTACTATTAGTTCACTTGAACACTGTAAAAGAGGAAACTCACTAAGTATGATAGTCTAGCAAATCTTGTATAGGATGTTAGGTCTCAAAATGTAATTTTTATTTTCTGAAGAAGACCAAGAAGAAGGTATCCAGCAGGAAAAGATCAACAGTTTTGAAGATTTGATGATTACACAAGATTGCTGAAGACAAGGGTTTTCCAGAAACCTATGACCAGATATCTTGAAGAAACAAGTGTTTTGAAACACACGAGTTGCAAAAGATAGCTGAGAATAAAAGGTTTCTGAGACAAGGAAAGTGCCCACAGATATCTACACTCAGATACCTTGGACATAAAATATGCTTCTGGAAAAGAAACATATTATAACAAGTTGTTTAAACAAATGGTATCTGGAGCTATAATGATCTCTGGAAAAGAACATGCAAAGATTCAGAAAACTCTGATTGTATAAAGACCTCTGATACCATGCATAGTTCCGTTGGCACTACAGGACAAAATATAGTACAGTGCATTAAATGCACAGACAAAAATGTCTGAACAAAAACGGTAGCTTCTGAAGAAGAAGACAAACCTGCTACAGTACTATATTCAGATATCAATAGTTTGAATTTGATTTAAGCCTAACGGATACTATTCAAACGGCACTCAAAATTTATCTATAAATATCAACACTTAGACTGCTTGAGAACACACACAGAACTTAGAACGCTGAACTTACATTGAATACTCTCACAAGCTATCTCAAGCAAACTACTTACCTTCAAGCTTTCTGTTGCGACCAAAGCTCTTGATTCTAAGTAGCACAAAAGTTCTAAGTGTCCTGATCCTTAACGAGCATTGTTATCTGTGAAAGAGTTGAACTAAGATTTCATATCTAAGTTTCATTCTCTTGAACACTTACCATAGACTTGGGTCAGTAGAAAACAAGATACCATACATTGCAAAGTGTATTAAGTATACTTGATTCACAGAGCTATCTGAATAACTGAACAAGTTATTAAAGAAGCTCACTTGACAAACAAACCTAAAACCAACACCATATACGGCGTGGAGTATGGTGAAGTACTTAGTTTGAGAAACTAAGGAATAACTCCAAGGTTCTTGAAACAGGAAGTACTTAGCTTGGGAAGCTAAGGAATAGCTCAAAAGGTTTCGAGTCTGGAAGTACTTGGTCAAGGAAGGGAATAACTCAGGGGGAACACTTGGTTGAGAACCTAGTGCTTTTAGGAATCTAAGAAAAGATATCTGTAAGGTTACCTCATTTATCTTAGTGGATTCTAGGTCTGAGAAAGACCGAAGTGGATTAGTTGAAGGATTACGCCACCTTCATATACCACTATAAAAAGACGTGTTATTTACTTTCTGCAGTTTATTACTTGTTTTACTTATATTGCAAAGTACTTACACTTATCTTGCTGAACACGTGCACTTATCTCAGAAGTCTTCCGCTCTCTGAAATTAAGTATCAGATATCTTTACAGATATCTGAGAAACTAAGCTTATCGACAAAAGTTTTAAAAAGACTATTCACCCCCCCCCCCCACCCCTCTAGTCTTTTACTTTGCCGTTATCTGGACCAACAAGTGGTATCAGAGCAGGAGGTTCCCAAGCCTTCTGCACTGAACCTAGATCAGATAAGTGCCCACTAACTGCTTTTCACCTACACTTGATTCGTTTGTTTAGTGTGTTTGCTGCAGGATGTCTTTAAGTGACGCCCCAATTCTCAAGCCAGAGAATTATGAGAAATGGAAGAACAACATGATGCTCCACCTAGAAGCCATCAGTGACGAAATGATTGAAGTAATAAAGAATGGCCCAATAGTCATTCAACAACTCAAGCAAGTCATAGAGGTTTCTAATGGTAGAGACAGAGAACAAAGTGATAGGTCTTCACAGACAGATGCTTCAACCAGCGGGAGACCTGCCAGTCAAGTTGTTTACGAACCAAAGCCCAGAGAACTCTGGACATCGGAAGATGCCAAGAGAAATAGATTGGATGGGCAGGCTCGTAATATCATCATACGTTCTACTCCATAGCACATACAGTGTAAACTGTGGGGTGCAAAAACGACGAAAGTGTCCTGGCAACTGATTGAAGAAATCTGTGCTGGCACTGAAAAAACAAAGAAAAATAAGTTCGAAGTTTTGAAGCTAAAATTCCAAAATTTCAAACAAGGTCCCACAGAGACTCTTGAAGAACTAGATTTCCGGTTTACAACACTCATGAGTGACATGGCTGTACTTGGTGAAAGTAATAGATAAATCCAGTCAGAAAAGATTAAAACCATTGTGAGAAGTTTAAATCATAACTGGGAACACACAAAGTTTTTCTACTTTAACCAAGGAATGCCAGATATCACTCCTGTGGAACTTTTCTCTCACCTTGCCACCGTTGACTATGAGACAACTCAAAGGGAACAAACAACTGAGAAGTTGCAGAGTGTTGCTCTAATTGCTCAAGGAACTTCTGAAAAGAAGAAAGGGAAGGATGTGACTGAGGATGCCCTTCAGAAAGCAAATGGGAAAATATGTCACGAGAAATTGAGAGAAGAAAAGCAAAGATAAGTGAAAAAGCATCTAGGCTCAAACTATCACCAAGATAAAAATATGCAAAGCTCATTGAACAAGCTTACCATAAAGCATCAATCTTGAGGAAGCAGAAATTGGAAATGATATCTGTTTCTATTGTCAGAAACCTGGTCATTTCAAGAAGGATTGTCCTGCCTACAACAAATTTAAGACAGGTGACAAGAAAGATAAAAGAATCTTCAAAAGAAGCCAAAGAGCATGCTCACTGAAGAACGGAAAAATATTCAACTCCAACTGGATGCTCTAGATATTGAGTCCGATTCTAAGGATGAGGATTCAGATGATTCCACACCGCCTTCTCCAGAAATATGCGGTGTTTCTCATGAAGTAATTGACTTTGGTCAAAAGAAGAAAGAAGTGTGTGGAATGGCTGAAGAAATCTTCCCAGATATCTCCAACATTGAACCTTGTCTAATGGCTGATGAGGTAACACATACTTCCTGTTATACTTATGAAAGTGATGACGAAGGAATCAAAGAACTGGAAAATCTCAGAAAAGAAATTGATCTTTACAAAAGAGAATTTCTAACGTTCCGAGCTAGAGCCGAAAATTTCGAAGAAGAAAAGAATTCTCTTGCAAAGGAAAATTCTAAATTAATCAAGATATCTGAGAAAAAGGATGCTGAAAATGCATTTCTCAAGGCTCAGATATCTGAGACCGAAAAGTCACATAAAGAAGCAATGGCAAATCTTCAAAAGAAATGTGAAGGTCTTCTTTCTGAAAATAAGGAACTCAAAAAGAAAGAACTATCCTTTCAATCTTATGCCAAAGCTAGTGACACTCTTACTGAAGTACAATCTTATTTAAGAGATCCTTCAGAAAAGAGAGGACTTGGGCTGGACACACACAGATAGTTCCACCACTCTGAATAAGAGTAATGAAGGACTAACATTCGTCAGTGCTCAGCAAGGTGATTCCCAAACAATCTACAGTATCGGTCAGAAAGCTAAGATTGTTGACAAAGGAAAGGCAGTTGCGACCAAGCCTTTGTGGGAAAAACAAGTCCAAAAGAAAAATGTGGGAAATGTCTCTGAAAAGAAACATAACACTGAGAAGTACAATCACCCACAGTGATATGTCTCTCAAAAGGGAAAAATTACAGGAGCTGGCAAATTTCTTATGTCACGTTTTCTGGAAAGAAAATTGATCATCCAGAGACTAGTAAAGCTGCTGAGAAGAGATCTCAGACAGCATCAGGTGCTCGGAATGGTATTGGCTATAAACCCATCGGGAAACAACTTGCTCACGAATACAAACAAGAGCAAGAACGATGGTTAAAAGCTAGAATTGCTCACAACAATTATCAGAAGTGGAAGATAAATCAAGCCACTGAAAATCTGAATGCCAGGGCTAGAAGAAATATGGCGAGGAAAGCTAAGTTTGCTGAAAAACAGACTCAGAAAACTGACAGGTATCTGAAAGCACCAAATGGAGCACCTAGGAACACACCAAGGAAGAAAATAGTTCTTAACAACAATGATACTAATCATTTAACTAAGATTCCTCCTTATGTTCCTGTTAGACAAAAGAATGTTCCTAGGAAATTCATTCAAAAATGGATTCCTACTGGAAGATTCTTTAATCCAGATGGTTCCATTGTTGGTATGAGAACCCAATCTCATGTTTCCTGTTTTGTGCAGAACACTCTAAAGACTAACTCAAAGTGGCATTTTAATAGTGGATGTGGGAAGCACATGACATGAGATAAAACAAATATGATTAACTACAAAAATTGCAATGATGGACCAATTATCAGGTTTGCTGGAGGAGATGAAAATCCAACCATAGGTTTTGGCAATTTGAAGTTCGGCGCCCTCACAATCTCTGAAGTACTTCATGTAAAGGGATTGAAATATGAAATATAATCTCCTAAGCATGAGTCAACTAGTAGACAAAGGGTACACTGTCAAGATCAAGTCAAAACTATGTAAAGTGATTGACAATGAGTCAAAGCAGACAGTCTATGTAAAGTAAAGGAAATCTTTATGTTGCTGATTGGGCATCCGCCACAACCAAAGAATGTCTCATGGTGAGTCAATCTGGTCACACTGAAGAAAATTGGCTATGGCATAAAAGAATGAGTCACTTGAATTTCAAAACTCTGAATAAACTAGCCAAGAAAGAGTTGGTGGTTGGTTTACCCAAAATGGCATATAGAAAAGAAGGTGTATGCTCAGCTTGCAAAATGGGAAAACAATCCAAAACATCTTTCAAGTCTAAAACTAGACATTCCAGTGAAAGGCCACTGCAAATGTTACATATGGATCTGTTTGAATCCTCAGTAACTAGTTATGCAGGAAAGAAGTATGTCAGTTGTTGTTGATGATTACTCAAGATTCACTTGGGTTGTCTTTCTCAAACAAATCGATGCAAGGGTGGAGATACCTAACTTTGAATAAGCTCAAGTCATGAAAATGACAAGGTATCATGTCGAATGCAGACCATGATCGAGTTTGTGAACCAAAGACATCAAAGAGTTTGTACTTGCAAAGGTATACAACATCAACTATCTTACGTAAGGACACCACAACAAAATGGTGTTCTTGAAAGAAAGAATAGGACCTCGAAAGAAGCAAAGAAGAACAATGCTTGACATCGAACTAAGTGAAATCTATTGGGTTGAAGTCATAAACACAGATGCTACACTCAAAATAGATGTCGATTAACAAACACCATGACAAAACTCCGTCTGAGCTTTTCATTGGTAGACCCCTAGTATCAAACATCTAAGGGTGTTTGGTTGCGAGATGTTTCGTTCTTAACAATGGAAAAGAATACTTGAGAACATTTCAACCAAAGGCAGATGAAGGAGTATTTCTTGGTTATTCTCTGAATAGCAAAGCCTACAGAATCTACAACAAAAGAACGCAAAAGATCGAAGAATCTATTCATGTAGTATTCTATGAAGGAAACAAGAAAGTACTCTTAAATGATGATCTCTCAGATAGGTTCAAAGAACTAATGATTAAAGATTCTGAAAAATGATCCTCAGAAGGAAACAATTCTATCATTCAAATAGAGGATGAGTCTGACGATGAAAAGCAACCTATGCTTAGTAACAACCAGATGACTCTAAGACATGATGAAGAATTTCCTATGAGAATTCCAGAAATGGAACACGCTACTGAGAACCTTCATCATGAAAAGGTATCTGAGAATGAGATTGCTGAAATGCAAGATCCAGATATCTCTAACACTGAAAAAGTGTCAGATATCCATGACATTACCCATGTGTCAGATATCCCGACATCGCACAAGTATCTCATCAAGATCATATTGATTCACATTCAAATCAAATTGATATTGATCCTACTAGTTCAAAACCCATTATGAAATGGATAAGAAATCATCCTTCAAAAGATGTAATTGGTCCCATAGACCAAGGAGTTAGAATTAGAAGAGCAATCGCTGAAAATGCAAGTTGTCTCTATGGATGTTTCATCTCAAAAATTGAACCAAAGACTATAGAAGAAGCATTAAAAGATCAAGACTGGATCTCTGCAATGCAAGAAGAGTTGGATCAATTTGAGAGAAACAAAGTCTGGAAACTGGTTCCATTTGCTGACGGAATATCTGTAATAGGAACCAAGTGGATTTTCAGAAACAAAATGAATGAGTCTGGTGAAATAACCAGAAACAAAGCTAGGTTGGTTGCCAAGGGATTTACCCAGACTGAACAAGTAGACTCAGCAAGAGAAAGTGCTTTCAGAAATGTCAAGACTATTGCCGAAAGCCTTGATGATGAACTCACAAATGCTGAAAAACTTCTAACTCTTTCTGCAGAAGCAGCAGGGATTTGATAACTCTGTTCCATATTTCGATTGATTTTGGTTGGCTATTCAAATGCCGACTATGCTGGATCATTGCTTGATAGAAAAAGCACTCAGGAACTTGTCAATTTCTTGGTGCCAGATTAATATCATGGTTCAGCAAGAAACAAAATTCAATTGCCACATCTACCACAGAGGCTGAATATATTGCTGCTGGGTGTTGTGCTTCACAGATATTGTAGATACAACAACAACTCAAAGACTATGGACTCAATGAAGAGAAAACTCCCATTTTCTGTGACAACACAAGTGCCATTACCATAACTCAAAATCCTAAGGTTCATGCAAGAACAAAGCACATTGATGTTAGACACCACTTCATCAGAGACCATGTTGAAAAAGGCAATATAGAGATACTCAAGATTGGCACTGAAGACCAACTTGCAGATATCTTCACTAAGCCACTACAAGAAAGTAGATTCTTAGCCTTAAGACACAGTCTTGGACTAATGGAGCTACCAAAGAACTGAAAAAGTTCAGAAAAGAGATATCAGAAGAAGATATCAAAGAAGAAGAGAAAAGGTATCTGGAACGGGTATCCAGAGAAGAGGTATCTTGAACGGATAACCAGAGAAGAAGTATCTGGAACGGGTATCCAGAGAAGAGGAATCTGGAATGGGAATCCAGAAACTAAAGGCTAAAGGGTAAGCAATTTGCTCAAAGATTTACGAGGCGAATTTTCGGATATCTGGATCACTTTCGATGAGGAACACAAAAGAGAATAGTACAACTGTCTGCAGTCAACTACTCTATTGAAATTTGCATTAGTTCTATCTCTGTGTAAAACTTGGACAAATACTAAGTGTGAGATAAATTCAGATGCAAACAGTGTTCTTGGTCGTCTGTAAACGTGATTCGAAGCTAATAGCCAAAATTCATTAAATGGGCACAATTACATTTGTTGATTGTGATCATTGCTGAAGAAGCAATGGTGACCCTTGATGAATTGGGCGATTGATCTTCACGGCAGAGATTGATCTTCACGGCAGAGATTAACTCTCAGTAAATAGTGGACTGTTAAAATTCCGACATGGCCCACTATGCATTTAATGCCGAACAAGCTTTTACTCACGCCTGCCTGCAATTCACAGATACTTACACACAAAATTAATTTGTATGTATATGTTTGTGGAGAATTACATTGCTATATATATGAGATTTTGGCAAAAGAAATTATTTTCGCCTAATCCAACATACAGACTTGCACAAGAATAGCAAAAACTCTTCTTCAACCTCTGCAAAACCCTGTTAGTTTTTCTGCAAAGAATCACTAATCTCTCACCCAAATCTCTTTCTCGTTTTTCAAAAACCTCTCTATTTAAAGAGATGGCTCCCCAAGCGCTTCTACTCGAAATCCTGGCAACTACTACTGCTTCATGAAAAGCAAGCACCGGTGCTAGTTATTACTAACAATCGGTTGATCAAGAATTGACCACGATCATTGGACTTCAAATCACAGGATGATTTGGGGTGGTGCCATGATTGAGGAATACAGTAGCCATGATAGAAAACCAAACTGACAGGAAGTTAGTACTTGATATGCTTGAAAAGGCAAAAATCAAGGGTTTTCTATCTGCTCTTCCCAGTGGAATTTCTTCACTGGATGTTCTGGAGTTTTACAACAACTCCAAAATTATTTCCAAGGTCTCTGAAGGCACTGAGATAGTGTCTATCAAGACTAAAGTCCAAGGACAAGAAATCCTGTTGGACGAAACAGCTTTCTGTGAGCTGTTTGAACTTCAAAATCTTGGAAAGGATTTTGAAATTGACACCAAGGATGAAGATCTCCTTGAAGGTGTGAAGCAACTATACAGTGATGTGTGTGATCTTGACAAACCAGACACACCCATCGACTTCAAGCTTGCTGACATAAGGACCAGACATCTTTTGGTCCACTGGGATGTGTTGGCATGTATTCTTCACAGATGCTTTGATGGTCTACAAGGAGATGCTGACCAGATAAGCCAATAACGCTGGATGATGATGTTCTTGTTGAGTCAACAAGACAAAAGGCTGGAAAACCCTTTTAATTGCGGGAAGTACGCCTTCATGAAATTTGTGAAGAAGATACAAGGCTTTGAGCCTAAAATCGTTAAGGGCCTTGCTGAGCCAAAAGCCACAGTAAGCTATGGACTGAAAATTTGCTACTTACTGGAATGTCTTGGCATTGAGCTCAGAGAGACGGCAAACATTGCCAACAGTAACCTACTCTACAAATATGAGTATACAAACTTGATGAAAAAGGTTACTGGATCTCAGAAAGGTTCCAAGAAGCGAAAGATTGAAGAGGTATCTGAGGGAAAAGTTGCGACCAAGAAGCCCAGAACTTCACGGAAGAAGTCTGCTGGCAAATCAGAAGGCACACCCATTGAGGTTGTCGATTCCCAGATACCTGACGTCGCTGCAGATGAACTCATCAATGAAGATGAACCCATCAATCTTTGCAAAGAGGCATCGACTCTTGAACAAGTAGACTCAGCAAGAGAAAGTGCTTTCAGAAATGTCAAGACTATTGCCGAAAGCCTTGATGATGAACTCACAAATGCTGAAAAACTTCTAACTCTTTCTGCAGAAGCAGCAGGGATTGTTGATAACTCTATTCCAGATTTCGATGACGAATCGGACGAGGAGAAGATCCCATCCCCCAAGGTTGCTGAAAATGTAACCAAGGCAAAGGGGAAGAACAAAAGGTCCAAGGTTGCTGAGAAAGCAACCAGCTCACATGTTGCTGAACAAGCACCTATAGCAAAGGTTGTTGGTGCCAACACACCATCAGGGAAATTCACATATAAACAACTTCAAGAAGCCCTGATGAGTGGTGACCTAGTGTTGGTAGACGCTGATGTCAACATCACACTTAAAAATCTGGAAGAGCTCTCAATTGCTCAAACTTCTGCTTCCAGACAACCACAACAACCACAACCACAACAGCCACAAGTGGTTGATGAAATGGTAAATGAACTCCATTTCGACATGCCAGCAATGCAACATGCTGAAGAAAATCCTGCAAATGAGCAGGTTCCCCAACTCCAAGAGAGGGATCAAACTGAGACACCTACTCAGAATGATCAACCAGGGGAGGCAACTGAGTTAGCCACTCAGGAAAAGGTTGAAGTACCTCAAACTTCCAACAAAGAAGCAACACTGGAACAACGAGACCAACTCATGGAAGGGTCACAAGTTCCAGAGACCACTCAGCCTGACATTGCTCAGGTAGCTGAATGGTTTGTACTTGTGAATTTCTTTGTGTTTTCTGTCTTGTTAAATAATAAAAAAATTCTTTGTTACAGGCTGAATTAGAAACAAAAGAACAAGAGGAAGCTGCAAAGCTTGCCTCAGAATCTGAGAAGGAGGCTTCCATAGCCTCATCACTTAAGGAACATGAGCCTGTCTCACAGGTAGAAAATAATTCCTTAAGATATAACTCAGATATGTGCTTTATACACTTGACTAATAAGTGTTTGTTTCTAATAGGCTCCAACTGAGAAGAAAAATGAAGAGACTGAAAAGTCTATCTCCTCATAGAAGAATCCAGAGACTCCCAAGGTCTCTGAGGAACAAGTATCTGAACCTTCTGCAGAGAAGGTATTTCATTCAGATACCTATAATCTTCCAAAACAAATCTCTGATCATTTTTCTCAAACTAACACTTTCTACTTAAACAGGTTCAAAAAGAAGTAGAAGTTGCTGGGGAATTGCCCGCTCAATTCCCATAACAAATGGAAATTGATGAGGCATCAAAACCTTCATCACAAGAAAAATTTCCAGAGACTGCACAAGTCTCTGAGCAACAAGTATCTGAGCCTCCAATAGTGGAGGTAATTGACCTCTCAGATATCTGATTCTGAACATAGAACTTTTTCTTGATAAAATTTCCTAAGTGTTATGTTTCTAATCTCAGGTTCAAAAAGAAAGAGAGGATGCTGAGGATCAGACTTCCAAGTCTCCTCCTCACACCAAGATATCTGAGGCACCTGGAACCTCAGTAGTCCAACCATCTGAGCCTGTTGCTGTTGCAAAGGTAACACAGATACTTGACTACTCTAAAAACTCAGATATCTACACAAGTTTTGAAACTAATTCAAAACTCTCTCTTTCAGGTTCAAAGTAGTGCCAAGAAGGAGTCAAATGATGACTATGAAAACCTTCTTCCCTTCTTCAAGACTCATACCCTGCCAAAGCATATTCAATGCTTCAAGAAATGGCAAAGGTTAAGGTGCTCTGATCTCTCTGAAATAATCGAGAATCAGATCAACCAACAAGACGAGCACGAGCTCTTGATCTGGAAAACTATATCCACGCAATGTTCCCTACTGAACAATATCAAGTTGCGACCTTAATGCGTAAGGATTTTTCCAAGGAAGTGGCACACAAATTGGTGCAAGCCTTCAAACAGGCAGATGGTCAGACCAGATTGCAGATGGCATTCAAACCAGTCCTGCCCCAGACACTACAATTTATTCCTTCTGAACAGGAAGAAGTAAATGGGCAAATGATCACTATTCCAGAAGTGATCAATCTGGTCTCTGAAGATGAAGAAGAGAAGGAAACTGACGAAAATGACTATGAAGATTTTCCTTCTGACCATCACAAGGATGAGGATGATAAAAAGGATGATGATGATGCCCCTGCACCAGGGACGGGAGGAATTCCACAAGGAAACAATGCCTCAGCTGCTGAAAAGCACACTGAGAGGACATCACAGCAATCCCCTCCTCCATCACCTCAGAAATCTACCCATCCATCTTCCCAACAACAAAAAGACACTACTGAACAAGTAGTTGAGCACTCTGAGGAAACAACTCAGAAGATATTAAATACTCAAGCCAGAACTGCTCAACTCAAACAACTGTTGGAAGAAGAGCAACAGCTCCATCTTCAACTTGAAGAAGAGCTAGTTAAATCCAGAGATAAGCTTAATCAACTACAAGATCAATACTTACAAGAGACAGTAGCTTACTCTGAGGTTAAAGAGCTCCAGGATGCTGTAAATGCTATTGCTAAGGAGCTAGATACTGAAGAAGTATCTAAAGAAAAGCATGATGCTAAGGCTGCATCATCAGCAAAAGACATACCATCCTCCTCTCAGAAAGGAAAGAAGCCCATCTTTGAGATGGTTGCTGGACTGAAGAATCTTGAAAATGTCCAAGAGGATGAAGATCACTGGGCTGAGGACTCAGATGATGAAGAAGACAAGACATTGGCAGAACACCGCAATGAACACTTGGCGGTTTCTCATCTGAAAAGGAAGCTAATTGCTCCTGAAGTTTTCAACAAACTGCCAAATGTCCACTCCCATGAATATATGAATAGATATCAAGTTTTGGCTCATCTTAAAAGGGAGATGTCTTCACAAAACAAAGAAGTAATTGCCTCCGTCCCCCCAGATATGCAGAAATTCACTGAGCTTATCACTCAGACAACAACCAGTATGATCATTGCTCAGAAGGATCTGGGAATGGTAAGGGACGATGATGTGACATTGGCTGAAAAAGCTTTTCACGAGGCAAGTTACACCGCCGAAAAGATGCCATACTAGCCCATCGCGAGCTCACCGATAAGGAAAAGGGACTTATCAAACAAAAATCGAGCTCAAGCGTGAAATTCGAAGTTGGTCACCTTTACAACTACTTGCAAAAGAATTTTGAGTCCTCTCGATTCTTTTGTGGTACTTAGTCATCAACAATGACTAAGGGGAAGAATTTGGATCCGATCAAGGAGGAAAGAAGAAATCTAGAGTTGGTGCCGCTAAAGGAAGAGGAAATAAGAAAACTTCCACCACCACTCGTAATAAATGAGCCCTCACCAAATCAAGTCTTTGCAAATAGTAGCTACTTCCAGCCCAACCAAGAAACTACAGGTCATGGCAAAAAGACCTCCAAGGAGTACCAAGGCTCCAAGGAGAAGTCAAGTAAGAGGGATTGATGAATCTTCTGAAGAAGAAGAAGAAGAAGGTCAAATCAAATCCTGTGGCAATGAAGAAGGTCAGAAAAGTCTCACAAGATTTAATCTTGATGATGATGAAGAAACTGATGAAGATGAAGCTCCTCTTCACAGAAAAAGGAAAATTGATAGCCTAACTGAGCCCACAGCTGCAAAGCCTTTAGCAGCTAAAACACCCTTTGGAAATACCAAGTCAATCCAGGGTGGTTCTTCAAGCAATCCCCCGAAGGAGAATTCTAGACAAAGAAGGAACAGCCGAGAGTCAACAAAGAAAAAGTCTACTTCCACTCGTGCCGTAAGAAGCCAAAATTGAGTATGTGAAGAATGACAACAATTCCTCATCTCTGGTGCATTAATCGGAAGAATGGCTACCGGATTACGGAACTCAAGCACTTATGGTAAATTCAAGGTTTCCGTAACCAATCCATAAATTCATGGCATAAAAGATAAGCCAATCTTGATTAACACCAACCACATCAAAGCATGGTCGATTTTGAAGTAATCAAGAGAAGCCATAAAGAAGGACCTCTCGATGAATGTCCTTATGGAAAGCGGATGATGTGCGAATTGACCTTCATGGAACAGCACAAGAGCAAGACTTGCGGTGGAACCTATGAGTCCTTCTACTTAATCAAGATCAATACAAGGTGACATCGGATATCGAAGATCATTTATGAATACTTCAAGCTATCGATATCGAATCGAGCATGCCCGGAAGTGGGGAAAGTATCGTAGGTCAAGCATTTTGTCAAGAGAAATCCCACCAAAACCTACAAGAAAGTCATGGATTTGCGGAGACACGAGATGATTGTCGAACTCTTCTCTATGACTACTCGATGATATCAAAAGGTTTGGTGATAGGAAATTTGCGGTGATCCATGGAGGCTTTTGAAGACTTGAAGATTTTTGAAGACTTGAAGACTTGTCATTTAGAATGTTCACTTGGAGCTTGGTAACTCCTGTTGTTCTATTTGACTAAGTAGTTTATGTGATTTTGCTGATTGATCTTTTCTGTTAAATCTTGAAAAAGTTATCTGTAAGCTTTCTCTGTATCATATCTGATGAACTTACTCTCAGATATCATTTTATATAAAAGATAACTTGTCAGCAAAGATCACACCTTGTGATTTGGTTGATGTTTACTTTCTGCACTTAATTATATGAATTAAAAGATCATAAGAAATGATTAAGTGGTGGTTTGTTTCCTCATCCAGATTTGTAATAGGTCAGATAGTCATCGTTGATTGATCAAAATGGGGGAAATTTGTTAGGAATATCTGTTTAGATTTTGATCAACAACCTAATGACTTATCTTAGCTCAGAAAGGTGAATAGTACTCTTAGTTCACTTGAACACTGTAAAAGAGGAAACTCACTAAGTATGATAGTCTAGCGAATCTTGTATAGGATGTTAGGTCTCAAAATGTAATTTTTATTTTCTGAAGAAGACCAAGAAGAAGGCATCCAGCAGGAAAAGATCAACAGTTTTGAAGATTTGATGACTACACAAGATTCCTGAAGACAAGGGTTTTCCAGAAACCTATGACCAGATATCTTGAAGAAACAAGTGTTTTGAAACACACGAGTTGCAAAAGATATCTGAGAATAAAAGGTTTCTAAGACAAGGAAAGTGCCCACATATATCTACACTCAGATACCTTGGACATAAAATATGCTTCTGAAAAAGAAACATATTATAACAAGTTGTTTAAACAAATGGTATCTGGAGCTATGATGATCTCTGGAAAAGAACATGCAAAGTTTCAGAAAACTCTGATTGTATAAAGACCTCTGATACCATGCATAGTTCCGTTGGTACTACAGGACAAAATATAGTACAGTGCATTAAATGCACAGACAGAAATGTCGGAACAAAAACGGTAGCTTCTGAAGAAGAAGACAAACCTGCTACAGTACTATATTCAGATATCAATAGTTTGAATTTGATTTAAGCCTAACGGATACTATTCAAACGGCACTCAAAATTCATCTATAAATATCAACACTTAGACTGCTTGAGAACACATACAGAACTTAGAACACTGAACTTACATTGAATACTCTCACAAGCTCTCTCAAGCAAACTACTTACCTTCAAGCTTTCTGTTGCGACCAAAGCTCTTGATTCTAAGTAGCACAAAAGTTCTAAGTGTCCTGATCCTTAACGAGCATTGTTATCTGTGAAAGAGTTGAACTAAGATTTCATATCTAAGTTTCATTCTCTTGAACACTTACCATAGACTTGGGTCAGTAGAAAACAAGATACCATACATTGCAAAGTGTATTAAGTATACTTGATTCACAGAGCTATCTGAATAACTGAACAAGTTATTAAAGAAGCTCACCTGACAAACAAATCTAAAACCAACACCATATACAGTGTGGAGTACAGGAAGTACTTAGTTTGAGAAACTAAGGAATAACTCCAAGGTTCTTTGAAACCGAAGTACTTAGCTTGGGAAGCTAAGGAATAGCTCAAAAAGGTTTCTGAGTACAAGAAGTACTTGGCTGTGGAAGCCGGGGAATAACTCAGGGGGGACACTTGGTTGGGAACCTAGTGCTTTTAGGAATCTAAGAAAAGATATCTGTAAGGTTACCTCATTTATCTTAGTGGATTCTAGGTCTTAGAAAGACCGAAGTGGATTAGTTGAAGGATTACGCCACCTTCGGATACTACTATAAAAAGACGTGTTATTTACTTTATGCAGTTTATTACTTGTTTTACTTATATTGCAAAGTACTTACACTTATCTTGCTGAACACGTGCACTTATCTCAGAAGTCTTCCGCTCTCTGAAATTAAGTATCAGATATCTTCTGATTTCGAGAAAGCGTATTATCGACAAAAGTTTTAAAAGACTATTCACCCCCGTAGTCTTTTACTTTGCCGTTATCTGGACCAACATAAATGAATAAAAAGAATGAGATTTTCTTTAATAAGCTAACTTGGTCAGTTATTAATCAACAAGCTTGTAAGCTAACAGCTGATTTGAGAAGCTTGATGTTCATGTAACGATATTATTTGCAGTCAATGGAAATAAGTTCCTCAAGCTTATAAGCTATAAGCTCGTGCTAAACAGTGTCCTAATCTTGAAGAAAAGTTCGTAAAGAACGAATTCGCGTATAACAAAAAAAAAATGAAAACTATAAAGTTAAATGGTATAATTAGCTCTCGCGAGGGAAAATTTTATAGAGGAACTAAATTGGACTATAAATATTAAGTTGACAGTAAGAAACATTAGGTATGTTGTTAACAAAATGATTTTTTGTGTTAACAACATAGTTCCGCCTCTAGGTATAAGTTATTTAGAGACTGTGATAATCTATAATAATATTCGAAAAAATATGAAATTTTAAATTAAGTACTTTTCACAAAGTCTTAAAAGGGACCCAAAGGGACCAACTTATATTATTAAATATAAATATAATGTTTTAAACCATATTAATAGTAATATTTTATGTATGAACATTTTATTTTCAATTTCATTTGTATGAGCTCTTAATTTTTTTTTTTTTTGTGAATATCACGATTACAATCATATTACATCAATTGAACTGATATATCATTCATATCGAACATTACATAATCATCACTCAATATATCACAGCTAGCATATACTATATCACACAAACCCGCTTCGCCGAGACTTGAAGCCATAACTTTTAGAGTTATGGCACATCAGGCTAACCAATTGAGTTAAGCCTTATTGGCATGAGCTCTTAATAAAAAAAACACAATTTTTTTATTGTAGTTATAATGTTAATGGATTCATTAATAACTATACAATGTTGATCCTTGAGATGATTTACTCGAACCGTTTTAACTTCTTTTTATCTTGAATTAAAGTCCAACCCTGCCCGAGCTAGGACTGGTCTACCCCGTATCGGAGGGGCATCTCGCGAAAAGCCCAAGATAGACAAATCGGTCAGCACTTTTTTTCTTCCCATTCGCTCGTCATAAACAAATCGGTCGTGTCCAAAGCCTTTAAAACTCTCACAACCATGGAAATAATATATTAGTACTATGAATCAACAATTCTAACTTCTAAGTCTATAGGTCGCAAGACTGACCTTTCAAATAAGTGGAAACATTATTGTATACCTACTTCTCGTCCCGCATCGAAATGGTTCTACTATGCTTCTTCCTGGTAACTAGTTGAGGGTTTTGGTTGAAATACACGTGAGGAAGGAGAAGCCTAGGTAACGGATTGGACCATATAACCGGCTTATAAATTAATGGAGTTATTGGGGGTGCATCGAAAGATCTCAAATATAATGTTTGGGTGTTAAACTGTACCTCATAAATGAATTTGGATGGAGTATTTACACAAAAATTCAAGGGGAAAGATTCCAAGGTGTCAAAAATTTTGTCAGCTTACCCCCTGAGGGTCTAGGGTGGGTCCCAAGGTTGTTTTGCGAGCTTTGAGCCTCAAGGGCTAATGATATCCTTCCCAACTAAGGTATATACGATGCTCCGGACGCCTGACTTGGATTGCTCTGACCGGCCCATTACGGCCTGCATTGCAGGCGATCATCACCAAACGACGGTTGCAGCTCGGACGACGCGCCATAGGCGCGTCAGTTGGTCCCCGCGTAATTCCATGACGCGGGGCCATGGTGGACAGCAGCCAATCGACTGCTGCCACTTGTCGTATCCAGGTTATTTTTTTTTAACTTTTTATGTTTTGTCCAATTTCAAACGGCTATAACTTTCAAAATAAAAATGCAAAAAATAAATAAAAATCACCAACGGCATTATTTTTTTCAAGATCTATAAATAGAGACCAGCCTTGACTATGTTTGGATCATCCCATCTCCAACTCCTCTTTCTCTCTTATTAAACTTAAAACACTCTCTTCACTTCAAAACACCATCTCCACTTCAATTTTTCGGCGACATGGACGGAAACTCTAAGGTGGATGCAAGAAAACACACCCGAAGCGTGCATGCAAAAGCTCAACAAAAATACCTCTCAACAACCCCAACCGAGCTTCGTTCACCCTTTGTTCCAAAGCTCCTACCAAGACCCCTATTATTCAAAATTACCATTCTCCAACCTCCCAAACACCAATATTTTCGCAAACACCGGAAGTTGAGGTTGTTCCTAAAACGCAGTCGGAAATTCAACCGAACCGGAGGCGTGGAAAAGGGAAAGCCAAAGCCAAGGAAGGAGCGACGTCCAACAAAGAGCAAGGACGGAACTCACTCTACAACCAGAATGAGGACTTGGTTCTCATCTCTTGCTACATGGTTGTTAGCCAAAATCTGATCGTTGGCATGAATCAAAAGTACGCAACTTTGTTCCATAAAGCTGAGGAGAAGTTCGAGGATGTCCGGAGGGATGGGAAGATGTCCGGTATGGAAAAATACCAGAGTCATGATTCACTTCGTCTCAGATGTAAGCGGATGAGAGAAATTAATCATTGGTTGATTTGTGTGGATCATGCTACTAGGGTTGTCGGCGATCGGAGTGGCTACAATGAAGCCGATGTGATTGAAACAGCCCAGGAATTCTACAAAGAGAAATCATCTGGTCAAGCCGCATTCAACATGTTCAAGCAGTGGGATGCCATGAAACAGTACCCAGAGTGGGGAACGAGGATGAACTTGGAGGAACACATGAAGAAGGTTGCAACATCTGCGAGGGTTGAGGTTCCAGATGATGATGATCAACTAATGGAATTAGAAGGTGGCAGTAGTAGTGGGAGCAAGCGGATCCATGTCAGTGAGGACAGTGTCACGACTAACAAATGGCCTATGGGTCGTGACAAGGCAAAGAAGATGGCTAAAGGTGCTAGTTCTGGCAACTCCTCAATGGATGCAATGAGCGAGGGATGGGTTAACTTTAATGAAAGTTATCCCCAATACATTGAGTTGGAAAGACAGAAGCTGGAGTTTGCCCGTCAAAAGGAGGAACGTAGGATGAAGGAGAAAAAGATGGACATGTTCATGAAACTTATGGGGGACTACGCCAACTTGGCCCTCGCACATCAGGCATTAGCTGATGCACTGCAGAAAGAATTGTTTCCGTCCGAGTAATGGCTGAAGTTTTGAGCTTGTTTTTCAAATTATGTGAGGTGTGACTTGTTTGTTTTTTTACTTTCCGAATTGTGGCTTGTTTGTATTTTACTATTCCAAGTGTCCGTTGTAATAAAATTAGTGTGCTTTGAATTTGAATTTGAATTATTAGAATTTCGGAAAGTAAGTCTTGTGATTTATCTTTACTTTGTCAGGCATCTTATCTTTGCTTTGTCAGGCACCTTATCTTCAATTTGTCAGACATCTTATCTTCAATTTATGAGGCATCCAATGCATTGTGACTTAGTTATGACTAAGAAAAGATTCACCGATCTCCCACAACTTGTCTATATAATGCAACCATATAACACATTTTCAGACACAACAACCTACTTGCATTCATCAGTTCTTCCATTATCTTAACTAAACAGAAAACACTCTATCTACTTCAAGTTTCCAAAGATAATCATGTCCAACTCATTACCAACGCACGATATTTCTTCAGAGACCAATTCATCATTTGATGAAAGTTTGCTTGGTTCTTCTTCATCCAATCCTTTCGTACAAATCCAAAGTATGATAATACAAAACGTACCAAATATGATCCAACACTTCCAACAACAACAGAAACAACGGGACGAGCCACGGCGGACTAAGAAGAAGCGTGCTTACATTAACAGAAGTCAAGAAGAGCGTGGCAAACAATTGGAGGAAGACTACTTCGGGGTTAACCTACCATATGCAGATAAATTTCGACGGAGATTCATAATGGAGAGGCTGTTGTTCGAACAGGTGATTGCTGGTGTGGTGCATCAAGATGATTACTTTGTCTGCAAGCCATATTCTCTTGGCCGACCGGGGTTAACCACACTACAAAAATGTACCGCGGCCATTCGCATGCTAGCTTATGGAGCTTCTGCTGACTCGGTTGATGAATACTGCCATCTTGGTGAAAGCAGGGCTCTCATGTGTCTTTCGCATTTTTGTGACGCCGTGGTTGCTGAGTTTGGTCCAACATACATGCGGAGGGCCAATGAAGCCGATGTACGAAGGATTCTGGCAATCAACGGTGCAAGAGGATTTGTGGGCATGCTTGGGAGTATCGACTGTATGCACTGGACATGGAAGAACTATCCCAAGGCGTGACACGGTCAATTCCAAGGCAAAAGCAAAAAGCCTATCATTGTTTTAGAAGCAGTAGCATCCCAAGATACTTGGATATGACATTCATTCTTTGGAATTTCCGGAAAATACAATGACTTGTCAATCGTGCAACGTTCACCGGTGTTTGACGATCTCCTGAACGACACGGCACCTCAAGTCAACTTTGAGGTTTATGGCCATCTGTACAAGTGTACAACATGCCTTACTACCTAACCGATGTCATCTACCCAGCTTAGGCTACATTTGTGAGTGCCATCCAGAATCCGGTAACACACAAAGAAGCCAAGTTCTCTGAGCGTCAGGAGTCTTGCCGGAAAGATGTGGAACGTGCTTTCGAAGTTATGCAAGCACGATTTGCAATTATACGGAATCCAACACTTGCACACGACAGAGCCACACTTAAAAAGATTATGGATTGTTGCATCACACTCCACAACATGATAGTTGAGGATGAGCGCCACACATACCTAAACTATGACAGGAAAATCGAAGAGTTCGAACAAGATACCCGTGAGCATGTACCCGATGTGATTGACAGGGTTCGTATCCGACGGGCGCAATCTACAATAAATTCTATCCCGGAGTACATGAATAATTCACGGCGAATGCATAGTGTGTGCAAGCATGACGAACTCACTGCAGACTTGATGGAACATATTTGGAGGATGCGTTGACTGTGGAGCTTGTCCAATCGTGTAGTGTGTGCTTGTTAGTTTGATGCATTTGTGTGTTGTATGTTTGTTGCATTTTCATTTGGTTTTATTTAAATTCACTGTAGTTTGTTGTAATATATTCGTGGTTTCAATGAAGTTTCACTTAATAAATTGTAAAACGAGTTCTAAAAATTGCAATTTTATTAATTACAACTTCTAAGCACTCTTATAATATAGTAAATATGTTTTAAAAAAAATTATTTATTTTTCATGATGCATCACCAATGCAGCAGAATCTCGTCACGGATCCCGTTATCAGCCGACGATGCGTCATCGCGCCATCACCAATGCAGGTGGTTTTGGGGTGTAAATCTTGGAGCTAATTTGAACCCGAATCAAATGGATGTGTGCGGCACGTGCCCACACATGCAGAGACGAATGCCACATTGAACCAAGAGCAAATTGGCTACTCAGTGGTTCGTGATTTTTGGCCTTCTTTTCAATGCTCCAGTCATAAAATACTATAAATGCAAATTTTGTAACAATGGAAAAATGGTTTTTTCTACTCTGACGTCAGACTAACTTACGGTCTTTAATGTGTTTATCAGTATAACATTTAATGCATATGGTACAACCTTTAAGCGTCGGGAGGTAAAGACGCTTGATGAGAAGAAGAAACCTGGAAAAATCGTTTCAATTTTAAATTTTGTAATGGCCATTAGTTATAGTATTCAGATTTGATTGTATGTAGGTTACAATTTCTTGTACCTTCAAAAACCCATCAGAAATCCTTCTTCCTTTCACTCTCTGCTATCCTTCTTCAATCCTATTCATATCATCCCGTTGAGAATTCTCTACTACTTTAGTTCGACAGGTTTTCTATCGTAGCTTCTAGTAGAAAATGAGATTGAGCCTTCCTTATGGAGCTCATTGTCCATAGGAGACCTACACCTTTTTTAAAACGAACAAATTGAACTTAAGGACAAGCGGTGTCACTCTCATTCTGATGGGACCCGGCCCATCACGATCCCGACTTAGTGAGTAATAGTGCGGGCCAAAAGCGCACATGGAGCCCAATTGTCTTTAATTGGTATTAATTTATTATTTAGGTCACTACAAAAAAACCAAAGTTTAGGGACGGATTTATCCGTCCCTAAACCATGAGCGATTCGTCCCTAATCCGTTAGGGACGGATTAGGGACGCCCGTCCTTAAAACGGGCGTCTCTAACCCTTTAGGGACGGATATGTTTTCCGTCCCTAAATAGGGACGGATGTTATCCGTCCCTAATGGTCAAAGACCAGTAGAGACGGATAATATCCGTCTTTAATGGCTGTGACCACTAGGGACGGATTTATCCGTCCCTAACCTTAGGGACGGATTAGGGACGGATAAATCCGTCCCTAATCAACGGGATGGTTTAGGGATGGATTTATCCGTCCCTAAACTGGTTTTTTTTTTAATTTTTTTTTATTTTTATGTTTTTTACATTTCACTTGTTTTACAATGTAGTCGTAGATAATATACCCGAAAGTGATAAAATTGCATTAATTAAAATAGAGATTCGATAAAATATCCGAACAAAAGACTAAATATCCGAATAAAATGAATAGTGCGAAAAGTATGTATCTAGAACAACGTAAGTACATGAGCATCTAAGAACCGAGAGGAGGCGGTGGTTGTTGGTTCGCAGCGAACATCTGTTGTGTCATCTCATCCATCCGACGAGTGATATGAGCTTGCTGCTCTAGAAGTTGATCGATCGTTTGCTTGAGAGGATTCATCAGCTCATTCACCTGCTCTTGAGTGTAGAAATTTTCATGTGATGAGGATGCCTGCTGCGACACGGAGAAGCTACCACCGGGTGTCAATGAAGGGCCCAAACTGCCGAGCCCATACACTCGACCCTTAGTGTCCATCGGATTAACTTGGAAGAATATTTGGTCCTTCTCTCGAATTGTGAGTTCATGACCATCGATCATCCTCTCCTCCATAATCCGCTCCACCTCAGTCTGCAATAGTGTAGTGCATACGAAATGAGATCTGATTTTAGGAAGATACGCTCGAGCCATAATATACACAAATATAAATGTGAACCTTAACAAAGAAACATACCCCAATTTGCTCGGCCCTAGGATCAGTCCACATGCCATTCTTCATTTTTGCCTTCTTGAAGTGGTGAAGAGCAGTAGTGGGCTCCCCGGCATGGAGCTGAAGAACATGTAAACAAGTAGAAAGTTGTTAGAAATGAAAGCAAAAAAACATAAGTACAAATCATATTGCAAGTCAGAAATAACATATATACTAACCGACATCGGCGGTGCAGAACAACAACCGCGACCCATAATGATGCACACGAGGTGTACCATCTCGCGCCTCGGTCAACGGTTCGCTCTGTTCTTCTCCGCCATGTCCATGACCAAAGGATCTCTCCGGTACTCCCAACGTGCCACTCATCATCCCCATCCATCATGGCTTTACCCCGGAGGCTTTCATGTTGCAAACCATCCTCTTATAACACTCGACAGCGGTCTAAAGCAGGCCAGTTGGGGAATGAGGGCATTAGAATGAAGTAGTACTTCTACAACATTTCCATAAGTAGCAAGCCCAAATAGATTAATGAAAATTTGGAATTTAAAGTAAACACAAGTATAGTGGCTAACATACCACGAAATCAAGACAAGTTCAAGAATGGTGACTAACATATCACCCAAGTGGCTAACATACCACGAAATCAACACAGTGTGAAAGAACAGTGACTAACATATCACTCAATTACAGTGGCTAACATACCACTCAAATAGTCCTAAAATTTACTAACACAATGGAGACTAACATATCACCCAAGTACAGTGGCTAACATACCACGAAATCAGCAGAACAAGTTCAGTAATGGTGACTAACATATCACCCAAGTACAGTGGCTAACATACCATTCAAATTGTCCTAAAATTTACTAACACAATGGTGACTAACATATGACCCAAGTACAGTGGCTAACATACCACTCAATCAGCACAACAAGTCAAAGAACATGGATAAAGCTTTGTAACATTTAAGCTTACCCGCATCTCATCAAAATAATGATGCTTCATCCTCTCCGGGAGCGTAGACCACTTCTCCCCTCCTTCACCCGGCTTCTCCCTTCGAAGTCTTATAATCTTACCAAGATTTTCGGAGGCACCCGGTGGCTTTATTCTGAATGAGATAGACATGAAACAACCTTTATTAGTATATTCATGTAACATTTAGTAATTATCTGAAGTTATGTTCTACAAATGCATAATACTTACTTCATCCCGTTTGGGAACAAAACCGGCTTCCCATTCCAACTAGCACCGGGTGTCAGAACGGTGTAGGGACACCCGTCGGAAGATAAGTCAGCAAACATGGGTGACGTCCCCACGCTCGAGCCAGTGGGAGTCTCAGGCACCTGTGATTGTGAACTCCCGCCAATGTCATAGCCCCCCGAAGGGCTACCCGCATCAGGACCACTACTAGTACCACTAATGGCCGGTGGACGGTATGTGGACCTCCTATGCCTCGGCATCTGCAAATTCATACAACAAGTGTTAGTAAGAAAGACGAGATGAATTGGCAGGTAAAACATATATAATAGACACTTAATAAAGCATATATAACAAGTTGTAGTAACAAGTTGTAATCAAGAACCACCAGTATACACATACCCTCGTCCTCCTACTTGCGTGGTTAAGTCTACATATTGGTCTTCATGCAGCTCAATGTACTCATCAGGAGCATGTACAACATTTCTCGCTGTTTCATCAACAACCTCTTCTTGGTACGAGTTGGTAATTGAGTCGTCCTTCTTAACGTACTCTACTCTGGAGCGGGCCCGTATATGTATCGCAGCCAACCAGTCTGCCTTGTCACGTTTCAGGCTTGGATATTCAATGAATACCACTTGGCGTGCTTGAGTAGCCAAGATAAACGGTTCGTACTTACGGTACCTCCTCCTATGGTTAATGTCAACCATCTCATACTGCTCGTGCTTCCTCGTACCAGCTGGAGTAGGATCATACCAGTCAACATCAAACAGAAAGGTTCTTTTCAAAGGCAAACCGGAATATTCAAGCCGCACGATTCGCTTCAACTTCCCGTAGAAATCATACAAATCAGATAGATCTTGCCCACTAACACACACCCCTGAATTGCTTGTGGCCTTGCTCGTGTTAGATTCAACCGTGTCGAACCTAAGACCATTGACTATGTACGATGAGAATGTGGAGACCTTTCTGTTTGGTCCCTCTGCTAGAGCTACTAAGTAAGGAGATGTGATGTTGTTGATAGGATCTCGGACATACTCCTTGAACCAAGGTGGTAATTTCGCTTCAAGTTGTGACTCAATCTCATCATCTGTCAATATTGGATTCTTCTCCAGACAACGCTCTTTGAACTCCACAGGACACGATTGGTATGCATGATTAGTTAACTAGTAGTTAGATATTCAAATTCATGAAGCCCCCAAGAAAGCTACTCACCCACAAATTTCACCATAAATTCATCAACTTGATGCAGTTCGAGAGGACATAATCTTTGGGCGCCAACATTTCACTATCATTCACCATGATGTATTTTTCTTCCCATAGGTCTCCACGAGACCTAAAAGCGAAATAGCATCATCATCATCCTCTTGAACTTGAATGTATGCGTTTGAGACGGCCTAGATGCCTTTGTGGGAACGTGGTCTCCAAAGTAATAGGGCGAAGGTTGCGACTTGCTCAAGCGTATGCATTGGCCATCGATCCCTCAGGCCTACCTTTGTTGCTGACATACCTCTTCAATTTTCCCAAGTACCTGCAATGCATATACTTTTGGGTAATATAATGGTGACTTTGGAAAATTCAGACATTTGAATTGAATGATTGTCTTCATATTACACACCTCTCGAATGGATACATCCATAGATATTGAACCGTCCAAAAAGCCTCGCTTCGTGTGGGAGGTGAACCAAGTGTTCCATAGAATCAAAGAAGCTCGGGAAGATACGCCGAGCTTGCAGAATCAATGGTATGTTGCTTTCAAGGTTTGCTAACACTTGATCATCAACCACCCTTGCGCATAAATTCTTGAAAAATAAGAAGCTCATTTCGGTGAGAGCCATCCATACGAGTTTAGGTAGCGCTCGAAATGCAACCGGAGAAGTCGCCCATAAACACATGACAATCGTGGCTCTTCATTCCATACATCTTCGTCTTCTTCAAATCCACACATCGCCCAACTTTGAGGCATAATTGTCGGAAACTTCAATCCCTAACCCAATCAAACAAGCTTGTTCCTAGATTCAAGATCAATCGTAATATGCCTAACATGCCTGCGCTTCTTCTCATTCCGTTGTCAACTCAGCCTTTTACACCATGTATCCAACTCTAGATTTAACGTTATCCTTTGTCTTTCCGGAATGTTACAAATCGTGTTGAAGCGGTTCTAACACATTCTTCTCAATGTGCATGAAATCCAACATGTGACGATAAGAAGACCGCTCAATAAGGCAAGTCCCAAGATGCTTCTCTTCTTCCATCCACATTTGTTCTCAATTTTCTTGTTATGCTTCTCCCACCCAAGTTCATCACTTTCATAAGACCCAACTATCAATCTCCGCAAGTATCATGCACCGAGAAGTTGTCTCGGAGGCCTTTAATCTCTACTTTGTTTTCAAGAATTGAGTCTTGTTCTTCCTAAACGGATGGTTCCTTGGTAGAAACCTCGATGGCGATCAAACCAAGATTCTTTCCGCTCTCCTTCGGGATGCATCGTTGTCCTCCAAACAATGTGGACAAGCATGAAAACCCAGCTTTTCCTTCCGATAGCATTGAATAAGCGGGAAAATCACTCACGGTCTACAATAGTCTTTGCTCTCAAGGTAAAGTTCTTCTTCGTTGACACATCATATGCGAGGATACCATTTTCCCACAACTCAATCGGCTCCTTAATAAAGGGTCGCAAGAACACATCCGACACATCTGGATCGGTGGCCGGCACCAACGCGATCAAGAACATGAACGGTTCCTTCATGCACTCACCGGGCGGGTTATGCAGTGTCGGCATGGTCGCCAACAAGAGTACTTCGGTCACTTCCAAGCAGGTTAAAACCATCCGCATAAAGCCCCAAACGTACATTTCTAGATTAATTTGCAAACTCCGGATATGTCTTGTCGAACTCTTTCCATGCCGGTGAGTCGATGAGTGCTCCATTATACCCATTGCATCCGCCTCCTTACTCTCTCCTTGTGCTAACGCATTTTATCAGCCTGCACTTGAAGCGCATAACCTCTTCAAGCGAGGTGCTAGAGGAAGTACCACATTTTCTTATGTGGAGATTTTTCTTACGGCGTTTCTTTGAAGCCCCCTCCTTGTAACGCTTATAGCGGTCCTTACCACAAAACTTGCACTTCAGTAGATCTACATCCTCCCCCCAATAGATCATGCACATATCCGGACAACAGTCTATGGTTACCATAGGCAACCCCAACCCCCGCATCTTTTTCTTCGCTTGGTAAAAGTTGGTGGGTACTAGGTTTTGTTCGAGCAACACTCTGATAACAATTGTACGTAGTTATTGAAGCTCACTTCAGATTGGCCACCCTCGGCCTTACAACTCATTAACCGAGATAACAAAGACAACTCAGTGTGCTTCTGACACCCCGGCCAAATTGGCTTCTTTGATGATTCCAACAAGTCAAAGAACACCTGATCCTCGGAATTCGGTGGCTCCTCCACATCCCGATCGGTGTCCATGAACTCTGGACCCGCAACATCATACACCATTTGCTCAATCCTCTCATGATCAGGATTAGCATCAGATGTGGACGTATTTTGAGTACTACCCATCACATTTTGCTTCCTTCTTTTACGCTTAGGAATACTCCCATAGTCCATGAACGGTATTGATTCCTCACCATGATAACACCATACCTCATACTCAGCTACAAACCCCTTACGTTTCAAGTGCTCGACTACCGTTCTAGGAGGCAAAAATTGTCTATTCCTACATTTGTTCGCATTGCAAGGGCACTTCATCATCCCCGGACTCGAACAAGTAGTACATGTAAGTGCAAAAGCAATGAAGGCTTCAACCCCTTCCACAAAACTAGATTGAATTCTGCCATTAACAGTGCGACGGTACATCCATGAACGATCGGGATTCATAATTCAACAATTAACCTGCGTCTCAATTTATTAGATTTATAACATTTATACAATTACGTATTTAGTTTCATTACAATTACAATTACATTTTTAATTATGATACGGTAACAATTGGTAATGAATTACATGCATTTTACTATTACAATTCAATCCTTTGGTAGTTATAACATTTATACCATTACGTATTTAGTTTCATTACAATTACAATTACATTTTTAATTATGATACGGTAACAATTGGTAATGAATTACATGCATTTTACGATTACAATTCAATTTTCTAGTAGTTAAACTTCCATATATCTATTAACATTACAAATTGTAGATGAAAATATTATTGATTGTTTTTATGTTAATACTCCAAAATTATATTAAAATCACCAAAATCACCAAATTGTCTCCAAACACACAATTAAATCTTCATAATCCTAGTACGTATACGAAAATAGCTAAGTAAATACCCTACACAATTACAATAATAGTAACATCATACTAGCAATCCAATTTCACAATAAATATATCAATTGCACATCTCAAAACTAAATCAATACGTAATATAAGCTAAATTATCTACTACATACTTACTATAAACATACAATTGATCAAACTAGTCGAAATTCATAAAATCCCCAAAATTTAAAAAGTAAGGGTTTTAGCCAAAATACCTTCAATTCCGGGGAAAATAGCTGATGAAAGTTGAAATTGATGCACAATCCGAGCTCCTTGTCCGATGAGCTTCGGAACGAGACCAAGATTGGCCGGAATCGTTGAGTTTTGGCCGGAAAATATTTGGGACGAATTTGGAGAAGAAAGGAAGAAAGAAGAAGAATGACATAAAAGCAGAAATCTGCTTAAACTTCTGCTAAGAAGTCATTTTTTAGGGACGGATAGATATCCGTCCCTAAGTCCGTCTCTAACTTTAGGGACGGATCCCTAAAACTTTTTTTTTTATTTTTTTTTGCTGGTCAACAGTTTTAGGGACGGATTAAAAATCCGTCCCTAAAACAGGGACGGATTAGGGACGGTTTATGAAATCCGTCCCTAATTAAGGATGGATTAGGGACGGATAGGCCTATCCGTCCCTAAACGAGCCGATTCGTCCCTAAGTTAGGGACGGATTATATCCGTCCCTAATTTCCGTCCCTAAAAACGAACTTTCTTGTAGTGGGTTAAGAGTCTTGTTTTGGCCAGAGATTTAGAAGAAGAAGGCAACTGCTATATTCTGTTTAGATGATAAGGCAAGTAGATTTATCAGGATCTTTCATTTATTTCATCATATCTTTTAGAGATCTTGACAACTTAAATTATCTTGTCAGGTAGCATGTATAAATAGGACCATTAGGGCTTAAACCTAATCAGTTGAATATTTATGAAATCACTTTTCAGTCGAAAGACGTGCTATCGTCGAAAGGCGTGCCTACCTTGCTAGAATTCTCGTTTCTTGTAAGTGTTCTTCCTCTTTTCTTCTAATTCGTGTCAACATATCTCTTGGAGGTCGCTCTCATGGACGAATCGCTACCTAATTCGTGCTTCGAATTACGAGTTGGGACCAACATACCAACACATTCTATCTTTGTTTAGGCCAATTCAAATATTGAAATTTCACTACTACCTTGTCTAAGATTCAATTTGATCACTCTTCCTTTTTCCAGTTTGTAACAAGTCCAGTAAGTCCTCTCAATTAGATTAATATTTCTATTTGTGCCAACCATTCAATATATGCAACTCAACTTTTAATCTGTTTGTTCCGACTGGAATTTGGAAAAATATCGATCATTACTAAAGAATACCACATTCTGGTGGTCTGTAAAATCAATACATACTACTATTAGGAGTATAATAATTAGGAAAATTTAGATATGGTCACCTCTCACTCATTCAGGTCTTTAACATTTTAACATTTACATATTGATCAATTTTCTATTTTCAAAGCTTACCATCCAAACATGGACTTATTTTAAACCTTTGGATTTTCTAGTTTCCTTCTTCTTACCTTTCTTTTTATTTAACCATCATCCACCACCATCACCTCCTCCAACTTAAGGTAAATAAAAGAAAAAAATATGGGCAGTGATAGTAATTTCTTGGGACAATTTTTTAATAAAATGAAATTTTATTAAAATAAAAATGTAAATTGCTCGAAATTTTTAAGAAAGTATATGACAAAATAAGACAGCTCTAGTTCATGTACCACTGAATGGCTCAGTATTTTATGTATATTTATCAATGACTTTCAATATAAATCATAAACTATAGTTATTTTTTTTCTCGGATTTGGCAATTGATTTTCATGCGCCAGGTTAGTTTACGCGTTGGACGCGTGTTGGCTTCCCTTTTAATCTCATAAATTAATTTAAAAAATAATAATAAAATTTATTTAAAAATTCAAAAATGCCTGGAAGGACATGCACCACATTCTGACTTAATCTGGAAAAAATATATATATTTTTATTTTTTTTAATTTAGAGCGGACACGTGTCTTACTCTTATTTAAACTTAGAAAAATAAAAAATCTAAAACAAATAAATAAAATGAAAAGAATAAAATCAAATGAAAAGGAAACGTTTAAATTAAGGATGTGTTTAACTCCAATATGAGTTTTGGACTTGTTTGTAATTTATGTACAATTATATGAAATAATATGTTATTATTTAAATGTCAGGGATCGTAATGTTATTAAAAAATTTATTGGGGTCAAATGTAATTCACCCTAATAATTAATCATCATAGTATATGAAAAGATAAGGGAATGGAAAATGTGGACAAGAATATAATAAAGTCAATGAATGGTGGCATTTTATTCAACATATGTACGTGGTGGTGGTAGTCTAGTCCCCATTTTGTATTTATTAATATCAGTGAAATTTGGTTAATTTTGTCCACATCGAATTATGAAAACGACATTTAACCAAGTTACTACAACTTTACATAATGGATGAATTACATCTGACCCCTTGTAAGATTCTCTAATTACATTTGAATCCCTGTTAAATTAACAATAACATTTTAATACCTTCATGGATAATTTAAATTACATATGGGCCTACGAATTTGACTTTTTTCGAACTAAAGACATGAAAAGTCATTTATACCCTTGTTAAAATATTAGATATTGGAAGGGACCAAACAGACTTAATTTTTTGAGTGTAGATGCAATTATCCATAATTAAAATATTGCAACTATAAAAAAATTCAAAATATTCCAAAAACTTTCGAAAGTGCAATTTAGTCCTATAATTTTCCAACATTTTCAATTAGCTCCAAATATTTCTGAAAAATTACATAGCAGCTCATGTAAACATCTAATTCACAAAAGTAACGGTTTCAAGTTTCTAAAAATACAATTTGGTCCCTGGTTTTGCTACTTCAATCCAAAACCTCCAAATCGATTTCGAAAATCTTCAAACCTCCACAAATGGAATCCAAAAGAAGACGAACCCAGAAGAATTGTAGTATGCAAGTCATAGATTGGTGATGATAGTATATAATTAATCATTAATTGTTCGATTGAAATCCTAAAAGATCTGAGTTGTTGAGGTGATCCATCGCCACTTCCTCCTATATTCCGGCGTGTAATCAACGGTGGAGAACGGCAGAGATTCAGCGGAGGAGTAGGCAGGATATGAATCTCCATAGGAGGTGTAAGCGCCAAGATCACCATCCATGTTGTACGCGTCGAACGATGTCGCCTTCTTCTTCTTGCTAGTTTATCTCTCTATGTCGAGCTCTACTAGATATAACAATATACTGGTAAAATGCACTGAATGGATGTGTCTATAGTACCATCCAAATGAGTTTATTTATTTCCCATTTTGTCAAATTAAAAGAAATAAAATCAAAATTAAAAATAAAGTTATGGATACTTAGCAGTAAGCACATTGAAGAAAATGAAGATTCATGGGGAGGAAGAAAGGAATTTTTGACGGGTTGGAGTGGAAAGTGGGATGGGGAGTAATTAAACCTAAATTTCCAAATATAGCATACGGACTTGCTTGGAGATGAAATTGTTATAAACTTAATTTAAGTTGCACTACAAAAAATACACTGTTTAGCGACAGATAAATCCGTCGCTAAACAGTGCCGATCCGTCGCCCCAGATGGGGCGACGGATAGTAATTATCCGACGGATAATAATTATCCGTCGCTAGATGGGACGACGGATAGAATCTATCCGTCGTTATATTTGGTGACGGATAATTTCTATCCGTCGCCCAATATATTATTGGAATTAGTGACGGAATCTGGAATTCCGTCACTAATTCCGTCACTATTTATCCCGTCACTGTTAATCCGTCACTAATTCCGTCACTATTAATCCGTCACTATTTATTCCGTCACTATCTATCCGTCATTATTTATTTCATATTAATCCCTGTTTTTCGTAGTTCACCTATTTAATAAATATAATGTTCGATAATAAATCAATAATACGGAAAATGTTTCAATAAATGATAAATAATATAAATTAATATCCGGAGCAGGAGAAATTATCCGAACAAGTGTAAATATAATAAATCCGAACGTACATATACATAACTAGCTACCAGACGGGGGTGGGGGCTGGCCGAACCGGGACATGAACTGCTCCATCTGTAACCGAAGGCGCTCGTTCTCCTCCCTTCGTTCTCTGTCGCGGCGCTCCATCTCGTCCCTTTGTTGCTCCATCTCTTGAGTTAGCCGAGCAACCTGCTCCCGGACTTGCGACTGCACCATTTCCGAGACCTGGTCCTGTGTGTAAACCGGACGTCTAGACTGCTGGGATGATGATGAGGAGCACCCCGAACTAGCCAAGCTCAAACCGAGGCTCCCGAGTCCATATATTTGTCCTTTCAGTCGGTTTGTTGACCTCTAGGAAGATGTTGTCAACTTGTTCATTGACAACACATCACCGCCTTGTCCTCTGCCGCCACCGAGCATCAACCTCACTGAAATCGTAAATAGCGGATATCATGATCGCCATTCTTGTTTTCAAAAATAACTTGTAATAGTGTACAAATATGAAATTTAAGCAACATAAACATACCGCAATAGACGAGCATACCAAGATGTCATACTTGGATGTCACCTCCCCCCGTGCGATCTAAACAACATATATAGTCAACAATTTATCATCTCACAATTAAGTAATCAGAGACACAATACATACATGTAATTCTAGATTAAAAAAAAACATATATATACATACTGATTGGTAATAATCAGTGACAGTAGATCGCCTCCCAAGGTGGTGAACGACCCTCCTGCCCGCATCGAGGAGGCGCGGTTACGCATTGATGTAAACAATGTCACAGACATCAATTCGGCGCCAGTAGGCATCCCAAAGGGCCCACTCCTCTGCATCAACCTGTGGAGGCATTGGGCCACCCCGATCCCGAACTGTTTTAAACTTAACGAGATTGATATGAATGAGGAGAATTATGGTGTGGTGACAGAAGACAAGCTAGCTAGCAGGAAACATGCAACTATAACGATGTCGATTTACTCTAGTTATCACTGGGACATGCTCTACTGATTATTGCACTGCTCTAGACTCTTCTAGGCAGACACCTTATGTCACGTAAGGTACGGAGAACTATAACAATGAACTAACTGACTTTGTTCTAGAAAACATATAGCATTAATTCCACTAAGCTACAATTAATAAGCTAATGTAGATATTACTGTTTGCAATGAACCAATAGATATAGCAAGACGCAAGGCGTTTTGTTATAAGTGATCAGATGCTTAATCTATTGGTGATTTTGACGTAACGAATATCAAATAGAATACTACATACGCAATTAATCAAAATAGCACAGGGTAAATCGCATCTTATGTATATAATCAGATGAACCCTAACTAGCATGCATTGAATCCATCACCACCCCATAATCAGGGTGTTTAACTACTCATGACATGCGAAGACATAATCAATATCGTAGTTAAACAAGCAATAAACATAATCTAATACTGAAAACCAAGATTCGAACGATGATACAATTTTACCCTTTGTGTCACAAACCCTAGGTAAGAATTGAGAAACCTGAATCGAATCGGTGCAAAGTATGTAGATAACACTCACAATCAATTGACAATCGTCGTATTACAAGAAGAAATCGGTTCAATTACCTAGATAGGTAATTGCCTTGGAAAAGTTATAGGTTGAGAGCAAAAGTATGTAAAACTTGACAATAGATGATAATCCAAACTAATTATGTCTTGATCAAACTAATAGAAAGTAGAAAAAACTAAGTCTGGGCGAATTAGGAAAAAGAACGCCCAAAAAACGTTCTTGGCGTCGCCGATAAACTGGCCTCGCCAACCGGTTCTGAACAAAACCATCAAGGCGTCGCCATTCTTCTGAAAGACGCTTTGCCCTTTTGACTCCTTTTCCTGGTATTTTGGCCTTCCTTCTCCACTTCTAGCATCCATTCGAAGCATCAAAACTCCATATCTTGTAGATGCATGTACAATACACCATTTTGCCTTTAATTAGCGCGGTTTAGCCAAATACCTACAAAACACACAAAGAACGAAACAAGTAAAAATACTCTAGGAAAAACAATAAAACTGTACTTAAGGACGACAATAAGACTCCACGTACATACCAAATCCCTGTACAGTTTAGATCCCACCGTCTCGTAAACATGCCGGATCTGTGGGATCAACCTGCTGGGAATGAAGTACTCCTTCTACATTCCCAATTTCGTACAACATCCAAAGTCAATACATATATAACGTCACCATGTTACATAAATTTAATAAGATACAACAACATCACATATATGGTGACTAACATATCACCCAAACAAAGTGGCTAACATACCACCCAAACAAAGTGGCTAACATACCACTCACATTGTCCTAAATTTTACTAACACAATGGTGACTAACATATCACCCAAACAAAGTGGCTAACATACCACTCACATATAGTGGCTAACATACCACTCACATTGTCCTAAATTTTACTAACACAATGGTGACTAACATATCACCCAAATAAAGTGGCTAACATACCACTCACATACAGTGGCTAACATACCACTCATATTAAAACGATTATAATTACAAACAAACGAATGTCATATTTTAAATTACCCTCAGCTCATCAAAGTACTCGGCCCTCATGCGGTCCGAGATGTGAGACCAACACTCACCACCCTGCCCCGGTGGCTCTCTCCTGCTCCGGAAGATGTCACCTAGTTTGTTGTGGACCTCCCGAGGCCATAAACTATTGTCAATGTATAAGATACAAGAAACGAATATATATTACTTTAGTACAACAATTTATATTTGTCAACTATCATAAGTTATGTTTTACATATTTAAGAAGAATGTATAATACTTACTTGGCAGGACCAGCAGGAAAAATCACAGGCAAGCCGTTCCACGTGACGTTAGGATGATGTGGATCGAACATGAGGTAGGGACAATCGTCAGGAATCCGAGACCTGCTGCCCTGACTACCAGAGCCCTCCCCGACCTGTCCCGACCCAAGACTATCATGCGGTGGTGTGTGTGTGGAAGCGATAGTCGTGGTCTCTGTCGCGGCATCTGCAAAAACATGTAACAAGTACAATAAAATGTGTTAGTACCAGTTATAATACAAAACAAATTATAATAACACATATAATTACTCAAGTGTTATCAACTACTAACTAGTTATAATACACATAATATACCGTTATCGCCGTCCTCTAAGTCTACATATTGGTCCTCGTGCAGATCAAACAACTCATCATCTGCTTCTATGGGATTTTCTGCTTGTTTATCGACATCCTCTTGTTGGTACGAGTTGGTAATTGAGTCGTCTTTCTCAATGTACTCCACTTTCGAGCGAGCACGAATAGGTACCGCAACTAACCATTCCGCCTTATCGCGTTTCCTGCTTGGATATTCAAGAAACACCACTTGTCGTGCTTGAGTCGCCAGAATAAATGGTTCATACTTGGTTCGGTACCTCTTCTTTTGGTTCACATCAACCATTTCATCGCCGTTCTTCCTCGTACCTCCTGGATTAGGATCATACCACTCAACATCAAACAAGAAGGTTCGTTTCAATGGCAAGCCGGAATATTCAATCCTCACTATTCGTTTTAGCTTACCGTGGAAATCAAACAAAGCAGCGTCTCCATAATCTTCTGCACCCTTAACACACACCCCGGAGTTGCTTGTCGCCATGGCCGTGTTACATTCATTAAATGGAACCTAAGGCCATTAACTATATAACACAGGAATGTGTAGACCTTTTGAATAGCCCTTCATGAGCAGCTTTAAGTATATGCACGTGACGTTGTTAATAGGATTCCGGACATACTCTCGGAACCAATCTGGAAATTCTGTAGGAATTTTTGAGTCAAGTAGTTCCTCTAGTGTATCCTCTGTCCTCTAAGGATTTTCTTCCAAACAACGCTTTTTGAAAAAACTGCAAACATTGATTCGATGATAAGTCTATAATTGAAGTAGAGACTTACGTAGCTATATTAAAATTTAAAGAAAGTGTTGCTCACCTCGCAAATAGTATCATATACGGGTCAACCTCAATTGATTGAGGACATAATATTGAAACTTTCAACTCTTTATCCGTAAGATATTCTTTCTTAGCTGCACCAAGAGGTCTCCCTGATACCCTGAAGACAGATAGGGAAAACTCATCATCCGCTTGAACTTCGAATGTGTCTGCGTTTTGAGTCGGCCTTGATGTCTTCGTAGGGACGTGTTCATCAAAGTAATTAGAGCAGAAGGTTGCAGTTTCCTCTCGAATGTAGGCATTGGCAATCGAACCTTCAGGTTTACCTTTGTTGTTGACATACTTCTTCAATTTCCCCAAGTACCTCTCGAATGGATACATCCATCGATACTGAACCGGTCCAGCAAGTCTCGCTTCATGTGGAAGGTGAACCGGCAAGTGCTCCATAGAATCAAACCAGCTCGGTGGAAAGATACGCTCGAGCTTGCATAGAATCAATGGTATGTTCCTTTCAAGATTTTCCAACACTTTGTCATGAACCACCCTTGTGCCTAAATTTTTGAAAAATAAGCTCAACTCGGTGATAGCAGTCCATACATGTTTTGATGGCGACTCTCGAAATGCTACCGGATAAGCCTCTCCATGAACACATGACAGTCGTAGCTCTTCATCCCATAAACCTTTGTCTTCTTCAAATCCACACACTTCTCTAAATTTGAGGCGTAATTATCTGGGAAACTCAATGCCCTCACCCAATCAAACAAAATTGACCTAGATGCGTTGTCAATTGTGTAGCACGCTTTCGGCCACTTACCATTCTCATCCCTGTTTGTCAACTCAGGCCTTTTACACCACGTAGACAACTCGGCTCTAGACTTCGCATTGTCTTTTGTTTTTCCCTCAATGTTGCAAAGTGTATTGAATAAGTTCTCGAATACGTTCTTCGCAATGTGCATGAAATCTAAGTTGTGGCGGATAAGAAGATTGCTCCAATAAGGCAAGTCCCATAAGATGCTTCTCTTCCTCCAACCACAATTTTTACCAATTTTCTCGTTATGCTTCATCCACCCAAGTTCAGTCACCTTCATAAGACCCAACCTATCAATCTCCGCAAGAATTTGTGCACCAGTAAGTCTTCTCGGGGATTTTTTGTTGACGGCTTTATTTTTCAAGAATCGATCCTTGTTCTTCCTGAACGAATGGTCACTTTCTAGCAACCTACGATGACAATCAAACCAACAAAATTTTCCACTACCCTTCAGTCTAAATGCATCAGTATCCTCCAAGCAATGTGGACATGCATATTTCCCTGCGGTTTTCCTTCCAAATAGCATGGAGTACGCAGGAAAGTCACTCACGGTCCAAAGAAGAGCTGCTCTCAAGGTGAAGTTCTTTTTGGTCGACACATCATATGCAGGGATACCATCCGTCCACAACTCGATCAGCTCCTTGATTAGGGGTTGCAAGAAAACATCCAACGTCAGTCCAGGATCTTTCGGTCCAGGCACCAACGCAGTCAGAAACATGAATGGCTCCTTCATGCACTCACCAGGGGTAGGTTGTACGGTGTGAGCATAACTGGTCAACAAGAGTATTTTCGTTCACTCCCAAACGGGTTAAAACCATCCATACAAAGTCCCAATTGTACATTTCTAGATTCGGTTGCAAACTCTGGATATGTCTTGTCAAACGATTTCCATGCGGGGAGTCTGCTAGATGGTCCATTCTACCATCTTCTGCATTATTCGAGATTACTCGCTCCTTGTGCCACCGCATTTTATCCGCAGAAGCACTTGAAGCATACAATCTTTTCAAACGAGTTGCTAGAGGGAAGTATCACATTTTCTTATGTGCGAGATTTTTCTTCTGTCGTTTCTTTGCAGCCCCCTCCTTGTAACGCTTGTACCGTTCCTTACCACAGAACTTGCATTGTATTAGATCTGCATCCTCCTCCCAATAGATCATGCACATGTTCGGACAACAGTCTATGGTTACCACAGTGACCCTAAACCGCATCTTTTTCTTCGCTTGGTAAAAGTTGGTGGGAACTAGGTTTTCTTCAGGACAAAGGTCCGACATTACGTCAACCCATTCATTGAAGCTCGTTTCAGATTGCTGGCCATTAGCCTTACAACTCATTAGCCGAGCAAACAAAGACAACTCAGTGAGCTTATACCCCGGATAAACCGACTTCCTTGATGATTCTAACAAGTCAAAGAACACCTGATCCTCGGGATTCGGTGGTTCCTCCACCTCCACCTCGATTTCAGTGTTAGTTGTGTCCATGAACTCGCCCTAAGATCATACACCATTTGTTCGACTCGAGCTCGAATAGTATCGCTTCTGGATGTACTTTGTTCCCGACTTGTTCATTTTTCTCTTCCTTCCACGCCTCAGTATTGGTCATATGTATTGGGCGGTCGCTTCCTCACCATGATGATTCCATACGATCACGCAGTGAATCCATTTTCCTCAAGTCTTTGGACTACCGTAGAAGTCACGTATTGCTTGTTTCTGCCGTTTCATTGCACAAGGGCACTTTATCAACCCATCCTTTACACAAGCCGGATTTGAGATTGCAAATGCAATGAAACCTTCCTTAACCCCTTCGTAAAACTCGATTGAACTCGCCATTTAGAGTACGACAATACATCCATGAACGATCGGTATTCATTGAATAATTAGATAATAACCTGACACATTTGAATTCATTAGATCGAGGTCTATCATTTACGATAATAAATCAATTTCAATCAATTGCTACGTAATATAAGTTATATTAGCTTCAACATCAATTGTTACGGCATTACATAATATAAGTTACATTAGCTTCAATTTTACCATAATGTTTGGTTTCATAACTCAACTAATGATTACTAGTTATACTGACTGAGACAAAACGGATTATCAAATGATTCTTTCTCTTGCAGCCCTCCTCATCACTTGTGGCGCTCCTACCACGTAACTTGCATTCCAACAGATCTACATCCTCCTCCCAATACACCATGCACATGTTCCGAGAAGTAGAAAGGCACTCAATAGGCGGCCCCAAACCCCGCCTCTCCCTCCATTGGAGGTATGCCATGGACGGTGCTTCCTCACCGTGATAAAACCATACATGATACTCAGGCATGAATCCATAACGTCGCATGTGCTCGAATACTGCTGTAGGAGTCATAAATTGCTTGTTTTTACAGGTTTCCAATGTGCAAGGACACTTTATCAACCCCCAGTTGCACAAGTCGGACGTCCCATGGCAAACGAGATGAAACCTTTAACCCCTTCTACAAAACTCCTAGAAACTCTGCCATTTACCGCCGTACGATCGTACATCCATGAACGGTCGAAATTCATTGTATACTTTTTTAACCTGTTCCAATTGATTAGATCGTATTTAATTTATTAGATCGATTCCAATTCGGATAAGAAGATTGTAGAGATTAATTGTTAATTATTATACGTTCCTTATAAATTAATTATTAAGTGTTCGATATGTTACAAAATTTATTAAGTGTTTTACTACTACGAGTTATAAATTATAAATTACACATTAATATAATCAACATATTATCTGTCGCTCAAAACACTTAACTACATCCTCGTAATTTAGTACATATACAAATTTATCAAATCAACTCCAACTACTACTTACATACATATCAAATTAACTAAACTGACTACATACATACTTAACATACATATCAAATTAACTAAGAATAAATTTTATTTTACACTAGAACCTTTTTTGCCACTTTGAAGTTACACCACAACCTTTTTTTTTTCTCACTCGACACTAAAACGTTAGTCAACACTTTGAGTTACACAAAGGTTAAGTTTTTTTTCCAATCAACACCAAAACCTTGATGATAAATTACACCAACTACCAAAACCTTTTCAGTTCACCAGAAATAAATTATGTACAACGTCCTTGATGATAAAAAAACAAAAGAAAAAGTATAAAATAGATTGATTGTATAAGAAGAAACATGTAATTACATTATTTTGATGAGAACAAATATAATCAGAAGAATTAATCGTATATAATATTGAAAGAGAGTCATAATTGTACGTGGCCATAGTTGCAAATTCATACTTGTTCTCATCAAAATAATGTAATTACATGTTTCTTCTTATACAAGCAATCTATTTCATAAATTTTCTTTTGTTTTTTTTATCATCAATGTTGTATATAATTTATTTACAGTGAAAAGGTTTTAGTGTAATTTATCATCAAGATTTTGGTGTTGATTAGAAAAAAAAAACTCAACCTTTGTGTAGACTCAAAGTGTTGACTAACGTTTTAGTGTCGAGTGAGAAAAAAAAAAGGTTGTGGTGTAACTTCAAAGTGGCCAAAAAGGTTTTAGTGTAAAATAAAATTAACATACATACTTAACATACATATCAAATTAACTAAACTAACTAAACCAACTACATACATACTTAATTAACATACATACTTCACTACATACATACTTATCGAATTAACATACATACATATTGAATTACTACATACATTCATATCAAATTAACTAAACTAACTATCAAATTACATATACATACCAAATTACATATAATTGATCAAATTAACTAAACAAGCTACTACATACTTCATATAAACATACAATTGAGAATAAGTAGTCAAAAATATAAAAAAAATCCCAATTTTTCAAAAGTTAGGGTTTAGAAGTAATACCTTTGATTCCGAAGAAAATAGCGGATGAAATTTGAAATTGAAGGAAGAAACGAGCTCCTTGTCCAACGATCTTCGAATTGACACCAAGATTGGGAAGAATCGACAACAAATGGCCGGATTTGACAGATGAGAAAGGAAGAAAAAGAAGAAAAACGAAGAAGAGAAGTGAGCCGAAATGGCTTCTGCTTCAAATCAGCGTTTACGGGCGGCGGACACGTATCCGTCGGTCCAATAGCGATCCGTCACTATACGGGGCGACGAATAGTTATTCGTCGCTAAATAGCGATCCGTCGCCAGTTTTTATTATTTTTTTTAACATATAAATATTAACGACGGATAATTTATCCGTCGTTAATATTTAATTTTCTTTTTTTTTTTAAAAAAAAAAGTCAAATACCGGGCGACGGATTAATAAAATCCGTCGCCCATATAGCGACGGATAAAATTATCCGTCGCTAATGAGCGACGGATAATTTTAATCCGTTGCTAGATTTGGCGACGGATAAAATCCGTCGCCAAATCTAGCGATCCGTCGCTATGGGGCGACGGATCGTTTTATCAGAATATTCTTGTAGTGTCTTGTACATTCTTATGCACTCAAATTACGGTTCGTCAAACTCGGATATCACAGTGCAATTTAGCCATTTACAGGAAAAAAAATTATCATGAGAGATTATTGCATCAAACCCGTGTGCACCGGAACGGCACAATAAAATTTTAAGAAGAGATATTCCAACTATCGACTTTTCTCGACCCCATTTATTAATCTTCTATATTCTCCTATCCCACTTACTACCCACGGGTTTCCGACAAAAGTTGATTATCATGATAAGTAAGAATTAATATGTGACATTTATGTCAAGAAAATCTGCATCTTCATATTTAATCCATGTTAGGCTCGTGCTTTAGCCCCCGGTGCAACGGCTCCTGGTGCAACGGCAAGCATCAGTTTAACTTGGGGGTGGCAATTTAGTAGCAGAAGTTGGAAATGGCACACTTTATGATAATTCTAGCATTCCGAAACAAGAAATTATGTTAGACAAAACTATAATTTAATTAGTAATTTTTCATTGGTTTATGAATGCCATTGTGATTAATCATCAAGTTTTTGGGAACTTTTGGGAACATCACGTATCATTCACATTAGCAAATATAGTGTCAATTCTGGACAACTGAAAACACATAAAAGGAACATTATTACGTTGTTTGACTCGCAATTTAGAGTAGACCTTAGTTTAGTTTTCCGTATTCCTCTCACTTGGATTGCAACTTTAATACGGTTCTACAATACTCAATTTTAATTGAGTCTTCCGTATTATCTTTGGATTGCAACTTTAATTCACTTCTAATCCTTATACTTATAATGTTAACTCTATTTCAAATACAATTTTTCAAAACTCACTTAAAATTTAGATACTATTATCAGCTAAAACTTAGATAAAATCCGATCAATTAAAATTGTTTGCTATATATTATTGGATATAACTTTATTTCATAGTAGCTTTAACATTGTATTATTTTATTTTGTATTGAAAACAGAAAGGGATTGGGCACCCCACCCCACCAAAACTCATGTGGGTTGTCTATTTTTTAACTTTAATGCAATATTTTCGATTCAGAAAAAGAAGTAAAATCGGAGGTATATATATGTATTGTAGTGTGTTGTTATTATAATCAGATTTGGGAGGGCATATTAAAACGCGGAAAGATATGAGTAGGTTTTTGAACTCTTAAAGAATTAAGGACAAGCTCATCACTGATTGAAGTTTCAAGCTGACAATAACAAACCAATAATCTAATTCAATATCAATAATCTTCTTCATCAACTTAAGTTTAAAACCATCTGTGATCATCATGGTAGTATATTTAACGAAATGCTATAATGATAACTACAATATTCTAAACGTTTTGTTTCGGAACCATTTAAGCATCTCGAATCAAAGGACTACTTCAATTACCATATCTAATATAGATACTTGTGTATTTTGGATTTTCACACTAACACAGTAATACCACGAGATAATACAGCTACTATTATATGTCAAGTAAATGGTAGAGATCAACTCCAGTATTTCACTGAAGAACTCTTTTTATTAGTGGAGCGATGGAAAATCACAATGTTATATAAATATACCACCACAACGGCGGTAAATTCCACTATAATAAATTTCATTTCTAACCCCCACCCGCTATAAAGGATAATATGAATCACACATTATACACCGCCACCGTATAATCAATAGTAAGCACAAAAGTTGTTATTTTATTTGAAGGATTATTTTAAAGTCAAGTGGACATCGATTAAAAAGAGCTTCTTAAGATTTTGAGATTAATGGAGACAATGTTAGTGGACATGTACAATATTTGAGAGTAATAGCACATCATACGAGAATAATAGCTGTATGTGACATCAGTTTTGTCTAAAAGAAGTTCTAGCCACAAAGATTAGTATGCATTTGCTGGCGTTAACAATTCTTTTAATCCACATCAAGACTCATTTGACTCTTTGGATCAGAAACCAAAACAACACTAGCAAAGTACAGTGCAAGTTTGCAAATCTACTGCACCAATGCCGAAAGTTTAACAGCCGGAAAGATATCCCGGAAGCACAACGGCTGGTATATGAAAAACAAACAAGGTTGTAATTTTTCTTTTTAAGGAGGTCAGTTATCGCGCTGTGGTTCCATGCAGAAAGTAAAACAAGCTTACAGAGAAAATTATCACCTCGTCTAACGATCTAAAGTTAGCATACCGCCTTTCTGATTGCAAGATTCTACATGACTAGAACTTCACACGGCAATGACATGAGGAGAAATGATTGAGCAGCCATGTGGTGGTGATGCCAAAGCTCAAAATGATTTCATGTAGTCTTGAGTTGGTTTCTTCCAGGCCTCTGGTATGCCTGTAATTACAAAATGAAAAGAGATCAAATAACATATAAGCAAATGACGAATGCTAGAATGCAAGCAATCACAATAATCAAAGCTAAGGTTAATAATTAGAATACAAATGAGTACTTGTATTGTATCTTGTCGGAAATTACCATTCAACAGAACAAGACAATTAAATGTTTCCTTTATTTCGGAGAAATCGTCTCCCATGATGGTAAAGATATCTGCGCTTTCCAAACATGGAGAGAAGAAGGACCAGTTTTCAACTCGTAACATTGAAATTAAGTAAGATATCTCTTTGCTTTCCAGACATGGAGAAAAGGACCAGTTTTAACTAGTAACATGGAAACTTAAGTGGCGTTTCTTGATTCATGTGTAAGGCCAAAATGGAAAATACAGAACAAGAACATATGGAGTCTACTCCTTAATACCACCAGTCGTAAACCAGATAAGATTGCTAGATTAAAATCCATGTTTAAGGAACACCCAAAATTGATCCATAGAAAACGCATGCATCACTTACTAAAGTGATTACATACACATGATGACAGTCATTGTGCTAGACTGCAACTATCCGGCAATGAATAATCTTATGAAAGAAGTCCAGAAGGCTTTAATTAGTTCTGTTGAAGTGAAGAGTACCTGATGGTAATTCTCCCAGGGACATGTGAACCGAATCATCATTGCCAAGAATTTCCTGTAATAACAGCAAACACTAAATAATTAATCTAGCAGAAACTGGAATAAGCAGTACTTATGTTTGTAAAGGGAACAAGTATTCGATGAAGAACCAAAGTTCTAGGAGGAAGCAAGGAAATCAGAAGTAGACATTGTTACCTCTCCATAAGGCAGACTCATATTGATATGAGAAGAATTGAAATCTGTGGCCACAGAAGAATTGAGTGGGCCTCCATATCCAAAATGTGCTGATGTCACAAGTCCATTATCATCCTTAATTCTGTGTATATGATTGACATTAGTATGTTCATTATGAATGAGATCCAGGACAGGATATAACTATATTAAGAACAGGCGTGCCAGCTAAATAAGCAAATAAAACGTGATGCAAAAAAAAGTAAGAAAAACAAAGCGGAACAACGATAAGTAGTCAATACATAATCGTGACAACAGAAGCCTTACCAAATAAGAATGTCCACATTTAAAAGATTTTGCTAGTAGCAACTGCATGCACCTGCAATAAAGGTTAACAATAGACTAACCTTCTCTTAGATTCGTCCAAGCTTTGATCTTCATGTGCAGGTTCATCTTCCAGATCAATAATCTCAATATCATTGGCATTCACACCATGTTTACCATTCTTGTTTGACAGGTTGAAGTTACTACTCATTGACAAACCAACATTAACAGTTGGAGCTTCTTTTCCCATTTCAACAACAGAGTTAAAATGTGCCTGGTTAACAAACTCATGATTCTCATGGACAAATGTTTCAAGTAGATTCAGGTCACAAGTCTTAAATGGGCCTGGAAACAGTTGCTTCTCTTCCAAGATCCCAGACGAATTGGCATGACTTATGGGAATTAGTGTTATATTCAGACCCTTTTGAACATCAGATGGATATGAATATGTACTCTCTGAAGTTACGGGATCTCTACGATTAGAAACACCAAAGTGCATCTCCATACTAGGAAACCCTTCTCTCTGTCTTTTAGAACTCTCCCTATCATCATTATCACCATCAAGTGCGCATTTGCCACCTATAATTTGAAATTTATCCTGAGTTGCGGAATCAAGGGTACCAGAAGAAATGTCCATGGAGACTTCCTTGGCATTATTAACTCCAGAGACTTCAGAATGTCCTCGATCAGAAATATTAGCATCTTCATTCATGTAATCATGGACACTGCCTGAGCCCTTACTAAACGAAGACTGGGTTTCTGTGGAAACATTTGCAGTTCCACTACCAGTTATTAAATCAACATTTTTCACTTCCCCAGACTCTTGAATGGATACATTAGTATCATCCAACGCTATCTCCATTTTGACACTGACATCTAATGGTAAACTCTTTTTTTTATTAGAGAAACTTAACTCGTTACCGTCCTCTACTGAGTTGCATTTCTCTATGCCGGACTCTAAAAGGCTTGCACTGCCACCTTGAGTTATTTCACGGGGAGAAGAATTCTGAGAGCCAGCATTACCATATTTTTCCAGAGACTGCTTATAGCGGCCTGCAGATGAATCATCACCATCAACATTCCTGTCCGAGGAAGACCCGCTTCTTTCATTCCAGGATCCACTTTTTCCAAGCTCTCTTTCCATCTTTGACCCATCAAATCTTGAAAACCCATATCTTCTCCTTCCTTGCTCAAAAGCTTCTGAGCCCCTAGAATCATATTCATCAGAATACCTTTGTCTACTAGATTCTGCACCACGAGCATGCATCTCTGAACCTGAACGAGCTGATGCACGGCTATCAACAGTACTCCGACTGTTCTCACGGCTATCCACAGTACGCCACTTTCCTGTGACCGGGTCTTGCGTCAGCTTTCCTGTGGCAAACAAATACTCAGCTGCTAGCCTACCAGCTTGAACCAAAATGTCAGTCTGCCTAGGAGGTGGCAGTGATGATGATGGCTGATACCTCCTCGAGTGTTCAGTCCACCTGTAGCCACCACGACGATGATGATGCTGGTGGTGGTGGTGGTGGTGGTTAGTTCTATCATAATCATTATTCCGGTGCCTTCTCCCTGATCCTTCAGGTGAAAATCTAGAGGCATTTCCAACACCACCCCTCCCAACACTATCCGATTCCGACCAGTGACGGTGCCTTGGGCGCATAATTAACAGATGTCTAAATGTATATCTACAAGTACATACAAACTTTAATCAGGAATCAAGAAACCTCCTCCACCTACACGCCTATTTCATCACCAACCTTCTCAGACTACCTGTAACAAGACCTTCAAGATTAACAATGGGCACAAACCTTCTCAAAAAAAGAAAATTTAAAAAAGTAAACATATCAGTAATATTAATTGAACTTTCTCCATTAGCACTTAGCAGCTATGTCTCTATCACACGCAATAAAATAGTATCTTGTTGATAAAAACAAAAATGTTCCTATTAAAAAATGCATCAATAGGAACTATTAAGAACAGCAGTAAAAGGATCAACTCATCAAACATCTAAAACAAAATCTCCAAACAAAACCAAGTCCGAGTAGTTATTAAGTAAGGGATACATGTCCTGCTCAAATCAACGAGTCGAGGTTCAAAATTGGCTGACCTGAATCAGCAGCATTGGTAATTTTAGGGTTTCAGATCCATTTGCCGGTCATCCTCACCACCAATTGACCGCACCGGAACAGGAAACCGAAATGATTCTTCAAATGTTACCAGAAGCAACTTGAATCCAAGCTAATCGAGCAAATACAGTAGTACTAAATGTCAATTTTAAGCCAGTTTTTGTAACCCAGTCATGGTCCAGCATCGAATTAGCTGTGTGTATATATCATCAATGTGGTTGTTCGAGCGTTTAAGAGAGTGAGATCTGCCCAATGAGTAGTAGAGGTTTTGCTGTAAAGGAAATTTGCAGAGAGGAAAAATGTGAATCCAAAATGGAGCGGGTGAAGAAGACAAGTATGGAAGGAGTGAGAAATTATGGATTCTTTCTTCCCGTTTATATACCTAGCGGAGATTGTGGGTCTCTCAGGTGCTTGCTTCGTAATATTACAACCTGCCCCTATCCACTTTCTATTGCTTTATTTGGTCCGGTTACGCTACCAGCAACTTCGACGACGATGCGTTAAGTCTGTACGCGACTGTAATTTTTCACATGTTATGTTGCATGACATGTTTCGCGCCAAATCCAACGTGGTAAAGGTTTGAAAGAAAACGGTATACCAACATTAATGTGAGTGTGTGTTGCACATTCGTCCCTCGCCATATCATTTCTATTATTAGGTAGTCATAAATATTACTATAAAACATACAAAGTAGCGATAGATATTTTTTAAGTTTTCACATAGACCTGAATCTGAAACATCAAATAAAAGGAAAATGAAAGTAAGTAACACTACTGGTCAAAGTGCTATCCCCGACCTTTTCAAACATAACTTTTATTTTTCAGTTACATCCTAGGTATAAAAGAAAATCTTACTTTAAGATTACAAATTAACTTTTGACTACCAGAGATAATTATACATTAACATAATATTCATCCATTATTTTGTTGACTATTCTTGTATTTAGTTTTCTAAGTTTTACTTCTTTATTTTTTTATATTTTTCCTCAATTTATTAATGTGTGTGTATATAAAACACTTTGTATTTATAAAATTTTGCGAAAAGAGTAAGTACTTGTATTTTATAAATTTTCTTTCTAGAAAAGTAAAACATTTTTTCTTTAGAACTCAAGAGTATTTTGTCATATTCCAAGATGGAAGGTCTGTGATTGCACGTTTGTTAAATGTGGAGGGCTTTATGCAATTAAATTGCCTTGAGTGGTCATCATTGGTAAATTGTACGAACTCACGTAGCAAATGCCACTCTTTGCACGGTTCATTGCACCATCTCAATTCTCACGCAGAGCACCACCGACCCGTTATTCTATGTGCAAAGGTTTTAAGTTATTTTGAAAATTTTAACTTAAAAGACAATTTGGTAAAATTTGGGTAATTATAAATGACCAAATTGAGAAATTAGCATTCGACAAAGGAGAGTAATTGTAACGCTCCAAAGTTTCAAATCAAGTTTAGAGATGTTAAAATGAATTGAAAAATATATTCATACTAACAAGGTGCACCTTTCTTTTTGAAAATCTATCCATAAACACTTAGAGTTATAGAGCGGAAGTCTCGGGTTACCTGTGAGTGACAAAGTGTGCATGAAATGGCGTATGTTGATGCAATTCAAAGATACCATCCAGGGAGCTATCTAAGAGTAATCTACTGTAAAAGCTATTGATCGATCGATTAGTGGTCGGGTCATTATAGTAAGCATTCTCAGAGACGAGACTTTGTACAAAGGAAAAGGCATAGAAAATAAATTATGGAATTTTGAATATTCAAGTTTAAAGGTAAAATTGTAATGTACTAAAATTTCAGAGATGTTAAATAGGTTGAACTCGTTACTCACATCATAACTCTGAAGTTATGTATGAACGTGGAAAGGGTACGAGGCTACAATACTATGAGCATCATTTGTCCAGAACAACACAAAATTAGGCCCTCACCAACCTGAGGGTATAGCTAACCAAAAGTTACTAGTGTTCAGAATATTAGGCACTTTACAAGATTTACCCAAGGGCATACCCTCGGTCCGGAACATCACCCATGATCTATTGCTCCTGATTCCGAGCATTCTCAGCTTCAATGACGGGGTTCTTCTTGAGCCTCAGGATCGGTGTTGACTCCTTCCCTCACTGGATCTGACCCTTGGATTGGACGATAAAGCATCCTCTCTCGGCGACACGAAGCATCTGAGGTCTCGCCCATTTCATACACTGGAGCATAACCATCGATAGGGCCGGGAAGTTCCATCCAACCTTGGTTAGATTCAAACTTGGCTTCTGGTTGGAGCTTCCCCGCTGCAATTACGGACAGTAGCCAGGACGGGTAGCTTGGGTGGAAAACTCCACGGTAATCCTCGGTATCCTCTGGCCCAGCCTCGGGTGCCACGAGATACCACCAGTCCTCTTGCAGTACGGAAATTGTAATGTCTTCATCTTCGGGAATGGGGTCCCCGTTCTCATCAGCTTCCATGTCAATGTCTAGAGCCTGGATAAAGTCAGCTGTCAACTTCTTCTTCTTCTTTAGCTGACCAATGCAAGCGTTGAACCCATTAATCCGTTCTACAGCAGCCCACATCTTCACGAAGAAATCACAGGACTTGGAATTCAAGAACTCCGATACAGCCTCGCATCGGGTACGCTTAGCTGCTTCAAGTAAAGCTTCCCTCATTGCTCTCCGAGCTTCACCCATCATTCCTAGCCACGGAGGCCTGAGTATCCTTTAAGACCTTATGTTTTTCCATCTCCCGATTCCGAACCTCAGCAAGTTCCTTGAGTTGGGCCCTGAGCATTTCAAGCTCGGCATCAGCAGCCCTCCGAGCCTCCTGCTCGGCTTTCAGCTCCTTCCGTAACTTCTCAATTTCAAGAGTAGCATGAGCCTCAGTATCAGCTATGATTTGCTCAAAAGCAACAGCATGATTGGTCAACTGAAGAAGACACAAGAATGAGCAACATAAGTCATGGTTTCCTCAGTCAACAGTGACCGAACCAGATTTTGTAAAAATTTCACAAGTGTCAAAATAGAATTTACTTGATCAGCAAGAGCCCTCAGGCTCTTAGCCAAGCCATCTCTACCAAGTTCCAGACGAAGCTCTATTTGGCCAGGCTCGGTTACCTCGCACCTCTTTTGTTTCTTACGAGCACGTTCCCCCTCCTTTTGCTTGCCTTTAGCCGCACGCTTCTTTTGTCGAGCAAATTCAGCGGCCGCACCTCTTGCTGGTTTCTTGTTATTAGCAATCGTTTCTTTCGGAACACCAAAATTGATCCATAGAAAACATATATTCACTTAATAAAGCTATTACTTACACACATGATGACAGTCATTGTGATAAACTACAACTATCTGGCAATAAATAATATCATTAAAGAAGTCCAGAAGGCTTTAAATAGTTCTATTTGAGTGAAGAATATTATGACATACTTGTTGGTAATTCTCCCAGGGACATGTGAACTGTATCATCATTGCCAAGAATTTCCTATAATAAAAGCAAAACACAAATAATTAATCTAGCAGAAAACTGCAACACTTAATATTTGTTGAGAGAACAAGTGTTCGATGAAGAAACAAGTTCTATGAGGAAGCAAGGATATCAGAAGAAGACATTGTTAACTCTCCATTAGGCAGACTCATATTGATATGACATATGAGAAGAATTGAAGTTTGTGGCCACAGAAGAACTGTGTGGGTCACCATCTCCAAATTGCGCCGATGTCACAAGTCCACAATCATCCTGAATTCTGTGTATATGATTAACATTAATATGTTCATTATGAATGAGATCCAGGTTAGTATATAACTGTATTAAGAACAGGCGTGCCAGCTAAATAAGCAAATAAAATGTGATGCAAAAACAGTAAGAAAACCAAAGCGGAACAAAGATAAGTACATAAACATAATACATAATCATGCCAACAGAAGGTTTACCAAATAAGAATGTCCACTTTTTGCTAGTTGCAAAAGGTTAAGAATAAACTAACCTTCTCTTAGATTCGTCCAAGCTTTGATCTTCTTCTGCAGGTTTATCTTCCAGATCAATAATCTCAATACCATTAGCATTCACTCTGTTTACCATTCTTATTTGACAGGTTGAGGTTACTACTCCTTGACAAACCAACATTAACAGTTGGAGCTTCTTTTCCCATTTCAACGTCAGAGTTAAAATGTGCCTGGTTAACATCATGATTCTCATGGATGTCAGATGTTTCAAGGAGATTCAGGTCACAAGTCTTAAATGAGCCCGGAAACAGTTGCTTCTCTTCCAAGATCCTATACGAATTGGCATGACTTGTGGGAATCAGTGAAATATTCAGACCCTTTTGAACATTAGATGGATATGCATGCGTACTCTCTGAAGTTACGGGCTCTTTACAATTAGAAACACCACAGTCCGTCTCCATACTAGGAAACACTTCTCTCTGTCTTTTAGAACTCTCCCTATCATCAGTATCACCATCAAGTGCGCATTTTCCACCTTCTATAATTTGGAATTTATTATCCTCAGTTGCGGAATCAAGGGTACCAGTAGAAATGTCCATGGAGACTTCCTTGGCATTATTAACTCCAGAGACTTCAGAAAGTTATCGATCAGAAATATTAGCATCTTCGTTCAGGTAATCATGAACACTGCGTGAGCCCTTAATCAACAAATACTCAGCTGCTAGCCTACCAGCTTGAACCAAAATGTCAGTCTGCCTAGGAGGTGATGGTGACGGCTGAAACCTCCTCGAGTGTTTAGCCCGACTGTAGCCACTACGACGACAACGACGTTGGGGGTTAGTTCTATCATGATCAACAATCCGGTGCCTTCTCCCAGATCCTTCAGGTGAAACTCTAGAGGCATTTCCGACACCATCCCTCCCAACACTATCCGATTCCAACCTGCTACGGTGCCTTGAGCGCATTGTTACCAGATATCTAAATGTGCATCTACAAGTACCTACAAAGTTTAATCAGGAATTAAGAATCTCCACATATACACCTATTTCATCACCACCAGATCATATAATTTTCTCAGACTACCTGTAGCAAGTCCTTCAAGATTAACAATGGACACAAACCTTCTTAAAAAAATAGTATATAAAAAAGGACAGATAGCAGTAATATTAATTGAACGTTCTCCATTAGCACTTAGGCTTTGTTCTCTTACTCTAAACATAACAGAACTTAACTGAATGGAATTAAATTGTAGTGCAGAGCTGAACTGAATGAATCACTACTCAGATGAAGAGAACTGAACTATGTCTCTATCACACGCAATAAAATATCTTGTTGATAAAAACAAAAATGCTCCTATTAAAAAAAATGTATCAATAGGAATCGTTACTCCTAACAATCCAAAGAACGGCAGTTCTAAAACAAAATCTCCAAACAAAATCAAGTCCGAGTAGTTATTAAGTAAGGGATACATGTCCTGCTCAAATCAACGAGTCGAGGTTCAAAATTGGCTGACCTGAATCAGCAGCATTGGTAATTTTAGGGTTTCAGATCCATTTGCCGGTCATCCTCACCACCAATTGACCGCACCGGAATCAATCCAAGCTAATGGAGCAAGATAAAAGATAAAAATGATAATGAATGTAAAAACTAAAAACTATAAAGATAGGAACAAGATTGGATAAAAAAATGTAAAAGGTATGCTATATATATATATATATATATATACACACACACACACACACACACAGTTATTTGCTATAGGCATTTTGTTAATTTTTTGATCTTTGAGCTAAATTCGAGCTTTTGAGTTTTAAAAAATTTATTTAAAAAAAAAAAAAAACTCACAGGTCAAGTATTGAGTTTATGATGTAACCGGTACAATAGCTCGGAGCTCTTTTAAAGAAGTCGGAGGAGAAGGAAGAAGAAGAAAAATAATTGGGTATATTTTGAAAACTAAATTTTATTGGGGTCAATTTACAATAATAATGTTTCAATGTTGTAAATTATTAGATCGTGAGAACACGTTACACGTGTCATTGTGACACTTAGTTATAAACTAGAATGTGAGAACACGTTACGCGTGTTATTGTGGGATTTAGTTACAAATAATAGAAAAAGTATATGAAGGGAAGTACCATTGTTGTTTCTGATAATGAAATGTCTTTTTTTGAAGTTGAATTACGGTTTGAATTAGTGCGCATTGACCTGTTTTTATTTAATTGAAGAAGATGGAGAAGAAATATTGATTATCGTTGTTTTTTTAATGATGAATTTATTTTTGTTGGGGTTAAATTAGAACGTTGAATTTATATAATTAAATAAGAGAGATTGAGTTTTTTAATGATAAATTGATTCTGTTGGGGCTGATTTAGGGCTTGTAATTTAATTAGAGAAGACAATTTGAGTTTTTCATTCGGGCGAATTACATAAGGTACCCCTTAAATTCGAGCCAATTACAGATTCAACCCACGATCTCAAACAATTACATCCAAGTCCAAAATCTATATTTTGAGTTGACCAACTAAAATTTAAATGAAAAAGAAAATGAATTGGACTCAATTGCAATTTACAAGTTTCATTTTACTACACATTATACCCAAATAATTTTATAACTTACAAAAATAGTCCAAAAATTTTTAAATAGCCCCAATAATTTCATAACTAACATACTAGTCCACGAAACAAATTTTTTTTCCGAATACACCCTCATCCCGATCACCTCGCCGGACTCCGTGATTTCAGGATAGAGCTTCCATGGCGGAAGCACAGTGCTTCCGCCATGGAAGCCGGATCTGGAGCAGGAGCTTCCATGGCGGAAAGCACTGTGCTTCCGCCATGGAAGCCGGATCTGGAGCAGGAAGCTCCAGATCGGAGCTTCCATCTCTGAGCTTCCGCCATGGACTCGTCTGAGCTTCTGCTCAGATCCCAGTAGGAAGAAGATGGTGTTATGAGTTGTGACGGTGGGGAAGAAGATGGTTAGTGGTGGTTGGGGAAGATGGTGGTTGGAAGTGGTGGGGAAGATGGTGGTGGAGTGGTGGGGAAGAAGAAGGGTATAAAGTTTAATAAGTAAATTTTTTGGGGTCTTTTTAATAAGAAATTGAAAGTGTTGGGTGTATTTTGGAATAAATAAAATTAATTTAATTATTGAATTATAAAGAAAATATAAAATAGGTGAAAAAGTTGACTTTTGGGTTTGGATGTAATTTTCAAATTAGGTCTTTGTTAATTTTGGACGAATCTGTAATAGACGCCAATCTAGGGGTGAATGTGAAAAGGGGGCATATTTAAGGGGTGGTTTTTGTAATTTTCCCTTTTCATAATTATGAAGCCAAAATCTTGGAAAATGTAAGATTTTCCTAAAGTATAGGAAAGTCAGGGTTTTTTTTGGTTTTTTGCGGTTTTTGGGTTTTAGCGGTTTAACCGGTCGAGTTTATTAAAAAAACGCCGAGACACACCTTTTTCGTTTATGGTTTTAATAGATTATGTTATGGTTTTAAGTTGTTATCATTGAAAGTTTCAGTTACATTTTCGACGCATTTTGTTAATGTTTTAAGAGATGATGTGATAGTTTTAATGCGTCGGTGTTGTATGTTTCAATTATAGTTTTAACCTCTTTTGTTAATTTTTTAAAAGATGTGTGATGGTTTTAAGGAGCTACATGATAGTTTTAAAATGTCTTATTGTTATAGTTTAAGTTACAATCTAATATCATTAAACCACTATTAAATAAGTCTAAAAGTTTCAGAGATGCCATTAAAACATCAATAAACAAACTTAAAATAAGCTATTTGAAACATTCAATCATTACAATATTGAAACATGCAGTCATCTAAAGGTTTTAAAACATCTATTCTCATAGGAAAAAAAATTACAATAAACGTTCATTTGGTGTTTTTTATTGTAAATGCAAACTGAGTTTTTAAAATAAGATTTTTCTGATTAAACTCTTTGGTGAACTTCAGCTTCCTGCCTTTTGTTGCTTCTGTGCTTGTGCTTGTTGCTTCAATATTGCAGTGACACCTTTGAGAGACCTATATCAAACCCGATGACCGATGTCATCATCAACACCTGCTTAAAACATTTACTAACTGGGTTAAAACCATAACAACTCTCATCAAAACTATCACATTGGTGCTTGAAAACAAAGAAGGAACATGCAACATAAACTATAACAGTAACATTGATGCTTAAAACCAAAACGGTGCATCTTAAAACTATGACAAAGCAGGAACATGCAACACAAACTAAAAACAGTATCATTGATACAGAAAATCATAACAGTGCCTCTTAAAACTATAACAAAACATTTGCAAAAAATAAAATTATAAATATATCTCAAAAGCTAAACCACTAACGTTGATGCTTAAAACTACACCGATAGGTCTTAAAACTATTACATATGTGCTAAAAACAATAACGGGTATAAATATTCAACATAAGCTAAATATAGTAATATTAATGCTTAAAACAATACCAGTGCATAATGCCTCTTAAAACGATAACAAAGCACGAACATGCAACACAAGCTAAAAACAGTAATATCGATGCTTAAAACCATAATAGTGCATCTTAAAACTATAACAATGCCTCTTAAACCTATAACAACGCATTTGCAAAAGATCAAATCATAAATATTTCACCAGAGGCTAAAAACACTAACGTTGTTGCTTAAAATTACAATAATAAGTCTTGAAACTATCATATGCGCTAAAACAATAACAGGTGGAAACATTCAACACAAGCTAAAAACCATAACAATGATGCTTAAAACTATAACACCAGCTCTTAAAACCATAACAAAACACCAGATAACATGATTCGATTTTCACTGTACGAATTTCAGATCTGGAAACATCAGATCGTAAAATCAACGAAAAACGAAAAATAAAAGGTCAAATTTCACTTCCAAATGAGATTTTAACGAAAAAAAACGAGATGAATTTGATGATTTGAACCTTTTAGCGACTGGATCTGAAAATCCGGTGGAAAATTCGGCAAGATACGGCGAAACCGCGCGTGAGAGAGAGAGAGATTGACCGGTACGATTTGATTGCCGCCGTGTTGGAGCACCATAACTTCCGGCGGAGGATATGTTTCCGACGGAGGATATGTTTCCGGCGGAGGATATGGAGAGAGTGATGAGAAAGAGAGGGAGAGAGAGGGATGAATGTTCTCTCACTAGGGCTTTTGTAGAGAGAGAAGGATAGTTGAGTTGTGTGACCTTTGTGGGAATGTGTTGTTTATTTGGGTATTTATATAAAAGCTACTGACTGGTTTGTAGTGTTTCTGACCGGTTCTTTATTTTAAAAAACTAGATTTTCCTATAGATTAGGAAAATCTTCCATTTTACTATACTTACTCAATGATGAATTGTTTTTGTTGAAGTTGCGCTAGGGCTTAGAATTAGAATGGATAAGTGATGCAACGTGCGTGGACAAGCAAGGAAGAACGATAACTCAAAGCTTCGTTGATTCCGCATAATAACGAAGAATTGATATATTTGAGAGAAAACCCTCGATTTTTTTATTCAATAATCAACAGAACTCCCTAACAAATAACTAAGACAAGTATTTAAATAAAACTATAGAAACCCTAATGGGCTAACTAGTTAACAGACTGAAAATAAAGAAAATAAGCCCAAAACAAAGTGACTTGAAATAAAGACCAGTCTGTCTTCTAATTCTTGTTGTACTCAAAACCCATATTGCATCAATAAGACATATTGGTTTTTTTGTAATTAAAGTATAATTTACATATATATATTACAAATCGGTCCAATTTAACTTAAATTAAGTACTCAATTGCACAACTCCAATAATTGTTCACTTATATATACTGTAACTAGAATTTGGGTAACACGCTACACGTGTTACTGCGATATATGAGCAAGGCATCAAAGACTTTTTTGTCAAGTGAAAATTGAAACATGTTATATATACATAATTTCTATATATAAGTGGTGTAACATGAAATACATACTTAAAGAGTCTTCATAGTATGGATCATTTGCATTCTTACTTTAATTTCTATCAAATTTATTGCATGGTAAAGCAAATAGTATACTCCTGTGTGCCTTAGGCTCTGTTCTCTTTGTCTGAACTGAACTGAATTTATTTATAGTATAAAAACTAGCTAAGGAGAACTTAATTGAAATTAATGGTTTTTCAGATGAAGAGAGCATAACCTTATCCATGTACCATCCAACATTACATAACAAATTCACTCATCACTCTTTCTTTCCTATTTATGCCAAACTAAATTCCATAGAACTCTAAAATTTACTGCAAATATTTCCTTCAATTGTACTGCAGAGTAAAAGGAAGTAAAACTACTTTACAAATATATACTACTTTAAGGACTTTCTAGTTAATCCATCCGTCCCAAATCAAATGTTCCATTTTAACCTTTTACAGTCAACATTTTTAATTTTTACTACGATTTAATCCTAAATCGTAAATGTAAAATATTCAATTAACTCATATAATGAAATTTTACTTCCAAAATTTTAATTATATAATTTAATCGAACATTTTACATTTACGGTTTAAAATTAAATCGTGGTCAAGGTTGAATAATGTTGACTGTAAAAAGTCAAAAATGGGACATTTGGTCTGGAACGGAGGGAGTAGTATATAACTGCAGGACCCACCACCCATTTGCACTACACAACAACACGTGGATGTCTTCAACATCACTTTGAACAAAGGGGAGTAGGGAACTATGACAGTTCGTTCATGTTTTCACTTCCATTTTCAGCCTGCCTAAATCACAGCTTCACTCACCAATCTCAGTTTTGGTACCGAGCGTATCTATGTTACCATCAACTACACATACGCCTCTGGTGTGTGTTTGGGCCAGTTTGGCCGAGTGATAGTTCCGATCGGAGAAGGATGTGATGGAATCGTGTCGAATATTCTTCGATTCTTTGTGTAACAACAACATGTTGTTTCTAGGGAATAGTGTCTCTGTTTTTCGAGGTATTCAACCTGTAACTGTTTATTTCATTGAATTTTGTTTTGAAGGGTGTCAATTGATATTTCATTCATTGTTGGATTAATTGGATTTAGGAGTAGTGAGGCCGGTGATGGGAATGGAAGAGAGCTCGAAGAGAAGATTGTTTTTCGACAAGACGGAAGAGCTGCACGGCGATGAATATTACGAGGAGCAGTTGTGGGAGAAGAAACGTCGTCTTACTTCTGATCCGGATCTATATGACAGATGAAAACGAAACAGAAAAGGAAGTGGACAAAGAGAAATATAACAGAGAATTTTTCGTAAAGGATAAAGACAAAGAGTGAAACCCACGCGCTCGTTGGTGAGGCTAGGATTGTTCACCATTTTCTGCAGAATTGTACTGTAATTGGACAAAATTGAGATCCAATTTTAGTCCTCCACGCACCAACAAGTAACCTATTATACTACTTTGAATAATCAAATAAATATATGATTGTATGTAATATCGTGTTCAATTCTGATAGTGAATTTTTTTATTTTTTTTCGAGTTGAAATATGATTTGAGTTAGTGCGAATTTATATATTACTTCTAGATGATGCAATCATGTTGTAATAGACCATCCAACATCCCAGGACTAATATATAATGAAGTTAATAGTTGTTGACCTTCGTTTCCTGATAGTTTGTTGCTACCTCAAATTGAGAACACATGAAGCAGATATTTGCGTAGGGATGGTGTCCAATTATGATTTGAATTATAATTTGAGTTGGTGGCTAATTATATTTTATAAGATAATGCAATCATGTTGTAATAGACGATCCAAACGGACTAAGATATAATGAAGTTAATAGTTGTTGACCTTCGTTTCTTGATAGTTTATTGCTACTCCTCGATTTGAGAACATAAAGTATATATTTTCATAGGGATGGCCTAGCAAAAATAGTTGGGTTGGGCACTCATCATCAACTTGGCCCGCTTTGATATCATATTAAGTTGGGTCATCATCTCTTAAAAGATTTTTAAAGTGATAAAGTTATTTAACTTATAAGTTGTTTGTACAATCTTCTCACAATTGATATGGGTTGTTCAAACAATTTATACAAAAAATACATTAGTGTTAGATAGAACAGTTGAACAACATTAAAATCCCTTAAAAGACTTCCATTGGAAGTGATCTAAGAAACAAGTTATGTATTTGAGTTTTTTAAAGTTATTTAATTGATTTGAAATTGTTAGTTTAATTGAAAAGTCAAAGAGAGAATAATAGTAGGGTAGAAAGATAAGTAAGTGACATTGTTTAGTCCTCTAGCAAATGTTAAACTTTTGGAGGGGTTTCTAATATTTTTTATTTGAAAATGTTCAATAGAAGCCTTGTTAATTTGATAATTACAATGGTAGAAGCCGAAAAATAGGCCCCACATTACATAGATTAATTATGAGTTGACAACACATTTAATGCCTCATCAAAATATGATAGATATGGACTTTTTGAAGGGTTACTATAATTAGCAGACAAAAATAATGTGCTACTTCTAGTTAGTAGTTTCCTTCAATTGATTTGTAAAATTAAAAAGTTGGATAAAGTAATTTTAGTGGATTTAATTTTAAATAAATTTAATGTTAAAGTGGCGATTGAAAAAGAAAATGCAAAGTTTTCTTTGAAAGTTAAAAATGACAAAATGGAAAGTTTTACTGACTGATTGATAAACTTTAACTAATGAAGGATGCTTGTGAACTTGATGCAGCATACATACATACCCCAGTCCCCATATAACTCAAAGAGTCAAGACTCGAATACTTTCATTCATCTACAGCCACATACAAATTTTAATCATCCTGACAGAGCAAAAAAAACAAGATAAATTTTGATTGGCAAAATTAATCCATAAACATTTTGTCTATTGAAGAAACCAAGAAAGTAAATAACAAGTAAACCCAGTAATAAGCACAGCCAAAGTATAAATACCGTCTCCACTTCATCTGTAACAACAGAATAACAAGATTTACATCTGTGGTCCAAGCGGCAATCGATTCATATACTGCTGGTACAACAAGGCCTGATTCAATGTAGCGTTCGACCCGGAATCCATACCAGTCTCTGACCTCGGTTCATCTTTCGGCACCATAAGGGACATGTCATTAACACCATGTTGCTGCTGATGATGAGTTAAATACGGATTAATCGGTAACCTACCTTCATTGGGTCCCAACCTAGCCATTCCTAGACCAGCAAGACCAGACTGATGGTTCATCCCATACCCAAAGCCACCACCAGATCCCAGCTGAGGCCTAAACGAGCTGTGTTGGGGCATGCTGCCACGAAGTTGAGAAGGCTCCGGCCTATGTATGTGGGTTGAAGGCGCAGAAGGGGCTTGTTGCGTAGGAAATGAGGGGCCACCAGAGTTCAAGTGATTGCTGTTGCGAGCTGCAGGGACGTCGTGATTGTGCTTACCCTCATACGTAGTTATAACCGACTTCAGGTCGTGACAAGCTCTCTCCACGTGCTTCCGGACATTGCAGCCAGTGCTTGTGCACTTGTAGTAACTCCTGTGTCATGACTTTAGAGTGAGAAACTGAAAGAAAGTTGTGCACAAGTATAAAGTGCCAGGCATGAAAAAGGTGTATCAAAGGACAACAAAACAGCTTTAAATTTTATGAAAGTTCTATTTAAAGAATCGGCATCTGGTGATTGGTGAAAAACATCAGCTACAACAACTAGAGACAAGTTTTTCATTCAGCTTATGCAGACTTATGGTCTGCTATATGTGCCTATATTACAGCATTTCAAGAATATGAATGGTTAGCTTCACGCAGCTTCTGTTGCAACTATGCCATAACCATTTTCAGAATATCTTTTGCATACTCACAGATTCACAATATGCCATATTCAATTCATACTTACCAGAATTGTATCATATAGCAGCAAAAGAACAAAAGACCTACCTCGGATTTGGATTTCCTTTGACAACTTTCTGTCCATATTTACGCCAACGATAACCATCATCTAGTATATCTACCTCACTGGTCGTCTGAACAACCACTCTAGGCTCCCGTATGGCTCTGCTAGCACCAGTCAAATCAGAAGCATAAGTTTCGATTTTCCTACAACAAAAGAAATCTGACACATGTCAGTCAACTCACATCAATCACTTGGTATGATTATGAAGAAGAAAATTTATACATAGGGACCTTCTCTTTGATTCTAATTCGTCCCCTTCCCCATCATGGCCTAAAGAGGCACTTCCACGTGTGGCGCGATCTTCATCATCCTCATCGTTTGAAAAGGCAGAAGATCCATCTGCACCATCCACTGTCTCGTATTTCATGCCACTTTGACCCTGAAAATGAGTAGTTCCATTGCTGTATTCTGAATTCCCATTTTGCATGCTTGACCAGGGGAGACCACCATTTGCATCAGTCCCGATTTGTTCAGAATTGAGTTGCATTTCACCGAGTCCACCAGATGACCCAACGGCTGATCTGCGACTAGGAGGAGGTTTTGGGTGGTTATGTGCTCCCTTGTAGATTATTTCCGTAATGTGACCTTCATGAGACCTTTCGACTTTTTTCTTCACAGGGCAGTTCGGTTGTGTACACTTGTAATAACTTCGAGGGTACTCACTTCCTTTCACTTGTTTCTGCCCGTATTTTCTCCAATTAAAACCATCATCAGCTGGACCATTACCAATATTGGCATCCCCACCGCTTCTTCTATCTTCATCATCCTCCTGTGGTTCATCAAGAGGTGGAGAATCCTCGATAACAGTTGCGGCATTATATGTTTCCTCTGACTTCTGACTGTTGTCTATGTTTTTTTCTACATGTGATTCGGAAAAATTTGCTTGCTGAAATATAGCACCATTGTGTTGGGATTGAGAGTGAGGTCCTAAACTTTGATTTGAAACCGGGGTGTTCGAAGGAAAAGAAAAGCCAGCATTAGCGAATGACTGTGGAGCAAAACCAGAACGATTTACCTGTCCATTGAGTAGACAAAGCAGTGTGAAATCATTATAGTCAAACTCGACACTAAAGACATTTTTAACTCTAACCAAGAATGCAGAACCAGTGGGATAACACAACTCCTCTTAGTATAATCAAACCTGTTCACAGAAATTTCACTTTAGCTAATATCGAATCCTTGTTTGTTTTCAGAAACTCCGCACCTAAACCACTGTCTTTCAAAATTCAGAATCTCTAAGTTTTGGACTTTTTGTTGAACTTAACCATTCTAAATTTGGAAGGAAACAGGCTCCGTGACGACCTATCAGAAAGCCCAAGGACTATTTTCCATCAAACTAAAATTTGAGGATTGGATAAGTTATTTACATGTAATACAGGAGATTCATGCATTTCACACACACCACACAAACACATCAACACAAAGTTAAGAGCATATGATTACTTTGCTAACCGTGCTAGAATAAGGGAATGAACTAGATTCAGCAACAGGTTTGAATGCAAATGATGAATCGTTGACATCTTCACGATTACACTCCTTTCCTTTATCAGAATCGTCTTTTACTAGTAGAGGGTTCTGGTTGTTTCCACTAGTAGCAAGATAAAATTTTCCAGTTGTTGGAGATGGCAGGACCTGTACAAAAATAATGCACGCATCAATTTATAGGGTCATTTTACAGTAAATAAGTGAATATAAGTTAATACAGGAAATTAATATGCTCAAAAGTTTAGCGGTTAAAGGAAACGTTAAACTGGATAATAAGTCTAACTTGTTCGATATACAGACAAGGAGCTAACGTTTATTTTAACTGGAACAGATAACGTTTCAAACATATTTGAGGACCATGAGAATTTAGTGTGTGTGCGCCTGAGGTGAACAAGGATACTTTGCAAGATCAATAGCCCATCTGGTATCCTCCTAGACAGAACTTGAACTTTCCAATTCCTTCAAGATAGCGCAGGGGTAAAAGGGAGAGCATTATCCGCCATGTTCGGGCAGATTTAAAACCTATATCACTGAAATTAAAGTGTCTTTGAATTCAGCATATGCGTTGATCTATCAGCCTCATTTGCTTACTCCAACGCTCAAGCAGCTCATATCCAGTTATCCACTCTAAGTCACAGGTGCATGCTTGGAACACAATAGAATAGTGCATTGCAATATACTATATTTATTTGATTATTTCACAATTTTCACTCATCAAATTAAGTTAAAAAGATAGCATGCAATATCAACTAGGAATATAAGATACGTACACAAAAATGAAGTTCACTTCCATGTCGTATCAAAACATTACTAAATGTGTAATTCTATAGAAAAGGGAAACTTTACTGTTTACAGGAACTTATATAGTTAAGAATCATACCAGTGAATTAGAGAGGAAAACAGGAGACTCGAGCAGAAGAGTAGGACTAAGTCCCGGAGAAATTACAAAACCAGGTGATCGAACTTCTGAGTTAGTAGACAGCTCTGCAGGTCTGATGCTTCCTGTATTCAATTTTGGTGCATTGAAACCAGCTCTCCTCTCCATAAGACCTCCACGGTAGCTTGGTTTAGGTTCAGCAGGATCAGTTGAGATGCTTGCTTCATTATTTTCTGCACTAATATATTTTTGGTCCTTTTGCTCAGCATTACCAAACATACCATGCCCTTCGGGCCCTGGAAAAAGGCTCATGTTCGTGTTTTCACCACCAGACCCCACATTATCATCACTTGCAATTGATGAGAAAATGGTTCTTGGACTGGGGGTAGGAGGCATCATCCAATCTCCATTAGCAATATGATCATCAAATCCAACCATGACAAAATTTCAGCGTGTTTCAGTATCAAATTAGTCAAAAAGGAGCTTGAAGCAATCCGACAACCTAAAATATTCTGATATAACAAGGAAAACGATTAGACTCAACTGGCCAGTACAATCACGACATCACGTCTTATATACGAAGGGCCAAAAAAACAGATGGAAAATGGAATCTTATAGACGAAACAAGCAGAATTCAATGTTTCCAGAAACCAAAGTATAGGCAAGCAGAAATCTCTCCTTTAATTTTATGTATCTCTATCTATCTGGAGCATCAATACATTCCAACTAGTACTCATTAAGTAGACGAACATTTCAGAGGCATAAGGTTAGCTTAAGACAGAAACAAACAGTAGATTAAAGCAAAAGGTAAAGGAACAGAAAATCTTCAAATGGTCAAGAAAGCATTAAACATTTCTTTCATATTGGTAGAAACAAACAACCAAACAATTAAATGCTTACCAGTATTTAATCCAATCAAAACTTACAGATCCCTCAAATAGAATTGTTCTTTATTTTTTTTCCTCCCATTCTGAGAGGGCTAAAGTAAAACTCACCAATCAGAAAGGAGCATTCAGTTGCCAATCAAACAAACAGTTGCATGGCCAAGCTCAGGACAGAGACCAGTTGTAACTCACAAGTTTTTAAAAATAAAAATAAAATCTTGACAAAGATGAAAAGGGCTCTTGCCAAATAAAGTAAAGAAATCTTCACAAGATCATAGCCATAAATTTCACAAAGCTCAATTCTTGAGAGTCCAAAAAATCCAACAAGATCTAACCAATTGGGGAAAAACACCACTTTTATGGCACACACACCATTAATGACAAACTAAAAGCAGCAATAGACCAGGAAATAGTAACCCCATATAACACAAACAGCTCAACAATTCCAGTACAGACCAATCATTGGAAATGATGAGTACAAGGATTGATCAGTAATATAAAAGAACAATAAAAATCAGACCTTTTTCGTTTCTCCGAGCGTCTTGAGATGGGATTTTTTAATCCGAATGTTGGTTCTGGGCACGAGAGAGAAATAGTAGTAAAAGGGACATGGCAAGCAGTGGGTGTTGTCAATTTACCTGGTTTGTTTGAGTAGAAAAGAGAAGATATAAAGAAGGAAATGAGAGTGGGTAAAACTGGCTTTGGTTCAGAAGAAACCCAATAATGGGTAAACAGAAATGATTGTGGGGTTTGTTTGGGAGTTCGTTTTTGGGATTCTTTTGTTTTTAGAAACAGAACACAGAAAGAGAAACAAAAAGACAAATATACACAAATACCCACTCCGTACCCGTTTCAACTTCGCACTGGTCCGGACACAAATTTTAACATAAGAGTTAAATTATGAGAAATATTAAATAAAGTATGAGATATTGCGAATAAAGTAGAAGATAAATTTTTCATGATGAGATAGAAAGTTAGAACGTCTCAAAATAGAATGTGGTAAGTTGACATTGTGATGAGGTAGTACTGCACTACCATTTTTCAATTTTTCCAAATTTCAATGAACTTTTTTTACTGTTGACTAATAAAAAGCTAGATTCGTGAACGCAAGAACTTTTAACCAATTTTAGCTTTAATTAGAAAAAGAAGCTAGTCAATGTAGCTTTTTTTTCAAAGAAGGAGTTTCTTATCTTTTTCATTCCGAAAATATTACTAAACTATATTAACCTAAATTAGAATAAAGAAAATAAGAAACCATCTTTTTGTAAACCGGAAGGTCATTAGAATTCTCAACTTATATTTTATATTGTTGGATCCTTTGTTATACATTTTGTGTACTTTTTTGCAACTAGCATAAGGATTAATGTATCCGCACCTCTTTAAAATGCATACATGTAGTACACATGAAATACTGATTTTTTTCATTACTAAGTTAAAATGCTCAACGATTATTTCTTTCAACTTCTGATAATTTTGATGATGTTATTAAAGTGGCGATGTAAAGTACATTAAATATATATTATAATTATTGGACAAAATATGATATATTATTATTTAAAAAACTATAGACTAATAATACGATAAGAAAGGTTAAAGACAAGAAAAATAAGGGTAATGCCCTTTTATGTCATTTTACAAAATATCAATTTTCAAATTTAATTTGCTAAACACCTAAATAATTTAATTCTAACTACCAAATTTTCCAATAACCAAATTTAAAATTTCCATTTAAATGTTTTCGATAGATATAGATTAGAGAGAGGAAGGAAGTAACCTAGGCTATTGCTAGAATTTGCTTGGATGGTCAGTTAAGGGCATTTTCGCGAATTTGCCATGTTTGACTAGCCAATCAGAATCCGCCGTTCTGTTCCCCAAGAAGGGCATTCTTGTCTTTCACGCTAACTTCCATTTTCGGCTGCTTCTGGGATTATTTTTTAATTTATTAATTTTTTGGAAAATATGAGATAAATGTAGAAGTTTAATAAAATTAGGGAGGAAATAGGAATTAAATTTATTTGTGCGATTTTAAAATTGACGAAGATAAGTAAGACGATAAATGTCTGAGTTATAACGTACTTATCCAATCGACTGTGACATAACATGAATAATTAATGACATTGTGGTTGGTTAAAAAATGGATAGACTTTCAGACGGTTAATGACATTGTAACTCGTTAAAAAATGGAACAACTTTCGATTGTGTATAAAATTTAAACGTAAACAAATCAAATTAATTTTATTTAGCCCAAGTGATTAGGATGACTATTATCATCATTTACATATAATGGGTGCACTATTGGGTGGTGTTAAATCTTTTTATGTCTTTTGAAATACGGTATTTGAATAATTTATCTAGAGTCTAACTAGGTTATTGATAAAATTTTCGATGTTATCAATCAAAATGTATGTTCACAATATTAGTAACTTTTTATATAATATAGAAATAATCTATTTCATTAATAACATACATTTTAATTAATAATATGGAATATTTTATTGATAACATAAGTACGTCTAAAATCTTTTATCATATTAAGAGTTGAGAGTGTTGAGACCGATTGAGTTAATGATAAAAAGATTGACAAAATCAATTAGTAATATTACTGCTCTCAATATAAAATAAATACTCAGCATTTTAAACCACCCTAAATCATATGTGGTGTCAAAGTTATTTCCAGTTTATCATTCTAGGTTAGTGGTTATGGTTATTGGATTTGTCTATGATATAAATTTATTTTTGAATATGATATTAGATTTGTAATTATTGTTGCATTTCTCATAATGATCTAATGCAAATACTCAACTTATCATTGTAGAATTATAGTTACGATTTTTCGAGAAAAATAAAATCTAAATTTGAGCATGTTATATTGGTGGTCTCTAATATCGACATAGGTAAGTTTTTTAGTCCTGTCAGTTAATAAAAAATAATGACATGGGGTTGCCTTGTCATTAATTTAAAAAGAAATCCTAATAACTGCACTGACACGAAAATAGGCTATTGTTGTTATTTGTTGTTGGCGTAATAATTGGAAAGGCCGAATTATTGAGAGGATTCAAATATTTGGTAACCAGCGAAATTAAATTAGAGTTTCAAGGGGGTAAATGAGTTTGTAACGGCTTCATTTTACTTGGCTGATTAACTACACCTGCCAAGTTCCGATAAATTTGCCAATCCGTAGACGTTATTCATGGCACAACTCACAAAAATCAGATTAATATAAATGGAGATGTTTCTATTTTATAAGAGTAAGATTTCTAGGTAGTAGATTTGAAAAAAAGAAAGAAAAAAGACGGACAGGTATTGACATTGTAGCTATTACTGGGAACTTAGAATGTTCAATTCAGAATGTCATGTTTAATGGACTAACTGAGTAAGTACTAATAAGCCCGACCTGACCTTTCGATGCAAGATTATGAACCTCAAGGAGGACCAAACTTGGATGCTGATTAAAATCAAGTCAACACGAGCCAACTCGGAATGGTCCGACCTTGTGAGGTCCGAAGATAACCTTGTCTGGCCTTGGCCACAATGAAGATGAAGGAAAGTCTCATTCACATTGAGGATTCCAACCCTCACTAATAAGTGAGTGTTTTATGGTTTTAATTGTTATCCAAACAGGCTATAAATCTCACGACATTTGATAAAAAAGGACCACACACGGACACTAAAGGGTATTCGACCTCAGGGTTCCGACTCTGAAGATCCGACCATGTGTTGAGCATGCTCCCTGTAACGTAAGCATGCTCAACATGTGACCATACGTGCCACCCTTGGTTAGCATACATGCCAGAATCTTATCAGGCTTTCGATTAACCATAGCATTGTCTTATAATCTATTCCTTTAAACAGGAGTCCATTTACTTCATTTTGAAAAATAAGTTGCAATCATTTTCTATTGTACTTATATCATTGAGAAGTTCTAGCCTAAGTTGGTCAGCCTACTCGATACGTTAAGTCCGGTCCAGTTTGTTATGATGCAAATCAGCCAGGAAGGGTCTAACACATTCCCTTTCAGTTGTAGGGAGTCAGGCAAGCAAGGTGTACAACAAAAGATCTTGACTACGTACTAGAATCACATTGCCCATTTTATACATCATTCATATTTGCGCCTCATCATATTTGCGTCGTATGTGGGAAAACTAACCCTCCTAAAGCCATCCAGATTCCCCAACAATATTTAAAACGAAAGTTATGCTCCCAAACAAGTCAAGAAAGGAATCGACCAAGTACCTCAAGGGTGGCAGCAACGTTGGAACTTGGGGTACGGGAGGGGGGGGGGGGGTGTCAAACTTGGCATACATCTCGTGCCATACCACCTAGGGTACATACTACAGGTTAACTGTTGTAAGTCCTGACGCTCGAAAATAATAGACGAGGCGGAAGCCACTAAATTAAGCACTTGAGGTCAGACAACTGCAGTTAGCTTAGAAAATTGAGCGGCTCTTGACATAACTGACCCTCTCATTAAAGTGCAGGTAATTCTCGAGCTTAGGACTAGAGATTCAAATTAGTCGGTGGGAAACCAAATGGGAACCCGAGCTAAAGTTAGGATAGATCTAGGGGACCTTAGGAACATAATCAACAAAAGGGCAAGACTTACAAAAAAACATCCAAATTGGAACTCGCAACATAACCAGGGGAGCCCAAGAGAGCGACCGGAAGAAACCATCGTGACCCCAGTAGGAATTATTTGAAGAAGAACCAAGTTTTAGGGAATAGCCTCCCACTTATTAGAGTGAAAGGGAAAATCAGATGAGCGATAGGGAAAATGAGCTTCGAAGGACAAGGGAAGTCGTGTAACTTCATGAAAATGCCTTGGATCGTAAAAAAATAAGAAATGTTAAGAAGAGCTCGATATATCAAGGCGTACGCTGCTAACCTTGACCATTATACGCATCAATTGGAGACGGAAAAATAGACCCTGGGAGTACCACTATAGAGCGTTATGATGGAAAGTCTTGCCACATGCCCCATTGGTCATCACATTGGAAATGAAGAAATATTATATACGTTATTTTCAAGTGTTTGGTACACTCACGTGACCCGTTTGTGTTAATGTAAGGTGTATTCCCCATTGTTAATTTTGAAGAATCATCCGACATCCTACAAAAAATAAAGGTTAAAATATATGGGAATAAATTAACAAAACAAATTATATTATCTATGGATTAACAAAAAAAGAAAAAGGTACTAGCAGGTGAGAAAGGAATAACGTCGGAGCCCCCAACGAAACATGTCATAATAATTTATGTGTAATAATAAAATTTAACCAAGTACACTAAAATTAGTGATTTGTTTAGTGCTACCTAATTAAGAATTATGTAATTAAGAAATTGAGATCGATAAACAAACAAGTAGGAAGGACAATATAAAGCAGTGTAAAACTAAAGCACGGAGGAGGAACCAGATTCAAGGCAAAGTTGATTATGAGCCGTCTTAAGTGTCCGGATTTGATGTGGAAACTGACAAAAATCAGAACCCTTTTGCCAAAATTTCATTTCACTCTTACTTTTATTTTAGACCATTTACTTGGAACCATCTGCTTAGCCACCTCATATCACTCTCCCACAAATTCCATGCATTTGCTTGCATATTAAATTCTACAATTATGCTCTAATTTCATAGATGAGACTATTCACAGTCATCCTCACTATTAATCGACCGAGTACCGATTAGTGAGGCTCAAACATTACTAATAACTCATTTTCAAATGATATATTGTGTACTATTACAAATTACAAATTTTATTTTCAGTACATTTCAACTTGTATGCACACAAAAAAACTTCGTAATCAGGTAATTCTAACCGGTCATAATTGGTCTAACGTTATTATGAATGAACTTAAAAAAAATAATGCACTTTATTGGTATGAATACTTAATGCATGATCTTAACTTCTTAAACTCTATGTAACGTTACACAATCAACGCTTTCCGGATAAATTGTGTGCATACATCAACATCATATTATCATACTATAAAACTAATTAATTAAAAATAACAAAATTCATATAATAAGCATGTAACGTCCTGAAAATTAGATAATCAAATAGATTGATAACACTATTATACAAATAAGGTGAACATTTTTTTAGGAATTCTATATGTATTAAATTCAAAGTTACGTGTACTTGATCGGTGATAATTGTAGGATGAGTGACCAACCAAGTAAGTGTTCTGATACATACGAGTAAAGACAAAGTGTGTTGGAAATTTCATGTGTTGCTACAATGGAGCCAACAACATATCATCCTGAAATCAATACTACAACCATTAATTTTATTTTTTAACTTTTTAAAATTAAAATCTATTTGTGAACACCAAAATCGTGTCTTTCTTGAGGAGGAGAGGTAATCCATTGCCATTACCTTTTATTCTTTCTTTGAACTTATTATGAAGCTGTTTTTACCATATCGGCCCTTGTTTCTTCATTTCGTACTGTTTTTCACCATGAAGTCTTGTCATTATCACATTTTTAACGTTATTTCGTAATCGGATTATCATGTTAACAACATTAGTTTGTAGATAATAAAATTTGATTTTTTTTTCCTTATAATATACTAGCCTGAACTTGTCCAGATATGTAGAACTAATCCAAAAAAATTTAGACCGAATTTTAATTATATATTTTAATTGAACATTTTAAATTATAATTTAAGATGAATTTGTGATCAAAATTGAAATTGGTTGAAAAAAAAACCAAAACATGACACCTCCTTTTAAGCAAAGGGAGTAACACAAACAACACATTTCAGTTTTTATAAATTATACATCCATCATCCATGTGCAACAATCATTTGGGGCCATGTACTACAAAACAACCCGAGTACCATGACTTGTACTCCATCCTCCATCCGTCCCGCTAATTTAATATCATATTCTTTCTATAAATGTCCCATTAATCTAGTTCAATTTTAAGAATATTAAAAAAACTAAACCCATATATCGCATACTTTTTTTATTATTTATTTTTTATCTCGTTTATCTCTTATATTTTATCAATTCTTTATCATTTACTTCTCCAACAACAAACAATAAATTATTAGTTTTCTTAAAAAATATCGTTGAAAATAAATAAGACTATATTGGCGGGACAGAGTAAGTATCTTATATTTGATGTTCGTGTCCAAAATCCAATGTAACTCTCGTATGGAACCGAGAAGGAAGGTACCAAACATTGATAAACAACATCAGTAAAACTGCACAGACCTGAGCTATCATTATCATATGTTCATATTACCAATCTTCTACATCAATCAGAGGGCTGCGAACTAAAAGTATGCCTCCGAGATTCCAGATGATGGTAATAAACTGCCCTAAAGAAATTTCAAGCAGAATTGGAAATTTTCACTTTTAATCCATGTCCTGTTCTTGGAGTCCTAAAGTTGATGTTCCAGTCAAATTAGGGTAGAGAACAAGGAGAGACCAACCAAACAATTTTATTCATAAAAAGTCCAAATAATTTTATACACAGTCCGACTGTATTTATAACTCTGCCAATACAATGAATCAGACATTAATTCTACTAATACATTGGATCAGACAGATGACTATGTCAATACAATGATCAGACATTTAACTCTATTAATACAATGTCTGATTGGTATTACATGAACTCTACCAATACAATGATCAGACATTTAACTCTCTACTAATACAATTGGATCAGACATATTTCTACCAATACAATGATCAGATTATTTGGACTTTATTCAAAACACCAAAACAACGTAGGCTTTTTCAGAATCTGCAAAATTGGTCCATGACACCAATTTTCCGGACAAATTACTCACCAAAAAGTACTTGCACAGTTGCACTCACATTGTCCTGACTAGAAATGGGCCTCTAGTCACTGAGGTATCAATCTCGATCTACTAGCCCAAGAAATTTTTGATGTTGACCCAGGCCCCAGCATGTACAGATGGCAAAAAGCCTGATCAGCTATTAAGCCCATCTTGAGTTTTGTCATTCGGCCATAAGTACGTACGTAAAAATTTCAAGATGTGTTTTTTCCCCGTAGAATTGACCAGCTTAGAAATTAAAACCCTACGAATCGGAGAGGAAAGTGATGTTGAGTAGCAATTAATTTTCAATTTTTCTTTTTTTGAGAACAATAAATTCTCTATATTTTTTTTTGAGATAAAGAAGGTTTTTATTAAAACCAAAACAAGAGGAGCTAAACTCATTACATCAATCAGTGATAAGGAGTTAAACTTAGTTGGACATCAGTGTATAAGGCACCATTGGTAGATAATGGATCCTTCAGCGATTTCAGGTTACGAACTACCTGTAAGGAGTCACCTTCCAACATAATCATATTGAAATCCATGTCGTTGGCTAATTGAACAACGAGACGGGCTGCATGCAACTCCGCAGTCTCAACATCAATCTCTGCATTGAGCTTTTTCCGTCTCCAAGCCAGTATCAAGCCCGTATGGTCCCGTGCAACAACTGCAATGCCTCCCAAACCTCCGTGTTTCAGTACAACAGCATCGAAGTTTAATTTCGTCTAACCCATTGGTGGTTTCTTCCAAGGTCCATGTACCGTTTCTGAATTGGTTACTGATCTCCCCACAGGCTTAAACATGTTTGACTTTAGAAAATTCCAGTGCTGAACAACATAGTGATAAGTATCCAGCGGAGTGAACAACTGTTGGTCATGAACAAGCTTGTTACGGCAGTACCAAATACTCCAGCATGAAAGCACAAATAGGCCGAACTCTTGCCCGTCAAGCCTTACTCGAACGCCGTTGATCCAATCCCAAATATCTGATGTATCCCAATAGATACTTGCTGTTGGGAAATTTGAGATCGCCAATCTTGCTAGCAAAGTGGCGATCCAAAGCAGTGAAGGATGGTTTCACCTTGCTGGCCACAAATTCCACACAAATTCTCATCAAATAAGTGACGACGCTGCAGTTCACTATTAGTGGGAAGTGAATTATGAAGAACTCGACAAAGGAAGAGACGGACTTTATTCGGGACTTTGAGACTCCAAACAAAGTTCCAGTTGCGTTGAACCGGTCTAGAAGATGCACCAGTTTCGTTTTCTTCCTGTTTCTGCCTGAGTTTCATAGCTAAGTGATACGCCGAGCTAACCGTATAACGACCATGCTTAGCGTAATGCCATACTTGAGTGTCCAGAGCATCCCAATTTGCTAAAGGGATTTTTAGAATTTCATTAACATCATCCTGCCAAAACAGAAAAGTAAGTACAGGCAGGTCCCAATCATTAAGATTAGGATGAATAAGAAAAGAGACACTAAGAGGACCCTCACTTCCAAGATCTGGAGTTTTAGGCCTAAAAGAATCATAGCCAGGGATTCATTTGTGACGCCAAATATCGATATTTTCCCTGTTTCCAACTCTCCAACAAATCTCCGCACTGACTAAATCTTTTGCGGCACAAATGCTCTTCCAAGTGAAGGAAGAATTAGCCTTGGGGACAACGTTAAGGACATCGGTATTCGGAAAATATTTGGCCTTAAAGATGCGGCTCAAAAGAGAGTTTGGCTCATCAATTTTTTTTGAATCGGCAAAAAATATTATAACTTAGAAACAACGTTTACAAGAGCATAAGAAATGTTCATAGTACCTAAAGATTACAACATTACAAAGTTGCTTTCACCATAACCAAAATCAAAAGTATTTCCTACACCTTTGTCACTTTCTTCACCTACTTTCGAGAGCCATAGCTTTCCTCTATGAATTTCATTTTCAATCTTCTAACAAATCCCTTTTCTCATCATTCATTCACCTCCTTTAGATCACCCTTTTTCTTCTCTTTTTTCCTCTTGTCGCATGGACCCAAACCATCAATATACCACAAAAATTCTAGCCGTCAATTCCTCATAAGATCGTCTACCCTTGCCACGTTCCTACACCCTATGCACTTTATCAATTCAAGTGGCAAGCAATTTAAAACGTGGTCGTAGACAAGTAAAGCTCATTCCGACTAGACACATCCCTACACCCTATGTACTCAAGAAAACAAGTGGCAAGTAATTTAAGAAATGGACATAGAAAACGAAAACACAAGCTCAACTAGCCACGCCCCTACACCATATGCCTACGAGGAGGCAAGTGGCAAGAAATTTAAGACGTAGTTAGAGCTTAATGCGCGTTAACTATATTCGCCATCCCCCTACACCATATACTCGCAAGAAACCAAGTTGCAAGGAATTTAGGATTTGTTTGTCGGGAACAAAACCAAGCACCATAAACCTTTCACCACCTCAAGATATTTAAAACTAAATCACATTGATTTAGCTCCTTGAGTTAAATACTCGGTGGTCATTGCCCATTCAGACTCAAACCACCAAGTCACTTACCCCTTGATTAAATGAGACCATCATGCAAAATCCCCAAACCAAAAATGTCACCACCTGTGTCCATCCAAGTGAAATACTCATCAATGATTCGCCAAATTTGTTTTCCAAGGAGGGCCAGATTAAAAGCACGAAGATCTCTAAAGCCTAAACCACCATCTCTTTTACTTTTAGTCAACACTGGCCAGCTTAACCAATGCATCTTATCTTTACCATTGCCCCCCCACCAAAAATTTGAAATAAGAGATTCAAGCTCAGAAAGAAGATATTCAGGTAACTTAAAACAACTCATTACATAACTAGGGATAGCTTGTAAGACCGATTTAATAAGGATTTCTTTGCCGGCATTAGATAAAAGCTTTCCTTCAAAAGAATGTGCCTTACTCCACATTTTATCCCTTAGCCAGCCAAAAACTTCCTTTTTATTTTTTTCCCAGGGAAGTAGGGAGACCCAAAAATTTCTCATGCTGGTCAACAATTTGTACATTTAAGAGACGCTGAATATCAGATTTCAGATTGTCACAAACATTTCGACTGTACACAATGGTAGATTTTTCCAAGTTAACCTCTTAGCCAAAACCTCGATTATAAGTTTGTAAAATATGAAGATTAGTGGAGGCTGCCTGAGAGGAAGCTTTGCAAAATATCATGGTATCATCGGCAAATAGGAGGTGTGAGACAGAAGGAGCAGAAGGGCTCACTTTCACTCCTTTAAGGTCGCCTCTACCAACAGCTCCCTCGAAAAGAAAACAGAGAGCTTCCGTACAAAAAAGAAAAAGAAAGGGAAAGAGTGGATCGCCTTGGTGAATACCCCTTTCGGGCTTGTAATTTCCAAATTGACTACCATTTAAAATAATAGAGTAAGACACAAAACTAACGCAAGACATAACAGTGTTCACAAAGTTAGTGTGAAAGCCCATACGGGACAACAAAGATTTCAAAAAGGTCCATTCAACACGGTCAAAGGCTTTGCTTAAATCCAATTTGAGAGCCAAATGGCCTTCTTTCCCCTTGATCTTACGTTTTAAATAGTGATTAACCTCGTAAGCAACAAGGACAAAAATATTAATAGTCATCTCTATATTGGGTATATATTTATTTTATCAATGACTCAAAAATAATTTAGGGACAATTACGTACACCACCCCTGTTAGATAGCCACTTCTCATCCAAGCACTAGTTAGTTCAACAATAACGAATAAAGAACAATTAGAATATTTTAATTACATATAAGTCCAAAAGTCAAACATTTTTTAATTTGGCCAAACACAGCCCTTTATAAGTTCTTCTTGCAAATTGCAAATTTGACCCTAACTTATAACACGTTAAAGATTTACATCAACAACAAATTATATTTACAACTTAAAATATTCAACAAACTAATAAACAAAATATTTTTAAAAACAAAGTAATTTAAAAAAGAAAAAAGAAAAAAAAGTTAACGAGACGGAAAATCTCCGTCGGAGCTGCTCCAGCCAACGGAGGCCGGTGCAGCTCCGCCGTACGGAGTTGTTCAGAGCTCCGATTTGAGCTGTTAAAAGCTCCAAATTGGAGCTGTTGAGTGGAGTTGTACACACAACTCTGATGAGAGCTGTTAACAGCTCCAATTTGGCTCCAGCTCCGGTGGAGCTTTTATATAATTTTTTTCATTTTTTTTAAAATTTCTAACAAACTTGTTGTTGCATTCAATTTGGCCCGAAACTTGTTTCTGATTTTGCAATTAAGTCCATAAACGTTTTCAAAAATTGAAATTATAATATTGAAATTATACAAGGCCCATGGAAGTTTTAATTCTTGGTATTAATCAATATATTGGGTACTCAACAAAAAATGTTGAAAGATAAAGGATTTAAATTGAATTAGGAAGAAATGAAGGATACTTTTTCAAATTGACAATATAAGGCCATATTTGGTATCAATCATTTGGTCAACTAGAAAAATGGAAAAATGGACCTATATGTTATTGTTGAACTAACTGATACCCAAATGTAATTAGAAACTCTAATAGGGGTACTGGATGAAATTCACCCAATAATTTATTTGGCATTAAATGTAAACTGTAGTACAAGTTTGCAATGTACAATAGTTAGTGGGCATGACCGTGAATAGTTACGGTCGTGAGAAACGATGACCACATCTGAAGAAATCCTGTCCAATAGGCGGCCGTGACGATCTTGAATAGTGTGTTTTTTATTTTTTTAATTTTTTTTATATTTTTATTAACATGTTTAAAATATTATAAGAGTGTTTAGAAATTGAAATTAATCAAATTGCATTTGTAAAACTCGTTTTATAATTTATTAAGGTGAAATCAGAAGGAAAAAATCAGATTTCAATAGCAAAATATATGAATCCTGACATTGATGGATTGTTGTCTACTCTTTATGGGGTTAGGTACCATTGGATACCTGACATTGCTTCCAAACATCAGAAAACCTCATTCCAAGAATTCAATTCCAATCTCAATCTCAATTTCATCTGAATTTGTAGTCTTATCCCAACATGAATTTTGACTCATTTCACTATAAATACACTACACTTACTCTTCCAAAACTCACCCTCAAACAACTCACTCTAATATCAAATATCAACCAAACACTCTTTCTAAGAAATGGCTGGTGGTGAGGCGTGGAATGTAATCCCTGATTGCCAGATATGGACGGAAGCCCAAGAAAAGGTTGCGCGTACATATCAAGACTTCATGCTATACGATGGAAAGATGACCAAGGAAAGTGTCATCTTCATGGTTCACAATCTGTTGAAGTGTGTCCAACTATACACGTTGGATGACATGAAGGCTGAGGTTGAGAAACTCTCGACTAGGCACTTTTGCTGTGGTAGGATCCTCAATTGGGATGAATATGGGTTTGGAATTAATTTCTCAAGGGGTAGGAATCAATGCAACCATAGGGTTTGGGCAGAGATACGGCGCTATGATTGTCACTCTATCTGGTACTATGTTGTTGATGAACCACTATGGTTTCAACTCCAACTTATGTTCCAGAAATGTAAGTGTGTGGCTCCGGAAAATGATCCAAACTATGGCCCCCCACCCAGGTTCAAAGACATTCCGGTTCAAGGTGAGGAATTTTCACGCAGGGTGTAATTGAGCAAGATAAATCACCCCTTAGTTTTATGTATTTCGTACTAGTAGTTTCCATTGTTTGTAATATTAGTAAATCGTTAGGTTTTATGTTATGTTGTATTGTCTAATTTCTAATCGAATGAAAGGGGTGACTATTCGTATTATTAAACAAATGCAAGTTCATTGAAATCAAATCAGAAGAAACAACAATACAATACATCAAACATTAATAAACATGATAAAAGTGCAAATCCTATGAAAGAAAGCAACAACACACATACATAGAAATAAATAAACAACAAACATAGATAAAAACGTAAACTACTAAATGTTGAAAGACCAAACGTGGTTGATCAAGTCTTGTTGAAGCTGCTTATGTGTGCCTCGACTTTCTAGGTCTTTCCTTTTCGCCAAATAGTCCTTCAATTGATTGATCACATAATCCCTGCGGCTGTAGTCATTATCGCCTTCGTTGTTGATGCCTAATTCGACAACATCTTCATGGAATTCCGCTATCACCTCTTTATAGTTGCGATATAAGTGCCGCTCATTCTCCACTATCATATTGTGCAAGCAAATGCAACAGTTCATGATCCTAGCAAGGTCTTCTCGGTTATGTGCCAGTGCTGGATCTTTAATCACTTTGAAGCGTGATTGGAGAACTCCGCGCGTTTGACATCTTTCCTGCACGCCTCTTGTCTGGTTGCAACCTTAGCTTGTTTTGGATTGATTGAACCTTTTATTGACTTTACAAATATTGCCCACTTCGGATATATGCCGTCCGTCAGATAGTACCCCATGTTGTACTGATGGCCATTAACTTCGAAGTTACAAGCAGGAGCTTCTCCCCTTAGTAATTCGTCGAATACCGGTGACCGTGCAACCACGATAAGATCATTCAACTTCCCTGAAACACCAAAGAAAGAATGATAAATCCAAGTATCTTATGATGCAACCGCCTCCAAAACAAGTGAGGCTTTCTTGTTTTTTTCTTGGAACTGTCCTTTCTAAGCCGACGGACAGTTCTTTCATTCCCAGTGCATGCAATCGATACTTCCAAGCATGCCGGGAAAACCTCGACTAGTGTTGACCTCGAGTAACTGACGTACATCCTCCTCGTTGGCCCTCCTCATATATGTTGGACCAAACACCGCAACCACACCATCGCAAAAAGCCCTTAATGTGTCCTGACCAGTCGTTTGACTCACTCGAGTGTATTCGTCGACCATGTCTGCACATACACCATATGCAAGTTGTCTGATGGCAGATGTGCATTTCTATTTTGCCGTAAACCCCATCCTCCCTGTAGCATATGGGCGCTGCCGAAAATATGGATCGTGTTGTTCTAAGGCTTCGACGATCTGGAGGAACAATGGCCTTTGCATTCGAAATCTATGTCAAAACTTTCTCTCGCCCCATGTTGGACGTTCAGTAAAATAATCCGTCTCGAGTGTAGCAGCAAATTGTTCCCTCTTTCGATCGATGTATTCACGCGTATACCCCGTCCTTCTTCGTGGATTTTGTTGCTCGCAGTGGTTGATTATATGAGGAGTGGCTTGAACAATTAGTTTGGTAGCACGTGTATAGTAGTCGCTTTGTGAACTTGGGAAAGAAGAATCAGTATCAACTCTAAACTCATCATCGTCAGAACTAGATGATAAGTTATTGATGTAGTGATTAATTATAGACATGTGTTTGGGCAAAAACGATGAAGCAAAGTGAGAGTTTATAGGCGTTTTGAGTTTAAGAGAGGAATATGGGAGAAAATTGAAGTGTGGTGAAATGAGTGAAATTAGGTTGTATTTATAGATCTCGAAAAAATATGGCCGTTGGTGTAATTTTTATATAATATTAGTTTATAAATATTTTTTTAAAAATCAAAAACTAAAAAGAAAAATTAAAAAAAATAATAATAAAGCTGTTGGGCCAGCTTTTCAGCTGGCCCAACAGAAAACCCAGTCGTTTGGGTTGGGTCCTAGCCCAAACGGCTGGGACTGCGAGATGCAAAATCTCGCCATCACCATGGCGCACCATGGTGCCACTCCCATGGCCGGTGCCATTGGGAGTAGTCTTATATTCCAAGGTATTGTGGGTGTCCCAAATAAATTGCATACTTGCAATTTTGACAATCATCTATGTTTGCGATGATTGTTTGTGAAGGATGTATTTGGCAGGGAGGAGTTTCATTTGTTATCTTATATTGGGTTGAGGAAAAGAGATAATCCTTGAAGTTGTGTATGTATTTTTGTGGTGTTGATAGTAATCGTGTAATTAAGATTTTAAGACCCCTTGAAGTGGAAATTTGTATGGAGATCACTGATGTAATATCTTGGAGTTTTGGTTTTTTCGGTTGCTGGATTTGATTACAACCTCTTCACTCCTTTCTTGGCAAAATGAATGTCTTGATATACTAAACGATGTGGGTGGTCATTTCTCTCTCCATTTAGAATCTACTCCAAGGCCTGTTGTACGTCTTGAGGTAGTGGTAATCGAGTTGTAATATTTGTTGTAATCATCCCTTACGACCCTTGTACTTTGTTCGGATTTATGAATTAAATTTTGTCGTTCCCCCCAAAAAAAAAAAAACAAATATCTTCTAATTTTATCAGTGGAGTTGGCATTTAAAATGTGATGATTTCAAAATAAGAAGTGCATCAATTCAAGGTAACAACTCTGACCTCGAATAAAATCAGCTCTCTCTGAAAGATAATGTGTCAAAACTAACATGTGAATGGGAAGAAAAGTACTCGTAATTTGAAAATAAGGTAGAAAGTGTGAACCCGATTCAAGGTACATTTGAATGAAGGGTATTGATCAATTGGTTTACAATTCAACAACATAATGTGTAAACATGATTCAAACACATGGATAGCTAGAGAAAATACTCACATACCAGGTATATAATTAATTCTATAAGCCATGTGACTAGAAACGTTCTACAGTGTCACATAAGTGTAGGTCACGCTTAATCATGTGATCTTGTGGATGATTCATGATGACAAGGTGTATATTCAAAATTCATGTACCTAAGTAATAATTTTCGGGTCTGAATTCGTATTAATCTCGAAGATTTCCTTAGCATGGTTATGTACCAGACAAACGGGTTTGAGAAAATCCTTTTGGATTCTTCGATTTCTCAGATAAATATAAATACTATGTCAAATACTGGTTCGAATTTATTTAACAAGAACTTCATAATCCCGAAGGATTCATAGTGAACTTCGATAGGAGTTTCACTTGAAGAAATAATATATTCATCTAATCGTCACCGGAGCCACAAAGGACTAGCTAGTGGATTCGATAAACTCCCAGGGTACATCATAGAGTAGCTACCAAAACTGGAAGGAAGGGTAGCGGTGGTGAGTTTCCAACTTATAAATCTAAGTGGAGTGTAAGGTAAAGCTTCCTAGGGTAGATGAACATGTCCGGCGAGAAGACCACCAGAGTCCGGCCAGAGGGCTTCTCTCTCCTCCCAGACGCCATTGTTGTCAATGAAATTCTCTCCAGATTGGACCTCAACTCACTCTGCTCCCTCTCCTGCGTCTCCCGATACTTCGATTCACTCGTCTCCCAATCTCTCGCCACTCTCTCCTCTCTCGATCTCTCTGTAAGTTCCTTCAATTTCATTTCATCAATTAACTTTTTCAGTGTTCAATTTTTTATTTGCTGTTGAATTTATGTAGTAGCTGTTGCAAATGATACAGGCATTTTCACCCAAAAGACAAGTTTTTGATGTAATTGTTTCGAGGTTGAGAGGATTGAAGAGTGTAACTATTGATTGCCTCCAATTGGATGGTCATTCGATCATCAGTATCCTCGGGCCGGATATTAGAGAACTCAATTTGCTCCAGTTGGCCAATGTATCGACTCGTGTTCTTCGACAGATTGGTGTGAGATGCCCAAACTTGAGGTACTTGTTCGTTTTTTTGCTCGGTTTACGGATTGATATTCAATGAATCTTCCTGCCACTGAGTTTCAGCATTAGTATCTATGTCTTACAGTCTTAGCTTATGAATCATTTGCTTGCTTGGTAAATTTAATGAAAGCCCGCTGTAAAATGCGAAAGGCTATCATTTTCTAACTGTGTTGTGCACTTGTGCTTACAATATACTGAATTACGGATAGAACATTGAAATTGAAAAAAAACAATTCTAAAAGCGGAGTATTGAAGCAACATGCAGAAAATGGAGAGAAATCATGATTGGGTGAGATTGCATAATTGTTACCTATGTCCTTTGGTCACCAGTATACCTCCACTTTTCTTTACATGACACAATAGAAAGATTTAACTATATGGAGGAGCAACAAATATAAAAAAGGAGGAGGAACATATAGAAGGAAGAAAAAATGTGGCAAGTAATTTCAATCTGTTGATGATATTTTTGTTTTTGTATGGTAGGATTCTTAACCTTGAATTGGCATCGTGGAGGTCAGTTAACACTCTCACGGAAGATCTAGTTAAAATGCTGAATGAGCTTCTGTTTTTGGAGGTAGTGTTTCTATATCATTTGTCGAGTTGTTCTATTGGCTTGGTAACGGATATACTTACCATGGACTGAAAATGATGATACAAACAAAAATTGAGCTTAGATGTGTACATATTGAATTTTCAAATGCTTTTTGCAGCAATTATCCATAAAGCTCCGTGGAATAGAGTATGACTTGTTTTATCTGGGTAGCATTGATCTAAATCTCCCCAAATCGGTTAAGTTCCTGAAATTGAAGCCAATGAATGAGCAAGATTTCTCTTTCTTTTTAGAGAAACATAGAGATGCGAGAGTGATTTCACAGGAGTTGGCCAGTGCAAGTATAACTCCGATTGTAGCCTCAAGTTATTTTACATTGCGAAGCCTGTCACTAGTCCTAGATTTTATAACTGATAGACTTATGACTGCGATCACCAGCTCACTACCACTTCTTGTTGAACTGGACTTGAAAGACAGGCCATGCAAGGAACCAAAACTCCCAAATGACTTGACTAGCATCGGTCTGCAACTTCTAGGCTCTTGTCAACTTCTTACTTCACTCTCAGTCATGAGGAGCAAAGTGAACTGTTTTGTGTCTTTTAAAACTGTTAATGATGTGGGCATGTTCCTTCTTTCTCAAAGTTGTAGTGGCCTGGAATCTGTGAGACTGGCTGGGTTTTCTGTAGTTACTGATGCTGGGTTTTCATCAATTCTGCGCTCATGCTGTAAGTTGAAGAAGTTTGAGGTATTTGATGCACCATTATTGTCAGACTTGGCTTTTAATCACATTGCTGGCCCTCTTGTTGATTTCAAACTATTGTCATGTAACTTCATTACTAGTGACGCTTTAGCAGAATTTGCCTCCTCCAGTACCTTGGAAGTAATTGATACAAATGGTTGTAGGAGCATTGCAGACTCCAGCCTTAACTACATCTCATGTATTAAGACATTAAATTCAATTAATCTTGGTGGAGCTGATATCACGGATAGTGGGCTTGGTGTTTTGAGTAAAGGGGATTTACCCATCGTCAAGTTGTGCTTAAGAGGTTGTGCTAGAGTAACTGACAGAGGAATTATCTGCTTGCTGAATGACGGAAGGAGGGTCAGGAAAACACTATCCCATCTTGATATTAGCCAGATGCCAGGAATTTCCGATGAAGCTGTCTTTGCAGTTGTTTCAAATACTGTATCTATTACTGAGCTATGTTTAAGGTCTTGCTTTCATGTGACCAATTTATCAATTAAAGCGTTGGCTTCTAAGAGCTCGGATGGGAGGGTATTGCTTCAAAAGCTGGATCTTTTCAATTGCAAAAGGCTCTCAGTTGGAGTATTGGAGTTATTTCAAAGGCCTTTATTTCGTGGTTTAAGGTGGATTGGAGCTGCCAGTACTTCCTTGGATAAGGAGATGGATGACTTGAAGGCGATTTCCCAAATGCGGCCTTGGTTGACCATTTGTACTGGCGGCTGTGAACTTGGATGTCGTGATGGATGGCAATTTCACTCAAGTTAATGGCAGTAGGTCGTTTGTATATAGTGTTGTAATTTTTCTTCATTTCCTTTGATCAATTTAGGAAAAACTTGTATAAACACCAAATGCTTGCTCAAAAATTATTTTTGTAGTAGTGTATACTGTTCAGAACATTTAGGGATAGGAGTTGCTCCTTTTTCTTTCGATTTATCCGGCAATTAAGGCTTCTTTGGTTTTGTACTTTTGTAGAAGCAACTGAACATTTTAACATTCAGCTAGTGTAAAGACATGATTCAGAACTGCGCATTTTGTTTTCCTCTTTTTGTGACTGGATGGTCAGAACTGAATTTTGTTTTCTTGTTGAGCTTTGCTCTAAAGAATCATGATTCGTGAATGGTCACAAGATAGGTCATTGGTCTGGAGGTGGGTGTCATGCAGTGGCCTACGGGGTTGATGCTCCAAAGGGTTTATTATCGGATGAGGAGGGATTTTTATTTTTAGTAGTTCCTTTATTCACACGGTAAAATATTATACATTGCGTGATTCAGGAGGTTGATAACTTCCGTAGTTGACCCCTCCAATAATTCTTTTGACATACATGTGCTAAGCTACTCAGGGGCTGCAGACCACACCTAGTCATCATCCTACGTAGTACATGGGATGGGGAACTACTTTTAGGCGAAAATCGGAGCTGCCCAACCGAGTGAGGAGATCCGTCGCGAAGTTAGCCTCTCGGTATATTACTTGGATTTTTACACCTACAAAATTTTAAGCCAATTGACGTACATCATGCACTAGTGCTTGCACCGTCTTGATCAGTGCCAAGTCCCTACATAAACAACAAAAAGCATAAACAAAATTAGTACGAATTATCATATGCGAAATATGCAATAACCTGCCGTGTTCAAACACGTGTGAATTGCCAAAAGCTCTGTTATGTTATTATCAGAGTATCCAATATAACTAGAGATATGTTGTATAAATCCACTCTGTGAATCTCGAATAATACACCCTAAACCACTATGAACTGGCGATCCCATAGAAAATCAATCTGGATGAGTAGGGTTTCATTTAGTTGTTTGTCATTTAAATATTTTAGGTCATGCTTGAGCTAATCAGTTAATCATATGTAGCCCTCACCACAATTGTGTTGGTGTAGTTATGATTGATGTTTATCATAAATTCATAATGTAATAAACTAACGGAGCATAATTGTGTAATCCGGCAACGTTTGTGTTAGTAAAAAAAACCTTCATATCAATGGAATTGTGTTGCTTCTTAAAACGAAAAATTAGAAAGCAATAAGGATTTCATCTTCTGGGTCTGCGATATTTTGTCCTGTTAGCAACCAACTACATCCGTCACAAAGAAGCTGTCATGTTTTGACTTTTTCGATCAACCAACTTGTTGGTTAACCTTAACTATAAATTATAGTAATTGTGAAATGTTCAATTAAATGCCGAAGGGAGTAAATTGAACTACACAAGCACAATGTTTTCTCCAAAACTTACATTGCCTTATGATGATTACTATGGGATAATGTACAGGCTACAATGACTAGCCAATTGACCTCAACATATCCTTCCTTGAGTTTCAACAGCGTTTTACAAGTTGAGGCCTAAAATTTTAGACAGCTGATAGCAAGGAATGATAAAGACAAGAAATGAAGAAAATGAAATAAATGTGTATGTCCACTTCCCAGCAAGCACTATATATAGGTTCTCAATATAGCTAACAGTACATACAAAACTTCTCTACCAGACCCCCTACACTGATAGTCTACCACCATTGTAGTCATCAAGCTGTACCGAACTGCTCGCTATGTTTACTGCTACAAGATCGTGTGCAGACAGTCCTTGCGAATGGCTTCTCACACAACAATCCCGTGTTTTTAAGCTTCCCCTCATAACCATTTTCTCCAACTGAGGGATCTTTTGTCAGCAGATAAGAATCTTGGAATGCTTAGTAAACTGTTAACTCTAGTAATGCCTTCAAGTGCAGACCATTCCTCATCCTCTGCAGTTGAAAGGCATTCGGCTAGGCTCCTCTTAGACTGTCCTACAGTCTTATCTAACGACTTCTCCTCCACTTCCTCAATAACAGGCACTATTTCACTAGACTCTTTACTTGTAGGCACAGAAGCGGCATGGGATACTACAACATCGATATGTTGGTCCTCTGAGTTCAAACTTGGGGAAACCTTACATTTTTCTGCTTCTGAACCCTTTTTCTCTTCTTCGTGAACATTATTGGCCACATCGTTTTGTACATTAGGCGTTTGATCGAGATATAAACATACAACTGCACAGTCATCATTCTTTGATGTCGGGTACTTGAGCCTCCATGCCCTAGTGGCACAGTCGACAAGGGCTCTAGCAGCAGTTGCACGACCAGGTGCCGCTGCCACAATGTCCACTGCTTCCTTATTTGAGAGAACATCCCACACCTGGATCAAAGTTTATTATCTTTAAATGCCAGATCAAATCATAGAGAAAATGTTTTGATTTACTACAGGCATTCAGATGATTTGCAGTAGATATGCGTAGCATGCCCAAAAAAAAAAAGAACACAAGGATAAGGATCTAATAAGATGAACTCAGATTGTTTGCTTTAGAGAAGAGCAGTGTCTCATGCTGCCCACTATACTGTGAAATGTGAAGTAACAGTCATGCATAACTTGCAATGAAAATAACATGGATATTTTAAGCAATTATCTACGCAATAATGATATGACCGTATAGGAGAATAATACCCCATCAGTAGCAAGAACCACAAATTCGTCTCTCTCCGTAATGTCATGGTGATAAACATCCGGGATGGAAATTAAACCAAAGTCCTTTAAACAGAAATCCCCAAATGCTCGAGCCATGGCTAAGCCTGGTGAATCGCTATTAGGCAACCATACACGTGCAACTTCCGGTTCATCTTGTAATGCGAAAACCCGTCCCTTACATTTCTGGATCCTAGCTGCTTCTCCTGAAATAAGAAAAAGGAAATATAGTTCTGTCAGTGGATGCATCATGCATGGGATGAACGATATGTACGCTTTTGTATAATGATAAGAAAAGAATAGAGAAATACTTGGAAGATTAGGTTTCAAGTCGACGGTCAACTGTAAAGCTACCAAACCATTGTCCTTATCTCGCGTTGCCAGCACTGCCCTTGAGTCCCCGACATTTCCTATTATAAGATCCTGACCCTGGAAAATCATGTAGTAGTAGCTGAATTTGTAAAACCGTATTGTACCTCTCTAGATTGAATACCACAGAATAAAAGTAGTTTCGGAAAATCATAACCACATTGGGGCTGACCATCCATTCTAGGCTTAGATTCTAACTTAACTCATAATCATCAAGATAGCATCAGTCGACACATGTCAAGCAAAGCATCAAGTGCAATTGTGGAAGTCATCGACAGATTTAAAGTAACACCCATCTCTTTAAGTGGACCAAGTTTTGGCCAATACTTGACCACAAACTTAAGAACATCAGACAAGAAAAGTCAAAGAGCTAAGAGAGATAATCCAAAAAACCAGCATCCAAAGAGTCAAATACAAGCCCAGACTATATTCTTCTAGCAGCCAAACAACCACCAAGTAAAAAATGATACTGTTGTTGGACATTTAAACAAGAGATTCTGCCAAGTGCCAATGGGTTTTACTCTGAATAGGCTACACAGTGAACTAATACTTCTTGAAAAATATTTCATAGACAACAATGGCGGACTGAGATGGGCTCAAGTCCTGCTCTTAAAGACCTGTTGGCTTTTTTAGGTCAATTTTGACAATAAATTACTCCTAAATTACACTGTAAAAATATCTAATAAAATTATATTATGTGTATTAAATACCTTTATGGTGTAATTTAGCAGTATTTGTGCTCAAAGTCGATAAAAGTTAAGTAGGTCTTTCATAGCGGGACTGAGGGAGTAACATATAACGTCAATTTAATTATTTAAATAATGAATATTCTATTTCGGGTATGATCTGAGACTTGAGCGTGCAAATATTAATGCATTTCCTTTATTTTATCCGCCTATTTGCATATATTGATATTATCCGTTACGAAGGGAACGGTTGAATAATTGTTTGTTGCCATCACGATTAGGAAAGCATATTCTCTTGAGAAATGGGAACAAGTTGTGAAAGATTACAAAATCTTGTTTCCCACCAATTAGAAAAACATCTTTTCATAATTAACTTCTGTAAAGGTAGTACAAAATCCAGTTATAGGATTGTACTATAGAGTTCCTATTGCAATTTTAACTTTTATGTTCAATTTTTTTTTTGAATTGGACTATTAGTATAAAATTATAATAAAAGTTAAAGTATGACCCCGGATAAGATTTTATGCTTGATTCACCACTGATAGCCAGGAGATTTGAAAATCTAACAAATTCAGAAACTATGCATCAAAGAAAATCTATACAACATTCTAACCATTTTAGTTTTACACGAACATATGACAACACGTAGCTGCATACAAAATTCTAGCCATTGTATTCACATGAACGTATGACGACAAGAAGCTAGAGTCATCCATTTGCTCAAACTTCCCAATCATGTTACACAAGTCAACATATCACCAAGTTCAATGTAGGTTATGCATAAGCCACACATGTACTGAAACATTAAAACTTCAGCTGTAAAGATACTGATGAGCATTACTTATAATTTATGCACAATTACATCTATAATTCATCCATGTCATGAACTCCACTAAGATCGGAAGATTTAACTCATCATTTATCAACTAAAGTCTGAATTTCATCCATAAAACTGAAAACCAATTCAGAAATGCCTTCTATCACCATTCCTTAATAAGAATATAAGTCTAAGCATATGCAGCCGAATGCCATTGTAAAAGAATTCTACACTATCGGCTACTGCTGCATAAGTGCAATAATTTAATTTCAGTCCAAATGTAGTTACAGTTATAAAAGAATAGTAAACGCGGAGAAAACTACAAGAAGGAATACCTGTTTGATCAATGCAACAGCAGTCGTACCACTACAGTAGCAATCAATAGTAGGATGCAACTTCAATTCCTTATCCATCAACTTATAAGCCTTCAAAATCGAATTCTTGAGAGGAATATGCACCTCAGGAACCTTCTCAGTCTCCTCTGCTTCGACCATTTCACATCCCTCATCATCCTCCAGGAAGTCATCAAACCGTCTCATCACTTCACCATTCTCATTCGACGCAGCTGCTTCCTGATCTTCAGGCTTATTTTCCATCTCCGAACGTAGCAAAATCGGAAGAGCATCCCGAACCCTCCTCGCAACCATGTGCCCATAAGGACCATGACCATCAAACACTCCGCAAAAGGTCGCATTCAAATGATCATCACCTCCCGTGCAGAAATTCTACCGTCATAAACAATCCAAGCAAGTCATAAACTGACCCAAAATAGTAAAACAATTGACAACATCCAATCACAATTTCAACTCTTCACAAGGTCAACCAATCACAGGCCTAAAAACACAATCTTTTCAACTTTTTCCAACACAAGGGTCAACCAACCAATCAATCATAAGCTCAAAACACAATCTTTCAACATTTCCAAACAAAATACAAACATAGGCACAGAGGCTAAGATACACATGACTAAGAATCAAAATCAAGAAGAAGAAAAACAGACCTCCCAAAAGAGCATGGCATCTTGATTAGTCCCTTTCTTGCCTTGCTGGGTGTACAAGCTAGAGATTTGGGTTGACCCATTTGAAAACAACCGACCCGGAATTTGATGCAGTGCACGCTCCTCAGCAACCACAGCTGCGGCTCCTCCGCCGCTTAACTTGCTGAACAAAGTGGCGAAATCGCCGGAGCCACCACTGTTCTTTTTGAGCTTTGAATCTACCTTATTGTTTCCTCCCTTTTCCCAGTCTGTCTTTTTTCTACCGTTACTCGACGAATAACAAATACCCATTAATTTTTTAACACACTTTTTGCTAGTTTAAGCAAATCCAACAAGAGTTTCTGTTCGGGAAAGTCTTGTAGCTCAACGAAATGCTAAAAAGATCAAATCTTTGGTAAGTTGGAAGATTCCGAGGAAAGCATAACCAACTGGGTTGGAAAGAAGACGGAAATGCGGATGAGAGGAGAGAAAGGACAAGCAGGCAAGATTCAGGTGAGAGAGGTGCGCAGTAGTTATTGATCTTTTTTTTTGACTTTTTTAGGTTTTGAATTTTATACACTCATTCCTTTTCATTTTTCTTCTATTCTTCGATGATCTTGTGAGTTTGATTGAAATTGATGATAATAGGCTTGTTTGGGTGCTGAGTTAAACCACCAAAATTTCAGATAAGTTTCGGATAGATTAAAGAATTGAAAACGCTATTCATACTAATACGGTACAGTTTTATTTTTGAAAATCCATCAATCTCAAAATGGATGACCATTCTGAAGATATCTTGTGTCTTGTGAGTAAGAACAAAGTGTATAGTAACAACGTATGTTAGTAGATTGGCCAATATATCACCCAGAAAGTGTCGGTGAAAGAATCTGGGATTCAAAGGGACGAGCTTTGGCCTGCAAGTACAGAGTGAGTGGACTTCTTACTACATTACAATTAGAATTCCAATTCACTTTGAAAGGGCATACATGACTAAACGAAACCGAGAAATGAATCGAATTTTGGTCAGAAGTTTCAAAATCATTGACCTAGGAATCGGGAAATGTGGATTCAATAACATGATTCCAGTTCCAAAAGATTTGGAACGTCGGAATGGAGTGGAACCCCCATTTTCAAATATAAAAGCGAATTTTATGGTTCCAAGATCGTGGAATTGTCATTTTCACAGTTTCAAAAATTAGGTGTATCGTAAATCGATTTGTCTCGAACCGTAATTTAAGGTAATCTATTAATTCTAAACACTTTTTAATGTAAATCCAACTAAAACCAATTAAATCATATTAATTGGGTTATTAAAATTAGTGGAGTAGTATGTGAAGTAGAAATAATGCAAGATGCTAGTTGAGTTTGTAGAAGTGACATTAAATGTTCAATTTTTGAATGAATTGGTTTGGGTGGAAAATGAATGAGACATGGTAGGTTGCAACAAAAAATGGGACCGGTTTGTTATTATATATCCATCTTGCAGATTTATGTTTGAGCATTTTCCAGTCATAGAATAAATATAGTAGGGAAAAAAGGATATTTAAACTTCATACAATATGGATCCAATGTCAATTTTTCAACTTGTTTTACTAACTTGGCTTAGAGGGGATACTACTACTAGTGCTCTATTATTTCATCTTTTTTTTTTTTACTAAAATGCTCTATTATTGTAAGTTGTAACCTGTATTGGTGGGAAGAAGAAAGAAGATACTCCTACTACAGTTGTGGTTCTGGTTGTTTTAAATACTGCAGCTTTGAAAATTGAATACTGATAGATGCAGCACTTGGACAGAAAACGAGACTATGGCGTTGGAGATCGTGTTACATTACGTGTAATGTGTTGCACTGTATAACACATTCGAACATCATTACCTGAAATGATCGGGTGATGGTTAAAATGCTCCGTGGGAGCGGAGGTCAACGTGGCAACACGTGACATGGTTTGGGGACCTAGGTGAATTCATGTACTACAGTAAGTGTGTTGTTGATGGCTGTCTCCTAATTTATAACGGTCCAGCATTATTCTAAACATTAGGTAAGCTTGTTCTTGCAGGTGTAAAATGGTTAGATTACATTGTTGTGATTTGTGATGCTAACCTCATATTAGAATAAGTTATAATTTAAGCATCTGCTACGGGAAACTCATGGAAGAAGAATCCAGCCCTGTAAGTTCGGTCTTTACGATATCATTAATTTATTAATAATCAAATGGACTTCAAAACATTATCGCGTACAACATTATTTCTTCCTTTTCTTCAAATACATTTACACTGGGGTAAATAGTAGTTGAAAACTTGAGGAGTAGCACATGCTACCTTGTGCTCCCCTTAAATTCGCTCCTGGTTGTTTGATAAACGCACACTTTATTTTTCAATCAACTTATAAGGTAGCTAAAAAAAAGTATTTATGAACTTTATTAAAAAATCTCACTATAAGTTTTTTTATACTTTAAATTAATTATTATCCAACTTATCAGTCAATTTGTCAAACAATTGATTTAAATCAGTTACCTTATCAGTCTCAATTTTAGCTACTTATGAGTTTTCAGTAACATTATAATTAGTTTTGCCAAACATAGCTAAAATTTAATGAAGAAACTACTACATGTACTTATATTTTCAAACAATTATCGATGACATGCGGATAATCGAATGTTACCTTTTGAATATTGAGTTTTGGTTTGCGACTGAAACAATTCACGGATGTTAATTCATTCCGTACAGTTATGCTCGGCAAATTATATGTATTTTATTTCTATTTATTTTACTCTTTTTATATTATTAAAAAACCTATCTGAAATTGTGTGTCAAATTTAATGGATATGGATATGATTATCTGGCATGGAATGAGTTTGAATTTATCACAACTATATTGGTGGTTAATCATTAATGACATAGTAAGTGTAAAAGAAGTTTGGACACACCAATATTAACTTAATCCCCTAAGTCTCTGTTCTCTTCAAGTGCAATTTTCTGAACTGAACTGAACTAGAACTGAACTGAATTGTAGTATAAAATATAACTAAGCAGAACTAAACTGAACTGAATGGAACTGAACTGAACTGAATGAGTTTTCAGTTGAAGAGAACATGACCTAATTAATATAAATAGTAGTTTGATTTTTCTAATATAATTTAAAATTGTATTCGTTGCGCTTTAGGTGTATGACACACTTACTTTACTGATACAAAATGTAATGTGAATTTTTTTTAGGCTTCATTTGGTTTGAGGGAAAAGAAAAAAAATAAAGGAAAATATTGTTTTCCACCATTTGATAGTTCTGAGGAAATCCTGGAAAATTTATGAAAATCTATATAAAACATGTATATCACCATTAAATAAGGAAAGTTATTTAAAATCTATATCCTATTTTTTTTCTTTTCCCCAAAATTCAATTCTTTTACGAGACTCTTTCACCAGTTAATACCTCTATGATAATTATACATGTTCATACAAAATCAAAATTAAGGAGTGAGTTTCATAAAAACATCATGTTGTTTACAAAGTGCATTTTTATGCATGAAAAAACACAAATAAATATTAACAATGATATACAAATAAGCCCGACCTAGAAACCAACGTATTAAGGCGGCTTAGGGCAACTCTATAATCGCTTCCAAAGGGGACTGCCCCTCGTGTCAAAGGCAAGGAGTCCGATCTCGTGCTAAGAGAAGGAAAACCGACCTCCTCTACTAACACAACAGGTCTGACCGTCCTCCCTTTTTGGAGTAAAGCATCATTGAGGAAAAGTGACCAAGATTGTCAGGACCAACCTCCTATAGTCCGCCACAACCGCATGGTAAGAAATAAACGTGTCACCTTACTTCGGCAACACGTGTCAATAACTTATAGGTCCGACAAGTCTCCGGTTACGCGGAGTCTTGTCCCCCAAAGTTCTCCCCATAAATAGCACAACATTTACCCGGCACTTGTAATATTATTCTCTCTAAGTTTATCGGACCGAGCCCTAACTCGTAGTACCGACTAGACAGTTGAATATAAGCAAACCGCCCAAACAGGGTATAATTCCCGTACCATTAATTTGCAGCTGGTGGATCTTACTCGAGATTCAAGTATAATTAATATATAGCCTAAGCTCGGGAGCGTTCATTACTAAGCTAAAGAACTTAAACATTTTCATACTTTAAACATTTACATACCACATCAAACAACATATATGTTTTTATTGACAAAATATAGTAGCGTTTATAAATAAGTTATCTATCGTCTTTGTAGAGACTTTAGGCACGACTGTATTTCTTATGGTTATCAACAAAAAATCCTTGGTTAATTAAAGAAATATACCAACTCGAACAATCAAAAAAAAAATTTTATGTAAGAAGCTACTATTGTGCTTATGTAGCAGGAGTACTATCTTTTAAAACTCGTAAAGTCTGGGATGAAATGTGAATTGAATAATTGTTGGAGGTATAAGAATTTAATTTCAGCCTGCACACCGTTTATAAGTATATATTATATCTGCAATTTGCAAACCCACTGAATCATGCATTTTATTGATTATAAAGGAACCATATATTTTTTTGCTCTTAAGTCTTATATAAGTGGACATGGATCATGGACATAGGGACTCATGTGACTTGATATACACCCGCTAACTCAGGTTTAAAATTTCATTCTAGTAACGGATTTCAAAAGTAATTTATATAAGTAATTATTTAACAATTTGTAAGGTTGAACGAAAGAATAAAAGTACATGATACAGACAAAAAATATAGTGACATGGTATAATTACATTCGACCTACATTCAACAATTTGTATGTAATTTTTACTTCATCAAATTCTTAATTATAAAAATTAATGGCGTTCTTGAAGGACATGTATAACATCTTGAATTTTATTTGTGATATTTATGTTGGTAATTTAACGTCTTTTGACGTGAGTCTCTAGCTACTTGTTAGAGATTGTTTAATACTGTAATTATTGATCGATTTAATTGACATTATTAAAATTTGCATGGGATCATATAAAAGACAGTTTGTCCAGGTTAACTAAGAAACCAATTACATTATTACATTAATGGGGGCATTGGCGGTAGGGCAAGTGGTAAGTGTCTTTTTCCTACAGACCAAAATGTTAACCAGCTCTATGATTTGGTAAAGTGCAACATGCAGATACGTACACACTTGATTAAAGTTTTGTGATTGTACTAGTAATTAGTAAATGACTCAATTTGACTTCTCCACTAAACATAAACATAAATAAGCACCATCAAAGTTGAAGCATAGGTTTGTGGAGATAAGTACATGATTATATTTATGCTCTAGCTAGCATTGACCATTTCTTTGTCTCTCTGCCCATCTTTTCTTATGTTTTCATGATGTTCATACCAAAAATTCAATACTAAAAGCGAGTACCTTTTATAAAAAAGGAAAAAGGTTTACAGCACCATGACAATCACTACAGTTTTTACACTAAGTTTTCAAAAACACATATTAACATATTAATTAACTAGTTTCTGCCCCGTCGAGATTCGACGGGTATTAAAGAAACATATATAAAAATGTATCGAAACAACACTTTTATCATTCAAAGGGAATGTACAAAAAACATATAAAGTATTACATTATTCGAAATTTCAAACACATGTATAATAAATAGATTAATTGAAGTCAATCATTTCCTCTAAAATAAAATTTAAAAAATAGCTAAAATAATGTGCTAATAAAGTAATCATAATCATTTATTGCAAACTATATATTCAAGTCTTCAAGGTTTATAAGGTAATAAATTTAAAATTACATTATAGTTTGTCAAACACCTTTTGTATACAACATTTGTAATCGTATCATATAGACATGTATTTGGGTAGGACCCAACTCAAACCCGTTAAAACCTGACAAATTATTTATGTACGGGTACAGGTTGGGTTCTACACTGGCACCCGTCTAAAACTCGCCCTGCCCAAAACCAACCCTAACTAAGACCCGATCTGGAAACCCGTACAGAACCCGACCCGAATTCGACTACCCAAATTTGACACATGATCCGTCCAGAATCCGACCTGACCCAAATTTTCGTCAGGGTGTAGGGTGGGTACCTACCCGCTCCCCCACTCGCCGTAAAAAACATTGTAAAAACATGTAGAAATTGTTCGTGAAATAAAAAGAATTCGCCCGGGTACCCCACCCCAACCAAAAAAAGTTTACACGAAAATATGTGGGAAATTGTTTTCCTTAATTAGATAATTTTTTTTGAATGGGGTAGGATGGGTGGACCTCACCTCCCTAAAAAGAATTACTTTCGTCTTTCGTGAGATAAAAAATTTCACTCGGAATAGGGTAGGGGTACCCTACCACAACATACCCACCCGTCTAACCCCCCCCCCCCTCCCGGTCCGACAAAAAAATGCGGGAAATTATTTTTCTTGTTTTATTTATTTTTCAAAACTTCGGGTTGGTTCGGGTTCTAGGTCTTCCTGACTTTAAAATTGCGGGTTGGGTACGTGTACGGGTTTTTAAAGTGTTGGTGGGATGCGGGTATGTGTTATAAAACCCGTTAAAATCATCGAGTTCCACCCCCACAGGTTTTGTAATGGGTCAGGTACGGAAATATGGAATGGGAAATTTTGTGTCGTCCGATGGACTCAATATCATTCTAGGTATTAATAAATTTTCCCCGTATTCATTCTAGATAACATCTTTGCCTCAATAACATGCTTCCAAGATTTGTTACTATAAGTCTTGTTCTATTGCAAAGTTCGGAAGCCTGATCAATGTTACGCAACAACATGATCATCGATCCAAACAACCTTAAGAACAATCATGTGGTTAGGGTGTCCAGAACAATTGATATTATTCAGAAACTCAACCGTGAACACTTCAGGGATATATCATCCACTCTATTCAAGCTATCAACGCTTAAATATTCAACGTACTCACCATGAATATTCGAAATGGCGTATGTACTCATTAATCTCATTAACAATGACATTTGTAGGTGCAAGAATGGCTCGATTTTTTTTTTGAAACGGCAAAATTTTTTATATATGATCTCAAAAAAGTCTACAAGAGCATAAGAAATGCTCGAGATAAAAGAACGATTACATCATCCCAATCCATACCAATCATCTAAACTAATAATATCTTCTCAACCAATTACAAGGAACCATCACTTGAGACTCTAAACCATCAAGGAGGCTGCCATCAACGGGAACCATTAACATCCCGGAATCCACATCATCAACTCCCAAGAGAATCCACTAAGAGCAATGTCAACGGGAACCATTAGCATCCCGGACTTCAAAACCGTCAAATCCAAAAAGAAACTCCAAGCCATAACTAGCCTTACCCCTCCACCCTATACCCAAAGGTAAGTGGCAAGTAATTTAAGATAAGGTCCTTGGCTCCAAAACCATCAATTCCAATGTGAAACTCGAGCCTCAACTAGCCTTACCCCTCCACCCTATACCCAAAGGTAAGTGGCAAGTAATTTAAGATAAGGTCCTTAGCTCCAAAACCGTCAATTCCAAAGTGAAACTCTAGCCTCAAATAGCCTTACCCCTCCACCCTATACCAAAAGGTAAGTGGCAAGTAATTTAAGATAAGGTCATCGGCTCCAAACCGTCAATTCCATGGGTAGAAATCATGCTCTCAACACTCAAAATAATGCACTTCGTAGTAATCTTGGTCACCACCATCGTCTAGTATGTCTCAACCGAAGTCAAGCCAAGAGTGAGGGATCTCGGTCGCAATTAACCAGAAACCAAGACCAAAATGGAGGGAATACCCCCACCACAAACAAGTATGGTGCGAGGTGATGTTCCACAATGGCTACCGAAACATGCATTACTAAGAGTAGAAAAGAGCCTCACAATGAAAGTCAAAGCCCAATCTCCCACGTATAACCGACACTCCTCCACCCAATGCTCAAGAGCAAGAGGCAAGAAATTTAAAGTGGCGTACCATGGTTATAAATCGACTAGATCATGAAAGCACAACATCACTTTTCACTATCGATTCTACTCACCCCAAAGTCAAATCCAGAACCAATTCTGCTGCCTTCATACAATACCTTGCGCCAATCCTGTACCAGATATAGAAAAGCAACTTCCTTTTCCACTCGATTAATGATGTAATTTGGTTCTAGTGACGGATTGTCCAAGTGCTCTAACAATGATGGGTACATAATGTCAACAATGGTAATTATACGATCACGGATAGATCATTAGGTAGTTTTAAATCAACCTCACAGTCATTATTTTCACCATCACCAACTTGTAAAATCCACTCCCCGAACTGCCTAGTCTCGTTTGTCTCGGCAGGTGAATTTCCAGACAGCATGTGATGTAAAATTTAATGTTAATCAACTCTATAGTTAATAATTTAACAAAACAAAATTATTGAAACAACAAATTTACCTTCAACCTCAGATTTTTAGTTAAATTGAGGATTTCACATGTTATCCATATTTTGGATGAGCATATGGTTGCATTAACTATATCGTATCTGGTCCCTCCAGGATCCACAAGAAGAATATGAATGAAGTCGCCACCAAAAACAACCACAAGGCCACCAAAAGGGTCATGAGGCCGATGCATAGCATCTCTGAAGCTCCGATCAACTGCCTCAAAGAAAAATTTATTCGTCATAGGAGCCTCGTCCCATATAATAAGCTTAGTAAGCCTTAATAACTCTGTAACATCATAATTTGCACTGATCTTTGAGCATATTGAGTCCTCATTATGATGAAGTGGTATGTCGAATCTCGAATGAGCTGCACTACCCCTTGGAAGCAATAGTGATGCAATACCACTCGATGTAACTGGGAGAACTATATCTCCTTTGGATCTCAATCCCGATCATAAAATTCTCCATATAAATGTCTTCACAATCCTTCCGTATCCACATAAGAACAACACACAACATGTACTCGAATTGACAGAAGAGATTATCTTCTCGTAGATTGTATGTTGCTCCCCAGTCAATCGTGGATACAACAAATTGAACTCTTCGCTCTCAGCATTTTTATCGTTAGACTTCTCATCCACTATGAACTGGTTCGTAGCACTATTTATGATGTCATCTTAAGGTATACTCATACCTTCAAATTGTCAGACAACCGTAGTTTGATTTTAGAAGTTTCTCAATCTCCAATAGAGACAAATCTTTAATATGATCATCCATGAGTTTTAGACATGTATATTGTAATACAAAGTATGAATGTAATAAAGCATATATATTTAAGTATGTATAATAATAATATTAAGCCATAGTTGTTAGTACCTGAATTGTTTTTCTCATGTGTTGGGTATTTAATTGGTCATCTCTCATCTGATAAGAATTCCCATGTCTTCAACCAAACGTCTTTAGGAATTGACATGATGTGAGATAGAAGCACTGTGAATAGATGACCGGGGAAGAAGCCTAGTAACTTGCGTCAATTATTCCACTATCGTACTCCTATCATCAAATAAGAGACCTAAGGAACCACATGCGGACTTGTATGAATCATAAATAACACCATTGACCGTTCTGATATCCTCATAGCAAGTCGCACCTCTTACACAATTCAACATGAGTCTCATGTAGTACTGGTTCTCATTAATAATGCTGACATTATGTATACGCCCAACACTTTGTGCTTTTATCTTTCTGCGAGACCATATCTTCTCTCTTTCATTCCAACAATAAAGTTGTGGCAATTCATGATAGAAAAGCTCGAGCTTCGGGATCGACTTTGTTCAGTTCGAACCACTGTAAGAATTTTGACTGCTTTGCATATGGCTTCTCAAGTAATCGGGCATGTATTCACCATCTTTAATGTTCACACTTTGATAACCCTCCAAGTGAAATGCTAACCTCTCAACTTCAAGAGTCTTATAATGTATGAGAAATTCAAATATTCTCCATATATAGCTTCACATGCAGAAACATATCGGCCATCAACATGCCTCATGATCTCATCTGTATTGTTCTTGTCCACAAAACTAAGTCATATACGGTCATTCTCATTGGATATATATTTAAATAAATACTTCATAGACCGCCCATGATTGCAAAATTATGTGTTCATGTGCCGATACTTCAACATCAATTGACGATTACATGGGATTACGTATCTAGACAAATTTGTAATAATGGAATAGCTTAATAACAGGACACGTTGATATTAATTATCTGAAAATATAAAAAGCTGAAAATTCGACTTAGTTAGATTAAACCTATTGTCAAGCACTTGGCCATTTTTTTCGACAGTTTCATATGTATCGCTTCTCTTGTATATCTGGTACTCATTATCATCTATGTACGTGTTCTAATTGTAACTCCTGGCAAAAAATTTCGTACATTTACCCTTCTCCATGCACGGAGCAGTTTGTTGCATTGGACCACACAGACCGTGCATCATGTGGTTTGACACGAATTCGTACAATTCCAGATGTTTCTCTTTTTCGAGAAGCTCAACATATATATGTAATTGTCAATATTATATTAATCGAAGAACATATGGAGATGCCCATTAAATTACCATAGTCTTCATGAGCTACTTTAATTATGAACATGTATGATTTTGATCACATAATATACTTAAGGAAATATATGAATGGACCAAATTTCCCTTACTAATTGTTCTAGACATCAGGATGACATGTGAACATACCAAACCACCCTCCACAAACTTTTCTAGCCAATAAGAATTGAGTATTCTGCCATGTGGCATGACAAATGGACCAATAAGAAGCCTAGAAAACTAATTCGATTCATAGATATATAGATGTTGTGGCAATTCATGATACAAAAGCTCAAGCTTCAGGATCGACCTTGTTCAGTTCGAACCACTGTAAGAATTTTGACTGCTTTGCATATGGCTTCTCAAGTAATCGGGCATGTATTCACCATCTTTAATGTTCTCACTTTGCTAACCCTCCAAGTAGAATGATAACCTCTCAACTGCTGGAGTCCTATAATGTATATGGAAAATTCAAATATTCTCCATACAGTTTCACATGCAGAAACATATCGGCAATCAACATGCCTCATGATTTCTTCTGGATTATTTTTGTCCACAAAACTAAACCATATACGGTCACTCTCCTTGCATATATACTTAAACAAATATTTCATAGACCGCCCATGATTGCAGAATTCTATGTTCATGTGTGTTGATACTTCAACATCAATTGACAATTATATGGGATTACATATCTAGACAAATCTGTAATAATGGAATAGCTTAATAACAGGAGACACGTTGACATTAATTATCTGAAAATTTTAAAAGCGATTTCGACTTAGTTTTTTTTTTTTTTTTTTTTTAAAAAAAAACCTCTATTTAGTCATCCATAAAGGGGAATTAAGGGGGTTTATAAGAACCCAAAATTACAAGGAGACTAGCTAATTTCCTACCAACAGCCTTACAAACACAACTTGTTCCAATACCAAAAAAGGTGAAGTATTTATACTCCATAAAAGTACTCCTACAAGGTCCAAAAAGGTCACTTGTCTTCAAGCTGCTTCCTTCCTTTTCAAAGAGTAAGACTTCAACAGAACTCCATGCACAAGTGACAAACCCAGGAGGTTTAACAGTGCTAATCAAGGTTTGCTTGCTAAAGTTACAATGAGGACAAAGGAAAGTAGCATTCATCTGCGATTTCGACTTAGTTAGATTAAACATATTGTCAAGCACTTGGCCATTTTTTTCCACAGTTTCATCTGTATCCCTTCTCTTGTATATCTGGTACCCATTCTAATTTGTGTACGAGTTCTCATTGTAACTCCTGGGAAAGAATTTCGTACATTTACCCTTCTCCATGCACGAAGCAGTATGCTGAATTGGACCACACAGACCGTGCATCACGTGGTATGACACGACTTCATACAGTTCCAGATGTTTCTATTTTTTGGGAAGCTCAGCATATATATGTAATCGTCATATTATATTAATCGAAGAACATATGGAGATTCCTATTAAATTACCATAGTCCTCGTGAGCTACTTGAATTATGAACATATATGATTTTGATCACATTATTATATACTTCAGAAAATATATGAATGGACCGGATTGCCCTTACTAATTGTTCTAGACATCTGGATGATCTGCGAACATACCAAACCACCCGCCAAAAACTTTTCTAGCCAATAGAAATTGAGTAATTTGCCATGTGGAATGACAAATTGACAATAAGAAGCCTAGAAAACTAATTCGATTCTATATATATATATATATATATATATATATATATATATATATATATATATATATATATATATATATATATATATATATATATATATAAATGCATTGTGGAATAATGTAGTAGTACATAGTGTTGCCATATTTTCTTTTTAATTGAGAAAGATCTCTATAAAGATTTAAATTATAATTGAAGTTCATATACATTAGTAACTTACTCACATGTATTTTATTTACTACTAAGTAGCAAGATACTCTATAGCCACATTTCGTCAATGATAACAATAACTGAGCTAATTTACGTGATGGTGGAGAATGAACACGTGCTCAAGGTTATTCTTCCTTATCCCAGCTGTGCAGTGTAAATTTGACTCCGCATAAACCTCCAACATTTAAGAATCATAAATAAAGGGTATTGCTACCATATCCAAGTCAAATATGTCCCGAATAATATTTTACAACCACTCCAACCCCATCTGATGGAGCATATTGAAAAAAAATAGAAGCATCAAATTTATCTTGATCCATATCAAATAAAAAAAATAACAACTCGAGAAGAATATGCGTATAGTTTCATTTGCACACCATTATAGTAGATAATATTGTTGTTAGCCGACTTTATCAAAACATGCGAGTCATAAAGTCGAAAAGTTTTAGATGAATTCGTCTTGGCATGATGAATTCAAAAATATATGTTCAAAATAATTTTCGGAGTTTTGTATATAAATTTATATGGGATTTAATAAAAACTATATATTCAGCCAACATACAAAAAACAAACAGTGAATTGAAAAAAGATATTCCTAACATAATATAGTTTACGTTTAAACATATATAAAATAGAAATATAGTCTACGTTTAATAATAAATAGAAATGGGAGGACAAAATAAACATATATTCCTAACACACAATATAGTTTACGTTTAATAATAAATAGAAATGGGAAGACAAAATAAATTAATCGAGACAACCCCTGGGTTGGTATGTGCTCCCCTCACATAACGATCTTGGTATGGATAATACAAATCTACCAATCCAACATCATCATAAGAACACCCAATGGATTATCTGTGTGCTAAAACGTTAGCCTCACGTTTAACCTGACAAAACTTCATGGAACAAAATTCTCCATCAAATGCCTAAATTTCATTGAAAAGTGAAACAAAAGGGGTAAAGCTGAAATTTGTTGATTTACGAAGTTTAATCACAAAAAAACAATCCCTTTCAATTACTACGTGTTTACCACTCAAAATTTCGAACAAATTTAGTTCTTAATTTGGCTGACAAACCTTTCGCATTTTTAGCAACCATAAGACATAAAATTTTGTCACCAAGCAATAACATTGCCCTCATGATCCCTAAAACACTAATACGTCCCCTATTCAGACTCTGCTCAACCGTATCAAAATTTCACGCAGTAGGATGGTTGGAATTTGAATGAATCTGGTGGGGTTTAGCCCATCAATTTTATATATCATATTATATTATATAAGAACACCCAACTGATAATTTAAGTGCCAAAACATTAGCCTCATGTTTAACCTGACTAAAAACTTCATCGAACAAAATTCTCGCCCCCCTATTCGGACTATACTCAACCATAGAATGAAAATTTATTAATTTCTTGTTAAATAGATCAGGGAAGTATTAAATATTTAATAAACGCTCTATTTTTAAAATTCTATTAATTTTATTTTATTTATTAAATTTATATTTTATTTTAGTGAATAAAATAATTTAATTAATTAATAATAATATTATAGATTGGTGTTTATGGATTCTTCTTATTGCGGTGAATTGAAATATATGTTCAAAATATTTTCGAAGTTTTGTAGATAAATTTATATGATATTTAATAAAAACTATATATGCAGCCAACACACAAAAAATGAACATTATTGAAAGATATACTGGTTGAAGATATACTGGTTGAAAATGCAACTAATTCCACAAAATTCAACGTAGGATTGAATTAATTTAATAAATTCTATATTTTTAAAATTTCATTATTTCATTTTATCTTATTTAATAAATTATTTTTAATGAATAAAATAATTTATTTAATTAATAATAATATTCAAGATTGGTGTCTATGGATTCGTTTTGTCATAACGAATTCAAATATATGTTCAAAATATTTTTCGAATTTTTGTAGATAAAGTTATATTAGATTTAATAAAAATTATATATGTAGTCAACATAAAAATAACAGTGAAATATATAATTAAGGAAATATCGGAATGGACCGGATTGCCCTTACTAATTGTTCTAGACATCAGCATAAACTGTGAATAGACCAAAATACTCTACACAAACTTTTCTAGGCAATAAGAATTAAGTATTCTGCCATGTTGGATGACAAATGGATCAATAAAAAGGCTAGAAAACTTTTTCATATATAGATTAGTTAAAGTAGAAAGAAGCCACAAAGCAAATGCCAAATAACGCAAATCCATTTTATTCATGGCCGCTCTACGCAAAGCTCTGTATAGGACATGATAAATCCATGACATAATTTAGAATTAATTTTGGCGAAGTGGAATGTAAAGCGTAAGTGTTTGTTACTGGTATACTCTCAGATTACAATATGAGTTTGATACGTTTATTAACTCACTATGTCCAAAGGGTAAGTCTCTTGATTGCTGATTTTTAAATAGTTTATCTACGGACAAACCTATATTATCAAGAAATCATCGATATTATTAATTAAAACACTTATGTTCTGTAACGAACTCTACTCGAGCTTAACTAAAAATTCAATCAAATGAACCGACCTCGAACTTAATTATCACGACTCGAATTCGAATTCAAGCTCTAAAAATGAGGTCGTTTTGCTATGGAGTCGAGCTCGAATGATGAAATACTCGACTCTGACTTTTATACTATAGAGGCGCAACTATCCTCTAATACACAACAGGGGACCACATAGTATTGCATGACACTAACACATTAGTTACCCTTGATATCTAAAATTCCATTTTATACATCTTTAATAACCACCAACTATAACTATAAAAAACATACTCCATTAATAAATAAGAAGAAGTTGACAGAAAGATTAGAAATATATATGTGGATAGAGGGATGTGGTTGTCTCCGTGTTAAGTGTACATGTGGCCATTGTCTTTACAGCTCCTCTCTTTCTTTTTTCTACTAGTTTCCTCTTGGTCTTCAATTGATCACATCTTATTTGGACATATCCCAAGTTTGTTGGCCAAAAGTCATCAATGTTCCTTGCTTCATTACTTGTTTATTTATCTTGCACTATAAATATAATATAAATATTTCTGGGACCTAGCTAGATATCTCTAACTGTATCATATCATCATTATTTTATCAACAAATTGATTGATTATTGTAGCACATTACCGTGCAATCATTATGCTACTAGCATACTTCTAGCGCACATGCCCTATTAGTCATTATGATCATACGTTAGGTTATTAATGTCGCGTAAACCATGTTAGACATTATAATGTATTGAATCACCGTAAGACTATCGCATAGATAAACCCGTAATTTTATGATTTGACATTTTGAACTTAAACATCTGATTGCAATTGTGTGTCACCTTCACTGATGTATAGAGTTATTTGAATAGGGGTATAAGAACCCCAGTGTTTGATTACAAACTGGAATTGAAAATTTTCAATTCTAATTGAGTTTTTGTATACCAAAATTAAAAACTCAATTCAAGGGTATGGTATGATTGTGGTGGAGTTAGACTTAATTTTGGAGTTTTCAATTAAATAATGGTGATAGTTTGTTGAGTGTGTAAATAGGTGTGAGGTGGAAGGCCATAAAGTAGATTATGAGTTTTCATTTTGGTTATATTACTACTCCTCTGTCCCGGACTTAACTTTTGAAGTTTCAATAGAAGAGTAAATAAAGTAGAAAATATGAAAATAAGTAAGAAAGATGGTGAATAAAGTATAAGAGAGTTTGAATAAAGTATGAAATAGTATAATATGAAAAGTATGGTATAAAACTTTTCAAATTAGGAAGGGAAGTTGACATTGGGAGACCAAAACGGAAAGCGTGAAGGTGAGTTGGTTTAGAAATTTTCACAAATGTTCCTTATAACTTTTATCCAAAAGAATTGGCCCAATAAGAGATAGACCCATACTATTTGTATGGCCTAGTCCTAGTAGCCCAATAAACAAACTAAAAATGAGTAATGGCGGCAAAATGGACAAATCCAAATGAGGTCCACAACCTTCACACGCGCCATCCTCCTCCAACCCACCTCCCATCTCCTCCGCTCCAACCCGACCCGACCCATTTCCATCTCCGCCGCAATCCGCCACATTCCCCAAACTCCGCTCCACCTCCGACCTCCCTCCTTCACCGCCACACCCTCCGAATTCAAAACCTGGCACAAATGGGCCAACGACCGCGCCTCATCAGTCGGGTCCACATTCGAGGACCTCGACAACGGCCCTGACTCCACCCTCCTCCGCCGCGAGCTCAAATGGCTGGTAGAAGACGCTGTCGTACAGCCGGATGCAGAAATTGTTCAATTGAGGACTCGATTGGAGGAGCTGTACGAGCTCTGGAGGCAGAGGATTGAGGAGAGGAGGCCGTTTCAGTATGTGGTGGGGTGTGAGCATTGGAGAGACTTGGTGCTCGGTGTTGAAGAGGGGGTTTTGATTCCCAGGCCGGAGACGGAGGTGGTTGTTGATTTGGTGGAGGGGGTTGTGAAGGAGGGGGGGAATGGTGTTTGGGCGGATTTGGGGACGGGGAGTGGCGCGATTGCGATTGGGGTTGCGAGGGTTTTGGGGAGGTTTGGGAGAGTTGTTGCTGTTGATTTGAGTCCTGTTGCTGTTGCAGTTGCCAAGTACAATGTGGAGAGGTATAATTTGCAGGTTAGCTTCGTTCTGGTTGTTTTGTGCTGCTTTTGGTTCTTTCGGTTTAGGATAGAGATTAGAGTATATTGATCTATTGTTATTTCTCCATGAAAAGCTGACTTCTCAATTGAGTATTGGCTAGTCTGGTCATCAGATTTTCTTAGGAACATCCAAATTCCGAACATACTTCATAAGAGCTAATTTCAGGAATAGCATGTTTTTTCTAACATTAGTAAATACTAAGCCACTGTACATTACTTGGTGTAATTCGGTGAAGGTGCCAAACACTTGGGCTGCTGATGGTGGTGAGTGTGGTTTTTTCCTAACAATGTCGCCGCTAAGAAATTGAATATCAGGAGGAGCATTCCGCGATAATATAGATGAATATGAGGGAATAGGGACACCAACTTGTTGCTTAAACATGGTGGTTTTTATTAACTATAGAACTCAGTTGAAGCTGATGACTTTAGTCTCTGGAACTCAAATCTTTACTAGGAATAAGACACATTGTTCCAGACTCTGAGAGTATTAAGAATCATGAGCAGTATTGGTTTTGTATGATACATTGGACTTGGATAAATTTTTTATGCTAGTCGTGGACTGCTATGTTTGGAAAAGGTATGAACAGTGTTGATATATTGTAACAGGATAGAGTTTCAGTACGGGAAGGATCATGGTTTGATCCTCTTAAGGATCTTGAAGGAAAACTCTCTGGAGTAGTTAGTAATCCGCCGTATATTCCTAGCAAAGACATAAATGGACTACAGGCTGAAGTTTCTAAGCATGAACCGAGACTTGCTCTGGATGGGGGAGCAAATGGCATGAATGATCTTCTCCACCTCTGTAAAGGAGCTGCTTCGATGTTGAAGCCTGGTGGATTTTTTGCATTTGAGGTATCTACTGTTTTCTTCTTAACTAGAAGATGCTAAAAGGTTTAGTTTTAAATCTTCATCTTATTTTGTGGACCAGTGTCATATCCGTCTATTGATATAATTTTCTTTTTATGTAGACTAATGGTGAGGTGCAGAGCAAATTTCTTGTGGATTACATGGACACTGAGATGAAAGGAAGCTTTGACAGGCTCAATATTGTATCTGATTTTGCTGGTATCCAAAGATTCGTGACTGGATACAGAGTGAAATGAGGAGTTTTTGTTACCCGTTCATAATATAGTTCTGCAGCGTGCACTGGCTTAAATGGGTGGCAGTTCGCTTCCGCTAGCTCTGTCGTTGACAGAGGACTTACAAGCTGATTATCGCACAATGAATCTGACTAAGATTCTCTCAGCATCTGGATTCCCTTCTAGATCAAATTTGATGTTTCGCATATCCTCTACAGTTTTTGCCCACGAGCATTTGGACCTCATGCAAGATCTAACCAAACCGACAATCTTGAATATTATTGTGGCTTTCGTTTTTTCCATATAGAGGATAATGTTGTGATTTGGACAGCATTTTTATATTCTGAAAAGTTACAACTTCTTAGCTGCTGGTGATTGGCGAACAGTGAAAAGAAGACAATATTTGAAATTTTATGACCTTGTACCTTGTTTCAACATACTACCATCCGAGTGCTTAAAGCAACTTTTGAAAATTCATGATCTTGACTTCTTCACAAATTAAGAAAACAATATAAATAAATCGAATAAAAGGGAGTTATATGTACTCTGTTTCATGGAGTTTTGAGGCTTAGCCATTTCTAAAACATATTTTATACTTGTACTAAGCAGATTTAGAGACTTTGCAGTTTGCACAAGTTAGATTTAGGACAAACTTCAAGCATCTGGCAACCAAGCAAGACTGTAAAACAAAAGAGTAGAAGCCAAGTAACATAAAATCCATTATGCAACTTTATTGTATCAGCCCAGGTTCTTAAACTTTATCAGGCTAATGTACAACAACAGCATCAATTTTCCCATTCCTCTCAATTTCACTTCAAACCTGAAGAACAAGGGCAGCAACTGATAACTGTGGAAGCAAATGCTACAAAGGGAAAATCTAAAAAGTATTTACAGAGGGAACCGTTCCAAACGAGTTGTTTACACGTTCTTAACCCGTTTCCCACTTTCTCATCTCCTCGCAGTGATTAATCATGGAACTTTGGAGGAATGATATTATCCCTGTGCCACTTTACCCGTTTGGCTATCAGCACTATGGAAGAAGTTCGATTTTTGAAAAATCAGCTTGCAAAATTCTTTTCTAGGAGAATCTCCGCCACTGTTTCATTCCCTTCTTCTGAGGCAATTTAAAGGGACTCCAGCTTTTTCTGCGTTTGGATGTCTCACAAAAGAGCCCGGATGCTAGGGCTTGCTCAAGCCACAGTTCAAATTCTTCCTCTTCATCAGTCATCTCCGCATCTAAATTCCACGGATACCTGCTTGAGTTGGACCTCTGAGGTTTCTCCAATCCAACCATGTTTACATGAAAACTGGGCCGGTGGGTGTTTGGTCTGCATGCCATTCCCTGCATCAAAGTAAAATTTCCACTTTAGCAAGAAATAAAACTCATGTCACACCATGTTTTTAACACTTTGGATAAATTCGTCAGTCTCTAAGGGTTGCACACAAACACTCTTTCATGTGTGGAATGTTACGAAGAGAACCTCTTCCACAAATGAGTGTTGGTACAAGTACAGACAGCAAAAGTAATAGATCTCTACGGGAGTTGGATCACAGAATTTCTAGCCCAGAGCATAAAAGATGAGACTGATATCACTCCCACATGGCTGTAAATATGGTAAGAACGAAAAAGGGAAGCTAAATGTTTCTCTAGTTACTACATATTCCAGCAGCAATTTACCGTTTTTGTTGCAGCAGTCATTAAATGGGAATGATCAACTTACCTGACATATGGCCCACTCCGATACATCAAATATTTTGTTCTCAGCGCACACGAAGGCACGTGGTATTTCCACCTACAGACCAAAGACAAAATCAAACAATATAATCACTTGCCGAATAATCTTGCAAAACATGCATGAGAAAGGAAAGTATAACATTCTAAAAGAGGAACCAAGAAACAACTTGAAAGGTTAAACCAGCAAAAAAAGGAAAAGGAAAAAAAAGAAGGAAGGAGAGAACAAATAAGCACTTTATAAGCCGACTACAGTCACCTCAACAAGAAAAAGGGTCAGATCGCAGTCTAACAGTAAAAGATCTCTACAAACGCATGATAAGATCCTAGCATGCCAACATTCAGACACTTGATAGAGAAGCATAAAGATATGCAGCAGCCACGACTAAACAAGTGTAGTTCTGGGCCAAAAGGAATTCAAAGTGTTCAGATTTAGCAACGATGTCAGACATTTAGAGCTGGTGCATACAGCGAGAACTATACAGCCTGAAGTGTATACCTTTTGAGGGCGATCAAACACCAAGGACCCCTTGTATTCTACCCATCCATCTCCATCTTTGGCTTGGTGATATTGGCAGCAATCCTATACACACAGTATCAAAATCAATTCACATGATTACATACTTGGATTACTTGCCAAAACCTTGTTTTCTTCTCAGAGATATTACAAACCTGACACCATCTTGCTTTCGTTTTGGTTCTATTTGTGCAGACCCAAATGTGTGAATTGCCACACTTCGTGCACTGTATGCGCCTCGATTCCTCAGAGCAAAAGTCAGTGGCAGTCTGCATTATGAAGTAATGGATGATCAGTATTCAGAGTATACCACTGACACTTTATAATAACCAGGAGCCATAATTTGGTAAAGAGGTAAGCAATGAAAGTAGATTCCGTGTCAAAGTAGAAGTATGAATTTATAAGAGCCCTGTCTGCAGTTGATAGCTAAAGAGACCTGCCATATATGTTTACCTGATGAGTGCTAGGTGATTTCTGCAACACGCTCTTAGATTCTTCCTTCCTGAGATGCTCATCGTAGTCCCTCTTCTTCACGGCATCAGAAAGAACCTGCAATACTGCCATCATGAGCAGCGAAACGCACAACTCTGCACTGGAATTTCAGTATCCGCATGTATGAGTGCTTACCTCATATGCACATTGAAGTTTCTTAAACGATTCACTTGCCAGAGGACTTCCCATGTTTTTGTCGGGATGCACCAGCATTGCCTGAAATATATGCAGAAAAATGTATCTAATTAGGGACACAAACCAGCAATGTTTCAGAGAAGATACTGATTAGATGACTCTATACTTGCCACTAGGATAAATAAAATTGATTGTGAACTAGGGGATTTTATGAAATTGAATGGGTAAAAAGATACTCATACTAGTAGTAATTATATTCCGCGCACATATAATGGCCAGAGACATCCACTTCTGAATGCCATCTCTTGAAATCTGTTTATGTTTCTACACAAACTTATCTCATTGATTTAATGATAACATTGACCTGATTAGATACCACCAGAAATTGCACACATTGTTTTTACAAGAAACCGAGCTCCACAGACCATATAGATAACAAGTATTGGCAATCCATGGCCAGTATTCATGCTATAGTGATGAGAAGTTTGCAGCAACGAGTAATCAATATTTGTGTTAAAAGGCTTAAACAAGTTACATATAAGAGTTACTATTCTTAATTAATGCAAGCGTTGATCTACTGAATAATTAAATGCAGAGACTAGTTCCTATAACGACTAAAGATATAGACTATCGCGCCCCTCATGCAGGAAACTCAAACACATTTAACTTCCAATAAAAAAATCTAGGTTTGGAATCTCAAGTTGTAAGATGTTAAGCGGATTAACAGAACATCACTATCTCACTTCCACATTAACAAGTGTTATCCACAACCAAAGCTCACGAGATTTAAGATGGGCCAGAATCAATAAAGTTTCCAAGTATAACACCCACAAAACATAACAATTCACCCTAGATTTCCAGAATTTTGACAAATACTAGTATACTACTAGGTAAAAGTTGTTGGAACCTTGTGATGAGTTTGGAGAGATTTTTTGTTTATGGAAATAATCGAGTAATTCAAGTTAGTAGCATTCCACTGTTAATGTACTTGACCGTACTCAATTCTTCAACCAGTCTTCTCCAACTTAATGGGAATTAAAATCTTATTCTTATTGTTCTATATCTAGATGCCATCATGCCAATACCGAAAAAACATTGCCAAGACATGGTTGCAAGAAAAGCAGTCTGAAATTCGACAAGCGTACGCATGAAGCATTTTAAGTGAACTGACTATTTATACAAAGCATTTATAGACATGTGGATTTGTCTAACTCACCTTTTTATGGTACTCTTTCTTCAAAAAACCCACGTCGATTTTCTTCTCACGCTGAAATCCGAGTGCTTCATAATGATCCACACTACTTAGAATTCTATTCATCTCTGAAATTGAATTCACATCTTCTCTAACCACTTGTTTTGCAGCAACTTCTTTTGGCTTTTCAATAGAATGTAAAGTACTAGTGGGCGTACTAGCCGAGTTAAATGACTCTGACTTGTGCTCCTTTTCTTCTTCTTCTTCAGTAGGGGCAAAATAGTCGCACTCAGTTGAGAAAGCTTCTTCTGCAAATGAGTTTGTTTCTTTATGTTCCTCGGAGTGAGTACTTTCACTCAAACTATCACACCATTTGATCAAGTAGCTGAATAAATCATTTGACAGGAAGGCAAGGTTAATTGAGAGGAAAACTCCAATCCAACCTACTCGAACATGGACACAATACATGGAATATATTGTTGCCATGAATACCACCAACCGCGCATGATTTAGGCTAAATAAATAACCTGCAGTCGGAAAAATCACATTAGTATCAAGTATCAACAGGTTGCAGAAAGTGGAATAGGTGCATCAGAAATAAGAATGCAAGCTATCAATATACATCATTTATAAAACAGTATACACTTGGAGAAATATAAGTTTGGCATTGTGTCAACTACGTACAAAAACATAAGTTCCAAGTATAACTCGAGATAAATAAATAAAAAAGAAGAGAATCGAGACATACCACCAACTATGAACAAGGTGCCCGTTATCCAAAAGTTAGCATACATCCATAAAATTAGAATCGCAAATAGGCCAACTATAAAAAGTCCGGGAGTGTAACCTAAATACTGAACGGCAACTCGAGCAGCTCCCTGAAATACAAAGGAACAAATTGTAAATCAATTAAACAACAGCTGGTAAAAGCAGTAAAATATTTCTGCAGTGTCTATGTTAGGTATGAAAAAGAAAGCTTTTATTACATCACAGTATCACACACAATCCACTATAAAGTCGTGCCCAGGACCAAGCTTGATATCCTGAGATGTTATTCACGTTTCCTTTTTACAATTGAAACATCAAGAAACATTTCCTTTTTTATTTGAGAATAACGCCAACAGGACGGAGAGGGAGAGACAGACATTTCATAGATAACAAACAGTAATCTATACATTTTGCTGTCAAGACCATCTTTACACGAAGTGTAGGATACACCATCATCCCATGTATGTGCATTATTATGTTTCTCAAATAAATATTTTAAAGTTTTTAGTATCAGTATCCTCCATTTGGATTATCCAATGGTGCACAATTAGTAAAATGGTCTATTGAAGATCACTCCATGCACGTCCCACGTTTTCTGACTAAGTGACAATCCGTGTTTTCTCTTAACAAATTGCATGGAACTCTTACGAAAGCAAAAGGCAGGTGCGGGCCAAAAACATCCGACAAATCTGAGACTGCAGTGCACTGCATTTTATTTGATAAAGACAAGGATTATATGGTGACAAGTACCATGCTTCACATTCGTGGTCATAACAAACATGAAACGTGTAAAAGAATTAGCATTCCACGGGTAGTTTATGATCATGAATCTTTAAAAATGAAATGATTTGTATATTACAACTACTGGAAAAGGGACATAAATGTTACTATTTTCTAGTCCATGTAAGTGTGTAAATGTGTAAGGAAATCAAGGTAAGATGTTTCCAACCGTACACCTAAATGAAGTGGTCAAAACAATCGCACCCAGCAAGAAACTGGATCTAGGGATCAAACAGGCATAAACAATGTGAATCTAGCACGGTAAAAAAGTTAAACATCAAACTCATAAATCTAGTAAGACAATGAAAGCATACCAAACTAAGAAGCACATATACAAGACACGACATTGATGTCAAGCTCAGGAAACAACTCCACATGATCACAAGCAGTGCCGCGGATCCCAGCCCGATGAACGATTGTAAGCCCGAAACCAAGCAGTTCTTCCAGTAAAATAACAAGAACAGCACTCCTCGCCCCAAATTCGCGCACCCATAGCACACCATTGGCCAGTGCCTCTCCATGAAAATCCCAATCATGTCCCTCAAACAATCGAACACATTAGTTGCCACAGAGTAACTGTCCTTTGATTGCAACCATTTCAAACCTTGATTGAACAACCCAATATCCTCCATCACCTAACCTAACCCCTCCGAAAGCTACACTGTCAAAAGATAGTCAAACAAACTGAAGAGAACACCCAACCCAATACATCTATCTCAATCATTTGCCCATTTTCCATGAAAAAAAAAATCGGAACTTTTATGGCCTCTGCAATATCTTACTAAACCAAATGCTACAACACCAATAATAACATAAGCCCTAAATCAAGACCATTACTGAACTCAGCAAAATCTGAGCTTTGTAGGGAAAATGGATCCAGAATCGTACTCACTCCACACGAGAAAAGGCTGAGATTTAAGAACTCGGCAAGAACTTATGCTAAAAAGGGGGAAACCCAACAAAATTGCTTGACAGGTACGTCTCCGAAAAAGAAGCAAAACCCATAAATAAACTCACAGCATTTTTCACTTTATTGACCCTCCATAACAAGAGAAATGTAGAGGAGTGAATGAATCAATCACAAGAAAGCAAGTCGAGAGAATAAAGAAAGGTGAAATGAAACCCTAGGCTTGGGTATTCTTTTTGGTGTTTTTCAGAGACTACTTGTGAAAAGAAAGTGAAAAAGTTTTAGAAAGGAGCCATGAGAGTGAGACAAGCAGTCATGAGGAGAGAGAAATGAAGAAGGAAGAATAGCAAGCAAGCAAGCAATTGCAATTCTTGATTTCTTCCTTCTGGTGATGAGAGAGAAACTAGTGTTTAAGTAGTGTACAGTAATTGCTGGTTTTTTATCTTAATCTTTATTCTTGGAAATGATTAATGGTAGTAATTAATAATTGGATAAGATAAGATCTCATTTAGTTATTTGGAACCTTTTTCTGTTAATGGGTTTACATTTATGTTGGAAGTTATTTGTACAGTACACCAATTTGAAAAGATGCAATTCTGATGTAGACTCAATATACACATCATTATCTTCAATATGCCAGAGCCGGTATATGAAAATTGAAATCTCATTCATCGTGTCTCACCATTAAAATCAATTGAAAACTTTCACCATCAATCACCCAATGTTTTGTATAATCATCACCTTATATCGGGAGTACACATGATCTACGAAGAAAATAAAATAAAAGATATGTTTAAAAAAAAACTCATTAAGTTTCTATGTTCATAAAGTAACACGGAGATTTTTCAAAATGAAAATTGTAGATAATTGATTGGATTGGTGGAAAGAATATAAAGGTTTAATGGGAAAAAGGGGTAGTGGAAAATTGGATCAAACTCTAGACCATTGAAAAGTTCTCATAGACTATTATTAGGAAAGCAAGTACTCGCTGATCAGGGTTAGGGGTCACTCATTCTAAGACTATTATTAGGAAAGCACCCCTAACTCTGCAATTCTTGTTGATGGATGTCATTGAGGCTTGTTAGCTCGGTTGGTTAGACTGAGATTCCATAATTCTAGAGGTTATGGGTTTGATTTCCGTCAAATGCGCTTCTTATGTTCTAGTGTATTATAGTTTCGATGGATTGATTGATAGCATTGAAATGCATAATAGATAGACTATATTAGTTGAATTGATGTAATATGATTTTAATATCGATATTCTAAAAAAGAAGTATCATTAATTCATTATCAATCTTGCTTATAAATGAAACTTTGGATCATTACAACTAGTCTTTGTTATGCGAGCCTTAGAGGCTCGCTCGGTAAAACTCGACTTCGGTTCGATAAATTATTTCGAGTAAATATTTCATCGTTCGTTATCAAAGCTCGATAAAGCTCGTTAAGAGTAATTATTTTAATAAATTTATATTTTTTATACATATTTTTAATATTTTTACAGATAAGGCTCGTTAAAACTCGATAAGGCTCGTTAATATTCGTAATTTTTCGAGTTCGAACTGAGCTCGAGCTCGTTACATGTTACTTGAACTCGAGCTCGAGCCCGTTTTTTAAACTCGTTTTGTTTACGAGCCGAGCTCGAGTCCGGTTGAGCTTGAGCTCGAGTCGAGTATCACAATACTCGCCTTGGCTCGGCTCGGCTCGGCTCGCTTAACATCACTAATTACAACCATCTGTCATTGTGATAGATTATGATGACTGATGAGCCTTTCAGTTACAATCCTTAAATGCTTGATATCCCAGTCGTTTGAAAACTTTGACAGTGCAAAAAAGCACAAATTTTGTAAGCCAACTACATTTACATTTAATTTCTTTGCCATTTTTAGCAAAGTAATATAAATTTTAATGATCACTAATTACAACCTAGTAAGCCAACTACCCCCATAAAGTAAAAAAGTACATCCCCCGATCAATATATATGAATATTATATTATTCTTATTTGTTGTGTTCAAAAGTAAATGAACAACTATTTTTTGCACAAATTGTATATATATTTTTAAGCCCATTTGGTCCTCATTCACCATTCATGCACACCTCGAGAAATTTGAAGATAAACAACTTGTGTTGAGCTGGATTCAGGCTTCTATCGCACTTGACTTATATTGAGCAGAGGCAGTGGTTGAAGGAACCACTTGGTGCTTATTAAGATCGCTGTGTCACAACAATAATCTCAACAAAAAACGATCAACAATAATACGATAAACAAGAACGCACAAGAATTTACGTGGTTCGGCCAAATTAGCCTACATCCACGGGAAACCAAACACGGATATTATTATCAACTGAGATTCGATTACAAGCTCTAACAACCTTCACAAAGATCAAGCCTAATCGATTATCTATACTTCTCAATTCAAACCGAAAGAGAAAAACAAGATACAATCTCAAACAACAATGGAACTCTTCAGCAATTCGCAATGATCAAAGCACGAAACCTGAAATCTCCAACTGTCAGTTGTGCGTCAATTCTCGATCAATCACTGTACAAAATTTCAGAGTAAATGATGAAGAAACGAGAGAGAATTTCTGAAAACTTTATCAGCTAGCTACTTGCTCTGTTTTCTGTTCTCTTCTCTTTAATAACCGCCCATAACTAACTTGTTAAGAGTGAATTGATCTCGGCCATTGATCATCAGGAATCAATCTGAACCATCCAATGTCAACTATTTAATTTTGAGATAAAATCCAACAAACTCCACCTTAGCTCAAAATCAAGTTTTCATGCTCTTTCCCATATTTACTGTTCATTACTCGGTTGAACAATCGACCACTTAAGCTCCCTTAAGGCTAGAGCATGCCTTCCAGAGTAAGTATGCAAAAAATCAGACAAAACCACCCACATTTATTAGGTCTGCACAATGTTTGAACTTGGTAGCTGACAATGGTTTTGTGAATGAATCTGCAGCATTCTCTGTTGTATGAACCTTTTCAACCTCCACAGTGCCTCCATCAATGATGTCTCTTATGAAGTATAATCTGACATCTATGTGCTTGGTTCTCTCATGAAAATGCTGATGCTTTGCTAATTGGATAGCACTCTGATTATCACACATCACAGATACACAATCTTGTTCAATGCCCAACTCTTTAATCAAACCATTCAACCATATAGCCTCTTTGATTCCCTCAGTTACTGCAATAAATTCAGCCTCAGTTGTAGACAACGCCACTATAGACTGCTGAGAACATTTCCATGAGATGGCAGTACCAAACAAAGTAAATACAAAGCCTGTAACAGATTTCCTTGAATCTATATTAGATGCAAAATCTGCATCTATAAAACCTTTCAATGGTAACTCAGTTGTAGATGATGCAGAAAATTTCAGACCATGATGAACTGTTCCCTTGATGTATCTGAGGACCCCCTTTACTGTATTCCAGTGTACCATACCTGGATTACTCATAAATCTACTAATTATACTCATTGCAAAAGCAAGATCAGGCCTACAACAAATCATTGAATACATTATGCTTCCTACTGCATTTGCATAAGGAATCTTGAACATTTCCTGTATATCAGCTTGATTCACAGGACATTGACTTCTTGTGACTTAGTTCCGAGATTTACAGTGCATGATACAGGCTTAGACATATTCATGTTGAACTTTGCAAGCACCTTAGTCAGATATGCAGATTGTGAGAGAAATAGACTTCTATCATGTTCTTGTCTGCTAATGTCCATACCAAGTATTCTACTAGCCTCTCCCAGATCTTTCATTTCAAACTCAGAGCTCAATTTAGTTTTCAATACTCTAATTTCATCAGGAGACTTGCCAGCAATTAAAATATCATAAACATACAGCAGCAAGTAAATGCAATTATCACTGTAAATGTTTGAAAAATAGATGCAGCTGTACATCATACCTGCTTCTTGTAAACTGTATAGAACTCATGAATTCATCAAACCTCTTATACCACTGACGAGGGCTTTGTTTTAAACCATATAAAGACCTTTTCAGCAAACATGCCTTGTTTTCTTTGTCTTCTGTATGAACTCCTTCAGGGATTTTCATATAAATTGTTTTCCTCTAGCAAGCCATGTAAAAATGCAGTTTTTACATCCATTTGTTGCAACTGCAAATCCCACTGAGTCACCATGGCCAAGAGTACTCTTATAGAAACATGCTTGACCACAGGTGAAAATATTTATGTGTAATCTACACCTTCATTCTGAGTAAAGCCCCTTGCAACAAGTCTTGCTTTGAATCTGATTGAGTGAGCTGTACCAGTTTCAACTTTTCTCTTGAATATCCATTTGCATCCCACAAGCTTCTTGTTCTTGGGTATAGAAACTATATCCCAAGTATCATTCTTTTCCAGAGAGGCTAACTCCTCATGAATAGCAGTAATCCACTTTTCACTGTCAGGACAACTAATGGCTTCTTGATAAGAGCTTGGTTTTGAGTAGTTGATATCTTCAGCTACTGATAGAGCATAGGCAACATTGTATGATTTTCCCACCTGTCCATAACCATACATGTCAGGAACTTTCCTATTTATCCTCCTCTCTCTATCTTTAGCAAGTTGATATGAAGATAGTACATTTGAGCCATCTGCTGTAATGTCTGAAACTGTGTCTCTAGTAGAGTGATTTTCCATATCATGTTGTGCAGTATTCTTATCCACAGGTGTATGCTTCTTATTTGCATGTAAATCATCTGTATTACTGCAATGTTCCACCTGAATCTCAGTATTGGTTTCCACAGGCTTCAGTGGCATGATTGTTTCATTAAACACCACATCCCTGCTAATTATGCACTTTCTCTGATCAATTATCCATAGTTTATAGCCCTTTACACCTGTGGGGTATCCCAAGAATATGCATCTGAGAGCTCTTGGTTCCAGCTTTCCTTGCCTAACATGTGCTAGAGCCAAGCATCCAAAAACTTTTAAATGACCATAATGAGGTGGCTTCCCTGACCACAATTCCTCAGGTGTCTTATTGTTCAGAGGTGCTGTGGGACTTCTATTGATAAGATAACAGGTTGTAGCTGCAGCTTCACCCCAAAAACACTTACTTAAGCCTGAGCTGATCAACATGCATCTGATTCTCTCTAGAACAGTTCTATTGAACCTCTCAGCAACCCCATTCTGTTGAGGTGTACCTGGTATTGTTTTATGTCTAATAATGCCCTTGTTTTTGCAGAATTCATTGAATTCACTAGAGAGAAACTCTAAGCCATTATCTGTTCTGAGATGCTTGATTTTCCTTCCTGTAGTATTCTCCACCTCAATTGACCATTCTCTGAATTTGCTGAAAGCTTCATCTTTAGTTTTCAATATTATCAGCCACACTTTTCTTGAATAATCATCAATTATAGACATGAAGTACCTTCCTCCACTCATGGTTTGTGTATTTGTTGGCCCCTATAAATCTGAATGAAGATAATCAAGTGGTGCTTGAGTAGTGTGTTTTGCTGTATTAAACCCAACCTTGTGAGATTTTCCTAATACACAGTTTTCACAGAACTGTAGGTGAGTTATTTGATCTCCACACAGCAGATTTTGCTTTGATAATTCTCTGAGTCCCTTCTCACTGAGATGTCCCATTCTTGCATGCCAGAGTTGAGTATTATCGTGAGCACTAACAAGTACTGATTCTCCATATACTGTATCACCCACCAAGTAATAGAGACCATTTTTCTTCAAGCCTTTCATTAAAGTAATACCATGCTTAGTGATGCTCAGAACACCATTTTCTGAGGAATATTTGTGTCCAGTACTATCTAGTACTCCTAGAGAAATCAGGTTCCTCTTTAGTTTAGGTATATACCTAACATTTGTAAGCATTCTTACAACTCCATCATGCAGCTTGAGCCTTATATCACCAATACCTTCAATGTTGCATTCAAAATCATCACCTAGCAGTACTGAGCCACCTTTTCTAGCTTTGTAGTTTACAAACCACTCAAGGTTAGGGCTCATGTGAAATGAGCATCCAGAATCCAATACCCAGTGTACATTTGACCTTGATTTCACCACTGAACAAGCCTCAGAAACCACAAGAATTTCAGCATCACCATAAGAATGTGCAGACTCAGCAATGTGTGCATTATGAGCATTATTGTTCTCTGAGTCATTTACTTGCAATTTACCAGCTTTCTTGTCTCTCTTAAATTTGAAACACTGCTTCTTGAGATGGCCTGGCATTTTGCAATAGAAACACTTCCTCTTCTCAGAGTTGTTACCATCTGCAGATTTGAATTTTTCAAATTTTCTGGTGTCTGCAGACATAGGTGCTTTATTCTTTGTCTGCAACTTATGGCTCCACCTTTCTTTGATATTTAGGCTCTCAGCTGCATTGTCATTACCAGTGACAGGTCCCTTATGCAGCTCCTTGTTCCTTAGAGCAATATCCACATCATCATATGTCAGTTTGGTGCTCTTATGAATAACTAGAGCATCAATGAAATGCTCATAAGATTTTGGCAAGGCTCCCAGTATTACTAGAGCTTTATCTTCATCAGATACTTCAATGCTAACACTCTCCAGGTCCTGACACATCTTGTTGAAATCATCAAGTTGCTGAGAGATTGGCTTATCTGTGCTAATTCGGAAATTGAACAATCTTTTCCTCAGATGCAGATGTTTTAGAGTTATACATCTCCTCCAACTTTTCCCAAACTTCTTTAGCAGTTTTGATCTTGATTACTTCCCTGAGAATCTTGTCATCAAGAGACAAGATTATTGTACTACGAGCTCTTCCCATTATCGTAGCCTTCTCCTTGGCATCGAAATCATCTGCAAAACCTTTGTCTCCCAATAGTGCAGCATCTAAACCTTGATGGATCAACAGTGCTTCCATCTTGGCTTTCCATAAACCGAAATCGGTTTTATCCGTGAACTTTTCAACATCAAACCTCATGGATGATCCCATAGCTGATCGAAAAACAGTTGAGACTCAAATCTTTCCCACAGACAGCGCCAATTGTTGAGTCACAACAATAATCTCAACAAAAAACGATCAACAATAATACGATAAACAAGAACGCACAAGAATTTACGTGGTTCGGCCAAATTAGCCTACATCCACGGGAAACCAAACACGGATATTATTATCAACTGAGATTCGATTACAAGCTCTAACAACCTTCACAAAGATCAAGCCTAATCGATTATCTATACTTCTCAATTCAAACCGAAAGAGAAAAACAAGATACAATCTCAAACAACAATGGAACTCTTCAGCAATTTGCAATGATCAAAGCACGAAACCTGAAATCTCCAACTGTCAGTTGTGCGTCAATTCTCGATCAATCACTGTACAAAATTTCAGAGCAAATGATGAAGAAACGAGAGAGAATTTCTGAAAACTTTATCAGCTAGCTACTTACTCTGTTTCTGCTTGCTCTGTTTTCTGTTCTCTTCTCTTTAATAACCGCCCATAACTAACTTGTTAAGAGTGAATTGATCTCAGCCATTGATCATCAGGAATCAATCTGAACCATCCAATGTCAACTACTTAATTTTGAGATAAAATCCAACAAAGATTCTAATGGAGGAATCAGTTTGGAGTGTGTGCAACATGGGACTTGGGGAGTAAAGTGAAAATGCAATTTGATATCTATTGATATTGGATAATGGCCGTTTCTTTCTATTGACATTTTTATTATGTGCATAATAGGTGTTTTATGGGAAAGATGTTGAGTTCCACATAATTCTTAATGTAGAGGAAATAAATCACATATACAAGAAATTGAACCCGTAATCTGATGGTTATAAGCCGTCCCAACTACTTACCAATCCGCATAGATACATTTTGCCATCTAAAGGTTCAGATGAACTAAGATCAAAGAAATCCAGCTAAATAGAATTCTTCAACTTGTCCATACAAGTTGGTTTCGTTCAATAAAATTTGAAGGTGACCAATTTATGGGTCAAAACTTAAAGGCATTTTAAATTACACAATAAGTTTAATTAAAAAAATAAAATAATAATTCTAAAGTATGATGCTGGAAAATTTAAAGCAATTGGCTGTTTGGTAACCATGGACAAGATCAACACAGAATGAAAAAATGAGGTCAATTCTTTTTCCTCATTCGATGACTATAACAGCACAAGATCAAATAAATACTCCAAGATATTATATACTATGTCAACGTTGGTAATTATATTATTTTTAGGGTTTACTTTTATCAACTATGAGCTTGAAATATGTTTAGTAATCATTTGGAATAATAAAATACAAGGTTAATGATCTCATCACACATCGCTTTTATGGTTTACTCGTCCTACTGCTAATTAATTAAGACATAATCCTACAAATTTTTGAAGATTTTGAGACGAGGGAATTGTGTGATATTGACGTTGAATCAACTTGAATATGCCAAATTGACAACATATATATATATATATATATATATATATATATGAACATTCCATTTGATCTCTTTTAATTGTCTATTAGTTAGATCATGAGATGACCTTATCAATAAAGTTCAGTTATTTTATGTCCAAAGGGCCATATAATTGATTTGACCATATAATTTTTTTTTTTTTTTTTTTTTGTATATTGAACTAATTACCAAATAATGACATTCCATACATGTTGAGGTAATTTACCCAGTCGAATGGCTCGAAGCATTTAATACTAACTCCTATTTTTATATGGAATTGGTTCGGTTTAAAACTCATTGAGGCTCGTCTAAAAAATACAAATTCGTTTTAATTTGGTATGGCTCATTTAAATAATTTGTTTTTATCTGGAGCTTGCTCAACTTGAGGTAGAGCTCGATCAATCCAGACGAGTCGGGCTCAAATTTAGTTATACTGTTTCAACCTTAAGCTCACATATGAGGTTGTTTTGTAAACGAAGCAAGTCAATTTCAGATTCAAATACCACACGGATCGAACTTGCGATTCCCTCGCACTTTTAATCGGAATGGATGAGTAGCATTGACTAATTTATGCAAACTCCTATTTTTATATGCAAGTAGTTTGGTCAAAATTCAATAAAACATGTCAGAATATACAAATTTATTAAGTTTGGACCAACATCCCCTAAAATTCGTTGTGATGCGGTCCAAATAGATTTATGTTAAGCTCCGTATTAGATTATGTAAATATTAGTTAGAATATGTTTAGGATTATATTGGTAATTATAAGTATAGTTTGATTAAATTTACTTATTGGTTAAGAGTTCATAGTTGATTAAGAATTGGTTAGGAGTTTCTTACTATTTAAGTACTTGTTCATTGTTTTAACAGGGGGTTAGAGTTTTGAGATATAATGTGAAAAAAATAGAGGTGTTCCTCAAAATCTGTCAATTTTCGGTATTCCTGTGAATCAACGAATCTTGATCCATCAATTCTCTGTATTATACTGAATCAACGAGTTTTGAGTCAATTCTCGGTATTCTGTAAGAATCAACGAGTTTTGATTTTATTGTTCTTGTATCCAACCACGCACGCTGCATCACGTTGCTAACAGTAAAAAGTTTATCCAACTTGTATGTAATTTGCATGATCCACTCACAGGTGATGTGAAATATTCATATTCTTACACGCCCTATCACCAGTATGCCGCAATTAGTTGGTTCTACACGTGAAATTATAATAGTTATATTTGGACAAACCAAAATTATCATCGGCTAGGACACCCATCACCAACTTAGACCTGCTCTGATACCATATTAAGTTGGGTCATAATCTCCTTCAAACACTTTTTTAGGGAGAGAAGATTATCACACTTATATGTAGTTTGTATGATCCTTTCACAAATGATGTGATATATTCTAACATTAAGGCTTCATTTGGTTTGAGGGAAAATGGAGGAAAAGAAAAAAAATAGGGGAAAATATTATTTTCCACAATTTGGTAGTTTTCAGGAAATCCTGAAAAATTCATCAAAATCTATACAAAATACATCTATCTCCACAAAATAAGAAAAGTTATTTTTCCCTCACATTTTCCAGGAAAATCTTATTTTCCCCTATTTTCTTTCTTTTCCCCATTTTCCCTCAAACCAAATGAAGCCTAAGGTTTAATTTGACTCGTTCAAACAATTCCAGTATGGTATATGATTCGCAAAGCTGCGTTGTAGGCTTGTAGCAGATTTTTTTTTAATGAATAGTAACTTAGTTGAATTATCAGAAAATCAACTAATACATACGTTTGTTTGTAGATTAGTTGATTTCTTGAGAATGCTATTGGTCTTACTTTGTTTGGCTTTAATTAGCTGTTGCATACTGGATTCTTTGAGTTTTGTATAGGCTTGTTCTTGCTGGCTTTTGGATATTGTGAGAGTGTTAGTTCAACAATAATATGAATTACTGAACGGTTTAGATTAAATATGGAAATCTAAACGGTGGTGATCAAATCTGGTAATTGGAAAGTGGAGAATTAGTTATACATCTAACTAATTCAGTTTCCTGATTCTAATTAAAAGAAGTTCTGGTTAGTTTACTTTTGCAAGAAGGTTACCTAAAGGAGTTTCCTTGATCTGGTAGGATTTGGTAGTTGAGTTATCTATATATAGTTAAGGGAGCTTGTTTGTTACATATATAGGTCATGTCATAGGTTTAGCTTGTTGAATCATGACTTATAGAAAGTTAGGGATTATACTTCGGAGAATAGCATATTAGGTTGGTCTTATCTTTTCCGTGTGATTATTATTGTCACGTCGTATGGTTGTAACCTAAGTATCAATAAAGGTTGTTGATTGATCTCCGTAGATGTAGGCATTGCCGAACCACGTAAAATCTTGTGTCTCTTGCTTTCTGTTTTTCATTATTTGTTCGATTATTATTTTTTGTTGCATTATTTCTCATTGTTTGAACTTAACATATGTTGTTGTGATGGACCTTGCAGGTTATTTTTTCTTGCCCTTGGCATGGACTTAGCCCTCCCAGTAAGGCTTGGATATAGTTGCCGCCTTCAAGACTATTGGTTGTGAACCTAGTTCATTGCCGAGATGGTAGATTTTTTGGAAAGAGTTTGGGATACATTTAGAGATTACAGACCTAGTTTGGAGTCCCCCCCCCCCAGAGTTTATTGATATAGGCGACTATCCTAGACTATGCAAAACCAATTTAAGTTTTAATTTCATCCCTTTATTTCAAACTTAATTCTCGCTATAAAATGTACTTCATCTGTACCAGAACAAATATATCGTAAACCATACTTATATTTCCTACGTCCCATGACAAGATTCCTATTTTGCCATTTTAGTCGTACCATAAGAAGCTTTCCATTTCCATTTTTAGTAATGTTACCCCACATAAAACAATCATATTTATAACTTTGTCAACCACTATCTCTACTTTATTCATTATTTGAAATTTCTTCATCCTAAAACTCATTAATTTAGTGATTCGATTGATTCATTCATTTCGATTCGATTCGATTCAGTTTAGATTCATTCGATTCGATTCGGTTTAGTTATCTTGGTTGTTTTTTATCTACTTCTGATTCGATTCAGTTGAACAAAGAAAAACTTTATTCTTTCTTCATTCAAATAATACTAAACCTTTCAATTTAACAACCCACTATAACTTTTAATTCATTATTTATTATTTTTATATTCAAGTCTTCTACTTTCCTAATTCTATTGACCAATAAAGCAAATGAGAAGCTATTTCCGAGACAGAGGGAGTATTATTCTTGTCCCTAGAAAAAATCATGATTTGACAACCCGGACAACTTGGGTCTGTGGTCATCGTAACACATATGTCCAAGTCGCAATCCACTCCCAACTCCGGAAGACTAATATGTGTTTTTGAATGGATTATGAAGAGTATTCATATATATCGGAGGCTCGGCATGCCAGTAATACCCAAGAATTTCAACCTCTCTACCAGATTCCGATGAAAATGGATGAATCTGACTATATACGTTGTATTCCATTGACGAGTGAAGATCATACAAATCGGTACGAAATCTATATATATATACTCCAGCCCCATATGTCTTACAGACAAAGGGATATAGAAAGATCCCACCTCATCTACAAAAACTCTCTCGCATAGAACTACAACACGATTCTGGTGTGCTAGATTAAGTTTCCGCACTATCAATTTGACGAGTTGTTTTAAAGCCTTTTTTTTCCATAATGAAGATTCCACAATTGCAATCAAAGATAATCGAGAGCTAAAGGGTCGATAAACCAAACGAATACTCAGCAGACAAGATAATCGAAAAAAGATAGAAAAGGCACTTGGGTGAAATAAGAATTCAAGAATTCAATTTTTGTCAACCATTTCCGATCTCCCCAAACTTCCGATAATTCAATTTGTGTCAACAAGTCTGGTATTTTAGATCTCCTAGTTCAAGAATGAGATGTTTAGTTCTTGCATTTCCGATCTTCTAGTTCAAGAACGAGACATCGAAACAAGACCTTGTTCAAGAACGATGCAGATCGTCTCTTCCTTAGTGAGATGGGACAGAAATTCAATCAATGGACAAGATGCGTCCGCTCGAATCAAAGTCCATGTATGAAGAAATAAGCGAGATGAAGATGAAGAAGAAAAAAAGGCAGAATTTGTTCAGTTTTAGCGAAGATCAATTTGAAGATGAAGTCAGGCTCGTACAAAATCGAGGAGTATCGCGATTTTGCACGCCCCGGACAAATTGTGCAAAATGACATAGGTTTTACGAGGGTCTTAGGTTTTTGGAATTGAATATGGCATAGGTTTTCGGTTTTTGGATTGTAATGACTTTTGATGCCGGTTCCTTCAGATGTGGATTGAATTATTTCATATGGCCGTCTAAGATTTAGGAGGGTCTAGATTTTTGGAATAGAATATGGCGTAGGTTTTTAAAATATTGTAATGATTTTTTATGCCAGTTTCTTAAAAAAAGAAAATAAAAGATTATTACTTGAAATAATCATTTCTTCTTTGTTCGAATATCTTTCGCATTGATTATTTTTAATTGCACATCTAACATGTCTGTTAAGTTTTTACTACATGCATTTTTGTCTATATTTACCCGCCAAGCCACCTGACCGCCATTATTATCATCCGAACCGTCGCGGGTTGAAAAAATATTATACCCGCCTCGGTTTATAATTATAATCACCATTTTCCACCATAGGCGGGTCAGTTTGATTTTTCGTAAATACCTGCCCCCGCTCACCCCTAACAAGAGAGGGACGAATCATCAGAAACGGGAATAGCAATAAGCTCGCCTTTGTAGTTGATCATGAGCAATAACAACAGTTTTGGAGTTGTTAGCTGCTGAACCACTGAAAGATAGTAACTGAGTTGTAGTTGTGTTTTGAAAAATAGTGCTTTTTTTTTTTGAAGAATTTAAAATTTTATTCTGAACACTCAGAACACCAGTAGCATTCATAAGAATCCAAACGGTACTTGAAAAATAGTGCTTGGTATTTAGTTTTGTGTCTATATGTTTTGCAGAGTTAGTTGTGTTGGTTTTGTAAGAGTGAATTGATGTGCGTACAAAAATAAGGGATGATTTTGATATTCTTAAAGATTATTTGATTGGTTTCATGTTGACAACACTGACAAAGTCCATTCAAGCCTCACAAAGCGAAAAAGATTGAAAAATTGTGCTACAATCCAATTAGCCTCAACTCCAGTCCCATACCAAACAACATAGTATTTTTTTTTTTTATCCAGAGATTGCTCGTTTTGGGGTTGAACTTTATCAATTCGAACGAGTCGAACTCAAAGTTATCTATGAAGTTTTGACCTGAGCTCACATGTGATACGAGATTGTTTTGTTAAGGAGGCGAATAACTCGGATGGTGAGTACCATGCGAATCGATCTTAGATTTCACTCACACTTCTTCTCGGAATGAATGTAGAGTATCATCACATTACGAGTTGCATTAATTTATGACTTGTTGATCTAGAGCCATTTCCTAAGGCGTGAACGGGAGGTCATTCTGAAGACGTATACAAATGTCGACAACTTTATTGGTTTGTCATAGCAGCAAGAATAATACTAACAATGATAATGCAGGATGACATTTTCCACGGAATTACTAGTAATTAATTGCTTCCAAGCAATATTTAGTGAGATTAGCCAAAATTGACAACATTCATTCTTTATAAAGACTCAGACATTTTGTAATCAATTTACCAAACATATACAAAGTACGAACTAATTATTTATTAGTAGTATGTGATTAGGAATGAAAGAGCATGTTGCAAGATTCTTTCCAAGGAGAATTGGTATACCACTCGTACTTTTTTATTTCCAGTATTTATTATTGAGTATGTATCCTGGAAGACGGTCTTTAGATAATTTATTTAAAGACAGACCTATATTATCAAGAAAATTATCGATGCTATTAATCAAAACACCTATGATTTCAACATTGGTGTTTTATCATATTACAACAAGACTTATTTCGTTCACAACATAGATGTTTTGATTAATAACATGAATGATTGTATTGATAACATAGGTTGTCTTTAGATAAGTTATCTAGAGACCGTCTCTCATGAGACTTTGTGTTTATTATTTTTGGTCAGGTTTATGTATATTATTAATCAGGTTTATGTTAGGTTCAATTCAGTCTTCTTATTCTAATCTACCGCAGCTAACCAGTATGGATGAGTACAGATGATGATGATGATCATAAAAAATTCTCAGCCGTTTATCTTAACGTTAATAGATGGTAAATGAATTTTCTAACCGTTTACTGTGAACAATTTATAGATTTGTGGTAACCGTTAGTGGTAAAAAAAGAAGAAGTAACTACGGTATCATACTGTGGAGTGGTGGGAGCAGGACTAGGGCCAAGTATCTCTTCTAGTGCTAGTGAATAGCTCGAGAGTACTAGAGAGGTGAGATGTTGCCGGAAAGTGAGAGGAAGATGAGAAGATTAGTGAGATACAAGAGATTTTGATTGTTTACTGTGATCATGGAGAGTTTGAGAGTCGAGCGTTGACTAATCTTAGGTGCTCGTGGTTAGAACATTTATAGGTCTCGGACAATTGATACATTAGGGAAAACCTAGCAAGTTCTCTCTCACATCTCAGTCATGAAGCCTCTTAGGTTATGTTGAGTCGGCCAAGTGTTTGATGCGCGTTGTAGATTGGTCTCTTTATGAGGAGATGCTCGACTCTCTCCTAAACATGCCTCGATTGTTTCAGATATTATTGTTACATTGATATATTCAACAAAAATAGAAAAAGAAAAGAAATCGAAATAAAATAAAATACAAAACAAAATAAAATAAATAAACAAAATAAACAAATAAATGAAGAAACAAACTAAAATGAACAAACATATATACAAACGCATGGACAAAGCAAGAAAGTGAAACAAAGCAAGTGAAACGATAAAGCAATAAACAAACTGAAACAAAGTGGAGCGCTTGGGCCTCGCGCTCAAACTCTGCTGGAGTCTGAGCGCGAGGCCCATCAGAGTTGCAAATCGATTTTGCAACTCTGATGGAGACAGTTTTATTTGTTTGACACATTGTTCCGTCAACTTGAATCAAAGTTTGAGAAGTTATTAACTGATTCGTTTACAGTGACCTTGAGTGCACAAGCATCAAAGTGAGGAATTTCACATACCTTGTGAGTTGTGAGTAAAAATACTTCACACATTAAAGTAGGGTAAGGCCCTGTTTAGCACAAGCTTATCAGCTCGATAAATTTATTTTCGTGATAAGTCTGTTACGTGAACGTCTAACTGGTAGCTGATCTGATAAATTTGTTCGGGAAGCTTATTAAAAAAATACGCTAGCTGATTTGTTTTTACATACCATATTAAGCAAATCATCTAAATGTTTACTAAACAGTTTTATAAAATCAACTAGCTTATCAGCTACCAGCTACCTTATAAAGAATAAAACATAAAGAGAAGTGTAGAATAGAGGAACTCACATATAAAAATCTGTATCAACGGCTCAGCTAGTTTTGCTAAACAAAGCCTAAGTGTGGGATATGAGATGATGTGGGGCGTTTCAAGTCACAAGGTTCATCAAAAGCTCATAGACCCGATCCATATTTTCTATTTGGGAAAATTATTCCTTAGGCCAGGCCTAGGACTAATTCCAAGCTGTGCAGGTAATTGTGATAGGCTGAAAGCCCATTACACTGGCCCAATACCCAATCTTCAAAATGCATGTATATTGGATAACCATAAATCAATGAAACCAAACTACTTAGGGCCAGTTTAGTTTGATGCGAAGTGGTGCTATTTAATGATTGACCGCATGTTAACTGGTGTTTGGTAAGGTGCGTTTCGGCCCAAATGCGTGTGGAAAAGCCCGTGCACATTTGCTCGAAACACACTCCGAGTAGCGTTTTCAAATACATAAGAACCCTGGTGTGTTTGAGAAGTGCGTTTCAAATGCATTTCTTACATTTAATAAATGGACTATTATACCCCGATTTTTAAAACCTAGGTACCCCATATATAAACCCAAATGTGCATAGAAATTTATTAATCAATTAATTAATTATATGAGTAAAAATTAATTCCGCATACACGTGTCAATCTAGATTAATTATTAAGCATGCAAATTCAATGTAGTCCTAATTAGTAATGAATGTTTGGTATATGTAGTAATAAAAAATGTATAATCCTAATGAGTAATGACTGGTTGGCATATAATAAAAAATAATTTGAGGAAAAAGTTTAGTTTATTAATGATAACTGAATTAAAAGTAAGCTATATAAAATAATGTTTGGGATAGTTAAAATATTATAGAGTTTATAGGGTTGTTATATAGGATGTGTAAGAAAGAAGTGATGTGTATAAGGATGAAGTGATAGGTTTGGTTTTATTGAGGTTATTTGATTGATTGTAATGTTGTTTGATTGACTCAAATTTGTTAAAATGATTGAAAAAGTAAAGACAGATAAATAGTAGGATAGAAAAGGAAGTATGATTGTTTTTATGGATAAAAATTGAGTTAAAATGTTTGTAATTTAACTTCATGGTAAACACCTCTAAATTTTTTAACTAAGTCAAGCAACTTCAGTTGCATAACAAACAGTCTCCTAGATTAAATTCGGACAAATATAATTTTCATCATGTGAATATAGGCGGTTGATAATCATGGATAATGGTGATGCTTTTCTACTTAAATGTTGTGTTAATTCTTTCTTTTATATTTCAATTTGTTTATTTAATTTGAATGCACTTCTATGTCATACTATAGTATAAACAACCAATCATACAATTAAATTGAGGTGCATTTTGATACTATTTAAAAGAAAAGTGGGTCCCATCAAACAAAATGCATCTAAACCAAACATCAAAACTGCTTTCGTAAGTACATTTCGAAGCTCTGAAATGCACCTAAAACGCATGTCGCAAAAGTCGTACCAAACATCAATTTTCATGGTCAAACTGCGTTTCAAACCTCTCAAATGCACACGGACCTGAGAAGTGCTATTTGACCAATCTCAAATTCACATTCAAACCAAACACCCTTATATACATTGCTTTCCCCATTTTTCTTTGAAATAAATACCAGAAGGATTAGAAAATATAAATGGGACAAAGTATTCACTATTCAACACATGGAAAAAAAAGGCAGCAAAGTTTATAGAAAGCAACTCAGAAAATCGCGCTCTAAGGTCCTCATTTCACCTGCTCCTATCATTAATCGAAGTACATGACATAGTAGCTTGGGAGGAAGGTGCCGAAACCTCAGTTATCTCCAAAGTGTCCGAGCCAGTGGTGTAGAGATCCGAAGATGTGATGTCATCCTTGTCAGCTTTAGCTTTTGGCAAACTGACGTCCATGAATTCAGAGAGCATGCCTGGTTCGGTGATAGAACTTATATTAACATCTTGTTCTCCGGTAAGCATAAGGACAACAGTTGACATGGAGGGCCGAAGTTTTGGAGCGTTCTGAGCGCAAAGTAGACCAATCATCAAGAATTTGCACGCCTGTTCCTCATCAAAATCGTCACCCAGTGAAGTGTCTATCAGCTCCCAAAGTTGCTTTTTCTTGTAAAATTGCCATGCCTGGAAAAAAATAAGAAACAAAAAATATCACAGGGTGCGTCTGATACCACAGAAAAGAACACAGTACTCTTTTTAAAATGTGTGAAATTTCCCAAATTAGAACTTCCAGTACAGAATCTGGCCATATCTTTTATAAAATAGGCTTCATTCACAATTTAGCTCAAGTCTGCAAAATTTACATCTACAGCTCAATTTGTCACATTTCAGCTTTTCATCATGTCAAAACATGCCTAAATTCAGGTCTTAGCCAGAGTTCATAAGGAATATCTACTTTGTTCATAATTTAGAGGTTGGGAGGACGTTGCAAAACATTGCATCTTAGCATATCTCGAAAAGAATGTGTCGTGGAAGCTAAAAATCATATCCTATAACAGAAAATATGATCAAACAAAAAACCTCAATATATAAAGAATTATGGCTTTACTCTGTAGATGTTGAGAAAAACAAGAACTTTTCTATGTTGATTAACCACAGAAAATTTACAACTTTTCAAATTTGGGCCATTTTGGTGTAACCTAACAAAGCTTTTCAGCCAGTATAGTATAATTAAGCAAGTTGTTTCTATTAGCTGCATACCCTGTCAAGAAGAAACCGCTCATTCCTGGGCAATTTTGAGTTGGTATTGCATCTCCCACTGACTATTTCAACAAGAAGAACGCCAAAACTGTAGATATCAGATTTCTGCGTGACCTGGCCTCTAAAGGCATACTCAGGTGCCAAGTAACCTCTGCAATCACCCAAGCATTCAGTAAAAACAATTATTGTAATAGATTTGAACCAGGTTATGCATCAGCATGTGAACATTCCATAGAAGCCTAGACGTTCTTCGGATTGAACAGTTCGCTTAACTTTTAGATACCCGATATGTTTCCAGATCAGACGTGAACAACATCTAAGATTCAATAAGATGATAATAAAGATATGAAGCACAGTTTTATTCGGAAGCAGGTCTTAAAACTCACATGGTTCCCGCCACACGTGTGCTGACATGAGTCTTGTTTACAGGAATGAGCCTAGCGAGGCCAAAATCTGATATTTTTGGTGTCAAATCTTTGCCAAGCAGAATGTTGCTAGCTTTGATATCTCGGTGGATAACACGAGGAGTCACTTCCTCATGAAGGTAGGCAAGTCCCCTTGCAACCCCAACGCAAATTTTAACACGAGTTTGCCAGCTGAACTCGATGTCGGTTTGACCTCTACCTAGAGAAGGATTACAGAGCTTCAAATCATGTCACTGAAAATAATCTTCTAAGAAATACCGACAATTATATGCCTTTAATACTCTGCTCCCTCATACTTCGCCTTCTTATACTTGCATTCCTAAATTTTGGAACTTTTTAATTTATCAACAGGGCTTTTTAGTTTGTTGACATTGGCTACATCACAGTATGCCCACTCAAGAGCTCCTTGAAGGTATATAAGATGACCTGAACAACAATTAATAAGGTGCAACACCAACGAATGCGGAGGAGGGCAAAATGTCATGTGCAAGTATAAAAAGGCCGATAAGTATGGAAGTAAAGAGTTACCTTCCCTAGAAAAAAATTAGAAACATTCAATCCTACAATAAAGATTGAGATGAAAGCAATTGAAAGAGATGTACCAAGAAGTGTTCGGTCTAGGCTGCCATTCTCAAGATAGTTGTATACAAGAATCCTGTGATTGCCTTCCACGCAACAACCGAAGAGATCCACCAAGTTTTCATGATGAACCTCTGAAATCACTTTAATCTCTGTCAAGAACTCTTTCACTCCTTGTTTTGACTCACTGGATAATAATTTAATTGCCGTCATCTGCCCCCTTAGTTTCCCCTGCTTGTCCAATTTGATCTTTTTTAGTGAGAACAGCTAAACCATACGAGTTATGTTCAATACGTACAGAGATGAGACAAAGATAATTACCACATACACAGAACCAAATCCTCCCTGTCCAATTTTATTCATTCGACTGAAGTCATTGGTAGCCATTCTCAGCTCCTGGAAGGTGTAAAATGTAATGTTGTCCACAAATGAGAGATCTGCATATGTAAGCGCTTCATCACTCTGCTCCTCTGCTTCACTGATCCCATTCTCTTTGGTTGCTGTATCAGATTGAACACAAAAGCAAGAAAGCCAGGCCATGACAAGGATCTTCCAATTTAAACCTTATTGTAGCACGGATAATCACTTCCAACAGACCCGAGTACACACCCTGCTACAGTCAAACAACGAATGCATATATAAATTTTAAGGAACATTATGTGCTATTCATCTCAGAAAAGCGAGTAATATTGTAAAACTAAGGATCAATAATTGATAAGGAACCTAAACAATGCATTACATGTCACAAGGATATTCTCTTGCAAGTACATAGAAACAAGACACATACTAATTACTAGTAGTACAATGTACTCAATTCATCAAATTAGGCTACAACTCTTCCCATCAATCAACATTTGCAACATATGCACAATTGGCATTTAAGATCATTCACATACACTGAGAGGTAAAGCATATTAAGTGCACTGTAAATTAAACACACATTTATATGGAAAGTTATTCATCTAGCAGAAATGAGATTCTTAAAATGTTCCCTTTTTTGGCGTATGAAATTTTTGCAGCCCATAAGTAGTTGCACAGTAAGTCAACAAATCACCACCCAAAACTTCCCCATTCAACTAAGCTCATACCACCATAACGTTGACAAAACTAAAATTTATCCAGCATTTAAAAGAACTAAAATTGCTTGCTGAATTACAGATGATAATGGAAAGAAGAAAAGAATAAAACTTTCTTGCTCAATTTCATGAGTGATAGAAACAATACAAACCACCAAAATTGGAAAAACCAAGAGTAACAAGTAACAAACCATTACCAAATAAACCAAACTTAAAAAATTACAGAGTCTACTGCAAGCCAGATGAGAAAATTAAAGCAACCCAGATGAGAAAATTACCTGAATGAAGAAGCAATAAGAAAATCTGGAGACACAATCCAGAAAAATGGAATCTTTAAGGTAAAATATATACTGTACTACTCGTGAAGAATTTTCTGACAGAGAGAAGAAAAGGAGTTGAAGAAGAAGAAAGTAAGAAGGATCGAAAGGATAGGTTCTTGGAAGTTTCAGTTGAAATGAGATCAAGTGTCTATTTCTGGCGTGTAAACATAGATGGGGATAAGTGTGAATTTACTATAATCAGCGATTAGGAGTAGCAGGCACAAGAGAAGAGTAGTAATTCAAAACAAGTACACCAAAAATGAACAATCAAGGTGAGAAAAGTAGAATGAATGATTCGTGTTTAATTTGGCGCAATTACTTAATTTATTATTAATTTATATTATATAATTGTAGATCAGATAGGAGACTTTTGATTTCGGAGAAGATATAAAAGTCTGGCGCGTGAAAGTCAATAATTGAATTGAATTATGAATAAATATCTAACGGTGCTCATGGGCCCGTCGTTTAACTCCTACACTCAACAATTCCAAAATATCGGGTATCTAGAACTGTACGGCAGTCCTCCCCCCCTTTTTTTACTAATATTTTAATAATATTTTATTGTAAAATTTAACAATTAAATTGTATACCTTTAATAGTAGTATATGTTACCCGCGTCCCTTGTGCAGATCAAAAAAAAAAATACCATCCATCACAAGATTATTACCCCATCAGTTATTATAAGATTAATATTCATAGTCTCATAAAATTCTATACAAACATAACTAAACAACTAAATTACCACACAACCAATAAATAATAAACATCAATAAAAGTATTATTTTTCTCACATTTTCTATTTTTTGTTATTACTTTAACTTTCTTCTAAAACGACACCTCTACCCTAATATATAAAGTTATCCGAAAGTATTAACTACCAAACAATCACGATTAACTCTATAATTTTTTTAGTAGCAACTCATTATAAAATTGTTACAAATAAGGTTAAAATGTAATTTCTTATGAATTGAAAAAGAAGTACACCATGTATAATGCTCTTAATCACTTTAGACTCTCTCAATTTTACCAAGTATAATACATTATATGATTATAAATCACATGTAAAAGTCGAACATGAATAAATCGTTGGAATATGGCGTGATTGATTAAAGGTAGTATAAAAGTTCAGAAAATGACATCCAATAGTAGAGAATGAAAGAGACATTCGATCCTACGAAGATAGACATAGCAAACATCTAATCCTTCAGGCTTCAACCTTCCGAATTCCGTTTACAATACAAGCGTGGACCAAAATTGTAGGGTGGACTTAGGACCATTGGGGTTTTTGACAGTGTTCGATTGATTGATCAATTTTTTTTTTTTTTTTTAGGACGTTAGGAATTCACAACCGCTATCATTCGGGTACGCATTGGATAAACCTCACGGACTCCCGTAATAACCTGCAAATCACGAAATTGTTAAAAGTACTTACTATAGGAATTTATATGACATCATAATAGTTGTAACTTGTAATGATAGTATAAAAATATGATTGATTTAATTTTTTATAAGAAATTATTTATTTTATTTGTTTGAGATTAACAGTGGATTAGTGAAATTTGGAATGATGAGAATATATTTAAGATCGTGTCTAATTTAAATTAGACGACAAAATATATGTATGCTCTTTATATTTTATGATTATTAGTAAAAAGAAAAACAAAAAAAATGAAAGGAAAAAAGAGAGGGAGAGAACATGGTCCATTGACAATGTACATCATTCTCACAACTCAGTACATGGGTGAGAATGAGGACCGTATCCATCTCACAATGGGTGTCAACGGCGAGAATGAGGACCATGAACACCCACGGCGAGTGCTCTTAGACTATGTTCAATGGGTCATGCATCGTCGTTGTCATGCTATAAAACGTCATATGACAGACTGATGACCGGATTATGAAAAAATGCACTCTAATGGATCGCGGTTAGTGTTCCATTTTAAAAAAAAAATACTATTATTTAATATTTTTTATGACATAATTAACATTTTATGACATTTGTAACAGTATTTAGAAGTTGAAATTAATAAAATTATTTTTTTTTGAAGAAGTTAAAATATTATTCCTCGATCAAAAGTCCGAAACACCAGGAGTAATAAAATTATATTTAAAATATATAATTTTAATTTAAGAGTGATAAAATAGTAAAATTTGGAATGGTAAAAATATAGTTAAGGCTCAAGGGTAGAGCAGCCAAAAACATGGAATTTGGTATATTTTTTTATAATTTTCCTATTATTAGATAACATAAAAAAGAAAGAAGTTAAAGAAAAAAGGGGAAATTACATTCAGACCCCCATTTAGATGTCGTAATTACACATTAGTATCACTTAGTCGAACAATTATGATTTCATCCAATTAGATGTAAAACAATTCTGCTTTCGTAAATCACTTGGCCAAAATCGAATTAAAACCCTGAAAATCGATTTCTACCTCTCAGATTATTGAATTTTGAAAGTTGCAAAACACTAACACCTTTTGACAAATTGTAATTCAGTCCATGGATATCTAATTTTATATTGTCACCCATAACTTTTCGAAAAACCTCAAATAAGCCCCTAAACTTGTATTGCAATTTGTAAAATTTCCCCAACTTTAAATCAAAATCAAATATCCTTTGCATCCAGGTCTGTCAAGGATTTCTTCCCAATTATGCAAGATAGATAGATAGACAGACAGATCCACTCTCGCTGGAATACATCACCAGACGCTGGTTCTCTACACCAATTCGCCATTTCCATTGCATCCAGGTCTGTCAAGGATTTCTTCCCCATTTATAATTCTCAGTCTCGTAAATTTCGATTTTAGCTTCTTCGCACGCTTACAGATCTGTTAGCTGTTTATGCTTCTCAAATCACTGCTAATAAAGGATGATTATTGGAAAATTCATTAATTGAATGCTAATTTAATAATTACATATTCTGAATGTACTGCTGATGTTTCTAGATTCTCTACTACTATGAAACACAGGCTTTGTTTTAGTTATTGATTGGATATTCTGTTGAGCTAGGAAATCGAAGAAGAAAGTGATGAAAGAAAGAGAAGAATGAATCCACCGGAGAAGAAGATATTAAGAAGGTGGAGGAAGAAGAAACAAGTTGGAGAAGATAAGAATGAATGGCTGGAAGTTTTTAAAAAATCTTTTCTTTATTTAGAATTTCATAAGGCTTGTTTGGTTGTTTCATTTGAAACAATTTAATTAAGTTGGTCAATGGATAAAATCGAAAATGGACCCAAATGTTATTGTCCCACTAAGTAATATCAATGTGAGAAACACCCTTCTAAATGGGTAGGTCTATGTAATTATCCCAAGAAAAAAAAGAAAAGGAATACAAGTGGAGCAGACACTTGGCTGCTGCCCCTTTAAAACCATCTCCAGTTAGGTTGTCCTATTGGTTCCTAGTTGACTTTTAATTATTGCAAGTACGCTACTCCTTACCTCTCAAGTTTCAGTTTTGTTGCCTTCGCTTCTAATACGGCCTAGGACCGCTCAAATAAATGAAAAGCAAGTGACGGTAGAGACCGAACCAGCAAGAAGTAGGATATGAAGACCCCTTTGATCCGGGGAGAGATGCGCCAGCCGCCAAGTGAGTAGCCCGGACTGAGCTCCTTATAGGTACATTCCTACACAGAATCATCAAAGCCTAAAACTATCTAGAAAAAGGCCGCACATGAGAGTAAAGTGAAGAACCCCATTGGTTCGAGGAAAGACGCTCCTAGTAGGCAGCAAGGACCAATCTCCCTATGGGTGCATCCTTACACAGAACTGTTGGAGGCTAAACTACAAAGGCGTGAAAATGTGATGTGTAGAAGCAGCGGACACCATCGATTCTAGGAGTGAGACTCCTAGTAAGCAGCTCAGACCGAGTCACTATGAGAGTCTCACAATATAGAACCGTTGAGAATTGTCACTACTAAAGGATGAGCATGTCCTAAAATTCACGACCGACGATATTTCATTACCGCTTGGAGCCCACTTGGAACGAAGAATCTGGAAGGATATGTACCGACCAAATGAGCTCCCGACGGGAACCAAATACCACCGATTTCTACTAGGTACCGACTCCCCGTCCGATGGAAAAAAATGGAGATGAGAGCGTCACTTCTGAAGCGGTATATATAGAAGTGTCCCACCAATGAATGAGCGCCATGTGTCAGCAGCTTTAACTTCCGGTGGGCCTGGGCCGAATAACTTGGGCCAGCAAATGCAAGCCCAGTTCGTTGGTGAACCCCTTAACACTTACATCTGGGCGGTTTGGAGAGAATGTATCCGAGGAACCAAGAAAATCGACGAGAAAAGAAATACTTCCGACTTAGAATTTCACAACTATCTTCTACTAAGAAACCTAAACTGAGGGGACGACTTTATATACAAATAAGTCTGACCTAGAAACCAACGTGCTAAAGGGACTTAGGGCAAGTTCACTTTACTTTCCTGAGAAGACCGCCCCTCATACCAAAGACAAAGGGACCGCCCCTCAATGTCAAAGGTAGGTAAACCGTGCCTCGGCATCAAAGGTAAACAGACCGCGACTCAGCGTCAAAGGCAAGAAGACCGACCTTTTGTGCTTGGATAACGAAGACCGACCTCCTTTACTAACACGGTAGGAACTCAACACTAATCGATTCAGATCGACCCTACGGAAACAGGTCTGAACGTCCTCGCTTATTGGAGGAAAACATCAATGAGGAGAAAAGGCCGAGGTTGTCGGGACCAACTATGGGAGGACCGACCTCCAGTAGTCCGACACAATCGCGTGGTCCAATGCGCAATCTTACTTCGACAACACGTGTCAAGAGCTTATAGGTCCGACAAGTCTCTGGTTACCCAGAGTCTTATCCCCTAGAGCTCTCCCTATGAATAGGAGCACGTTTACTCCTCATTAAAGTATCTCACCAACTTGCAATATTCCACTTTCTAAGTTTATCGGACCGAGCCTCAACTCGAAGTATCCAATAGACCATTGAATCTAAGCTCAATTTGACCAAGGCATTGTGCAGGGGGATCTTAATCGAAGATTCAAGTATAATTATTAACCTTATCCAAGCCCGAGAGTGTTTATTTCTAGGCTAAAGAACTTAACCGTTTTCATACCACATCAAATTTGATTTTATATCTTCAATTTTGCACATTGTATAAAGCATCATGTTGAAACGTGTTAGAAATTAGAATAGATATGTGATATTATAGACAAACTCCAATTGCCATGTCCTTTGAGAATTTTGTATCATTTCATATTGTGCTCGTTTTTGGACCTTTTTATTTTATTTTTTTTTATGTGTTCTACATAAAAAAAATTTGCCACTTCAAAATAAATTGTCAAAACATTATAAAGAATGAGTAGGGGTTATTAAGAGTAGAATGTTGAAGTTAAGTGTCTAAAACATTTCATATTTTGAAAATTACTCATTCACGAAAACTAGTCAATACTCCCTCCATCCCGTATAACTTCATACGGTTGATTTCTAGTTTTAAGTGTTCCGCAGAACTTCACAAATTATTAACATGGAAATTAATAAAATTACTCCTTGTGCACTACTTAAGATTTTACATCGATCGTTTATTTTAATTTTTTTATCAAACACTATTTTATGAAGTTCTTCAGGATATAGTACTTGAGAACTGAGGGAATAATTTAGAATTACAAAATTGGCAACATGAAAAACAGAGAGAGACCAGTGAGAGTCCATAGGAGGAAACTAGATCAAAGCATTGAATAGAAATAATAAAAAAGAGGGCATAACATTCCAAGCATTAAGAACGTCCTAGAATTGTAAACATGTGGAATGAAGGTGCTATTTTTTCAAAATAATAAAAAAATGAAGGTGCTAGAACCTTGCATGAATGCATGGATAATGGAAAATTGGATAATAATGGCGTACCATTATCAAGAAATTAGCCACAAGAACATTGCCATGTGTCAATATGACAAAATTCCCAAATACTCCATAATACTCTCAAAATTTTATGGGTTCGCTTCTATATAACATAACATGTTACCTGATGATGATCATCACTATTACCAAAGCCCAAGTTTCAGATCATCACTAGTTGGTTAACATAAACTCAAATCTCACTCATGGCAAACACAGTGATGATGACCACTTCACTCAAATTACCACCAGCCGCGGCCGCAGCAAGGGGGTTACCTTCACTTACCAGAACCAACACCAGGTTTAGGGTGGAGGCCAGTGGGGGCAAGAAAATCAAGACGGACAAGCCTTACGGAGTTAACGGGAGCCTGGACTTGAAAAACCAAGTCGATGCTTCCGGCAGGAAGTATAAGGTTTCAACATATTCATTCCTACCAAAATAATCATACTCCTAGAATGCATAATCAATCAAGAAACGCAAAACGCACCAAAATATTCGTACTCTGAATTTATAGGCTAATGATAATTTATGTATGTATTTTGATAGGGCAAGGGTGTGTATCAATTTGTGGACAAATACGGTGCTAACGTGGACGGATACAGGTACTCATCATAATCCGCATACACATTAACTAATCAGCAAATTGATTAAGCAACTATTACTATATTTTGATGACATTGTTTGATGATGAATTCAGTCCAATCTATAACGAGGAAGAATGGTCGCCGAGTGGCGACATATATGTCGGGGGTAAGACAGGGTTAGCCATATGGGCAGTCACCTTAGCTGGTCTTCTTGCTGGAGGAGCTCTTCTTGTCTACAACACCAGTGCTTTGGCTCAGTAGTTTAATAAATTACTACACTATTCACTAGTATTACTTGATGTAATTCCAGCAAGTATCACTGTGTAAAGCATGCTATAATCTATGGCATACTGTGTTGAAATTATAATCTATGTATAGGGTTCCTCGAACGATGTGATATCTTTCACCTGGTAATGTAATCTGTAATTAAGAGTGCATTATGATTATTTATTATGTGTACATGTTTCATGATGTTATTATCTACATCTTGCAAGAACGCAAGTAAACAATGGAAAATGGTGCAGTACCTGTTTAACAGAGAACAAATTAATAACAATAAAATAAATGCATCTAGCATTGAATTCACAGATGACACCAGTAATCGTGAAACTGTATTAGATATATAGAATCACCTGCCCACCACAAAGCAATACATAAACAGGCTTACTTCATGGCAATAGCATAGATCACCAAACAGATGCTATCGAATGGAGATAAACCACCGTACTAATCCTAGTGACACTATGTATAGTATCATGGGTAGCTGGGTGGTACTATCATCAGCTGGTACGTGTCAAAACCGAAAGGGATCGACTATGCAAATATTGATGTGCCACTATGATGGCAGGAATTTGTTGAGCGGTTTACTTTCTTATACTAATTCTCCACGTCTGTATATACTTATAAAAAAAAAAAAAACAAACCAAATGCATCAAAAGCTAGCAAGTAACACATCAGATCAAGCAAGATTTAAATAAGGAAAAAGAAAAACGATACCTGAACATGCAATTGCATGCTTGTACGCATGTTGTCCAAAAAAAGGAACAGGTCCCAGAAATGTGTTGAATAATACAAATATTGTTCATGGAAGAATTTTCCATTCCTTAGCTGCTTAGGCATTTTCCCTTGTGATACACATAGCTAACTAGCTAGCTCTTGGTGCGGCAGTGGCACCCACCAAATCTCCTCTTAAAAGCATGCATTTTAATACTCAAGACACCATTCTTTCCTTTTGTAAAGCAGTGAGCACATTAATCTCTCCTCTCCCCCAAGCCAAAAATAAACCCTCTCAAAGTTGAAGATACGATCCATCTTCCTTCACATTGAGCACATCTGAAGGGAATCCTCACAAATAGCTAATTTGCATCAGATTATTAAATATCTTGGAACACATCATCGTCATCAAGCTGTGGAAGTGAGGGCCTCATGAAAGAAGAGCTTGCTACGACACCTTCCTCCACCATTGCAGCTCGGACTTTCTGCACAGATGCATGTGTAATTTTTCTCATTTCTACTATATATATATATATATATATATATATATAAAATCAGTAGTTTTTACTATAAAATACATTGAATACATGAGAGTATGAGACTGAGTTCTTTATCAGATTCATAAAATGGATGTCAAGGTCATAGATGCCAGAGTAAGCTGCTATAGCACTGGAATAATGAATTGTCATAAAAAATGGCATAACTGCAAGCACCGATGACTCAAAATATTACAGAGAGTTTATTTTCACCCACCAAATCAATACATTTACTTGCTTTGGTTACTCTTGCAGTCTTACGTAGCAAGATAAGAAATATATATCAAGAAGCTTAATAGTGTTGAGTACCTTAAGAATGCGTGCTCAACATGATATTAAAGTACACGTTGGTACATAGGAGTGTTGAGTACCTTTTCTATTTCTTCAGACAAAGTTGGATTTTCTTTCAGGAACTGTAATGCCTTGTCTCTTCCTTGCCCCAGCCTACATCAGAGAGATCGTCATTGAAGAATCACAGAGGACGCTAAGCTCGAGAAAAAATGACTTGCAAGCTGTAGGCTTGTAGCTATCTAATAACTGTAGCAGTTAGTGTACATCACAAGCAAATGTGCGGTACTCTATTCTTTTCCATACGGTTTAAACTATCATATGATCCAATTGAATTGCAGTAGGATGTATGGTAATATTATGGCTCATCATCTAGTGCTCCCAACAAAAGACTGAATAATGCAAACCTGTGATCTCCATAGCTATACCAGGCTCCCTTCTTCAAGACAACATCCATCATTTCAGCGCAGTCCAATACACAACCCTAAAAATGAAGCGGAGATATAAAGAGAGCTTTTTGACAAAGAATTAGGTGTTGCATTGAAAACATTTATACGGGCATACAGACCAGCTTGCTCACTCCCTCTCCAAACATAATTTCAAGCTCAGCTTGCCTGTACGGCCTTGATACCTGTAACAAATTATTCATGTATGTTGAAAAGTCGGAAGAGGTTGACTTCCAACTTATAAATCGATGCAGGGATCACTTAGGCATCCGAACATTGGAAGCTTGAAGATGCAGCAGATAGTAAAGATAGAACTCGCAAACATACAGACACAATCCCATAGTACTTACCTTGCTCTTTTGAACTCTTACACGGACTTTAACTCCAACATCTTCATCTCCTTTCACCTGCAATAGCAAAGCCATTGACCGACCATTCATGACCAAACATTTAAATTGAGTCCTAGTATCAAAGACCTGATTTTAGGAGTTTTCAGGACACATTATCCGCTTACTTACAGACTTTATCTTCCCGGTGGGACGTATCTCAAGTCGAACAGATGCAAAGAACTTAAGAGCAATTCCACCACTTGTGACTTCAGGATTTCCATAGAACACTCCTATCTGTCACATCCAAAAGGAGTACTTTTGTAAGCCTATAGGTGAAATGATATTTGCAAACAAAAGACTTTATTATTTTTACGATAAGAACTTTCTAAGTTGCCTTAGGAAGTTATTACTGTGACAGAGGGGCTAAGTTGGACAAATACAGTCACTGGTGCTGATTAATATTTAAGTGTCACTAAATGGCACTTTCCATTTTCAGGCAACAGAGAAACACACAACAATTCTTCAAACCAGAAGTACCTTGTATCTAATTTGATTCAAGAATATAAGAGTACATCCAGCTTTAGAAGCATTGCCAGACATTTTGCGTAATGCTTGGCTCATAAGGCGTGCTTGTAAACCTATTTGCTGCATTCCAATTTCACCCTATACAGAAAACGCAAAGGAGGAGAAGGATCAATCTTTCGGCAGAAATCATCACTTGCAATACAGTGCAAATGCGCAATACGAATTTCAGAACTGACTTCAATTTCTGCTCTTGGGGTTAGTGCTGAGACTGAATCTATGCAAATGAGATCAACAGCAGTGGATCGACACATACGATCAGCAACTGCATATGCAAGAGAAGAAGTAAAAAATAATGGCCGAACTCATTAATTTTCCCCTAAGAAGAAGGGCTCTACTAGTAAATGTAATCCCGCAACTTTAAGAGGGAAAGGGGATTTACTCTCTAGAGCCATCTCTCCATTATCAGGCTGACAGACAATCAAATTTTCTATATCAACTCCCAAAGCTTTAGAATATGATGGATCAAAAGCATGCTCTGCATCAACGAGCATTGCATGTCCTCCGAGTTTCTGTTTGTTTGACATTAAAAAGTCTCATGGGGTTATTTAAGTAGACTATAAACTAGAATTGAAAGGAAATCTGTTGACTATAGTTGAAGGCATTAACTACTGCATATGTGACCTAATATAATTACAGAATAAAAGCAAGGACATACTAACCTGCACTTCTGCAATTGCGTGGAGGGCTAGAGTAGTCTTCCCACTGCTTTCTGGCCCATATATCTGACAAGAGATGAAAATCTAAATTCTCAGCTTTTACAGTAACTATGTTCTTGTGACTTTATACAGTGAATAATAATTCAACTCTGTCAGAAAATTTGTTTATCAAATTACATATATATAGTATATAACTATATCATCAGGTAAAAAACAAGTGCATATTACAAAATAGAACGACATAACTGAAGCTTGTTAAATACAAAAGCATACAAGAGTCCCGAATAGAAAAACTACTACTTCTAATTATAGGGCAGGGAAAAACATGGCACCTCCACAATTCTTCCTCGGGGAAGACCACCGCCTAAAGCCAAGTCCAAGGTCAAGCATCCACTTGGAAATGTCTCACTACACAAATTAATAGACAGAAAAACAAAACGTCACATCCAAACTATCGGAACAACACAGCATTGACAGCACTAAGCACTTGAGGCAAAAAATTTACTCAGCCATATTCCATGATCTTGCAACCAAAATTACAGTCATCTATTCTAAAGTACACTGATGATTAATGAAAGTGCAAATCGAGAAAATTGTGAGGTTACTACAAACATGACTTGCAAATCTTATTTCACCATTTACTTCAAGAAGCGATTAGAGGTAACAAAACACATTTGGCAACAGATGACTGCTAACATGTACTAATAAGTAATGAGAGAACACCTACACCAAAGCTCCACCTGCACTTCCCAGTCTAGTAACACTTCCTTTCCCAAAAGAGTTGTTTATATCGTTCATAGCAGCATCAAGCGCCTTTTGCTGTTAAAGAAAAGACACGAGCTATATGCATTAGAGCAGGTATTGCGACAAATATCACATGAGTGATTACAATAGACCCAGAGAAAATCAAACAGACAAGACACTCTATGAACTACACAACAATAAGGGCATATTATTAGCCTCACCATCTAACTTGCTCAAATATGTTCATAACCATTTGCAGTACAGTTCTTTTAGCTCATAAGGCATGGCTCAATCAAGTAGTTGGTACTTACATAACACTAGAACTTGATAAACAAAATTCATAAGAAATGTAGACTAAATTCTCATTTACCAAATACTAATTTCTCAATTATATAGCTACCAACAATTCGTATGGAGGCAAACGACTAAAAAAATTACAACTTTACAAAAAAACGTGGAAATAGAACTAAAGTGTGAAAGGTTTAGGCGCAGATACTAACCCGGTCGACCAAACGGGGGTCATAATCAGCAGAGAAAGCTCCATTAACCTTTCCGTCATGTTCTGAGCGAACCCTAATTTTCTTGGACTTTACCTGGGAAGAATGAGAAGCAATAAGAAAACCTCGAAGACGAGGAGCAATGGGTGAAGTTGGAGAGCAGCAACAACTGGATTTTGAGAGTAAATTCTGGGTTTTAGGCGGGAAAGCTAAGTCCATAGTGCTACAAGTACTGTCAATTTTGGGTGTACAAGAAAGAAATTGGAGATGTAATTATGATTTGCAGCACCAAAACAGAGTACTCTAAAATGGAGAAGAAGAAGAAGAAGAAGAATTGCAACAGTGTAGTGTTGTGAAGTTCTGAACCTCCTCCCAGATGTTTCTGAATTCTGATATTCCTTTTAGAGGCCCAATGGACTTTATTCTATGGGCTTTATTTCGACGAAGGAACGACATTATTTGTTAACCATTCGTTCGGTCTGAGTAAAGTTGAGTTCTTTTCATCGGAAAACTCATTAATTTCAATTCAGTTTAGATCAGTTCTGTTCAAACGAAGAAAACAGACCCTAAATTCATTCTCCTTAAACCACTCGACATTCAATCAGTTTCCAATCATTGACTCTGGCCTACAATGTCATATATATTGGAATTAAACCATCATTTCGGTAAAGAAAAAGGTTATCTAACCTATACTACATATTCCCAAATATTTCAATCCACGCCAATAATATGTACACAAATTTAAAGTTATATACTCCTAGTTTTCACAACATAATTAAGTACTACTCCTTACTCCATCTTTCACATATTAAATGTAACACATCCATTTTGACATGTCTAAATACAAATGTAGTGTTTCGATTCTACTTGTCAATCCTAATGTATAAAGTTTTTCGGGACCAGAAGTATTACTCTATTTTACCTAAAAAACACCTATTTATACTTATATTCTTAGTATCCAAAATAAATGTGAAATGTGGACTGAAACCATAGAAATTTGGAGTAACTAGCAGTAACAAGTGGAGTTTAGAAAGGATAAAAGGCGGTGTGAGTAGAGAAGTTGATTAGGAAGAATAAGTATAGTTTAGCAATATAATAGGTGAGTTTGGTAACGAGTTGCTTTCGAGAATCCTTCACACACGGAGATAGTGAAATCTGGCACAAGATTAATGATGATCAAGCTTGTTCCTACATTAGATAGCCGACTCAATATAATATTACTGGACTGGAAGAAAATAAAAATAGCCATTCAATTCTAATAATTTTTATGCATGGAATTTCTTTTATATATATGTATTATCATGGTGTCCTTGTGATTTTTTTTTGCAGTGTCCCTGTTAATTAATTTAGTTGAGCATCATGAAACCACTTAAGCACATCACATTTGCAGTGTCCCTGTTAATTTATCACGGTTTGGATCGGAATTATGAGGCCATTTTAATTGAGTCTGCTAATATTTTGTGTTTATCTTAAAATTTTAATGGACCTATACAATTTACTAATTAAATTGAGAGGGCAAAAAACATGCCTGAATTAAAAATTTTACTGTATAAAAACCTGCAAAAAAATTAACTCTATACCAAATAAATTTTCATAACTCAATTAAAATTTACTTATTATTCACCAGTAATACCCAATTAAAATTCACTGAATGTCCGATAGTAACTTTGGTAATCACATCACTTATTCATTTGATCTCAAATTTTGTCCCAATTCTTGATGGTTTATATTTTAATACTATAACATTCACAAGTAGGAGTAATACTTATTTAGAATAAACATTGATCAATTAATTATGTTCATTCACTTCGTATGGGGCAAATGGGAAATTAAAAACTAGATGGAGAACTGGATAAAAATAGAAGGAATGTATCTATCTACCTCTACTGCAATTTATATTATCTCATTTCCCGTGACTCCCCAAAAGGCATTTACAGTTTGACTTGTATCTCCCAAAAAAGCTCATCTCTTTGCATCTACTCATTCTTCCAAAGTTGAAGAAAGGGATCCAGTTAAAACATTACCATTGTTCTACCTTTATAATATCTCAAAAACTCACTGAACCAAATAATGCAGATGACATATAATTTAGGGGTTAGTTTCTTACCAAATGAAAATGGAATTGGGTGAGAAGCCGGAGTAATGGACTCCAAGATGGGTGATGCTACTTATTGATTGAACTAGAAACAAGGAATTGCCGACCAGCTTTTAGGTTTTTGTTATTTCTATATAACAACAGATCTTTAAGGTTTTTTTTGTTTGTGGTAAAAGATCAGTATTCATAAATAAAAGAACTCTCAGGGGTATATTAGTAATTTCAGTGAAGAAAATCCAGGGGCAGCCTTTTAGTGCGCTCGCCCGTGATTAGGCCATTAGCGCTAGCTCAAACTGCAACATAAAACAAGGTTGGTAAATTTAATAATGTTTTTTAAACAGCAAAAACTTTTGTTAATAAAACCTACAATGAGCATTCTGGAACAAAAACAATGTAGTTAATGTTGATTTGATGAATGAGGATAATAATTAATTATTTAATTTTGTGATTGTTAAAGAGTAAAGAATATATATGAATTAAAATTAAGATACGAAATCTGAGATGAGGTCATAATTAATTTGTCTGGTTAGCTGCCTGTTAGCTAGGTTAGACGAAAGTGATTGTCAATACTCATATATATCATATGGTAGTATTACAATTCATTAAATTCGGATTAATGAAGCAAGCACTGACGTACCACAGTTTATCGTTCGTGTAATGTTTGGTACTCCATTATATTATATACTATGTGATCATTATTTAATTAATGATGATATCATACTCTTTGACATTTTGAATCTCAATATTCTATTAACGTGATCAACTCCATGTTGTGTTGCATTATAGACTTTGGTAGTACTGTATAATTATTACTTAGATTAAATTGAATTTATAACTTTTTCACACATCATATATACGTATTCACTTTAATTCCCAAACAACTAGTACTAATCCGTGGCGATGTCACCGTATATAGTTGACTTTTAATAATAAATAGAAAGTAGATACATAAAACCGTGCTACATTTTTTTTAATCATGCGTATTATATTACATGACTATCAGTTACAGAAATTATAGCACAAGCTGCTGGTTGATCAGGTATATATGGTGTTATAAAATATGATGCCAACCAATATAATAAAAGGTGAGAAATTGGTTTTTGACATCAATAGTACTCACACCAAAATGACAACTTTAGTAGTGATATTACAACATCAAATGAATATACAATCTCAGATTCTGCTCATAATGAGTAAATGTAATTCCCTAGCTAGTGATATCAAACTGAAGTGACAGATGTATATACAATTCTAGCTATAGCCAGCCCATCAATGATTTGGAGTTAAAGATACAAAACTCCAATCTTGAAACTAACTAATGTGGCATTAGATTTTTTTTTTTTTTTTTATTTGTTCCTTATTGATATCCGCTACATGCGATTAATTCAGGCGAACACTGTCGGACCCTTTTTTGGTGGCATTAGATTTCCAAACATGCATCAAGGGTAATTGTCCCACATGAATGACATCTCAAATTCAGAAAGATAACTGTCTGAACTTCCTTGTATAAAATTTGAAGAACCCTCCTGTGGATTTTCCATTTTGGTGATATTTTTCAATACAGCCTTGATGACCTTCTTATCACAAGAAGTAGGGTCATTTATTGATTGTTGGGAGTTGTTTGGATGAGACAAATTGTCTGATGAAAGATTTGGAATGATTTTGGTAGTTGGTGTTATTTGTGGAGTGTCAATGTGTGTGAAAACTGAGAAATTGGGAAATGTTTGATTTGAGGAGAAAATGGAGAAGCAGGGCACTTGCTCCTCAAAATGGTCATATGCATTGGATTCATGATGAATTTGAGGAAATGAGTTTTGGTGTTCGAATAATGGTGGGAGAGATGGCGAAGAAGTCTCTTCGTAGCTTATGCCGGGTTCTTGCTTGTCTAGGTGCGATTCTGATCTATTCTTGTAGAACACTCGGCATAGAACCCAATCTTCCTGTATATAATCATCAAAAAGGTAACTTAGGCTATGTTCTCTTCAACTTCAACTCATTCGATTCAATTTAACTGCTTATATTTTATCTTACAATTCGATTCGATTCGATAAATTTCAGTTGAAAATAACAGAGCCTTATTAGTATAATTTCATGAAAAAACCAATATCGTAACTAATACAAGTCCTTCAAATACTTTTTAACAACTATATAAATATATTTGGACCATATAATACAAATTCTTCTCATTCCTTGATCAAGTAGTGGTAGTGAGAATTCTCCCTTCGCACGTGGAAGTTCTTTTGAAACAGTAAAATATATTACAACAATTAAAATTTGCAATTTCTAATGGAGAATTCTCCCCAAAAATGTATGCAGCTATTTTTCTATTTATTTTCCTAAGAGTAAAGATGCTTAAGAAGATTCTGCAAGAACCTACATATCTTTGTTTAAATTAATTTGGTCTCCTTGTAATACTCCCTCCGTCCCAATTTCATCTTTCCATTTGACTTTTTCTAATCAACGTTTACAAACTTAGTCTACGAATTACTCATAAATAATATTGGAAAAAAAATTAAAAATTTATATCATGAAATATTTACATTTTAATTTTTCATTATATATTTTTTAAAAATTCAACAAAGGTATTATATGTAGCTAAATTAAACTCAAAGTTGAATGGTGTTGATAAAAAAAAGTCAAATAGGAAGATGAAACTAGGACGAAATGAGGGAGTACTATTAACTAAAGAACCACGAAGACCATGACCTAGCACAAAAAAATTTGGATATTTTGAAACAGTCGTTTTCTGATTATAATAGCAGCCCTCATAAAACTATCACTTCATGATCACAAGTTGAAGGTATAACTGGAACTCATAACGAATTCAATTACTTGTAAACTACTTTTTTTTTTTTTTTTTAAGTAGTATATAACACACAACTTGGCGAGTGCTAAAGTTCTATCTCTCGACCAATTTCAACGATAAATTTCTCTCTTCCTTATATTTCTATATATCTCAATTCTCATCTATTTCTCTTCCTCTCCTGAAGATAACTTCATACCTATAAACCATCTCTATCAGTGGCGAAGCCAGGATTCCGACGTGGGTGGAGCTCAAATAAAAATTATTTTTTATGAATAAAGCCTGAAAATTTTATTTGTTTAGAAAGACAAAATATTAAGAAATTCATCAATTATATAGCTTAATTATATTAAATTTTTCGTATTTATACCATCTTTATGAAGTATTGGGTAGGACTATATTCATATTTTAACAAAAATACAGATGTAATTTTTTATTTTTTTTAAAGATGAGCCCCACCCAAGTATACACTCCTTCGCCCCTGATCTCTAACTAATTATCTTCAAATTAAATTATGTCTAATATACAAGACAGAGAGGACTATCGAATTCAAATTATCCACGTTGATACCACTTTTGAATTGTATGTGGTGAGGAGGTGTGGATGAAGAACTCAAATGAAAAAGAAGAAGAAGACTGTATATGTTGAGAAATTATAAGCTGTAAAAGTGAAGCTTTGAATTTGTTAGTAATTACGAATTGGGTTTCACAATTCGAGTTTAATTAGTGGATTTTGAGATCTAATCTTGTGTTATTCGAATAGAGGATGGTGTTTAGGATAGTTACGAACCTTGGCTTGGTGTTGGAAGGAAGGTTTTTGGGTTTGGAAAACTTGTGTAATTCGTAGGGACTTATTTGAAATATTGCAGAAACTTGAAGTACTGCCTTTTGAGAATTTGAGATGAACCAGAGGCTGGATTGTAAATAAATGGGTAAAACAGGTGTTCAAAAGGTTAAATTGATGTATCTAGTAAAATTACTAAAAACGTTGTTCTTGGTGGACTGGCAAAGGTCTTGGCTCTTGATCATAAGGTTAGGAGTTCAAACCCCAATTTATCCCTTTTTAATTTTCTTTAAAGCCTTTCTTGACCCGTATGATTACCGTTATACCCCTAAATATCGCAGAAATAAAATCATGTCCTTCTACCTTTTGAAAACTATGTTTCCTACCCCCTAAAATTACAATTTTGCCCTTATAAATAAATGAAATGTACAACATAACGCATTAACACGCTATGTGTGTTACGCGATTTCTAGTTATTAAATAATATGCATGTATGCCCTATTTATATATCACTATTTTATGGAATATTCTGGAACCTGGACTGAAAAATAATGAAGGCAGAGTTTGAATTCAATCCGTCAATTCTAGCAATCAAGTTTAGTCTAATATCGGAAAATCATCATAAGAGTACTTTTTTAGCGTTAAAGTTTTAAAACATACTGAGTTCATAATTGACATTACAAAAGTGATTTTTCCTATATCACATCAGCACATGTTCCCCTAGCGATTAAAATCAATAAAATGCGGTTAAAAAAGACTAAAAAGACCTATTTCAACGTGATTTTTTGAATTTTAATTGTTAACCAAACAGTCTAAAGTGTCAACAAAATTGATTTACAATTTATCAAGCATAAAGTTGATTTTAGGAGATAATTATATTTATTAATGGTATTACCTTAGTTGAGGAATCAATGTTTGGGCTAGGCTCGACAATACTGCCCTCAAGACGAAACTCGTGCATGACCCAAAAGGTCTTTTTTCCTTTTGGAGCCCGGCCCTGGTAGAATACCAGTGTCTTTCGCATTCCGACTAGGGTTCCATTTCTGAACACGGCCCGGTCCTTCCCTGTTGCCTTCCAGTAGCCCGAAATTGTGGCCCGGTTTTTTCTAAGTCCGGTTGCATATTTTCTATCCCTTTGGCTGTAGAAGTACCATTCATGACTTCCAACACATGCAGTCTCTGCAAATATAAGCCTTTTATCAGTTCACCGATTTATAAGACATGTTTACATAATCAATTACATGCACATTACTTTTACATTATTGTAGTAGTGTAAAGATAAAAAAAAGTTTACTAAACAAACAATACAAATTATTATAAAAATCATATTCATTTGTTAGAGTCCAAAAAGTCAATCTAATTTCACTGTCTATGTTTTACATTTGTCCATTTTAATATTTTTTGCGGATCTGGATTGATGGTGGATTTTTTAAGAATTGGATCCGAAAACGATTTTAGTATAAAAGTTAATTTTTTAGGGTTTTCTTTCAATTTCTTCCTTTACTTCTTCACGTTTCTCTCTCTATCTTCCAATCTCTTTCTATCTCTCTCTCTAAAACCACCACCCAACCACCACTAAATCCGCTGTAACTCCGTCGTCCGACCACCAATACTAAATCCGATTGCATATTTGAGTAGCTCATGCGCCGATCTACCTTTCTATCGCTTTCGTTTTTCTGTTTTGTCAACTTTAAAAATTGTTGATCGGACTTTGAATTTTTCTGGTTGTCTTCTCCCGCGAATCTCCGACTACTCAACACACATAAGTCATTACCTTGTCGTTTCCTCGGTTTTCAGGTCACTTATGTTTTTTCCCGATTTCATTTAGTTTTTTTGTATAAATGGTCTACATTTTAGTCGAAATTATCTAGTTTGTTCAACGTTAGTTTGAATGTATATATATGATGTTTCGAATGAGTATCTATGCGTTTTATATGCTTTAATTTAGTAATTTTCTATATTTTGGTAAAATTGTCTAGTTTTTTGTATAAATGTCATATGTTTTAGTAGAAATTGTCTATGTTGTTCTTTGTTGTTAGTTTATTGTGAAAAAATAGATGTGTTGTATATTGTCTAGTTTTTTGTATAAATGGTTTATGTTTTAATAGAAATTGTCTATGTTTTTCGTTGTTGCTGGTTTAGTTTTTTGTCTATGTTTTAATATAAATTGTCTAGTTTTTTTGTAAATGGTCTATGTTTTAGTAGAAATTAATTGTGTATGTTTTAGAAGAAATTGTCTATGTTGTTCGTTGTTACTGGTTTAGTTTTTGTATAAATTGTCTATGTTTTTACTATAAATTGTTTAGTTTTTTGTATAAATGGTCTATGTTTTAGTAGAAATTGGCTGCGTTGTTCGTTGTTGTTGGTTTAGTTTTTTGTATAAATTGTCTGTGTTTTACTATAAATTATCTAGTTTTTTGTATAAATGGTCTATGTTTTAGTAGAAATTGTCTATGTTGTTCGTTGTTGCTGGTTTAGTTTTTTGTATAAATTGTCTATATTTTACTATAAATTGTCTATTTTTTTTTTTTGTATAAATGGTCTATGTTTATGTATAAATTGTATATGTTTTTGATGTTTTTGTTGTATGTATTAGGTCTTCGTAAAAAGGGTGGTCGGACAAAGAAATTGATTGGTCACAAAAATTGAGACGTTGTGGAAGAAGGAGTCGACGAACAATTGAAGAGTGTGAATAAAGCTATAGATTGTAAATTTTTTATTTTTTAAAATTATTTTGTGTATTGAAATTTATTGGTTGACGAATGAAATTGAAGTTCATGTTTATTTTTCTAAAAATATTGTGTTTTGATTGGATAAATAGGTTGTTACTAATGTCTGCATGCTAAACATAGACAATTTCACGATAAATATAGACAATTTGATGATAAACTTAGACAATTTAATGTAAAAATCAACATATGTGGATTTGGATGAACATTAATGAGCTGAGTAAGTTTAAAAAAAAAAAAAATTGCGGGTGGACCCACAAAAAATCAGATTATCTAGTTTTTACGGTAAATTGTCTATGTTTGTCTGTTATAGAGGACTTTCGGGACTCTACAATATGTAAGGGTATCTCAATACGGACTCAACAAACAACAATAGTACACTAATCCAGATACTCAACAAATAAGTGATTCTTTTAATTTTAATGTTAATTTGTTTGTATGGTTGGTACTTGGCATTAAGTACTAGTGTGATTTCTAGACAAAGACTTGCAATATATTTTTTCTGTATCATACTGGAACGTTGTCTCCGTCATTTGGTTAAGTGAAATTGTCAAAATCTTCAAAAGGTAGTTGAATCAATGGTAGACTTTCAGGAATCATTGAGCGTTTTTAGTCAATAACAACGTAAGTCAGTAACACATCTGGCTAATGGGAGTATTGGCCCCAAACTTTTATGTGTAATTTTGCAATCACACACACTCTTGTCAATACATTTTATTCTACTAACGCTAATTGGTCGAGACCCGACCCTTTGGGCTACGCACACACACTTTTAATACATGTTATTTTACGTAACGACTCAACCGCTAATCGATCGAGACCCGACCGTTTAGGCCGACGATGGTAAGCATTACTTGGGCCATACACGTTACACTAGTATGATCATTGTCCGCTTTTGGGAGAAACCATGACAAAGTTGATTTTGAATCACCCAAAAGGTCTCACATGTAAGAGTGGTGGTCTGCTCATATACCCTTCATTCCTTTCGTTATTAACCGATGTGGAATGTTGAGTATTACATTCTCACTCAAGCATGCATCGGCAAATCACCCTTAACTCTAGAATAAGCATGATTAACCTCAAAGTAATTATAATTGAGAATCAATCCATAAGAAATACTCAGGGGTAACGCTGAGGCAACATGTATAACTGATGCGTATTCAGCACGGATTACTTCTCAGAATATCTTTCTATGTGTATAAGATTTATATTTTTGACAATAAACAATACTGCTTTTATAAAGAAGTTTTAAAAGGAATACAACATCACCTCCGATATAAATGTTTAAGGTGATTTTTCTTAATATATTTAGAAAACACAAAATTGTATACACTTCATATTCTATAACGAATCATTAGTTTTTTCATATATAATATTAGTAAAACCAATCCAAAGAGTTAAGATAGGGACACGGTAAGTTTAGATAAATAGTAATAATTTGCCTAATACTTGGGAAAAAAATCAGTCATTTCTTTTTTTTTTCTTACATACATTAGTAGTATTTCTTAATTTCGAATTTTTAAATAATTACGAATTTACTATTTAATCGGTTAAATGTGAGCAGGGAACAAGGAAAAATTCCGACTTTCACCATGTAAGCACTTTACGTGAGTATAAGCTGGATAAGTATACACTACAAGAAATTAAAACTGTAAAACAGATCGACTCAAAGCTTACAGATCGACTCGCCAAAGCACATAAAACCTAGCTAAGCACGTACTATAGCTGCTAAATCAACTCAGCATAAGAGTAGTTTAAGTTATAATCAAAGCTAGTTCTTCTAAAAGAAAAAAAAGGCTTCACTACTAATGGAGTAAATATATATAAAAGATTCAAGAAGAGGTTGATTTATGGGGTAGCTAGAAGCTACTTACCAGGAATGTCCCAGGGCTCGCACTTATTAAGGTCAACTTGGATCAAGAACGGATCCTGGGTGGAGTTACCATTAACCCAGTTGATCAAGTAATCACATACTAGTTCATCATCTCTAGGATGGAACCGGAATCCTGCCGGCAGTTTCGCCTCCACCGAACTTAAACTGCTCATTCTAGCGGCTGTCTGAGGTTGTCCGGAGGTGCACGAGGAAGACACAGGTGTGATGATGGTATGAGAAGAATATTGGTTGTGTTTTGTAGCAAAAGCCCAATTGGCAGCTACTTAAATGCTTTAATATAACGATCAAGAATGGGAGTTGTTTCCGAAAATAAACTCCTACTTAATTTATTAGTCAACAACGAGATTTGAAAGATTTAAATAGAAAATAATACTCCCAACCTCCTAGCTCTTTACTTTCTCTAATATTAAGAATAATTAATAAAATATTAGTTTGTGTGGGGTATTAATAAAGTTGTAAGTGAATGTTAAAGTAAGAGAGATATTGAATAAAATGATGATAAAGTAGGAAATATATATAATAAAAATTTAGTTAGTGGCATAAAAACTTTCCATTTATGTGTTACTGAGTTTCTAACGAAAAGGCATAAAAGGAAAGTTAGGAAGTTATTAATGGAACGAAGTGAGTACTAAAGAAAGAATAAAAATTGATAATGATTTCTTAAAATGAACAATTAAGTATTATATGAAGGGCGAATGAAAACGAAAAGTTTCATGTGAATAATTTAAATGTCAAAATTTTGTCGCCAACCGAGTAAATAGTACTTCCTCCGTCCCTGGAATAATTTTTCACTTTGACTTTTTGGAGTCAAACTTTTTCAACTTTAACTAAGAATTAATTTTAAACCGCTACTTTAAAAATTGTTTCAATTTTTTTATATAATAAACTTTATGGACTAAATTTTCATTATATAATTTAATTGAACATTTTGCATTTGTGGTTTAAGATTAATTCGTAGTTAAAGTTGAAAAAATTTAACTGAAAAAAGTTAAATTGGAAAGCTATTTTCGGGACGGAGGAAGTAAATACTATTAGTGACTACGTCTACGTACGGATAGCATTATTAATTAAGTGTCAAAGTCAACAAAAGAATTTTGGGTTTGTGCACCATACTTGTTTATAATTTGTCCTGTATTCACTACTTATCCATGCCCATCAAATACAGTTGAAATTTGAAAAGGGAAATTTACATATGCTCCCCTAATAAACACCCCTCACTCATTTAGGTCCTTAACATTTTAACAATTATAGATTGATCCATTTTATATTTTCAAAACTTACCATCCAAACCTGACCTTATTTTAAACCTTTGAATTTTCTAGTTTCCTTCTTATTACCTTTCTTTTTATTTACCATCATCCACCACATCACCTCCTCCAACTTAAGGTAAATAGAAAAAAAATATGGACAGTGATAGTAATTTCTTGGGAATTTTTTTTAATAAAATGTAATTTTATTAAAATAAAAATGTAAATTGCTGAAAAAAAATTAAAAAGTATATGACAAGGTAAGACACCTCCAGTTTATGTACCACTAAATGGTTCAGTATTTTATGTATATTTATCAATGACTTTCAATATAAACCATAAACTCTAGTTATTTTTTTCCTCGGATTTGGCAATTGATTTCATGCGTCAGGTTAGTTTACACATTGGACGCGTGTTGGCTTTCCTATTAATTTAAAAAATAATAATAAAATTTATTTAAAAATTCAAAAAATGCCTGGAAGGACATGCGCCACATTCTGACTTATTCTAGAATAAAAAATAAATATATTTTTATTTTTTTAATTTAGAGAGGACACGTGTCTTACTCTTATTTAAACTTAAAAAAAAATAAAAAAAAATCTAAAACAAATAAATAAAAGTAAAAGAATAAAATCAAATGAAAATGAAATGTTTAAATTAAGGATGTGTTTGGGTCCAATATGAGTTTTGGACTGGTTTGTAATTTATGTACAATTATATGAAATAATATGTTATTTTTTAAATGTCAGGGATCGCGATGTTATTAGAAAATTTATTAGGGGGTAAATGTAATTCACCCATTTGAAAATATTGCCCAATAAACAAGTGGAATAATATGCTATAAAAAGTTGACAAAAATGACAAAAAGAACCAAAGAGAATTGGGGTCTTCTGTCATCAGTCGAGGTATCGCTCTGACTAACTTCAGTCACTTATTTTAAGCCACTAGATGATAAATTTAACGGTGGAGATTGATGAATTTGCTACATGTTGCACTAAGGCTCTGTTCTGTTCAACTGCAATTTTCTGAATCGAATCGAATGGAACTGAATCAAATTGAAATCAAACGAATCGAATCAAGAAATTATTTTGTAATAATAATAACAATTATATGATGGTATATATAATCACAATTAAAAAAAAAAACATATTATTTTTGTCATCTTTCTCACACTTTTCCTACCCTTTTTCTGTCACTTTACCTTTTTATTTATTATTGTATAACAAACTTTAAATCCAACCGCGTGGAAAAAAATATGAGAATGATAACTCGATTAAAACCGAATTTTAATCGTCGTACAAACTGTCTTAATCTAGTTTTTTTTTTTTTTTTGAATCGGAAATTTATTACAACTTGAAAATGTTTACAAGAGCATGGACAATAATGTTCGGCAAATAAAATAATTAAAAGCTTACCCAAAATCACTAGTCTATAAACCATGCACAAGCCCGTGCCAACAACTTTACATCAACACTCTTTCTTGTCTAGAACCTCCAGCCTTGTTCCATTTTCCAAACTGCTTCTTCAACTTTCATGTCACAATACTCATATTTCAACTTTTATGAAAAGAAATTAAGTATATTTGATTAACGTAACTTTGTTTTATACTTTTTTTTTTAATTTGCAAGTAATTTACGATTTAAGTTCGGGAAAAAAATCTCCTTAGAAAGTTAATAATGAACCGGAAGTATATTTGATTAAAAATCGATGTTTAGTGGTTTAGTTTTACCTCCAAATTAAAATATCATAATTTTACCTCCAAAACCCCACACCCTAAGGAAACCAAAAGTCAGAATTTTACCTCAAAAAGTCGGAATTTTATTTCATTGATCTAATTGTAACCCTAAGGGTAATTCAAATTGTAACTATACTCTTTATTTCACTGATCTACTAAAAATCGTATTAAAAAGAAAGAAAGAAAAAAAGTTAAAAATAACTCAATTGGATAAAAAAAATTATTTTCCTCGTACAAAAGATCGGGTGTGTAAATAAATGATAAAATAATACCAACAACAACAACAACAACAATATGAATTTAATGAACTGAACTGAACTGAACTGAATGAAACTGAACTGAATGAGTTTTCAGTTGAAGAGAACAGAGCCTAAGTATTGTTCTGAAGTGTTATTCATGTCGTATTAGGTATTGCACTTAAATGTTATTCTAACCGCCTATATCTCCTTTAACTATATTAATTTTTTTAAAGCATGATATTAAAAACACATTACTAAAATTTAAAATCTCCCATATCATCAATTTACTATACCTAAATCAAATCAACTACATAAATCTCTCATAAATCATCTCCTCGAACTCCAAAACAATGACCCGTCGACAAACAACACCATCATCAGATCATCATCTCCAAAAAACCCATTAATTAGAATGGAAATTTTTCTTGTGGGGCTGCTCAATAATCGACAAGTAGAACCATAAACACAAACTCTGAGGAAATCACAAGTACAAAACGTAGATGAGAATTCATGCGTGTTTGCAGATCGGAATTAATAAAGCGGGGCTATGACTAAAAACGCTTCCATTCATAGATTTTGGAAGGTAATCTTAAGGGCTGGGCATGATGTATGATTTAATCGATTGAGCTTTTCTTTTACATAAATTATATGAACGAGAGATTCAATTGAACAATGTTGGTTGTGAATTCATTTTTATATGAAAAGGAAGAAGAAACGAGAGAATTTGGGCAGGCTCCAAGTTTGTTCGTAGATATGCATAATTTGGATTTCAACAAAATTGAATTAGGGTTCATCAAATTTGACAGATTTGAATGTTTTTACATATTAGGAATGGGTGTTGTGGATATTTATAATTTGATATATATAGTTATAATTTATAATTGTATGTAAAAATGTGTTTAATTATTTTTTACTAGAAATTTAGTGGATAAAACATTTTTAGATACAATAACAAGTAGCGGTTGAGAGCGATGGAGATCGTTGCTTGAGAGCGATAGAGAGCAATAGTTGAAGGCGATGGAGAGCAATGAACACATATCACTTGTCAACACGTCAACTGACAATAGTCAGTGCAACAACTTGACTGACGGTAAAAAATCTGAAGAGAATTACTAAGTCTTATAAAAGTCCCAAGAGTCCAAAAGTCCCTTTAATTTTCAAGGAAAGTTGTCTATATTTAATATTTACGCGTTTTATTCTTGCAGATCCGGTGTACTGGATTGGGTGTTTAAAATACGAATCCGGGTCGCGGGCTGGATCTGATATAAAGGTTATTTTCACTCTAAATTCCTCATTTATTTGTTCTTCACGTTATTTTACAACGCCAAAAGCTTCTTTTCTTCTTCTAGATTTTAGTAGTTTCACTGTAAAGTTACCAGTTCAGTGGATATGTGCAATTGTAATCTCTAAACTTGCTAGATTTGGTATGAGGCATGATTTTCATTTGTTCTAAGTTGAAGAAGAGGATTGAGTTGCTTATGTGAAGGAAAATGTTTTGGGATTGATTACCTCTTGGTGAGGATGGTTGCTTGTGTTTAGTAGATGTATTTACATATTGAGCTGTGTGGTGGGAAAAGAAGTGAAAGAGAGTGGTTGTGTTTGATTTATGAAATGGAAATGGAAGCAAACGTTTAGTTTACGGAACTCGGTGTATATAACTAATGAAAGTCGGTATTGTTTTTCTTTATAAATAAGTGGCCTATATTTTAATAGTATAAATGGTATATGTTTTAGTAAAAATTATCTATATTGTTCGTTATTGCTAGATGCTTTATACATATTGTTTAGTTTTTTTTAATAAATGGCCTATATTTTAGTAAAAATTGTCTATGTTGTATGTGTTTCTGGTTTAGTTTGAATTGTTTAGGTTAATTATGTATAAATGGCCTATGTTTATGTATAAATTGTCTGAGTTGTTCCTTCAATTTGAATGGTTTATTTTTTTTTTTTTTTGTGTATAAATGGCCTATGTTTATGTATAAATTGTCTATATTGTTCCTCTATGTGAATGGTTTAGTTTTTTTATAAATGACATACTATGTTTTAGCATAAATTGTCTATGTTGTTATGCGTTACTGGTTTAGTTTTATGGATAGGTGTATTGTTTCGAATAAATATCAATGCGTTCTGTATCGTTTAGTTTTTTTGTATGAGTGATCTATGTTTTATTATAAATTGTCTATATTGTTCCGTGTTGGTGTCTTGGTTTGAATTGATAGATGTTATGTTTTGAATGTGTATAATGAGTTCTGTTAATTTGTTTAGTTTTTTGTATAAATATCCTATGTTTTAGTAGAAATTGTCTATGTTGTTTTTGTGGGTTTAGTGTGAAAAGATAGATGCATTATATATTGTTTAGTTTTTTTTTTGTATAAATGACTTATGTTTTAATAAAAATTGTCTATATTGTTCTATATTGTTGGTTTCGTCTGAATGGTTTTTGTTTTTTGTACAAATGTCCTATATTTATGTATAAATTGTCTATGTCGTTAAATGTTGCTGGTTTAGTTTGAATGTCTTAGTTTTTTTGTATAAATGACATATGTTCTAGCATAATTTGTCTATATTGTTATGTGTTATTTGTTTAGTATGAATAGATAGATATAATGTTTCGAATGAGTATCCATGCGTTATGTATTGTTTAGTTTTTTGAATAAATGGCCTATGTTTTAGTAGAAATTGTCTATGTTGTTCTGTGTGTTGGTTTAGTTTTTTGTATAAATGACTTAATTTTATGTAGAAATTGTCTATGTTGATTTATGTTGCCGCCTTGTAATAAAATTGATGTTCTATATATATATATATATATATATATATATATATATATATATATATATATATATATATATATATATATATATATATATATATATATATATATATAGATTATATTTGATTCATAATTGTTGATGTTTTGTTGTATGTATTAGGTTTTCGTAAAAATGGTGGTCGAACAAAGAAATTGATTGTTCACAAAAATGAAGACGTTGTGGAATAAGGGGTCGACGAACAAATCAAAAGTGTGGAGAAAGCTATTTGAGGATGTATTAAATGTTTTTGAAAAGATGTATGTACTTTGTAGGTTGTAAATTTTGAATTTTTTTTTATTTTTTTGTGTAGTAAATTTATTGCTTGATGAATGAAATTGAAGTTTATGTCTATTTTTCTAAATATTGTGTTTTTGTTGGATAAATAGGTTGTCATTAATGATTCTATGCTAAACATAGACCATTATACGATAAATATATGCAATTTGATGTAAAACTTGGATGGATACTGTTGGGTTGATGTAAGGTTTTGTTTAAAAAAAATCACAGGCCGGGACGACCCGCAAAAATTATCATATTGTCAAGTTTTCAGGGTAAATTGTCTATGTTTGTCTTTTGTGTAGGAAAGTCCAAACTCTCCAATATATAGGGATTCTCGAAAGACGGACTCAAAGAGAATAAACAACGTACGAAATCCGAAGAATCCAACAAATATGATGAAAATTACAAGATGAGAAACTCAAGTTGGAAAATATTTCATAAATTCTTAAAATTTGAAACTATATTATGGGAATACAATGATATTCGGTTTAAGTGGTACAATTACAACAAATTGTTCACAGTAATCAGACATACGAGACAGTCATTTTACTAACCAATATAATAAAAGGTTGCAACCATATCCATAGGTGCCCCGTTGAATATACTTATATATCAGATCTACAATAGATCTTCTCAACACCATCGCCTCACTTGCAATCAAAGAACCACCAAGGCTCCCCTTGACCCCCATATATTTCGACTCAACTTCTCAAATCTCAATACGTGCGCAAGAACCCCTTCCTTGAATCATATGCAACCAGGGACGGAGCCAGAATTTGAAAGTGGAGGTGGCGAAGTATTATAACACGGACACACGGACACAATATGTAATTTAATTAGGCCGGGTTATGATGGGTCGAACCGGGTCGGAACAATATTTTTTACACCAAATTCATTATACATATTTAAATATGAATATCCAAGTAAAATGAAATGAAATAAATAACCACATCATGATAAAGGCAAACCAAAAATAAATAAACGACCCACTTCTTTGAAAATCGTACTCTACGCCTCTTCATATTCTCAAAATCGTCAGTGACTGAATCAATGTCAAAACCCTCGACAATTCATTTTTTAATATGCATTATCAAATTATTAGACAAGAAGTCATCCTCCATCGAACCCCGCATCCTTATTTATGCAATTTTGATGACTGAAAATGCACGCTTAGAACATGCTCCAGAAGTACAAAAAACTGCCCGTATAACCCTCTTAAATTAGTTAAGTAGTAAAATATCTCTTTAATCACAAAGCCATGGAAGAGACGTATATTAGTGAGAGACGGATCGATGTTCTTAAGTATATATATAATGTTTTATGAGTACGTATACATTTTATAGTATCATTTTTTTTACATATATGTATATTACCGATGTTTTTAGTAAAACCTCTAATGTTTTTTTTGATATAATTGTAATGTTTGTCCGTCTCTTTTAGCCTCTCCATAAAACCTTCTCTCAGGAGACTTACGTTAAATTTATCAAATATTATAATTTTCTCACTTATTTAATTATAAAGCCGACTATCTAAATGTACTAACTAAAAAAATTAGGGGATGGCGGAACATATAATTTTCTAAAATATGGCTATAGTAATAAAGAAAATGAAAATTTTCACCCGTCTCCGCCCCTGTATGCAACCTCAAAATTCTTAGCCCAACTGCTCTAAATCTGCAATAAACCTCAAAATTCTTAGCCCAACTGCACTAAATCTGCAATACTAATATCTATCTCACCATGAAGAACATCTAAACTCTGAGCAGTCATCGTTCTCTGTAGTCTCTTTGTCTTTATCAATTATCATCCACATATCCACCAACTAGCTAAGCTTATGGACAACTACTGTACACTTTTGTGAATACACACCATTAGCTAGCACTTTCAAATGGTTCCGTTGTTTAGTTACCTTGAATAATCTCAAATAACTGAAGTGTTATTTGTACCCGCATATCCATATTTATCATCATTGATATGAGATGTACTGTATTAGTAGTACTACAAATGTTGCATATTTTATTCATACTCATATTGTTACAAATACCTCATTTTAAATTTTGGCGAATCTCAAACCCATGTGCAATTACAATTTGGATCCAAATGATTACAAATCAACATTATTTCCATACTATAGTTGTGTTGAAAACTGCGATTTAAAAAAATAAAATAAAAATAGTTGTGGTGAAAATTGAAGGATACATTTTTTGGGGAAAAATTCATTTTTGGTACCTTAAGTTATGACAGTTATTGTTTTGGTACTTTAAGTTGTGACCGTCCAATTTTGGTACATTAAGTTGTGTATTCGTCCAATTTTGGTACTCCGTTAGTCAAACTTAACGGAACCGTTAATTTTGACCGAATTAGTAAAAATTAGCGTGAATTAGTCGATTTTCCGTCAAGTCGGCACGTGAATTAAACACGCGCTTAAAAAATTATTAATAAATTTTAATTAAAAAATTAATTAATGATCAATGGAAAATCGACTAATATTAATTTTAAAAAATATTAATAATTTTTTTAAAAAATAATTCATGATTAATGGAAAATTGACTAATAGAAATAAAAAATTAATTCACGAGCAATGAAAAATCGACTAATATAAATAAAAAATATTAATATTAATAAATTTTAATTAAAAAATTAAATCATGATCAATAGAAAATTGACTAATATTGATAAAAAATTAATAATATTAATATATTTAAAAAAAATTAATCATCAATGAAAATCGACTAATATTAAAAAATTATTAATATTAATAAATTTTAATTAAAAAATTAATTCATCCTAATGGAAAAGCGACTAATATTAATAAAAAAGTTTCATGATCAATGGAAAATTGAATAATATTAATAAAAAAATATTACTATTAATAGAATATTAATATTTTTTAATTAAAATTTATTAATATTTTATTAGAGCGCGTATAGTTCACGCGCCGATTTGACGAAAAATCGACTAATTCACGCTAATTCTTACTAATTCGGTCAAAGTTAACGGTTCCATCAAGTTTGACTAACGGAGTATCAAAATTGGACGACTACGCAACTTAAGGTATCAAAATTGAATGACAACTTAAGTCTCAAAATTGGACGATTCTGATCTTAAGGTATCAAAAATTGAGCGATCATGGCTTAAACTATAACTGTCACAATTTAAGTTACCAAAAATGAATTTTTTTTCATGGGTTTGGGCGGCAGTGGGTACAAAAATATATATCCCCATTACACGTAGCTGAATTAAGTGCGCGACAACATAACCAATTAACCATATACTTAGATTTGACAGAAGATTTGAGGCGCCAAAATCCAGTCGCTATAGAAAGAGCCCACCTACTGTACTTCATCGTGTTGATAAGACCATATTGAAAGCTCACCTTTTAGATTGATTATTCCCTCCCCAGTTCCTTGGGACCTACTACTACTGTAGATGCCTTTCCCCGGTTCAGAATCACCTGACCGCTTCTCTCTCGTTGAGAATTTTGTACACGGAGTTCATCTTTATCCGGTTAAACCTACCGCCTCAAATTTTTAGTCCCAATTTATTCGGTACCACATTATATTATATATTCCCAGTGTAAAGTTGAATTGAAAGACAAAGTTGACAGTAGGTGATTAAAACTATACCAATTCAGTTCCAAGTTCGGATCTGAAACAAGATGGAAAATATACAGTACACAGTAGACAGACTCCCACCCCATCTTATACCCAACGCACATACAATAAATTTATGCTAACGAACCAAGTGCTTTTCCAGATTCTGGGTATGATCTTGTCCCGGGTGCAGACTCACAAACTTTTTCTAGCGAGTCCAGCATGTAAGGTAAATGAAAGATTGCGACCCTGCCCGTTCCCTCAAATATTAAAAGTTCACCATTAAACATCAAAACAGTTTTTAACTCGTTTAGAAAGGGGCTTGAGTTTCTGAATGAATTTGAGGGTTCTAGTTTTGCAAAGGAAACGCCATCAAGAAATATAGCGCCAAACATATACAGTAGTGAAACAAAAACAAGACGGCTAAACTCTGCCTTACAACTTGTCTCGGAGATGCTGTGCACCCTACTATCCTGTAGATCAGATCACCAGATTACATCTGCATATTCTGTTTGTCGTTCTTATCTAGTTCTACTGAACCAAAGCAATTTGTTCTAAACAAGAGCCATTATTACAAATACTAGTCACATAGACTTTGTGGAAAACAACTGAACCCATATATTCGAGAGTCCACTCCGCCTTCATCTGTTCATCATAGTCACGACTCAAGATACAGGCTATAAGATTTCTATGTGTGGGTGAGTAATTGACAGGGAAAGAATAATGTTGTTAACCCACTACGACGGAAGGGATTTATGGAGATTTGAATTCAAAGAAAATTACTACACACAAAAAGACCAATATTTTCCACAAATATGCACCCCACGTAGTTGCTAACTAAGTGATCCTTCTTTTTTTGGAACGAAAACTAAGTGATCCTTCTCTATTACCAAATTGGGATTATGTGTTTAAAAAGTTAAAAAAAAGGCCAATTTTCTTTTGAGATTTAGCCAAAGGAAAAAAGAGAAACAGGGGTAATTTAGCATGATAATAATCAAACCTAGATTAATTCTACCTGAAATGAGTTTGAATGAAGTGGAATATGACAAGTCTGACAAAGATTGGATTAAATTCCTTCTAACATTCAATAGGGGTTCAAGGGGAGAAAGAATATAATCTTGCATTGAGTTTATACCCAAAATGAGTCATATATTCCACCAAGCTTAAAAGGAAGATAAAGAATCATAAAGAATCACGACCAGTAACAGTCAGATACCCATTTCAAGAAGATATTAGGTTCCACTAACTAGGCAATAAATAAATGATTGACTATAAAAAATTACCTAAAATCGCAAGTCTTCGTGATTGTTTTGATAAGTATACATGCCATTTTCAGAGAGCATAGTGGTGATAATGAAACATTTGGTAACATGCAGAATATGGAGTGGAGGTTCATTTTGACTCATAAAGCCATGATGCATAGCAGCAGCTGAAAGGGAAGTTTTTAGTTCCAGGTGTACCTTTGTCCAAGTACTTTGAATGTGAGCTATCAACCTTTACTGTGATGCCAACCTTTCATGTTATCTTCATCTCAACAGTCACATTATCTAGAAGAATCCCAAATGTTTCCCCATGTGTGATGCCTTAAGAATACAACACCTGTTGAAACACGGCAAATTAAACGATAGCCTCACCTCAACTCATGTGAGTTCCAATGAAGACAGCCACTTGAGTTTTAATGAATGATTATCAAATAAAGTTACTCCAATAGATTTATGCTCAGCTGGACGTATAAGGTAAGCCCAGAGCATCATAAGCCACCGCTAATCCTAAAATCAATGAGATAGAGCAAAAAAAAAATCCATTTAAATCTTGGATATTAAATAAGACAGGGATCTACAGAGAAAGTAATAACTTGGAATAGGAAATTGGGTATAGAATAGAAGTTGATCAAATGGAACTAACAGGGATGCAAGGAAATGTAGATGAGTGCAGGATTTCATGAAATGATGGATACAGTCAGGTGATTAAATAACAGGTTCGTAAATACTCTTATCAGATTAATAACCAAGAACTGGATTCATAATATCCGACTTCACTAAAAATATGCAGCCCTGAGCCTCTGTCTTGCAGGTAAACAAACTAGAAAAACTGAAAAGCACAAAACCACAATAGATCACTATAACAAGGCAAAAAACTTGAATAAAAAAGTTCCCCTATTATGCTATAATGATATAATGCTTCTGTATTCCATCAAGTTACTGCTCTTAAGTATTTTTTCGGTATGATATATGATTAATTTGAGTTCAAACGGACCACTAAAAAAGTTAATAAAACGAAGTGTGAAGATATTGACTGGACGGAGAAAATACTTTTAGATTCTAGTTAGATGTCACCAGTTTCAACTCTTGACTCATAACCATAAGAACATTATCGGTATATCCACACATGCATGTGTCTGTGTGAGAGCGGAAGGTTGTACAACAAAGAAAACATCACAAACCCAATTGGTTGAACGCGAATACAGTTTCTTAAACTATCATGACTAAATACCAAAGTACCAAACTAACAGGAGTTTGATTTTTTGACTATGAAGAATTTTTTGGCAGCATAATGGTCATGCATAAAAGTAAAACAACCCTATCATCAAGCATTCTAATAAGAATCAAACAGAAAGACTCTGGCACTAACTGTAATGGTTAATCTGCGACTAGTTTGGTATTTTGTAGCCCACAAATTGAATATATTACACATAACTTGTATTGCTATACCGTGTCCACTTTTGAGTCCATTGAGATTCCAATGATCTGTGGCATCCCACTAACAATTAAATCTGGTGTTACATCTTATTCTGCGGATATAACTAGTTGATAGCTTCATTTACTGTTTTAAGCTCAACTCATATTGAACTTTTCAACTCTGGCAGATTCAATCAATCTGCTAGCAGGGGCATCACTGCTACAGAACTACAAAGCCACCACTAGGGACTATATTTTATATTAGAGAACCAATAACAATGTCACGCAAATTGATCAAAACAAAAGAACCCATGGAGGACTCAGATAACCAGGAAGGCATGACATGCATTGCAACATTATGAGTTTAATATGCTCATGGAGGTAGTATATTTATGCATCATATATTTATTATGATCAATGCCTCAATTGGACAGGCTACGTGATGTCAAACATGCAAAACCTTCCCAGCATGCATGCTAAACCATATTGGGGTGAATGCAACTTTAAGTTTACACGGTAGTAAATAGTTACTGAGAGCAAGTGCATGTTCAACTGCATATCACTATGTCAAGTATCAGAACAGTGTACCTAATACTGGAGTGAACAATCGAGGTCAATGTACCATTTTAACAAACTTTGCATGAAACTGCTCTCATATTTTTTCAGCAATTAAAGCCACATTTCTTGGAGATAATACAGGATCAAATAGAGGACATATAACTGCCTTGAGTATATTTTTCTGCTCCTGGAGAAACAATAATCTATCAAGAAGCAAGATAGTTTCCAAAAGCGGTCCTAGGGTAGCTCGAAGTGTCCAGTAAGGGCCAACAAGTTCCTGCTTAAACAAGACACCATACTTTTTTTCAGAAAGATGCTGCAAACTGAACGCAATTACTTTAATTCTCTGTCTATAAACAAATCAAACACATTGCGAAGCATTTCGTTAACTGTTCAGGTTCTTGCATATCACCGGCAAAGTGAATACTGGATGCTGTGAATTATAATACAAGTCAAAGTGGGCTCCAGGATAAGTGGATAACTATAGTGTATGCATGCTCATTCATACACTAACGTTTTATTGGTTTTGTTTGCACATGAACTTATTAACTTATGTACAGCGGATGAAACCTCAAACATATTCGAACATAATTTAGTTAGAACTTGGAAGGAAGACCTAAAAGAAACAAGTCAAACAACCATGAGCAAAACTCCATATCCCTGCAGAGTGCAGACAACTTTAATCTTAATGACTGTATATTGATCAAATTGGCCCAGAGGAAACTCATACATGGATGCATCTCAAGTTTAGAGTTATTTCAAATTTAATCGCTTCTGAGACTAAATAGATTATTCAATTATTCTTCACAATTTGGTGCACTTTGCCATTCTGATTGCACGTATCAAGAAGCCTTCAAGGAGGTCTTATAACGGTACAATTATTCATTTGGTTACACTGCAAGCCATGTAAAAGCTTTAGGAAAAATAGAACACAACACGGTTTCAACTTCTCAATTTACTACAATCAACCTTTCAGTAATGATACCAGAGATTCTCCGGTCTGCAGGTAAGATAGATCTTGTGGATGAGAATAACTCCCATCACTAGAAAAAGTAGTGTGGGTGCATATGTTATATGTTATAGCTTTTTGAAATGATGTGGTTGATTTTCAGCCTCAAGGTCTACTAGACCTGGCGAACATAAGTTTCCAGAAACAGCCTCAATATCTACAAGACTGCATAGTACTTTTCCTCACACAAACACGGATATAATAAGCTAAAAACAGGGAAAACATTTAACATTCAGGGAAACAGAAATAAGAGATACCAATTTAGCCTGGCTAGGCATAGTGAAGAACAATGAACAGCAAAAAATTACGAAATCTTACTGAATATTTTGCAGCTTCCTTCCACAGCTCAGAAAATTCAAGATCTTTCAAATAATGGAGACCAAGACGTGCTAGTCCAGACTTGCAAAAATCAACAAATAAGTTATATCTATCCATAGAATTAGACTCTTCATTTAAAAAATTTGGTCCTAAAGGCCTGTTAGTTTGTCCTGCAGCCCAGCTTGGACCTGCAAGAACACCATCCAACGATTCATATATTACCTTCAACGGAGACCTATGTAAAAGTAAATAGACGGCCAAATTTTCATCTAATTCCATTAATGTATTGGGGCCTATGTCTCAACTTTATTTTTTTATTTATTCAACTCAAATCTTTTATAATGGCAGGCTATACAGTAAAGGACGGATCTGTTCACAGATGTTGTACAAGGCTGAAGAGTTGCTGACACATAGTCAACTCATGATTTGAGCTCAAGACTAGGGCTGGGTACAGGTCGGGCATTTCAGTTAATTTCAGTCAAGACCGTTTCTGGCAATAATTGTTTAAATACTACTACAATAGAAAGTCTTCTTCAATTTCTCAAAATTATATATAAAATGGATAGGCACGGAGAATCATACTCTTGTATTCTGCAGCACTCTCTGTAGAAGAAGTGACAGGGTTATAATTCTTTTTTGGTAGTAATTTAGTTATATCTGCATTAGACTCCCTAATCCTTCTATTATGTTGGCGACGTAAAGCCTTCCCTTGACGCCCAATAGCAGGGCTTATATCTATAATCTCTGGATAGTGCTGATGAAGAACCTTCAAACAGAGAAAACAAATTGGTTACTTGCATTTGAAAAAGAAAAGAATTGAACTAAAAGAAAACAGAAGGACAAGACGGATAGAAAAATTGTATAAGGACATATGATTTCATTTGCAGAACAATCATCCTCAGTTATAATAATTAAAATTACAGGCAGGGGAGAATTGATAAAATACTAAGATCCGTACCATCTGAAAGGCAGCTCGAAGTGTATGAAGCTCAAAATTATGAAGACTGCCTGCTTTTCCCAAACCTCTCCACCTATCAGCACACTATATAATACAGAAACATGGTTAATGAAGCCGACTTAGGAAACTCACAGCAATTAAAATGTGATAGATGTGGCACAAAATGAAATAGAAAAAGAACAGATGATCCAGACGAAGAATAACACTAGATGTATTCCCAAAGATTAGGTATAACACCAACTGAATACTGAAATGGCACTACAAAACATAACCTAAATGCAAACCAACAGCATACAATATAGAATACTTGAGATACCTATCACTGTCATCATAATTCTTACAGAAGACATTTTCTTAATATTAAGAAAACCATACGACTCCTACCCAAATGCTTGAGACACTCACGATTTACACTGAGGCTTCTTTAGGTTTAAGGGAAAATGGGGGAAAAGAAAAAAAAGGAGGGGGGGGGGGGGGGGGAAACAAAAAAAAAAATTCCTTATTTTATGGATGAAGATATATCATAAAGATTTTCCAGAATTTCCTAATTAGTACCATATGTGAAGTGGTTTTTCCTAATGTTTAGGAAAAACAGGTTTTCCTGAGACTTACTCAATGCAGTATGAACCAATGTTGTAACTGAAACTTTGAAAGTGGTCTAAAATATAAGTTACTCAAGATTCATTGTCGTATCCTTTATAGAATCAATACGTGAAAATCAGTCAAATGTACACAGACCTGACATGCAAGATCACGGGCACTTTTCCCCAATAAATAGCTTGCAGATTTAGCACCTGTGCTTACTGGGAAACCACATTCACTATCAGCTTTGTTAATGCCTTCTTCAGATAGTAAGTTGTAACAACATCCAATGCTAACCAGTGCCTTAACTTCATCACATTCCACAAAGGTTCTACACAAAAATTAATATAGTTCAGCAAGCCATAATTAGCAGACACTGATAATATCAGCAATTGGTAAAAAAGAAAAGCAGCAGCTGAAATTTCATAATTAGTTCAATGCCACTATCATAGAGTAATATCCCCACAGCATCATGATGGCCTGAAGTAAGATCAGTTGAGCAGTAGTGGCTCAGAGTAATTACATGGAACTGTGGAAGAGGAATGGTTCAACCGTTCAACCAATAATATGAAAATATAACTACGACAATCACTGAATGATTACTGCAGGCTGATTGATGAAACATTAACACTGTAACTTCTACCTAAGCATATAGAATTATAAAATGTGGACTTTTACCTTTTACCTTTCTTTTGAGTAATAATGTGTGATTTTTACCTAAGCATAATAAGTAATAACCCATTGAACGAAATAAGAATAATGCAATTTTTATTACAGCTTTGATACATCACATGATTACTACTATCAAATCTCAAAACTATTCCCGATTTATCGTTGAAGGTAACCCATTAGTTTTTAGAGAACATTGACCCGAATTTCCCCCGTCCATTATGATGAGGTCTCAGTCTTTTTTAAGTCAATTTCCTTTTTGGGATAAGTTAGGTTCAGCATCATATTAAAAGGATAGATTACAAATATACTCCCCACGTCCCATTTCAAACTACACACATTTCCTTTCTGGTTGCCCCGCTTAAAACTACACAACCAAAAATAGCAACTTTTCAAATTTTCTATTCAACTAATACCCCCACTCACCATTTCTTTACTCACTCTTTATCAAACAATACCCCCACTTTCTTATTTTCTGTGGTCAGACAAAAAATGTAGCTTCAACTGGGACAGGAGGACATATCATGTCAATAATAATGAACTTTCACCTCAGCATTGTCACTGAAAGATCTCCACAGGCATGAAGTCCAGCCAGAACCAATGACGACTTGCCTGGTTTTCTTTCTAGAAGCTCCCCAGTTACCGTATCTCTCGTGTTAGTTAGCTTTTCCAGCTGATCAGCTTGCAAACACATATTGCAAGATTCTTTCAACATGGCAGGGGACAATACTCGGCAGGTCACAGTTTTCGGTGTACTGAAGCGTCTGTTATCTGATCTGCCAAAGAATTCACATGATAAATAAGCCCAAGTTACCAAATGATTCTCTATATTAGGTGAGACAATCAGTGACAGCACAAGGAATGAAGCGAGCGCAGAGGATGGACAAAGGCACACATCCAAAGCACTACTAAGTATCAAATACACGTTGAACAATTGCATGACTGGGCATTGTTGATCAAGGATAGGAATCTCAGCCAGTGAGCAAGTGAAAAGTGAGATCGGGAGAAAACGGGGGAAATAAAAACTAGTTTTTTAAATAATACTTCGTCAAATCTGACAAAAAAATCTCAATAAGTAATGATATACTTCGTAGTAAATAATACATGACCAGATATAATTTAAGAAATCAAATTCACTTGCAGGGCCAGAATGAAAAGCAAACCACTGGCAAAAAAGAAAAGAGAGGACAATAACATTTTAAGAATCCCAGTTTGTAAGAGTCGGATGCCTGAAACAAGGTTATTGTAATGCCCTGTCCCTTGTAGGCTGAGGCCTGACCCTTTGGGCCGGCGCACTTACTCCTAAACTGCTCCTAGGGTGATATTGCTGGCCCAACAAACCATGTCCCTTTCCGCGCGCTTTGTCCTTACTCTTGCGCGCACCGGAAAACTTCTAGTGGGTCACCCATCCTAAGATTGCTCCATAGCAAGCACGCTTAACTTTGGAGTTATTGTGGATGGATTCCCAAAAGAAAGGTGCACCTTGTTGGTTGGAGTAGCGTTATCACTCCTTTAAGATCTCTGAAACTTTGGGGCATTACAGTTACACTAGGTCATATTTCAAAAGGAAGTGGTATGCACACAGCCATTAGTTTGTCAAGTAATCTTTTCTATTATTATGATAGTCCAAGAAAGCCATGCACAAGGGAGAATATACTTATGAAATGGTTAAATAGATTAACTGCAACTTTTTATAAGCTACAAAATACAAATAACTTCAGATGTGTACTATATGACCTGAACTTCATTATAAGAAGCAAAAAATATGAGAAAAAGATTTGATGTGTGAGAAGACCAAGTAAATTATTTGAGAGTAATTACAAAAAATATATTTGGCGACAGGACAAGAATATATTGTTGGGGTAAGAGGACAGTGCACATCTGCATATATCAGAAGGTCAAAACTAACACCAAATAAGTATCTTTATATAATCAAACCCCATACCGAGCTTCACGAGTTTTCGCTGCATAGTATCTTTCAATACGCTTGGCACGTGCTTCGGTAATGCTGCCGTGGTGTGAAGATGCATCAATTGCTACCACAGATAGCTCATATTCAAAGGAGAGAACTTGAGCAAGATATCCCTGCAAAAGGAGTGAAGCAGAACCATCAAAGTGGTGTTGACAAAATAGATCATTATACATTTCCACTAAAGCAGCAAAGCCTGAATTGTAAAATGTAAAGTATCCAACTAGGTAGAACAGGTATAATATAATGGGTGATATCCAGCACTGCACATTGCACAGCAAACTTCAAGTGGATAATTTTTTAAGAAAGGAGAGTTCTTTTAAGTGCAACAGCAAAAAAGCTTTCGCACCTGACCAGAACCTACGTCCACAATTGTTCGGGCTCCCACATTCTTAGCAATGGAAGCAATAACAGCAGCAAGTGCTTCTATCTGTCCATGGAAACAAAAAACGCCCTATACATAAGCAACCAAATGCCAGCTTTGACTCCAAACTAAAGGCAAGTGCAGGCAACTGACGTGTAATGTGGAAGCTCACAAATTGATCAGAAGTCTTTGCATTATTTAACACATAAACAAACATGTGCACACCAAGGATAAGGAGAGTATTTAGCTATACATCAGCGTAAACCCAACTACCAGAGCCTTCATCTCATTACAAAAAATGGCCCAGCCGTCCATCACTAAATAGAGGGAAATTTACCACAATATCATGTACCATAATTGTGTTTAAATGATTAAATCAACTACAACAGGCTTTAAAGAAATCACCAGAAGGAATGAAATAGAGATGAACTGGATATTAAGGATGCATGAGATCTACTTCATGTTTCTTCTTTTGATTCATCCCTTGGGTAATGACATTATTCAGTGATTTCACTTTCAGACCTGGGAAAGCCTGCGAAGACAAAATGGTTGTAAGCTCAAATTGTAATTTGCTAGTTATATATTGTTGAGAACACAATGACAAAATATCTCAAAACTGAAATCCAGAGGATCCTATATCACAGAAGACAACGGTCAAAAGCTTTAGGTGTAATACAGGAAGTCTAATTTAGATCAAACAAGCATGAATTAAAGGCACCATCGACATAAATTGCCCAGAACTAATCAATTCAATAATATGATCGATGAGGTTGAAATGCACAATAACCTGCAGCAAGTCCGCCTGATCACGAGCAAGAGAAAGCGACCTTGAAGTCACGACAAACTCTTTAAGAGATTCAGGCCAATAATCCTGGCATCATGAGAAGTAACAGTCATTTCAAGTTGATAATAGCTACAAGAGAGACAGACGGGGACATCAAGAGGCGAGCATAATGACCTGTTAGATTTATGTCTTATATCCAAGTGATAGAGATGAAGAAATCCATTCACTAGAAGGTAAGAGCCACTTCATTATGCAAGCTGATAAACACATTGTACAGTGAAAAATACTTGTGTTTCGCAATCTGACGGTTATGCGCGACATAACCATGCTACCACCACCCAGGTGTCAGGTGCATGCCCCATATTCCACACACAGGTGAAATATTTGGAATAACCACACATCACACACCCAAGTGCTAGGTACATTCTCCTAATTTGCAGCCGTTAAAACCGTCTGATGCAAGTTTTTCTCTTGTTCGAGTTAATCGGCACACAAAATACGAGAAACTAAGGCAATGTGATGTATCAAAAATTCGAACCAACTATAACAGGCGAAAAAGGTACTAAATATAAATCAATTTCAGCACATTATGCATTGTAAAATGCTCCGAATCTAGAAACAGTTCCGATCAAGAGCATACACTCTAACCAGCACACACGAGATTCACAAAAGGCGATAGGAAAAAGGTGCACCTGGACCACGCCGGACGGAATTTGAACGAGTTTCTCAACAGGCTCTTGACGCAAACAATCCATCCACTCTCCATCAACAGCTTCCCATAGTCTATCCTGTCAAAATCAGCGACGAACTGAACTTTGATTAACCTTTCTCACAATAGTACTAACCGGTAATGTTGAGTAATTGGAAGTTTTAGAGGAGTTACCTTGAAGAAATTAACGACGTGAGCTTCAATGAAGAATCGGTAAGGATTGAGGAAGTGTATGATGGCATTGATCCATTCTAAGGTTTCAGCTGCTGTACTGCATGAGTACTTGCGACCAGCGCCGCCGTAATCGGCCATGCTGTGGCTGTGGCCAACCGCCGCTCGGAGGGTTGTGATATTCGGTAAAGCTGTATTGCCTCTTTCCGAACCTGAGATAATTCGCTAACTAGAACAAACGTCGTGCGATTTCAATAATCGCATTTTGTTTCTCCCGAAAATCCATACTTTTTCATGGAACTACATGGTCGCATCCAATTAAGGTACACGAGGACTAAATGCAATTAGATAGTGTTAATTCGAAGATAACATTTGTGATACTTCCTAATTGGTCACACATAATATTACTCCATAGCAAGTACGATTGGATCCAACCAGGTCTTGGTCCATACATGTGTGCATGGTCTAGCTCAACCCCAATTCCATCTCTTCTACTTGGACATGATCAACCAAAGAGTCCATCTCCCCTTTAGAGTTATGGGACCAAGACCCATCTCACCACCTTGAATCTTAACCGGATAGAGGACTAAAAATCAACAACTCCACTAAGATCTCGGGGGTCGGTTAGTCCAATGGACATGGTCGAAGACTCTAACGAATATAAGGAAGGGATGATGAACGTGGGAGAATCCATCGCATTCTGACTGAGAAAATCCTAGCTATCTCTTCCAAACCTCGTCGACTCCATGGGGCGGGGGAGTATACGCTTGGGTCACATTACATCTTAGACCACAAACCCAACCTAAAAATAATATACTTCCATATGCACGCTGGGCTGAAGTTCTTATTTTTGTAGACGTTGAAGGACTAAACAATGTACTTCGGATTTCGGGACACTTGACCAAGAATTAGCATGACAAGGGTTGCGCCTGCTTCTAGATATTGTTGAGTTGTCTTCATGATGGGTGCCAAGGTCAGGTGCCTTAGATATAGCTTATGGATTGGTTAGATTCAAGGATTGGATATGGACCTTGGATGACCGTCTATTTTAATAAGTAGGCCGCCCGTGGCTAGTCTACTTCTCATGAATCTCATTGTCAAGTTGACATTTGGTCAAATGTACTCAGATTGGACCTTAATTGGAAAAGTCCTCCAGTGACTGAAAACAATCGAATGTTCTGGTGGATTGGACTCGATCGCCCTTTAATGGACCATAAACGAGACAATATATATCAAGTGGTATTTGGACTAAGTTCTCTACTGGACAAAGATATGAAAATTTACCAATACACTTTCCACCGTCCACAAGGAGTCTCATATTGTGTGAGAGTAATTGTTAACTTGTATACCCGTTACCCCCTTTTCATTCTCAATCGATGTGGGATGTCGGGTATTACATTCTACCAACATCAAGCCTATGGATGGGTGGCCATGTCCCGGGACCAACCATTGCACCCATCACGGGTTTGAGGTTCGTCCCACACCGATACTATCTGTAACGGCCCGACCACTAATCAATCAAAAGCCGATCATTTGGGTCGGCACAATTACTAATGACTTGGGCCACACACATAACACTAGTATAATATCGTATGCTTCAAACTACACACAACAAATAATAAACAATATCAAATTTACACTCAACCTACACATTCTGCCACTAAAATTACATTTTTCGCATTTTCTAGATTCTATCATCTATATATATAATAAAAGTGATGATGGAAATGGAAAAAGAGATGTGCCACATAATCAAAAATCTGATGTGGCATTTTGAAGCTAAAAACAATCTATATATATAATAAAAGTGATAATGGAAATGGAAAAAGAGATGTGGCACACATAATCAAAAATCTGATATGGCATTTTGAAGCTAAAAATAATTGAATTATAAATGAGGTATTATTGAAAATAATTCATGCAACACGAAATATGCTATTAATAGTTATTTTGATATTTCATAATTGTTCGATCTAGGCATAAACCATATTTACTATTAATAATAATGTTGTTATTTTCTTAATTGTTCTATTAGTAATTTAGTTAAGATTTATAAGAAATTTTAGTTACTCTATATCACTTTTTCGTCAAAATTACAACATAAAGATAAAGAGAAAAATTTGAGAAAGTATCAATTACGTATATCCCCTATAATCATGCTAAACACACTATTTTAGGATTAAATTAATTTAACACACGGTTTAAACTGGCAAAGGTAATATTGAAGATAATTCAGAAGTGTATAATCAAAACAAAACTAAATTAACTGTTAATATAGATTATGTTATTTTTATATTTAATAGCATGAAATTTTGAAAACATAAATATGTATCAAATATACTAAAATTATATCCTAACATTATCTCCTATTTTTTTGTTCACAATAGAATAACCGTGAATATCAGTTCACGAGAATAATTATTTAAATGATTACGGCTCTGTTCTTTTCAACTGAAATTTACTGAACTTAACTGTAGTATAAAATATAACTAAGCAGAACTGAACTGAACTGAACTGAACTGAATGAGTTTTCAGTTGAAGAGAACAGAGCCTAAACCTACTTATAGATTAATTCACCAGAGTCAATGATTCTCAAATCAAATTTCATTTCAGTCTACACTCACCAAAACCTTTCTTTCGAAAGCAACTACTCCAAATCCGATCAAGAAGCACTACAAAAAATACACTGTTTAGCGACGGATAAATCCGTCGCTAAACAGTGCCGATCCGTCGCCCCAGCTCTGGCGGCGGATCGGGCGACGGATAACAATTCCGTCGCCCCACCAGAGTTGTGGCGACGACGTCGTCCAATTCGCGACGGATTATATTGTTTGACTTTTTTTTTCAAAATCGATTATTGGCGACGGATAGATTCTATCCGTCGCCAAATATAGCGACGGATAGATTCTATCTGTCGTTACATTGGGCGACGGATAGAAGCGATCCGTCGCCCAATGTATTATTCGAATTAGTGACGGAATCTCAAATTCCGTCACAATTTTTTTTTTTAATTTTGTTTTTTCGATATTAATCCCTGTTTTTCGTATTTCACATATTTAATCAATATAATGCTCGATAAATAATACGGAAAATATTTCAATAAATGATAAATAAAAAATGAAATATCCGAATAAGTCTAAATTATCCGAACAAATCTAGATAAAATAAATCTGAACGTACATAGTACATATACATATATCTAGCTACCATCCGCGAATAACCGGACATGAATCGCTCCATCTCAGAATCAAGGCGCCGTTCTCCTCCCTTTGTTCTCTGGCGTGCCGCTCCATCTCTTGAGTTAGAGCTGCAACTTGTTCCCGGACCTGCACCAATTCCGATACCTGGTCCTGTGTGTAAACCGGACGTCTAGACTGCTGGGATGATGATGATGAGCACCCCGGACTAGCCAAGCTCAAACCGAGGCTTCCGAGTCCATATATTCGTCCTTTGCTGTCCGGTTTGTTGACCTCTAGGAAGATGTTGTCAACTGAACGTCTCGTCCTCCTGCCTCGCCACCTGAGCATCAACCTCAACCTTAAATAGTAAATAGCAGATATCATGATCAGTTACTGTTTTTACAAAAATAACTTGTAATGGTGTACAAATATGAAATTTAAGCAACATAAACATACCGCAATAGACGAGGCCCGACAGTCGGTCCATACCCGCCTTCCGCTTCTTGAAGATGTCATACTTGGATGTCACCTCCCCCCGTGCGATCTGAACAACATATATAGTCAACAATTTATCATCTCACAATTAAGTAATCAGAGACACAGTACATACACGTAATGCTAGATTGAAAAAGAAAACATATATATATATATATATACATATATACCAATTGGTAATAATCAGTGACAGTAGATCGCCTCCCAAGGTGGTGAACGGCCCTTCCTGCCGCATCAGATTGAGACACCCGGTTCTGTTTGTTGGTGTAGGCAATGTCCTGGACATCAGTTCGGTGCCAGAGGCATCCCAAAGGGCCCACTCCTCTGCATCAACCTGTGGAGGCATTGGGCCACCCCGATCCCGAATGGCCTTCCACGAACAGACCATATCCTCAGATAGCTTTAGATCCCAGCCTCTAAACACGCCGATCTGTGGATCAACCTTCAGAATGAAGTACTCCTTCTACATTCCCAATTTCATACAACATCCAAAGTTAATACATATATAACGTCACAGATATGGTGACTAACAACATCACCCAAACAAAGTGGCTAACATACCACACACATCGTCCTAAATTTTACTAACACAATGGTGACTAACATATCACCCAACCAAAGTGGCTAACATACCACTCACATATAGTGGCTAACATACCACTCACACTGTCCTAAATTCTACTGCAACAATGGTGACTAACATATCACCCAAATAAAGTGGATAACATACCACTCACATTGTCCTAAATTTTACTAAGACAATGGTGACTAACATATCACCCAAATAAAGTGGCTAACATACCACTCACATACAGTGTCTAATATACCACTCATATTAAAACGATTATAATTACAAACAAACGAATGTCATATTTTAACTTACCCTCAGCTCATCAAAGTACTCGGCCCTCATGCGGTCCGAGATGTGAGACCAACACTCACCACCCTGCCCCGGTGGCTCTCTCCTGCTCCGGAAGATGTCACCTAGTTTGTTGTGGACCTCTGGAGGCCATAAACTGTTGTCAATGTATAAGATACATGAAACAAATATATATTACTTTAGTACAATAATTTATACTTGTCAACTATCATAAGTTATGTTTTACATATTTAAGAAGAATGTATATATACTTACTTGGCAGGACCAACAGGAAAAATCACAGGCAAGCCATTCCATGTGACGGTGGGATGATTTGGATCGAACATGAGGTAGGGGCAATCTTCATGGTCGCCCTCCTGTATGTCTCTGTGCTGGCTGGTAGAGCCCCGGATGCTCTCTCCTGCTGGGGGGGGTCTCAGGAATCCGAGACTTGCTGCCCTGACTACCAGAGCCCTCCCCCCTCTGAACCTGTCCCCGACCCAGCACTATCATGTGTGGGGGGCGATAGGTGCGTGGTCTCTGTCGCGGCATCTGCAAAAACATGTAACAAATACAATAAAATATGTTAGAAGCAATTACAATACAGAACAAATTATAATAACACATATAATTACTCAAGTGCTATCAACTACTAACTAGTTATAATACACATATATAATATACCGTTATCGCCGTCCTCTAAGTCTACATATTGGTCCTCGTGCAGATCAAACAACTCATCATCTGCTTCTATGGGATTTTCTGCTTGTTTATCGACATCCTCTTGTTGGTACGAGTTGGTAATGGAGTCGTCTTTCTCAATGTACTCCACTTTCGAGCGAGCACGAATAGGTACCGCAGCTAACCCTTCCGCCTTATCGCGTTTCCTGCTTGGATATTCAAGAAACACCACTTGTCGTGCTTGAGTCGCCAGAATAAATGGTTCATACTTGGTTCGGTACCTCTTCTTTTGGTTCACATCAACCATTTCATACTGCTCGGTCTTCCTCGTACCTCCTGGATTAGGATCATACCACTCAACATCAAACAAGAAGGTTCGTTTCAATGGCAAGCCGGAATATTCAATCCTCACTATTCGTTTTATCTTGCCGTGGAAATCAAACAAAGAAGCGTCTCCATAATCTTATGCACCCTTAACACACACCCCAGAGTTGCTTGTCGCCATGGCCGTGTTACATTTAGTCGTGTGGAACCTAAGGCCATTGACTATATAACCTGGGAATGTGTAGACCTTCTTGAATGGCCCTTCTGCGAGAGCCTTTAAGTATATGCACGTGACGTTGTTAATAGGATTCCGGACATACTCTTGGAACCAATCTGGAAATTCTGTAGAAATTTTTGAGTCAAGTAGTTCCTCTAGTGCATCCTCTGTCATCTGAGGATTTTTTTCCAAACAACGCTTTTTGAAAAAACTGCACACATTGATTCGATGATAAGTCTATAATTGAAGTAGAGACTTACGTAGCTATATTAAAATTTAAAGAAAGTGTTGCTCACCTCGCAAATAGTATCATATACGGGTCAACCTCAGCACAATTCGTGAGGACATAATATTGAGCTGCTTTCAACTCTTTATCCGTAAGATATTCTTTCATAGCTGCACCAAGAGGTCTCCCTGATACCCTGAAGACAGATAGGGAAAACTCATCATCCGCTTGAACTTCGAATGTGTCTGCGTTTCGAGCCGGCCTTGATGTCTTCGCAGGGACGTGTTCATCAAAGTAATAAGAGCAGAAGGTTGTAGTTTCCTCTCGAATGTAGGCATTGGCAATCGAACCTTCAGGTTTACCTTTGTTGTTGACATACTTCTTCAATTTCCCCAAGTATCTCTCGAATGGATACATCCATTGATACTGAACCGGTCCAGCAAGTCTCGCTTCATGTGGAAGGTGAACTGGCAAGTGCTCCATAGAATCAAACCAACTCGGTGGAAAGATACGCTCGAGCTTGCATAGAATCAATGGTATGTTCCTTTCAAGATTTTCCAACACTTTGTCATGAACCACCCTTGTGCCTAAATTTTTGAAAAATAAGCTCAACTCGGTGATAGCAGTCCATACATGTTTTGATAGCGACTCGAAATGCTACCGGATAAGCCTCTCCATGAACATGACACGGTGTGGCTCTTCATCCCATAAACCTTTGTCTTCTTCAAATCCACACACTTCTCTAAATTTGAGGCGTAATTATCTGGGAAACTCAATGCCCTCACCCAATCAAACAAAATTGACCTAGATGCGTTGTCAATTGTGTAGCACGCTTTCGGCCACTTACCATTCTCATCCTTGTTTGTCAACTCAGGCCTTTTACACCACGTAGACAACTCGGCTCTAGACTTTGCATTGTCTTTTGTTTTTCCCTCAATGTTCCAAAGTGTATTGAATAAGTTCTCGAACACGTTCTTCTCAATGTGCATAACATCTAAGTTGTGACGGATAAGAAGACTGCTCCAATAAGGCATGTCCCAGAAGATGCTTCTCTTCCTCCAACCACAATTTTTACCAATTTTCTCGTTATGCTTCATCCACCCAAGTTCAGTCACCTTCATAAGACCCAACCTATCAATCTCCGCAAGAATTTGTGCACCAGTAAGTCTTCTCAGGGATTTTTTGTGGACGACTTTATGTTTCAAGAATTGATCCTTGTTCTTTCTGAACGAATGGTCACTTTCTAGCAACCTACGATGACAATCAAACCAACAAAATTTTCCACTACCCTTCAGTCTAAATGCATCAGTATCCTCCAAGCAATGTGGACATGCATATTTCCCTGCGGTTTTTCTTCCTGATAGCATGGAGTACGCAGGAAAGTCACTCACGGTCCAAAGAAGAGCTGCTCTCAAGGTGAAGTTCTTTTTGATCGACACATCATATGCAGGGATACCATCCGTCCACAACTCGATCAGCTCCTTGATTAGGGGTTGCAAGAAAACATCTAACGTCAGTCCAGGATCTTTCGGCCCAGGCACCAACGCAGTCAGAAACATGAATGACTCCTTCATGCACTCACCGGGGGGTAGGTTGTACGGTGTGAGCATAACTGGCCAACAAGAGTATTTCCGTTCACTCCCAAACGGGTTAAAACCATCCGTACAAAGTCCCAATCGTACATTTCTAGATTCGGCTGCAAACTCCGGATATGTCTTGTCCAACGATTTCCATGCGGGTGAGTCTGCTGGATAGTCCATTCTACCATCTTCTGCATTATCCGAGATTACTCGCTCCTTGTGCCACCGCATTTTATCAGCAGAAGCACTTGAAGCATACAATCTTTTCAAACGTGGTGCTAGAGGGAAGTACCACATTTTCTTATGTGGGAGCTTTTTCTTCTGTCGTTTCTTTGCAGCCCCCTCCTTGTAACGCTTGTACCGTTCCTTACCACAGAACTTGCATTGTATTAGATCTGCATCCTCCTCCCAATAGATCATGCACATTTTCGGACAACAGTCTATGGTTACCATGGGCAACCCCAAACCCCGCATCTTTTTCTTCGCTTGGTAAAAGTTGGTGGGAACTAGGTTTTCTTCAGGACAAAGGTCCGACATTACGTCAACCCATTCACTGAAGCTCGTTTCAGATTGCTGGCCATTAGCCTTACAACTCATTAGCCGAGCCAACAAAGACAACTCAGTGAGCTTACACCCCGGATAAACCGGCTTCCTTGATGATTCTAACAAGTCAAAGAACACCTGATCCTCGGGATTCGGTGGTTCCTCCACCTCCACCTCGGTTTCAGTGTTAGTTGTGTCCATGAACTCTGCCCCTGCAGCATCATACACCATTTGTTCAACTCGAGCTCGAATAGCATCACCTACAGATGTACTTTGTTTCCCGACTTGTTCATTTTTTCTCTTCCTTCCACGCTGTCTATATTGGTCATATGTATTGGACGGTGCTGCTTCCTCACCATGATGATTCCATACCTGATACGCAGGCAGGAATCCATTTTTCCTCAAGTGCTGGACTACTGCCGTAGGAGTCACGTATTGCTTGTTTCTGCACTGTTTCATTGCACAAGGACACTTTATCAACCCATCCTTTACACAAGCCGGATTTGAGATTGCAAATGCAATAAAACCTTCAACCTCTTTCAGAAAACTCGATTGAACTCTGCCATTTAGAGTACGACAATACATCCATGAACGATCGATATTCATTGAATAATTATATAATAACCTGACACATTTGAATTCATTAGATCGAGGTCTATCATTTACGATAATAAATCAATTTCAATCAATTGCTACGTAATATAAGTTATATTAACTTCAACATCAATTGTTACGGCATTACATAATATAAGTTATATTAGCTTCAACATCAATTGTTACGGCATTACATAATAAAAGTTACATTAGCTTCAATTTTACCATAATGTTTGGTTTCATAAATCAACTAATGATTACTAGTTATACAAGCCTAGAGACAAAATGGATTATCAAATGATTCTTTCTCTTGCAGCTCCCTCCGATCATCACTTGTGACGCTCCCTACCACAGAACTTGCATTCCAACAGATCTACATCCTCCTCCCAATACACCATGCACATGTTCCGACAACTAGAAAGACACTCAATAGGCGGCCCCAAACCCCGCCTCTCCCTCCATTGGAGGTATGCCATGGACGGTGGTTCCTCACCGTGATGAATCCATACATGATACTCAGGCATGAATTCATAACGTCGCAAGTGCTCGAATAATGCTGTAGGAGTCATAAATTGCTTGTTTCTACAGGTTTCCAATGTGCAAGGACACTTTATCAAACCCCCAGCTGCACAAGCCGGACGTCCCATGGCAAACGAGATGAAACATTTAACCCCTTCTACAAAAATCCTAGAAACTCTGCCATTTACCGCCGTACGATCGTACATCCATGAACGGTCGGAATTCATTGTATACTTTTTTAACCTGTTCCAATTGATTAGATCGTATTTAATTTATTAGATCGATTCCAATTCGGATAAGAAGATTGTAGAGATTAATTGTTAATTATTATACGTTCCTTATAAATTAATTATTAAGTGTTCGATATGTTACAAAATTTATTAAATGTTTTACTACTACGAGTTATAAATTATAAATTACACGTTAATGTAATCAACATATTATCCGTCGTTCAAAACACTTAACTACATCCTCGTAATTTAGTACATATACGAATTTATCAAATCAACTCCAACTACTACTTACATACATATCAAATTAACTAAACTAACTACATACATACTTAACATACATATCAAATTAACTAAACCAACTACATACATACTTAATTAACATACATACTTCACTACATACATACTTATCAAATTAACATACATACATATTGAATTACTACATACATTCATATCAAATTAACTAAACTAACTATCAAATTACATATACAAATCAAATTAATCAAATTACATATACATATCAAATTACATATAATTGATCAAATTAACTAAACAAGCTACTACATACTTCATATAAACATACAATTGAGAATAAGTAGTCAAAAATAAAAAAAAATCCCAATTTTTCAAAAGTTAGGGTTTAGAAGTAATACCTTTGATTCTGAAGAAAATAGCGGATGAAATTTAAAATTGAAGGAAGAAACGAGCTCCTCGTCCAACGATCTTCGAATTGACACCAAGATTGGGAAGAATCGACAACAAATGGCCGGATTTGACGGAGGATAAAGGAAGAAAAAGAAGAAAAACGAAGAAGAATGAAGCCGAAATGGCTTTTGCTTCAGCCCAACAATGGCTAAAACCTTACTGGGCCGACGGACACGTATCCGTCGGCCCAGTAGCGATCCGTCGCTATACGGGAAGACGTATAACTATCTTTCGCCCCGTAGCGACGGATCGCTAATCCGTCGGATAGATTTTATTTTTTTATTTAATATATAAATATTAACGACGGATAATTTATCCGTCGTTAATATTTAATTTTCTTTTTTTAAAAAAAAAAAAGTCAAACAACGGGCGACGGATAGATAAAATTATCCGTCGCTAGATTTGGCGACGGATAACATCCGTCGCCAAATCTAGCGATCCTTCGCTATGGGACGACGGATAAAACCCGTCACCCCTTTCCATCATTTTACCTCAGAATTCTTGTAGTGAAGGAGGCTAATAATTTCAGTCGAAATAACACAGTAGTTCATAAATTTCCACCTCCATTTTTCTCAAATATCATGATGATGGCATCCAGAGTTGATATACTTTTTAATTTTTCATTATCCCTGAAGATTTGAAGATGTATATCATGTTTTTTATTGCAATATCAAGCCTTTCCAATTGCCAAATCTTCATGATGTTGTAAATATATGTTTTAACTCAAATCATCTTCCTAATTTTCACGTTTTTTTATGAATAACGTTCATGCTCCTATGCATCATCTGGTCAAAGAAGTTTTAGAAGAATCACATATATCCCGATTTTTATGCAAAGATAACTTACTTAGTATTCCACACAATCCGCATATGACACCAAGATCATATGAGACAGATTTTATGAACATATGTTGTAGTGCAAAAAATCCTGAAGCATAGTACCAAATGTTGATGGTATAGAAATTTATTCACAAAATCATTTCATTTAAACTACTTTTACAATATAGTAGTAATAATCGTTAATTCTTTGATTTACAGCCTAATGTGTTCGAGCATTTGGATTTTCGGAGTCTCACGTGTTTGCTTGAAAAAGCACGTGGACATCCTGACATGTACATTACTGCACTTTTCAAACTAATGTCCAACTCAAAGGAATTGAATATTGAAGGTTTGACGACTCTACAATATATATATACACGTCAATCAGTTAATGGATTACATTACCTTGATATCTGCCGCTATAATTTGTGTAAGAGGTTACATGACAAATACGGTTACATATCATGTGGGCAGACCTCGACGTACAAATCTACTGCTCATACCATAAAATTCGCTATCCACACCAGCGGTTTAGGATAAATTGCAAGGAGTGTATGGCAGATTTCGACATAGCTTGCTTTTCCAATTACAAATGCTTTAGTGACATATGGGATATTGAGTGACTATATTAATATAGACATTCAATGAGAGATGTAAATATATTGGATATTAAAATATATCCATTCAATAAGAGATGTATAGCCTTTCTATGTTGTCAGTCGATCTAGGAGTCAAACTTGCTTCATATATATATATATATATATATATGGATCCAAGATTGGCTCGCATAAGCACGAGTTATATGTTAAGTATGTAGCTTAATAACAATAAAATATGAAAATTAACATCCAATTTACTTCTAGAGCTGGGGGATTGCACATGAGTGGTGATGTGAAGAATAGATGATCGACTGAATTGAATTGTTGGTTCAACTTCATCCGAAATTCCATTCGCAAATTACCAGATCTTATGGTAACTTTAAGAGAATTTCATAATTGCATCCAAGTTATCATCGAATGCAATATCCCATACTTTTCCCTTATGGCGAAGATGGATGCCATACGTACGGAGATCATGAACACTGATAAGTTCAGAGGTGTTAGAAACAAACTTACATTCAAAGAGTTTTTGGCATTTATAATTTTTTTATCGTGTTGACGAGGCCCAAACCATGCTAATCGGTAGAAAGTTGTTCCAGCAGATTATAGTAGATAGTTATATGATGATGGAAACACAGAGGCTTTTTTTTTCATAAAGAGGAATCAATCATTGTTGAGGTTTGATAACTATAAGTCACTTGAAGATGCCATTCGAACATGTGATGTAGATCCTCATGATCCAATGAGTTGTCCTGCCATCTTCTTTCGTTGGAGGTACTATATATGGTTCAAAATTTCCGAGACACTATGGGCATTTGTAAGAGTATAGGATATCCAGAACTATTAATCACATGTTTTGTGGAGTCGAAGGATTACAACCCGAGGATATATAGACATGATATTCTGAGTCGCATTTTCAAGACGAGGTTGGACCAACTTATAAAAGACTTGAAGACAAAGAACATTTTTGGAAATGCAGTAGGAGGTAAAAGAAATTATACGTATAAGTTATTATGTTTAATTTATTATCAATTTATTATTCATTTCAATTTGAGTTGATCATTTGTTTATGTATAGTTGTGTACACTATTGGGTTTAAAAAATGTGGACTTCCCCATGCACATATTCTGCTTTGGATTGATCGAGGTGATAGAAACATGTCTGCAGATTCTATAGTTGATTACATCACCGCTAAGATACCGGATAAGGAACTAAATCCAGAGTTGTACAAGGTAGCCTCCGAGTATATGGTGCATGGTCCGTGCATGATGGAAAGAAATGCTCTAAGAAATTTTTACAGTCTTTTAATGAGCGGATTGTATTTGATGGGTAATGAGTATCCAGTCTACATGAGGCGTGATACAAGTGCCCTATTTGACAAGAATGGACAACTGATTGATCACATGTACAAGTAAATATGATTTATAATATTTAAAGTGAACCTTTTATTGTAGATTGTCATCCCTATTAAAAAAAAATGTTAACTATTCTTTTACATGTTCATCGTTCCGTACAATCCCTTTTTATTGATGAATCACCGTGCAAACATTAATGTTGCATGGTGCAATAAGATCAATTCAATCAAATATCTCAACAAATACGTCAATAAGGGGGTTAATAGAATATGTGCAAAAATAACCGTGGAGAATGAGGTAAAGGACTATGTTGATAGTCAGTATATATCTGCATGTGAGGTTGAATGGCGTATTAGGGGATATAACATTCATTATAGAGATCCACCCATTGAGTGTTTATCATTTCATATGGAGGATGAACAGTCAGCCACATTTAAGGATGGAGATTTGAATACGGACGTATTGGAGAAGCGTACCGTTTCTGAAACAAAGTTTCTTAAGTGGGTGGAATACAACAAAAACCATCATGAGGCACGTAAGTATCTATATGTTGAGTTTCCTAAATGTTACATGTGGGATCCTAGAGGGAAAGTGTGGAGAGATAAGAAGCAGTTCAACGACAAAGTTGGAAGAATTTACTAAGATTGGTCCCATGTATTACATGCATGCGGATAATGCTGAATCACATTGTAGGTGCCACTTGCTTTGAGGATCTGCGGATGGTTGATAGTTTTGTTCACTCAATTTACCGTGATGCATGTTACGCTCCGGGATTGGTCGATGACGACAAAGAGTATGTGCATGCTATAAAGGAAGCTAATTTTTGGAGATCAGAGCGCTTCCTTCAACATTTGTTTTGCATGTTTCTTCAGTCTGATAGCATGTCGAGGCCATTGAATGTATGGGAACACTCATGGGAGTATCTATCTGATAGCCAGTATTTAATTGCTGAAGAAATATTGTATGATGTTGATGATATGATTGAGCAACACAGTCGTTTGTATCCATGTTTAACGAATGAGCAACAGAGTGTGTGCCATATTGTTATGGATGCCGTCGACTTTGATACAGGTGGAGTTTACTTTCTATGCGATTATGGTGGCACATGATAAACTTTTTTATGGAATGCACTGTGTTGTGCTTTATGTAGTAGACGTGGCATTGTTCTCTACTTCTTCCCGGTCGCCACACTGCCTATTCTAGATTCAGTATTCCGTTGCAGGTCGATGAGAGTATAATGTGTAGTAGAGTTACACCTGACAACGATATAACAAGATTATTGAAAAATATAAATTTAATCATTTAGGATGAGGCATCTATGACTAATAGGTTTTGCTTTGAGGCTTTTGATCACAGTCTCAAGGATAATGAGGGATCCTTATGGTAGATAATCGAATAAGCCGTTTGGTGGATTGGTTGTTGTCCTTGGTGAGATTTTTTGACAGTTATTGCTCGTTATACCAAAGGGTAGTGGTCAAGATATAGTCCACGCCTCTATTTGCTCATCTAAAAAGCTTTGGAGTTCATGTCGTGTATTAAAGCAACAAATAACATGCTTATGCATGTATTTTTCAACATGCATGTTGTATTAATTCTCTCTTTTTTTAATCCTCATTTCTACATTTTAAAATTTATATTGTTCATTTTGATTCCAAGTATGTTGACTTTATGTTATTTAATTACAGTCAGGTGTCTCACCTATTGAGACTGAGAGTATTATAAAGTTTGTTGAGTTGTTGTTGCAAGTTGGAGATGGTGAAGTTGATGGTAACAATGATGGTGAGCTACGTTTTAATTACCCGAAGATATTTTGATTTGTTTCACTGCTGAACCAATTGATACAATAGTTAAGAGTACATACCTGAGCTTACTGGGCCATTTTGGTGATGGTCAATACTTCTAGGATAGAGATATTCTTCCTCCAACTAATGAGATAGTCCAGGAGGTTAATGATTATATAATGCCAATTCTACCTGGAGATGCCACCAAGTTCATGAGTTCAAACTGTATATATCATGACGAAGATGATATAGTCAATAGAGAAGATGTTTACTATGTCGTGTTTCTAAACACTATTAGGGCGTCTGGAATACAAATCATATGATTCAATTGAAGATTGGAACTCATATTATGCTTCTCAGAAACATTGACCAGTCCGTCGAGCTTTGTAATGGAATTAGGTTGATTGTTATTGCAATTGGCAAACATGTTATTGAGGCAAAGACGATACATCGAAAGAATGCTAGAGTGAAGGTTTTCATACCTCGGATGGTACTTAGATCTTCTCTGATCTTACTAAGTTTCCTAGATATTAGATTCCAACGGAGACAATTTCATATTTCAGTCCGCTACGCTATGACAATCGTTAGCTCATGTTACACTCTGCCTCTCAAACCCTATTTTCAGTCATGGTCAGCTCTATGTGGCATTTTCGAGAGTTACAAGCAAGAAAGGGTTGAAGGTTTTAGCATTGGATGAGGAAGGCAATCCCACCGACACAACAACCAAAGTTGTTTAAAATGAAGTGTTTAACAATATTTGATGTATTATTTTACATATTAATACACATAATATTTACATTAGTATTTATATTATATTATTAAATACTTTTTCGATACGTTGTTTTGCAGCTTACGATTATTCACCGCTATGGAGATTTTAATCAGTGACTTTGCATTTTCTTTTATATTTTACAATGTATTCAACCTTGAATTGTTTTATATCAACTCATCGTTTTGAATGGTATTTTCTTTTTTGCTTTAATTTTTATACGAAGTAAACTATGTCGTGGAAACGTCACGGGTTAGTACTAGTTACTTTAATTTTTCATATAAAACTACATATCAACCTTAATATATGAAGTTTTTCGACATGGAGTTAGAATTCATATTTTCCCAACAGATTTTGTGAATATTTTATAGTACATATAAAAGAGTCACATTTATTTATCAATCAAAAGAGACCAAAGACACATGCACACTGTACTCACTACCAAACAAGGTATTAACTAAACAATTACTACTGGTGTACATGTATGACCTGGGCGGAAACAATAAAGGTGAACTCTGGTGTATAAATTAATTGCACTATGCTCCCTATCAAAATTCAAAGAATGAATATTGACAAAAGCCACTGTTTAATATCTCTCAGATCATATCATACTTTATGATTTGATTTGATTAGTACAAAACATTAGGCATATGTACGTAGGATTCTGTGGATCGCTTGTCAAACTTTAGTTTACCATATGTTTTGTGATCAGTGACATCTGTAACAAAATACATGTGCACATACTACATGGAACAAAATTAAAGCACACATAAAAACCTAAACTATGTATAATGGGTTTGTTTGGAACTGATCTGTAAAGTTAATCTATTTAATTTGTAATTATGAATTTGGCGGCCGTTAAACAAAAAATATGTATTTTCTTTGTCCGTATCTTAATACATTAATGTTGACGCGTATTGATGGGTGAAAATAGTTCTTTGGAAAATATATCTCGTACGTATAAAACTTTTCCTGAAAATGATATACCTTAATGCGAATTAAATCTTATTCTTAAAATTTAATGAGTGAGTCTCTTATGAAACGGTCTTCTATATAAACTAAAAAAGACGGACGAACATTACAGTTATATTTTAAAACATTAGAGGTTTTATTAATTATATCGGCGATACACATATATATTAGAAAAATGATATAGAATGCACTCATAAAATATTACTGACATATACTCCATCCGTTTCACTAAAAGTGAAACAATTGTGTTTGACACAATTTAATTTTAAGTAAAATATATAGAAGTGTGTGGTCCTCAAAAATATGTGGTGGAGAATGAATATGAAATATTAATTGAGTGGAAAAGTACATGTGAACCAAAAAATGTGTTGTTAGAAATGAATTTTATTATAAAACTAATTTTCATAAAATGAAATGTAACAATTTTAGTGAAACGTTCAAAACGAAAAATTGTAACACTTTTAGTGAAACGGAGGAAGTACTACTTAAAAAAACATTAGTTTATGTCTCAGATATATCACTAATACACGTCTCTTATAATACTTTGTGAAATTTTATCGGGATCATTGAGATTGAAACAATATTTAACATAAGATGAAGTTAATGAAACCTATCCTGCTAGGATTAGTTATCTAGCTGTGAATCTGTGATTCGCATTTATCAAATAAGTGGGTGGCGGGCTATGATGGGATAGTTGAGTAGAGAAACAAGGCAGGCGGAGCACAGTCCGTTAGTTATTTGGGGAATCTTTGGGGAGGCTGAGAAGTGAGAATCAAACAATAAAACCGAAAGGAAAAATGAGAAAACCGACACATTTCTTCATTACCACTTTACCACGTTACTACTATATAAATGCGACCTCCTCATGCTGCCTGGATTCCAGGATCCTGCAATAATTCATTCACAAGTGTAATACTAACCACCTACTAATAAAAACTTTACACTTGGAAAACTACGCGGTTATTCCTAAACTAAACTCATCCTATCAGTAGCGTCTCTGAGATTTAGGTGGCCCTGTACGAACTTTCAAATGAGGCCCCAAGTAATAAACTAATAATAATAATAGAAAACACATAAACAGATGAACTTTAACCGAAGCAATAATATATTTTAAAAATCATCGCATACAAGTTGTTGAAATTATCTCACAATACAAAATTAAAAACAACTAAAAAATCACTTGAAAATTGCAACTCTTCTAGCGTTTTTTGAAGCAAAATCATCAACTAAAATTATATTAAAATTTAAACCACAAACAGCAACTGCGTAGAAACAATTATAAAAGAAAAGAGACATGAATCAAGAAAATACCGAAAGCGAAATTGATCCTGTCGAAGTCGCGTCGAATCGAGTTTTGTCAAGAACGGCCATCGGTGGACGCCTCACCATCGCCGAGTGATGTCGAACTTCGCCCAAAAGCCCCAACCGAAAATCAATTTCGTGCCAAATTTTCTGTATTCTGTAATGGGTGGATGAATGAAAGAAGATGATTGAAGTTGGGTAAACCTAAATTGAAATACATCCTATTTATATACAAAATCAAACGGTAAAGTAGAGGAATTGATGGGTAGATTAATGGAGATTGAGAAGAAAGAGGGATAGAGGAAGAAGACAGAGGAGCAACGGCCGGATTAGTTGCGCAGAAGACGAAGAGTCTGATGGCCGGAAGATTTTTGGCGTGAAGCCTGAATTGATGAATGGAGACAGATCACAATTTAGTTCTTTTTTATTTTTTTTATTTTAAGTTTAATTAATTGATGTTATGATGTACTACTACTCTACTAACCTAGGCCCTAAGAGCTAAAATGCACAATTAAACTTTTTGCAAGATCAGCCCTAATTATGTTTATTTTTTATTTTTTGTTTTATGTTTAATTTTTTTTTATGTATAATTAATTTTTTTTTAATTTCGGAAGCCTAGTATTGTACTTCACCAGCATGAAACTGGAGGCCCCTAAAAAAGTGTGGCCATGTGCGGTCGAACTTATCGCACATGCTAAAAGACGCCACTGCATCCTATTGATATGTTGATGTCAATGTACGTATATATAATATACTTTTTTTCGTACACCTTTTTCCAACTCTGGAGTTTGTATGGTTGTACTTATGAAAAACAAGGATAGAGTAATAAAGTTTGAGGTAAAGTTATACGTCCATGTTGAAACTTAAGGGATGTAAATTTGAAATTGAGACGTTCCAAATTGAAATGCAGAAAGGAAGTTGTATTCGGGACGGAGTGAGTATTTCTTTTTATTGGAATTAGAGATCATTTTCTTGTGAATATTTTGAGACTGTTTGGGAAGCAGTTCAAATCCGATTTTAATTGAGTTATCCTTCCGATCATGTTTGTCATGCGGTTATAATCGCGTTGAACAGTACCCATTTTTAATCCACCAACTGCTAATAATTCAATTAAATTTTATATTACTAACTACTATTTTTCCCTAACTTTACCTTTTCATTTATTATAACAACCTTTAAACAATCAAATAACATTAAAACCAATAAAATAATCTTAAAAACTCTTACACACACCACTTCATTCTCAGACAACCTATATAACAACCCTATAGAATATATAATTCTAATACTATTCACGGTTAAAGTTCAATTAAAACTTGATCCATTTATGTTTAAGTTAAATTAGTGCGCTTATTATGCGGCTATCTGCAAAGAACCAGAGGCCAGAGGTCAATTAATCTGTTCTTTTCATCTAAAAATTCATTTATTTGATTCGATTTTTGATTCTGCTTAATTTTTTTTATATTACGATTCGATTCGATTCGGATCAAATGAAAATAACTGAGACTTAACTTAATATGTACTAAGCTAACAGTATTTTATAGAAAACAAAACATTTGCAGATAGCTCATCAGTATTATATACTAGATTGGATTTAATTTTTCTTAGCTGCCCGATGTTGCTTGTCATAAGACTCATGTGCTAACGGATACTTTTCTACGCTCCCTTGTTTTGAATTTGCTTGCAGGTTATTATCCTGCAAAATTTCAGCTTCAAGTTGTGATTTAGGTACTGAAGGGCACAAGGATTATTCATTTAAATATATTGATTTAATTAATATAATATCGATATTATAAAATAAAGCTGTGATATTATTTAATGGATCTAAGTTACTTACTGACCAGTTGTAAACATGGTGAATCAAAATAAATTCATACTAGAAAAATAGATTTATAAATCGGGCCGGTTTATGATTAATATCTAGACAGTGTAGTATATAATCAATCACGTCACTAAATTAATGGGGGTGAGTTGATTTTGTCAAAATTTTGTGTTTATTTCTTTGATCCACACTATATTACTCGAATCGAGTGAGTCACTATTCGTCAATTCAAAATTTCAAAATTTCGAAAATAAACTCTATTTGATACTGATTTATTATTAACTCTAAATTTAAACTCAAATTAAGTTTTGTATCGAATGACAATATATCACTCAAATAATATTTTAGTGAGATGTCTTTAACCATGGACTATAGTTGAAACTTGAAAGGAGCTTGGTGATAACGTCTCTTTCCTGTAATAGTCTGTGATATACTCACTTCGTCTTAGTTTCATATTCTCGCATTTCATTTTCGTCTGTCCCAACTTCATCTACCTGTCCCTTAAATGTAAAATCCCTCTCGTACTTTATATACACTATCTCTCATACATTATTAACGATTTGTCATACTTTATCCCCCATCTTTCCTACTTTATCATCATCTCTCCTATTTTATTCAATTTTCTCTTAAATTTTATATCCGGAACTACATGAAGATGAAACTGGGCCCGGATTGATTATGTGGGAGAAATATATAGTGCGCCACACGAGATGAAAAAAACAAAGCATGCATGCATGCATAGGTAGAAGATGACATGGAATGCGACAAAGACAAGTGATCTAAACAAGTACCTCATTCATAGAGCCATCTTTATCCTTGCCTCCTGAAATTGACCTGCTACGGCATTGTGCTTTCAAACATCGCTCTATTTTGTGGCGCTACCTAGCAAGCTACTAACTTTGAGAAGGATTGGTGATCAGATACGGCATTAGCTAGCTGGACCTCTTCTCATCCAAATTGACTACACATAATTACTACTCCTCACATGCATTTAAATTGGATCCAACTGTAAACACATATATCCATCCATTTTTTTAAAGAAATTATATGTATCACTTGAGTAGTTAGTTTCGATATTTTTGATGAAATGTAATTCCAGTCCAGTCAAACCAGATCAGATTGAATCAAAATATGGCAGGCTAAATTTTAATAATACAGTAATTAACAAGCCACTTGATACTGGTTGTATAATAGAGGGTTGGCTCAAGTTGAGTGATTAAGTACGGTGAAATCAAGTAAAATGAGTGAGCTGTGATTCCTGTCATGAAGCCACTGGCATAACAATTTTTTTTTAAAAAAAGGAGAAGGAAAGCAGATAAACAAAGCTGGCAGACAAAGAAAAATCAATCCATGTGCATCCCACATTAAAAATGCAGAGAGGAGAAGAAAGACACCATTTCCCATATTCGGAAAAGGGAAGTTTTAATAATTGAATAGACAATTGCAGAAATTAGCAGAGCGAGTACCAACAACATAGTCCACAGTGAATGAATGCAACATAGCACAGTACATTTAACGGTGCATACATGACATGTACAGCAGTACTACACGTTAAACGCCGTTACTGTTTGTCAATTGAACAGCTATACCACTCTCAGTGGCGGCGCGTGTGCATCACATCTTGTCGGAAAAGGTAACTGGGTTAATTAACATCACACATAAGTCATGAACTAAAAACAAAGATCCATTCATTCATTGCTAGCTTTATGTACATACATGATCGATCAAAGTAGCAGTAGTCATCTCAAAAAGTAAGAAAACTAGCAAACAATCTCCATAAAGGAGAGCGAGGAAAACGGAAAACGCACTAAAAATCCACGTTCAACGGGACAAAAAGGTGAAAAACTGAAAAAACCCGTTACCCAAAAGCTCTAATCATCATCATTATCAATTTATCATCTCAACTCCGTTCCGTACGGCTCTTGCTAACACTTTGCTGCTGCTGCTGTTGATGTTGAATTCTGCTACCACCAACAGTACCACTCTGTTCTCTCTTCTTCAACAAAGGCAGCCCAAAAACACCAGATTTCGAAAGCGAGCAAACCGGAACGTTCAGAACCGGAGTAATACGGACTTTCGCAGAATACGACCTCTCTACTCCTTTATGCTTATACCTCGGACCGCCATTGAACGTGCTTGGACTGCTCGAACTCCTCTCCAGGCTCTGAAACACAATTTTACCAGCATGATTCATTCTCGGACTATCCGCTGAGATACACTGAACCGGATCCGCCGGTTCAGCCATCGCTCTTCGACCAGGAGCTCGCCGAGCCGTCTGCTTCTCCTTCTCCGCTGTCATTGCTGCTCTCTGCTTCAGTTTCGCCACTCTGATTCTCGACAAATGATTTGACGCGGCTGTATGATTGGCGCTTCTGTTCACCGTACTCGCCTTATCCGAATCGAGCGAGAGTCTCGGAATATCCTCGTGCTCGTGACCGGAAGAAGACGAAGACAGCGAAAGACGAGACGAAATCGATACCAATTCGTTCTCCGAGTCTTTCAGAAACGGAATGCTAACAGACGGATCACTCGAATTGTTCAGTGACGATTTCGAGTTCCGGTGGAGGAAGAATTTCAAGCTTCTAGCTGCAGTTTTGCTGTTACTGTTATCAATTGGTAACGATTTCTCAACTGACAATGAAGAAGCAGACGACGCCGCTTTAGGACTGTTGCTGTTACTATTACTTTCCTCTTGTTTGCCATTGCTCTTCTGATAGAGCTTCTTCAACCGGAGAAGCTGCTTCCAGTGAATCATCGAACACGTAGGCGCCTTCGGCGAGAACAAATACGGATCCGCGCCGGAGATTTCAGTCCTCCGGCACAAATTAGGCGTGTCCGGTAACCTCACCGGAGCTGACGTCATCGACGGCCGTACATTCGACAGCTGTAGCGGCACAAGCTTTCCATCGGAAAACAGCTCATCCGCCGGAAGCATCGTGACCGGATCCTCAAGCCGGAACTCAAAATCGACGAAATCCTTACCGGAAATCTCCAGATCTGACTTCTCCGGCATCTCCTCACTAGCATTCTCCTGGCCGAACTCACGGCTGAAGGAGACTCTCGGACTCAGCCATCCGTACGCCGGAAACTTCGCCGGAGGACAGTCGAGGAAACTCTCCGGTGAGTTGGTTACACAGGCAGACGCCATCTCCAGCATGCAAGTTAGCAAGTATGAAGTATGTATCAACAGTGGAGTGTTAAGGAGAAGGAGGAGATAAGAATAAGATTGTGAGAGAATAACGAAATGGTAATACTACAGTGATATTGGAATTTGTGGTATAGGGTTTGGTGATGGTGATATATCGGGAAAAGGAAGAGGCGTTGTTTGGTTTGATATGGAGAAGGCAGAGCCAGTTGTATAGTGAAGTGGCCAAAAATATTTGAGAGGTACAGTACATATTAATATCGACGGATCGTACAGTGGGGTTTATGATCTGAGCCCTATGGGGATACGACACGTTTGGTCAAACTCTCAAGGGGATTTATTCCATTTGGGTGCTTCCGAGAACTATCCGGTTTTTGCTATGGAGGGAACCAAGAGGATTTGGGTGAACTTGAATTTTTTGGGGTTACTGGGGTGATTTAGTGGTAATAATCTACTACTAAAACTATGTATTTGCAGTAACCGATGTTCAATTGTTCATCCTTTTAAGACCCTTTACAAAAGAGCCTTTTCAGTTTCCTTTCCCCCTTCATGCATTTGGGCCTTTTCATGTAGAGGACTCATGAAACCCGACTTTTGGCGGATTACGTTGGAAAATTATTACATATACCGCGTCTATGACTTTTTCATAGAGTTTGTGGCCAAGAATTGTTCACATCACACAATTATTAAGTGTGTCCCACACTTATTTGACATTGTAGAGTATTTTTAATCACATGGTCTACAAAATTAATTCTATACCTCGTCTAGGTAAGTATTTTCCGATTCTATCATGGATGCTGGTAGGAGTACGATATTATTTTGGTGGTCAATTCAATAATTATGTTAGGACATATTTTCGCCATAGATATTGAAGAGATAGGTCAATTGTCACATTCTCTCGTAAGGTGATAATGCAGGTACATTATTTATAGGATTTTCAATATTTGGTTTCCTTATAGAATTATAAACTACTCCCTCCATTATTTATAAAACTTGTCATTTTACTATTCTGCGGTCAACTGTCTCCGACTTTAACCACAAATTAATCTTAAACCGTAATAGTAAATAATTTAATAAAATCATATAATAAAATTTTAGTAATTAAATTTTCATTATGTGTTTTTAGTAAATTATTTACTTTTATCGTTTAAGAGTCATTTGTGGTCAAACTCGAAAACAATTGACCGGTTAAAGTCAAAATAACAAGTTTTAGAAAGAATTGAGGGAGTATCTAAATTCATTGCTCGGTGACTAGTATAAATATGTCAGAGCATAACAATAATTCATATTTGATCAATAAATATATATTACCCGATAAATCGTGTTTACTAGTCATGATATTATTTAGGGGTAATTACATATAGGCCCGCTGTTAAATTTTTATCTTGCAGATGACTACCACTTAGTTCAACAATTACATGCAAATTCTACTCGATACAAAACAATTACATATAGGTCCACGAATTTGACTTTTCGCGAACTTAAGCCATGAAAAATCATATTTGCCCCTGTTCCAATTTCAGCTTTTCAAAATCACCAAACAGCCTTACCTAATGACTGATCACGTGAGAAGCACGTGAGGACTTCAATGTAATTGAATTAGATTTATCAAGTAGTCACTTGTAATAATTTAGTTACCGTTTTTTTCAAAAAAATTAGCCGTTGTAACTAATTTTTGGAGTGAATTATCAACTATATTTACCCATATTTACCCTAAAAACAGTCCACTTTTGATCTTCATTTCATATTTTTTCAACTTACGACTTGTTATGCATTCATCGAGTGGTGATTCATCGTGCGGTGTTATTCGTCCAATTTGTAAGAATGCAAATTGTAGTAAGCGAACGGTTCTATCAGTTAAGAAGTCTCAACCGCACGAGGGAAGATTTTATTGGGGCTGTCCTAAACATGAATGGTCGGAATGGTGTCATGAACAAGAAAATGTGCAAACACAAGGTCGAGGAGATTTCATCCATGCCGAACTCTCATCAGAATCACTTAACATAACAGTTTTAGGGGGGTGTTGGGGTGGTGGTCTAAGCTTACATCTTCTAAATAACCTCCTTTTAGCACTAGGTTCAGTTTGAAAAATTGGTTGAGAGGGTACATATTCAACATCAATATCATACTCATGTGCATTTTCTCTCATTTTTTTAGTAGCAGAATTGTCTACAGCTAGAGGTTGAACAAACTCAATTGACAAGTGTACTTCTACTTCTTGAATTGCTATTCATGTTTAGTTCAAACATTTGCTTGACATTATGATCACTTAAATTTTCTATTTGCTCAAATGTGTTATCAGTGTCAGCAGTCAAAGAAAAGAACAGAGTAGAATCCTCAATTTGCACACCATCTAATATCTTTGCATCCACATCTGATAACAGTTTTGCGTATGTGTACCTTGAAGAGTCGATATTGGGAATCATGTATTGCTCCCTCATGTAGTGAAGCCTAATGTTAAACAACGTCCCCATTGTCACTGAAACAACAAAATAACACATACAACAAACAAAACTGTGAATACCAATTCGAAAACAAATAAAAACACTAGCTTTGTACAAAACCGATTTTCGGTGAAATATAACACAACGATTAAGCATACATGAGGTTTATGAACATGATCAACATGTATATTTTGAGAAGAAAAAAAAAATTGAATTCGAAAAAAAAAACCATTACCTTACAGTTTCTTCGTCGATTCTTCACCAACTCGAACAAGAATCACCAATTGATGCTGAAAACGTCGAATCTTGACTGGTATTTGCAAGAATTTTGGGTTTAGAGTGGAGATTTTGGTCGTCAATGGCGGAACTGTTTGGTGAAGAAGAAGACGGAAGAAGGTTTTGGCGGGTTGAGTGTGGTGAGTTTTTTGGTTAACCAATTAACCCCAGTAAATGTGTAAGAAACTTACTAAGGCCACGTTTGGTTGGAACATAAGTTGATAGGTGACTTAAGCTGGTCAACACAAAAACGAATTAATGGACCTAGATGTAATTGTTGAACTAGATGGTAGTCATCTGTTACAGAGGCGTCTAGCAGGGGGTGTATGTAATTTTCCCTATTGTTTATTGTAAAGTTAAAAATTGGTGGAATTGTAGATGTTGAGAATGTGCACCACTTCTACATTATTTTATGTAGCATGTGAATCTCGTGCCTAAGCCTAACATAATATATTAGAAGTGTACATGTGGTTACACTGTTGGCATTTTTTTAATTTTTTAAAACGTTTGCATCTTTTACATCAAAGAACATCGGTTTGAGGCTCTTTCATAAAGTTTGCAAAACTCGATGAATTTCAACTAAATTATATAGGTGGTTCAAACAAGCACAACTTAACCTCAACTTGTAACAGTATCGACATAATTGATAATCTATAACACTATAAAAAAAACCCATCATTGGACACAACAATATTGTTTTCAAAATTTACCCCCAATCAATATTGAAATTGAGGACAAAACTATTGAGTTGTGAATTCAATTTCACCTTCATATAAAACTCCCCCCCTCCCCCTAATGATTTGCTAATCTATAAAACGAAACAAGTATTATACACGTAACTAAATGTACATTTTCGAATTGTATTTACCTCAATAGTTATACTATTAGATTCATGCATGCTGCAATAGTAAATGAGAAATTTCTTCGTGTTAGCACATATGCTCCACAAGCAATGAGTGAAACAAAAAGACCACTATTTATTTTCATAGAATTATTGTGTTCGTCGTAAAAATATATTGCACTGTTAGAACCCGACAACAATTTTTAATACTACAATATTCTAGTCCAAACATCTCAATCACGTGTTTTGGCAATTGAGAATTCTAGATTGGATATTATTGATGCCACTTGTACACATTTCTCAGCAAGGTGGTGTGGCGTCAGGTGCTTAACCAGGCACGTTTTCCTATCTCTTGCCCAGTCACAAAAAATGAGATTTCAAAACGTAGTCACATTGTTTGGATAAAGATTGGAATTGAGTTATCTCAATTCCAGTTTCTTTTTTTATACAAAAACTACACAAAAATTTTGAATTTGGAATCAAACACTTCGAGTATTTCTTTCGTCCGGGACTCAACTTTCCGTTGATTCGAACACAAGTTTTATGATATAGTGAATAAAGTGTGAGAAATAATGAATAAAGTAGAAAATAAAGTATGAGAGATATATGAATATAGTATGAGATAGATTTTCTACTTAAAGAAGGGGGAGTTGAGTTTGAGACGGATTAAAACAGAAAATGACAAGTTGAGTTCGGAGGGAGTATAAATTCTCGTACAAATAGTACATACTATATCATCTTGAAAATACTATGGTGCATGTAGTTTTCATTTAGTTGGGACAAAAAATGACTTCAGGCAAATTACATGTCATGATGTGGTGTCTGGGGGAGTGATTGGTATAGAACTAAAGTTCAGAAAACCGGGTTTAAAACACTTAATTTTTTTACGAAACTCAAAGTTTTAGTTTTATACCAATCAGTCCCTGAATGTTTATATATTGCAGTCTTAAAATCCGATTCGAGATTCACAAGTTTAACATACCATGTAGTAGTTTATAATTAAGCAAGCTATGCGAGATAACTTAAATTTGTGTAAATGTCTTATTTGAAATTTTGAATCAAATGGTTCTTTTTATGTATACTGACATTCTGACTCATTTTTTGAATCTAATGGTCAAATAACCTAGTTGATAAAACCTGTGTTTATACATACACAGACTTTATGATTTCAAGCATAGGGCTAAATTCACTAAAGAAGGCCCAAATAATAGTGTTCTATTTTGGGCCATAAAATCGCACTGTTAAAATCAGGCCTTTCACCTGAAGTCCATCAGGAATTAGGGCTCCCGTTCTCTACCGTATAAATACCGATATCTGGATAAGCAAAAACTACACGCAGCTTCGTGTTGCTGAAAACAGTGAAACAAAAAGACGTTCCGTCAAGCCTTGTGATTCGCGATGAGGGCTAAGGTAAGTTTCTTGACCTGAGCTTGATAATTTGTGCTGTATACTTATGCATCGACTGTTTTCGTGATCATTTACTTCTATGATGTCAAGTAATCGTTGATTAATCTATGTTCGTAGTTTCGTACTTAGATGTATTGCCAATTGTTCATAGAAAATGTTTTTAATTTTGATACTGCGAATGGATCTATGCAGTCGATCAAGTGCTCGTTTATTTAGAATTGATGTTGACTGTAGTTATGGACATACGGTCATCTTATTTCGTTGATGTTCGTTTTCAGCGGAATTTGAGTCTTTAATTTGTCAGTGGAATTACTGTTTGATCATCAGCTAGATATATTTCAATGATGTTGAGTTTTGTGTTCTTTAAATGAGTGGAATGTTTCCAATCTAACACTGAAATAATTATATTCGCCATATTCAGTTACTGAGCATTGATAAGTGTAACTAGACCAAGTTGGTGAATGTTATCTATATTGTAGTCTAACTCTTCGTTTAGGGTCCTTGTCTAGGCTTAATATTTATAGAAGTGCCTTCGTATTCCATCATACGCCACAATACAGTTTCAGTGGCTTAGGCTCAGAAACCCCATTTCCACACATCTTCTGTTATGTCTTCTCCCTTCTGCACACTAATGGCACAATACTAGTACCATTGCTCTTGATTTGCAGAACTTGAAACAATGTGTCATATATTATTTTTCTTACATTAGCTTTGATGCCAATTGTAAGAAAATGTAGGACTTACCTACTGAACTTGTTTCAAGTTCTGCAAATCAAGAGCACATCAACACAGGTTCTAGTGGGTATATTCTGCCTTTAGCCTGAGCAGACAGATCGGAATATTGTGATATTCTGTTATGTGGATATAGTGTTAGCCTATGCCACTGAATTGTGTTGTACGATGGAATACAATGTCAATTCAATAAATACATTATAGATACTAATAATATAGGCTTAGACAAGTACCCTAAACCAAAAGTTAGATTATGATTAGTACTCTTCTCACCATCAAACCTAGGTCACTAAAAATCCCATCAGAAATAAATGACAAACAATTGTTTGGCTTCAAACTTGAATTGAGTTTTCTCAATTCCAGTTGAATTTTTGTGCACCAAAACTCAACTACAAAAACTCAACTGGAATTGAGAAAACTCAATTCAAGTGTGAAGCCAAACAAAAGTATTTTTAAAAGCGTATATCTCGCTGGACCTTTTTAATCATGTAGCACGAGTTTGTTTCCTTATTGGGTAAACATTTCAAATAGAAAGTGATGAAGGTAAAGGAAGAGAAGACCATTGATTTGAATACCTAAAAAAAGAGATAAATATGAGCTGCTGATTCAAGTATCCATTTGTGTAAGTCTCATTAGCTGAAAATGGTGTCTTGTTATATTCACTAGTCACTACTGAAAGTGAACTTTGTGGTTTGCTTTTCATGAAAAAAATATGTTGATAGAGATTTTCACTGCTAAAGTTTAGGGTTCTGACACTTGATGTCTCTGTGTTGCAGTGGAAGAAGAAGCGTATGAGGAGGTTGAAGAGGAAGCGCCGAAAGATGAGGCAGAGATCCAAGTAGATTGATTGATTAGGAAACGGGATGCTCTACGCTTGCAAAGAACAATGTTCTTGTGTCTCGGGTGATTAGCAGTTGACGAAACACTTGGAGATTGTTCTGTGATGAGATATCTTTGTTACCTTGTCTGTCAAGGGCCCCTAGTTTATTCCATGTATGAACTATTTTTATTATCTGTCTTGACTTTTGAATCTAGGAATATGTTTGCCCTTCAAATTTCTGTTATGAATTATTTCTGCCATGGTTTTGGTTTAACTTAATATTCCGTGTCATATTCCTTTCACATGCTTTGATGGTCACCAATCTTTCTTCTTTGTTTGTCCGGTTTAACTTTATCGCCAACTCTGGCTGTGGCTTTGAACTTATTGATACTCTTAGGTTTTGTTAGTTAAGATTATGGAAGATGGGTCATGGAAAGGAGGAGCTTAAAATATGGAAGATCGTTCAAATAATTAGGAGATGCTCTCATTGCCAGGACCAAGGAGAGCAATCGTTTATCTTGACAATTGAATTGTACTTTCAAGCGTAGTGTTGACTTTGGAGCTCAGCCACTCAGATAAGCAGAACTTTGCCCTGGTGGAGCGTCGCAATGGAGCATTGATCTGTGGTAATAAAGTATTGTAAATTATCGTGGGGAATTTGTGTAAAAAGTCTACTCCCTCCCCTCCGTCCCACAAAACTTCATACATTTGTCATTTTTAGGTGTTCCACAAAACTTCATACATTACCAAAAAAGGAAGTTACCCCACAATCAACAAATAATAAACAATCTAAACTTTACATTCAAATTATATCTTTTGTCACTAAAAGTACACTTTTTTCCACCTTTTCTATATTCTATCATTAATTTAACTTTTCGCATAAAACTGCGCGCTAACCTTAATGTATTAAGTTCTCTGAGACGGAGGGAGTAAAAACTAACACCTGGTTTATGTTGGACAAATCAGAATAAGTTCGACCTAAGCTTCTACAGGCTAGATTGTTGTAATTTGTAACATGAGGAGCAAGGTTATTTGCTGTGACTTCGTTTATGTTGCTCAGCTTTTACTTGGCTGATTGCCTCCAGAAAGTAACTCCAGCTAGTCATTTCCTCAAGATGAGTAAATCCAGTCCTCTAATGCAAGAAAATACAAAGAAAAGACCATCACTACTGTGTCTCATAGTCTCCTGTTTCTCCGGGAGTATATGGACCCTAAAATGTACAGATCTTGCCATCATTAATTCATTCAACCAAACATTACAAATATCAACCAAAGAATGCATATAAATCAACAAGTTGTCAGTCCCATTGTTACATCCTTCAAAATGGTGAAGTACTGAAGTCTAATGTACTAGTGATTCAGCAGCTTCAAGATCATACTGCATTGTGAGTCTCTCCACTACGTTTCGACCCATCACTTGCCGCAAATGCAGTTCCTTCAACACAGTAGCTGCCAAATCCTTTCCGCCTTCACGATAAATCCCTTCGACTAAAATTGCGTACGTATTCTCATTTGGCACGTAGCCCTTCTCAATCATCATCTCATACACCTCAAATGATAAATCTGTCCTCTGCCATTTACTCAACCCGAGTATAAGTGCGTTGAAATTGTCGAGGTCCGGCTGGTATCCACTCTCCTCCATAATCCTTACAATATCCATAGCTGCGCCCAGCATTTTCTCCAAGCATAACCCTCTGATAAGCGAGGAGTAAGTATATGAATCAGGCGTAAATCCGCACGAAGTCATCTCATACAATAAATGAAATGCAGCATAAGTGTTTCCTTTCTTGCACAAGCTCATGATCACATATCCATAAAAATCATGAATGGAAGAATGTTGCTTATTTCTTAGACTCTGAATGATAGAGAAGGCCTTTTGCGTCATTCCTTCATCGCACAACACAGCAATAGCGTTGTACGTTCCTTCATTTGGAAAACAGTTCCTATTTATCATATCATCAAGACACTCCAGAACGGCATCCACTTTCCGTTGCTTGCAGAGGCTTGCAATTACAGGATTATAGCTGGCGGCAATGGGTTCAAACTGTCCATCTCTAAACAATTGTTCCAATACCTCAAGGGCTTGATCTGTTCGACCATGAAATGCAAGAGAGTCAATCAGTATGTTATACGTCACTATAGAAGGCGAACGCTCATCACCAACCATTTCAGCCAAAAGCTCATTTGCCACCTCCCAACGCCCTTCATAACACAAGCTCCTCAACAAAATGTTATAGCTCACAGCATTAGGACTAAACCCTTTCTTAGGCAAATCCCTGAAAAGCCTCATCGCCTCCTCAATCCGACCCTCCTTACATAAACCAGTCAAGATAACATTATAACTAACCAAATTAGGCTTCCCACCTTTGGCTAGTATATCATCAAGAAGCCTCCCCGCCTCGTCAACCCCACGCTCCTTATAAGCCGCTTCAAGTAAGATAGAATATGTAAACGCATTAGGAACCAGTCCCTTCTTCATCAACCTCTGCACAAGCTGCAAACTCTGATTCAAGTTGCCACGCATACAAAGTCCACTAACAAGAGAGTTGTATGTAACCGTGTTAGTGGGATAACCACATTCCTCCATTCTTTCGACTAGCTGCATCGCGTGCCCTACCTTCCCCTTCTTACACAAATTATCCACCAAGGTAGTGTAGGCAGCTGCTTCAGGTAAAGCACCGGATTTAACCATCAACTCCATCACTCTAGTGGCTTTCCTAAGTTTATTAGCCTTACAAAGATCATACACAAGCTGAGTGGCATTAGCCACATCAGGTATCTGGCCTCTACCTATCATGTACTCAAGATAGAGGAATGCATCATTCAGCCTAAGTTTTCGTGTTTCAGGGTCATTAAGACCAGACCGCCATTTCGGAAGGGTGAAAACGCTGCCGTCTTTCGGGGGCATGGCTATTTGGATTGAGGAGGATGATGATAAAACTTTGGGATATCCATTGTTGAGTGGGAAAGATTGGATTTTGTGTAACTGGGCTCGGAACAAACATGATTTTAACCCATTTTTTGGTGTTGATTTTGCTATTGGAGATGATGAATGTAACAGAACAGCCATGAGTTCAATAATAAACTAGTTAAACTGAATCTATGTTAACTACTAAAGTTGCTTCTTCTCATGGATACACCATAAATAATCAATAAATCAAAGTTGGTTCCTAGTATATCCTAAACAGCAGTCAGCAGACAAGTAATACAGAATACAGATAACAAGAGAAGAGCATACCCCAACTGAGTTATCTTGATATCTCTTCTTCACCTCCACCAGTTTTTACCCTTTATTCTTTAAAATCTTGAATTTGGAATGTGGATTGAATTGAAGTTTTATTGCAACTGGAATAATTAGTGAAGATGTCAAATGAAAGAAAACAAGGTAAGAAGATTTGGTATTTGAATTTCAATGGAGTCTTGTCCATGTCCTTCCCTAGACATTATCCTAAAAGTTGGCGGAAATGTGACCACTAGATCCCATCCCAGTGGCCAGTGCTACCGAGTGCTAGTGAATATGGCACAGATGAGGAAACGATTCTCAATTGGGCCAAGGCCCAATCAACAGTTGATTCATTTAATTGTTGGGAAAAATCTAGTAGTAAAGATCACTTTCGCACCTCAATTCCGAGAAGAAAAAAAAACATTCGGTTAAAAAAACAACTAGTTATATAGCTTGAGTGTATATATAACATACCAATATAAGTAGAAGATATAGAGTTTTGGTTGTATATATAAGTAGAAGATATACAGTAAAAGTGAATGTTTTTTAAACTAAAGTGTCCAGCTAGGTACCGGTCAGTTACTCTCCCTATATTATTTTCCATGTATCATTAAGTATTTAAGATCATTGACAACCTTTGAATTCTGAAGTAGTCAAGTGGTTCATTTGAATGGCTATTACCTCGCACTAAATAGATGATCTCGTTCTAAAGAGATTAAAAATCTTTTTAAAGATCATCACGAGTTCATTGACTCATACTCTACACGCATTGCACTTAATGTCTCTACGAAAATGACAAATTTAGAGTTTAACTTTTACTCCTAAGTGATTTTACCTCGAAGTAACGAACTTCACAGAGTACTCTACTAGTCCTTTTTAGCTTCATTTTTCACGTTAAACCATATACTTGGAATTTTTACTAGTATGGTTGGGTTATACGGTAAGCTTCCTTATTGTGGGTCATAAACCCATTTCACTATACAAGCAATATGTTAGATCAATGTTTAGCGAAACTAAGCTAAAAAGCTAGCTAGTAGCTGATAAGTTAAATGATAGCTGATTAACTAACTGGTAAATGATCAAGTAGCTGATCAACTAGCTAATAAGCTAAATAATGTAGGTGTTTAACAAATTAGTTGATAAGATAGCTGGTATTTTGTAAAATGATATATAAGTACATTACTTATTTTTTATTTAATTTCAAATTTTCTCATCGTATTATTAGTCTATATTTTTTAGATAATAGTACATCACATTTTATTCAAGAATATAGTCAATGTACTTTTCACCGCCACTTTAATAACATCATTAAAAATTATCAGAAGTTGAAAGAAATATTCATGAGTATTCTAACTTAATAAGAAGAAAAAAATTGGCAATGGAGGTATAGTATACATGTGTGCATTTCAAAGAAAGGCGGATGAATTAAAAAGAGACAATTATAATAACGATTAATTTTTTTCCTATTTTATTTAATTTTAGGTCAGGGACATTTGTGGAATGAAAAGATAATAAGGAGATTTTCTTTTATAAAAAGTTAACTTGGTTCAACCAAATTGGTGATCACCATTGATTTAAGAATCTGTAGCGTTAATGCTTGAGCAATGGTAAAAAATATTCCCGAGCTGAAAACAAGTGATACTTGGCCTTTTTATTAACATGGTACTACCATTCATCCTTTAGGAGTTAGGACTAAAGATAAATTGCATCATTATATCCATAATACATGTGCCTGACCTTCAGTTCGCCATGTGATGGTGCACATCAATAAATTTTTACTTACCAGTCAAACAGATTGAACCAGTTGTTTACAACAATTCCAGTTTTCGAACCTCACTTTTCTAAATCTAATTTCCGAATTCCAGTTCAGAACTCACTGGATAAACGAATGAATAAAAGGAATTGTACAGAAGGTTTACTTGGCACCAGAAAATAACTCTATGTTATCATTTCTTCAAGCTACAAGAACCATAACAACTACTGTGATACTCTCTTATATCCAGTATTCCTAGCTAACACTAATGCACCATTGATACATCAGCTTCAAGATCAAACTGCAAGGTGAGTCTCTCCACTGCATTTCGATCCACCACTTGCCACAAATGCAGTTCTTTCAACACAGCGGCTGCCAAATCCTTTCTTCCTTCACGATAAATCCCCTCGACTAAGATCTCGTACGTAATCTCACTTGGCACATGACCCTTCTCAATCATCATCTCATACACCTCAAAAGATAAATCTGTCCTCTGGCATTTACACAACCCAAGTATAAGTGCGTTGTAAGTGTGACGGCCTGGCTGGTAACCATTCTCCTCCATAATCCTTAACACATCCATAGCAGCACCAGGCATTCTCTCCAAACAAAGCCCTGTGATAAGTGAGGAATAGGTTAATTGATCAGGAGTAAACCCACATGAAGTCATCTCATACAAGAACTTAAATGCAGCATATGTGTTCCCTTTCCAGCATAAGCTCGAGATCACATTTTGATAAAATTCGTTAATGGAAGAATCTTGCTTATGTCTCAGACACCGAATAATAGAAAACGCCTCTTGCGTCATTCCTTCATCACACAACACGGCAATAGCATTAAACGTCCCCTTGTTTGGAATACAGTTCCTGTTTATCATATCATTTACACACTCAAGAACAGCATCCACTTTCCTTTGCTTGCAGAGGCTTGCAATAATAGGATTATAGCTGGAAGCAATGGGGTCAAATGGTGCATCTCTAATCAACTGTTCCAACACCTCAAGTGCTTGATCAGTTCGACCATGAACCGCAAGTGAGCCAATTAGTATATTATACGTCACTATACATGGCGAGCACTCATCAGCAGCCATTCCAGCCAAAAGCACATCCGCCTCCTCCCAACGCCCTTCATAACACAAGCTCCTCAACAAAATGTTATAACTAATAACATCACGATTAAACCCTTTCTTAGGCAAATTTCTGAAAAGCTTCATCGCCTCCTCAATCCGACCCTCGTTACACAACCCAGTCAAGATAACATTATAACTAACCAAATTAGGCTTCCCACCTTTGGCTATTATATCATTAAGAAGCCTTTTCGCCTCATCAACCCCACGCTCTCTGTAAGCCGCTTTAAGCAAGATGGAATAAGTAAATTCATTGGGGACCAATCCCTTCTTCATCAACCTCTGCACATGCTGTAAGCTCTGATCCAAGTTGCAACTCATACAAAGTCCACTAACAAGAGCGTTGTACGTAGTAGTGTTAGTGGGATAACCACATTCCTCCATTCTTTCTACCAGCTGCATCGCGTGCCCTATGCCCCCCTTCTTACACAAATGATTCACCAAGAAGGTGTAGGAAGCCGCATCAGGCATACTACCCGATTTAACCATCATCTCCATCATCCTAGTGGCTTTCTCAAGTTTATTAGCCTTACAAAGATCACGCATAAGCTGAGTAGCATTAGCCTCATCAGGTATCTGGCCATTACCAATCATGTACTCGAAATACAGGAATGCATCCCTCAGCCTTGCTTTCGGGTCACTACAGCCGGACCGCCAATCGGGTATGGTGAAAACGCTGCCGTTTTTAGGGGATATGGCTATTTGGGTGGAGGATGATGCTAAAACTTTGGGAAATCTAATTTTGAGTGGGAAAGACTGGATTTTGGGTAACTGGGCTGGACAGAAATAGGATTTTACCACATTGTTTGGTGTTGGTTTTGTAACTGGAGATGATGAATGTAACAGAACAGCCATTAATTCAAGAAACTAGTGTTACTGAATCTAAGTTAACCAAAATTGCTTCTCATGGAAATACAATCAAAGTTGGTTCCTGGAATATCCTAAAGAGCTAGCAGACAAGTAGTAGTATAGATAACAAGAGAGAGCTGAGAGCATACCCTTGCTGAGGTTCACTGGTATCTTCTTCTTTTACTCCACCAATTTTCACCCTTTATTCTGTAAAATCTTGAGTGTGGAATGTGGATTGGTTGAAGGTTTTATCTCAACTTGAATGATTAGGGAAGATGTGAAATGAAAGAAAAGAAAGAAAGAAGATTTGGTGTTCAAATTTCAATGGAGTCTTGTCCATGCCCTATACATTATCCTGAAAGTTGGCGGTAATGTTATCAGAGGATCCCAGTGCTGACAAGTGCCAGTGAATATATACATAGATAAGGAAAGACTGGTCTCAATTGGGCCGAGGCCCAATCAACTTTTCATTCATTCCGTTCTGATCAAATGAGATATTTGATTTTGAATACGAAAATTAAGGTATAAAATAAACATAGTGATTATGAAATAGAATTGTAACTCGTAATATGTGCTCCCAAATTTGTTAATACTATGGTATGTAATTTGCAAAATGAATATGTGACATTTGTATTGGAATAAATATAAATAGAAGGTGTGTGGTGTGTGATATTCGGGATGGATGATGTAATTTTATTCGTGCCAACATCCGTTTTTATCAGCTACAATTAAAAAGATTTAAACGTCTAAATACCATCCCAAATTAGAGGGTTTCTTTTAGGTGTTAGGATAAATCATCGATATGTGAAATCAATATCGTATATGATAGGGTGTGCCAGTTACTAAACCTGACATCTTGAAAACATTAAAATTAGAAACACACCTGTAAAATAAATAAGAATTCGAGTTTTCATTGCAAAATTCCAAGACGAGTTGACGAGTGATGGATCAGCCGACATCACACCACACAAATTGAAGAAAAGCACCGCATATGAACAACGTCGTGTGGGAGAATGTTTTAAAACAGTTGTGAACTTAAAAGTTCTACACCATGAGTAATTAGTATGGTTTAAGATTAACGTGTGATCAAAATTAAAAATATTTTTTTTTTAAAAAGTAAAAAAGAAAATATTTAAAAGAAACTAATGGAGTAGTACTATTTTGTGTCCGACCCGACCCATAAAATCCACTTTTTTATTGATGATAGTGTCTTTTTACCTGAGCTCAGAAAAATCAACATGCGATCATCGGCGAAGAAAGGCGGAGGCACGGCGGCGGAGAACAGTCGCAGCGTGAATCGCAACATTGAAACTCTCCATCAACGCTTTTACGATGCTTTCAATCTCGGGTATCTATCTTATCCTCACTTGTTTACACTCTATCTTTAATTTATCATCTCCATCTCTCTTTACATTTCTAATCAATGTCAATATCTTCTTACCGTTGATTCTCCTCTACCTATGTGTATATTATCGTCGATTGTAGTTCATAATCCACAGTGTTGATCATATTAGAAGTTACTTACTAATGTTTTCGTTAATGCTTTTACTTCTACTCCGCTCTGAAGATTGTTTAGTTTAGCTCTTACTCTTATATGTATACCAAATTGCAATATCGTCGAACTGTGTTTCGTGTAGTTTATACCATACTTGATTACCTATATGTATTCCCTATGCATGTTTGAAGCTACTTCACTTGCATTTCAGTCGAAATTATGATTGAATCTCTGCCTAAAGTTGGAAATTGAGTGAGTCTTTACTAATAAGATTGACTAGCTGAGGGGATGTAGTCCTGTAATGTTTTGAATCTATAGTGGGAGTTTGGACTTGAGTGTTTAGTGAGATTGACTATCTGGATTATGCTAGAGCTACTTCCGGCTCATTTGAGAAACTGCAGATTATGTTGTTTTGTAGCATGATCTTTTGCTACTCATTGATATACAAGTGAAGAAAGTCATGAAGAGAACTGACAAATTAGAAGACAAACAGGAAACATGTTTTACATGTTATCGAGTAGAAAATTGCACATGTGAATACTTACCCCAAGTTAGGATTCTAATTTCTATGGGCAGTTGTTTCCTACTCCCTATGTCCCAGACCAAATCTCACATATTCTATTTATATATGTCCCAATACAAATGTCTTGTTGCCTTTTTTTTGGCATAAATAAACCTATGTGCAGTTAATCCCACTATACTTTATATTGTACATTAATCTCCGTGCCCAAAGGCAAATATGACCATTTGGTCTGGGACAGAAGGGGTATTTGAATAACAAATCTGATTTCTAACTTTTATACGTAGTCTTAATATGACTAAAAATATCACATTACGGTCAAGTTTAACATGGTGCTAGACAGGATTGACCGATCCTAAGACTGTTAACAATTAAATCGCCGCTCATCCTAGTAGGGAAAGCTGTGATGTGAAACCGGGAGAACATCCCAGGAGCAGATCAACTGCATACATGATGAGGGTGGATTCAAAAAACTGGTAAACTAACACTATTACTTTCCCTCTATGTTCTAACCCATTTACCATCCCATTTTATATCAAGATCAATCACATAGGCAAGTAAATGTTGTAATAATGGCACGATCTTAACCAGGTGAACCCCGAGAACTGTGCTAACTAGGCCCAGCACTGGCTCATGGAGAAATAATTATCACCTTTAAAAGATGCATATGACTGAAGAGTTCAGGATTTCCCTCTTGAGGAAGTCGAACTTGCATTTGCACAAAAGTGAAGAAGTTCATAGTCATAGACATACATTTCTGTCCTCTCATGACTCCCCCTAACATTAGTTTCTCTAAAAGATCATATCAGATTCCCATCGTTTTGCCTTACATGTGGTGCCTCGTTGCAGAAGTCGGGTGAACAGAGAGAATTGGTATTGTGCTGACATTGAGATTCAAAAACTGGTGCTCCGTTCAATTGAAGCATTCCTTGATTGTATAGCCCATGAATCATTACACCAGGCACTTATTAAGGTACATAGTCCCCTGAAAAATTGTTGAGCATTAATAAACTTTTGACATGCTCCGCTTATGTAAAATTACTCTTGTTTTTTAGTTTCAGTTAATTGTTTCACCTGATGATCGCTACTCTGATAGTTCACATAAATAAGATAAATTAATGGCATTTCCATCCAAGTTGGCTAAACACGATGTACCTAGCATCAAATTCAACCAACAAAACTTGTAAACGTTATTAACTGAAAGGGGGGGGGGGGGGGGGGTAGACAATTGCTGCATGAGGTTAAATGGAGTATTCTCTGTCCTTGCCAATGATATTAGGCCTTTCTCTTATTTTCCAGGAATCACTGGCTGATATGGTGAAAGCTTTGGATAGTATTCTTGAATTGAAAAGTCAATCAATATTGACTTTGGCCTCTGGTGTTGCTGTAAACATGGTCAAGATTTTGCCAAGTTCAATGCTTCAATCGCATCATGGTCTAAATCTCATCCATCCTTTAGCGGATTTGCTAGCTTCTCAACAACTACAAGTTGCTATATCATGTGCCGCTGCCTTGAACATCATTATGTCAAAACTTAGACTTAGACAGGAGAGGGTAGCACTGGAGATTTTGAAGGAGAGCAAAGCAGTTGGATATCTGGTTCAAAATGTCAATCAATACTTTAATGGTGATAAACCAGTTGAATACCTAGAAGAGAATGCATCTGCATTGAGTAAAATATTGTTGCGGTGGCCATCTTTTAGATACTGTGTCTGGAATTGTTCTGATCTCTTAATTGTTCTGGCTACAACCAAATTCGCTTCCAAAGATTCCGTAAAGGTTGCTGTTCTACAGCTGTATTCTACCTTAGGTATTCCTCCCATCTTCTATGAGTTTCGATCTATTCGCAGTAGTCTGGTGAGGTGGTTTTTATGATGCTCATGCAACTTTTGGTGTTATTTTCAATTGCCAGCTCTGTGTGGTAATGGGGCAGTGAAGCTTCTGGAAAATGGAGATCAAATTCTAGAAATGATGATCAGCTGCATGAATCATTCAAACACACACCCAGTTCGCATGGAAGCATTTAAACTTGCTCGGCATTTAGCGGTAGCCTTTCTCATATGGAACTTACTATATGAGGTTCTTGTAGCCTCTATGCACCTAATTTATTTTTTTCCATGAATTTATCAGCTTAGCAGAAGAGGATGTTTAAAAATGATGGCCATATGTTGTGACCGCTTTGTCAAAGCAGTGATCAGTGCAATGAACTCTGACTGCGTAGAATCTATTTTGGTAGAGGCATGCCGTTTGGCTTCTTCACTCACCGGGTGGGCTAGTGATCATCACTTATGTTTTTGGAGAGAAAGAGTGGACAGAATCCTACTTGATCTTCTCCTGAAGGATTATAAAAAAATTCACCAACTACATCACGAGTCCTCTGTGGAAGATCTAATAACTGTTGTGCAGCAGAGTTTTGGTGCAAATGTTCCAGACTCTATAAGACCATACATATGGGACATTCTTGGAAAGCTTGCAGCAAATTTTGTCGAAAATATGAAACTTGAGATGCAGGGAGATGAATTCCAACTTAAAATCCTTATAACCTGTGCATGGTAATACACTGATGTGATCAACATTACCCCGTGTTCCCCACCCCACCCCTTTTCTTTTCCTCATTAAATGCTGACATTGCTTCTTTCATAAGATATTTCATGTATCATTTTAGAAAGTTCATTGTTGGCTTCTTTCTAAATTCCCCACAATGTTGTCATGCAGTTTGTCCTTTGCTGACTCAATTGCGAAGTTGCGCCAAATTTCACACACTCTGGAAGATATGACCGAGGCTGAATCAGCAGCTAGGGCAGTTCTAATGATGGTGTATTCTTCTTGCAAATCTATTGCAGAATTGTCTAGGTATATTCTGGGTGTAATAATCAAGTCAAATGCCCATGTCTATACCGAATACTTTCTACAGATTTTAAACGTCAAGGTGTCTGGGAACGAGTTTGGGCGTCCTGGAGATCTTCAGATTCTGGTGTGCTTAATGAGTTTGGCATGCTATTGTAGTCTTCCCGAATATCAGAAACTGACAATTAGGTATCGAGGATTGAAAACTATCATCACATTTATAATGTGTGGGTTAAGGAATCCTACTCTTGTAAAAAGATCTAGTATTTTGCCTCATTTGCGAGGTACTCACAGTGAGAGGCTTTGTTGTTTTCCACGGACAGAAGAATGGGAAGGGGAAGAGATGATATTGCTTCTAAGTTTGTGGATTCTTGCTGAGTTGTTACGTAATTCCACTCATGGTGAGGTCCATCCATTGGACAATCTGGAAGAGTTTTCAGAATCTGACTTCGTTCTAAAACTCCAAAATATATGCAGAGACTGTTATTCTCCTGGTTGTAAATGGTACGCAGCTTACGTGCTTTCCTTTTTTGGATTATTTGGTTTTCCAAGTAAATTGGGTAAGAGAGTAGGGAAATCACTTGGTCAGAGTGAGCATTCTGATATGAAACTCATTTTGGCAAATGAAGAGGATATATATGTTCACGAAATTGTACTGCTGGTTATGTGTCCAGCATTACTTCCTCCTGGAAAACCAGTTAATGGCGATGGATCATCTGATGAACCTACTGTCAAGCAGGATTTTGACAGAAAATCTATGAAGGTAGTTTGTCTATCAGCACAAGTAGAAAAGCAGCCATTGTTGAAGATATTAGAATATGCCTACTTGGGATACATGCAAGCTTGTGAAGACCTTGTTAAAAAGCTTAAAATCTTTGCGAGGCATTGTAAATTGGAAGGTTTAACACAGATGCTTTATAGAAGAATTCCAAAATGGGGTTCTCCGATCCCAACTTTTGATCTAAGAGCTGCTCTTGGGCCAGCCGGAATAAATTCATCGTAAGCACATTTTCCTGTTTCTCTTTTTTGCCCCCTCTTTCAGACATCCATGTGACCTCATGTATTTTCTTTTGATGGTCTAATTATGCCAATTCTAATTTTGTGCAGTTCATAGTTGTGTTACTCTTGGTCTAAAACAAAACAATAATATATGTCCTGTCCATCAGATATGCAGTGCATAAGGTTCTTAATTAATCTGAATGACTTTTCAATAGTCTTAACCTATTAGTCACTATACCTTGTAGTACTTGAAAAGGCTAGCTTACATGCTATGCGAGAGTGATTGTCTCATCTTGTATTGCATATTTACATATGAAAGATTAGTTGCATGTTTCATGTTTGCATTTTGCCCTATTCAGGAATATTCTCTTGGAAGCCAACACGAAACAGCTTTCAGATTGGAAGTGCAACAACTGCCTGGCTTTGGTATCACATCTACATGTTCACAAAGTCATAGTGGAGTCAAGTTGTGATTATCTGCGAGCCTTATTTCAGTCGGGGATGCAAGAAAGGTAACGAATAGCTAAAGATGGTTGTGTGTTGGGGGTTTGGGGGCTATTCACACGTCTTGTTGATATGAACTTTGCCATATTGATATTGACAATTTTTCCATCTGACTGTCATCCTACTCTCGTGCATTCAATAATTCAATGCCACTCCATTTCTGGATGTATATCTGACTATAGAGCTTTTAAGGAAATGCTTGCTTCTTTGCTACATCTCCCAACCATGTATACTAAGCTGTCACATTTAGGTTATATCTAATTGTTATTGACTATTGAGCTTTGACTCCAATGTTTGTAGGATAATTCTTTGATTATAATATTTCCACATATTTTCCAACCTATTGAGATAGGATACCACTGTAATGGTCCTCCTTAAAATTTTCATCTAAGACCAGATATTCCTAGCATCAAGTCACAAGTATGATAAATATTCTCTGATTATAATATTTTCATGTCATTTTCCGACGTATCGAGCGTGCTATTATATGGTGTTGACAGTGACAATTATTTTCACACTGCGCCTGTTATGAATTCTTGGGATTTCCCAACCAAAACTTCTGCCATTTGCAGTTCAATTATGTTTAGATCTATCTTTATGCATCAGATTTTGTGATAAGCATCGATGTGTATTTTAAATCTAAGCTAGTTAATCTGCTTTCTTATTATTATTAGGGTTGAATTTACTGCAGTGAGGAACACAAAATGGATTCCAGTAATCACAACATACTGATAGCTTAACGCCAACCCTAGAACTTGAGTCAGTTCAGTTGTGTTTGGAAGATAAAAGTCAATACTACATGATGTGGATTTATGCTGTACTCTACTAATCAACAATATGAAATTTACCTTGTTTCTTCATCTCACATGCCAGTTATTTTCTGTCTGTTGGTGCAGCAACACACAAACCATCAAGGTACCTGTGAGTTGGGAGTCGCTCAACAAGCTCGTCGTCTGGTTCTACTCTGATAAGTTGCCGGTGCCTAGTATTGACTGTCTGTGGCATAATTTGGACCTGGAGGAGAAATGTAAAGAAGTCCAACAATACTTGGAGCTTTGTTGGCTAGCTGAATATTGGTTCATTGAGGAACTTGGTGAAGAATGTTACAAGGTTGTGAAGTCTTGCTTAAAGTCTTCCCCGAGTTTATTGTCCGCCAAATTAATTCAAGTTGCGGCTAATCTATCACAGTGGAAGTTGACTCAAGTTGCAGCAAATTGTATGGCACCAGCATACCATCACCTACGAGACTCGGGTGAACTTGATGCCCTAGACGACAATCTTGTCGAGATGGTTCGGGCCGCATCTGTTTTACTTCTTCAACTGGGCAGCAGTGACCAACTCTCGTCATATCCATATGTTTTAGATGGGGAGATATATTACTCAAATAGAGACTAGGATTTCATACACCTTGTAAATGGATCACCGTTCCATAGACGACCGATATTTACTTGCATGTCTGTACAGAGGATTCCATGAACTCCATATTTGAGCACCCATAGCGTGAGGTTCATATTATTCTCGCAATACCCCACTTTGTAAACGTTGAGGTTTTGTGTTATAGTAAAGGGTTAGCCTGATTTACATAAACAGAGACCTTACTTTAATAATAGTCACATAAGTCTGAGGTATGGTCCGGGTCGAAAAACGGAGATGGTTTGAAATTCGATATTATCAGTGAACCTAGTACGGAGGGGGCTTTTTGAAGTGATCATGTTCTTTAATCCTTATCTTTCTTTTTTTATAACACGGAAGTATTTTGTGTGAGAAGAACATGATCACTTCAAAACGCCCAATTCACATGCATCCAGTCATCTTGTATAAATTCTCAAATTTACTAGACTGTTTGACACATAAGATCGTTATACAGTGAATTTGTTTTCATACAACTAAAGTAGAGTTAATATTCATCTATTGCATTCTATTAAAATCATACTTCCTCCGTCCCGAATTAAGTTTCCCACTTTAACTTTTTGCGGTCAAACTTTTTCAATTTTAACTACGAATTAATCTTAAACTGTAAATGTAAAATGTTCAATTTTTTTATATAATGAAAATTTAACACCTAAAGTTTCATTATATAAAACAATTGAACATTTTACATTTGTGGTTTAAGATTAATTAAATAATCAATAACGTTTAAAAAAAAATCAAAAGCTGATCGAAACGGAGAATTACCAAACAGTCTATAATAATACATCATCTCAAACTCGGTACTACAAATCAAATGTTCGGTTTTTTTTACAAGATATGAACACATGCGCAGCCCTCAACTTGTAGCAGAGTAAATGCACAAAAAAAAGCCGTAATATGATTTAGGCTATGTTCTCTTCATCTGAAAGTTCATTAATTTCAGTTCACTTCAGAATTCAGATTCATTCAGTTCTGTTCAGCTCTGCTTAATTATTTTTTATACTACAATTCAGTTCAATTCTATTCAGACGAAGAGAACAAAAGCCTTAGTACCGCTTGCTAAAGGCCAAGGGGGTTTGCAAAAAGCCTTAATTTGGTACTCCCCGTCCCGTAGAACTTCATACATTTGTCATTTTTAGCCGTCCTGCAGAACTTCATACATTACTAAAAAAGGAAGCTACCACACACCAAAAAAAAAAATAAACAATCTCAACTTTACACACAAATTACACATTTTGCCACTCAAAGTACACTTTTGTCCACTTTTTTTATACTTAATCATTATTTTTAACTTTTCGCATAAAACTGTACACCAACCCTAACGTATGAAGTTCTCCGGGACGGAGGAAGTACCGCTTAGTAAAGGACAAAGGGGGCTTGCTTTCATACAAGTACAGCACAGGAGTTGCTATGGTAATGTGTTAGTTGCTCAACAACGTTTTATTTTTACAATGAATTTCATATCCTCACGAAACTTATGTAATTATTGGGAATATGACATCACAAGGGTTTCAGCCAAAGAAAAATGCCAGAATCAAAACCAGCGGATACAAATTCGTGTTCGTGTACATAGACAACAGCCAAAAGAGATACTAACTAGAACTTCTGAAGAACACCATAATCTATGAAACGACACACGAACTGAAGTAATTGTGCAAATTCAATTACTATATCTGGATTGTAGTATATACGGGTGGGAAATAAGGCAACAAGTAACAAGAATCATCACATCAACTTAGACAGAACTCTACTTCTATTACTTTAAAGGATCATTTCAGAAAGTAGTAGAATACCAATCTCTCGTAAATCAAAGAGAAACGAAGGCAAATACAAATAGGAAAGAAACAGGTAAACAAAACTCTGGAACATAACTATGACTCACTTACACTTGAACAAAGATTTAACAAAACTAAATGTGATCAATTTGCAGCAGTATAGCCACCCTCCCACTCCTTTAAACATAAAACCTTGGGAATAAAGGGCTTACACATTTCTTCTGAACTGTACAGTTCCTAACCTCACTGAGTGCACGATAGAGCATCAAAATAAAGCTCCCAGGCCAAAAGAAAGTGAGATCACACTTCAGAGATGACAAGCTTAAACTTCTTCCACCATATTCCTGAACAACAAAGATGATCGAACTCTAATCCTCTTATAAAATTAAAAACTTGAGCAGCAGCTACGCCCAACAACCTATTAACCACCAAAGGCTTTCAATACTACTACACCTGAAACTTGCAAGTTAAAGATGCCAAGAATACAGTCTTAACAAGAGTCTTGTTTCGACACCACAAGCGATTCTCATATGAAAAAACTGACTTATCATGAGCTCCCACTTCCTCCAGCCACAGGCATCGAGCGCTGTGCAAATTCTAACAGAAGCTTCCTCTGTTGCTCATTTGTGTGAGGTAGACTTGCACGCAATAGTTCCACAGGAATTTCTCTAGTAATAGCTTTGGATAAATCAGCTCCAATGGCACCCATGTCTTGTGAGCCCTGAATCAGGAAGGACTGGACAACAGAATCATACTTATTAAAGCAATACTTTGTGAGTAAAGTGAAGAAAGGATCAAATGTAGCCTGCCAAAAGGCCCTATTTTGTGCATTGCAATTCCCAGCAGGATTAGCATCAGTCAGAAGTTCGGTTGCCCTCTCAAGAACTGACTTAAGTATTAAGGACGCTCCATCTCCAGCCAAACTCCCAATTGGACGGAGAGGAGGATGCTCAGGTGAGCATACTACTGATGCAAGACAGGCAGCAAGAGATTTTAGATCCATATTTTGGATACAAGACGATACAGCTATTGCAAGCTTGGTAGTAGTTACCGAAGCACCAGTATCAGAAGGATAGTTTCCAAATAAGAACCTCAGATGGCGGAAAATGGCCATGCAGACAATCCGTGTGAGTTCACCTGGTGAAAGAAGTTGAAGGTATCTCAAAAGGAGCTTCCTTCCTTTAGGAAGAGAGAGCAGCCTTACAAACACAAGATCATCTCCTGCAGCTAAAGCCACAGTATTGCCGTTTCTACCCAGTGGGTCAACAAGCTGAAAAGATGTTGCCAAACCTTCTAGAAGAACCTGTCTCCTCTCCCTCAACTGGGACCCACCGTCTTGTAGCTGATTAAATTGCAAAAATCTGTCAATATCATCAACATCAAGTAGGAGCAGAAGGCCATCCTCAATCATCACCCTTGCTGCAAGCATAGGTTCCTGTTCCAAGGGCTTTTCACCAAGTTTTGCTTCAAGACCACCACTAGTAGATGAATTTGGGGCGTCAACTTCAAGAAGAGGCCTAGGCCTCCGAATAGAAGAGAATGAAACTCTCCCAAGAGCATCAACTTGTAGAAAGGGGTGGGGTTCATTACTGGCATGGGTCCTGGTAGAACCATCACCCATATTTACTGGACAAAAATGGTGTTTCAACTTGGCTCCAGAGGATTTTCTTGCAAGGCAAGCTTGGTGATAATAATCATCAACATAAGGGTCGTTGCTATGAGTGGCTTGGAGCTGCATTCTAAGAATATTTTCAATTTCATCTGCACTCATGTATTTGGATTTCCACCTTGGCCACCCACCACCCCTTTGGAAACCAGAGTCAGAACCTTGATGGGGATAACGCATTCCTTGTCTATTTCCCATCATATGCATTGCTCTTTGATCTCGCAGATCAGGTGATCCAACCATGTCAAAGTTGTTCATCATAGGTGGTGATGGTGGAAGGTGAGGATTAAAGTGTGGAGACTGCAATCCTGATAAATGGCCAAAAGATGGCTGAAACTGATGTTGCATTCTGTTTTGATGGGAATGTTGGGGCGGCATCAGTTGTTGATGCATCACACCATTCTGGTTGGGGAACTGTTGTGTAGAAATATTGTTGGGGAGGCTGGGACGATCATTAGGGTAATGATTTGGCCATTGATTTTGCAGTCGATTATTAACTGGGAGACCATGAGGTAACTGAGGCATGTTTCCACCAAGTTGTGGGGATCCATGTGGCAATGCATTCATCTGAAGCTGAGAATTACGGAAAGCTGGAAGGTTGGGAGAAGAGATTGGCATTTGATGTGGACCAGGTTGGTGTTGAATGTTTGGATGAATAAACTGGCCATTTGGTGAAGCCTGCGGAGATCTACCAACAGGGGGCGGATATGAAGTGAAAGATGAATTTGGGATTAGGATTGGCTCAGTAGAATATTGATGATGTAAATTTTGCTGCTGATGTGGATGTTGCTGCTGCTGCTGTTGTTCAGGATACGAAGATGTTCTTTGCAGAGATTTGGATTCGACAAGTTGCCCAGCAGGATATGGTTGTGAAGACCATTTCTTGTTGTCATGAATGGCTTCAGCATCAACTGCACGCCGATCAAACCAATTAGTGTACTCTTCCTCTTGTGCCCACTCAGCAGCAGATGAACCTGTCCATAACAGCACTATCAGAAATCAACAAACCGACTTGGATTAAAATTTTCACAAAAATGCTACAATGAAAAACACAATCTTGACCATTTGTGTAGTGCATATTTTCAGTATTACGCTTTTTGCAAGAGATTAGTTCTGAAAATGGAGCAAGTGCTTGTTTGCAATAGCTTTTTGTAAACCAAGTATACATGTAATAGAAGAACAAAAAAAGTGCGCCAGCTTCTGATTTTAGTCAGTTTACCTTTATAAAACCAGTTTCAGCTTTTAATCAGTTCAAAAAGGCCCATTTTGTGAAGCTCCTCCAGAGCATTTTTTAAATCAGCTTATAATTATCTCAAAAATCAGATATATTTGCAAATGCATACATATAACACATTTAGAATTTCATGGTGAATAACCAAATATTGTGCCTCAGTGCGCCTAAAACATATACTAAGGTAAAATATGAGGCTCTCACTGGGGCACTGAATGGGAGAAAGCACAAACTAATTACAGAAAAATGATCTTAACTAGCAGAAAGAAAACTACAATACAATACCGAGACACTGCTGTAAACTAGTCTCCATTCTCATGTGAGATTCCTGATATAATCAGAGAACCACATACTGTGCAGAAGATATAAAATGCTGTAAACTTAAACGATAGGTTCAGGTGTAAACTAAGGATAGGCTCAGATGTAAGCTAGTGTGAGATATCATTTTTGGACTAATAAGTCCAAATGGTTCAACAAACTAGCCCGCTTCAAGCAATATGTTCTGATCGAGGATGCCAATTACTCATAGCATAATCTTGAAGCGTTGTGTATTTATATATCAAGCAAGATATCAAATTTAACCGCATGTAGTCTTAGAGGATGCAACTGAAGTTGAGTTTGTAGATATCACAAGGACTCAACAAACAAAAAGAAAACGGAAAGACAACCTGAGCAGGAAGAGTCACCACTGATGAAATTCGATTTCAGTTCAGTCAGATTATCTACCATCATATTCATAAAGTACTAGAATGAAGTAAAAAATTACTCTGAAGAACAGACAGATACCAAAACTAGTACTAGCCCAGAAGTTTCACACTGAATCAAAAAGAAGAAAGTGTAAATAAACTAAACTAAATCAATTTATCACAGTATAGAACTTAGCAGCAGAACAGCTATTTGAGTCACATAATGCCGATTACTTCTATCAAGTCATATTTCCAGGTCATATACCAAGCCTTAGCATGTTATTATAGGACAAAAGAAAAATATTGCATCTATTTTCAATTAACACTTGAGCACAATAACAATAATACTCCCTCCATTTCAGAAAAAGTGTTACATTTTACTATTCTGCAGTCAACTGTCTCCGCGTTTGACCACAATTTACTCTTAAACGATATTAATAAATAAATTATTAAAATTATATAATGAAAATTTAGTAATTAAATTTTTATTATATGATTTTATTAAATTATTTACTATTATCGTTTATGAGTAATTTGTGGTCAAATTCGAAGACAGTTGACCGGTCAAAGTCAAAATGTAACACTTTCTCTGAAATGGAGGTAGTAATTCACAATCATAATATCATGCAACAACATTATATAATTAAGTGGAACTCACTTTCTCTAGATCCCCAATCTCCATTAACACCCGCACTTGTTGGTCCACTGACAACTTTGTTCAGCTGCATACAAAAATTCATATAAATAAAAAAAATTGTAGAATGTAACCGTATCCTTCTATGGGATGCTAGAGAAAAGCATGTACATGCACAATAAGAAAATAGAATAATAACAGTTCATAAATAACTGAGTGAATAATACCATGCCTACTTCCTCATCTTGGAAGTTCAAAATTATATCGAAAAGATATTTGCCATAAATGTTATAGTACTCGTGATTAAAACCGTAACGAACAAATTTGGGCATATCCCCCATGATAGTTATACCAGGCTTCCCACAGAAAACGTGCATGGTTATTAACCCCTGCAGAGTTGCTTGAATGAAGCAGCTGGCTTTTGCCTGTGCGAGATTCATGGAATTAAATTTGTTTTTGTAGGAGAGTTACCCACTCCTCGAGAGGGTGGAGAAAAAAAGAAAAAGAAAAAATAAAATAAAGCAGAGGATACATTTATATTTCAGATAATGAGGGTGCATGCGGATGCACCACACCATTTACTGGATAAAATGACAGGGCTAGGCCCTAATGGTTCCTCACATACTCAACACAGCTATTAGGTGATACTTTGGAATTGACAACACGAACAGCCCATATAGTAGTTTCCATTGGTAAGTTATTCTAGAGAATATAACAAGTTGGAGAAGTGTATTAGGAGTTGCCTTGGTACACAAAGAGACCCTCAAGGATCGTGCGCTTCATAAATTATTGATCAACTTTTAGCCGCTATTTAAGTTTTGCTATTGAAGAAAAATGATTTCACAGAAAGTAAAACTTTGATCAGGAACTCAACACGAATTATACATTCACAGTATGACAGTATCTCTATTGGTATCAAGTAAGAAAGTAAAAACGTCACATAATGGCATGTATGTCTGGCATAATTCTGCTAAACAGCAGCAGAACACTAGTGACAGGCATTGCACCGATTAAGTAACAGCATATGTCCACGCACCCATAGGGTAGGAGTAGGGGGGCTGTGTAAACCCAGTTGATTTATTGGGTGTACAATGTGGGGGGGTTGGGGGGCTGGCTGGTTGCCCTTCCCTAGATATTTTCCTGTTTCTCCATTTGCCTGGTTGCCCTTCCCTATCTATATCTTTAAAGTTTAGCTCTATTGATTTTTTTATTGCAATTTCATGGGTAAACACAAGTACCAGAGAAAGGAAGAGGTCTGCAGAATGGACATGTACCAAGGAAATCACTTGTGCATTTGTGTGCAAATTGTAGAACTCCTTGTGGTGGAAAAAGAGTAAAGAGTATGACCAAGATTAAGAAACAAAAGAGCGCTTACCATATCTAATGCAAAAGAAGACAAAATGAAACTGTTCTAAATTTAACCGTGAATTCACTTAGATAGATATAAACATTTCACAACATAAAGTGAAGCATGCAGTCCATTTCAAATGTCAAATAAATTAAGGGTTCATCCCAGCTATAACCGGGCACTTTAAAATGCAAAGGCGGCAAGCCAACACCACAACCATTTTTCACTTCATTACCTCTGCAAATACTTAAAACATACTAATAACTAGCTATCAGAAGAAAAAAAATCAGTGTGCTTAAACCTCACCTTTGAAAATGTGCTTGAAAGATCATCAATTTCGGAAAGAGATCCCAAAGCATCTCCCTGTAAAAGCACATAGTTACCATGAATCAGAATAAGAATACTTTACATAGTAGCAATACATAGCAACATGTGAAAACAGTGATAAGGTCTCAGTAGAAACCTCTACTAGTTGTGTTCCGTAACTTCTTAATAGTATGGAAATTAATACTTTTGCCTCAGAAAATACATAGAAAAAAGACGGGAAAGAAGTAAAGGCAAACCATTTTTGGCATTATGTTACAACTGGATTCCATAAAACATTACACATCAATTGAACACGTGTGCATACACAGAACAAAACGCAGCCATAGAAAAAAAATCACAGAAACTCCATTTCAAAAGGGCTGACACAACTAGCAACCCAAAATAAGACACAAAGCTCAGGCAAAGTATCAAATCTAAACTATGAGATCTATATTAGAAAAACGAATTATATTAAAGAGATTTGTAAATTGTAATACTGCAATCTCAATCATTGTAGTACAGGACTTGTCAAACTGCTAATGGAAGAATATGTGTGATATCTGTGATATCCAGGAGCACACAATCATCTATATGTTGATCAGAAATATGGTTCAAGATATACCACATAAACAAAGCACTAGCAGTACTTCATAGTTTTGTTTTACAAAGGCCATATATTTACAGGCTTTGGCCCATAGTAAAGCACAACATCACACCACTGTGCAGAAATGGTTAGAATATGAACTGTTACAGAAAATTATTTACTCCAGATGGGCTGCCATAGATCACACTTCCACATTTGGCTTCAAAAAATACATTTTTGGAGTTCCTCATGATTTGACATCTATCTAAGAACTAGTTTGTAGTGCGAGTACAACATCTAAAAGCCACCAGAACGAAGTACGAAAAAGAGTAAATATGAATTTTCAGAGAAAACTAGAGAATCTAGCACGAGTGCGATATCTACGAGAAAACAGTATAAGTTCAAAAAAAGATGATCTAATTTGCAGAGAAGACTGCAGAGAAGCTCAGGATATATGATGACACTCGAGGGTTATTGCTAAAACTTACTCCTCTTACCAGACCAAATATTGCATATTCCATATATAATTGTCCGATTACACATGTCGAATTTTCTTTTTTGGCATATTTCAGATTCAGCGGTTACGTATGCTAACTTAATCTTTTCATCTTTTAAACTGCAAATTAATCTTCGTGCCCAAAATAAAATGTGACCTAGGTCTGGGACGGAGGGAGTACATAGTTAGCATACGAGTTCATTTCAGACATGTACAGTCACCTACGAGAAAATCATATTATTATCTACTTACAAGGTAGATATCTAATAAAATTGGAAGCTTAACCAATCTGCAGAATATATGGCATTAATTTGGAAACAAAACCACAAAACAAAGAGACTATCCAATGGCCGCGGACCGAAAATAAAATAAATTACGCAAGGCAGCAAATAAGGAAACGAATAATATTTGAAAGTCAAATAGCCACCTCATCCCTCTCAAACTGAAAACCCTCTTCCTCAAACCCCGTGGGGCCAGGATCATCCTCTTCATCTTCTAATCCCCCGAGCTCAACTTCCTCCACTACATCGTTGCCAAAGAACGCATACTGTGAAGCATCAAAAAGTGCATCCCCTGCTTCAAATAGCATAATATACTACGTTAGAAAGACTGAACTCCACAACAACAAAAAAAAAAAAAAAAAACATAAACATGTTACAGGCATAACTTCACGGGGAACAGGAGTCTGACAGATAAGTTAAACTCTCCAAAGTCAATGGGCAAGGGAGATCAACTAACTTGTACGATCAGTTAACGACTTAACGGAATGAAGAATAAACTTCTACTTCTAAATCCTACTTACCCAAACAATAAGATTCATCAAACTAAGTTAACCTTTCCATAAAATAGAATTATAGATGCATCTAAAACCCAAAATCAAACTATTCCATTCAGCTTATCCTGAAATCCCCGAAATCAACTCGATCTTTCACGACATGAGCAGCAACTCAAATATCAACATACAATCCAAAGTCGAAGCCAATCAACTAACAGGTGAAAGTAAATCGATCTATCGAGAGACAATCCGGCGAACAAAAAAAGCACGAAAATTCCGAGTAAGAACCTGTTGGATTCGGAGCTAGGGGTTTAAGATCCTGAGTCGAGTGGTCAGTACTACCACCTCCACCACTTCCATATCCATCCATGTGAAAATCTCAGAAGCAACTATGCTGAATAATTTAGGAATCAAAACTACAAAACCCTAGAAAGCAGAAAAGTCCATGAAAAATGACGAGTCACAAACTGAATCTCGAAAGAAGAATACGAACGAAACCTATCTATACACACAGTAAAACCGAGCCGTAAAAGGAACTAGGGTTTGTTGGAAGGAAAGGGAATTGTGTGACCTTGTTGTTGTTTTTTTTTTTAAAGGTCTTGTTGTTGTTGTTGATGACGTTAATCCTAAATCCCTAAATTGATCAATCTGATGAAAATAATAATATAATAATAATAATGATGAAAAAGGAAAAGAAGGGGGAAAATATGTGGAAGTGAAGAAGATGTGGTTGGGTTTGTGCGTGTGTTGTTGCATTATACGTACGTGTAAAATAAAATGAAATTAATTTTTTAAATAGAATAAATACACGTATTCGGTGGATTGGTTGATTGATCGATCGATTGGGATGAATTATTGTGAAGGTTGGAGCTGCAGGGAATTATTTGATTGCCTCTTTGTGGTCTACAATTTGGAAAAAGAAGTTTGGACGGCTACCTTTTTTACCATCTTTATATCTTTTCAATAACATTTTGCAAAGACTAATCATTTGTTGCTATTTACGAATCATGGATGAGGTTATTAAAGTATTAGTAGTACAAAATTGTGTATAGTATTGGTAGTACAAAATATTGTGTATTCTCAGTTCAATTTCATCTTCTCAGTTGATGTCGTCGAGGAGGTTAGAACTTTCATCTGGAGATTTAGTGCGACGACCCCTAGATAACCATCGTTTGATTTCTCCAAAATAAGTACTTTGATGTAAGTAGTGAATGCAATGCTCAAGTGTCATTATTAGATTCAAAACTAATTACAAAGTCACGTGCTTTAAAACACACTCTGATTGGCGATGGCTAACAACTCTTCTCTGATCATTACGCCCTTGGAACTTGATTCACGGGAGATTGGGGGAAGTGTACAACCTTCAAGTGATGCGAGATCTTAGATTTACCCACATGAGATGGGGGTTTCTTCAATCGGCGCGACGATTTCTTCGATTGGTTGAACTTGCGATTAATCAGCCTGTGACATCTACGATGCCTCCAGCAGTCATCAGTGAGGCGGCTAGGGTAGAGGATTTAAACCCTGGTCGTTTGAATACTGCTGCTCGTCGACTGGATCTAACGGGAACTCTAGCTATCGGATACAGGGGAATTGCCACATGATAATACTTGTGCGTAGGTTTTGAATGGAAATCGACTGGCTACCAATGGGGGTGTCTTGGAGTATGGTGTTCCAGCAATTGACGAGGATGTTGTATGTGTCAATTTTTATGATGAAGATTTAGCTGAAGAAACTCTAAAATAGGAGCATTCTCTGATGCCATTACAAGAAAACTGTCGAATAGTAACGCTGTTAATATCCGTCGCTAAATAGCAACGAATCAGCATTGATTAGCGACGGATTGAGCGATTTGCTCAATCCGTCGCTAATTAGCGAAAAAATATTTTATCCGTCTCTAATTAGAGACGGATAGACTATCCGTCACGAATTATGTTGACTAATTAAAAAGAAAAAGAAACTTAACGACGGATAAGGCTATCTGTCGCTATCCGTCGTTAAACTGAATAAAACGGACAACAGCCCTTCTTCTTCCCCCATTTCTATTCTGCTTCAATTCTTCTCCCCTTCTTCACCATTTTCGCCCATTTTCCAACTCCGATCAAAACTCCACCATTCCGGCCAATCTTGGACTCTTTTCGAAGCTCGTTGAACAAGGAACTCGGGTGGCCATTCAATTTCATCCTTATTCGGCTATTTTTCCCGTAATTGAATGTATTAGTCTAAAACCCTTACTTTGTTAAATTTGGGATTTTTGTTAATTTCGAGCAATTGTATGTTTTTAGAAGTTTCTACTAGCTAGTTTAGCTTATATTAAGTAGTGGGTTAAGCTTGAGGTTGTTCGATTGATAGATTTATTGTGAAATTGAATTGTTAGTATCATGTTGGGACGTTTGTAAGTATGTATGGTATTTAATTTGATATTTTCGTATATGTTGTAGGATTAGTAAGATTTGGTTGAGTGTTTGGAGACCATTTAGTGATTTTGGTGGTTTTAGTATAATTGGCTCGTATTAACTTAGAAAGAATTACTACTATTTTAATCTACAATTCGTAATTTTAATAGTTAACTGGAAATTTGAAATTTATAAAAATAAATTTTAAAAGTAAAATGCATGTAATTCATAAAATTAATATTAACGTATTATAATTAACATTGTAAAGACCAGGAATTAGAATTGTAATAAAATTCACACGTAATGCGTATAGTTATAAATCTAATAAATTCATACGTGTCAGGTTAATCATCCAATGACTCCGATCGTTCATGGATGTACCGTCGCACTGTTAATAGCCTAATTAAATCTAGTTTTGTGGAAGGGGTTGAAGCCTTCATCGCATTTGCTCAGACACAGACTGCTTGTTTGAGTAGGGGGGATATGATGAAGTGTCCTTGCAAATTGAAGAGATGTAGGAACAAGCAATATTTGCCTCCTACAACGGTAGTCGAGCACTTGAAACGTAATGGGTTCGTGAATCATCATGGTGAGACAGCAACATCGATCATGTCATATGAGCATACTAGGAAGTGTCGAAGCAATTAAAGAAGCAAAATGAGAATTCTAGTACTCAAAATACGGCTACATCTAATGCTTTTCATGACCGGTTCGAATAAATGGTGTTTAATGTTGCGGGCCCAGAGTTTATGGACACTAAGTACAACTGAAACTGAGGGGAATGTGGAGGAGCCACCGAATCCTGAGGATCATGTGTTCTTTGACTTGTTGGAATCATCAAAGAAGCCGATTTGGCCGGGGTGTAAGAAGCACACCGAGTTGTCTTTGTTGTCTCGGCTAATGAGTTGTAAGGCTGAGGGTGCCCAATCTGAAGTGAGCTTCAATAGTGTTGCTTCAATAGTTGTAAGGCGAATTGGTTGGCTGTGATACCTATACATGCTCGCTCCAAAGTGGAGTACGTTGAGAAAGACGACTTAATTACCAACTCGTACCAATAAGAGGTTGTCGATGAACAAGCAAAAACTCATGTACAGGCTCGTGATGAATTCATAAAGCTGCACGAGGACGCCGATGGTATGTGTGCAGGGTAGATTATGTATATATATAGTTAGTTGTTGATAATACCAAGTCTTTGTGATTTATTACAAGTCAAAATGTGTGTAGGGTAGATTATGTATATATATAGTTAGTTGTTAATAATACCAAGTCCTTGTGATTTATTATGAGTCAATTGTATATATGTTTTACATGCAATTGTATATTGACACATTTTTCCTGTATTTGTTGCATGTTTTTGCAGATGCCGCGACAAAGGAAACCTACATACGTTCCTCCCTCGTGCAGTAGGTTGCCTGGTGGTAGCCAGGCGGAGGGTAGTCGAGCAGGAGCTTCAAAGTCATAGTCAGGGCAGCCGGTATGCGGTTCCTGAGACCCCACCGAGTTCGAGCATGGGCTCGACATCGGTCTGGGTAGCTTACCAGATGACAGGTGTCCCTTCACCGAGTATGTGCCCAATGCGGTGTGGCAGGGGAAGCCTGTGTGTTCCCGAACGGCCCATCGAAGTAAGTATTATGCATTTGTATATAGAACATAACTTAAGATAATTTATGCCACATCATTGTGTACTATACTAATTAATATTCGTTTCTTGTATCTTATACATTGATAACAGGTTATGGCCTCCCGAGGCTTCATCAAAACTCGGTGAGGCAATCAGGGCCAGGAGGGAGATCCCGGGGGGCGAGAAGTGGTCGAAGATCTCGGACCGGCTAAAGGCAGAGTACTGTAATGAGTTGCGGGTAAGTTTAAATTTGACATTGCTTTATTTGTTGTTTTAATCGTTGTTTTACTGTGAGTGGTATGTTAGCCACTATATGTGAGTGGTACGTTAGCCACTAAACTTAGGTGATATGTTAGTCATCATTGTGTTAGCAAATTTTAGGACAGTGTGAGTGGTATGTTAGCCACTATATGTGAGTGGTATGTTAGCCGCTGAACTTGGGTGATATGTTAGTCACCAATTGAATATGTTGTGTTGTCTTATTAAATTGTTGTATTTATTTACGTTATGTAATTTCGATGTTATGTGGAATTGGGATTGTAGAAAGACTTCTTCATTCCCAACGCCTTGGTTCCCCGGCCGTGGCCTGTCTTCGAGACGCTGGGGTCAGATTTGTATAGGAAGATGATTAGCGATGCTAAAAGAAAACGCAAGATGCCACATTGGATGGGAGAGGCCGAGTGGGAGCATTGGTCGGAGTACTGGAGAAGGAAGGATGTCATGCAAGCTGCGGACCAGAACAGAGAGAACCGGCTGACTGAGCCGTCTGATGGTATCGGGGTGGCCAGGCACCACTATGGGTCGCGATATGTTGCTACGGATCACCGTAAAGTGGTAAGTGTACATCTTATTTGTCAGTTTATTCGTACATGTGTTTTGTGTTTAATTTCTACACACTTACTAGCTAAATGTTTGCATACATATGTTCTTCATACGGAGGCTAGGGAGGAGAAGAGCGCGTTGGCACACTTTAAAAGAGCCAAGCTGAAGGACAACATATGGGTGGACAGACGGTCCGAGGCTATTGTAGTACGTTTCTTTTGTTAAAGTTCATATATGTGTAGTATAAGTTATTTTGAAAATTGTAACTCATGGTATATGCACTTTACGATTTCAAGCTGAGGTGGAGGCGAGGATCGCCGATACGTACCGATCGGGTGCTAAGTTGGAGAAGAAAACAACATCTTCTCATTCGTCAACCCAATGGACAAAAAGGGCCGAGTATATGGATTGGGGAGTTACGGCCCTGCACTGGCTGGTCCTAGCCACTCAGCACCCTAGCAAACCAGAGCACCAATTTTCACACACAGGAGCAGGTCTCGGAGATGGTGCAGGCACATGTGCGGATGGAGGTTGATCCTTTGCAAGAGCAGCTAGCTAAACAACAGGAGGAATTGCAATAGCAGCTAGCTAAACAACATGAGGAATACCAGCAACAACTAGATGGACATCAGGAGGAATACCGAAGTCTTCAGCTGCGGATGGAGGCTTTCATGGCCATGTACCCACCCACGTACCCACCGCCCCCGCCCCAAGATAGTTAGTTTGGACTTGTGTTTTTCTGACTACTTATTTTAGCTTATGTATGGATATTTAATTTCATTACGGATGATTTGTATTCGTCGAATGCTTTTTGTTAATTAATATAATTTAATTATTTCGGATTTATTATCGTAGATTATATTTGTGAAACAAGTGAAATATGAAAACATGCATAAAAAAAAATTAAATAATCTGCAAATTTAGAGATGGATAAATTACCCGTCTCTAAATCTGGGTTTAATTTATAATTAGCGACGGATAATTATCCATCACAAAAACTCACAGAATTATGTAATTAAAATAAATGCAAAATCACCTTATTAGAGACGAATAAGTATCCGTCACAAAAGGTCAATGAAACTATCCGTCGCTAAATCCGTTACTATTTAGCGACGGATAGTTTATCCGTTACTAAATTGTTTCCGACGAAGGAAATAGAGACGGGCTTATTATCCGTCGCTAAATCCGTCGGCATCTATTTAGAGACGGATCTATCCGTTACTAAAAAAATTGTTTTATTGTAGTGTGCTCTATGTGATCGAAGCCGAACACACTTTGGATCCGAGTTGCTAAGATTCATATAACAAACGATTATATATATATTGTCACTTCCTTATTCATGCGAGTTGCCTTGGATTTAATGATATGTAAATATGCAGTACATAATCAGTTAACGAGCATGCGAGTTGTCGTAATTTTGATTATGTATGTAATCGTTACCAGTGTGTTCTTCGTGGTTATGATGTGAGCTAATAATCACTTAGTCAACATATGTGACTTACGGTGTGCGTAAACTGAATTAATGTATTACATATTCATACTACCTTGGTGACTCGTTTACCTTGCGATTCGTTAAACGCATTCGTAAATTATGCAAATTGATTTGTGAATGGGTGTTTTGTGGAAAACACCTATGCAATAATTTAAAAGGGTAAATGCACACAATCCGCGATGCAATTTCATCCATCAGGGGATTCGTCACTACTGATGGCAAAATATGGGGTTGATCAAGTTCCCGAGTGAAAAAAACAAACATTGTGTCTCCACATATTATGACACTTTTTTTTTTTTTTTTTTTTTTTTTTGAGAAAGAAGATTTCATTAGAAAAATCAGGAAAATGAGCCATAGCTCAATACAAAAAGTAATGTAGTATTGTAGCAAGTCACTCATAAGAACATATTACATGAATTCATGAAACTCAAAAGGCAAAGATAAGTAGCCTTGTGAATCCGTAGCAAAGTGGTGACAAAGTTGATGAGCGAGACGATTTGCTTCACGCCGTATATGAGACACACGAAATTCAGCAAAGTCGTTGAGCATTTGAACAACAACAGCATAAACATGTCCATTGGTAGCTCGAGGCCCAACAGAAGATTGTATATTATTTATAACTAGCAAAGCATCACCTTCCATAATAATTTTATTGAAACCCATGTCCTTTGCTAATGAAACAGCAAGGCGAGATGCTGAAAGTTCAGCAACCTCAACATCAAAATGCCCTTGAAGTTTTTTACGACTCCAAGCTAAAACCAATCCAGTACTATCTTTAGCAACAACATATATACCACCCAGGCCATTTTGTGGTGCAGCAGCATCAAAATTAATTTTTATACACCCATCAGGCGGTGCAGACCATGACCCATGAACAGTAGGTTGTTGCCCATTGATTTGTCCAACCGGCTTGAACATGTTTGACTTATAGAAGCTGGAGAAATTCACAACAAAATTGAAAGTATCCAAGGGAGTGTACCCTTTTTGTTCATGAATCAGCTTGTTTCTGTTGTACCAAAGGCTCCAGCAAGAGTATACAAAAAAATGGAATTCATTAGAATCCATTATGATTCTAACGCCAGAAATCCAACACCAAATATTTTCTGCTTCAAAGTAAATTGACGAGACGGGTCAGTGGGAGATGGCCCAATATATATTGTCTCGCAAAATGGCAATCACGCAAGAGATGTAGAATAGATTCATTATCATGACCACACATTGCAAGTTCGAACAAGTACTAATTCAACACCTGTTGGTAAAGAATTATGTAGCACTCGCCATAAAAAATATTTCACCTTGTTTGGGACTTTGAGTTGCCAAATAAAATTCCAGTTATGTTGAAGAGGCCGAGAAGAAGATCCATGTTGATTATTCAAAGTGCGCTGAATCAAAGTCATAGCTAAATGATAGCCCGACTTTACCGTATACCAGCCATGTCTAGTATAATGCCAGACTTGAACATCAACAGTTGTTGTACCAGTTAAAGGAATCTTTAAAATTTCCTGAATGTCATCATTCGAAAACAAATAATGGAGAATTGGCAAATCCCAATCAGAAAGCATAGGGTGGATTAGAAAAGAAACTTTTAGAGGGCCTTCACTATAAAGATTCGGGGGTTTTGGTTTAAAAGAAAGATTCCCCGGGATCCATTTATCTTGCCAAATGTCAATGTATTCCCCATTTCTTACCCTCCATCTGATCCCTTCATTGACCAATTCAAGAGCAGCGCAAATACTTTTCCAAGTAAGAGAAGAATCAGTCTTGGGGACAACATTGATGATTTGGGAGTTGGGGGAAATAGTTTGCTTTAAAAACTCGACTTAAAAGAGAGTTAGGAAATTCAATAATGCGCCAAATTTGTTTGCCAAGTAAAGCCAAATTAAAATCATGCAAGTTTTTAAAGCCTAAACCACCATCACGCTTACGCTTTGTCATGGTTTGCCAATTCACCCAAATGCAACTTGTTTTTTCCTTTGTCATTCCACCAAAAGTTAACAATTAAAGATTCAGGATCACGAATGAGATAATCAGGCAATTTAAAACAGCTCATAACATAGCTAGGAATTGCTTGTAAAACAGATTTAATAAAAATCTCCTTGCCAGCTTTAGATAAAAAATTTCCATCAAAAGAATTGGCTTTTTTCCAAAGTTTATCGCGTAACCACCAAAAAACTTCTATTTTATTTTTACCCACGGTGGTAGGCAGGCCCAAATACTTCTCATGTTTCTCCACAATATGGACATTAAGAATGTGTTGAATATCATGCTTCATGCTTTCATCAGTATTCCTACTAAAAACAGCAATGGACTTTTCCAAATTGATTTCTTACCCAAATGATAGACTATAAAGATGAAGAATGTCCATTATAGAATTAGCAGCCTCGGCATTAGCTTGGCAGAAAATCATGGTGTCATCAGCGAATAAGAGGTGAGAAATAGCAGGAGCACTAGGGCTCACCTTCACCCCAACCAGATCGCCTCTACCAACTGCCCCCGCAATAAGAGAACAAAGAACCTCAATACAAAAAAGAAAAGGGTAGGGAGAGAGAGGATCGCCCTGACGAATACCTCTAGCAGGTTTAAAATTACCAAACTGTCCCCCATTAAGAATCACAGAATAAGAAACAGAACTGACACAATGCATAATGGTGTTAATAAAAGAATTACAAAAGCCTATTTTTTTCAAAACAGCAGACATGAAAGGCCATTCTACTCTATCAAAAGCCTTGCTAAGGTCCAATTTTAAAGCCAGATGCCCTTTTTTCCCCTGGTTTTACGCTTGAGATAGTGATTAATTTCATAAGAAACAAGCATATTATTTGTTATCAATCTTCCAGGTATGAAAGTCGACTGATTTTCACTAATAAGATCATTCATGAGGGGCTTTAGTATGTCAGTAATGCATTTAGAAGCAATTTTTAAAACAACATTACTAAGACTAATATGGCGAAACTATGTAATAAGATCAGGACTCTTGCATTTCGGAATTAAAATGATATGAGTAAAATTAAGCTTTTCTTTCAGAACTCCATTGTTTAAAAAATTAAGACAGCAGGTAGTAACAGATTGACCAACACATATTATGACACTTCTAAAAGAAGGGTTTTGGTTTTTTCCCCTTTCGGATCACCAAAGGTTGTTTGGATAAGCATTAAGAACCTACTATAACTTTGTCTCACATTTTGTTGAATTTCCTTCACCAGCAACCGTGTAACATTTTAGTTGCCCAAACATAATTAAAATCTACCAATCCATCTCCACCTACTGTTTTTATGTTATGCATCTTCATTTATTATTATTATTATTATTATTATTATTATTATTATTATTATTATTATTATTATTATAAGGGAATTTTACAAAACCCACCCCTCATATATGGCCTCATCTCAAATTAGCGCATGCTGTTTGAAGAATTACAAATGTTTCCTGAAAATGAACTGATTTCGGAAAGTAATTACAGATAACCCCAAAAGTCAACGCCGGAGTACAACTCACGCCGGAGACACACGCCTCTGCTGATTTGGCATGCCATGTCATCATTTCTTTTTTGTTTAATTAATTGCTTATGGGTGTATATGTAATTGATTTTGCAAACTTATTAACACATGTGTTGACCAACAGTTGACATACATGTGTGGTGTGTACCTGTAATTGGATCATAACTATTGTGGGCGTATATGTAATTGATTAACACAATTTTTTTTTAAATAGCCATTTTTTACCCTTTATTCCTTTCAATTTTGGCCTTTAAATTAGGCCAAAATTTAATATGATATATCCATACTTTTTTGTTCAGAGTGTCTTAGTATTATTAAAGGTGTGACTGACACTAGTAATTAATTATTTTATTTATATAAAATATGTCATAGTGAGGATCGATCCGATTTGCCATTATAATTAATAATTTTATTAAAAGTATGATTGCCATTATAATCCATTCTTCTAGACAAGTACATCTCTTCATGTGATTGATTTGTTAATAATTTTTTTTATTTTTACTTTCATACCATTATAAATTTGTTTGATTTTTTACTTTGATATCATCATTATTTTATTTAATTAAATCATAGTAAGGATAAAATTGTATTGATGACACATGTATATAATATTTTATAACTAATTCAATATAATTTTTAAGATCGTACTATTGACAAATGTCATTTATCTTTAGGCAATCTATTTTTAGGTTCATATATCAATTAAGTTACATCAAATTCCATGCGGAGTTAATATAATTTTTTTCGTAAAAACAATTCTAAATTATTGCGTGATAATCTAGTCACGCCTAGTTTTTACAATATATCACTCCCTCCATTTATATAAAAGTTTGAAAATTGAGTTTTGCACAAATTGTAAGAAAAATGAGTAAGAGATGGTTTAATTGATAAAATAGCCAGTGTAAATCGATCGTAAAAAGTAATAGAGAGAATAGATAAATTACGAAAGAGAATAATGAAAAATTAAAAATTGTAGTTGGTGGATTTCCATTTACATAAAAGTAAATCTTAAAAAATTGTCCCCAAATATAGATTTTAAAAGTTTTAGTGAAACTAGAGAGTATTATACACACGCACGTACGTACGCACGCACACACACAACAATTATAGCTTTTTTAATTGAGTTCAATTATAAATTAAGTTAAGTTTAATTGAACTAATTTTTAAAGTACCATATTGAATAATTAATATAGTAATTTTGATATGCAAGTTTAATCAAAGTAGAAATAGTGTGCAGGTAAAAGTATGTAATTATATTCTTTTAGGCATGAAAAATAAATAAATTACAAATTTATAAAAATTCTCGAACAATTACATAACCCAACTTAGTTATAATTCAATTACAAATAAATCTATGCGTCATCAAATCAATTACAAATAGATCCTTCTGAATCTAATTAATCAGAAACATTTAATGACTTGGAAGTCCATGTCATGCCATGCAAGAAGCCAACTACGCTAGCATTGACACATAGGCACCGGAGTCAACGCCGGATGTTGATTTTGAGTGCATTTATAATACTTGAAACAGTGGGTACTAATATGTAATTGGAGCAAACAGTGTTTATGAAAATGACCCTTATAATAATAATCTTAAACCAATATAATCAAATAACTTTAAAAATAAAAAACCAATCAAATAAGCTTAAAAACTCTCACACACCATATAAAATCTATAAATATTTTAGTTTATTTTAAATAAATTTTTTCGAGCCCAACTAAATTCAGAAACAACATAGTTAAAACCCCATCAATTTAATCGCATGCGAATCCCGCCACCAAGAAGTTCCAAAAAAACCTTACAATTGGGGCTTCTTGTACTCCAAGGGCAGGGCTTACTAATTATTGCCGTAGCCTTGAAAAATTAAGTTCAATCTAATGTTTGTGTTCGGTCCAACCAATACCGGTCCGGTACAATCGCGTGAACCGGTATTCTACAGACTACAATCTTCTTCTATTCTAGTCCGAATTACGAAGTACTGAATTAACGAAGGTAAAGGTGCCCTAGCCTAGCTCCCATTGCATCAGCAGGTTGCTGGTGAAGGATATTCAATCAGAAGAAGAAAGAAGAACGATGTCTGTGCTGATAGCGACAAGCTTGGGCGATTTAGTGGTGGATTTGTTCACCGATCGATGCCCTATGACTTGCAAAAACTTTCTCAAGCTCTGCAAGTAACTTCTCTTTCTTCCTCAGCACGATTCCAATGAATTAATGCACTACTCTAGTGCAATAACGGAACTTCCTGTGTTCAATTTGATAAATAAAATGCTGAATTTCTCAACGAATTTATATGTTGTACTTGGATATTAGGTAAACGAACAAATTGAAGTATGGTTTTTCACGTTATATCTGTTTGTGCTGCAGAATCAAGTATTACAATGGCTGCCTATTTCACACAGTGCAGAAAGATTTCACGGCTCAGACGGGTGATCCCACCGGGACAGGTTCTGGTGGTGATTCTGTGTACAAGTAAGAGTTTACCATCAATTGTTCTTTCACTGAATGGCTATGGATTGATTAGCTCTTTGAGTAGGCAGAGGCTTAATCTTGTGATTGTTTTTTCTATAAGTAGTTGTCGTAAAGCTCGTTCCTACTGTGCACCTTTACATTGTGTATGTGTCTGTACGTGTCGTGATATTTCGACTTGCTTGCTATGTTTGACCTGTGATGAACATTTTGCTTTAGATTCTTATATGGAGATCAAGCACGCTTTTTCGGTGATGAGATTCATTTAGATGTCAAGCATTCCAAGACGGGTACCGTTGCCATGGCTAGTGCTGGCGAGCATCTGAATGCTTCTCAGGTGCTTTCTTCATGCCTTATCCTTTGTCTTTTTCAATTTTTTTTTTTTTTTGGCTTGATAAAACATTTTTACTGTGAGTTATGTGCTGTCCTGATGAATCGTCATGCTTCCTTTTCAGTTCTATATTACACTGCGTGATGATCTCGATTATCTGGATGGCAAGCATACTGTAAGTTGCTGATCTATGACTTTCTTTCTCACGATTTTTAGTGGCATACACTTGTGCATATATGCTGAATGGACTGAAAAACAAACAGAACTGGAACAACAATTTTAGTTTTATAAATACATGCCATTGCTCAGCTTACTGTAGATTCACTTTCGTAGGATGGAGCTTGCTAAGTTGATTGTTTCGCCATATAAAGTAATAAAGCAATATGTCTCTAAAAGGGAAAAATAAGGTCCAACCTACACTGCAAAAAACCAGCTCGCCCATGCACTTGCTCCCATCCCGTTACAACCGTTTTTTTGTTTAGGATGTTGCCTGCTTCATAGATTTGGAACATACTTAACGCAGACTTGCCTGAACCAATTTCCTGTTGTATAGTGCTAAATATTCCAATTATCGGGCATGATAGGTGTTTGGAGAGGTTGCTGAAGGTCTGGAAACTCTTGCAAGGATTAATGAAGCATATGTGGATGAAAAGAGCAAGCCCTACAAAAATATCAGGTCAGTATTCTCGGTTACTCAATGTCAAGTGCTGACCCCCGAGTTCAAATTTTAAAATGATGGTCTCATGGTCCTTTGATTCTCTTTCCACATTTTCACATGTTATGATTTTCCTTGTGTATGCAGAATTAAACACACTTACATACTGGATGATCCTTTTGACGATCCTTCCCAGCTCTCTGAGTTGATTCCAGATGCTTCACCTGAAGGAAAACCAAAAGATGAGGTAATCATCTCTCTTGCAATTACTCTGATAGACTTCATTTAGCAGCATAAATACGATGTTATAATCTTGGTGTAATGGGAGTAAATTAGTTTATCAAGAATTGTCTTCAGGGTTTCTGTTTTGTTCTCACTTTTTGAAGCATATGTGAGTTTTTACAGTTTGGTATCATGTCTGGAAAATTTTATTACCCGCTGTGTTGTCACACTAGAACCTGTCAAACTTTATGAGGTACTGGGTGGCCACCAGTGAGAGTTTCTCTTACATGCTAATTTCGAATAAGATATCATACTGAGTCCACGTAGACCTTATTGCTACTTGATTAAGTCAAACATGGATTCGCACAGCTAGCCATACATCGATAGCTGGTTAACTTTATTCTACAATAATTTTGATAGGTTAAATGTGATGTCTTTATCTCCTGTTGCTACAGCAAAAGTCATTGTTTGTGCGAATCAATCTCACTGTTGGTTCTGAAATCACGTCTAACCAACTTATTAGATCTCCCTTGCTGTCTTTGGCAAGTCATGTTTCAGATGTAGGGGATAGGAGGTCATCAGTTAAATTGGAACTTGTATGACTGTTTCTATTTGCTCTTAATTTAGGTTGACGATGACGTACGCCTGGAAGACGATTGGGTTCCTATGGATGAACAACTTAACGCGCAGGAGCTTGAAGAGGTCTTACGGGCAAAGAACGCTCACTCTAGTGCTGTTGTACTTGAAACTGTAAGTTCTTCAAATTTCATTAGTGTATTTGGCATTTCATGCTGGAAAGATGTTTTTTTTTTCCCTTGTACTTGTGGTTGTTGACCTGAATCACGAAAATTAACTTTCATGGATGATGGATGTTTGCCACAGATTGGGGATATTCCTGATGCTGAAGTGAAGCCTCCTGATAATGTTTTATTTGTTTGTAAGCTGAACCCTGTAACTGAGGTAAGATTCTTTCAATTCCATGTGTTTGAATAACATTTAGATCCAGCTCCTTGTTTTAAGTATCACTAAAGTTTTGTAACAATTCATGCCTCTACTTGGAACAGGATGAAGACCTGCATACAATTTTTTCGCGATTTGGAGTTGTAACATCGTGAGTTTTTCAATCCGAATTTATTTATATCTCTAAAACATACAAGTTAAATTATTTCTCTAATATTCTCTCTTTGATAATTGATGTTGACAGCGCTGAGATTATCCGAGATCATAAAACACAGGATAGTCTGTGCTATGCTTTTATTGGTGAGAGTAATCTCCTTATTGACGTACTTTTGGCTGTTTCCTTGTGTGTGGTGTGTGTGTATCAAACGGGTTTTTTTGTCTTTTCAATGGTTTGTTTCACTTTCTAATCTTTAATTTATACTGATTGTAGTTCGTACTTCTTATTGCTATTTCTTTTTGGTGGCAGAATTTGAAGACACAGAGGCATGCGAACAAGCATATTTTAAGGTACGGAGTAACTGTTCTTTTTATGTTACCATTCTCCATCCTACGTGTCTTTGCATATCATTTATCCGTTAGCTAGTTTTGGTTGAAATGTGCTTCCCTTTGTTTCAAATATTATGTTTCCTGAGAGATCATGCTATCATAGTCATAATTACACAGCATGCCACTGTCCAGTTTTCTGTATCATATAGTATGAGCATTGGGCACATGTACTGAAAACCATCAATGGATTACTATTGCCCTGCATTTTAAAGTCAAGTTTATTGGGAACAAGTTATGTAGAGACAATTAAATGATCCTCTCTTCGTCCCTACTGGCATTTTATGTAAAGAGAGACTCTATTCCTTTTGATAGGTAGTTAGGTACCAAACTTCTTCAAAGAGCGCCTGGGAAGGGTGCATCTTTGTTTTGATTCCCGCCCCCCCCCCCCCCACCCCAAAAACCAAATCCTGCCAAGTGGTTTTATCTGTATGCCATGTTCAAGAGCATCGAAAAAAAAGGAATAGACCATGTAATGTTTCTACCTTTTTCTTCTGAATATGCCATATACCATGCTTTTCCTATTCTTTATGAATCTGAACATTACATAACCTTGGTTTTTTTTTTTTTTTTTAAATCCCAGCGGCTACTGAGTGATAAAGTCTACCTACTTATGGTGGAGGCTTCCTTATGTGTTCAAGCTTTAATAGTTTAAACTATTTTAGAATAGGCGCAGTAAACTTTGCGAAGTTGGGAATTAAGTGGGGAACTTTGCTTAGTTTCTTATTCTGAATTAAATATGGGGCTAAATGGAATGTGCGCTGATGAGACCCTATCTGAAACTTAGTAGTATTAATATTTACCTTAATAACTGGATTGGTAGATGCCCAACTCATGCTTCTGCTCTCGATGAAACATGTTCCGTCTCAAATGATCAGCTTGAGTTTCGATAAAAGCCATTAAGATTTGATCCCTAATGTTGGCTTCTTCTGGTATGCAGATGGACAACGCTTTAATTGATGATAGGAGGATTCATGTTGATTTTAGTCAAAGTGTTTCAAAGCTATGGAACCAGTTTAGACGCAAAGGCCAAAAAGGTAGGTTTTGTTTATTGCTTTGGAGAATCACCTATTCTTGACTTTAAATTATCACAATTCACAAGTAAAGTTTATACCTGTTATTTTACTTGTTCCTAGTTCTCAAAGTTGTTCGTCTATTTTAACATTCATTTGAATGCAGGAGGAGGATGCTTTAAATGTGGCTCTCCCGATCACATTGCTAAAGATTGCACAGGGGATTCAACCACCAAACAAAATTCCAAATTCACATTAAGAGATGACAATACTCAACGTGGTGGAAATCGAAACACAAGGTAGTAGCAGAATGCAATGTATTACTAAGATTTATCCTCCCGCATTACATATATACAATTATACACCCCCCTGGAGTTTGTAGGTTCTTCTGTTTGATGTTCGAAAATTACTTTTTCCCGACTATATAATGGATGGTCATGCATGTAATAATTTGCTCTGCATGTTTTTTTGGAAAAGATAAAAAGCTCCGAAAATATCTGAGTACTAAATTATGTGAAGAACCTATGAAGCAAGATTATTTTTATCCCCTCGTGTGTTTCCTGAAAATATACATGTAATATGAAAATGGCAGAATACGATACAAAACAGTCTTTTTTTTTTTTTTTTTTTTTTTTTTAAAACTTTTTTTTTAACTTTCCCTTTTAATTCTCACATCCTATGGCCGATATTCCCCTGTTTCTTTCAATGCTATCAATACTCCCCTGTGTCTTTCAATGCTAACGATATACCTTTCTCCTTCATTTCTTTTGATGGCATTTTGTATTAGCCTCTAGAGTTTTAGTATGTTTTGGTCTTTTCAAACAAAGCCCCATTAAAACATTTGCACTTTCAGTCCCTGTTTTGTTCTAAATTATTTTTGAGACTATCTATCTTTCTTGATTGTTTAATGTTCATTCAAAGTTTAGAATAAAAAATAATTAAACGTATCATACTTTTTTTTTTGGGGGGGGGGGGGGGGGGTGGCGGCCTATTACCGTATCCGTACTGTAATTATCTTGGTGCTTCTTAGTAAACAATGCATATGATATGGTAGGTTAAATAAAATATTATTTGGATTGAATAGCTTAATGTATGATCTTCAGTGGGTTTTTATGTCTTCTATTCAGTTCCTTCTTTTATTTTAGGGTGCTTTGATTATTAATAATTTTGGTAGTGTATAAAAAAATAAAAAAATATTTAAGGAAAAAAAAGTACTTTTTGCATATTTGTAATCTAATATTTTGTGTTTTGCTGTTTTTTAGTATTTGAATCCTATCGTATTTGCTTGACGTATTTGTGTTTGTGCTTCTTGCGAAGAACGAATAGAATAATGTATATTTAAATTAATTGGCTTCATAAACTTGTTATATTTTGATCGGGAAATAGTTTTATGGAACACCAAATAGTGAAAGATGCAATTGTTTTGGGAAATAGTATGTAACCCGATATAAGCTATTAGGAATCATCAGCAAGTTTTCAAGTTCCCGGAGGGAATAAGCAAGCAAACCAAACTCCTCCATTTATGGGTCTATGACACCTTTTGTTTGATAATTTTTTTAAAAAAAAATTCTTTACCTTTTCTCATTTGTTTTTCAGATATGAAATGGTCTTTGAGGGAGATGCTGAAAGAAGTCCAGGACACGGCAAGCGGAGAAGAGACCAGAAGGCTGTACAGGATGACGAAAAGCATAATGGCAAAAGGCCCGATTATCAAAAACCCAGAGATGAGGCTGATAGGAGAAGGGAGAGACACGATAGGAGAAGTCCATATCATGGAAGAGAAAGAGATCATAGGGAGAAAAACTATAGGACAGATGATGAAGAACATAAGAAAAGGCATAGTGATGATGTTGGCCGTAAATATAAAATGGATGACAAGGAATATGAGAAGCGTAGGGATGAAACTGGCCATAGATACAGGCGGGAAGAGAGGAATGGAGATGACACTAAGAAGAGGAGTACAAAAGAAAATGATGAACATAGTGATGATGTTGGCCGTAAATATAAAAGGGATGACAGGGAGTACGAGAAGCGTGGGGATGAAGTTGGCCATAGATATAAGCGAGATGATAAGAATGGAGATGGAACTAAGAAGAGGAGTGTCGAAGAAGATGATGTTCGACCTAAATACAAAAGGGATGACAGGGAGTATGAGAGGAAGCGTGGGGATGAAGCTAGTCACAGATACAGGCGGGATGAGAAGAATGATGATACCCAGAAGAGGAGTATCAAAGAAGGTGATGATCATCACAAACGGAGACGCTGACTAGATGAGTCACGTTGATGTGTTGTGTATCTTATTCCCCATATGTTATTCCCCATATGAGCCAAGTCACACATGCATCAGGAACGGGGTTGCATATGCTCGAGATTTATGTGATTCCTGATGAATCGTTGAGGTTAAGCAGCCACCTACAGTTGATGCTTATTTTCATCCCTTGAAGGCCCTATGTAAGTTGTGGCCAATACTGTCTTGTGTTATAGGATGTGACAGCTTTTCTTTTTTTGCTTCTAAGCAGCAATTTATAACAGTTGTGTAATTGCTTTGAGCAAAATTATATGAAATCGATTACATCAGTAGTTCAGTACTGAATTTGTGAACGTATTATATTAATAATAAAATTGTTGCATTTTGATTCTAACAATGGATAAATCGTACTCGTAAATTACACAGAAATTTGTGCTATTTCCATTGTCACCATTCACCAAAGAAGAGGAAGCTGGTATGTTTGTGTCATTGGACATTAATTGGTACTAGTATTAATTTCTGGTGTGAGTGGGTCATATATTGACTCACTAACCACACACACTAATAGTACTAGTAGTATATATCAAGTCACATTCAACCGAGGCTTAATTGTCACTCTCTAAATCTCATCATCATTCAACCAAAGAATTAAAACTCATTAATCTCAAACCAACCATGAGGAAGCTCAACTCCTTGCTAAGGAGATGCAAGACATTGTCGAGGCAACTTAGCCGCACAAGGTCCTATACCAGCCTGCGGTCGAAATCCACGAGGGATCTTCGTCGTTTCCAGGACTTCGACGAGGAGACTTGTGAGACAGTTTTCGTGGGAAGTTCGAGGAGGAGATACGTGATCAGCTCCAAGTATTTGAACCATCCATTGCTCAATGCCATCATCAATAAGTCGAAGCCGGAGGCAGCGGGTCCGGGCCGGGATATGGATCTGTCCGTGAAATGTGAGGTGGTTTTGTTTGATCATCTCTTGTGGATGCTGGAGAATGATGATCCGAACGTGAATTCGGACTCTTTGGAAGAACTAGCGGAACTTTACGTTTACTAATCTATCTAACTTTATTCATTAAACAGCATAAAGTGTGTTTGTTACATTATATGTCACGTTATTCTATTGTTACATGGACATTGTATTTCCCATGCTGTTAACTGATAAATTCTTGTTTTAATAATTGATGGATTATGAATGAATTTATCCAAGCATCAATATGAACATACAAGCTCCAATTTTTAAGATGAAATAGAATTCTATGATGATATATTATACGGATGAAAACCATTTCTATATAGTGTCGTACCTTTTTCTTTTTCGTTCAACATATAATTTGGTTGATGGTTAGTCGATAAAGATGACAGTGAGGGACACCATCCTACCCTCGATGATACTTGTCTAGTGAACAAAATGGACGCTTAATAGAAGTCACCAAGGTTCGAATGAAGGTGGCTCCTCATCATATGGAAGGAGATTGTCGTAAGACAAGGGAACACCGAGTGCCCTCATTGTACATTGAGAAAACCTATAAATATACCACAAATGTTCATTAATGCGGGAACAAATTTATTACACCTAACCAGTACAGTATATTGCTCCGTTTTTTTCTTTTTCTTTTGCAACGAGGCCTTCACTAACGCGACATAAGACTCCTTTTTTTAAAAGTTGTGTATTACCTAATAAATCTAATGAAAACTGAATTACCTGAAGTGAAGTTTAGTCCAAGAACCACTTGAAAGAGTATATATTATCAAAATACTATGATTTAAGATTATTTTGGGTTAAATACGAATTTCATTAAATACAATATTATTTTAAATTCTTCGTCTAAACAGAATTAAACTGAATTATAGTATAAAATATAACTAAACAGAACTGAACTGAGATAACATAGCCTTAGTTTAGACTTTAGACTTGTGTTTCACGTTTTTCATCTTCCATCATCATGTCATAAAATAAATGTGAAATAAGATATTCCTGTCTTCTCAAACTATTCTCTGTAAGTAGTAATTTATTTGAAAGCTTCGATTCACTGAAACCCTAGACAAATTGATTCTCGAAGGTCAGTTGAACCTCTTCAAGCTCTCACTTTCTACAACTGTTAACATTTCTATGCTTTTAACTCATTAATTGGTTGAGTTTCCCCTTTCACCTCAATTGAACTTAGAGTTCTCGTCTTTTGTAAAGAAAAACTTGACCTTTCACCATTTGAAGTTAGTTGAATAGGTTTTATCTGTTTGGTTTTCAATCCGTTTTGTTTTGAGAATTTCAAGAAATTTCAAGAAATTTCAAGAATTCTGCTTTGGCTGTTCTAGTGATGAGCTGAGCTGATTTACTTTTAACTGTACCTGATGATTGATAGCTTATAGTACTATAATCAAAATTTCCTGTTTAGCATTTTGGCTGTTAATTTGGATTCTTTGACACCTGCAAGTTTTGTTGATTCCTGTATAGTTATTAGGTGCAGGTTTAAGAGAAAAGGAAAAGAAAGGGGGTGTCATTCTGGTTAATTAACCGAACAGCAAGTTGGCGTCTCTTGATGGTCCTATGGCAGGCAATTGCCTGCCAACGCTGGGTCGGGTGAAACTGGTGGATTTGCTACCTTCTGAAGGACTCCCTTCTGATTTGTACAAACTGTCAGTTTCGACTCTGTCGCAGTCACTGGCTCAGTATTCTGCTGCCATTATCCAGTTTCCAATAAGTGATGGGGCTATATTGAGGTCTTGTCTAGAATCATCTCGACTATACTTTCATCATAAACCACCCTTCCCCACTGCGGATATTCTTCATCCCGATGACTCAAGGGAGTGGTGCAAGACATCTGGTTATCGTGCAGATACTCAATTGTGGCAAGAAACCTACGACTTTAGGCCAGGGCTTACGCTGACTGAATCCAATGATGAAATTGAAATCCCCCCCGCAGGGTTAATTGACATCTTTGCGCTTCTTGGAAAAGCATGTAGGGATGTACTAGATGCAATTAGCTTCTACTTGAACCTTCGTAGTTCACCCTTCACTGAGATACTTGATAATGTTCCTCTAAGAAATTCAGAAATTTCTTCTTCAGTGCTGTCTGTTTGTTGTCATGGAAGGCCTTCCTTTCAGGGGGCTCAGCATCATAATTTAAGTTCTCAAGAAGATGGCCAGTTAGTGATGTTCACAGACCATGAATATCATGTGGACCGAAGCTTATTAACTCTTGTGAAGTCAGATAGGGCTGGAATGCACATAAGGGACTTTAATGGGCATTGGGTTCTTGTAGATGTTGATCTTGGACCTCAAGAAGCAATCCTGTACCCTGGACTTGCTTTATACCAGGCAACTGCAGGTTATATCAACCCTGCTATGCATCGAACAACTGTGAGTGATCTGCAGGGTGGTATATATGGTCGCTGTTCTTTGGCATTCAAACTCATGCCAAAATCCATGAGCAGTCTAAATTGCTCAGAGATGCAGGCTGCTGGGCATGGGGTTGAAGCTCAGTTCCAACTCCCTGTGCCGGTTGATGACTTCATGCAGAGATCTGCCGATCAGGTTCTTAACAGGAACGGTTTTGCCTCTTTCAATTTCCCTGCAGCTCAAGAAGGTGGGGTTTATTTGATTCCTTTTGTTTCTTTCAGTCATTACAACGAAGCTTTATTCAGCTGCAAAATCACCATTACTTGATGAACTTGAGAAAATATAACAATTATAATACTTAGGGAACTATTTTAGCTCAATGTATCCTATCATAATAGCCGTTTTTCAAAATCCGTCAATTTTTACTATACATGGTTATAAAACAGCAGGGGAAACAGACATCTCTGTTTTACAGTTTATTATTGGTTCTGCAACCTATTTTACCCGGACTTTGAATTCCCCTTGCATACCCTTGTTGCCATTCAACACTCTGACATTGTATGGAATAGAACACCTCATTTTAGGCGAGAAGGTGTGTTTTTTTTCTCCATGAAATAGCCATGGCTGATACCTGGGTACACACCCGTGTCGGGTACTTGGTGCCGAGTCTGGGTGTCATAGTCAGCTATTGGTTTTTGCATGGTTTGGAGTATGCCTAATACGTTTGTGATTTACAAGAAAAGTTGAAAGCATTAGAAATTTAGATTAGATTTTGTTCCTGTATGTATAAACTGCACTAGGACCTTTCTATGAAAATGTTTTTTACAAGAAAAGTTGAAAGCATTAGAAATTTAGATTAGATTTTGTTCCTGTATGTTAGAAACTGCACTGGGACGGTGGGACCTTTCTATGAAAATGTTTTTTACTGAGGCAATGTTTTTCAAGGAGTGCATTATCTTTTGTTACTTCTTCATCGTATCATCTTTTCTAGTAGCGCTTAGTAAGCAGTTCATAACAACAGGCCTTTGGATGGATGACATGCTGATACAGGACCCATAAAACCTATGATGCGGAGGAAGAAGGACAATTCTAGGACTAAACCTCTTCCGCCTTCGAAGAGGCTGCGACTTGAGGCACAGAGAGTCCTAAAAGATAGGGTTCAGGATATAGCTGACAAGAAGGGCCTCAAGTTGAGGTTTTGCACTTTAAAGGAGTGTGAGAATCACATGCAAGCACTTGATAGTCCATGCGCAAATATGAGAATGGAGATCGGATGGCCACCTGGAGTTCCATTCGTGCACCCACACGATCTCCCAAACAAGGCAAAGATTGGTTTCCTTGAAACGTATGAACCTGGTTGGTCCGAGACAAATGATATCGAATGAAGCTTTAGGAAGCCTGGAATATTAAGCCAATCCATGTGTAAATTCAAGTGAGTCATCTTCTATATTAATTTATGAAGCTACCATTGTAATGCTTGCTTTTTCTTCACAACTTTATACTTTCTCAAGATTCTCGCATAACCTTGCTAAAAAAAATAGTGAGAGAAAAGGGAAACACTAGGTGCAGAGCGCTTATATATCATAGAATGTGTTTTCTTGTGACCTGATCTTTTGGCATTCAATAGTCCTATTATGCATGACAAGGAAGAGCTTGCATTTCAGAGTCTTTTTGGTAACAGTTAGATTACATACATTTAACCAATTGAGCTTAGCGTATCTTGTTTTTTACAGTATTTAACCAAACATTTTGCAACAAGATGGGATAACATTTGCCTTACTGCAGGTGTGAGAATAATTTGTAAAACTCCTACATTGCATTTGTGCATTGTGAACTCTGAACTCAAAAAGTGACCGCAAGTCAGTGTGATGACATTATTTATGGATCTGGTTTAATCAAAACAGCATGTCCATTAAGTTCAGTATTTTCAGCCTAATTCTTTAAGATCTCAGTACTTTCGCTAATGTTTGATATGTTATATGCAGGTATCTGTTGCCATGTTCGTGCAGCCAAATTCAGCATCCTTGTGGGATACAAGGCTTGTGCTGATGCTTCAGTCTGCAGATTTCAAATGTGTAACATAAATCATTTGTTTGTTGTGTCTGGTAATAGAAACTCTTCGGATGCGGAAAAAAAAGAAAAGAAAAAAGAAGCAGCAATTGACGAGTGAAAAAGTATTAACAGCAGAATTGATGGAGTAGAACACCCAGTTAGGCCGGGCACGTTTGATCATGGATTCGATCAATTTTGTATGGTTACCTTTGTTTGGATGGTCAAGGATGAATTATCTGAACTTGAACGTCGACTATGTTTGTAAATTGTAAGGAAAGTTTTATGGTGCTTTCAACTTTTCAGTTAAACTAGGCAGCTTCAGCAATTGTATCAGGATGTTTGAGTAAACTTGGAAAATTTCCAAAGAGATTTGTACTAAGGGCCTAAGGGGAAAATATTGTAAAGACCAGATACTAATACCATGACAATATCAGCATCCTAGAACAGCAGTTGTTATTAATACCAAGGCAATTCATAACATATCAATTGCTTCTCCCTTTTTAGAACACAGTGTCTGTTCGGAATCACGTCTATAGAGCTATACTAAACAAAGTATGATAATTTAGCTACATCTTAGTCCCAGACACACTGAACATTTCCTATTGATGATACAACAAATACATACATCGTGAATGCATCATTTTCCTCTGGTCAGCCTGAAGCAAGAATAAATGGATAGTGGATCATAGAAAGATCATCAGAGATTCGTTTCCTGGGTTGAGTGTAGTTGTCAATTCCGAAATGGTTGTTGGCTCTCAAAGGGTAACTCAATTGGTGTAGCATTGCCATAGAACTCTTCCAAGTTGTAGAAATCTCTTTGCAGAGGAAGAAAAATATGGACAACTACGTCACCTGCAACAAGTACATGTAGATCAATACAGTACTACCAAATTAAAATCCTGCACTGAAGACAGATCCATAGTAATCAAATAGATGTGCTCAGATCAAGATTCAATATTTTATTTGCCTATAATAACTATAACAAAAACTTTTAGCACAAATGTATATTCAAAGATATCAAACATAAATAGCTGCAACATGAGACACTTACCAAAGTCCAATAATGTCCACGAGTTAGGTTTATAATCCCCAGATGCTGTTCTTCCATATTTAGCTTCAGCTAAGTCTCTCATTTTACTCCTAAGACACAAAATAAAAGCACTACATCTTCATCTTGTACAAAAAATGAATATGCATCCCGCAGTTAAAATGAGTGCATATGCGATATAGTGATTGTCATACCCAATGGCATCAATTTGAGGCCGAGAAAACCCAGTGGCAATGATGAAAAACCGAGTCCAGTAAACCAGAGGTTTCACAAAGAGAACCTTTATATCTCCTGCCTTGACATCACTTGCAACCTTGGCCAATGCCACAGCAACTGCACAGCCCATAGGAAACTTTATTGGTGATGAACTCTTAACTTCAGGTAGTATGCTAGATAGGCCATAGTCGTATATTTCAGGTAATGGTGAGCATCGTAAACATTCCATTAAATGCTACAGAGGTGATAGTTGATAAATGAAAGAAGAGTACGTAACATGCTGCTGTAAGTGAATATACTAAAGAAGAACAACAAGCAGCATAGGTCTCACTTTTCTGGAAACAAAAACAATGTAAAGGTCTGAACCAACTCACATTCCATACCCACATGTTAAAGTCATAGCCTGACCAGTAAAAAACAGAAGCTATACGTAACATAAACTATGAGCAAATTGATTGCAGATGACATTGTATATTATTTGCTCCATAACATGCCAAACCATATTATCTATCAAAATAGCTGCGTAACATAACAACGATACCGAGGAAATCAAAATATTTCATGTTAGTTCCAACAACTCCAAGTCCTTTCAAGAAATCAAAATATCACACTGAAGATTCATCTCTACACAACAGGAAATCAAACAGGATGAATTACACTAACATAACAACGATACCGAGGTATATTATCCCCTGAGGAGCATTGTATAATGGTAGAACAAACTTTCGTTCATACTCACGTAATCAACACATGAGTGAAATAGTATAATCTTACAGGACAAGCATTCAGCATCATCGTCAACTTCTGCTATAGTAGACTTTTGGTCATTGCTTTTATATACCACTTTCCCATGTTTCTTGAATAGGTCATCAAACATATCATCTGTATCTTCATTCACATTCTGCAGAAATACAGGTGCTATCAACTACTTATGTAATGTACTGAAGTACCCAAAGTACCATTTTTTTTTTTTTTTGAAACGGCAAGATACAGCGAGCATAAGTGATGCTCTTCAAACTACTAGATTCAAAATTACAAAGATACAAATTGTGAGTTTGCTTGGAAGAAATAACTCAATTTATCAAAGTTAAACAGTTACTCCTACTTGCTATCCATGAGATAAAGTTATGTCAAATTTCTGGCTAACATAACAGATTGAGAAAAATTGGAACCAAACAAAAACATCCATAAATTCAATTGAGATAAATGATAATGACATAAACAATGAAACGACTGGTAGATTGTGAATGTTACCGAGCCAATGGACAATCGAGGAAACAAGGAGCCATGAGAGGCGGGAAATTGCAGAGATGGGGACCCACTGAAGTAAGATTTTGAAACATTTCTATGAAATTCTCGCCGGAAATTGTCACCGGAAATTGAGCTGCTAGTGCACTGAAGGGAGGCGGAGTGGAGAATCATTTGGAATGGTTTTAGAGCATCAATGGAATGGATAGATTATAGATAGAGCTGAAGGTGGAAATTGAGTACTGTATGTTTACTTGCACGTAAGGAAGAAGAAGAAGAAGAAAAGGCAAACAAGATATTTACTGGTAAAATCAGCTCATCCAATACACTTGTTAGTGGCGTCTTGGGCCTACTATCTCAGCCCATGGACTTGAGTAATGAGAATTGAATGAGAAATTACAGTAGAAGTCCTGATTTTCGTTTACAATAGTAAATGTCAAATTAGACTATAGCAAGTTATATGAATTAATGTTGTGTTTGAGTTTTATAACCTAGAATTTATATCATGATTGTAGGTTTTTGTATCTGGCGCGCTAAGAAAAAAAGAGCAGATGAAAAGTTCGGACTTATCTGGAAGATTTATCCGGTGTCTGTGGTTTTTTGCATCAGTGAAATTTATTTTGTGTCCGTGGGTTTTTGCATCTGTGAGATTTATGTTGTGATTGTGAGTTTTTATAACCGGGAAATTTATGTTGTGTCTGTGAGTTTTTATAACTGGAGAATTTATCTTGTGTCTGTGAGTTTTTATAACTGGAGAATTTATCTTGTGTCTGTGAGTTTTTATAACTGGGGAATTTATGTTGTGTCTGTGAGTTTTTATAACCGAGGGGAATTAATGTTATGTATGTGAGTTTTTATAAGGGGAAAGTTGTATGAAGTCCAACTTTGGAAATAAATATTGATTGGGGACTACACTCAAAATTTGTTAATTGTGGTACAAGAGATCACTTGATCTTCCATCCATCTATTAATAACACTAATCAATTCTTTTTTTATTTACATCGATCCTCCTCTTTCCATTTTACATAATTTCGTCCAGACATGACCCATAATTCCGACAGAATATTAGGATTCTGGATCCCATTCTCCATTCATCAAAAGAGCATTTGATTAGTTGAATTGGAATTTTGTAATTTCAACTGGTTTCCCCAATTCATTCGCTGTACGGACCGCTTCAGTGGTGTCCGACGATTCCGGGAACACCCCATGGGTGGCGTGTTCTCAACGACGCCGGCGCACTAATGATTCGACGGCGCCAACTGATATTCACAAAGAACTCATATCAAGACTTCAATGAAAAAAATGGCAAATAACGACATATGTCCATCCTTAATAACACTAAGGCAGCGTCTCTTTAGACATATATACTTTAGACATATGTAGCTCTATATAGATATTTGTTTTGACATATGTCCATAGAGCACTAAACATATGTCATTTGAAGGTTCATGGAAGCAGATATATTATGTAGAATGGTATACATATGTCAGTTACACGAAGACATATGTCTATTGCGAAGTGGTTCAAAAATCCGTCTCGTAACTTACATATGTCTGCGTACGGATAACATATGTCGATGAGCACATACTAGGTATGCCCATAGTAGTCAGAAAGTTAAGTCAGAGGAACTTGGTTCCTAAACAATATACAACCAAGCCATCATGCCAAAAGATGATAAAGTATATTAAGACAAGGTCATCTGCCCACAAAAAAAACAAGAAAACGTTTAACGAAATCAAGTTCACTTGCCCAATCAACTCAAACAACCATACATATAACAAATCATAGACATATGTCTCATAACATGATGAAGTCTAAAACATACAAAGTGGTGGACTATACACCCCTCTGACAAAATAATATAGAAACAAAACATAAAATAACTTGACAATAATTCGTTACATGCATGAGTACTGTTACGTACATGCCAGAAGATCAAACTGATCAAGGGGCCTAGAAACGTTTTGTTGTGGTCATCTATAGGTGCTTGAATCTGAAGGGGTTCCAGTGAGTCAAGATTGAATGGGACAATGTCGGAACGAAACTGACTTCTGTGTGGTTTTTGATGGAGATGGCATCTTCCGGTGTCCTTAATATCCCCTTTTTTGTTGACTGGAAGTAGCCCGGAATTGTCCGTTGTCGAATTGCAAGGACTGAAACACATGGAGGGGTATCATTTCATTACAAAAACTAATACACTTCTGTCAACTTACAGTGATTCTCGACTCAATTGATGACATCTACTTTGTAAATTTAGCAACCATATCTATATGTCAAGTAAGTTGATATATCTACTAGTGACTCACCTCTTGCACCATATGAAATAAAGCTTCCTTGACAAACTTGAAGCTAGAAATAGCTTATTGTGCATGTTTGAACCACATCTACTTTTATACAGTAAGCTCTCCAACTTAATATATTTCTCTCCCTTTTATGCATCATCGACAAATATTCCTTTTTGCTACCAAGTATATATTGGCAATTGACGGATTGAATATTCTATAAAACCTAAAGCCCCAACTTTCTATTGAAGACATTAAACTGTGAATTCAAATTGAGAGAGAATTTGGTTTGGGGCTCTTTTAATACAGAATATAGCTTTTGCGATTTTTACCTTTGCTCTGTCTTGTATATACTTTTACAAAATTGTGTCTTTAATCTTCATGGGGAGGTTTGAATTAAAGTCAAGTAAAATGGGGTATATCTTAGCATAGGGATAGGGATTGAGAGTAATGTTGCAAAAAACAACTCGAAACTCAAAATGAAGATATTGGACAATTGGACAAAATGTAGGATTGTGAAGTCACTTGATTGCGGTCTTATCTTATGTAGCTGGCTTCAGAAGCTAGATATCAGCTGCTCACTAGTACTAGATATGTTTTCAGCTGTCAGAGCATTGATACGACATACGATACGAGAGTCAAACTACATACATAAGTTGAGTTCATACTCTGCTCGTGCCGAAATATAATACTAACTCCATTTCAGAGAAAGTGTTACAATTTGGATTTGCACCAATTTTAAGAAAAAATAGAAATTACAAGTGGTCCCCCCTGATTATTAGAGATTAACTGAGTGACATATTGTAATAAAAGTGAAAGGTAGGGAGTTTTATTATTTAACTAATTTTCATAAATGAAAATTGTAACAATTTTAGTGAAACGCCGGAAACGGAAAGTTTATTGGAAATTTAGAGAGAAAAAGGAAAAATACAAGAACTCAATGTGCAATTTAGCAGGAGTTAATTGCACAGAATTCGAAAGATCAGGGACCTAATTGGAAGGCGCGAAGGAATACAAGACTGAATCAAATAAAGCAGAGTTATGCAGGGATCAAAAGGAAAAACGTAAAATCATTTTTACTCACAGAAAGAGAAAGTCGCCACACGATCTTGCGTTTCTTCAACGAACAGCTAGTTCGTCTTCAACCTTGAGGAAGACGACAAATCTCTGAAACCAAGTTTCAGACGAGTACAAATTGGGGGATTTCGATCCTGGCCATTCATCTCATGATCAACGATGGAAATACAAAGCCAGTACATCATGCAAGCCTGCTGTGTACCAATTATGTACAATTTTAGTGATTTAAGCATTATTTTCGTCCAACAAGTTTTTGCGTTTTATTTTGTAAAATCCGGCTATAAATAAGCCTTCTTTGTAACGTCTTGATTCAGTGCAATATATCCAAGTTTTTCTCCCCTTTGTCTGCATCTTTTTTTTTTTTTTAACATGGCACCAGAGCCATCTTAAATAATCCCTTCCTTTTTCACTCAAACACCTTTGCACTTTCTCACTTTTCTCTGCACCTGAACAATGGCTGATCCTGTTTCCACCAACCCTGGCTCCACCACTACTACCACCTTACCTGAGCATGAAAACTCAAACAGTCCTCTCTTCCTGCACCACTCTGATAACTCCATCTCAGGTGCTATCACGCCTTTGCTCACTAAAACCAACTACCACACTTGGTCAAGGGCCTTTCTGATGTCTCTCAGCATCAGGAACAAGCTAGGCTTCATTAATGGTACTGTAACTCAGCCAGAAACTAATGAAGACTCCAAAGAAGCCTGGAAAAGATGTAACACTATCATTCTTTCTTGGATGATACACTCAGTTTCACCTGAAATCAAAAGTTCTCTGTTTTATGTCAAAACTGCTGCAGAGGGATGGCATAAACTCAAAGTGAGATATGCACAGCCCAATGATGTACGCATATATCAACTCCAAAAGGAGATAATGGCCTTAATGCAAAACAATACCTCAGTTACTGACTTCTTTACTAAGCTGTCAGGGCTGTGGGAAGAGCTGGAAGATTATAGGCCTCTTCATGGTTCATGCAAAGATACTGCATGCAAAACCTCAGAAGAGTTTGAGAAAATAAGAGAAGTTGATAAGATCTTTAAATTCTTAATGGGTCTCAATGATACTTTTGACATGGTAAGAGGACAGATCCTGTTAATGGATCCAAAACCAGCTCTAGATAAGGCCTATTCAATGGTATTGCAAGAAGAATCTCAGAAAATGATAAGAGAAACTGGTTTAATGCCATTTGAATCCTCTGCAATGAATGTTGGCTATAAGAGAAAGGATAAGAAGGGTCTCTTTTGCCCAAACTGTCCAAATCTGAGCAATCACATAGTTGAAAACTGTTTTAAGATTCATGGTTTTCCAATAAACAGCTCTAAGAAACCTTTTGAGGCAAGTGGAAGAGGAGGTTTTAGAGGAAGAGGTGGAAGATATAGTCATGCTGGCAGATCTAACTACTTTAATGGAAATGTCCAGCAGAAAATTTCTGTAAGTCTTACTAATGAACAACTGCATCAACTCATGAGTTTTGCACAGCAAAATCCAGGAATGGGAGCTGCTAACTCTGGTCAGCCTGCTAATGCAAACAACACCCCTGGCTCTACCATGAAAGAAGATGCGCCTGAAATTAACTATGCTGGAATGAAAACTCCTGAGCTCAACTATGCAGGTATGAGCATTTTTGCAAATCTAATAACTAATGGATCTTTACATAGCTGGATAATTGATTCAGGGGCATCAGATCATATTATTTATGATAGAAACTTGTATACAGATAATGTTGAAATTTTAAACTCTTTTGTCTCTTTACCTAACTATAATAGGGCACAGATCACACATATTGGTGATATCAGGCTAAAAGACAACTGTATACTGAAGAAAGTACTGTGTGTGCCTACCTTCAAGTTGAACTTAATGTCAGTTAATAAAGTCTGTAGAGAAAATGAAATAGCATTCTTGTTTATTAACAACTTCTGTCATATACTGCAGACAAACTCTTCATTGATGGAATCACTGACAAAGACTGGGCAGATTGAGGCAAGAAGGACTCTATCAAGTTGAAATTTTAAATGCTTTTCCTAAGGCACTAGCCATTAGTAATATTAAGAACCAGGATGAATCAGCTGCTGTGAAGACTCATCTCTGGCATTTCAGATTAGGGCACCTAAGTACTAGTAGGTTGTCAATCATTAGTGCTTTGCATCCAGAAGTATCATGTAATGAGTTTACTTACTGTGAGGTTTGTATGCAAGCCAAACAGAAGAAGCTCCCCTTTCCTATTAGAAATAAAAACTCAGTTTCTATTCTTGAACTGCTGCATTGTGACTTATGGGGGCCTTATTCTATTGCTTCTCTGAATAATCACAACTATTTCTTAACCATTGTGGATGATTACAGTAGAATGACTTGGATCTTTTTACTGAGATTAAAGTCTAATACAAAAGAAACACTTAGTAATTTCATTGAAATGATTCAGAATCAAACACAGAGAAAAATTAAAACAATAAGGACTGATAATGGCATGGAATTTCATATGCCTGAAATAATGAACAAAAATGGAATAATACATCAAAAAACCTGTGCTTATACTCCACAGCAGAATGGAGTTGTAGAAAGAAAACATCAACACCTGTTGAATGTAACAAGGGCACTACTATTTCAGTCAAAACTTCCCAAGCATTTTTGGAGTGAAGCAGTACTAACAGCTGCATATCTGATAAATAGAACACCTAGTGCTGTATTGTTGAATAAAACTCCTCATGAGATGTTTTATGGGAAGAAACCTGATTATTCAATAATTAAAACATTTGGATGCTTGTGTTTTTCCTGCACAGAATCAGTGGGAAGAATAAAATTGGACTCTAGATCTCAGAAGTGCATTTTTATTGGATATGCACCTAACACTAAAGGTTATAAGCTGTTTGATCTAGATAGAAATGTGGTTTTCATCTCAAGAAATGTAATCTTTATAGAAACAGTTTTTCCATACAGAAATGAGAAAACTACAGATAAAGAAATTCAATTTCAAGCACCAAGTACTGATGAATATGAGTGGATTGATAAATATCAATCAAAAACAAGAACTGTAAATGACATACAAATGAATGATGATATGAATTCTGAACAAATGAATCCTGTAAACATGGATATCTCAGATGAGGAAAATTCAGAAAATGAAGGAATTGAAACAGAGAATGCTGACGCTGAAAATGTACAAGAACAGCTAAGAAGAACATCAAGAACAAGAAATCTACCTTCTAAACTTGACATTTATCATCACCAAGCTAAATCATATACAGTTCAAATGGATAAAACTAAAACTAAATATCCAATTTCAGAATTTCTTGGATATGAAAAATTCTCTGAAAAATATAAAGAATTCTCCATCAATCTTGCACTCACACATGAACCTGAAAGCTTTGAAGAAGCTATTACTGAGAAACACTGGAGAGATGCAATTTCAGATGAATTAAAAGCCCTTATAGAGAATAATACCTGGAGCATAGTAAAGAAAAATCCAGGAATTAAGCCCATAGGCTGCAGATTTGTTTTCAAAACTAAACTGAACTCTGAAGGAAAGATTGATAAACATAAAGCAAGATTAGTAGCCAAAGGGTATACACAACAATATATTCTTGACTATACTGAAACCTTCAGTCCTGTAGCCAAGCTAACTACAGTAAAAATATTCCTGGCAATTGCAGCAAAACAGAACTGGTTATTAAATCAACTGGATGTTCATAATGCTTTCTTAAATGGAGATTTAGAGGAGGACATATATATGAAAATACCACAAGGACTTTTACTTCAGGGGGAAGTTAACATCAATGACCATGTCTGTAAACTGCATAAATCCATTTATGGTTTGAAACAAGCTTCAAGGCAATGGAATTACAAATTAACAAACTATCTCAAAACAGTTGGTTTTGTTCAATCTAAGAGTGATTACTCTCTCTTCACTAGACAAACAAATGAGAACAATGATTTTATTGCATTATTAGTATATGTGGATGATATCATCATAGGAGGAAAGAATCAAAAAGAAATTGATCTAGTGAAAGACAAGTTGAAACAGAACTTCAAAATAAGAGACTTGGGAAATCTGAAATATTTTCTTGGTTTAGAAATAGCTAGGAATGACAATGGCATACATTTATCACAAAAGAAATATGCTTCTGAAATAATAGAGATTGCAGGACTATTGGGGTGTAAACCTACTGTAACACCAGTAGAACAAAATGTAAAGTTCATTCCCAACAGCTCAGAACCATTAAATGATCCCACCTTTTATAGAAAATTAATAGGAAAATTAATATACTTGGGAATCACTAGACCAGATCTCAGCTATGCTATTGGGATTTTCAGTCAGTTTATGGAGAAACCTTGCAGAAATCACTTAGAAGGAGTTCTCAGAGTGATCAGATATGTAAAGGGAGACATTGGAATGGGAATATTTATTTCAAATGAAGAAAATCTCCAAATCACTGCTTACAGTGATTCTGACTATGCAGGTTGTCCTATAACAAGAAGATCTACTTCAGGGTATTGTGTTTTCATAGGAAAATCACTTGTGAGCTGGAAATCAAAGAAACAAATAACTGTAAGTAGATCATCAGCAGAAGCTGAGTATAGATCAATGGCATTTGCTTGCTGTGAAATTATGTGGATAACAGCCTTACTCAAGGACTTATGCATTGCAGTAGAAACAGTCAAGTTGCTTTGTGACAACCAGTCAGCAATCTATCTAACAAAGAATCCCGTTTTTCATGAAAGAACCAAACATATTGAAGTTGACTGTCACTTCATAAGAGAAAAACTGATAGAGAAGAAGATAGAAATAGATTTCATCAAATCACAAGATCAACTAGCAGATATATTTACTAAAGCAGTGAGTTCTGCAAATTTATGTGAAGCTCTGAGCAAGATGAACATAAGAAATCCATATGTTCCTCTTGAGGGGGAATATTGGAAATTTAGAGAGAAAAAGGAAAAATACATGAACTCAATGTGCAATTTAGCAGGAGTTAATTGCACAAAATTCGAAAGATCAGGGATCGACTTGGAAGGCGCGAAGGAATACAAGACTGAATCAAATAAAGCAGAGTTATGCAGGGATCAAAAGGAAAAACGTAAAATCATTTTTACTCACAGAAAGAGAAAGTCGCCACACGATCTTGCGTTTCTTCAACGAACAGCTAGTTCGTCTTCAACCTTGAGGAAGACGACAAATCTCTGAAACCAAGTTTCAGACGAGTACAAATTGGGGGATTTCGATCCTGGCCATTCATCTCATGATCAACGACGGAAATACAAAGCCAGTACATCATGCAAGCCTGTTGTGTACCAATTATGTACAATTTTAGTGATTTAAGCATTATTTTCGTCCAACAAGTTTTTGCGTTTTATTTTGTAAAATCCGGCTATAAATAAGCCTTCTCTGTAACGTCTTGATTCAGTGCAATATATCCAAGTTTTTCTCCCCTTTGTCTGCATCTTTTTTTTTTTTAAACAAAGTTGTAACACTTTCTCTGAAATGGAGCGAGTAATTTTGAACTCAAGTTATCATCTAAGCCTGATAGGAAAAAATAGGAACCATGATTTCCAGATAGAAATGAAAATTATTTCAAGATGGGGATATTTACTAGTATGTCAAAAGCTCAAAAAATATATATTCGGGCACGACAGGACTTATTTTGAGTATGAGTCTAATGGTTGAAGTTCTCTTTAAAAAATTTCCTGGAATTCAAAATCAAGCCCAGGTCAACCCAAAATCAATCATTTGGAATTTTACGGTTCTAAAACCTGATGTAATATAATGAGTGAAACAATTTAATTCAAATTGGAGTAACTTTATTATGAATGAAATACAATTGTTTGTGAAATTATCAACCATGTTCCCATGGTAGTAAAACTCTTGGCTCTAAATACCGGTCGAAAGCTTGAAATTTTGAATTCAAACGTACATTCGAGTTCAAGTTGAACGATTCAACAAACTCACGTAGCGCGACCGGTAAAATTGAGACTATTAGGTCTTGGATTTGATTCGAAGAATTTGAAAAGTCGCTGTAAGACGGAATATCTCTTAAAAAATTAAAAATCTCACCCTCCGCATGTTACTTGTTTAGGGCTTGGAGAAAAAAATAACGGGACACCTCTCAAGTTCATGATGTCTCAGTGTGAGTACTGATTGTACTCACCTCTGTATTTCTCCTCCATCTCTTATGCGTGAGTATACTCTTTCATTTCTGTATTTTTCCAGTATCTGTTTTTTCACTATCAATTGGTTAATCTTGATTACTTTTAGTTGCCTACAGTGGAGGAATGTTGTGCGAAGAAAATTCATTTTGTTTCTTGGTTGAAAACTATCTTGTTTTTCACCAACTCATGGATTTTTTTCCACGAGATAGTCAACAATGTGATCAGTAATATTAATGTGTTTATATTGTTATCTGAATGTAATTTTGGCTGCTGATTAGTTCACCTTGATTATTCTGGTTTGCCAATATCTAGGAGCCCTTATCCTTTAAAACTATAAACCTTTATTACATGGAAAAAATAAAGAAAAAGATAGTGGGTGGGATATATGCTTATGTTCTTTGAGTTTATTTATGTTAATTAGAAATAATGGCATATCCTTTCGGCCTTTCCCGGCTTGACCCGTCCCATTGTCAAAAATGCCTGGGTTAACCTGTCTGAGTTGACAAAGTGAACTACTGCTTTATGTGACCTACATTTTCTTCTGTTGCATTTTTTTCCTCTTTCTTTTTGCTGCTAATTGTATGAATTAGGTGAGTAGAGATCATAATTTTCATTGCCTTGTTTCAGATAAATCCAGGAATAGGGTGGAGAGAGCTCTGGAATGATCAGTTTGATTCATGCATGCTGTTCAAGTATATTTTCCAGGAGCATTCAGCTTGTTCATAAGAGACCTACTCGTGGATATTCTCCCCCAGGTGTTAGAACAGGAAGCTTGCCATCATTTTTTACAAAAATTGCATTCGGTGCTATTCATCAAAGAAGTGAGTCAACAACGTCGTCAACAATGGTTGACAGCAACAAACAGATGAGAACAGAGTGCAGCGGACTTAAACACTGACAACCAGAAATAAACTCAAGCCGGTATAACAATACCGACCGGACCACAGACAAAATTTCCACTATCAGTAAAAGTAGAATTACAGAAAGTAGTTTAATTCAATCACAAACAATTTATTAAACTAACAAAGACTAGACCTAGAATAAAAAGTAACAAAACCTATTCTAGTTCGTCAACACTAGAGTAAATCTCAATGAAGATCACTCACAAGTGATTACGATATCAAAGTCTAGTAGAACCTATCTCTCAACAAAATGTTTCTATTTACCTCGAAAAAGCTCTCTCGCACGCTGCGCCATCCTTTTGTATATATAGTCCAAGTCGACTTCTTCTAAGTCGAATATCAAAAGGAATGCAATCCCCAATTTGAACTGCATTAGGAAACTGCTACTTCTTTCCTGCTTCTCATGAATCTCTTCAGAAGGAAATTTCCATAGATGAATATCTCTTCAATATGTTTCCTTCTTGTTCATATCTTGTTAGATTCTTTCCTCAAGTCATCGTTCTAGCTTCAGCTTTGTAAACTTCTACTCCAAGTATCAAATATTGTTTCCTGCAAAATAATCATTTGACAAACAACCACAAACATTGAACTAATTAAGAAAGACAAGATTATCAAAACAAGTGCTTTTGGTAGTTGCACTTTCAAAATGTTTTATTAATTTGATGGATTAGAATATATCTTAGTCCACTCGCCATTGTTATCACCCGAACCGTTGAGGGTTGAAAAATTATTCTACCCGTCGCGAGTTGGACAAATAATCACCCGCCATAGGTGGGTTGGTTTGATTTTTTATAAATATCCGCCAATACCCGTCCGCACCCAACGCGCCCACCCGTTGAGGTATGAACCAAATGGAATGTAGAGCTGACAATACTGGAGCATAGTTTGATGATAGATTTCCTTGTTGACTTTAGTACATGGTGACTGTCTGATTCTTCTGATGTAATGACAATGGATCAAAAACTTGGTTGACATCATGTCCATTTGGGTCACTATACTTTTTTTTAGATTATATCCACTGATCTTTTTAGTGTGGGGTGATTGCAAGTTTAAGAGTTGCAAATTGTATGTCATTCAAAGGACATTATGTGCTTCCTTGCAAGGTGTAAAAATGTCTGTTGTGTAAAATTGTACATGGAAATAAGATTCCCTTTTGAACCCATTCCCTTCACGTGAAGTCCTAGACAAATGAATCATCAAAACAAGAAATCCATAAGGAATTTCTGAAGGTACTGTTGAATATGGGTTGCAGACTTGCAGTCTTACAGACAAAGATATGCTAGTGGACAAGTCACTCGTAATGTGCTCTCATTATGTTAGGTGATTATATAATTTTTCTTAAGAAATTTACCACCCTTCTCCAACATGTTTTATATTATCCAATTATAAGCTTAAAGTTAATCGTCATATTTGCATCATATAATTTTGACACTACGCCCTCTACTTTTACCCTAGAATCGCTATTAAAAGTCGATTTTTGTAACATTTTTACGTTTTGTCATTTATTTTAATTTTTCACATAAAACTACACGTCAATCATGATGTATGAAGTGATTTGGAGCGGAGGGAGTCACACATAAAAGCACCAATCCTAGTGTTGCATGAGGTATTGAATACTAAACCGCTAGCTAGCTATCCCTTGTAGATTTGTTTGTATATAAGGAAACTAAACGAGAACCTTGAATTTTTCTACCCGTTTAAAATTAATCCTTCTCTTTTATTGTAGAATTTCATGATTATTATCATTGCGAGTCAATGACTCATTCCATCTCGTGTTAGATGGCTTATAGCTTTTACATCAAAGGTTTGTAGGAGTTTCACATATGATGGGACCCACCGTGGCCAGAAAACATGCACGAGATTCGAGTTTGGTTGGCCCGACTCGTTAGGCCCGTGCTGATTGGCTCAACTATTTTACTTTTAAGTTATCATGCACAATTATGACTCTTTAATTCTTTTTTTAACTGGTATTGGTTGTTGGCTAGTGTTGTTATGGCTTGGCCCGTCCGCTTGTAAGGAAGTATTGAATTGTTACTTTTTAAATTACACAGGATAGAATATTAGCCGTTTCGTCAAAGGGTGTCGTGGAGGACTTGAAGGTTGTAAGGTGCTTTTGTGATATGGTAATTATTGGATGGAGTGATCGTAGTATTTCATACGGCTTCAAAAAAAAACAACTAACACAACAAATATCTGATAGTTTTAGTGGTACTTGTCATGGCCAACCAACAATCGAGTGAGAGAGGTCAGTCCTCATTCAGGTGGTGGTGGACCCGAACTTCTTTAAACCAACCCGCCCTTCTCCTTGGAATATCAATATCTACTTCATGGGCCAACTAGCCCTATTATTTGGAGTATATCAGGCCAGGAATCTCCCTGTGTAATATCTTCAAGCATACAAAGACAAGCTCAATGGAGTTGGGGATAAACACTAAAGTACTAAAGTGAAACCAACTGTTTTTCAAAATATAGGAAATCCGTTATATCAATGTATGTGCTATGAAATTACTGTAACTAAAAAGGACACGACGTGAGTGTGGATGACCATCGTTAAGCACCTCACATGCACACTAGCCACATTCGCATTGAGATCTCCCCTTCCATTACAACCGACCACTAGAAGAACATTGACTAACAGTTCATCCTCACTTTGATACAAATGTATATGATCTATCAATCTTATCCACACTCATGGAAGCCTAACCTCTCAACCGCCCGTCTCTCACCTCCCGTCCCACCCACATGAGGCAAGCCTCTCATTGGAACGTGGTTGAACTCAGTTGAACTGACCAATCAACATGACATGTCGACTATTAGTTTATTACTATTATACTCACGTCCCCGTTCATTGATCACTTCTTATTCTTCGAGCTTACCAACTCGAACACCATCGCCCCCCCCCCCCCCCCCCCAGTCGGCACTAAATCAATGTCACCTTGGAGTCTCCCTTATGAAGATTCATCATTGTCGCCTTGCATGTTGATTGGGCCCTAAATTATGACTATAGATCCACCATAACCTAAGAGTCCGTTTAGTTTGAGGGGTTTTTGGGGGATTTTTGTCCGAATACCCTCAATAATCCAGTTTGGTTGCCTTTTTGTCGGCCCGAATAAATGAATTTTTGAAACAATCCAATTTCTCTAGCCCGCCTCAAGCCCTCAAATTTGTACATGAATAATCCAACTTCAAATACCTTCCATGATGAGGTATTTACTTTTGGATTATCTTATTCCTCGTGAAATGTCTAATTTTATACAAACTTCCCAGTAATTACTAAATATGCCATCCCGATCCAATAACACCAATTGATTTACATCAATGGACTTTTTTTTCTTCCTAATTTTCACCTTCCATTTTTTCTTTTATATTTTCCTAGTTTTGCACTCTTTCTTTTTCATTTTTCCGTTTCCTTAGTTTCCACCTTTTTTTTTCTTTTCCTAATGGTTTTATAGTTTTGCACCCTTTCTTTTTCATTTTGAACCCCAGTAATCTTTATTTCTCTTTTCTACTCATTTACTTATTAGACAATATTTTCCTTTCATACTTTTATTTTTTGACGTATTTAATGTATCTACATCAAAATTAATTTCGTTTGTTTAATAGTATAACCAACTTTTTTAAAAGAATGATTAAACAAAACAATACTAATAATTAAAAAAAATTTGTTAGTGTTGCTTACAAGAATAACGATGATAATTTAGAGTTGTCGGTCCAAGAATGTTTTTTCTTCATCATTTTTTGAAAAAATATTATAGCATATTAAATATGTGCAAATTTTGACAGAATATAGGCAGAGTATATATGTGTTTTGAATACAAAATATGCATCGTTAATTACATATATGTGGATTTTTTTTTTACTTTATATATTATAAAAACAACATTTATATAGTTAAAAGTTACTTGACCTAAAATCCTGCCTCCGTCACTGACTTGGCGTTTTACATGCTTCAAACTTTTATATATTTAAAATGCAGGAAAATTTATGTTTAGATGGGATTATAAACATATGCGATGTCGATTTCAATTGACAAAAATAATTATTATACGCATGAGATGAAAAATATGGGATTATAAATTTTACTCACATGAAATATCAATCTTACAAGGAAATCTGTATTTCATTAAGATAATTATTACATAGATTAGAAACAATATCTATAAACTAAATTTTAATGGTTCAGTCATATAAACTAAAAATCGATGCCAAAGTTATCAACAATGGCAACGTAACTATGGATGCAATAATTAATTTCAAAAATTTTCGGATAATATTGTATACGAAATTCATAAGATCAAAATTCCAAAATTTCCCCACTAAACACGTGAAGGTGGTAAAAATTTGCTCCCCCAAATTTATGCTCACATGTAATTTCCACTAAATTAATTTAGAAATCAAACTCAATTTTATACAGTAAGTGGAAAAACATAGAGGTATATCAGCAATTCCACTTTATTTTTTCCTACTAAATAATCCAAAATCAATTCAAAACCAAACTGGATTTTATTGAAAATAATCCAATTAAGTGAAACCGTAAACAAGATTTTTACTTAAACCCCCAAACATAATTCAATTATTTAAATGGGCCGCATAATTAATCCAGTTTTGCAAAATAAAATACTCTTTTTCAAACCAAACGGGCACTAATAGGACAAAGCTGTAAGTTCAAACAAAAGTGGAGGACAAGATAGTAATTAACCTGGGATCACCATGTCACCATTTGGGCAGGCCAACACCTCTGGGTTAGTCCGTTAGATCATTTGTACATATATGCAGCTATGGATTTCAATTTATGAGTAAAATGGGCTTTTGGACGTGTTTGTGTAACTGATTTCTCCCAATAGTCATCATATTGATCTACCACTTCTATGAATGCATTGAAAGCAATGATGAGGTCATTTTGACTCCTCAGCCCCAAACACTATTAAATCCCTCAATGGAAGCCCAAAGTAAATTGGGTACCACTGCTGCATGCAATTTCCAACATGTGCAAGTTTAACCTCCCTTAATCTTATTGTGCCATTATTAGATCTACTGTAATACTGTGTGTGTGAACATTGCACATGTTCATATGCACCTCATGTTTGTGTTTATAATCTCCCTTAGTCATATATTATGACACATTATCTCAATTGCTGAATTTGCTGTGATTCCCTTGCCCATCTGAAAAATAGAAATTCAATAAGTTGAGAAATGTGTAATTGAGTTTTCATAGTTACAAATTGTATTTACTTGCTTTTATTAACAAATTGATTAACAAGTGGTGTGGTAAAGGGCCTGGAGTCTAATTAAGCTAGGCCTCAAGTCTTGTGCGTAGAAACACCCCTAGAGGAGATACCTCTATAGTGCGTTACAATGCTCGGACCGGATGTAAAATCAATATAGAAAGAATTAAAAAAAGCAGCATATGAATTGCTTGCGAATTTTCATGTTTTAAACAGTCACTGGCCCCTTGCTTTTGTAATAGCTCCAGTATAGATTGTTATCCTATCCTATAATTGTTTGATATTTATGTAGGAAGAGGATAGTTTCTGGAGTGCAGCCTACTGGGTCCATACATCTGGGTAATTATCTTGGGGCTATAAAGAATTGGATTGACTTGCAGGTTCATTTTCCAACTAATATTTAGTCTTAATGAGTAAGAAAATTCTTGATATCGAGAATATGTATACCCCAAGAAATGGGATTTGGTAAAGTTATCGTTTATGAAGAAAAATTATGTTTAGTTACAACTTACAAAGGTTAACTTTGTCGGACCTCTTCCATATCTTTGTAAGCAAACCCTGTTAGAATGAGGGTCTCTGAGTTTTTGACGTGCTGTTGTCCTACTACATTTGATAGAGCCAGAATCCAATTAAATCAGGATTTGTACTGATTCTCTTGAGTGTGGATTAATACCCAACATATGTGCATAAATGCTACAAACATATAAGTTATCATTTATTCCGAGGGCAGCGTCCTTTCACTTATGCTTTAGTAATATGAAGTTCTTGTGGTTGTTTCACCTTCTCGTTCGTTTTGTGCAGAATAATTATGAGACACTATTTTTCATTGTGGATCTCCACGCGGTATGCTTGAGCTCCTCATCTTTTAATGTCGAACTTTCGATCTCAGAAATAGAATTGTTTAGCTTGTGTGGTAGTGAGAACGCTCCATTATGCATTTTGCAAATGTATAAATTATTGTTTAGGCTTTGTTTAGCAAGACTAGTTGATAGTTTATAAGATAGTAGTATGGCCATTGGGTGGTGATGAAATTGATTGATTTTTATAAAAGTGTTTAGTAAATTAATTAGATGATAATCTTGATGATTTGGTAAATATAGTATGTAAAAAAAAAACAGCTAGCTTATTTTTTGATAAGCATCCTGACAAGTGTCATTCTAAATTTGGCGTTAGCTCATTAGAACTTTATTTGAAAATGAAATTTCGAATGATAATTTAATCTTAAGAGAGCCTCATTCTATTCCTTGCTAACATCATCCCGTTTAGAGATTTTGATAGTTGCCCTGGTTAAACATTTATAACCAATCCAATGCTTTGGCCTGAATTATTTGATAGCAATAAGAGGCATAATTTCTAATAGAACTAACTAGCACTGGGATAGTATCTATTACTTGCTAATTAAAGTTACTACAAACTACAAATTTGATCAAATGGCTGAACTTGTAACATGCCACTTTCTCTTTAGTTCCCGATGTTGAAAGTATAAAGAATAATATGATGTTTTGCAAATTGATAAAGGATGATTCTTTAAATGTTAAGATTTTGATGAATTTAACTCTGGGTTGATGGTTAAACTTTAAATGAACCCAATAAACTTCATCTTGGATCTATTTCTTGCTGGTGATTCTTATATTACATTTTGTTACTTGCAGATAACTTTGCCTTATGATACTCAACAATTAGCAAAAGCAACTAAAGACACTGCAGCTCTTTATTTGGCCTGTGGTGTTGATACTTCCGAGGTCAACCTCTTGTACTAGTTTAAGACTATATTTTCACCATGTCATTCACTATTCAGCCCGTTTGGATCAGTACGTTGGCTTTGATTAGATTAAGAATCGCAATTTGACATCCGCAACGTACTTTACTCCCCTTTCATTCATTTACTTGCATGATAAACAAAACACATGTGCCTAGGTAATTTTCTCCCACTTTCAAGTATCTTAAATTTACTTTACTTTTCAAATTTAAAATCCAGATTTTTTTGTTAAGTCTTGATCTGAATGGGTATGGAATCTCTATGCATTGCACCTGTCTAACTTTCTACTGCAGGCTTCAGTCTTTGTGCAGTCTCATGTCAGTGCTCATGTAGAGCTGATGTGGTTGCTGAGTTCTTCAACTCCAATTGGTTGGCTCAATAGGATGATTCAGTTCAAAGAGAAATCACGAAAAGCAGTGAGTTTTTCTTTTTTATTCTAAATGGAACTTAACTAAAATCAAAATCTAAAAATAAGGTACTGATAATGAATGATAATTAGTGTAGTTACTCGTTTACTTAACTTTTAGTTTGTATATATATATTCATTCTAACTTAATAATAAGCACTGGATTGACTATGTTTTCACCATTCTTATTTCATTCGGACTTCCTTTACATTTGTTGACTTATGAAGTGTCATCATTACCAAAGTAGTATTGCATTTCATTTTTGTGTTCAGGGGGATGAAAATGTAGGCGTTGGACTTCTCACTTATCCTGCGCTGATGGCTTCTGACATTCTATTATACCAGGTAACTTATTATATCTTGTACTAGAGCTTTAGATGCTCCTCGTTTGAATGCTAAAAGGGTACTTTATTGATTTACTCTGTATGGTGAAGGTATAATAAGACAAGTGAATCCTTTCATTCACATTATTTACTTGTTTGGTTGATTGTATTATCTCTATGACATTATTATGAATATGTTGCCTGAATATACATGATCCTTGTTGACTGTAGTACTCTTCTGCAGTCTGATTTTGTCCCTGTTGGTGAAGATCAGAAACAACACCTGGAGTTAACTCGTGAAATAGCTGAGCGAGTTAATAACTTGTATGGTGGGAGGAAGTGGAAGAAATTAGGAGGGTAAGACACTTTAATATTTTAAGTCTTGCAGTGGCTGAGCTTATCTGCATTTTGTCCATGATCTTAGGTTTCAAGATTTCTTTTTCCCCTTACTATTCTCTCGACTACTCGGAAACTAAATTGATTGTCTAATGACTTCTTGGTGCAGGCGAGGTGGCAATCTTTTTAAGGTAAATTATACACTTGTATAAAACATTATTGGTGCTACTATGCCTAAGCAAATGGCTAAATAGTTGGATTAACTTATGCTCTAATGATATTTTAATATAGGTTCCTGAACCCCTTATTCCACCTACTGGAGCTCGTGTGATGTCCCTCACCGATGGTCTTTCCAAGGTTCTGGGTTTCCTAACTTTCTGCTTTCAGGATATTGTTTCTGCAATAAAAAGGCATTAATGCATTACTGATCGTATTGCGGACCTAAAATGTTTGTTTAGTCATCAACAACGCTAATATGCAATTCTCTAAACTTGGGTGCTATTTGAAGATTGCATAAATTTGCGAAAACAATTATTGTCTTGCATTGCTGTAGTAGCTGTAAATGAGTCAACTTTCTCAAACAAAGCAATCTGAATTGTAATTTCTGAATTATATTGCAGATACTTTTCTAGCTCAACTCGCCACTTCTGCTGTTCTACTATTTTAAATAAGCTTATAATATCACTTGACAGCTTTATCTTATAATGAGTTATCTATGCAGGAAGTTGCAGAAGAATGTCAAGATATGAATTGGGGAACATTCAAGATTGTGATAACTGATGCTTTAGTTGATCATCTAAATCCAATCCAGGTAACTTCGATAGATTGATATCGTTCCATAACCATATTTGTAGACAGCAAAGTTTTGATTGTGAACTGGCTAAAAAGTTACTCTTTCGTGTCCGATAGTCCTTATTCCTGTTCACAACCATAAAATGTTATCAATGCCTAAGTGATCAGATCTTAAAGCACTTCTTACATGATATAATGATTTCAATAAGCACTTGGGTTTCCGGTTACAATCATTAAAAAGAGTCTAGATCTTTGTTTCCAATAAAATGTATCGAGCATGAAAATTGATGCATGGATCTTGACTTGAAGCTTCTATTGAATCATATTTCACCCTGCTCGCCATTAAACTACTATGTTGCTGCTCTATAGGTTCGCTACTCAGAGATTATGTCAGATACCACTTACCTGGACAACATTTTGGCCGAGGGCGCTGTTAAAGCTTCAAGCATAGCAGATGTTACTCTAAAAAATGTCTATGAGGCAATGGGATTTTTGCGCAGATGAGCAAATAGCAGTGTTACAAGAAATGGCTTTAAACTCAGCAAGTCGGATGCTCCTGCATAAAGCTAATAATGAGAAATCAATTTTTGTGCGGATAGTGATGTGATCATTCATCAAATGGTTAATTATTCTTTCCTTGTTTTTCTCTTTAGCAACATTCTCTAAAGCGCAACTCCAATTCTTTTGTAGTCTGAGAAGGCTTGTACAATTTTTTTCACTTGATAAAAACCCCAAGTTGTCCATGTGAGTCAAGTTTTATAGAGTATTTGATCCGTTAAGGTTCGAATTCAACTTGCAAGATCATGTAATTGAGTCAAGTTCGAGATTTGTTTGGAACTCGATTTCGTATAGCACCAAGTATAACTCAACTCGATTAATATTCGATAGGCTAAGGTCTGGTGTGACTTGTTCAAATAATGCTTCTTTTTATCATTTTATCTTAGAGTTCAACTTAGTTGGGATCAACCGAGTCTTGAGCTTATTAAATGTGTTTCGAGCCCGAGTTGTTTATACGAATGAGTTTCGAATACAACCCAAGTCTGGATTTGAGATTAAAAGCTCCACTCAACTCGAAACATGATTAGTGTTTGGAGATTGAGTCAAAATTCAACTTGAGTTGAAATTCGAAGTTGATTAATAGTAATTCAACTGAAGTTGATTTTTGTAGTTCTAATATTGATTATTAGTACATTTGAGTTTTAAAGTTGATAAATAGTACTCCCTCCATTTCAGAAAAAGTGTTACATTTTACTATTTTGCGATCAACTGTCTCCACGTTTGACCACAATTTACTCTTAAACGATATTAATAAATAAATTATTAAAATTATATTATGAAAATTTAGTAATTAAATTTTTATTATATGATTTTATTAAATTATTTACTATTATCGTTTATGATTAATTAATAATTATCAAACGATTAGTAAAAGTCGAAATGTAACACTTTTCTGAAATTATGAGAAGAATTCAAGTTCGAGTAGCATAATATAGAGTGGAGAAACAAACGTGAAAATTCGTCAAAATTCAAATTGAATAGATGTAGATACTCTAACACATGATCAATTAATTATTTGTGAGGAGGCAACTTGTATAAGAGGGAGAAGAAACCGTGGGAACGTGATTGTTAAATCACAAAATCTTATAAAAGACGTGTATTAGTGAGAGATCTAAGAGATTCCTAATGAGGGGGCGTATTGGTCGAGTAAAGACGGTCTTGCTGAGGCTATTGATGAGGGGCGTATTGGTCCAAGAGATGATCCAAAGCTCCGATCTAAGATTTTGTCGGAAGAGTATGGATGGGACAAAGAACTGGCAAAGAAGATCTGGGCATTTGGTCCGGAAACTACTGGACCTAACATGGTTGTTGATATGTGTAAGGGAGTTCAGTATCTTAATGAAATCAAGGATTCTGTTGTTGCTGGTTTCCAGTGGGCTTCAAAAGAGGGGCCACTTGCTGAAGAAAACATGAGAGGCATTTGCTTTGAAGTTTGTGATGTTGTCCTTCACACAGATGCTATTCACCGAGGTGGTGGTCAAGTTATTCCAACTGCAAGAAGGGTCATCTATGCCTCCCAGATTACTGCAAAGCCTCGTCTTCTGGAACCAGTTTACATGGTTGAGATCCAAGCACCTGAGCAGGCTCTTGGTGGTATTTACAGTGTTCTGAATCAGAAGCGTGGACATGTTTTCGAGGAAATGCAGAGGCCAGGAACACCACTTTACAACATCAAGGCATATCTCCCTGTGGTCGAGTCGTTTGGTTTCTCAGGTACTTTGAGAGCCGCCACTTCTGGACAGGCATTCCCACAATGTGTGTTTGATCACTGGGACATGATGGCTTCTGATCCAATGGAACCTGAAACGCAGGCTGCTAAACTCGTTGCTGATATTCGTAAGAGGAAGGGCTTGAAGGAACAGATGACCCCTCTCTCTGATTTTGAGGACAGGTTGTGATTTGACTACTAAACGATACATTTTTGGTGGAACTTGTCTTTAGTTTTTGAGTTTTCATTTTGGCGAATCATCTTCTATATCGATGTGTACCCCCCATACCTATTGCTTCTTGAGTTGCAGTTGGGATACATAGGGTCTCCTTTTTCTTTTCTTTTATTAGAATGATCATGAGTATCACTATCTTGCATGTTCAGGCATGTATGCGGTTTGCTCGTTGATATTTCTTGTCCATGAAGTGAATCAGTTCCAAAGTTCTGAATGTATTATCGGCCGATAGATAAGAAAATAATAACGTAGTCCTTGAGCATAAGGTACCAACCATGTTTTTGGATAGTTAGTAGACATCTATTATTTGAGCCTCTTCTGCAATAACCAAGTATATTCTTGATTATCAGACACGTTAGACGTCTAAGTCGGGAAAGAAAATCCTTTCGGGATAACCACAAGTACTCTTGGAAGACGATTTTATGGTGATACTAAAAGAGACAGATAAACATTACAGTTATATAAAGACACATTGGAGATTTTACTAAAAACAACTGTGATACACATATACATAAAAAATGCATAAAGTCTAGGAAACTTATGATATAAAATGTACACTCATAAAACATTACCGATATTGTTTAATGAAGTACATTATATATACATGTCGCCACTCATAAAGCTAAAATTTGCCGATTTAAGAGATTTAATCAACAAAGAACAATCTCTTTCAATTACTACATGTCGCCACTCAAAATCTCGAACAAATTTAGTTATAAATTTGGTTAGCCAACCTTTCGCATTTTTAGCAACCATAAAGGCATAAAATTTTGTCACCAAGCAATAACCCTGCCCTCATGATCCTTAGTAACAACACTAATACGCCCCCCTATTCGGATCTGCTCAACCGTATCAAAATTTCATGTAGGATGGCTGGAATTTGAATGAATATGGTGGAATTTAGCCCATCAACGTTATATATTATATTATATTATACTCATAATTTTTGAAAAAGTGTTACATTTCTTATTATGCGGTAAATTATGCTCGTTTGACCACAATTTCTTAACGATATTAATAAATAAATTATTAAAATTATATAATGAAAATTTAGTAATTAAATTTTATTATATGATTTTATTAAATTATTACTATTATTGTTTATGAGTAATTTATTAATCAAGCTGAAAATAATATCAAAATGTAACTTTTCTCAAAATGGAGATATATTATATTACACCCAACTGATAATCTAAGTGCTAAAACATTAGTCTCACGTTTAACCTGACAAAACTTCATGAAACAAAGTTCTCGCCCCATATTCGAACTCTGCTTTATTTTTTAAATTCTATTATTTCATTTTATCTTATTTAATAAATTTATATTTTATGTTATTGAAAAAATAATTTATTTTATTAATAATAATAATAATAATAATAATAATAATAATAATAATAATAATAATAATAATATAGATTGGTGTCTATGAATTCGTCTTGTCACGGTGAATTCAAATATATGTTCAAAATATTTTTCGAAATTTTGTAGATAAATTTATATGAGATTTATTAAAAACTATATATGCAGCCAACTTACAAAACATAAACAATAAAAGATACACTAGTTGAAAATGCAACTAATTTCACAAAATTAACGCATGATTGAATTAATTTCATAAATGCTCTTAAAATTTTATTATTTCATTTTATCTTATTTAATGAATTTATTTTACTTTAATGAATAAAATGATTTATTTATTTAATAATAGTATCCAAGATTGGTGTTTATGGATTCGTCTTGTCATGGCGAATTCAAATATATGTTCAAAATATTTTTTGGATTTTTGTAAATAAAGTTATATGAGATTTAATAAAAACTATATATACATTCAACATACGAAAAATAATAATGAAATATATATTGACTAAAATAAAACTAATTCTACAAAATTTCACATAGAATTGAATGAATCTGGTGAGGTTTAACCCTTGTTTTATCTAATATATAGATAGATAGATATAGATAGATAGATTCCTCAAAGTCAATATTTGGCGTATTACTACCAAGTCCAAGTCTTTCTGGTCTTCGAATATAAAGAAAAATATCGGAGCTTCGGAAATTATGTGACCATGCAAATTTAATCATGAAAAGTCGAATTGTTTTTAGGTTCCAAGTCTTTTTGGATATTCCAAAAATAAAAGTCATCAGAGCATTTGAAATGATTGCAACCATACAAATTTAATCCTCGAGAGTTTCTATTATATATATATATAATAACACAATTCATTATTGAATCTGAAGTAGCAGCCGAGCTATAAAAAAATATTTGAAATGAAGGTTGTTGATGATGAATTGTTTATCCATTTTATACTTATTTCCACAATAATAGCAGCATCTCTACAAGGTTCAATTTCTAATTCAATAGGAAATCTTACTTCTCTCAAATTCCTTTCTTTATCTGGAAATATGCTTTCGGGAGAAATACCAAACAGTATTGGAAAACTCTGCGTGGAATCTCTGTACTTATCTAGAAATAAGTTGGGGGGAGATATATCCAATGCGTTTGCTAATATGTCAGCTTGCTTCCTACAATCTTTAGAGGGCCTTGATCTCAGTAACAATCAACTTTCTGGTAATATCACATACCTTCCTTTTGGAGAATTTAAACGTCTCACATATCTTCATCTCTCAAACAATAAATTATCTGGCCCACTCCCAAGCAATCTGGGAAAGTTTGTGTCTCTAATTAATTTAGACCTGTCGGATAACAAATTCACCGGGAACCTTCCAGAGAGTATGGGGCAATTGTTTACTATATCACATGCCTGAGGCTAGTGATATATCCTCGTCTTTTGCATCAGAAGGCTGTGTTTCCTTGTTTATCGTCTGAGACATTTCCCCTTGTGAACTCCAGGTTATGCTGCTCCGCGTGAGTTGAAATATTTGTACTAGCCGGGCTGCTCACAGGTGGAGAGTCCAGAGAGAAACTCATTGGACTTTGTTGGTCATTTTCATGTTCCCCTAGAGCTCGACCGTTCTTATCTGTTACGTAAATGTGCCTGAAAGTACGAGCCCTTGTGTCTTTACTATCAAACCTGCGAAGAAGCTCCATTGCAATGCTCAAGAATGTAGAGTCGGGATCACGATCCAGTATTACATGGTAATGCTCATGCAAGAACTTTATCATATGTATGATAAATGAAGAAATCGCAGCTAGTCCTACAACCATGAACAGTCCCCAGAAACTTCGAAGCTCAAGGCTATTGGACGAGAGCATGTTGCCAGATTCTGGACATTTATTGGTCTGATCCCCAAACCATTTCTTCTCAATCTCTGCCATTTTTTCATCCTCTGTCACATTTAATATTGCTCTTGACACATCAGGTACCAGAGGAGAACCTATAGGGAAAACCTACAATGCATGAAAAGAAAAACAATAAGAAATCAGCAGCTACATTGAGTCTAGCTGGTGAAAAATGTTAGCCAAAGAAAGGATTGCATACAAAGGCGAAACCATCGGTCTTATATGTAGGGCCGACCATGGTGTATTTTGAACAATATTTTGAAAGGAGGAGCTTTATGTACGGAATTTCATCAAAAGCAGCAGATATACCACCATTTCCACTCCCTTTAGCGAAAAGTTCATCACATTCTTCTGTGGAGTTATATACCAGAAGTCTGGTCTCATCAAAGTTCATTCTTTTCAGCATATCGAAAACAAATGAACCTCGTTGGTAGCCTACATATTCCTTGTTTTTTATTAGCTGGTTGACATCTGTGAGGCTGGGTTGTAGCTGCTGAACGGTTAACATTGTCGTGAGACTGGCTGTATAGCTCTGCGTTAGTATAAGAACCACGAAGAACCATATAACAAGTACGAATCTTGCCAAGTTACTTTTAACATTCTCCCCTACAGGAAAATGGAATTTCATTTTTCAGTTGAGTTGTTTCCATGTAATATTGTATCATAGTACAAGCATGAAGCAACTGACAGGAATGATATATATTTCAGGCAACTTACGTTGAGCGAAGACCATTGTTGAAAAGGCAAACCAGAATATCACGCCAGCTTGATGCGAAATAGGTCCCCTGAAATCTTCATTTATTCGATGCTCAAGGATCCAAATCAAAAATCCAAGGAAGATGAATGCGAAAAAGCTTGTTAACCAAAGTTCCCAAGTAAGTGGCTTCAGAAACACCCACGTGTTTTTATTCTGCTTATCTTTTATTGTTACGACCATGGAAACACCAGATTCCGTGAATGGCAGGGTGAAGTCGATGTACTGTGACCTATTCGCTACAATGGTTACATCTCCAGCTACTCCGTCATAGTTCTGTATATCAATCATAAATACGTTAGCTATACGATTTAACAGAACATGTAGGATTTGTCACACATTTTCCCTACTGGATGATCATAGAATTAAGTTACTGATACTACTTCTTGACCTCATCAAGCAAAATGTAAGGAAGTACATATACTTACTCCAAGGTATACTTGGTAAGCTAGTTCACTGTGAGTACCGGCATTCTGGTGATCAGGTGTTGCGAATGGGACATATTCGTATGGAACAGCATATGGAAGTGCTGCCATTACTGCATCAAAGACATCTATGCAGTGTCCTTTCACCTGTGTTGAATTATCAGGATTCCAAGTGACACGAACGAACTCAGTGAAACCATCCTTCACAGGTACTCCTATTCTCAGTTTCTTACCATTTGTTGGATTCACCCAACCCTTTGGTGGCATTGTTATATCCCCTGGCCATATAATGGTTCTGAAACTGGACTTGGAAACGGAGTATCCGGTTTTCTTTTCATCTAAGAAGTTTAGTTCTTTGACAATGCCACTCTCTTTTGTCCAAAATCCTATCACTCGAGCCCCAGGTCCGACAATGTTTACTATTTGATAGGGAGGTGATTCGAGTTGTCCATCGATCAACTGGAAGTTCCCAGAAAGACCAGTAAACACAGTTTCTGACAAAGCTTTGATTAGCCTTGGTCCTGTACCCGAGATCCCTAAGGATTCAAGGTCCGAAGAATTCCTAGAAACGTTTGTCTTCAGGAACTGGGGACTCTCCAATCTTGCTTCCTCTGCTGCCATGGCTAGTGCAATAGCTACATCATGCGCCCATATTCCGAATATATTGAAATCTGTACTTACAGAAGTTCTATAGCTCTGCTGAAGCCTTTTCTTGTATCTGATTGTGAAGCTATCGAGCTCTTTTGTTCTCAGAGTATAGGGCTTCACTCCTATTACCCCAAGCATGGACTCTACGACGAAAGGATTCACTGAATTCAACTCATTCGTCATTCCATCCGTTAGTATCCATGCATACTCATCACTCATCATCCCTAGCTGTTTTATTTTAGCAAAAATACGCGATCCAAGAGACAATCCCACGTGAGTGACGAAAATTTTAGTCTGCATTGACATTAACTTGTAGAGCTCTGCTATGATCTGATCATCTGTTGCTAGTGAAGGAAAGATGCTTCTGTAAGTGACACGTGCATTCACCTTTTCCAAGGCATCGGTCATAAAAGGTATGATCCCTTCCCCAAACTCGTTATCCACGTAGATGAGCACGACTTCCCTCCACCCGAATGCTTGAATCATTGCACTTATGGCATGTACTTGAGACGAGTCAGTTAGAGTTGCACGAATGAAATATGGACTGCGTATTGATGTTAGCGAGGGGCTTGTGGCTGAAAATGTGATGACAGGAACTTGAGTTTTGTTTCCAAGATTTATCATGAAGTTTGCTTCTACCGAGTACAGAGGCCCTATAATGGCTTGCACTTCAACATTCTTCAACAAATCTACGGCTGCATGTGGAATGGGACTCAGTTAGCTGTTGCATAGTTGGTATAAAAATGCACGTCGCAAACTATTATTTCTGCAGCTGCCCCTATGACATCTCCTTTGGAGTCCCTACTGTATAGAACCAGTCTGGTCTTGTAATGACCATGTGTGACATAAAAATCGGATAGGGCCAACAAAATGCAGGCCATTCCCATCTCTCCCAGGTAATTATTCATGTCTAGTACCACTCCGACTCTTATTTGAACCGGTGTCGTCTGAGGTGCTGCCATGTTCGTTCTGAAGATATGCTTACAAGAGAGGTAAAACAAAATCATGTAGAGATTGATGATAACAAACCTGTGGTATTTCATCTTCATAGTACTATTATGCAAGTGTTGTGGAGATTGATATGAAGACCACACAAATGTGGTGACTGCATTTCTTACATTTATAGTACAAGTAGTATCATTACAGAATATTTGCAGAAATAAATTATCCTATCAATTCCTTAAAGAATATCTCTACAAGAGGGAAATGCAATCGTAAGTAATTATTGTGATATATTACACAAGATACTTGAGGATTTGGAGATATCCTCAACAAGTGTAAGGTGGTTAGCAACTTTATTGAGGCTTGAATGATGATCACTGTTTGGTTACAACTGGATGCTATATTTGCAGGATTTCAAGTTACAAGTTGTTTAGTTAGCAAATGAAGTATTCATTGAATCTGATTATAAAAATGTAGTCTTATTAGAAACTAGTACTATAATCCTGAAGTAGTTGGTGACATTATCAGTTGACACAACAGTATTTTTCCAAGTCTAAGCTCTAAACTGTTTACTACTAATTTTCTTCTACCTGCTTTAAAAAAAAACAAAAACTTGTTGAATGAATTGAATACATATATACAGATCACAAGCTTATAATATATGCAGATTCCAGAGGTGCAAACCCATTATGGTCTCAGATTCAATGGCTTCCAAGGTGCCCTTCCACGTGCTGCCAACATCACAAAGCTTCAATATTTTGACATCTCCTCCAATTATTTCAACTCGACCATACCCGATTGGCTCTACGAGTGCAAGCATCTTGAGCATCTTGATGCAGGCGGGAACTCTCTCCAAGGTCCAATCTCTAATTCTATAGCAAATCTTACTTATCTCAAGTACCTCGATTTACATGGCAATATGCTATCCGGAGAAATACCAAACAGTATTGTAAAACTCTGCGTGGAACATCTGTACTTATCTAATAATAAGTTGGGGGGAGATATATCCAATGGGTTTGCTAATATGTCAGCTTGCTTCCTACAATCTTTAGAGTACCTTTTTCTCAGTAACAATCAACTTTCTGGGAACCTTCCAGAGAGTATGGGGCAATTGTTTAACTTGGAGAGCTTTGACATAGGTAACAACATGCTAGAAGGGATTGTGACTGAAACCCACTTTGCTAATCTCACAAATTTGAAATATTTCGTTGCATCGGGAAATCGTTTGTCTCTTAAAGTAAGTGACAACTGGATCCCGAATTTCAGTCTTTATGATCTTGAACTGGGGTCATGGAACTTGGGAGCCGGGGGTTGAATTCCAGAGTGGATCCACAAACAAAAATCCATTAGTGTTTCACTCGACCTATCCAACACTGGGATTGCGGATCAAATTCCAAGTTGGTTCTTGGGGGTTGAGGATCTGAACCTCTCCAACAATTCATTCTCAGGAAATTTACATGAATTACTTTGTGTCAGCAACTCAAATGAAGCTTTCTCTAAGCTTTACACTCTTAATTAGGAGGGTAATCTGTTGTCTGGAGAATTTCCAGATTGCTTCATGAAATATCCCAAGTTAGAAGTTTTGAATTTGGGAAATAACAATATCTCAGGTTGCATCCCCGAGTCCATAGGAAATCTCGGTGGACTAGAAGTTTTGAATCTCTTGAACAATAGATTATCGGGGCAAATACCGTCTTCAATGCAGCACTGCACCATGTTGTGGAAGATTGACCTCTCTAACAATCAGCTGATTGGAAAGCTACCAGCGTGGATGGGAACCAAGCTGCCAGACTTAAATTTTCTCATTCTACGTTCAAACAAGCTTGCTGGAACAATTTCTTCAGGCATCTGTCGCCTCAGCAATCTTCGCATCTTGGATCTTTCAGATAATAAATTTTCAGGAAAAATATCAAAGTGCATAGACAATTTTACTGCAATGGCTAGCTCAGAATGGATCATCCAACAGGAAGATAAAATTAACTCTATACTCGACCTTCATGAGAGTGCAACTGTTGCGACAAAAGGCACGAGGCTTTATTATGATACCATTCTTTCTCTGGTTACCAACATTGATCTCTCAAGCAACAATTTTTGCGGAGATATTCCAAAGCAGTTGGCAAGCCTTGCAGAGCTAAGATCACTCAACTTGTCAAGGAATCACCTGAATGGAAAAATCCCAGATGGTATGGAAGGCATGACGGTGTTGGAATCTCTTGATCTCTCAAACAACCTTCTCTCTGGAAATATTCCACAGGGCATTGCAGTTCTATCATCATTGAGTTGTCTCGATCTATCTTACAATAACTTGTCAGGGGAAATACCACAAGGCACACAAGTATCGACATTCAACGCTTCTAGCTTTGTTGGCAATAAACTTTGTGGTCCTCCCCTCACAAGTAGTTGCACTGATGGTGAGACCCCAGCAGGTTCAGTTCGTCAGGGAAATGGGGAGGATCAGGATGGTAAGTCCGAAATTGAATGGATGTATGTTTTCGTGTCTTTGGGATACGCGGTGGGACTTGCAATGGTTTGCAACGTACTAATCTTCAAGAAGCATGGAGGGATGCCTTTTTCGTGTCAGTTGATAACATGTGGAATAAGCTTTTGGTGAATGCTCGTAAGAACAGGAGCAGGTGTGGCTGATGCTATCAGTGTAGCATTAATTTGTATCATGTACTACTAGTGTGTGTATTTTTTTTACTGCTCTTTGTATTACCAACTACTAGTGTGTATTTGTTGCTTGAAATTATGCTGTGTAACTTTTGTCATGGTTTGAAATTCCTTCAGTTTGCTTTCATTAGTTGTATAAAACATGAATTTCATATCTTCAATCTAAGAAGGTTAGTTTCAAACAAACTTAACATGTGAAGATTGATGAATCGAACCATGAAATTGAATCAAAACTGTGTATTCAATATAGAAGCACAAAGAATTACAGAGAAGATTCAATAGAAAATGAAAAAATAGAATGTCAAAGATGAAATCTGAAACAGGGGAATCAATGCCTTTTATAACTGATTAACTGCCGGTTTATTTGGGAGAAAATCGGATTGAGTTAACTAACCTGGACCGTCTTCTGGTTTATCACAAAATCTGTTTGTTCTCGACTTATCTAACACCGGAATCGCAGATCCTATTCCAAGTTGGTTCTGGAGCATTGGATATTATTTAAATCTCTCTCACAAAATGCTAAGTGAAAACTTTCATGATCATGTGATTTTAACTAGTTCCCTTATAGATTTGAGTCCTCTCATACAATGGTTCACTGCCTCGAATTGACACACTGCGTGTGGAAGTGCTGAATCTATAACAACTCATTCTCTGGAAGTTTACATGAACTTTTCGGGTGGAGTTAAATGCAGTGATCTTTTCTTTTTTCTAAATTCATACTAGGCATGTGTTGGAGTTCCAGGTGTCTATGGTCAAAATTCAGAACATTGGCCATGTATTATACTAGTAGTGAGTGCTAAAGGGAAAGTACAAAAAGGGAACTGAAACATTCAATCAGGTTAATTGCTGATAAATCTGGTAAACACTTTCCTTTGCTAGCCGACGCATTGTGCGTTCTGCCCTTTGTAGCTCAATTGCTTCTTAAAATGCCTAGAAAATAATCTACTCTGTCTTATGTCATCTTTCCTGAACCATTTCAATCACTTGAATGCATAGATCCATCAGGTTTTTAGTATGGTCTTATGTCTGTAAGTGTCTCCATGTAACCATTTGTCTCAACTCCATCTTAAGAAGAATTTTATGTTGCTACAGAGTTTATGACCTTATGTTGTATACATATCATCAGTAAATGTAGCTTATGACTTGCGAAAAGCAGTATTGAATAATCTGAGCAGTCTAATTTTGGTAAGTTTCAACCAAAGTTAACATGAAACATTCTAATTTTGCCCTTTTATAACTGAGGAAATTAGTGTTGTGTCTGTGAGTTTTTATAACTGGGGGAATTAATGTTATATCCGTAAGTTTTTATATCTGGGAGAATTAATCTTTGATCATTTGATCGCTGACAACTTAAAAAATTGGCTTTTTAGTCAGTCTTTTTTCTAGAATTTGTAGACTTGAATAGGAACTAACTAATTTTAAGTATCGTGGGATACGGTATCTAGATAAATTATCTAAACATGTATCTATGTAAGGGCTTTCTACCATCAGATAAGGGTGTATTTGATCTGATGTTTGATATTTTGTACAATAAATCTGAGCCATTCGAATCAGAAGAAATGAATGTGAACCATTAACTAAAGACTAGCAAGTAGAAGTGGTTTACGACATAATCCAGTTTAATGAAGTCAATCACTAGTTACTACCACTGTTAATCTGCCAGAACCAGACCAACTTCGAGGAAGTCATGAATTCATTTGCAAACTTTTATAAGTAGTCATGGCCTATTCCATCAACCGACAGGATAAAAATGCCGAAATGAGCATACAATTTTGCCATTCTAAAAACAGAGGCTTTGATTTTAGCAAACTTCTGGAGATTCTCTAATGTTCTAAATGAACTTCAACTTGCTTTTGTGTTGATTTTGAGTTTTATTGCTGGGTGGCGATTTTGGTTATTAGAAAAAACTGGGTTAGACATTGGTTTCACTGTTCTTTTAAAGAAGAGGGATGTGTTAGCGTGGTTTAGATATATGCAGAATGCGGAAATGAGGTTGAAGAAGATAGATAGATGAGTACTTTTGGCTAAAAGTACAAATCAATTGAATTCGAGGATACTGTAAATTAATAAGATTGGAGCAAAGCTCCTCAACTGTAGATGCCAGTCGTCAAAAGTATCAACACAATTACGGTAAAAATTGGACTGAAATAGAAGTGATTATACATTTAAATTTTACTGTTTTATGTCAGGAGATATGTTAAGTATTGACTTTACATTAATTGGTGGCTCAGATTGATTTGTACTTCTTTTTATGGATCAGATTTAAAGTACGAAAACACATGTTAGTTCCAATACAACATAACCTGACAGTAGAACAATCCCTTATGTTGTTTTTTTTGAAGTAAACTATCATTAAATAAGAACTAAGAACATGAAGGATTACAAGCCGAGTCCGAAGAAACAACAGAATTAAAAGAGGACAACAAGTCTTTATTAACAAAAGTACAAAGCCACTCAGGGCAACAATACCAAAAGTAAATCGGGTTCATAATCATCCCAGAGGAAATGGAATGAATGAACTTGTATTGTAATACTTGACTTCCACGTTTTGCTAGAGCATCAGCTCCAACTTAATTGGATTCGCGATAGACAAAAAGTACTTTGATTCTAGAGAAGCCATGCATCAAATGTTCAATATCCTGTAGAATGCCCACCTGCGACCTGTGCTGGGTCCTGGGTCCTGTTTAAACAAGAGACAATATACAGAGAGTCAGATTGGATAATTAGATTTTCTATATTTTAAATCCTTAGCTAATTTGAGTCCAAGGCGAATAGCCCCAAACTCCGCCGTATTATTATCCGTTATTCCCACATAAGCCTCAACAACTTTTATAAAAATTCACATATGATTTCTGATAACACAACCGATTCCCGAATGTTATTAGTAAAAACATCCATTTTGCTAATAATAAAATATACTATGTCGTAACAAAATGCATTTTTTTGTGTGCGAAAAAACATCAATGGTAAAAATATAAACGTTTTGATTAAAATCATGAATGTTTTGATTTACAATATATTTTCGTTTCTATATAAAGTTGGGGTTTTCTACGTTTTGGCAGGATTTCGCCCTGCTTGACAACATGCGTCAAATTAGTAATTCTAAAATATATAAATTAAAACTATTGATAATTCTAAAATTTTAGAGGATAAATTTGGATATTTTAATTAATGTTCATATTATTTTAATTTAAATATTTATAAGATGAAATTGCGATCACAGGCGATAGGCCGTTCGCCTAGTCGCTTTTGGCGATTCGCAATTGCGTAGTCGCGTTTGACGATTTGATATGAACCGTTATATCAAAGATCTCATGATACATAATCAATTGACTGTGTAACAACACATATTGCCGCCTCTTATGCTCATGTGACTATCAGTTTGGTAATAATGCTCTCTTTTATTCCCTGATCTTCATGTTCACATCCCTAGTTGTTTATTTTCATTGCTTGCATATATGACAAAAATCTTGTAACTGAATCCATCCAATCACCAAGCTAGAAGAGTACGTCTGAAGCTAGAAGAGGTGAAGATGTATGTGGAGAAACTATCAATACGTTTCCTCAACTGCTAAACTAACTAGATATGGTTTTAGTTTTGATTTTTGAACGTAAAACATATTATAGAATCATTATTGTTTTATTGTAGAATGGTCCTCATCGCAACAACTTTATGGAGATACGAAAGATTGGTAAGATTTTGAAACTTGATTCAAAGAAGCTTATGATTGTGTGGATTGGGAATTTCTTAAGAAAATGTTAGTGTTATTCGGTTTTACTCACCATTTAGGGACCTAGGCGTGTATATTGTGTTGTCTATGTCTTAGGGCATTGATTTGATATATAAGTATTTATATAGATTGCGTATCGATGTCAAGCATAGTTTTATACTATCTGTTTTTTAGTATGCCAATGTTATTTCAATTTACAAGAGGGGGCCAATCTGGAGATAAGCGTGATGGTATGCATATGTCATAAAGAAGATATAAATGAGCTAGTATTGTTCTAAAAAGCATGATAAGTTCTTAAGGTAAACTTGTTATAATTTTTATAAAGGTTATTTTAATAATACTTCAGTTTTATATTGGTGTTTTGATTCTTTTGTATAGGGAGGTAAGTTTCATCGTCAGATTCACTCATCAAACGTGGTTCGATATTAACGAGTATTGCAATATTGTTGTAATTCTCTAAACTAGTTTACTTTAAGAATCTCATACTCTATTATATAACTTGTGCAGTCTTGGATCGAGAAAGACGTGGAAGAAAAAATTTTGAAGGGACCAAGTGAAGATAGTGATATGCCGACGATCACTCCATTAGAAGTTGAGGAAACCATTATTTGTTAAATATGCAGGTGGAAAACATTATTTGTTAAACATGTTCAATCCGAGTATCTTTAAAAATTAAAAATAGATTTATTTTTATGTTATTTTTAGTTTGTCTTAGTTCAAACTGCCGGTTAAACAAGTTTACATGAATTCAGAAAAAATCACGAGATTGATAAATCTTAATTAAACTTTTATTCTATATTAATTTCGAATAATCCATAAGTTTACTATTATATCTTAGTTTTGACACTTGAATCATTATTCGTTTTCAATTAATATTTGCAATCTCAAATTGTAAATAAAACTTTAAAGAAAGTAATTTCATTATAAAAAATGAAATGAGGGTTAATTTAAATAATTCAATTTTAGACAAGTACTCCTTAACTTTGTCATTGAGACACCAATATGTTAATAGACATGAAAACAACTTAAATTGACCTTAGAAGTTTGATTTTTCCAAATGGGTTGGATGTACCCATATATTGATATTCTCATATTTACCTTTTTTGTATTTGAACTTTGAAGTACGTTGGAGTCAAAGTTGAAAGAAGAATTTATTTGTTATACTCGCTTGGAGTACGCTCGTCAACTAAATGGAGGCTTGAGCATGTGATTCACATGGATATATTTAGTTAAGTAACATTTTGATAGATTCGTATGGAACGCTTAAAATTATTGATTTTGGTTTAGGTATGTTTAGTATTTTTTTTTTCTTTTCAAAACGATAACATCCTCCCTTCCTTTAATTATTCGTTTAAACAAATTAAAGAAAAGCAAAGAAAAAACATTATCAGAGTGAAAAATATTGATCGATCGATTCATATTTCATATTTGTTCCTGATCAACCATCATTCGACTAAAGTACTCAAAACAAACAAAACCATCCCAATTTTTATCCACTCCTACGCCGGCACTCATCTAACATGCACCGACCATCCCAATCATCTCAAAAACCCTAAACAGCTCTTCTGCCGAGATCTTCCCATCCCGATCTGAATTGAAGAAATCGAACGCCTCTCTCAGCTCTGCGTCACAGCTAGGCGATGCAAAAGCCGATCCAACGCCGTAGAATTCCTCCAGAGTTATACAACCGTCACCATCCCGATCGACTCTAGCTCCTCTCAGCTCAACGGCTCGGCTCCGGCAAAGTAGACATTCCAACTCGGATTTCTTCACATTTCCGTCTTCGTCTTTGTTGATCATGTTAAACGCCTGTTTGAGCTCGGAGTAAACTTCATCTGACCAGTCGGAGATCTCAGAGACCTCGGTTGTTGGTACCCGCTGGTTGGAGTTGAAACACTAGTGGCTTTTTTAGCTCTAGGTATGTTTAAGTGTTATATACCATTTCCCAAGTATTAACACTTTATTTGATTTGTCGTGTAGCTATTGAGGTTGGGAAGCTAAAGTTGATTATACTAGAGATCTAGGTCACTATATGTACCGTGCAGCTTAACTTAGACTTCGCACATGAATAAGTACGCATGACATGTTTTCGGCAGACTTGTTGCTATATTCCATGATTCACCCTTTCAACACGAAATCAGCGTGGAAAAGATTTTTGAAAAGGGTACAAAAGAACACACATGATCATACTGAAGTCTTGCATTTCATAGATCCCTTCTTTCGCAGAGACACATGGTCCCGCTATGCAACATGGACAATTGTTATAAGCCGTGCAAGCTTCCAAGTTTTTCGCGTACTGCAAATTTAATATCGATTCTTTCGTCCAAAATAAATGCCATGCATCGGAGCCTTATTGTGGAGTTTATTTGGTTTACAATTGTATTTATGTAATGCTCTGATTTGGGTGTTTAATTACTTTAATTAGACAAATTAATTAATATTTAAATAATAAAGGGAAAATTACATACACCACCCCTGCTAGACGCCTCTGTAACAGATGACTACCATCTAGTTCAACAATTACATCTAGATCCATTAATCCGTTTTTGTGTTGACCAGCTTAAGTCACCTATCAGCTTATTCACAAACCAAACAGATCCTTACTAATTCTTTCTAAATACTAAGTACTATCATTTTAATTGCTCCAGTACAACCAAAATCCCCAATTCCCCATACCATGAAAATCATCATCTTCCTCTTCTTCACACTCTTCACACCTCTCATCAATCTCGCCGGAGCTCAGCCGCCCTCCACATGGGACACCAGACTAATTACTATCCATCAATGCCACACCTGCCGCACACCCACTGTACGGAGCATGTGCATTGTTAGCAGCTTCCAATGCCAATTTCTTCAATTTCCCCAATCTCTCCTCATTTTCGATCTCACACCTATCGAATCGATCGAATTCCAACCCATTCTCAGCTGCAGTTTTCCCCAATTTCTCATCATTCCCGATCAATTTCGATTCCGATCTCCTTACTTCTCATCATCTTCGATCAACTCCAATCGATTATCGTCTTTGCTCCAATGAACGGATGCTCTGATCGAAAGCGATCATGAGGCCCAAACGGATGAGGTAGCAGCTTGACAACGGATTGAATTGAAATTCAACCCAAATCACCATCAATTAGGGCTTGCGTAATGAGGATATGCGAATCGGAAGAGTACCGAGCTCTGGAGGAATCAGGTGGCGATGGCAAGGTGCGGGAGCAAGAAATGCTAGGAGGCGAAAGTGCCGATTGACCGACAAATTGGTGAGGAGAAACTCGGCATGGATTGAATGGTGGAGAGGTACAAAGGAAACTCCACGTTCACGCCTATATAGATACTGTCGGAGCCCCAACCAACCGACGTTAATTTGGAGATTGGGGCTCGCCAGGGACCGGCGGAAGGGACAAGGTGAGGAAGAAGGTCTCGAGGATTGGAGGTTTAGGATTTCGCCATGGATTACGCTCAAGCTTCGATCACGAACTTGCTTGTCTTCATTCTTGAAAAGGGGTGTGGAAAGATGAGATTTTGTGATTTAGGATTGGGTTGGTTTATGCTTCTGAAAATGATTGGTGATTAGTGAACATGAAACAAATGTACTAATTACTAAAGAAAAACTGTTATTTTGCTGTTCGATCGACTCCATTTCAGTAGATTCCTATGTAGATTGGTAATTAGCAATCTAGAATTTTGATTCCGTGTACAAATATACAATAACAGCAGGTAGCAAGTTTTTTCAGAAAATGTAATACATACAACTTTCGAATTTTAATATTTAAAATTAGAGCCTTATTTTGATCAATTAATTGTTCTTGATATCGAATATATGATGGTGAAGACTAGGATTTGATATTGGTTGAGTTTGGTTGTAATTATATTCGAATTGGAAAAACTAGTGATTGAATTGAATGTTTTAGGAACTTAAAACCCTTGCATTGGAGAATTAGGGTTGTACTAGGGACTTAGATTGCAAAATAGATTTTGATGGGCACTTCCATTTTATGTCAATTTGGCCCATGCATATTTTCATATTTTACCACTAAGTCTATTTTTTTTTGAAAAAAGCGGTAAATAAATTATTACAAGTGACTACTTGATAAATCTAATTCAATTACATTGAAGTCCTCACATGCTTCTCACGTGATCAGTCATTAGGTAAGGCTGTTTGGTGATTTTGAAAAGCTGAAATTGGAACAGGGGCAAATATGGTTTTTCCTGGCTTAAGTTCGCGAAAAGTCAAATTCGTGGACCTAGATGTAATTGTTTTGTATCGAGTAGGATTTGGATGTAATTGTTGAACTAAGTGGTAGTCATCTGCAAGATAAAAATCTAACAGGGGGCCTATATGTAATTGCCCCTTAAATAAAAGTAAGTTGGAGGGATAATTTTTTGTAAAAAATAAAAATATTATATTTGTAATGGGGCAAATATAAATAGAATGCGAGATATTTGTTCTCGTACAGATAGAGTACATTTTATAATGGGAAATTAAGTTTAAATAAAGTGATGAAATTTAAATTTAAATTGGTTTTGCATAGTCTCATTTTCAAATACATTGTTTTAATACTTAGTCTTATAAAAGTCCTATACTATTAGGAAAGTCCAAAAAGTCCCCTTGGTTTCTACAGAAATTGTCTAGTTTTTACGTTGGCCCGTTTTTTATTTCGCGGGTCGAAAATCATTCGGGTCATACCGTTTTATTTATGGGATAGTATAAATAGGGTTTTGTCGGTTATTTTCTCCATTTTCAACCGTTTCTTCTCCGACTTTCTCTATTTTAGGCGATTTTTTCCGAAACCCTCGATTTGGCGATTCTGGAGCGATTTTCTCTCTACTTTTGGCGATTCATTGCGCGATCATCAGGTAATGTATGTTGAAACTTGATTTTAGTGTTTTTGAGTTCGATTTGTTGCTTCGTTGCTTCGTTGTTGTCTGTTTAAATTTGTTCCGTGATTTTTTGTTGCTTTGTTGTTGAGTTCGATTAGTTTCTTCGTTGTTGAAACTTGATTCACTGCGTTTTGTTGCTTCGTTGTTGTTGTTTGTCAGTTGTTGAGTTCGATTTCGCGATTTGAGTTCGATCCAAAAGCGATTCGCTTTTGCTGTCAGTTTCATCGCGATTCCAGTGATTATCAGGTAATTTGTTGCTTCGTTGTTGCTCGATTTTTGTATTTTGCTCGTTGTTGCTCGATTTTGCATTTTGCTCGTTGTTGTTGTTCGATTTTCGTTGTTGTTGCTCGATTTTCAGTTTCATCGCGGTTGTTGTTGTTCGATTTTCGTTGTCTGTTATTTGGTACATTAGGATAGTTTTCATGTTGTATGTCTAGTTGTTACATTATATTGTCTAGTTTATGCGAGGAGTTCTCTAGTTTTTACATTATATTGTCTAGGAATTCTCTAGTTTTTACATTTTCACCAACTATCAAATTTACTAATTGATCTCAACATATTTGTCTAGTTTTTAGAGGATATTGTCTAGTTTTTAGGAAATATTGTCTAGTTTTATTATCAAACATGAACATAATTGTCTATATTGTCTAGTTTTTACACTATATTGTTTAGTTTATGAAAGGAATTATCTAGTTTTTACATGATATTAAATTTTTTTTTTCTTATATCGAGTGGCAATAAGTTTATTCAACACTACAAAAAATCTGGTCTGTAGCGACGGATAGATCCGTCGCTACAGACCAGCTATCCGTCGCCCCAGCTCTGGCGACGGATCGGGCGACGGATAGAAATTCCGTCGCCCCACTGGAGCTGTGGCGACGGATAATAATCCGTCGTCCAATTCGCGACGGATTGGACGACGGATTATCATTTTTGACCTTTTTTTTTTTTTAAATTGATTATTGGCGACGGATAGATTCTATCCGTCGCCCCACGTGGCGACGGATAGATCTATCCGTCGCCCCATTGCTATTTTTTTTAAAAAAATAAAATCCGTATTCGAATTTTTATATTCGTATACGGATTAATTCGTATCCAATTTGTATTCGTATACGAGATATTGATTTGTATTCGTATACGGATTAATTTGTATTCGAATTTTTATATTAAATATCAATTTGTATTAAATGCAGTGCGGTGGTGGTGGGAGGAGAAAGGTCGTGCGGTGGTGGCAGTGGTGGTGGCAGGGTGGTGGTGGTGGCAGTGGTGGTGGTGGTGGCAGGGTGGTGGTGGGAGGAGGAAAGGTGGTGGTGGTGGCAGGGTGGTGGTGGTGGAGGAGATGGTGGTGGTGGCAGGGTGGTGGTGCGGTGGTGGTGGTGGTGGTGGAGATGGTGGTGGAGGAGGAGGAGAGGAGAAATGGAGGAGAGGTGGTGGAGGATGGTGGTGGAGGGAGGAGAAAGGTGGTGGTGGGAGGAGGAGGAGAGGAGAAATGGAGGAGAAGTGGTGGAGGAAAGGAGGTGGTGGAGGAGTTATATTATTTTTTTTAGGCTTTTAGCGACGGATAGATCTAGATCTATCCGTCGCTAACGTTTTTTATTATTTTTTATTTTCCGGCTATATAGCGACGGATAGATCTATTCGTCGCTAAAAATAGCGACGGATAGATCTATCCGTCGCTTTTTTTTTTTTTTTTCAATTTTGGTCAACGCTCTGTAGCGACGGATAACTTTTATCCGTCGCCAAACGGGATCCGTCGCCCCAATTAGCGATCCATCGCTACAGTCGCCCCTTTCCGTCCCGTTACAACAGAATTCTTGTAGTGCAAGATATTTACTAACTGATCTCAACATATTTGTCTAGTTTTTAGTATATATTGTCTAGTTTTACTATCAAACATAAACATATTTTTTTTTTGAACAGATAAAATTTTATTAAATCACAGGAACACAAGAAATGTTCCTCCAACATAACAACATGTTCCATAGTACAGATAAATGTTACAAAACTCAAAACAACAAGATCAGTAGACACCCAAAGAACTATAACAATCGTCTCCAACAAAAACCAGCGTATCTCTCATCATAGACCTACTAATAAACCCAACCAGAACCTCAATTTTTAAACATGAACATAATTGTCTATATTGTCTAGTTTTTACATTATATTATTTAGTTTATGAAAGAAATTCTCTAGTTTTTACATGATATTAAATTTACATTATATTGTCTTGTTTATGCGAGAAATTTTCTAGTTTTTACATTACATTTAGGAATTCTCTAGTTTTTACATTTTCACATTCACCTTCAAATCAAATTTACTAACTGAGCTCAACATATTTGTCTAGTTTTTACGAGATATTGTCTAGGTTTTAGTGTATATTGTCTAGTTTTATGATCAAACATGAACATAATTGTCTATATTGTCTAGTTTTTACACTATATTGTTTAGTTTAAGAGATGAATTCTCTAGTTTTTACATTATATTGTCTAGTTTATGAGAGAAATTTTCTAGTTTTTGTATAAATGTTCAATGCTTTTTTTTTTTTGTATAAAATGTGAAGCTTGATTGGACTTGGTAAACTTGGAACTTTTGACTGTGGTGTTTTTCTGATGAAGCATATGGAGCTGTTCCAAGAAACTCCTTTTCCTTGATATAAGAGACCTTATGCTGATGATGATTTTGAAGAGGGTGTATTGGATGATTTGAAGAAGAGTGCGCTGAAGAAACTAAAGCAATCGAAGAAAAATTAGTGTTTTGAACTGATGATGATATTTGTCTAGTTTTGTAACTGAATTGTCTAGTTTTGTAAATGAATTGTCTAGTTTTATTACTTATCCAGAAATTTACTCAGTGAAACATAATTGTCTATATTTTCTAGTTTTTACATTATATTGTCTAGTTTTTACATTATACTTGACCCGTTTTTAATGAATCCAGGTCAAAAGATCCGCGAAAAATCATAAAAAAATCAAGTCGAGAAAAAAGGTATAATTGTCTAGTTTTAACATTTGAAGGGGACTTTCGGGACTTTCCTATATATAGGGGTCTTTCGCAAGACGGACTCTTGTTTTAATTGAATGAATAATATTTCGTCTTAAATAAATGTGAATGATTTAAGTAAATGTTATAGTGTGTGACATTAAATTAATGTGTAGATATTTTTAAATGGTTTATTTCAGTTAATTTAAAATGATCAGTCTCCGATGCTTAGAAATCATTATATAGAAACTAATTGAATTTTATAGAACATACTAAAATATACAAATTATTAAATAATACATAACATAACCAGTATAAGAACTTTGACCTAGGGCGTTATTTGTTATTTCGTTGAGCTACCATGAGAGATTAGCTACAAAATTGATGGAACTTGTGGTTTATGTGGCATGATGAAGGATATAAATTATTATATTATATTATTATAAGTTATAAGTCTATTATAAGAGAGGATTGATTCAAAGTTTGGTACCAAGCGAATGTACTAATTTACCCTTCGAAATAAAATTTTCGATTGTTCATTTAAATGTGATGAATATAAATCAATGAAATTGCAATGGAATTAATTGGAAGTTGGAACACTTGGAAGAAACGTCTGGCTAGGAAGAGACCCTTCTTCATCATCATGGCCAAAAAGAATCTCAAGCTTCATCAAATCTATACAATTAGACCAAGACAAGTTGCAGGACTCATTTGCATTGACAATAATCTCAAAGTAACAAACTCCACAATCAACTTTCACCACTAATATATATGTTTGCATAGCGTCATTTTTTTTCCCCATACTTACACTGAAAGGATTGAAGATATGATAAAACAATAAAGCCCAAATATATATATATATATATATATATATATATATATATATATATATATATATATATATATATATATATATATATATATATATATATAGATAGAATACATAGATTATTTATCTACAAACGAACCTATATTGTCAAGAAAAATATCGATATTATTAATAAAAATACCAATATTCTCAACATTAGTGTTTTTTCATATTACAACAAGACTTGTTTCGTTACGTTTTAATTAATAATATAGATGGTTTTATAGATAACATAGATCGTCTCTAGATAAGTTATCTAGAGACCGTCTCTCATAAGACTTTATGATATATATATATTTCGCACTTTTCTACCTGTAAAAAATACAGCGGACTTTTTCTTAGGCATCTTAAACTTCTCTTCAAAGCTGTCAGAGTGGTATCTGCCTTGACTAACTTAGTTAACCAGGACTTTGTTGAATTCATTTAATCAAGGGCAAATTACATCTAACACCCCTCTTAGATTTCATTATTACATCTGAATCCCTGTTAGACAAAGAATAACATCTAAATCCATAGCTATATAAATCAATTACATCTACAGGTCATAATTTGACTTTTTTAATTAAAATCTGGAAAAGACATTTTTACCCCAATTCAAATATCAGATTTTAGAAATGTCCAAACAGCCCATTTACAACTCAAGTCCTTGAACAAAATTAAATTCTCCTTTAAGTTTCTAAATAATTTTAAATAGCCCCAATAATTTCATAACTAACATAAATAGTCCACAAAATAATTTTTTTTTCGAATACACCCTCGTCCCGATCACCTCGCTGGCCGGAGCTCCGGCCGGATCTGGAGTGGATTGGAGCTTCCGGCCGGAGCTTCAGCCAATTTTTTTTTTTTTTTTTATAGAGCTTCCATGGCGGGCTCGAAGCTTCAGCGTGAGCTCTGTTAGTATGTGAGCTTCCATGGCGGGCTCGTAGCTTCAGCGTGGAAGCTCTGTTAAGTATGTGAGCTTCCATGGCGGAAGCTCAGAGCTTCTAATTGACTTCCAATTTTTTTTTTTTTTATAGAGCTTCCATGGCGGAAGCTCTGTGCTTCCGCCATGGAAGCTCTGTAAAAAATAAAAAAAAGAAGAAGACGGAGAAGAAGAACGGAGAAGAAGAGACGGAGAAGAAGAACGGAGAAGAAGAGACAGATCGGAGAAGAAAGAAAGAAGAATGGGAATTAAATTAATTTTCTGAAAATTGGATAAGGGCCTGTTTGGTTTTGCCACAAGTTACTGTAGCAAATAAGTTGGTCAACAGATTTTCAGCTTTTTGGACCTGGATGTAATTGTTAAACTAACAGGGATCTAGATGAGACAGAGGTGTCTAACAGGGGTACCATATGTAATTGATTCTTTAATCAATGAGTTAAATGGGAAATACATATAGGAATATAACATTGTGGAGATAGATTGAATTCAGTGAGAAGAAAACTTGAAGAAAAGAAGGGTTGTTTCAACAACAGTAAAAAAAAAACAGTTGAAGAGACGTTGGTTTTGTTCTGTGAGCTGAAAGAAGGAATAAAACGTAATAAGCTTGGAGAAAGCGTGTTTTCACTTAAGCTTGGTGATGTGTCATTCACTGATTGGCTTGTGTGGCGTGGCATGACGTCTGAAGTCGGGTATAAAGGCTTTTGCGTTTTCACTGTAGCACATTACGATTTCTTCCATAACAGAAACAGTTATCTTCTTTCTCTTGTTTTCGGTTAAGCTCTGTTTTCTTGTTTTCTCTGTAAATCGACATTGTTGAAGCTTCGTTGTATCATTGACGTTATAGTGATCAATAAAATAATCTTTGGTTACTCCGTGGATGTAGGCATTTGCCGAACCACGTAAATCATCGTGTTTTGATTGTTCGGGGTGTTTGATCAATTCTGGTTTGTTTATTGTTGGTTTAACTGTGGTTACAACAGTTGGTATAACATTTGTTGTTGATTTGTTGTGGATTGAGTTGATTGATCATTATTGTCAAGTGATTGGTTTAAAGAACAATACACAACAATTGGTGTCGTCTGTGGGAGGTATAATCAACTCAGAGCGGTTATGGCGACAATGGCAAAATTCGTCATCGAGAAGCTTACAGAGAAAATTGATTTCTCATTATGGAAGGCAAAGATGGAGGCGTTGCTTGGAGATGTCGGATTTCCTAAGGATTTTGATGAGTCTGAGAAGAAGCGCATCATAGGAAAGGCAAGGAGCTCGCTGATTCTTTCATTAGGAGATAAAGCCTTGGTGGAAGTGATTAAAGAGAAAACCGCTAAGGCAGTTTGGGATAAACTGGAATCTCTTTATCATGTGAAGTCTTCTACTAGCAAGATGCATTTAAAGCAAAAACTCTTCTCATACAAGATGAGATCTGATAGATCAATCATTGATCAGCTGGATGAGTTCAGTAAGTTGTGCATGGACATTGAATCTTTGGATATGAAGGTTGCGGAAAATGACAAGGCAGTGATATTGTTGAGCTCTCTACCCAAAAGCTACGAACACTTCATTGATTCTATTGTAATGACCAAGCTAGATGATCTTACAGCTGCAGATGATGAAAAGGCATTGAGAAATAAGATGGATCAAAAGAATGTTGGCAATCAATCTGATCCTGCAGCTGGGAGCTTGTTTGTCAAGCAATCTTGGAACAAACATCAAGATGGTAAAAGCAAGATGACTGGCAAGCCTAAAAAACAACTGAAGGAGTCAAGCTTTGTTGGGAATGACAACACAGAGAAGAGGAAATGCTTTCACTGCAACAAACCAGGTCACTTGAAGAAGACTTGTTTCTTGCTTAAAAGAGAGAAGAGAGGAGGAAAAGCACCAGAGCAAGGTGGAGCTAACACTGCAGATCTTGCAGAATCCTCGGATACTTATGACAATGCTGAGGTACTCTCTATTACTGAATCTAAATGTGATTTACATTGGATATTAGATTCAGGGTGTTCCTTTCATATCTATTCCATTAAAGAGTGGTTTGAGGATTTCAAGCATGGAAACAAGGGGAATGTATTGTTAGGTGATGATTATGCTTATGGTATTAAAGGCACTGGTAACATAAGGTTGAAAATGCATGATGGTGTCATTAGGATCCTCACCAATGTTAGATACACACCTGCATTGAAGAGGAACTTGATATCTCTAGGAACTCTTGATAAAATGGGATACAAGTATGGGTCTGAGAATGGTGTTATGCAAGTAATGAAGGAAAATACACCAGTTATCAAAGCAAATCTGATCAATGGTCTGTATATCGTGGAAGGAGAAGTGGTGTCTGGTATGGCCTTTGTTGTTTCAACTATTGATGCAACATCTGTTAAGACACAACTGTGGCATGAGAGGTTAGCTCATATCAGTGAAAAGAGACTGAAAGAGCTGTTAAAACAAGATGTTCTAGGTGGTGATAAAGTGTCTAAGTTGAGTTTCTGCAAGAACTGCATTCTGGGTAAAGCCCATAAAACAAGTTATGAAATTGGAAAGCACACCACTAAAGCACCTTTGGACTATGTGCACTCTGATTTATGGGGACCTGCTAGGACTGAGACTTTGAATGGAGGAAAGTACTACATGTCTGTCATTGATGATTACTCAAGGAAGGTATGACTCATGGTGTTAAAATCAAAGGATGAAGCATTCTCTAAATTCGGAGATTGGTTGATTGAGATTGAGAATCAGTCTGGGAGGAAACTAATGTATCTTAGGACTAATAATGGGCTGGAATATCTATCAGGAGAGTTCAATGATTTCTACAGGCAAAAAGGTATAATCATGCATAAGACTATACCAGGAACCCCTCAGCAAAATGGAGTTGCAGAGAGATACAATAGGACTATCCTGGAGAGGATAAGATGCATGCTTATGAGTTCTGGTCTCTCAAAAGGATTCTGGGGAGAAGCTGCAAACACAACTTGTAATCTGATCAATAGAAGTCCCACTTCTGCTCTGAATTTCAAAACACCTGAGGAAGTTTGGTCTGGTCATACTCCCAGATATGATCACTTAAAGGTGTTTGGATGTTTGGGTCTTGTTCACACTAAACAAGACAAGCTAGATGCAAGAGCATTGAGGTGTGTCTTTTATGGGATATCCAACTGGTGTAAAAGTTTACAAGCTATGGAGTATTGATCAGAAGCAGTGCATATTGAGTAGAGATGTTACTTTCAATGAGAGAATTATGCCTCTCAAACCCCAGATCACATTAGGGACAAAGCCACAGGTGTCTCCTACAACTGATACAACAAGTGAAGATCATAATAATACCAAGATTGAGGTGGAGCAGGTATCTGACTCACAGGTACTTGATACTTTTGTACATGAAACTGGGGAATCTTCAGGCACTGTTGATCCAACAGTTGGTCCAACTGTTGATGCAACAGTTACAGACAGAACAAGGAGAACTGGAAGGCAAGCACCTAACATGTATGGTTTTGGGAGAGTAGGGAAGTCATACATGGTCTCTTATGCTCTTAGCATTGCAGAGGAGGTAAATTATGCTGAACCAAATAGCTACCATGCAGAAGTCACTTGTAAAGAAAACTCCTTATGGATGGAAGCTATGTAGGAAGAATTAGAATCTCTATACAAGAACAATACCTGGAGTATTGTCACCGTGCCAAGGAATACCAAGTTGGTAGGATGCAAGTGGATCTTTAAGAAGAAAGATGAAGCAGCAATTGGTGGGAAAGTGAAATTCAAGGCAAGGCTGGTGGCTAAAGGGTTCACACAGAGAGAGGGCTTGGACTACACATAAATCTTTTCTCCTGTAGTCAAGCACACATCAATCGGAATACTACTGTCAATTGTTACTCAAAATGACCTTTATCTTCAACAGATGGATGTCAAGACAGCTTTCTTACATGGGAATCTTGAAGCGAAGATATACATGAGAGTGCCAGATGGAGTAACTGTTAACAATGCAGATACAAAAGCTTGTTTGCTCAGAAAATCATTGTAGGGATTGAAGCAATCTCCAAGACAATGGTATAAAAGGTTTGATGAGTTTGTAACTTCAGTGGGTTTCAAGAGAAGCAACTATGATAGTTGCATCTATCAAGCTGGAAGACAAGATACAGGTTTCTTATACTTGTTATTATATGTGGATGACATCTTGATTGCTGGTAAGAGCATGTCAATGATAGAAGATGTGAAGATGAGTCTCAACAAGGAGTTTGGAATGAAGGACTTGGGTATGCAAAGAGAATTCTTGGCATGGACATATATATACAGAAGTGTTGATCAACAAGTCACTACTCTTACTCAAGTGAGCTACCTATCCAAAGTCCTGACCAATTATAAGATGCATGAGTCAAAACCTGCATTTGTGCCTATAAATCAAAGCATAAAGGTTTCTAGTGTTCAATGTCCTACAACTGAATCAGAAAGGTTGAAAATGGAATCCATTCCATATGCAAGTGCAGTTGGAAGCATCGTGTATACCATGGTGTGTTGCGGGCCAGACCTGGCTTATTCCATGAGTGTCATTAGCAGATATATGAGCAATCCTAGTTATGCTCATTGGGAGACTGTGAAGGGTGTACTGAGGTTTATCAGGGGAACACAAGATCATGGACTGTATTTCAAAGTTGTAGAGCACATTGATCAACCTTTGGTAGGTTATGTTGATGCAGACTATGCTTCTAATCTTGATACAAGGAAGTCCAACACTGGATATTTTTTCACTCTATATGGAACTGCAATAAGCTGGAAGAGTTCTCAACAACCCGTGGTTGCTCTCTCAACTACAGAGGTAGAGTTTATAGCCTTGACAGAAGCAGTAAGGAAGCTTTATGGTTGAAAGGTTTGTGAGGAACTGGGAATCAATCAGAGATCTGTTACTATCTATTGTGACAATCAAAGTGTTTTGCAGTTGGCTAAACATCAAGTGTATCATGAGAGAACAAAACACATTGATGTGAGACTGTACTACATCAGAGATGTGATAGCTGAAGGAAGCATTAAGGTGGAGAAGATACATACTTCTGAGAATATGGCTGATAGCTTGACAAAAGCTTTACCTGTTTCAAAGTTTCAGCTTTGTTCATTATTGATGAAAGTGCAGAAGGCTCTACTCCAACCTTAGGAGTGTTTTTTTGGAGTATCAGAGATGAATTCAATCTAAGGTGGAGATAGATTGAATTCAATGAGAAGAAAACTTGAAGAAAAGAAGGGTTGTTGCAGCAACAGTCAGATAAACAGTTGAAGAAACGTTGGTTTTGTTATGTGAGCTGAAAGAAGGAATAAAACGTAATAAGCTTGGAGAAAGCGTGTTTTCAATTAAACTTGGTGATGTGTCATATTCACTGATTGGCTTGTGTGGCGTGGCATGACGTCTGAAGTCAGGTATAAAGGCTTTTGCGTTTTCACTGTAGCACATTACGATTTCTTCCATAACATAAACAGTTATCTTCTTTCTCTTGTTTTTGGTTAAGCTCTGTTTTCTTGTTTTCTCTGTAAATCGACATTGTTGAAGCTTCGTTGTATCATTGACGTTATAGTGATCAATAAAAGAATCTATGGTTACTCCGTGGACGTAGGCATTTGCCGAACCACGTAAATCATCGTGTTTTGATTGTTCGGAGGTGTTTGATAGATTCTGGTTTGTTGATTGTTGGTTTAATTGTGGTTACAACAGTTGGTATAACATTCATTGTTGATTTGTTATGGATTGAGTCGATTGATCATTGTTGTCAAATGATTGGTTTAAAGAATAATACGCAACAAACATAACAATTCATTTGGATAAGGTCCCATAAAATACCTTTTCCAATGCACTTTGCACGGGGCTTAGTAAGAGCATAAGATAAACATTTGATCACATAAGGTCCCCTAAATACCTTCAAATATCTACGTACATGGCATTGCGCTAATCGCGGCGCTTCATTACTAGTCATTTATAATAGAGTCTGGATGCAAGTGCTGCATTAAATAGGTATTCACAATACTCATGGAAAGTGGTATGATGAATTAAATTGGTTGATACATACTACTAAGGGCAAGAGTTGGAAATGTAAGCTGCTCAAGGCTTTTATTGTATGTTTTGTGTCCAACATACATGATTAGGCATTAGACAGAACACTTGGCCGATTTCATTTTTGTGGAAAAGGAAAAACAAAAAACGGATACATCATACATGCCTTCCAAATTAGGTCATTAGGTGCTGGAGTGATTAATCATAGTTGCTGCCTATGTTCATCTTCTAAATTTTGATTTCATATTTGAAGCTCGTATGGATGGATGCTCGAAAGGTGCATCAATCTAAATGTTTTAAAGTAATATCAGCAGTAGTTCCGTTAATGCTTTGTGGAAGCTATTAGATTGTTGTCAAATTTGCTATTCGAACCTTCATTGCTTTCAAATTTGCTCTCAAAGTCTAAATGTCTAAAGTAAAGGTCTATACGACTATACCAGTTATACATGTGTCAGGATTTTGGATATTGAGCATTTCATCTTTTACTTTGATTTTGGCAACTTCTTTGCAAGGTTAAATTTATTTAGATTAGTCTGAGACAACCTGTTGATCGATATTGTGAGAATCGGGGTAAATGAATGAAATTAAACCCAAAAACTGATCTCTGGTAAGCTAGCTATTACATGAAACATGATACATGGTGGATTCCTTAATAACTACAAGTACTATACATGGTGATGGAATAAAATTTATTCAAATGATAGCAAAAGAATACAATGTTAATCCCACATAAACACCATGGTGTATTAATTAGTTCTTAATTTAAAGCCAGTCGTCAATTGCTCATCAGAAGCAAACATCTAGGCAGCAGCAGCAACATAATCCAGCAAGACTGCAACATGGCATGGAACAATATGGTGTTAATTAATGTTATGGTTAAGTAAAAGAGACATGTCTTGCAAATAATGAAGTACACTACTTGTACACTTGATATTAATATCTAGATAGATAGAGATATGAAGCACTTACATTCCTTTCAAACAGCCATCTCCTCTGGCTTGGGTCTGAACGGGGGCATTTCCTTGGTCATTTCCGTCCTTTGAAGGGTAGCCGATAGGTGGGGGTGCCATCACATATTGGCTGGTATAGCCGTTCGCCTCTGGAGGAGGATACGAGGTTGGAGGTGCAGAATGAGCACCTGGGAATTGATTTTGTTGATTGTATTGGTTCATGGTGTGTTCGGGAGAAAGTGTTCGAGGTGTCGTTGTAATTCGCTAGTTACGAGTGACGTTGATGCGTTTGAAGCTAGGAGAATAAACTTTGTATGTGGTGTGTGGAAGAATTGAATCTGAAGCAGAACGAGTTATGAAGAGGATATGATGATGATAGATATATATATAGATAGACGCATAGATGTTTTATGTGAAAAGTGTAATGATCGAGGAAGATTCTAAGGCCGGTAATAACACGGCTAAGGAAGTTAGTTTTAGAATTTCTTTGCAAAAGCGTGTACATCTGGAAAGAGTGAAGGAGTCGTGTCTTGTATGAGTTTGTTTCCATTTAATGATATGATAAGAAGAAGAAGGAAGGATATATTCCAATGTCCAGCTCCAAGGCCATGCTTTGGATGATTCATCGGCTTTTAGCTAGCATTTTGGTTCGGCTGATTCGTTATCGGGGTTCTTTTATTTCCTGTAAATTTACTACACACGTTTTCCCGTGTGGGATTCAAATTTTCAACATGCATCATTTTATTTTTTTCCCCTTGAAGTAAAAAATACTATATCAATTATGTTTTCACATGATGCAATTTGAGAATAAATTGGAGAAAATTAATTTGTTCACGCCCGTGTAAATCAGTTGGAATATACCAAGTATTTGAATAAACGAGTATTAGACAATTAATCAAATGCTTGTAATGGCATTTTGAAACATATAATATAATATAATATATTATATTATATTATATTATATTATATTATATTTAGTTGAGATCAAATTCTAAAGATTAGAAAGTGATGTAGATCATAAAAATTTGGAGGTGACACACTGACACTAATCCGTGATTCACACTTGAAGATCGGCTATATATCGTCTTAAATGACTGATAAGTTAGGGACCTTCAATTTCACCATGAGAGATTTAGCACACAATCCTATTCCGTTGCACCAACATTCGAACAATGTTCTAGTAAACAAATTAATTATTTTGTAGACATTCTGTATGGAAAAAGAGATTATTCAGTATTTTATCATTACACTGAATAATACTTGAACCAGATTTTCAATAGTACAACTGTGCACTGTAAACTATTGGGCGGATATATATATATATATACGTTATAAAAAGTTTAGAGCTGATCAAACATTTGGACAAGTTTTGACGAAACCAAACATACTATAGTCGATCTTAATCTTATTCATCACATGCTTTGCCAACCTGTTGGACATCATCAGACAGTCCGTCTGATTCACTCACACAGTGTCTAAAGTAATTGCGCACAGCGATACCGGGAACACCCTCTCTAAGTGATGGGACGTATAGAACCTGTAGTGGTCTTTCAACTCCTTGGTTCTGGGATTATACTTTAGAACATGGTGAATCCTTCCATCAGCAGCAACAAAGATTTCATCCGAATACGGATCAAAAGCACACACCTTCAGTAATCCCCCTAAACTGCTGTAACTCCGGATAAATTGAACTACTGGCTGTGCTACTAATTCTTTGACAGTTATCCTATGTTGGAGAACCCACTGATCACCATTTTCCAAACCCCAAATCATAATACTCGATGAATTAGAATTCGAATAAACCAACTTCCCCTTTGATGTGCCAAATGATCCGCAACATTTAAATTCATTCTTCCCTGGCAACTCAATAGCCCGAGATGCTGCTGACAATGTTCTACCAACACTGTTACTACTCTTTCCCTGCGTACCAGTAAGAAAAATAGAGACCAGGTATTTGTCCGCGGATAACATGAACAGAGTCCCTTTCAAGTAAACACACCGTTCTATCAACTTACACCCATTAACAACAGAGTCGAGAGGTACGATGCAAGACGACCAGTTACCTAAGCGGGACGAAAAAACGTCCAACTTTAGGGATTGCCTCAAGTATTTCCTTGGAACAACTACCATAAATGAATTTGGTGAATTCTTATCCCTGGGATCAAAAACCAGTGAAGCATTATACGCACGCACACAGTGCTCCGCATTAACAGGCACCTCAATTCGCTGATGAGTGGTGGGGTTGCACACGTAATATTGCCTGGGACACTTGGCCAAATGGGCTATTAAAAGAACCCCGTTGCAGCAATCTTGAAGCTCTTCTGGCTGTGGTTCGAAAGGCACTAATTTTTTCAGCAAATCAGCCACGTTAAGATTCAAAAAGGGTGCTGATGACATAAGACTTTCATAAAAACTATCGCAAGCATGAATGCATGCTCCATGCCAATTAAGCTTATATTGGGTCATGATAATGCCACAAAAGCGGGGGGAAGTGATGATGTGGGCGCACCGACTGGAGACTAACAAATGCCAAGATTTCGAGACACATTTGAGCCTAATAAGCTGCTTACATTTCAAACGACATAAGATCGCAACTTTCAGTTCCTCTGGTAAAATTGACCAATACACGAAGCCTGGTTCTTGTTCTTCATCAGTTATGCATCTACGTTTTGTTGTAGAAGGCATTGACAAAAATCTGAAGGAAACAAATTCTAAAAAGAGTCAGCAAAGATGATAATGCAATACCCAACACCCTAAGTAAGTGAACAATTTGGTACAGCTCTGTTTCTCAGGATGATAATGATGGATTTATTATCATGTTTGTTTAATAGCAATTCAAATATGTAGTTCACTAAATAAATAAGCATATAAAAGAAAACAAAATCTAGTTGTAACATAATCAATGATGAAATGAAACAATCAAACATATTGTATGGGGATATAGCTACATAAAAGTCGTCCTCGGTGATACAGTGTGGGGGATTTGGAAGGTGTGGAATATGTTGGTTTTTTAAGAAGAGAGCAAGCAGTGCCACTGGGCTTGTGCAACAGGTTATACATGATATGCTGATTAATTAGATGGCTAGATGCAGAGGAAATAGGAAAATGGTTGAGTCCTGTGATAAATTTTCTAGTTGTCCAGCAGTCTAGCATGGAAGCTGGAACTATAGTGCTTGAGCCTACTGTTGGGTTTATGGTTGCTGGCTGTGCCCGGTTATTAGAAGGTTATAGTAGTTCTGATGAAGTTTGTGCTTCTTGGCTCATGTTTATCCCATCAATCAAACATAATGGTAGTGGAAAAGCTAGATGTGTTCAGGTATTTAACATCGATTCGGGTAAAAAAGAAAAAAGAAAAGGTAATACTAGGATATATAGAGAGAACTATCATCCTGTCATGAAATAGTTCTGTTTAAAGTCTCAACATGTCCAAAATCCAAACAGTTTCTTTTCGACGATCTGAGATGGAAAGCAAAAATATCTACCACTTGTAAATAATAGTTTTTTAATAACTAGTCTACTTGTTATTTGGATTCCTACATGTTCTCACCCACTTGTGCTTTCTTTCATTTAACCACTATTACCGTTGTCGTTTTCTCATCCACATATGAAGTACCCTAAACAGAAATAAACTTAGGAATATGTGATATGATCAAGCCAATAGTAGCTTCCTATCACTGTCCAAGAATGCAATTTGTGTGCTGTGAACATTTACATATAATAAGGTACTGCATACCATTAAAACAAAGCTACAAAACTAGTTTATCTAAAGTCACGAGTATATAATAAATCTGATAAAGGAAAACAGAATGAAAATCTTTAGCAGTTCAACTCATAAGAAGACCTAAACCATCAACTATTTAATGTCCTTCTTTTAACACCTTAAATCATATCTAACGCCCTCACCCCCTCCCTGACGGAACAATTCAAAGGGCACAGGGGCTCCCATGATCACAAGGATGAGTGTAAGGGGATTCATCGGCTTTTTGTTCCTGTAAATTTACTACACACGTTTTCCCGTGTGGGATTCAAATTTTCAACAAGCATCATTTTATTTTTTTCCCCTTAGAAGTAAAATATACTACTCCCTCCGTCCCGAAGAACTCATACATTAAGGTTAGCGCGTAGTTTTTTTGCGAAAAGTTAAAAGTAATGATAAAGTATGAAAAAAGTGGACAAAAGTGTACTTTGAATGGCAAAAGGTGTAATTTATGTGTGAAGTTGAGATTGTTTATTACTCCCTCTATTTCAGAAAAAGTGTTACAACTTTCCGTTTCCGGCGTTTCACTAAAAGTGTTACAATTTCCATTTATGGAAACTAATTAAATAATAAAACTCCCTACCTTTCACTTTTATTACAATATGCCACTCAGTTAATCTCTAATAATCAGGGGGACCACTTGTAATTTCTACTTTTTCTTAAAATTGGTGCAAATTCAAATTGTAACACTTTCTCTGAAACGGATGTAGTATTTGTTAGATGTGGGGTAGCTTCCTTTTTTAGTAATGGATAGTGGATCATAGAAAGATCATCAGAGATTCGTTTCCTGGGTTGAGTGTAGTTGTCAATTCCGAAATGGTTGTTGGCTCTCAAAGGGTAACTCAATTGGTGTAGCATTGCCATAGAACTCTTCCAAGTTGTAGAAATCTCTTTGCAGAGGAAGAAAAATATGGACAACTACGTCACCTGCAACAAGTACATGTAGATCAATACAGTACTACCAAATTAAAATCCTGCACTGAAGACAGATCCATAGTAATCAAATAGATGTGCTCAGATCAAGATTCAATATTTTATTTGCCTATAATAACTATAACAAAAACTTTTAGCACAAATGTATATTCAAAGATATCAAACATAAATAGCTGCAACATGAGACACTTACCAAAGTCCAATAATGTCCACGAGTTAGGTTTATAATCCCCAGATGCTGTTCTTCCATATTTAGCTTCAGCTAAGTCTCTCATTTTACTCCTAAGACACAAAATAAAAGCACTACATCTTCATCTTGTACAAAAAATGAATATGCATCCCGCAGTTAAAATGAGTGCATATGCGATATAGTGATTGTCATACCCAATGGCATCAATTTGAGGCCGAGAAAACCCAGTGGCAATGATGAAAAACCGAGTCCAGTAAACCAGAGGTTTCACAAAGAGAACCTTTATATCTCCTGCCTTGACATCACTTGCAACCTTGGCCAATGCCACAGCAACTGCACAGCCCATAGGAAACTTTATTGGTGATGAACTCTTAACTTCAGGTAGTATGCTAGATAGGCCATAGTCGTATATTTCAGGTAATGGTGAGCATCGTAAACATTCCATTAAATGCTACAGAGGTGATAGTTGATAAATGAAAGAAGAGTACGTAACATGCTGCTGTAAGTGAATATACTAAAGAAGAACAACAAGCAGCATAGGTCTCACTTTTCTGGAAACAAAAACAATGTAAAGGTCTGAACCAACTCACATTCCATACCCACATGTTAAAGTCATAGCCTGACCAGTAAAAAACAGAAGCTATACGTAACATAAACTATGAGCAAATTGATTGCAGATGACATTGTATATTATTTGCTCCATAACATGCCAAACCATATTATCTATCAAAATAGCTGCGTAACATAACAACGATACCGAGGAAATCAAAATATTTCATGTTAGTTCCAACAACTCCAAGTCCTTTCAAGAAATCAAAATATCACACTGAAGATTCATCTCTACACAACAGGAAATCAAACAGGATGAATTACACTAACATAACAACGATACCGAGGTATATTATCCCCTGAGGAGCATTGTATAATGGTAGAACAAACTTTCGTTCATACTCACGTAATCAACACATGAGTGAAATAGTATAATCTTACAGGACAAGCATTCAGCATCATCGTCAACTTCTGCTATAGTAGACTTTTGGTCATTGCTTTTATATACCACTTTCCCATGTTTCTTGAATAGGTCATCAAACATATCATCTGTATCTTCATTCACATTCTGCAGAAATACAGGTGCTATCAACTACTTATGTAATGTACTGAAGTACCCAAAGTACCATTTTTTTTTTTTGAAACGGCAAGATACAGCGAGCATAAGTGATGCTCTTCAAACTACTAGATTCAAAATTACAAAGATACAAATTGTGAGTTTGCTTGGAAGAAATAACTCAATTTATCAAAGTTAAACAGTTACTCCTACTTGCTATCCATGAGATAAAGTTATGTCAAATTTCTGGCTAACATAACAGATTGAGAAAAATTGGAACCAAACAAAAACATCCATAAATTCAATTGAGATAAATGATAATGACATAAACAATGAAACGACTGGTAGATTGTGAATGTTACCGAGCCAATGGACAATCGAGGAAACAAGGAGCCATGAGAGGCGGGAAATTGCAGAGATGGGGACCCACTGAAGTAAGATTTTGAAACATTTCTATGAAATTCTCGCCGGAAATTGTCACCGGAAATTGAGCTGCTAGTGCACTGAAGGGAGGCGGAGTGGAGAATCATTTGGAATGGTTTTAGAGCATCAATGGAATGGATAGATTATAGATAGAGCTGAAGGTGGAAATTGAGTACTGTATGTTTACTTGCACGTAAGGAAGAAGAAGAAGAAGAAAAGGCAAACAAGATATTTACTGGTAAAATCAGCTCATCCAATACACTTGTTAGTGGCGTCTTGGGCCTACTATCTCAGCCCATGGACTTGAGTAATGAGAATTGAATGAGAAATTACAGTAGAAGTCCTGATTTTCGTTTACAATAGTAAATGTCAAATTAGACTATAGCAAGTTATATGGGGAATTAATGTTGTGTTTTGAGTTTTTATAACTGGGAGAATTTATATTGCGACTGTAGGTTTTTGTATCTGGCGCGCTAAGAAAAAAAGAGCAGATGAAAAGTTCGGACTTATCTGGAAGATTTATCCGGTGTCTGTGGTTTTTTGCATCAGTGAAATTTATTTTGTGTCCGTGGGTTTTTGCATCTGTGAGATTTATGTTGTGATTGTGAGTTTTTATAACCGGGAAATTTATGTTGTGTCTGTGAGTTTTTATAACTGGAGAATTTATCTTGTGTCTGTGAGTTTTTATAACTGGGGAATTTATGTTATCTATTTGAGTTTTTATAAGAGGAAAGTTGTATGAAGTCCAACTTTGAAAATAAATATTGATTTACTACTGCACACAAAATTCGTTAATTGTGGTACAAGAGATCACTTGATATTCCATCTATACCCCTAGATTAAATTAACTCTCAATAAACTTACCTAAATCAGACACAATTAATAACACTAATCAATTCTTTTTTTATTTACACTAGTTTATGACCCGTCGATACTCGACAGGTATAATGAAAAAATAATTAAGTATATGGAATCCTACATTAATTACAATAACATTTTTTGTTACGCCCCATTCCCTTGCGAGCCGAGGTCCGACCCTTTGTGCTGGTGCGTCATGAATTGCTATCCAGATGATATGCTGGCCCACTGTACCAACACATGTTCTTTCTCGCACTTTGTCCCCACTCGTGCACGCAATGGTAGACTTACCAGTTGGTCATCCATCCTAAGATTGTTTCAGAGCAAGCACACTTACGCTGTACGTGCACTTTTTTTATTTTGATTCAGGTTACGTTGGACGTGCTCATTTTCTAAACACGCACCTGTTGATAATTAACAACTAACGGTAGGGTACGGGTTGAGTAACCGTTTGATCTTTATAGGGTTCCAACGCACCGTGTTTTAAAATGGTTTGGATTCCATTAGACCCTAACCCGTTTAGAAGCCGATCCAACCCATTAGGAATATCATCCATCTTATTTATGATGTTCGTATTTAAGCACTCAACAAAATTATCGAGCATTTGTAACATATCTTATTGTCATTGGGTGCAAGAACATCTTGGTGATGAAAATATTATGGGTCGAGTGGTGGGTTATTAGCTAAATAATCCAATAGTGATGGGTATGTGCTCTCAATGATGTGCTCTCAGCTAGTGTATGGCCCGTAAATTAAGTGTAATGTACCTATAAATCTCTTTTATGTAATAAGGATAAACTTGTCGAACACTAATGCATGGAATTAGAAACATGTTAAGGTTACGTTATCGAAATGATTATATTTACAAGGTGCCTCCTAGAAAAAAAATAACAGGAACATTTGAAATATGATGTGAAATACTCCCTCCGCACGACTAATTTATACATGCATTCATTTTATAGACGTTGAATCAATAAATATTCATACAAAAAATATTAAAAAAAAGTAAACAACACTATCCACTCCTCTTATTCCTTAAAAACCCATAGAAGAAAATGGTATATATCAAATGAACGGAGGGAGTAATAAATTTTATTTTAAAACAACGTAACTTGTAAATTGTGTAATAATAGTGGTTATTTAATCGGTTGGGGTTGTTGGGCGTCTGAACCGATTAATTGTGTTTGCAGTTTTGTATTTTATTTCGATTCGGATTGGACATGTCCATTTTTCTAAATCCATACCCATTGGTAATTAGGAGCGGGGCGAGTACGGGGTTGGCACCGGTTGGTGTTTATCGGGTTTTAGACGGATCCGGGTCGGGGCTGTACCCGTTAAATGTATGAAGTTTTGTGGAATAGAGAATTAACATATTCATTGATCTCATAACATGGGTAGGGTCTTACCTGACCTTAGGTGGAACAGTTTTGACCCGTAGCTTTTTATGCAACCTTCGATGCATTTGAGTTTTGGACTCGTTTAGTACCCGAGACCGTTAATTAACATTTATTGTTGGGTATGGTCTGAGAAAGTAGAGTATGGATCCAAACCATTTTAGTCTTCTAAAATTGTAGGGCCGGTGAATCCCGTTCACGCACAATTGCGCGAATCTATTTTGACGAACACATTTTTGTAATTAAATGTGGAATAATATCTCAAACGCAATTTCAAGATTATAGTAGAATAGCAACATTTGTCTATCTCAAAATTTTCATTCCTGGACTTGATATGAAGTTTTAAGTTTTATTTCCATTTATATATATATATATATATATATATATATATATATATATATATATATACATATATATATATATATATATATATATATAATTCCATCAAGCATAAATCATTATAATTTATCAACAAAATAACCCCCCTCAAACGCTGACATTATTCCAAATTATCATGGAATAAATATGTCGAATCATATCTACTTTTCTTTTATCATTTATATACATTCATGTGATGTTCTTTTTTACTTTCATTAGTTTCAAGAATTTATGCGAAATAATTTTGTCGAACAAAATCATTGTTCAAAATTATCGCAAAATAACGGCCGGCGCCCCCCCCCCCCCCCCCCCCCACACACACAATAATCATTCTCCCCGCGATCTCACTCTAATTTGGATAAAATGCGATTATATGGGAATTAGGAAAAGTTGGATATTATATAGTGATTATAACATGAGTAAAATTGATGTGTGGATGCAGAATTTCTTATTAGTAGACTATTTCACCAAAGTGAAATTCTTTAAATATCACGATTTTCTTAAATATGAGAAACCATTTTTATCATGTTTAAGTATTTGGTACACTCGTCTAATTTAAACTCCGTCCGTCGAGAAATCAATGTCTCATTTACTTTTGGACACGGTGATTAAAGTGCAGTGTAAAAGATAATGACCCGTTAAGTATCGACGTGTCATTGACTCCTCATCAATATATGCACACTTTCTTGAATAGCAAAAAAAAGTATCTATTCGTCTGAACTGATATGAATTGAATTGTAGTATAAAAAACAACTAAGCAGAACTGAACTGAACTGAAATTAATGGGTTTTCAGATGAAGATAACAGGGCCTAAGATCCACTGACCACTATCATTCTTATTTTATTATATATCTTTCTCATACTTTCTACAATGTTTATCATTTATCTCTCCAGTTGCAAATAATAAACTATATATTGACTTTCTTAAAACCAACGTCGAAAAGAACGTGCCCTAATTTAGCGGAACGGGGAGAGTATAAAACATTAGGGATCCATACGAAAACTGGCCATTTTAAGAGGTAGTTTGATGTAAATAAGTGATAGAGATTGAAATTGATGGAACCTGCACATGCTTGTTTCTTTTCCAAAGATTTCAATTGTAACTTATAGTAAGATTTGTGGGTGTATTAGTAGATAAATCTTTTGCCAGGAAGCTAGATGTTCGGAGGATTTTGAGCTTCTAATCCATTGAAGCTCTAATTGGTGCCCTGGCCCATTGTTCGGGTCATTTTTTATAAAATTATTCACAAAGTCTCATTAGAGACGGGGTCTGTAGATAACTTATCTAGATACGGACCTATTTTATCAAAAAAATCATCCATGTTACTAAACAAAACGCTTATATTGTCAATGAAATGAGCCTTGTTGTAATATGAAAAAACACTAATGTTGAGAACATATGTATTTTTATTAATAACATCGATGATTTTATTGATAACACAGGCCCGTCTCTAGATAAATTACATAGAGACGGTCTCTCAGGAGACTTACTCAAAATTATTTCTATTTTCTTCAGAATGAAATTGGGGTGTTTATTGAGTATTTAATTAATGGAGGGTTTATTCTAAATTGTTTTCTTGTACATTTTGTTAATTTTAAAACATGAAAGGTGTGCAATTAATTCAACTTTATAATATGTGATTCATTATGCGACTATGCAATGTATTACCACATTTATAAAAATGAATGATTAATGAAATTAAATTCATAAATAATCTCATGCTTTAAATTTAAATTGTAGTATTAACAATAGCACAATGTTAATATTACTAAAGAAACAACTTAATAAAATCTGTGTCTATATATAGGAGTATTAAAGATTGCTTCAAAGTTCCAACAACCCCCTTTTTAATGCTTGGATTCAACTCATATCTATTTCCTCCTCCTCTTCTCTATCTCTCTATTAGAAAATATCGGATTTCTTTTACACAACTAAAACTCAAATTTAGTTGAGTCGGACAATCAAATATGTCATATTTGCAATGCGACTTTAATCGAGTTGAAATTAATTATCATAGCAAACTTAAACCAATCAAATAAACTTAAAACTAATCAAATAATATTAAAAACTCGTACACTCACTTTACTTTTACACTCGATATATATATATAACAACCGTATAAAACCTATAATATTTTAACTCTATTACAAACATAATTTTTCACTCAATTAAATTTGAGTTACTACTCATCTAGTAAAGTTCGCTTAAAGTCGGGACTATTAAATTCGAATTTCAAACAACCCATATATCTTCTTTCTGGATCTCTTCTAAATGAGAATTTCACTCTTTACTGGGAAATGCTTGATCGATATGTATGGGTTAAAAATGATTTAGAGACTTTAATTGATATTCTTCTAGGTCTAAATTTATTAACTTTCCTTAGTATGTGAGAAATTGTATAATTGAGTTATAATAGTCAATGAATTAACGACTTGCTTTAGTAAGTAATGTGAATTAATTTGCACCATATATAGTTTGAACATGACCAAATCATCCCACATCATCATTATTCAATAATTTGGACCAATGAAAACAAAAGGATTTAACAACCAAGCAAATGAATTGACCAATCAGAGAAGAGGATTTTGACAACTAATTAAATGAGGTGGATAGCCTAGAATGTCTCAAATCCTTTTTGGTTTAATATATTATATTGATTGATCCTCCTCTTTCCATTTTACATAATTTCGTCCAGACATGACCCATAATTCCGCCAGAATATTAGGATTCTCGATCCCATTCTCCATTCATCAAAAGAGCATTTTATTAGTTGAATTGGAATTTTGTAATTCCAACTGGTTTCCCCAATTCATTCGCTGTACGGACCGCTTCAATGGTGTCCGACGATTCCGGGAACACACCAAGGGTGGCGTGTTCTCAACGACGCCAGCGCACTAATGATTCGACGGCGCCAACTGATATTCACAAAGAACTCATATCAAGACTTCAATGAAAAAAATGGCAAATAACGACATATGTCCATCCTTAATAACACTAAGGCAGCGTCTCTTTAGACATATATACTTTAGACATATGTAGCTCTATATAGATATTTGTTTTGACATATGTCCATAGAGCACTAAACATATGTCATTTGAAGGTTCATGGAAGCAGATATATTATGTAGAATGGTATACATATGTCAGTTACACGAAGACATATGTCTATTATAAGTGGTTCAAAAATCCGTCTCGTAACTTACATATGTCTGCGTACGGATAACATATGTCGATGAGCACATACTAGGTATGCCCATAGTAGTCAGAAAGTTAAGTCAGAGGAACTTGGTTCCTAAACAATATACAACCAAGCCATCATGCCAAAAGATGATAAAGTATATTAAGACAAGGTCATCTGCCCACAAAAAAAACAAGAAAACGTTTAACGAAATCAAGTTCACTTGCCCAATCAACTCAAACAACCATACATATAACAAATCATAGACATATGTCTCATAACATGATGAAGTCTAAAACATACAAAGTGGTGGACTATACACCCCTCTGACAAAATAATATAGAAACAAAACATAAAATAACTTGACAATAATTCGTTACATGCATGAGTACTGTTACGTACATGCCAGAAGATCAAACTGATCAAGGGGCCTAGAAACGTTTTGTTGTGGTCATCTATAGGTGCTTGAATCTGAAGGGGTTCCAGTGAGTCAAGATTGAATGGGACAATGTCGGAACGAAACTGACTTCTGTGTGGTTTTTGATGGAGATGGCATCTTCCGGTGTCCTTAATATCCCCTTTTTTGTTGACTGGAAGTAGCCCGGAATTGTCCGTTGTCCGGAATTGTTGGCTTCAGAAGCTAGATATCAGCTGCTCACTAGTACTAGATATGTTTTCAGCTGTCAGAGCATTGATACGACATACGATACGAGAGTCAAACTACATACATAAGTTGAGTTCATACTCTGCTCGTGCCGAAATCTAATAATTTTGAACTCAAGTTATCATCTAAGCCTGATAGGAAAAAAATAGGAACCATGATTTCCAGATAGAAATGAAAATTATTTCAAGATGGAGATATTTACTAGTATGTCAAAAGCTCAAAAAATATATATTCGGGCACGACAGGACTTATTTTGGGTATGAGTCTAATGGTTGAAGTCGTTATTAATCCGTGTTTTATTTCAGATGGGTCGTATATAACTTGCGATTTTCACAACAAAAATATTATTGTCATATTAGTATATTATACAAAGAAAAATATATATTTATCGTGAGGAAGATGGGTGTTGAACCCATAACCTCAAGGAAAGTATGAATATACTTATTCACTCAGCTACAAAAGTATACTAACTATATTATTCTTTTATTTATTTTTCCTTTCCACTACTAATTCGGGGTCGCGAAAAAGTCGAGCTGGGTCGAGTGACCCCGACCCAGCCTGGCCTCGCCAGTGGGTTGAAGTTCTCTTTAAAATTTTTCCTAGAATTCAAAATCAAGTCCAGGTCAACCCAAAATCAATCATTTGGAATTTTACGGTTCTAAAACCTGATGTAATATAATGAGTGAAACAATTTAATTCAGATTGGAGTAACTTTATTATGAATGAAATACAACTGTTTGTGAAATTATCAACCATGTTCCCATGGTAGTAAAACTCTTGGCTCTAAATACCGGTCGAAAGCTTGAAATTTTGAATTCAAACGTACATTCGAGTTCAAGTTTAATGATTCAACAAACTCACGTAGCGCGACCGGTTAAATTGAGACTATTAGGTCTTGGATTTGCAAAAATTTTCTTGGGTACTTTCTGGCATAAAAAATTAAAAATCTCACCCTCCGCATGTTTCTTGTTTAGGGCTTGGAGAAAAAAATAACGGGACACCTCTCAAGTTCACGCTGTCTCAGTGTGAGTACTGATTGTACTCACCTCTGTATTTCTCCTCCATCTCTTATGCGTGAGTATACTCTTTCATTTCTGTATTTTTCCAGTATCTGTTTTTTCACTATCAATTGGTTAATCTTGATTACTTTTAGTTGCCAACAGTGGAGGAATGTTGTGCGAAGAAAATTCATTTTGTTTCTTGGTTGAAAACTATCTTGTTTTTCACTAACTCATGGATTTTTTTCCACGAGATAGTCAACAATGTGATCAGTAATATTAATGTGTTTATATTGTTATCTGAATGTAATTTTGGCTGCTGATTAGTTCACCTTGATTATTCTGGTTTGCCAATATCTAGGAGCCCTTATCCTTTAAAACTATAAACCTTTATTACATGGAAAAAAAAAAACAGAAAAGGATAGTGGGTGGGATATATGCTTATGTTCTTTGAGTTTATTTATGTTAATTAGAAATAATGGCATATCCTTTCGGCCTTTCCCGGCTTGACCCGTCCCATTGACAAAAATGCATGGGTTAACCTGTCTGAGTTGACAAAGTGAAGTACTACTGCTTTATGTGACCTACATTTTCTTCTGTTGCATTTTTTTCCTCTTTCTTTTTGCTGCTAATTGTCTGACTTAGGTGAGTAGAGATCATAATTTTCATTGCCTTGTTTCAGAAAAATCCAGGAATAGGGTGGAGAGAGCTCTGGAATGATCAGATTGGTTCATCCATGCTGTTCAAGTATATTTTCCAGGAGCATTCAGCTTGTTCATAAGAGACCTACTCGTGGATATTCTCCCCCAGGTGTTAGAACAGTAAGCTTGCCATCATTTTTTACAAAAAATTGCATTCGGTGCTGTTCATCAAAGAAGTCTGGTGGAGGTAGTTCTAGTAAAAAGAAACCTGTACGCCTACCTGAACCTGAACCTCCAATGAAGGACGACAAGGAAGCATTTTTGTCATTCGTAAGGGTGATCTTGTCGGTGTTTAAAGCCTGAGTGATTGTCAAGCTCAAGTTGGAACCTTGGTAAATTACTGGTTTTTTCTGAGATCATGTCAAGTGCTTAAGGCTCTGTTCTCTTCAACTGAAATTTACTGAACTGAACTGAATTGTAGTATAAAATATAACTAAGCAGAACTGAACTGAATTGAATGGAACTGAACTGAATTGAATGAGTTTTCAGTTGAAGAGAACAGAGCCTGAGTAATTCTGTACTACTATGGTGATTTCTGAAATTCGTGAGCCCCTGGCTAACTATTTAGAGTGCATAAGATTCTTTTATTTATTGCTTTATCCCAGCTTCATTTAAATTAATCCTCATTTTGTCATGGCTTGGTGCTTCATATGACCTCCAAATAACTAGTACAAAGCAAAATCTACTGTTAGAACTGTTGGACCGGGATTTGTACTAGAAACGGTTTCAGACGATGTTAACTATGATGTTGAGTCAACAACGTCGTCAACAATGGTTGACAGCAGCAAACAGATGAGAAGAGAGTGCAGCGGACTTAAACACTGACAACCAGAAATAAACTCAAGCCGGTATAACAATACCGACCGGACCACAGGCAAAATTTCCACTATCAGTAAAAGTAGAATTACAGAAAGTAGTTTAATTCAATCACAAACAATTGATAATTAAACTAACAAAGACTAGACCTAGAATAAAAAGTAACAAAACCTATTCTAGTTCGTCAACATTAGAGTAAATCTCAATGAAGATCACTCACAAGTGATTACGATATCAAAGTCTAGTAGAACCTATCTCTCAAAAAATGTTTCTATTTGCCTCGAAAAAGCTCTCTCGCATACTGCTCCATCCTTTTGTATATATAGTCCAAGTCGACTTCTTCTAAGTCGAACATCAAAAGGAATGCAGTCCCCAATTTGAACTGCATTAGGAAACTGCTACTTCTTTCCTGCTTCTCATGAATCTCTTCAGAAGGAAATTTCCATAGATGAATATCTCTTCAATATATTTCCTTCTTGTTCATATCTTGTTAGATTCTTTCCTCAAGTCATCGTTCTAGCTCCAGCTTTGTAAACTTCTAGTCCAAGTATCAAATATTGTTTCCTGCAAAATAATCATTTGACAAACAACCACAAACATTGAACTAATTAAGAAAGACAAGATTATCAAAACAAGTGCTCTTGGTAGTCGCACTTTCAAAATGTTTTGTTAATTTGATGGATTAGAATATATCTTAGTCCACCCGCCATTGTTATCACCCGAACCGTCCGCACCCAACGCGCCCACCCGTTGAGGTATGAACCAAATGGAATGTAGAGCTGACAATACTGGAGCATAGTTTGATGACAGATTTCCTTGTTGACTTTAGTATATGGTGACTGTCTGATTCTTCTGATGTAATGACAATGGATCAAAAACTTGGTTGACATCATGTCCATTTGGGTCACTATACTTTTTTTTAGATTATATCCACTGATCTTTTTAGTGTGGGGTGATTGCAAGTTTAAGAGTTGCAAATTGTACGTCATTCAAAGGACATTATAATGTGCTTCCTTGCAAGGTGTAAAAATGTCTGCTGTGTAAAATTGTACATGGAAATAAGATTCCCTTTTGAACCCATTCCCTTCACGTGAAGTCCTAGACAAATGAATCATCAGAACAAGAAATCCATAAGGAATTTCTGAAGGTACTGTTGAATATGGGTTGCAGACTTGCAGTCTTACAGACAAAGATATGCTAGTGGACAAGTCATTCATAATGTGCTCTCATTATGTTAGGTGATTATATAATTTTTCTTAAGAAATTTACCACCCTTCTCCAACATGTTTTATATTATCCAATTATAAGCTTAAAGTTAATCGTCATATTTGCATCATATAATTTTGACACTACCCCCTCTACTTTTACCCTAGTATCGCTATTAAAAGTCGATTTTTGTAACATTTTCACGTTTTGCCATTTATTTTAATTTTTCACATAAAACTACACGTCAATCATGATGTATGAAGTGATTTGGAGCGGAGGGAGTCAGACATAAAAGCACCAATCCTAGTGTTGCATGAGGTATTGAATACTAAACCGCTAGCTAGCTATCCCTTGTAGATTTGTTTGTATATAAGGAAACAAAACGAGAACCTTGAATTTTTCTACCTGTTTAAAATTAATCCTTCTCTTTTATTGTAGAATTTCATGATTATTATCATTGTGAGTCAATGACTCATTCCATCTAGTGTTAGATGGCTTATAGCTTTTACATCAAAGGTTTGTAGGAGTTTCACATATGATGGGACCCACCGTGGCCAGAAAACATGCACGAGATTCGAGTTTGGCTGGCCCGACTCGCTAGGCCCATGCTGATTAGCTTAACTATTTTACTTTTAAGTTATCATGCACAATTATGACTCTTTAATTCTTTTTTTACTGGTATTGGTTGTTGGCTAGTGTTGTTATGGCTTGGCCCGTCCGCTTGTAAGGAAGTATTGAATTGTTACTTTTTAAATTACATAGGATATAATATTAGCCGTTTCGTCAAAGGGTGTCGTGGAGGACTTGAAGGTCGTAAGGTGCTTTTGTGATATGGTAATTATTGGATGGAGTGATCGTAGTATTTCATACGGCTTCAAAAAAAACAACTAACACAACAAATATTTGATAGTTTTAGTGGTACTTGTCATGGCCAACCAACAATCGAGTGAGAGAGGTCAGTCCTCATTCAGGTGGTGGTGGACCCGAACTTCTTTAAACCAACCCGCCCTTCTCCTTGGAATATCAATATCTACTTCATGGTCCAACTAGCCCTATTATTTGGAGTAGATCAGGCCAGGAATCTCCCTGTGTAATATCTTCAAGCATACAAAGACAAGCTCAATGGAGTTGGGGATAAACACTAAAGTACTAAAGTGAAACCAACTGTTTTTCGAAATATAGGAAATCCGTTATATCAATGTATGTGCTATGAGATTACTGTAACTAAAAAGGACACGACGTGAGTGTGGATGACCATCGTTAAGCACCTCACATGCACACTAGCCACATTCGCATTGAGATCTCCCCTTCCATTACAACCGACCACTAGAAGAACATTGACTAACAGTTCATCCTCACTTTGATACAAATGTATATGATCTATCAATCTTATCCACACTCATGGAAGCCTAATCTCTCAACCGCCCATCTCTCACCTCCCGTCCCACCCACATGAGGCAAGCCTCTCATTGGAACGTGGTTGAACTCAGTTGAACTGACCAATCAACATGACATGTCGACTATTAGTCTATTACTATTATACTCACGTCCCCGTTCATTGATCACTTCTTATTCTTCGAGCTTACCAACTCGAACACCATAGGCCCCCCAGTCGGCACTAAATCAATGTCACCTTGGAGTCTCCCTTATGAAGATTCATCATTGTCGCCTTGCATGTTGATTGGGCCCTAAATTATGACTATAGATCCACCATAACCTAAGAGTCCGTTTGGTTTGAGGGGTTTTTGGGGGATTTTTGTCCGAATACCCTCAATAATCCAGTTTGGTTGCCTTTTTGTCGGCCCGAAGAAATGGATTTTTGAAACAATCCAATTTCTCTAGCCCGCCTCAAGCCCTCAAATTTGTACACGAATAATCCAACTTTAAATACCTTCCATGAGGAGGTATTTACTTTTGGATTATCTTATTCCTCGTGAAATGTCTAATTTTATACAAACTTCTCAGTAATTACTAAATATGCCATCCCGATCCAATAACACCAATTGATTCACATCAATGCACTTTTTTTTCTTCCTAATTTCCACCTTCCATTTTTTCTTTTATACTTTCCTAGTTTTGCACTCATTCTTTTTCATTTTTACGTTTCCTTAGTTTCCACCTTTTTTTTCTTTTCCTAATGGTTTCATAGTTTTGCACCCTTTCCTTTTCATTTGAACCCCAGTAATCTTTATTTCTCTTTTCTACTCATTTACTTATTAGACAATATTTTCCTTTCATACTTTTATTTTTTTGACGTATTTAATATATTTACATCAAAATTAATTTCGTTTGTTTAACAGTATAACCAACTTTTTTAAAAGAATGATTAAACAAAACAATACTAATAATTAAAAAAAATTGTTAGTGCTTACGAGAATAACGATGATAATTTAGAGTTGTCAGTTCAAGAATATTTTTTTTTCATCATTTTTTGAAAAAATATTATAGCATATTAAATATGTGCAAATTTTGACAGAATATAGGCAGAGTATATATGTGTTTTGAATACAAAATATGCATCGTTAATTACATATATGTGGATTTTTTTTTTACTTTATATATTATAAAAACAACATTTATATAGTTAAAAGTTACCTAACCTAAAATCCTGCCTCCGTCACTGACTTGGCGTTTTACATGCTTCAAACTTTTATATGTTTAAAATGTAGGAAAATTTATGTTTAGATGGGATTATAAACATATGCGATGTCGATTTCAATTGACAAAAATAATTATTATACGCATGAGATGAAAAATATGAGATTATAAATTTTACTCATATGAAATATCAATCTTATAAGGAAATCTGTATTTCATTAAGATAATTATTACATAGATTAGAAACAATATCTACAGACTAAATTTTAATGGTCCAGTCATATAAACTAAAAATCGATGCCAAAGTTATCAACAATGGCAACGTAACTATGGATGCAATAATTAATTTAAAAAAATTTCGGATAATATTGTATACGAAATTCATAAGATCAAAATTCCAGAATTTCCCCACTAAACACGTGAAGGTGGTAAAAATTTACTCCACCAAATTTATGCTTACATGTAATTTCCACTAAATCAATTTAGAAATCAAACTCGATTTTATACAGTAAGTTGAAAAACATAGATGTATATCAGCAATTCCACTTTATTTTTTCCTACTAAATAATCCAAAATCAATTCAAAACCAAACTGGATTTTATTGAAAATAATCTAATTCGTAGAGTCCAACCAAACAAGATTTTTACGCGAAAACCCCAAACATAATCCAATTATTTAAATGGGGCGCATAATCCAGTTTTGCAAAATAAAATACCCCTTTTCAAACCAAAAGGGCACTGAGAGGACAAAGCTGTAAGTTCAAACAAAAGTGGAGGACAAGATAGTAATTAACCTGGGATCACCATGTCACCATTTGGGCAGGCCAACACCTCTGGGTTAGTCCGTTAGATAATTTGATAAGCAGCTTCAATGTATAAGCAGCTTCAATGTATAAGCTCTCACAACACAAATTTCTCACTCTAGCTGACGCCTCAATGTATAAGCAGCTTCTCATCTTCCTCACTTCAAAATTCTCGTCTCACTCTCACAACACAAATTTCTCTCTGCAACCGGAAGGCGAGAAAGCTCTCTCAGTTTCAGCTCTGTAAGCTCCTTCTCTGTTTTGATTCCGTTATCTCTTTCTGTACATGTATATGCATTGATATAGGTGTATGTGATTATGCATCCATTTATTTCCTTGAATCTGACATGTATTAGCTTTATGCAATGAATCCTTGAGGATCCTTGTAGATTGATGAACACGTATGGATTAGTTTATGCTTATTGTTAAACGATTGCTATGTTGTTTAATACTGTCGATGGAAATGTATTCGTGTTCGTTATTTGGATCTGGATTATGATAACTTATGTTTGTAACATTTATGCACATATGATAACTTATATGTTTGTAGCATTTATGCACATATGTTGGGTATTAATCCACACTCAAGAGAATCAGTACAAATCCTGATTTAATTGGATTCTGGCTCTATCAAATGTAGTAGGACAACATCACGTCAACCACTCGCGAGCCTCATTCTAACAGGGTTTGCTTACAAAGATATGGAAGAGGTCCGACAAAGTTAACCTTTATAAGTTGTAACTAAACATAATTTTTCTTCATAAACGATAACTTTACCAAATCCCATTTCTTGGGTATACATATTCTCGATATCAAGAATTTTCTTACTCATTAAGACTAAATATTAGTTGGAAAATGAACCTGCAAGTCAATCCAATTCTTTATAGCCCCAAGATAATTACCCAGATGTATGGACCCAGTAGGCTGCACTCCAGAAACTATCCTCTTCCTACATAAATATCAAACAATTATAAGATAGGATAACAATCTATACTGAAGCTATTACAAAAGCAAGGGGCCAGTGACTGTTTAAAACATGAAAATTTGCAAGCAATTCATATGCTGCTTTTTTTAATTCTTTCTATATTGATTTTACATCCGGTCTGAGCATTGTAACGCACTATAGACGTATCTCCTCTAGGGGTGTTTCTACGCACAAGACTTGAGGCCTAGCTTAATTAGACTCCAGGCCCTTTACCACACCACTTGTTAATCAATTTGTTAATAAAAGCAAGTAAATACAATTTGTAACTATGAAAAGTCAATTACACATTTATCAACTTATTGAATTTCTGTTTTTCAGATGGGCAAGGGAATCACAGCAAATTTAGCAATTGAGATAATGTGCCATAATATATGACTAAGGGAGATTATAAACACAAACGTGAAGTGCATATGAACATGTGCAATGTTCACACACACAATATCACAGTAGATATAATAATGGCACAATAAGATTAAGGGAGGTTAAACTTGCACATGTTGGAAATTGCATGCAGCAGTGGTACCCAATTTACTTTTGGGCTTCCATTGAGGGATTTAATTTGAGCAAGTGTTTGGGGCTGAGGAGTCAAAATGACCTCATCATTGCTTTCAATGCATTCATAGAAGTGGTAGATCAATATGATGACTATTGGGAGAAATCAGTTACACAAACACGTCCGAAAGCCCATTTTACTCGTAAATTGAAATCCATAGCTGTATATATGTACAAGACAAACAAACTATAAGAGCCTTAACCATCATAGCTTGTTGAGTTTAATCAGCCAGAAAGGAAAAAGTTGTCAAACACATAACCATTGCTTATGGTAGAGGTATGAAACGAGCTCATAGCTCAGACCTACTAGGTGAGCTCATTTTCAATTTTTAACCAGCATAATGCCCTCCAACAAAAAGTCTTTTTTCCATGTTCTTTACTTATCATACTATCAATGAAATCTCAGTAAAATTGATTCCAGAGCCAAAGTGCAAGATTTTATGATACAAAATAAATAAAAGAAAATAAAATGAAGAATTACCTGATAGAGGAGGCAGATGAAGTCTCTGAAGTAGAAGGTTCGGAAATTGACACACTGCTGCAAAGGCATCGGAAGTTTTCGCTAATCGGGGGGTGCCCCCTCTGCAGCATTGTGGCCGTCTTAGTTAACCGAAGACCACGAGACCTGCTCAGAAAAGGGAGGGGAAAAACACAAAAAAGGATTTAGTACTATTATCCAAAACTGATTATTGCTTGTAGCATAAACAAAAGGTTAGCATTTCCAAAAACAAGTTTTGATATGCAGCAGCTTAAAATAAGCTAAAAAGATGTTCTTGGGAAGCATTTCGGCAAGTGTTTCTCACAATCACCAAGCTTTTATCACTTTTGATAACAAAAAACATTCATGTTCAATTGAAGTAATAATGAAAAGGAAAGAAAATTTTACAATGATCTGGGAGGTGCCGTGGAGGAGAGAATCGACAAGTGAGAGAGAATGGAATGCCCATTGATGCTTAGCTAAACTGCAAATTATGAAAATTTTCTCAGCTTAGTTTTGCCTGAAACAAATGCCAAATTATTGCATTCAGATTCTTGAAGAGATAAATCTAAGAACTTAATTTCAACTCGCCTGATAAGAAACACAGCAAAAAACTGGAAAAGAAAAGGGATTTAATCCAAAATTTAGAAGAAAAATGTTTTCTTTGTGTGTTTGAAGCCCTTGCAGAGACTGTTCTCAGTTTTTCATAATTCACATTCGGACCCTATAGTTTGCTTTAATATACAAAATAGCCCTTTAATCCTTTAGATCATTTAACTCCTTTAGTCCTTTAGATCATTTGACTCGAGTTCTGAGCAAAAACCCTAGCAACACTGTTCTGAGGACTCCATTTGTAATCTGATTCTCTCATCTTGCTTACAGCCGGTAAGCGAGGAAGCTCTTTCAGTTCAGCAATCTGCTCATCAGGTCAGTTTTTTCTCTTTTGTTGCTTCCGTAACTGTCTTTCTGTATCAGTTTATGCATTGATGTCAGTGTATCTGTGCATGTGATTATGCATCAAGAATCTATTTTATTCATGTTTCATTTGGTTTGGGGCTCTTTTAATACAGAATATAGCTTTTGCGATTTTTACCTTTCCTCTTTCTTTTTGCTGCTAATTGTATGAATTAGGTGAGTAGAGATCATAATTTTCATTGCCTTGTTTCAGATAAATCCAGGAATAGGGTGGAGAGAGCTCTGGAATGATCAGTTTGGTTCATGCATGCTGTTCAAGTATATTTTCCAGGAGCATTCAGCTTGTTCATAAGAGACCTACTCGTGGATATTCTCCCCCAGGTGTTAGAACAGTAAACTTGCCATCATTTTAGAACAGTTAAATGATCTAAAGAACTAAAGGGCTATTTTGTATATTAAAGCAAACTATGGGGTCCGAATGTGAAATATGAAAAACTGAGAACAGTCTCTGCAAGGGCTTCAAACACACAAAGAGAACATTTTTCTTCTAAATTTTGGATTAAATCCCTTTTCTTTTCCAGTTTTTTGCTGTGTTTCTTATCAGGCGAGTTGAAATTCAGTTCTTAGATTTATCTCTTCAAGAATTTGAATGCAATAATTTGGCATTTGTTTCTGGCAAAACTAAGCTGAGAAAATTTTCATACTTTGCAGTTTAGCAGAGCATCAATGGGGCGTTCCATTCTTTCTCACTTGTCGATTCTCTCCTCCACGGCACCTCCCAGCTCATTGTAAAATTTCTTTCCTTTTCATTATTACTTCAATTGAACATGAATGTTTTTTGTTATCAAAAGTGATAAAAGCTTGGTGATTGTGAGAAACACTTGCCGAAATGCTTCTCAAGAACATCTTTTTAGCTTATTTTAAGTTGCTTCATATCAAAACTTGTTTTTGGAAATGCTAACCTTTTGTTTATGCTACAATCAATAATCAGTTTTGGATAATAGTACTAAATCCTTTTTTGTGTTTTCCCCCTCCCTTTTCTGAGCAGGTCTCGTGGTCTTCGGTTAACTAAGACGGCCACAATGCTGCAGAGGGGGCACCCCCCGATTAGCGAAAACTTCCGTTGCCTTTGCAGTAGTGTGTCAGTTTCCGAACCTTCTACTTCCGAGACTTCATCTGCCTCCTCTATCAGGTAATTCTTCATTTTATTTTCTTTTATTTATTTTGTATCATAAAATCTTGCACTTTGGCTCTGGAATCAATTTTACTGAGATTTCATTGATAGTATGATAAGTAAAGAACATGGAAAAAAGACTTTTTGTTGGAGGGCATTATGCTGGTTAAAAATTGAAAATGAGCTCACCTAGTAGGTCTGAGCTATGAGCTCGTTTCATACCTCTACCGTAAGCAATGGTTATGTGTTTGACAACTTTTTCCTTTCTGGCTGATTAAACTCAACAAGCTATGATGGTTAAGGCTCCTATAGTTTGTTTGTCTTGTACATATATGCAGCTATGGATTTCAATTTATGAGTAAAATGGGCTTTTGGATGTGTTTGTGTAACTGATTTCTCCCAATAGTCATCATATTGATCTACCACTTCTATGAATGCATTGAAAGCAATGATGAGGTCATTTTGACTCCTCAGCCCCAAACACTATTAAATCCCTCAATGGAAGCCCAAAGTAAATTGGGTACCACTGCTGCATGCAATTTCCAACATCTGCAAGTTTAACCTCCCTTAATCTTATTGTGCCATTATTAGATCTACTGTAATACTCTGTGTGTGAACATTGCACATGTTCATATGCACCTCATGTTTGTGTTTATAATCTCCCTTAGTCATATATTATGGCACATTATCTCAATTGCTGAATTTGCTGTGATTCCCTTGCCCATCTGAAAAATAGAAATTCAATAAGTTGAGAAATGTGTAATTGACTTTTCATAGTTACAAATTGTATTTACTTGCTTTTATTAACAAATTGATTAACAAGTGTTGTGGTAAAGGGCCTGGAGTCTAATTAAGCTAGGCCTCAAGTCTTGTGCGTAGAAACACCCCTAGAGGAGATACCTCTATAGTGCGTTACAATGCTCGGACCGGATGTAAAATCAATATAGAAAGAATTAAAAAAAGCAACATATGAATTGCTTGCGAATTTTCATGTTTTAAACAGTCACTGGCCCCTTGCTTTTGTAATAGCTTCAGTATAGATTGTTATCCTATCTTATAATTGTTTGATATTTATGTAGGAAGAGGATAGTTTCTGGAGTGCAGCCTACTGGGGCCATACATCTGGGTAATTATCTTGGGGCTATAAAGAATTGGATTGACTTGCAGGTTCATTTTCCAACTAATATTTAGTCTTAATGAGTAAGAAAATTCTTGATATCGAGAATATGTATACCTAAGAAATGGGATTTGGTAAAGTTATCGTTTATGAAGAAAAATTATGTTTAGTTACAACTTACAAAGGTTAACTTTGTCGGACCTCTTCCATATCTTTGTAAGCAAACCCTGTTAGAATGAGGGTCTCTGAGTTTTTGACGTGCTGTTGTCCTACTACATTTGATAGAGCCAGAATCCAATTAAATCAGGATTTGTACTGATTCTCTTGAGTGTGGATTAATACCCAACATATGTGCATAAATGCTACAAACATATAAGTTATCATTTATTCCGAGGGCAGCGTCCTTTCACTTATGCTTTAGTAATATGAAGTTCTTGTGGTTGTTTCACCTTCTCGTTCGTTTTGTGCAGAATAATTATGAGACACTATTTTTCATTGTGGATCTCCACGCGGTATGCTTGAGCTCCTCATCTTTTAATGTCGAACTTTCGATCTCAGAAATAGAATTGTTTAGCTTGTGTGGTAGTGAGAACGCTCCATTATGCATTTTGCAAATGTATAAATTATTGTTTAGGCTTTGTTTAGCAAGACTAGTTGATAGTTTATAAGATAGCTGGTAGCCGACTGGGTAGCTGATGAGCTAGTTGATTTTTATAAAAGTGTTTAGTAAATTAATTAGCTGATAATCTAGCTGATTTGGTAAATATAGTATGTAAAAAAAAAACAGCTAGCTTATTTTTTGATAAGCATCCTGGACAAGCGTATCAGCTACCAGCTAGGCGTTCACGTAACCGGCTTATTTCGAAAATGAGCTCATCGAGCTGATAAGCTAGTGCTAAAGAGAGCCTCATTCTATTCCTTGCTAACATCATCCCGTTTAGAGATTTTGATAGTTGCCCTGGTTAAACATTTATAACCAATCCAATGCTTTGGCCTGAATTATTTGATAGCAATAAGAGGCATAATTTCTAGTAGAACTAACTAGCACTGGGATAGTATCTATTACTTGCTAATTAAAGTTACTACAAACTACAAATTTGATCAAATGGCTGAAACTTGTAACATGCCACTTTCTCTTTAGTTCCCGATGTTGAAAGTATAAAGAATAATATGATGTTTTGCAAATTGATAAGGGATGATTCTTTAAATGTTAAGATTTTGATGAATTTAACTCTGGGTTGATGGTTAAACTTTAAATGAACCCAATAAACTTCATCTTGGATCTATTTCTTGCTGGTGATTCTTATATTACATTTTGTTACTTGCAGATAACTTTGCCTTATGATACTCAACAATTAGCAAAAGCAACTAAAGACACTGCAGCTCTTTATTTGGCCTGTGGTGTTGATACTTCCGAGGTCAACCTCTTGTACTAGTTTAAGACTATATTTTCACCATGTCATTCACTATTCAGCCCGTTTGGATCAGTACGTTGGCTTTGATTAGATTAAGAATCGCAATTTGACATCCATAACGTACTTTACTCCCCTTTCATTCATTTACTTGCATGATAAACAAAACACATGTGCCTAGGTAATTTTCTCCCACTTTCAAGTATCTTAAATTTACTTTACTTTTCAAATTTAAAATCCAGATTTTTTTGTTAAGTCTTGATCTGAATGGGTATGGAATCTCTATGCATTGCACCTGTCTAACTCTCTACTGCAGGCTTCAGTCTTTGTGCAGTCTCATGTCAGTGCTCATGTAGAGCTGATGTGGTTGCTGAGTTCTGCAACTCCAATTGGTTGGCTCAATAGGATGATTCAGTTCAAAGAGAAATCACGAAAAGCAGTGAGTTTTTCTTTTTTATTCTAAATGGAACTTAACTAAAATCAAAATCTAAAAATAAGGTACTGATAATGAATGATAATTAGTGTAGTTACTCGTTTACTTAACTTTTAGTTTGTATATATATATTCATTCTAACTTAATAATAAGCACTGGATTGACTATGTTTTCACCATTCTTATTTCATTCGGACTTCCTTTACATTTGTTGACTTATGAAGTGTCATCATTACCAAAGTAGTATTGCATTTCATTTTTGTGTTCAGGGGGATGAAAATGTAGGCGTTGGACTTCTCACTTATCCTGTGCTGATGGCTTCTGACATTCTATTATACCAGGTAACTTATTATATCTTGTACTAGAGCTTTAGATGCTCCTCGTTTGAATGCTAAAAGGGTACTTTATTGATTTACTCTGTATGGTGAAGGTATAATAAGACAAGTGAATCCTTTCATTCACATTATTTACTTGTTTGGTTGATTGTATTATCTCTATGACATTATTATGAATATGTTGCCTGAATATACATGATCCTTGTTGACTGTAGTACTCTTCTGCAGTCTGATTTTGTCCCTGTTGGTGAAGATCAGAAACAACACCTGGAGTTAACTCGTGAAATAGCTGAGCGAGTTAATAACTTGTACGGTGGGAGGAAGTGGAAGAAATTAGGAGGGTAAGACACTTTAATATTTTAAGTCTTGCAGTGGCTGAGCTTATCTGCATTTTGTCCATGATCTTAGGTTTCAAGATTTCTTTTTCCCCTTACTATTCTCTCGACTACTCGGAAACTAAATTGATTGTCTAATGACTTCTTGGTGCAGGCGAGGTGGCAATCTTTTTAAGGTAAATTATACACTTGTATAAAACATTATTGGTGCTACTATGCCTAAGCAAATGGCTAAATAGTTGGATTAACTTATGCTCTAATGATATTTTAATATAGGTTCCTGAACCCCTTATTCCACCTACTGGAGCTCGTGTGATGTCCCTCACCGATGGTCTTTCCAAGGTTCTGGGTTTCCTAACTTTCTGCTTTCAGGATATTGTTTCTGCAATAAAAAGGCATTAATGCATTACTGATTGTATTGCGGACCTAAAATGTTTGTTTAGTTTTTTCCTATTTGATGTTATGCAGATAGTCATTTTTCCAAAGAGTTACCTCTCCTCTCTCTTCTTTTTTATTTTATATTTATCATTTTATATTAACTTTTAAAACTCTAAGACAGTTCTTTTTGCTGCTTCCTTTCTAGAAACCTATATGTCATTTCTGTAAGAAGTTAACGTTGAAGATAAAACTCTAGAGTATATCAGTAGAAACGGGATATGCTTCCTGGATTGAGCCCATCCATGTTATCATTTTTATTCAGAGCATTATCACCCAGTAGGTCTTGAATTCATAATTGGAAACTGAGTCTCACCTAATGCTTTGTAGCAAAATAAATCTAACAAGGAGGAATTCTTTTGTGTTCCTTGAGAGAAGTTCATGCCAAGGTCAATTCAACATATTTAATGAACTGGGAAGTGATTTTGTCGATTTGTTTGGAAGTGAAAAATGTGAAATAATCGGATTACGGTGCTTACTTTTTTTTTTTAATCTCCTTTAGTGTTGTGGGATCTTTGAAGGTTTTAAAAAAAAAATTCTTCATCGACATTACTATTAAGTTGTAGTGTAGGAAAACCCAGTCTTTCGTTAACATTAGGAAAAACCAAACCACCACAAGCCTAACTGGCAGGCACATTCCCTAAATTACACTAGTGTTGAGTGGTTTTTCCTGAGACTTACTCTGTATTGTATTTCATCTTTGTCTGCAGATGTCAAAATCAGCACCATCTGATCAATCTCGAATCAATTTGCTTGATTCAAAAGATGTAAGTTTCATATTTCTTGCTTATCAATATAACCTTCATTTAGCAGCCAAAGAAAAGCTCAAGATAGTGGGGAAGCGTGAAATTAGTGCATTTATATCATCTCCATGTTGGATACTTTCTCTAAGATTTTTTATTTCTATCTTCACCTGGTTAAATTGATAAGCTCCTTTCATTTTCTTTTTATTCTTTTCCAGATTTAATTCCTTCTTTTCTAGGTTATAGCCAACAAAATTAAACGCTGCAAGACTGATTCATTCCCCGGGTGAGAAAGATTTTGTGCTGATGCTTTTTGGTATTATATAAGCTACGCACAGGCACATGCGAGTACTCTGTGACACACTCGGGGTATGAGCAATTTAGTTGGATTACGAAGCCCTAACTTCTCCCCATCATCGTTGTTCAAAATTATGCAGCTTGGAATTTGATAATCCAGAAAGACCCGAGTGTAACAACCTTCTTTCGGTATATCAACTCATTACCGGAAAGACAAAACAGGTATGTTGTCTTAAATACTACTACTATATAACATGTCGCGTTCTCTTAACTCAGAATTGGCACAATGTAGTTTTAAGTGATTGGTTCTGGCATAAAAAATCCACTGAAAATCTGAGTTCCACTTTAATCATCAACAACGCTAATATGCAATTCTCTAAACTTGGGTGCTATTTGAAGATTGCATAAATTTGCGAAAACAATTATTGTCTTGCATTGCTGTAGTAGCTGTAAATGAGTCAACTTTCTCAAACAAAGCAATCTGAATTGTAATTTCTGAATTATATTGCAGATACTTTTCTAGCTCAACTCGCCACTTCTGCTGTTCTACTATTTTAAATAAGCTTATAATATCACTTGACAGCTTTATCTTATAATGAGTTATCTATGCAGGAAGTTGCAGAAGAATGTCAAGATATGAATTGGGGAACATTCAAGATTGTGATAACTGATGCTTTAGTTGATCATCTAAATCCAATCCAGGTAACTTCGATAGATTTATATCGTTCCATAACCATATTTGTAGACAGCAAAGTTTTGATTCTGAACTGGCTAAAAAGTTACTCTTTCGTGTCTGATAGTCCTTATTCCTGTTCACAACCATAAAATGTTATCAATGCCTAAGTGATCAGATCTTAAAGCACTTCTTACATGATATAATGATTTCAATAAGCACTTGGGTTTCCGGTTACAATCATTAAAAAGAGTCTAAATCTTTGTTTCCAATAAAATGTATCGAGCATGAAAATTGATGCATGGATCTTGACTTGAAGCTTCTATTGAATCATATTTCACCCTGCTCGCCATTAAACTACTATGTTGCTGCTCTATAGGTTCGCTACTCAGAGATTATGTCAGATACCACTTACCTGGACAACATTTTGGCCGAGGGCGCTGTTAAAGCTTCAAGCATAGCAGATGTTACTCTAAAAAATGTCTATGAGGCAATGGGATTTTTGCGCAGATGAGCAAATAGCAGTGTTACAAGAAATGGCTTTAAACTCAGCAAGTCGGATGCTCCTGCATAAAGCTAATAATGAGAAATCAATTTTTGTGCGGATAGTGATGTGATCATTCATCAAATGGTTAATTATTCTTTCGTTGTTTTTCTCTTTAGCAACATTCTCTAAAGCGCAACTCCAATTCTTTTGTAGTCTGAGAAGGCTTGTACAATTTTTTTCACTTGATAAAAACCCCAAGTTGTCCATGTGAGTCAAGTTTTATCGAGTATTTGATCCGTTAAGGTTCGAATTCAACTTGCAAGATCATGTAATTGAGTCAAGTTCGAGCTTTGTTTGGAACTCGATTTCGTATAGCACCAAGTATAACTCAACTCGATTAATATTCGATAGGCTAAGGTCTGGTGTGACTTGTTCAAATAATGCTTCTTTTTATCATTTTATCTTAGAGTTCAACTTAGTTGGGATCAACCGAGTCTTGAGCTTATTAAATGTGTTTCGAGCCCGAGTTGTTTATACGAATGAGTTTCGAATACAACCCAAGTCTGGATTTGAGATTAAAAGCTCCACTCAACTCGAAACATGATGAGTGTTTGGAGATTGAGTCAAAATTCAACTTGAGTTGAAATTCGGAGTTGATGAATAGTAATTCAACTGAAGTTGATTTTTGTAGTTCTAATATTGATTATTAGACCACTCCCAATGGAGTGGCCTTAGGTGCCGGCCGTGCACCACGGCCGGCCGTGGTGCACGGCCAACCTCGAAATCAGTCTTTCCACGGCTGATTTCTTGATCCAGTCGTGGAACTGTTCACGTGGGCCCGTATGTATTTTTCATTTTCATTTAATTATAATTCATAAAATATAAAAATATAAAAGTTACACCGATTTTCATGGTTTTTCGTTCTCTACAAATAGAGACCACTCTTGACTATATTTCAATTATTTTAAATTTTACGGCTTTTAAACTCGTAATTAAAAATATATTTTATAAATTCAATTTCATTAATTTTAACTTCTAAACACTCTTATAATATGTTAAGCAAGTTTAAAAAAAAAAAAAACACTATTCACGGTCGTCCGACGACCCATTGGACAGTTTTTTTTTCTGCAGTGGTCGTTAAATCAGTCGTCGCTCACGACCACAACTATTCACGATCGTCGCGACGACCCATTGGGAGTGGTCTTAGTACATTTGAGTTTTAAAGTTGATAAATAGTACTCCCTCCATTTCAGAAAAAGTGTTACATTTTATTATTCTGCGGTCAACTGTCTTCACGTTTGACCACAATTTACTCTTAAACGATATTAATAAATAAATTATTAAAATTATATTATGAAAATTTAGTAATTAAATTTTTATTATATGATTTTATTAAATTATTTACTATTATCGTTTATGATTAATTATTAATTCAAATTAACCGATTGACCGATCAAAGCTCAATGTAACACTTTTTCCTAAATGAAAGAATAACTAAGTTCTGAGTAGCATAATATAGAGTGGAGAAACAAACGTGAAAATTCGTCAAAATTCAAATTGAATAGATGTAGATACTCTAACATATGATCAATTAGTTATTTGTGAGGAGGCAACTTGTATAAGAGGGAGAAGAAACTGTGGGAACGTGATTGTTAAATCACAAAATCTTATAAGAGACGTGTATTAGTGAGAGATCTAAGAGATTCCTAATGAGGGGGCGTATTGGTCGAGTAAAGACGGTCTTGCTGAGGTTATTGATGAGGGGCGTATTGGTCCAAGAGATGATCCAAAGCTCCGATCTAAGATTTTGTCGGAAGAGTATGGATGGGACAAAGAACTGGCAAAGAAGATCTGGGCATTTGGTCCGGAAACTACTGGACCTAACATGGTTGTTGATATGTGTAAGGGAGTTCAGTATCTTAATGAAATCAAGGATTCTGTTGTTGCTGGTTTCCAGTGGGCTTCAAAAGAGGGGCCACTTGCTGAAGAAAACATGAGAGGCATTTGCTTTGAAGTTTGTGATGTTGTCCTTCACACAGATGCTATTCACCGAGGTGGTGGTCAAGTTATTCCAACTGCAAGAAGGGTCATCTATGCCTCCCAGATTACTGCAAAGCCTCGTCTTCTGGAACCAGTTTACATGGTTGAGATCCAAGCACCTGAGCAGGCTCTTGGTGGTATTTACAGTGTTCTGAATCAGAAGCGTGGACATGTTTTCGAGGAAATGCAGAGGCCAGGAACACCACTTTACAACATCAAGGCATATCTCCCTGTGGTCGAGTCGTTTGGTTTCTCAGGTACTTTGAGAGCCGCCACTTCTGGACAGGCATTCCCACAATGTGTGTTTGATCACTGGGACATGATGGCTTCTGATCCAATGGAACCTGAAACGCAGGCTGCTAAACTCGTTGCTGATATTCGTAAGGGGAAGGGCTTGAAGGAACAGATGACCCCTCTCTCTGATTTTGAGGACAGGTTGTGATTTGACTACTAAACGATACATTTTTGGTGGAACTTGTCTTTAGTTTTTGAGTTTTCATTTTGGCGAATCATCTTCTATATCGATGTGTACCCCCCATACCTATTGCTTCTTGAGTTGCAGTTGGGATACAGAGGGCCTCCTTTTTCTTTTCTTTTATTAGAATGATCATGAGTATCACTATCTTGCATGTTTCTTTTTGGAATATATGTTCAGGCATATATGCAGTTTGCTCGTTGATATTTCTTGTCCATGAAGTGAATCAGTTCCGAAGTTCTGAATGTATTATCGGTCGATAGATAAGAAAATAATAACGTAGTCCTTGAACAACTGTGATACACATATACATAAAAAATGCATAAAGTCTAGGAAACTTATGATATAAAATATACACTCATAAAACATTACCGATATTGTTTAATGAAGTACATTATATATACATGTCGCCACTCATAAAGCTAAAATTTGCCGATTTAAGAGATTTAATCAACAAAGAACAATGTCTTTCAATTACTACATGTCGCCACTCAAAATCTCGAACAAATTTAGTTATAAATTTGGTTAGCCAACCTTTCGCATTTTTAGCAACCATAAAGGCATAAAATTTTGTCACCAAACAATAACCCTGCCCTCATGATCTTTAGTAACAACACTAATACGCCCCCCTATTCGGATCTGCTCAACCGTATCAAAATTTCATGTAGGATGGCTGGAATTTGAATGAATATGGTGGAATTTAGCCCATCAACGTTATATATTATATTATATTATACTCCATCCATTTCAGAAAAAGTGTTACATTTTACTATTATGCGGTCAACTGTCTCCGCGTTTGACCACAATTTACTCTTAAACGATATTAATAAATAAATTATTAAAATTATATAATGAAAATTTAATAATTAAATTTTTATTATATGATTTTATTAAATTATTTACTATTATCGTTTATGAGTAATTTGTGGTCAAACTCAAAACGATTAATTGGAAATATCAAAATGTAACACTTTCTCTGAAATGGAGGGAGTATTATATTATATTACACCCAACTGATAATCTAAGTGCTAAAACATTAGCCTCACGTTTAACCTGACAAAACTTCATGAAACAAAGTTCTCGCCCCATATTCGAACTCTGCTTTATTTTTTAAATTCTATTATTTCATTTTATCTTATTTAATAAATTTATATTTTATGTTATTGAAAAAATAATTTATTTAATAATATAGATTGGTGTCTATGGATTCGTCTTGTCACGGTGAATTCAAATATATGTTCAAAATATTTTTCGAAATTTTGTAGATAAATTTATATGAGATTTATTAAAAACTATATACGCAGTCAACTTACAAAACATAAACAATAAAAGATACACTAGTTGAAAATGCAACTAATTTCACAAAATAAACGCATGATTGAATTAATTTCATAAATGCTCTTAAAATTTTATTATTTCATTTTATCTTATTTAATGAATTTATTTTACTTTAATGAATAAAATGATTTATTTATTTAATAATAGTATCCAAGATTGGTGTTTATGGATTCGTCTTGTCATGGCGAATTCAAATATATGTTCAAAATATTTTTTGGATTTTTGTAAATAAAGTTATATGAGATTTAATAAAAACTATATATACATTCAACATACGAAAAATAATAATGAAATATATATTGGCTAAAATAAAACTAATTCTACAAAATTTCACGTAGAATTGAATGAATCTGGTGAGTTTTAACCCCTTGCTTTATCTAATATATAGATAGATAGATAGATATAGATGGATAGATAGATGCAAATTTAATCATGAAAAGTGGATTTGTTTTTAGGTTCCAAGTCTTTTTGGATATTCCAAAAATAAAAGTCATCAGAGCATTTGAAATGATTGCAACCATACAAATTTAATCCTCGAGAGTTTCTATTATATATATATATAATAACACAATTCATTATTGAATCTGAAGTAGCAGCCGAGCTATAAAAAAATATTTGAAATGAAGGTTGTTGATGATGAATTGTTTATCCATTTTATACTTATTTCCACAATAATAGCAGCATCCCTTCACTTGACATGTTGTAGTGCCACTGCAAATCGTGGCATTCTCTGTCACGAAAACGAGAAACAAGCACTTTTGAGTTTGAGATTCTCCTCCGATATTTATTCCTTCCTTTATTGGAAGGCTGAGGTTGATTGCTGCAGATGGGAAGGTGTAGTCTGCAACAACATCACCGGTCATGTTGTTGAGCTCAATCTCTACAATTCAGGCTTAACTGGAGAATTAGATGACCATTTCTTGCCCAGCCTCACACATCTCACACGCCTTGACCTGAGACTCAATGGCTTCCAAGGTGCCCTTCCACGTGCTGCCAACATCACAAAGCTTCAATATTTTGACATCTCCTTCAATCATTTCAACTCGACCATACCCGATTGGCTCTACGAGTGCAAGCATCTTGAGCATCTTGATCTGAGATTCAATGGCTTCCAAGGTCCAATTTCTAATTCTGTCGGAAATCTAACTTCTCTCAACTACCTTGATTTATCTGAAAATATGCTTTCGGGAGAAATACCAAACAGTATTGGAAAACTCTGCGTGGAATCTCTGTACTTAGATAGAAATAAGTTGGGGGGAGATATATCCAATGGGTTTGCTAATATGTCAGCTTGCTTCCTACAATCTTCCAACATTGACCTCTCAAGCAACAATTTTTCCGGAGATATTCCAAAGCAGTTGGCAGGCCTTGCAGAGCTAAGATCACTCAACTTGTCAAGGAATCACCTGACTGGAAAAATCCCAGATGGTATGAAAAGCATGAAGGTGTTGGAATCTCTTGATCTCTCAAACAACCTTCTCTCTGGAAATATTCCACAGGGCATTGCAGTTCTATCATCATTGAGTTGTCTCGATCTATCTTACAATAACTTGTCAGGGGAAATACCACAAGGCACACAAGTCTTGACGTTCAGCGCTTCTAGCTTTGTTGGCAATAAACTTTGTGGTCCTCCCCTCACAAGTAGTTGCACTGATGGTGAGACCCCAACAGGTTCAGTTCGTCAAGGAAATGGCGAGGATCAGGATGGTAAGTCTGAAGTTAAATGGCTATATGTTTTCGTGTCATTAGGATATGCGATGGGACTTGCGATGGTTTGCAATGTACTAGTCTTCAAGAAGTCATGGAGGGATGCCTTTTTCGAGTCAGTTGATAACTTGTGGAATAAGCTTTTGGTAAATGCTCGTAAGAACAGAAGCAGGCGTAGTTGATGTTAATCAGTGTAGTATTAATCTGTATCATGTGTGTATTTTTTTACTGCTCTTTGTATTACCTACTGCTGGTGTGTATTTGTTGCTTGAAATTATGTTGTGTAACTTTTGTTATGGTTTGAAATTCCTTCAGTTGGCTTTCATTAGTTGTATAAAACCTGAATTTCATCTCCTCAATCTAGAAGGTTAGTTTCAAACAAACTTAACATGTGAACATTGATGAATCGAACCATGAAAACGAATTAAAAACTGTGTATTCAATATAGAAGCACAAAGAATTACAGAGAAGATTCAATAGAAAATGAAAGAATAGAATGTCAAAGATGAAATCTGAGCAGGGGAATCAATCCCTTTTATAACTGATTAACTGCCGGTTTATTTGGGAGAAAACCGGATTGAGTTAACTAACCTGGACCGCCTTCTGGTTTATCACAAAATCTGTTTGTTCTCGACTTATCTAACACCGGAATCGCAGATCCTATTCCAAGTTGGTTCTGGGGGCGTTGGATATTATTTGTATTTCTCTCACAACAAGCTAAGTGAAAACTTTCATGATCATGTGATTTTAACTACCTCCCTTATAGATTTGAGTCCTAACTTATACAATGGTTCACTGCCTCGAATTGACACTGCGTGTGGAAGTGCTGAATCTATAACAACTCATTCTCTGGAAGTTTACATGAACTTTTCGGGTGGAGTTAAATGCAGTGATCTTTTCTTTTTTTCTAAATTCATACTAGGCATGTGTTGGAGTTCCAGGTGTCTATGGTCAAAATTCAGAACATTGGCCATGTATTATACTAGTAGTGAGTGCTAAAGGGAAAGTACAAAAAGGGAACTGAAACATTCAATCAGGTCAATTGCTGATAAATCTGGTAAACACTTTCCTTTGCTAGCCGACTCATTGTGCGTTCTGCCCTTTGTAGTATGGTCAATTGCTTCTTAAAATGCCTAGAAAATAATCTACTCTGTCTTATGTCATCTTTCCTGAACCATTTCAATCACTTAAATGCATGGATCCATCAGGTTTTTAGTATGGTCTTATCAGTGAAAAGGGACTGAAGGAGCTGTCAAAACAAGATGTTCTAGGTGGTGACAAAGTGTCTAAGCTGACTTTCTGTGAGAACTGCGTTCTGGGTAAAGCCCATAAAACAAGTTGTGAAATTGGAAAGCATACCACTAAAGCACCTTTGGACTATTTGCACTCTGATTTATGGGGACATGCTAGGACTGAGACTTTGAATGGAGGAAAGTACTACATGTCTGTCATTGATGATTACTCAAGGAAGGTATGACTCATGGTGTTAAAATCAAAGGATGAAGCATTCTCTAATTTCAGAGATTGGTTGATTGAGATTGAGAATCAGTCTGGGAGGAAACTAAGGTATCTCAGGACTGACAATGGGCTAGAATATCTATCAGGAGAGTTTAATGATTTCTGCAGGCAAAAAGGTATAATCAGGCATAAGACTATATTAGGAACCCCTCAGCAAAATGGAGTTGCAGAGAGATACAATAGGACTATCCTGGAGAGGATAAGATGCATGCTTATGAGTTCTGGTCTCTCAAAAGGATTCTGGGGAGAAGCTGCAAACACAGCTTGTAATCTGATCAATAGAAGTCCCACTTCTGCTCTGAATTTCAAAACACCTGAGGAAGTTTGGTCTGGTCATACTCCCAGTTATGATCACTTAAAGGTGTTTGGATGTTTGGGTCTTGATTACACTAAACAAGACAATCTAGATGCAAGAGAATTGAGGTGTGTCTTTTCTGGGATATCCAACTGGTGTAAAAGGTTTCATGCTATGGAGTATTGATCAGAAGCAGTGCATATTGAGTAGAGATATTACTTTCAATGAGAGAATTATGCCTCTCAAACCCCAGATCACATTAGGGACAAAGCCATAGGTGTCTCCTACAACTGATACAATAAGTGAAGATCATGATAATACCAAGATTGAGGTGGAGCAGGTATCTGACACACAGGTACTTGATACTTTTGTACATGAAACTGGGGAATCTTCAGGCACTGTTGATCCAACAGTTGGTCCAACTGTTGATGCAACAGTTACAGACAGAACAAGGAGAACTGGAAGGCAAGCACCTAACATGTATGGTTTTGGGAGAGTAGGGAAGTCATACATGGTCTCTTATGCTCTTAGCATTGCAGAGGAGGTAAATTATGCTGAGCCAAATATGAAGAAGTCACTTGTAAAGAAAACTCCTTATGGATGGAAGCTATTCAGGAAGAATTAGAATCTCTATACAAGAACAATACCTGGAGTATTGTCACTGTACCAAGGAATACCAAGTTGGTAGGATGCAAGTGGATCTTTAAGAAGAAAGATGAAGCAGCAATTGGTGGAAAAGTGAGATTCAAGGCAAGGCTGGTGGCTAAAGGGTTCACACAGAGAGAGGTCTTGGACTACACATAAATCTTTTCTCCTGTAGTCAAGCACACATCAATCAGGATACTATAGTCAATTGTTACTCAAAATGACCTTTATCTTCAACAGATGGATGTCAAGACAGCTTTCTTACATGGAAATCTTGAAAAGAAGATATACATGAGAGTGCCAGATGGAGTAACTGTTAACAATGCAGATACAAAAGCTTGTTTGCTTAGAAAATCATTGTATGAATTGAAGCAATCTCCAAGACAATGGTATAAAAGGTTTGATGAGTTTGTAACTTTAGTGGGTTTCAAGAGAAGCAACTATGAAAGTTGCATCTATCAAGCTGGAAGACAAGATACATGTTTCTTATACTTGTTATTATATGTGGATGACATCTTGATTGCTGGTAAGAGCATGTCAATGATAGAAGATGTGAAGATGAGTCTCAACAAGGAGTTTGGAATGAAGGACTTGGGATATGCAAAGAGAATTCTTGGCATGGACATATACAGAAGTGTTGATCAACAAGTCACTACTCTTACTCAAGTGAGTTGCCTATCCAAAGTCCTGACCAATTATAAGATGCATGAGTCAAAACCTGTATTTGTGCCTATAAATCAAAGCATAAAGGTTTCTAGTGTTCAATGTCCTACAACTGAATCAGAAAGGTTGAAAATGGAATCCATTCCATATGCAAGTGCAGTTGGAAGCATCATGTATCCCATGGTGTGTTGCATGCCAGACCTGGCTTATTCCATGAGTGTCATTAGCAGATATATGAGCAATCCTAGTTATGCTCATTGGGAGACTGTGAAGGGTGTACTGAGGTTTATCAGGGGAACACAAGATCATGGACTGTATTTCAAAGTTGAAGAGCACATTGATCAACCTTTGGTAGGTTATGTTGATGCAGACTATGCTTCTAATCTTGATACAAGGAAGTCCAACACTGGATATGTTTTCACTCTATATGGAACTGCAATAAGCTGGAAGAGTTCTGAACAACCCGTGGTTGCTCTCTCAACTACAGAGGCAGAGTTTATAGCCTTGACAGAAGCAGTAAGGAAGCTTTATGGTTGAAAGGTTTGTGAGAAACTGGGAATCAATCAGAGATCTGTTACTATCTATTGTGACAATCAAAGTGTTTTGCAGTTGGCTAAATATTAAGTGTATCATGAGAGAACAAAACACATTGATGTGAGACTGAAGCATTAAGGTGGAGAAGATACATACTTCTGAGAATATGGTTGATAGCTTGACAAAAGCTTTGCCTGTTTCAAAGTTTCAGCTTTGTTCATTATTGATGAAAGTGCAGAAGGCTCTACTCCAACCTTAGGAGTGTTTTTTTGGAGTAGCAGAGATGAATTCAATCTAAGGTGGAGATTTGTGGAGATAGATTGAATTTAGTGAGAAGAAAACTTGAAGAAAAGAAGGGTTGTTGCAGCAACAGTCAGAGAAACAGTTGAAGAAACGTTGGTTTTGTTCTGTGAGCTGAAAGAAGGAATAAAACGTAATAAGCTTGGAGAAAGCGTGTTTTCACTTAAGCTTGGTGATGTGTCGTATTCACTGATTGGCTTGTGTGGTGTGGCATGACGTCTGAAGTCGGGTATAAAGGCTTTTGCGTTTTCACTGTAGCACATTACGATTTCTTCCATAACAGAAACAATTATCTTCTTTCTCTTGTTTTCGGTTAAGCTCTGTTTTCTTGTTTTCTCTGTTAATCGACATTGTTGAAGCTTCTTGTATCATTGACGTTATAGTGATCAATAAAAGAATCTATGGTTACTCTGCGGACGTAGGCATTTGCCGAACCACGTAAATCATCGTGTTTTGATTGTTCGGAGTGTTTGATAGATTCTGGTTTGTTGATTGTTGGTTTAATTGTGGTTACAACAGTTGGTATAACATTCATTGTTGATTTGTTGTGGATTGAGTCGATTGATCATTGTTGTCAAATGATTGGTTTAAAGAACAATACGCAACAAACATAACAATTCATTTGGATAAGGTCCCATAAAATACCTTTTCCAATGCAATTTGCACGGGGCTTAGTAAGAGCATAAGATAAACATTTGATCACATAAGGTCCCTAAATACCTTGAAAAATCTACATGGCATTGCGCTAAGCATGGCGCTTCATTACTAACACTACAAGAAAAACACTACAAGAAAATCCGTCGCCCCATAACGACGGATCGCTAATTGGGGCGACGGAATCTATCCGTCGCCCCAATTAGCGACGGATAACTATTATCCGTCGCTAATTGGGCGACGGATAATACTTATCCGTCGCCCAAGTTTGACTTTTGTTAAAAAAAAAAAATTTTTTTTTTTTTTTGAAAATTGGGCGACGGATAGATTATCCGTCGCCTTATAGCGACGGATACCTATCCGTCGCCACTTTTGGCGACGGATCGACTCTGGGCCGACGGACACGTGTCCGTCGGCCCAGAGTTTCATATTTGCATCGACAGAGGCAAAGCTACCCTCATTTTCTTCCTTCTCCTTCTTCTTCCTCATTCTCTTCTTCTCGCTTCCGGTGAATTGTTCGTTATTCCGGCCAATCTTGGTGCCTAATCGAAGCTAGTGGGACAAGGAGTTTGTTTCTTCGATCAATTTCAGATTTCTACCGATTAATCAAGGTATTTTGGCTAAAACCCTAGTTTTTTAAAATTTGGGGATTTTGTTTATTTTGGTTAATTTGAGCAATTATATGTATATATGATAAGTATGTAGTAGTTAGTTTAGTTAATTTGATCAATTATATGTAATTTGTTCAATTTGATAGTTAGTTTAATTAATGATATGAATGTATGTAGTATGTTAAGTTTGGTATGTATGAATGTATGTAGTTAGTTTGATTTGTGTGTTAAGTATATATAGTTAGTTTAATTAATTTGATATGTTTGTTAAGTATAGAAGTATGTAGTTTTGATTTGATAAATTTGTATGTTAAGTATGTAATTTGATATGAATATATGTAGTAATTCGATATGTATAGAGTAATTAGTTAATTTGATATGTATGTTAAGTATATAATATATGTACTAAGAGGTTGAAATGGTTATTATATATGTCCAATTTTGTAACACATCGAACACTTAATTAATAATTAATTTATAAGGAACATATAATAATTAACAATTAACCTCTACAATCTTCTTATCCGAATTGGAATCGATCTAATAAATTAAATACGATCTAATCAATTGGAACGTCTCAGGTTAAAAATAAAGTAAACAATGAATTCGACCGTTCATGGATGTACGATAAATCGGCGGTAAATGATGAGTTTCTAGGAGTTTCGTAGAAGGGTTAAAGGTTTCATCTCGTTTGCCATGGGACATCCGGTTTGTGCAATTGGGGGTTGATAAAGTGTCCTTGCACATTGGAAACTCATGAAACAAGCAATTTATGACGCCTCTGCAGATTCGAGCACTTATGACGTTATGGATTCATGCCCGAGTATCATGTATGGATTCATCACGGTGAGAAGCACCGTCCATGGCATACCTCCGAGGGAGAGGCGGGGTTTGGGGCCGCCTATTGAGTGCCTTTCTTGTCGGAACATGTGCATGGTGTATTGGGAGGAGGATGTAGATCTGTTGGAATGCAAGTTACGTGGTAGGGGCGTCACAAGTGATGAGGAGGGGGTGCATGAGAATGAGGAGTTTCATCCGTTTTGTCTCTGAAGCTTGTATAACTAGTAATCATTAGTTGATATATATATGAAACCAAATATTATGGTAAAATTGAAGTCGATGTAACTTATATTATGTAATGCCTTAACAATTGGTGAAGCTAATATAACTTATATTACGTAGCAATTGATTGATTGAATTATTGTGAAATTGATTTATTACCGTAAATGAAAGACCTCGATCTAATGAATTCAAACGTGTCGTGTTATTATCTAATTATTCAATGAATACCGATCGTGGATGGATGTATTGTCGCACTCTCAATAGCGAGTTCAATGGAGTTTTACGAAAGGGGTTGAAGGTTTCATTGAATTTGCAATGTCAAATCCGTCTTGTGTAAAGGATGGGTTGATAAAGTGTCCTTGTGCAATGAAACAAGGTCAGAAACAAGCAATACGTGACTCCTAAAGTGGTAGTCCAAAGACTTGAGGAAAAATGGATTCCTTCTGCGTGTCGGTATGGAATCATCATGGTGAGGAAGCGACCGTCAATACATATGACCAATCTGCATAACGTGGAAGGAAGAAAAAATGAACAAGTCGGGAACAATCCCAATCAAGGCGATGCTATTCGAGCTCGAGTCGAACAAATGGTGTACGATCTTTGCGGAGTTCGTGGACACAACCAACACCGAAACCGAGGTGGAGGTGGAGGAACCACCGAATCCGAGGATCGGTTGTTCTTTGACTTGTTAGAATCATCAAGGAAGCGGTTTACCCGGGTGTAAGCTCACCGAGTTGTCTTTGTTATCTCGGCTAATGAGTTGTAAAATAATGGCCGCAATCAAACGAGCTTCAATGAATGGGTTGACGTAATGTCGGACCTTTGTCTGAAGAAAACCTAGTTCCCAACTTTTACCAAGCGAAGAAAAGATGCGGGATTAGAATTTTGGTAACCATAGGTATTGTCCGAAAATGTGCATGATATATTGGGAGGAGGATGCGGATCTAATAGAATACAAGTTCGTGGTAAGGAACGTACAAGCGTTACAAGGAGGGGTCTGAAAAGCGACAAAAGAAAATCTCTCACATAAGAAAATGTGGTACTTCCCTCTAGCACCTCGTTTGAAAAGATTGTATGCTTCAAGTGCTTCATGGATAAAATGCGGTGGCACAAGGAGCGAGTAATCTCGGATAATCTTTGAAGGTGGTAGAATGGACCATCAATGAGACTCACCGCATGGAAATCGTTTGACAAGACATATCCGTAGTTTGCGGCCGAATCTAGAAATGTACGTTTGGGACTTTGTACGGATGGTTTTAACCCGTTGGTAGTGAACATAAATACTCTTGTTGGCGCTTATGCTCACACCGCATAATCGCCCCCTGAGTGCATGAAGGAGCCATTCATGTTTCGATCGATTGGTGCTCGGGCCGAAAGATCCGGATCGACGTTGGATGTTTTCTTGCAACCCCTAATCAAGGAGCCGATCGAGTTGTGGACGGATGGTATCCTCGCATATGATGTGTCGACAAAAAGAACTTCACCTTGAGAGCTCTTCTTTGGACCGTGAGTGACTTCCCTGCACTCCATGCTATCTCGAAGGAAAAGAGGAAATATGCATGTCCACATTGCTTGGAGGATCTGATGCATTTAGACCAAGGGTAGTGGAAAATTTTGTTGGTTTGATTGTCATCGTAGGTTGCTAGAAAGTGACCATCCGTTCAGGAAGAACAAGGATCAATTCTTGAAAAATAAAGTCGTCAACAAAAAAGCCCCGACAAGACTTACTGGTGCACAAATTCTTGCGGAGATTGATAGATTGGGTCTTATGAAGGTGACTGAGCTTGGGTGGATGAAGCATAACGAGAAAATTGGTAAAAAATGTGGTTGGAGGAAGAGAAGCATTTTCTGGGACTTGCCTTACTGGAGCAGTCTTCTTATCCGTCACAACTTAGATTTCATGCACATTGAGAAGAACGTGTTCGAGAACTTATTCAATACACTTTGCAACATTGAGGGAAAAACAAAGGACCATGCAAAGTCTAGATCCGAGTTGTCGACGTGGTGTAAAAGGCCTGAGTTGACAAAGAAGGATGAGAATGGTAAGTGGCCGAAAGCGTGCTACACAATTGACAACACTTCTAGGTCAATTTTGTTTGATTGGGTGAGGGCATTGAGTTTCCCAGATAATTAGGCCTCAAATTTAGAGAGGTGTGTGGATTTGAAGAAGACAAAGGTTTATGGGATGAAGAGCCACGACTGTCATGTGTTCATGGAGAGGCTTATCCCGGTAGCATTTCGAGAGCTTCGCGAAACACGTATGGACTGCTATCACCGAGTTGAGCTTATTTTTCAAAAATTTAGGCACAAGGGTGGTTCATGATAAAGTGTTGGAAAATCTTGAAAGGAACATACCATTGATTCTATGCAAGCTCGAGCGTATCTTTCCACCGAGCTGGTTTGATTCTATGGAGCACTTGTCGGTTCACCTTCCTCATGAAGCGAGACTTGCTGGTCCGGTTCAGTATCGATGGATGTATCCATTCGAGAGGTACTTGGGGAAATTGAAGAAGTATGTCAACAACAAAGGTAAACCTGAAGGTTCGATTGCCAATGCCTACATTCGAGAGGAAACTGCAACCTTCTGCTCTTATTACTTTGATGAACACGTCCCTACGAAGACAGCAAGGCCGGCTCGAAATGCAGACACATTCGTAGTTCAAGCGGATGATGAGTTTTCCCTATCTGTCTTCAGGGTATCAGGGAGACCTCTTGGTGCAGCTAAGAAAGAATATCTTACGGATAAAGAGTTGAAAGCAACTCAATATTATGTCCTCACGAATTGTGCTGAGGTTGACCAGTATATGGTACTATTTGCGAGGTCAGCAACCATTTATTTAAATTTTAATATAGCTACGCAAGTCTCTACTTCAATTATAGACTTATCATCGAATCAATGTTTGCAGTTTTTTTCAAAAAGCGTTGTTTGGAAGAAAATCCTCAGATGACAGAGGATACACTAGAGGAACTACTTGACTCAACAATTCTCTGAATTTCCAGTTGGTTCCGAGAGTATGTCCGAATCCTATTAACAACGCCACATGCATATACTTAAAGGCTCTCGCAGGGTCCATTCAAAAGGTCTACACATTCCTGTGTTATATAGTCAATGGCCTTAGGTTCCACACGACCGAATGTAACACGGCCATGCATGCGCAACTTCGGGGTGTGTGTTAATGGTGCAGAAGAGTATGGAGACGCTACTTTGTTTGATTTCCACGGCAAGCTAAAACGAATTGTGAGGATTGAATATTCTGGATTGCCATTTAAACGAACCTTCTTGTTTGACGTTGAGTGGTATGATCCTAATCCAGGAGGTACGAGGAAGAACGAGCGGTATGAAATGGTTGATGTGAACCAAAAGAAGAGGTACCGAACCAAGTATGAACCATTTATTACGGCGACTCAAGCACGACAAGTGGTGTTTCTTGAATATCCAAGCGTAAAACGCGATAAGGGGAATGGTTAGTCATGTACCTATTCGTGCTCGCTCGAAAGTGGAGTACATTGAGAAAGACGACTCAATTACCAACTCGTACCAACAAGAGGATGTCGATAAACAAGCAGAAGATCCCATAGAAGCAGATGATGAGTTGTTTGATCTGCACGAGGACCAATATGTAGTCTTAGAGGACTATAATGGTATATTATGTGTATTATGAGTAATTATATGTGTTATTATAATCTGCGTTTATAACTCGTACTAACACATTTTTATTGTATTTATTACATTTTTTTGCAGATGTCATGACAGAGTCACCTATCGTCCCCCACGCAATGCCGCATGATAGTGGTGGTCGGGGACACCGTCGAACGGAGGGCTCAAGATCGTGACAAAGGTCTCGATTCCCGAGACCCCGGCGAGAGAGAGCCGTGGCTCTACCAGCCACATCTTTCGGAGGATCGACCACGATTGTCCCTACCTCGTTCGATCCAAACAATCCCAACGTGGGACTGACACTGTGATTTTCCTATTGGTCCCGCCAAGTAAGTATTATACATTCTTCTTAAATATGTAAAACATAACCGATAATGATAGTTGACAAGTATAAATTGTTGTACTAAAGTAATGCATATTCGCTTTCTTGTATCTTATACATTGACAATGACTTATGGCCTCGGAGGTGCACAACAAACTAGGTGACATCTTCCGGAGGTGAGAGAGCCACCAAGGTGGTGGTGAGTGTTGGAGCCACATCTCGGGCGCATGAGGGCCGAGTACTTGATGAGCCGAGGTAAGTTAAAATATGACATTCATTTGTTTGTAATTATAATTAATCGTTTTAATATGAGTGGTATGTTAGCCATTGTATGTGAGTGGTATGTTAGCCACTTTATTTGGGTGATATGTTAGTCACCATTGTGTTAGTAAATTTTAGGACAATGTGAGTGGTATGTTAGCCAATGTATGTGAGTGGTAAGTTAGCCACTTTATTTTGGTGATATGTTAGTCACAATTGTGATAGTAAATTTTAGGACAATGTGAGTGTTATCATAGCCACAGTATTTGATTGGTATGTTAGCCACTTTATTTGGGTGATATGTTAGTCACCATTGTGTTAGTAAATTTTAAGACAATGTGAGTGGTATGTTAGCCAATGTATGTGAGTGGTATGTTAGCCACTATATGTGAGTGGTATGTTAGCCACTTTATTTGGGTGATATGTTAGTCACCATATCTCATTATGTTGTTAGGACATGTATTGACTTTGGATGTTGTATGAAATTGGGAATGTAGAAGGAGTACTTCATTCCCGAGAGTTGATCCCATGATCTGGCGTTACGAGGTATGGGATCCAAACTGAGGATATGGTCATGCGTGGAAGGCCATTCGATTGGGGTGGCCCAATCCCTCCAGTCGATGCAACGGAGTGGGCCCTTTGGGATGCTTCATCGGCCGAATCGATGTCCGAGACGTTGCTTGGACCAACAGTAACCGGCATCCCGATCGTCGACACGGCAGAAGGGCCGTTCACCACCTGGGAGGCGATCATATCGATTATTATCAATCGGTGCGTATATATGTGTTTTGCAATCTAGCATTACGTGTATGTATGAAGTCTCTGCCGCTCTATTACTTGTAGATGATAAATTGTTGACTAGATCTGGTTTGATTCAGTGGCACGGGAGGTGACATCCAAGTATGCCATCTTCAAGAAGGCCAAGGTATGGCGGGGTATGGACCGATTGCGGCCTCGCCTATCTATGATATGTTTATGTTGCTTAAAGTTCATATTTGTACACTATTACAAGTTACTTTTTAAAAACGAATCGATCATTATATCTGCTATTTACGATTTCAGTTGAGGTTGATGCTCGGTGGCGAGGCAGAGGACGAGACGGGTGATGTGTTGTCAATCAACAAGTTGACAACATCTTCCTAGAGGTCAACAAACCGGACAAGAAAGGACGAATATATGGACTCGGAGCCTCGGTTTGCATCTGGCTAGTCCGTGCTCCTCATCATCATCCCAAAGCCCAGACGTCCGGTTTACACACGTGACAGTCTGAAATGGTGCGAACAAGAAGTCCGGAACATGTTGCTCGGCTAACTCAAGAGATGGAGCAACAAAGGGACGAGATGGAGCGCATGAGAACGAAGGAGGAGAACGAGCGCCTTGATTCTGAGTTCATGTCCCAGCCCGCCATCACCCACCCCACCCCGTCGATAGCTAGTTATGTATCAGTATGTTCGATTTTTTCATATTTACACTTGTTTGGATAATTTCTCCATTCAATATTACTTTTTATTCATTGAAACATTTTCCGTATTATTGATTTATTATCGATTATATTGATTAAATAGGTGAACTACGAAAAATAGGGATTAATATGAAATAAATAGTGACGGAATTCACAAAGTGTGGAATTAGTGACGGAATACACAGTGACGGAATTTCAAATTCCGTCACTAGTCCAATTAAAATATTTAGCGACGGATAGATCCTATCCGTCGCTAAATTTCGGAATTAAAAAAAAAATAATAATTGGTCAATCCGTCGTCCAATCCGTCGCGAATTGGACGACGGATTGTTATCCGTCGCCACAGCTCCAGGGGGGCGACGGATTTTCTATGAGACAAGTACACTACTTGTACACTGGATATTAATATCTAGATAGATAGAGATATGAAGCACTTACATTCCTTTCAAAAAGCCATCTCCTTTGGCTTGGGTCTGAACGGGGGCATTTCCTTGGTCATTTCCGTCCTTTGAAGGGTAGCCGATAGGTGGGGGTGCCATAACATATTGGCTGGTATAGCCGTTCGCCTCTGGAGGAGGATACGAGGTTGGAGGTGCAGAATGAGCACCTGGGAATTTATTTTGTTGATTGTATTGGTTCATGGTGTGTTCGGGAGAAAGTGTTTGAGGTGTCGTTGTAATTCGCTAGTTACGAGCCGAGCCGAGGTCACGTTGATGCGTTCGAAGCTGGGAGAATAAACTTTGTATGTGGTGTGTGGAAGAATTGAATCTGAAGCAGAACGAGTTATGAAGAGGATATGATGATGATAGATATATATATAGATAGACGCATAGATGTTTTATGTGAAAAGTGTAATGATCGAGGAAGATTCTAAGGCCGGTAATAACACGGCTAAGGAAGTTAGTTTTAGAATTTCTTTGCAAAAGCGTGTACATCTGGAAAGAGTGAAGGAGTCGTGTCTTGTATGAGTTTGTTTCCATTTAATGATATGATAAGAAAGAAGGAAGGATATATTCCAATTTCCAGCTCCAAGGCCATGCTTTGGATGATTCATCGGCTTTTAGCTAGCAGCATTTTGGTTCGGCTGATTCGTTATCGGGGTTCTTTTTGTTCTCAGAATTTACTACACACGCTCCGCAGGGATTCAAATTTTCAACAAGCATCATTTTATTTTTTCCCTTAGAAGTAAAATATACTACCCTCTCATTCCTATAACTCATACATTAAGGTTAGCGCGTAGTTTTTTTGCGAAAAGTTAAAAATAATGATAAAGTATGAAAAAAGTGGACAAAAGTGTACTTTGAGTGGCAAAAGGTATAATTTATATGTGAAGTTGAGATTGTTTATTACTCCCTCTATTTCAGAAAAATTGTTACAACTTTCCGTTTCCGGCTTTTCACTAAAAGTGTTACAATTTCCATTTATGGAAACTAATTAAATAATAAAACTCCCTACCTTTCACTTTTATTACAATATGCCACTCAGTTAATCTCTAATAATCAGGGGGACCACTTGTAATTTCTACTTTTTCTTAAAATTGGTGCAAATTCAAATTGTAACACTTTCTCTGAAACGGATGTAGTATTTGTTAGGTGTGGGGTAGCTTCCTTTTTTAGTAATGGATAGTGGATCATAGAAAGATCATCAGAGATTCGTTTCCTGGGTTGAGTGTAGTTGTCAATTCCGAAATGGTTGTTGGCTCTCAAAGGGTAACTCAATTGGTGTAGCATTGCCATAGAACTCTTCCAAGTTGTAGAAATCTCTTTGCGGAGGAAGAAAAATATGGACAACTACGTCACCTGCAACAAGTACATGTAGATCAATACAGTACTACCAAATTAAAATCCTGCACTGAAGACAGATCCATAGTAATCAAATAGATGTGCTCAGATCAAGATTCAATCTTTTATTTGCCTATAATAACTATAACAAAAACTTTTAGCACAAATGTATATTCAAAGATATCAAACATAAATAGCTGCAACATGAGACACTTACCAAAGTCCAATAATGTCCACGAGTTAGGTTTATAATCCCCAGATGCTGTTCTTCCATATTTAGCTTCAGCTAAGTCTCTCATTTTACTCCTAAGACACAAAATAAAAGCACTACATCTTCATCTTGTACAAAAAATGAATATGCATCCCGCAGTTAAAATGAGTGCATATGTGATATAGTGATTGTCATACCCAATGGCATCAATTTGAGGCCGAGAAAACCCAGTGGCAATGATGAAAAACCGAGTCCAGTAAACCAGAGGTTTCACAAAGAGAACCTTTATATCTCCTGCCTTGACATCACTTGCAACCTTGGCCAATGCCACAGCAACTGCACAGCCCATAGGAAACTTTATTGGTGATGAACTCTTAACTTCAGGTAGTATGCTAGATAGGCCATAGTCGTATATTTCAGGTAATGGTGAGCATCGTAAACATTCCATTAAATGCTACAGAGGTGATAGTTGATAAATGAAAGAAGAGTACGTAACATGCTGCTGTAAGTGAATATACTAAAGAAGAACAACAAGCAGCATAGGTCTCACTTTTCTGGAAACAAAAACAATGTAAAGGTCTGAACCAACTCACATTCCATACCCACATGTTAAAGTCATAGCCTGACCAGTAAAAAACAGAAGCTATACGTAACATAAACTATGAGCAAATTGATTGCAGATGACATTGTATATTATTTGCTCCATAACATGCCAAACCATATTATCTATCAAAATACCTGCGTAACATAACAACGATACCGAGGAAATCAAAATATTTCATGTTAGTTCCAACAACTCCAAGTCCTTTCAAGAAATCAAAATATCACACTGAAGATTCATCTCTACACAACAGGAAATCAAACAGGATGAATTACACTAACATAACAACGATACCGAGGTATATTATCCCCTGAGGAGCATTGTATAATGGTAGAACAAACTTTCGTTCATACTCACGTAATCAACACATGAGTGAAATAGTATAATCTTACAGGACAAGCATTCAGCATCATCGTCAACTTCTGCTATAGTAGACTTTTGGTCATTGCTTTTATATACCACTTTCCCATGTTTCTTGAATAGGTCATCAAACATATCATCTGTATCTTCATTCACATTCTGCAGAAATACAGGTGCTATCAACTACTTATGTAATGTAATGAAGTACCCAAAGTACCATTTTTTTTTTTTTTTTGAAACGGCAAGATACAGCGAGCATAAGTGATGCTCTTCAAACTACTAGATTCAAAATTACAAAGATACAAATTGTGAGTTTGCTTGGAAGAAATAACTCAATTTATCAAAGTTAAACAGTTACTCCTACTTGCTATCCATGAGATAAAGTTATGTCAAATTTCTGGCTAACATAACAGATTGAGAAAAATTGGAACCAAACAAAAACATCCATAAATTCAATTGAGATAAATGATAATGACATAAACAATGAAACGACTGGTAGATTGTGAATGTTACCGAGCCAATGGCCAATCGAGGAAACAAGGAGCCATGAGAGGCGGGAAATTGCAGAGATGGGGACCCACTGAAGTAAGATTTTGAAACATTTCTATGAAATTCTCGCCGGAAATTGTCACCGGAAATTGAGCTGCTAGTGCACTGAAGGGAGGCGGAGTGGAGAATCATTTGGAATGGTTTTAGAGCATCAACGGAATGGATAGATTATAGATAGAGCTGAAGGTGGAAATTGAGTACTGTATGTTTACTTGCACGTAAGGAAGAAGAAGAAGAAGAAAAGGCAAACAAGATATTTACTGGTAAAATAACTTGACAATAATTCGTTACATGCATGAGTACTGTTACGTACATGCCAGAAGATCAAACTGATCAAGGGGCCTAGAAACGTTTTGTTGTGGTCATCTATAGGTGCTTGAATCTGAAGGGGTTCCAGTGAGTCAAGATTGAATGGGACAATGTCGGAACGAAACTGACTTCTGTGTGGTTTTTGATGGAGATGGCATCTTCCGGTGTCCTTAATATCCCCTTTTTTGTTGACTGGAAGTAGCCCGGAATTGTCCGTTGTCCGGAATTGTTGGCTTCAGAAGCTAGATATCAGCTGCTCACTAGTACTAGATATGTTTTCAGCTGTCAGAGCATTGATACGACATACGATACGAGAGTCAAACTACATACATAAGTTGAGTTCATACTCTGCTCGTGCCGAAATCTAATAATTTTGAACTCAAGTTATCATCTAAGCCTGATAGGAAAAAAATAGGAACCATGATTTCCAGATAGAAATGAAAATTATTTCAAGATGGAGATATTTACTAGTATGTCAAAAGCTCAAAAAATATATATTCGGGCACGACAGGACTTATTTTGGGTATGAGTCTAATGGTTGAAGTCAGTGGCTAATCCAGAAGCTTATTTCAGATGGGTCGTATATAACTTGCGATTTTCACAACAAAAATATTATTGTCATATTAGTATATTATACAAAGAAAAATATATATTTATCGTGAGGAAGATGGGTGTTGAACCCATAACCTCAAGGAAAGTATGAATATACTTATTCACTCAGCTACAAAAGTATACTAACTATATTATTCTTTTATTTATTTTTCCTTCCCACTACTAATTCGGGGTCGCGAAAAAGTCGAGCTGGGTCGAGTGACCCCCCTCGACCCAGCCTGGCCTCGCCAGTGGTTGAAGTTCTCTTTAAAATTTTTCCTAGAATTCAAAATCAAGTCCAGGTCAACCCAAAATCAATCATTTGGAATTTTACGGTTCTAAAACCTGATGTAATATAATGAGTGAAACAATTTAATTCAGATTGGAGTAACTTTATTATGAATGAAATACAACTGTTTGTGAAATTATCAACCATGTTCCCATGGTAGTAAAACTCTTGGCTCTAAATACCGGTCGAAAGCTTGAAATTTTGAATTCAAACGTACATTCGAGTTCAAGTTTAATGATTCAACAAACTCACGTAGCGCGACCGGTTAAATTGAGACTATTAGGTCTTGGATTTGCAAAAATTTTCTTGGGTACTTTCTGGCATAAAAAATTAAAAATCTCACCCTCCGCATGTTTCTTGTTTAGGGCTTGGAGAAAAAAATAACGGGACACCTCTCAAGTTCACGCTGTCTCAGTGTGAGTACTGATTGTACTCACCTCTGTATTTCTCCTCCATCTCTTATGCGTGAGCATACTCTTTCATTTCTGTATTTTTCCAGTATCTGTTTTTTCACTATCAATTGGTTAATCTTGATTACTTTTAGTTGCCAACAGTGGAGGAATGTTGTGCGAAGAAAATTCATTTTGTTTCTTGGTTGAAAACTATCTTGTTTTTCACTAACTCATGGATTTTTTTCCACGAGATGGTCAACAATGTGATCAGTAATATTAATGTGTTTATATTGTTATCTGAATGTAATTTTGGCTGCTGATTAGTTCACCTTGATTATTTTGGTTTGCCAATATCTAGGAGCCCTTATCCTTTAAAACTATAAACCTTTATTACATGGGGAAAAAAAAAAAGGAAAAGAAAAGGATAGTGGGTGGGATATATGCTTATGTTCTTTGAGTTTATTTATGTTAATTAGAAATAATGGCATATCCTTTCGGCCTTTCCCGGCTTGACCCGTCCCATTGACAAAAATGCATGGGTTAACCTGTCTGAGTTGACAAAGTGAAGTACTACTGCTTTATGTGACCTACATTTTCTTCTGTTGCATTTTTTTCCTCTTTCTTTTTGCTGCTAATTGTATGAATTAGGTGAGTAGAGATCATAATTTTCATTGCCTTGTTTCATATAAATCCAGGAATAGGGCGGAGAGAGCTCTGGAATGATCAGTTTGGTTCATGCATGCTGTTCAAGTATATTTTCCAGGAGCATTCAGCTTGTTCATAAGAGACCTACTCGTGGATATTCTCCCCCAGGTGTTAGAACAGTAAGCTTGCCATCATTTTTTACAAAAAATTGCATTCGGTGCTATTCATCAAAGAAGTCTGGTGGAGGTAGTTCTAGTAAAAAGAAACCTGTACGCCTACCTGAACCTGAACCTCCAATGAAGGACGACAAGGAAGCGTTTTTTGTCATTCGTAAGGGTGATCTTGTCGGTGTTTACAAAAGCCTGAGTGATTGTCAAGCTCAAGTTGGAACCTTGGTAAATTACTGGTTTTTTCTGAGATCATGTCAAGTGCTTAAGGCTCATTCTTCAATCAAATTTCATCGAATCGAATCAATTGTAGTATAAAATATAACTAAGTTGAACTGAACTGAACTGAATGCAACTGAACTGAACTGAATGAGTTTTCAGTTGAAGAGAACAAAGCCTGAGTAATTCTGTACTACAATGGTGATTTCTGAAATTCGTGAGCCCCTGGCTAACTATTTAGAGTGCATAAGATTCTTTTATTTATTGCTTACTGTTAGAACTGTTGGACCGGGATTTGTACTAGAAACGGTTTCAGACGATGTTAACTATGATGTTGAGTCAACAACGTCGTCAACAATGGTTGACAGCAGCAAACAGATGAGAAGAGAGTGCAGCGGACTTAAACATTGACAACCAGAAATAAACTCAAGCCGGTATAACAATACCGACCGGACCACAGGCAAAATTTCCACTATCAGTAAAAGTAGAATTACAGAAAGTAGTTTAATTCAATCACAAATAATTGATTAAACTAACAAAGACTAGACCTAGAATAAAAAGTAACAAAACCTATTCTAGTTCGTCAACACTAGAGTAAATCTCAATGAAGATCACTCACAAGTGATTACGATATCAAAGTCTAGTAGAACCTATCTCTCAACAAAATGTTTCTATTTGCCTCGAAAAAGCTCTCTCGCATACTGCTCCATCCTTTTGTATATATAGTCCAAGTCGACTTCTTCTAAGTCGAACATCAAAAGGAATGCAGTCCCCAATTTGAACTGCATTAGGAAACTGCTACTTCTTTCCTGCTTCTCATGAATCTCTTCAGAAGGAAATTTCCATAGATGAATATCTCTTCAATATATTTCCTTCTTGTTCATATCTTGTTAGATTCTTTCCTCAAGTCATCGTTCTAGCTCCAGCTTTGTAAACTTCTAGTCCAAGTATCAAATATTGTTTCCTGCAAAATAATCATTTGACAAACAACCACAAACATTGAACTAATTAAGAAAGACAAGATTATCAAAACAAGTGCTCTTGGTAGTCGCACTTTCAAAATGTTTTGTTAATTTGATGGATTAGAATATATCTTAGTCCACCCGCCATTGTTATCACCCGAACCGTCGAGGGTTGAAAAGTTATTCTACCCGTCGCGAGTTGGACAAATAATCACCCGCCATAGGTGGGTTGGTTTGATTTTTTATAAATACCCGCCAATACCCGTCCGCACCCAACGCGCCCACCCGTTGAGGTATGAACCAAATGGAATGTAGAGCTGACAATACTGGAGCATAGTTTGATGACAGATTTCCTTGTTGACTTTAGTATATGGTGACTGTCTGATTCTTCTGATGTAATGACAATGGATCAAAAACTTGGTTGACATCATGTCCATTTGGGTCACTATACTTTTTTTTAGATTATATCCACTGATCTTTTTAGTGTGGGGTGATTGCAAGTTTAAGAGTTGCAAATTGTACGTCATTCAAAGGACATTATAATGTGCTTCCTTGCAAGGTGTAAAAATGTCTGCTGTGTAAAATTGTACATGGAAATAAGATTCCCTTTTGAACCCATAAGGAATTTCTGAAGGTACTGTTGAATATGGGTTGCAGACTTGCAGTCTTACAGACAAAGATATGCTAGTGGACAAGTCATTCATAATGTGCTCTCATTATGTTAGGTGATTATATAATTTTTCTTAAGAAATTTACCACCCTTCTCCAACATGTTTTATATTATCCAATTATAAGCTTAAAGTTAATCGTCATATTTGCATCATATAATTTTGACACTACCCCCTCTACTTTTACCCTAGTATCGCTATTAAAAGTCGATTTTTGTAACATTTTCACGTTTTGCCATTTATTTTAATTTTTCACATAAAACTACACGTCAATCATGATGTATGAAGTGATTTGGAGCGGAGGGAGTCACACATAAAAGCACCAATCCTAGTGTTGCATGAGGTATTGAATACTAAACCGCTAGCTAGCTATCCCTTGTAGATTTGTTTGTATATAAGGAAACAAAACGAGAACCTTGAATTTTTCTACCCGTTTAAAATTAATCCTTCTCTTTTATTGTAGAATTTCATGATTATTATCATTGTGAGTCAATGACTCATTCCATCTAGTGTTAGATGGCTTATAGCTTTTACATCAAAGGTTTGTAGGAGTTTCACATATGATGGGACCCACCGTGGCCAGAAAACATGCACGAGATTCGAGTTTGGTTGGCCCGACTCGCTAGGCCCATGCTGATTGGCTTAACTATTTTACTTTTAAGTTATCATGCACAATTATGACTCTTTAATTCTTTTTTTACTGGTATTGATTGTTGGCTAGTGTTGTTATGGCTTGGCCCGTCCGCTTGTAAGGAAGTATTGAATTGTTACTTTTTAAATTACATAGGATATAATATTAGCTGTTTCGTCAAAGGGTGTCGTGGAGGACTTGAAGGTCGTAAGGTGCTTATTGGATGGAGTGATCGTAGTATTTCATACGGCTTCAAAAAAAACAACTAACACAACAAATATCTGATAGTTTTAGTGGTACTTGTCATGGCCAACCAACAATCGAGTGAGAGAGGTCAGTCCTCATTCAGGTGGTGGTGGACCCGAACTTCTTTAAACCAACCCGCCCTTCTCCTTGGAATATCAATATCTACTTCATGGTCCAACTAGCCCTATTATTTGGAGTAGATCAGGCCAGGAATCTCCCTGTGTAATATCTTCAAGCATACAAAGACAAGCTCAATGGAGTTGGGGATAAACACTAAAGTACTAAAGTGAAACCAACTGTTTTTCGAAATATAGGAAATCCGTTATATCAATGTATGTGCTATGAGATTACTGTAACTAAAAAGGACACGACGTGAGTGTGGATGACCATCGTTAAGCACCTCACATGCACACTAGCCACATTCGCATTGAGATCTCCCCTTCCATTACAACCGACCACTAGAAGAACATTGACTAACAGTTCATCCTCACTTTGATACAAATGTATATGATCTATCAATCTTATCCACACTCATGGAAGCCTAACCCTCAACCGCCCATCTCTCACCTCCCGTCCCACCCACATGAGGCAAGCCTCTCATTGGAACGTGGTTGAACTTCATTGAATCGACCAATCAACATGACATGTCGACTATTAGTCTATTACTATTATACTCACGTCCCCGTTCATTGATCACTTCTTATTCTTCGAGCTTACCAACTCGAACACCATAGGCCCCCCAGTCGGCACTAAATCAATGTCACCTTGGAGTCTCCCTTATGAAGATTCATCATTGTCGCCTTGCATGTTGATTGGGCCCTAAATTATGACTATAGATCCACCATAACCTAAGAGTCCGTTTGGTTTGAGGGGTTTTTGGGGGATTTTTGTCCGAATACCCTCAATAATCCAGTTTGGTTGCCTTTTTGTCGGCCCGAAGAAATGGATTTTTGAAACAATCCAATTTCTCTAGCCCTCAATTTGTATTAATAATCCAACTTTAAATACCTTCCATGAGGAGGTATTTACTTTTGGATTATCTTATTCCTCGTGAAATGTCTAATTTTATACAAACTTCCCAGTAATTACTAAATATGCCATCCCGATCCAATAACACCAATTGATTCACATCAATGCACTTTTTTTTCTTCTTAATTTCCACCTCCCATCTTTTCTTTTATATTTTCCTAGTTTTGCACTCATTCTTTTTCATTTTTACGTTTCCTTAGTTTCCACCTTTTTTTTCTTTTCCTAATGGTTTCATAGTTTTGCACCCTTTCTTTTTCATTTGAACCCCAATAATCTTTATTTCTCTTTTCTACTCATTTACTTATTAGACAATATTTTCCTTTCATACTTTTATTTTTTTGACGTATTTAATGTATCTACATCAAAATTAATTTCGTTTGTTTAATAGTATAACCAACTTTTTTAAAAAAGTGATTAAACAAAACAATACTAATAATTAAAAAAAATTGTTAGTGCTTACGAGAATAACGATGATAATTTAGAGTTGTCGGTTCAAGAATTTTTTTTTTCATCATTTTTTGAAAAAATATTATAGCATATTAAATATGTGCAAATTTTGACAGAATATAGGCAGAGTATATATGTGTTTTGAATACAAAATATGCATTGTTAATTACATATATGTGGATTTTTTATTTACTTTATATATTATAAAAACAACATTTATATAGTTAAAAGTTACCTGACCTAAAATCCTGCCTCCGTCACTGACTTGGCGTTTTACATGCTTCAAACTTTTATATGTTTAAAATGTAGGAAAATTTATGTTTAGATGGGATTATAAACATATGCGATGTCGATTTCAATTGACAAAAATAATTATTATACGCATGAGATGAAAAATATGAGATTATAAATTTTACTCATATGAAATATCAATCTTATAAGGAAATCTGTATTTCATTAAGATAATTATTACATAGATTAGAAACAATATCTACAGACTAAATTTTAATGGTCCAGTCATATAAACTAAAAATCGATGACAAAGTTATCAACAATGGCAACGTAACTATGGATGCAATAATTAATTTAAAAAAATTTCGGATAATATTGTATACGAAATTCATAAGATTAAAATTTCAGAATTTTCCCACTAAACACGTGAAGGTGGTAAAAATTTGCTCCCCCAAATTTATGCTCACATGTAATTTCCACTAAATCAATTTAGAAATCAAACTCGATTTTATACAGTAAGTGGAAAAACATAGAGCTATATCAGCAATTCCAATTTATTTTTTCCTACTAAATAATCCAAAATCAATTCAAAACCAAACTGGATTTTATTGAAAATAATCCAATTCGTAGAGTCCAACCAAACAAAATTTTTACGCGAAAACCCCCAAACATAATTCAATTATTTAAATGGGCCGCATAATTAATCCAGTTTTGCAAAATAAAATACCCCTTTTCAAACCAAACGGGCACTAATAGGACAAAGCTGTAAGTTCAAACAAAAGTGGAGGACAAGATAGTAATGACACCATCAGGGCAGGCCAACACCTCTGGGTTAGTCCGTTAGATAATTTGATCCAACGGCCCAGGAAAAACCCAAGCTGACGCCTCAATGTATAAGCAGCTTCTCATCTTCCTCACTTCAAAATTCTCGTCTCACTCTTACAACACAAATTTCTCAGTTTGTATATTAAAGCAAACTATGGGGTCCGAATGTGAATTATGAAAAACTGAGAACAGTCTCTGCAAGGGCTTCAAACACACAAAGAGAACATTTTTCTTCTAAATTTTGGATTAAATCTCTTTTCTTTTCCAGTTTTTTGCTGTGTTTCTTATCAGGCGAGTTGAAATTCAGTTCTTAGATTTATCTCTTCAAGAATTTGAATGCAATAATTTGGCATTTGTTTCTGGCAAAACTAAGCTGAGAAAATTTTCATACTTTGCAGTTTAGCAGAGCATCAATGGGGCGTTCCATTCTCTCTCACTTGTCGATTCTCTCCTCCACGGCACCTCCCAGATCATTGTAAAATTTCTTTCCTTTTCATTATTACTTCAATTGAACATGAATGTTTTTTGTTATCAAAAGTGATAAAAGCTTGGTGATTGTGAGAAACACTTGCCGAAATGCTTCTCAAGAACATCTTTTTAGCTTATTTTAAGTTGCTTCATATCAAAACTTGTTTTTGGAAATGCTAACCTTTTGTTTATGCTACAATCAATAATCAGTTTTGGATAATAGTACTAAATCCTTTTTTGTGTTTTTCCCCTCCCTTTTCTGAGCAGGTCTCGTGGTCTTCGGTTAACTAAGACGGCCACAATGCTGCAGAGGGGGCACCCCCCGATTAGCGAAAACTTCCGTTGCCTTTGCAGTAGTGTGTCAGTTTCCGAACCTTCTACTTCCGAGACTTCATCTGCCTCCTCTATCAGGTAATTCTTCATTTTATTTTCTTTTATTTATTTTGTATCATAAAATCTTGCACTTTGGCTCTGGAATCAATTTTACTGAGATTTCATTGATAGTATGATAAGTAAAGAACATGGAAAAAAGACTTTTTGTTGGAGGGCATTATGCTGGTTAAAAATTGAAAATGAGCTCACCTAGTAGGTCTGAGCTATGAGCTCGTTTCATACCTCTACCGTAAGCAATGGTTATGTGTTTGACAACTTTTTCCTTTCTGGCTGATTAAACTCAACAAGCTATGATGGTTAAGGCTCCTATAGTTTGTTTGTCTTGTACATATATGCAGCTATGGATTTCAATTTATGAGTAAAATGGGCTTTTGGATGTGTTTGTGTAACTGATTTCTCCCAATAGTCATCATATTGATCTACCACTTCTATGAATGCATTGAAAGCAATGATGAGGTCATTTTGACTCCTCAGCCCCAAACACTATTAAATCCCTCAATGGAAGCCCAAAGTAAATTGGGTACCACTGCTGCATGCAATTTCCAACATCTGCAAGTTTAACCTCCCTTAATCTTATTGTGCCATTATTAGATCTACTGTAATACTCTGTGTGTGAACATTGCACATGTTCATATGCACCTCATGTTTGTGTTTATAATCTCCCTTAGTCATATATTATGGCACATTATCTCAATTGCTGAATTTGCTGTGATTCCCTTGCCCATCTGAAAAATAGAAATTCAATAAGTTGAGAAATGTGTAATTGACTTTTCATAGTTACAAATTGTATTTACTTGCTTTTATTAACAAATTGATTAACAAGTGTTGTGGTAAAGGGCCTGGAGTCTAATTAAGCTAGGCCTCAAGTCTTGTGCGTAGAAACACCCCTAGAGGAGATACCTCTATAGTGCGTTACAATGCTCGGACCGGATGTAAAATCAATATAGAAAGAATTAAAAAAAGCAACATATGAATTGCTTGCGAATTTTCATGTTTTAAACAGTCACTGGCCCCTTGCTTTTGTAATAGCTTCAGTATAGATTGTTATCCTATCTTATAATTGTTTGATATTTATGTAGGAAGAGGATAGTTTCTGGAGTGCAGCCTACTGGGTCCATACATCTGGGTAATTATCTTGGGGCTATAAAGAATTGGATTGACTTGCAGGTTCATTTTCCAACTAATATTTAGTCTTAATGAGTAAGAAAATTCTTGATGTCGAGAATATGTATACCTAAGAAATGGGATTTGGTAAAGTTATCGTTTATGAAGAAAAATTATGTTTAGTTACAACTTACAATGGTTAACTTTGTCGGACCTCTTCCATATCTTTGTAAGCAAACCCTGTTAGAATGAGGGTCTCTGAGTTTTTGACGTGCTGTTGTCCTACTACATTTGATAGAGCCAGAATCCAATTAAATCAGGATTTGTACTGATTCTCTTGAGTGTGGATTAATACCCAACATATGTGCATAAATGCTACAAACATATAAGTTATCATTTATTCCGAGGGCAGCGTCCTTTCACTTATGCTTTAGTAATATGAAGTTCTTGTGGTTGTTTCACCTTCTCGTTCGTTTTGTGCAGAATAATTATGAGACACTATTTTTCATTGTGGATCTCCACGCGGTATGCTTGAGCTCCTCATCTTTTAATGTCGAACTTTCGATCTCAGAAATAGAATTGTTTAGCTTGTGTGGTAGTGAGAACGCTCCATTATGCATTTTGCAAATGTATAAATTATTGTTCAGGCTTTGTTTAGCAAGACTAGTTGATAGTTTATAAGATAGCTGGTAGCCGACTGGGTAGCTGATGAGCTAGTTGATTTTTATAAAAGTGTTTAGTAAATTAATTTAGCTGATAAGCTAGCTGATTTGGTAAATATAGTATGTAAAAAAAAAAAAAACAGCTAGCTTATTTTTTGATAAGCGTCCTGGACAAGCGTATCAGCTACCAGCTAGGCGTTCACGTAACCGGCTTATTTCGAAAATGAGCTCATCGAGCTGATAAGCTAGCGCTAAAGAGAGCCTCATTCTATTCCTTGCTAACATCATCCCGTTTAGAGATTTTGATAGTTGCCCTGGTTAAACATTTATAACCAATCCAATGCTTTGGCCTGAATTATTTGATAGCAATAAGAGGCATAATTTCTAATAGAACTAACTAGCACTGGGATAGTATCTATTACTTGCTAATTAAAGTTACTACAAACTACAAATTTGATCAAATGGCTGAAACTTGTAACATGCCACTTTCTCTTTAGTTCCCGATGTTGAAAGTATAAAGAATAATATGATGTTTTGCAAATTGATAAGGGATGATTCTTTAAATGTTAAGATTTTGATGAATTTAACTCTGGGTTGATGGTTAAACTTTAAATGAACCCAATAAACTTCATCTTGGATCTATTTCTTGCTGGTGATTCTTATATTACATTTTGTTACTTGCAGATAACTCTGCCTTATGATACTCAACAATTAGCAAAAGCAACTAAAGACACTGCAGCTCTTTATTTGGCCTGTGGTGTTGATACTTCCGAGGTCAACCTCTTGTACTAGTTTAAGACTATATTTTCACCATGTCATTCACTATTCAGCCCGTTTGGATCAGTACGTTGGCTTTGATTAGATTAAGAATCGCAATTTGACATCCGCAACGTACTTTACTCCCCTTTCATTCATTTACTTGCATGATAAACAAAACACATGTGCCTAGGTAATTTTCTCCCACTTTCAAGTATCTTAAATTTACTTTACTTTTCAAATTTAAAATCCAGATTTTTTTGTTAAGTCTTGATCTGAATGGGTATGGAATCTCTATGCATTGCACCTGTCTAACTTTCTACTGCAGGCTTCAGTCTTTGTGCAGTCTCATGTCAGTGCTCATGTAGAGCTGATGTGGTTGCTGAGTTCTGCAACTCCAATTGGTTGGCTCAATAGGATGATTCAGTTCAAAGAGAAATCACGAAAAGCAGTGAGTTTTTCTTTTTTATTCTAAATGGAACTTAACTAAAATCAAAATCTAAAAATAAGGTACTGATAATGAATGATAATTAGTGTAGTTACTGCTTACTTAACTTTTAGTTTGTATATATATATTCATTCTAACTTAATAATAAGCACTGGATTGACTATGTTTTCACCATTCTTATTTCATTCGGACTTCCTTTACATTTGTTGACTTATGAAGTGTCATCATTACCAAAGTAGTATTGCATTTCATTTTTGTGTTCAGGGGGATGAAAATGTAGGCGTTGGACTTCTCACTTATCCTGCGCTGATGGCTTCTGACATTCTATTATACCAGGTAACTTATTATATCTTGTACTAGAGCTTTAGATGCTCCTCGTTTGAATGCTAAAAGGGTACTTTATTGATTTACTCTGTATGGTGAAGGTATAATAAGACAAGTGAATCCTTTCATTCACATTATTTACTTGTTTGGTTGATTGTATTATCTCTATGACATTATTATGAATATGTTGCCTGAATATACATGATCCTTGTTGACTGTAGTACTCTTCTGCAGTCTGATTTTGTCCCTGTTGGTGAAGATCAGAAACAACACCTGGAGTTAACTCGTGAAATAGCTGAGCGAGTTAATAACTTGTACGGTGGGAGGAAGTGGAAGAAATTAGGAGGGTAAGACACTTTAATATTTTAAGTCTTGCAGTGGCTGAGCTTATCTGCATTTTGTCCATGATCTTAGGTTTCAAGATTTCTTTTTCCCCTTACTATTCTCTCGACTACTCGGAAACTAAATTGATTGTCTAATGACTTCTTGGTGCAGGCGAGGTGGCAATCTTTTTAAGGTAAATTATACACTTGTATAAAACATTATTGGTGCTACTATGCCTAAGCAAATGGCTAAATAGTTGGATTAACTTATGCTCTAATAATATTTTAATATAGGTTCCTGAACCCCTTATTCCACCTACTGGAGCTCGTGTGATGTCCCTCACCGATGGTCTTTCCAAGGTTCTGGGTTTCCTAACTTTCTGCTTTCAGGATATTGTTTCTGCAATAAAAAGGCATTAATGCATTACTGATCGTATTGCGGACCTAAAATGTTTGTTTAGTTTTTTCCTATTTGATGTTATGCAGATAGTCATTTTTCCAAAGAGTTACCTCTCCTCTCTCTTCTTTTTTATTTTATATTTATCATTTTATATTAACTTTTAAAACTCTAAGACAGTTCTTTTTGCTGCTTCCTTTCTAGAAACCTATATGTCATTTCTGTAAGAAGTTAACGTTGAAGATAAAACTCTAGAGTATATCAGTAGAAACGGGATATGCTTCCTGGATTGAGCCCATCCATGTTATCATTTTTATTCAGAGCATTATCACCCAGTAGGTCTTGAATTCATAATTGGAAACTGAGTCTCACCTAATGCTTTGTAGCAAAATAAATCTAACAAGGAGGAATTCTTTTGTGTTCCTTGAGAGAAGTTCATGCCAAGGTCAATTCAACATATTTAATGAACTGGGAAGTGATTTTGTCGATTTGTTTGGAAGTGAAAAATGTGAAATAATCGGATTACGGTGCTTACTTTTTTTTTTTAATCTCCTTTAGTGTTGTGGGATCTTTGAAGGTTTTAAAAAAAAAATTCTTCATCGACATTACTATTAAGTTGTAGTGTAGGAAAACCCAGTCTTTCGTTAACATTAGGAAAAACCAAACCACCACAAGCCTAACTGGTAGGCACATTCCCTAAATTACACTAGTGTTGAGTGGTTTTTCCTGAGACTTACTCTGTATTGTATTTCATCTTTGTCTGCAGATGTCAAAATCAGCACCATCTGATCAATCTCGAATCAATTTGCTTGATTCAAAAGATGTAAGTTTCATATTTCTTGCTTATCAATATAACCTTCATTTAGCAGCCAAAGAAAAGCTCAAGATAGTGGGGAAGCGTGAAATTAGTGCATTTATATCATCTCCATGTTGGATACTTTCTCTAAGATTTTTTATTTCTATCTTCACCTGGTTAAATTGATAAGCTCCTTTCATTTTCTTTTTATTCTTTTCCAGATTTAATTCCTTCTTTTCTAGGTTATAGCCAACAAAATTAAACGCTGCAAGACTGATTCATTCCCCGGGTGAGAAAGATTTTGTGCTGATGCTTTTTGGTATTATATAAGCTACGCACAGGCACATGCGAGTACTCTGTGACACACTCGGGGTATGAGCAATTTAGTTGGATTACGAAGCCCTAACTTCTTCTCCCCATCATCGTTGTTCAAAATTATGCAGCTTGGAATTTGATAATCCAGAAAGACCCGAGTGTAACAACCTTCTTTCGGTATATCAACTCATTACCGGAAAGACAAAACAGGTATGTTGTCTTAAATACTACTACTATATAACATGTCGCGTTCTCTTAACTCAGAATTGGCACAATGTAGTTTTAAGTGATTGGTTCTGGCATAAAAAATCCACTGAAAATCTGAGTTCCACTTTAATCATCAACAACGCTAATATGCAATTCTCTAAACTTGGGTGCTATTTGAAGATTGCATAAATTTGCGAAAACAATTATTGTCTTGCATTGCTGTAGTAGCTGTAAATGAGTCAACTTTCTCAAACAAAGCAATCTGAATTGTAATTTCTGAATTATATTGCAGATACTTTTCTAGCTCAACTCGCCACTTCTGCTGTTCTACTATTTTAAATAAGCTTATAATATCACTTGACAGCTTTATCTTATAATGAGTTATCTATGCAGGAAGTTGCAGAAGAATGTCAAGATATGAATTGGGGAACATTCAAGATTGTGATAACTGATGCTTTAGTTGATCATCTAAATCCAATCCAGGTAACTTCGATAGATTTATATCGTTCCATAACCATATTTGTAGACAGCAAAGTTTTGATTCTGAACTGGCTAAAAAGTTACTCTTTCGTGTCTGATAGTCCTTATTCCTGTTCACAACCATAAAATGTTATCAATGCCTAAGTGATCAGATCTTAAAGCACTTCTTACATGATATAATGATTTCAATAAGCACTTGGGTTTCCGGTTACAATCATTAAAAAGAGTCTAAATCTTTGTTTCCAATAAAATGTATCGAGCATGAAAATTGATGCATGGATCTTGACTTGAAGCTTCTATTGAATCATATTTCACCCTGCTCGCCATTAAACTACTATGTTGCTGCTCTATAGGTTCGCTACTCAGAGATTATGTCAAATACCACTTACCTGGACAACATTTTGGCCGAGGGCGCTGTTAAAGCTTCAAGCATAGCAGATGTTACTCTAAAAAATGTCTATGAGGCAATGGGATTTTTGCGCAGATGAGCAAATAGCAGTGTTACAAGAAATGGCTTTAAACTCAGCAAGTCGGATGCTCCTGCATAAAGCTAATAATGAGAAATCAATTTTTGTGCGGATAGTGATGTGATCATTCATCAAATGGTTAATTATTCTTTCGTTGTTTTTCTCTTTAGCAACATTCTCTAAAGCGCAACTCCAGTTCTTTTGTAGTCTGAGAAGGCTTGTGCAATTTTTTTCACTTGATAAAAACCCCAAGTTGTCCATGTGAGTCAAGTTTTATCGAGTATTTGATCCGTTAAGGTTCGAATTCAACTTGCAAGATCATGTAATTGAGTCAAGTTCGAGCTTTGTTTAGAACTCGATTTCGTATAGCACCAAGTATAACTCAACTCGATTAATATTCGATAGGCTAAGGTCTGGTGTGACTTGTTCAAATAATGCTTCTTTTTATCATTTTATCTTAGAGTTCAACTTAGTTGGGATCAACCGAGTCTTGAGCTTATTAAATGTGTTTCGAGCCCGAGTTGTTTATACGAATGAGTTTCGAATACAACCCAAGTCTGGATTTGAGATTAAAAGCTCCACTCAACTCGAAACATGATGAGTGTTTGGAGATTGAGTCAAAATTCAACTTGAGTTGAAATTCGGAGTTGATGAATAGTAATTCAACTGAAGTTGATTTTTGTAGTTCTAATATTGATTATTAGACCACTCCCAATGGAGTGGCCTTAGGTGCCGGCCGTGGTGCACGGCCAACCTCGAAATCAGTCATTCCACGGCTGATTTCTTGATCCAGTCGTGGAACTGTTCACGTGGGCCCGTATGTATTTTTCATTTTCATTTAATTATAATTCATAAAATATAAATATAAAAATATAAAAGTTACACCGATTTTCATGGTTTTTCGTTTCAAAATAGAGACCACTGATTATATTTCAATTATTTTAAATTTTACGGCTTTTAAACTCGTAATTAAAAATATATTTTATAAATTCAATTTCATTAATTTTAACTTCTAAACACTCTTATAATATGTTAAGCAAGTTTAAAAAAAAAAAAAACACTATTCACTATTCAGTCCCATCGGACATGCTTTTTTTTCTCAGCTGGTCGTTAAATCACCGTCACGCATCAAGAACTATTCACGGTCGTCGCAACGACCCATTGGGAGTGGTCTTAGTACATTTGAGTTTTAAAGTTGATAATATATTTATTTCAGAAAAAGTTACATTTTATTATACGCATTAATCGTTTCACGTCAATTAATTACTCTTAAACGATATTAATAAATAAATTATTAAAATTATATTATGAAAATTTAGTAATTAAAATTTTATTATATGATTTTATTAAATTATTTACTATTATCGTTTATGATTAATTTGTGGTCAAATTCGAAAACAGTTGACCGATCAAAGTCAAAATGTAACACTTTTTCTGAAATGGAGGGAGTAGTAACTAAGTTCTGAGTAGCATAATATAGAGTGGAGAAACAAACGTGAAAATTCGTCAAAATTCAAATTGAATAGATGTAGATACTCTAACATATGATCAATTAGTTATTTGTGAGGAGGCAACTTGTATAAGAGGGAGAAGAAACTGTGGGAACGTGATTGTTAAATCACAAAATCTTATAAGAGACGTGTATTAGTGAGAGATCTAAGAGATTCCTAATGAGGGGGCGTATTGGTCGAGTAAAGACGGTCTTGCTGAGGCTATTGATGAGGGGCGTATTGGTCCAAGAGATGATCCAAAGCTCCGATCTAAGATTTTGTCGGAAGAGTATGGATGGGACAAAGAACTGGCAAAGAAGATCTGGGCATTTGGTCCGGAAACTACTGGACCTAACATGGTTGTTGATATGTGTAAGGGAGTTCAGTATCTTAATGAAATCAAGGATTCTGTTGTTGCTGGTTTCCAGTGGGCTTCAAAAGAGGGGCCACTTGCTGAAGAAAACATGAGAGGCATTTGCTTTGAAGTTTGTGATGTTGTCCTTCACACAGATGCTATTCACCGAGGTGGTGGTCAAGTTATTCCAACTGCAAGAAGGGTCATCTATGCCTCCCAGATTACTGCAAAGCCTCGTCTTCTGGAACCAGTTTACATGGTTGAGATCCAAGCACCTGAGCAGGCTCTTGGTGGTATTTACAGTGTTCTGAATCAGAAGCGTGGACATGTTTTCGAGGAAATGCAGAGGCCAGGAACACCACTTTACAACATCAAGGCATATCTCCCTGTGGTCGAGTCGTTTGGTTTCTCAGGTACTTTGAGAGCCGCCACTTCTGGACAGGCATTCCCACAATGTGTGTTTGATCACTGGGACATGATGGCTTCTGATCCAATGGAACCTGAAACGCAGGCTGCTAAACTCGTTGCTGATATTCGTAAGAGGAAGGGCTTGAAGGAACAGATGACCCCTCTCTCTGATTTTGAGGACAGGTTGTGATTTGACTACTAAACGATACATTTTTGGTGGAACTTGTCTTTAGTTTTTGAGTTTTCATTTTGGCGAATCATCTTCTATATCGATGTGTACCCCCCATACCTATTGCTTCTTGAGTTGCAGTTGGGATACAGAGGGTCTCCTTTTTCTCTTCTTGTATTAGAATGATCATGAGTATCACTATCTTGCATGTTTCTTTTTGGAATATATGTTCAGGCATATATGCAGTTTGCTCGTTGATATTTCTTGTCCATGAAGTGAATCAGTTCCAAAGTTCTGAATGTATTATCGGTCGATAGATAAGAAAATAATAACGTAGTCCTTGAGCATAAGGTACCAACCATGTTTTTGGATAGTTAGTAGACATCTATTATTTGAGCCTCTTCTGCAATAACCAAGTATATTCTTGATTATCAGACACGTTAGACGTCCAAGTCGGGAAAGAAAATCCTTTCGGGATAACCACAAGTACTCTTGGGAGACGATTTTATGGTGATACTAAAAGAGACAGATAAACATTACAGTTATATAAAGACACATTAGAGATTTTACTAAAAACAACTGTGATACACATATACATAAAAAATGCATAAAGTCTAGGAAACTTATGATATAAAATGTACACTCATAAAACATTACCGATATTGTTTAATGAAGTACATTATATATACATGTCGCCACTCATAAAGCTAAAATTTGCCGATTTAAGAGATTTAATCAACAAAGAACAATCTCTTTCAATTACTACATGTCGCCACTCAAAATCTCGAACAAATTTAGTTATAAATTTGGTTAGCCAACCTTTCGCATTTTAGCAACCATAAAGGCATAAAATTTTGTCACCAAGCAATAACCCTGCCCTCATGATCCTTAGTAACAACACTAATACGTCCCCCTATTCGGATCTGCTCAACCGTATCAAAATTTCATGTAGGATGGCTGGAATTTGAATGAATATGGTGGAATTTAGCCCATCAACGTTATATATTATATTATATTATACTCCCTCCATTCCAGAAAAAGTGTTACATTTTACATATGCGTTAATCGTTCGCTTGACCACAATTTACTCTTAAAAGATATTAATAAATAAATTATTAAAATTATATAATGAAAATTTAGTAATTAAATTTTATTATATGATTTTATTAAATTATTTACTATTATTGTTTATGAGTAATTTGTGCAAACTCAAGACAATGACCAAAAAGCCAAATGTAACACTTTCTCTGAAATGGAGGGAGTATTATATTATATTACACCCAACTGATAATCTAAGTGCTAAAACATTAGCCTCACGTTAAACCTGACAAAACTTCATGAAACAAAGTTCTCGCCCCATATTCGAACTCTGCTTTATTTTTTAAATTCTATTATTTCATTTTATCTTATTTAATAAATTTATATTTTATGTTATTGAAAAAATAATAATATAGATTGGTGTCTATGGATTCGTCTTGTCACGGTGAATTCAAATATATGTTCAAAATATTTTTCGAAATTTCGTAGATAAATTTATATGAGATTTATTAAAAACTATATATGCAGCCAACTTACAAAACATAAACAATAAAAGATACACTAGTTGAAAATGCAACTAATTTCACAAAATTAACGCATGATTGAATTAATTTCATAAATGCTCTTAAAATTTTATTATTTCATTTTATCTTATTTAATGAATTTATTTTACTTTAATGAATAAAATGATTTATTTATTTAATAATAGTATCCAAGATTGGTGTTTATGGATTCGTCTTGTCATGGCGAATTCAAATATATGTTCAAAATATTTTTTGGATTTTTGTAAATAAAGTTATATGAGATTTAATAAAAACTATATATATACATTCAACATACGAAAAATAATAATGAAATATATATTGGCTAAAATAAAACTAATTCTACAAAATTTCACGTAGAATTGAATGAATCTGGTGAGTTTTAACCCCTTGCTTTATCTAATATATAGATAGATAGATAGATATAGATGGATAGATAGATTCCTCAAAGTCAATATTTGGCGTATTACTACCAAGTCCAAGTCTTTCTGGTCTTCGAATATAAAGAAAAATATCGGAGCTTCAGAAATTATGTGACCATGCAAATTTAATCATGAAAAGTTGAATTGTTTTTAGGTTCCAAGTCTTTTTGGATATTCCAAAAATAAAAGTCATCAGAGCATTTGAAATGATTGCAACCATACAAATTTAATCCTCGAGAGTTTCTATTATATATATATATAATAACACAATTCATTATTGAATCTGAAGTAGCAGCCGAGCTATAAAAAAATATTTGAAATGAAGGTTGTTGATGATGAATTGTTTATCCATTTTATACTTATTTCCACAATAATAGCAGCATCCCTTCAGTTGACATGTTGTAGTGCAACTGCTGATCGTGGCATTCTCTGTCACGAAAACGAGAAACAAGCGCTTTTGAGATTCAAACACTCCTATCAAAATTCGAAGTATTCTTCTTGGAATGCTGAGGATGATTGCTGCAGTTGGGAAGGTGTGGTCTGCAACAAAATCACCGGTCATGTTGTTGCGCTCAATCTCCAATATTCAGGCTTAACTGGAGAATTAGATGATCATTTCTTGCTCACCCTCACACATCTCACACGCCTTGACCTGAGCGACAATTCCTTCCAAGGTGCCCTTCCACGTGCTGCCAACATCACAAAGCTTCAATATTTTGACATCTCCTCCAATTATTTCAACTCGACCATACCCGATTGGCTCTACGAGTGCAAGCATCTTGAGCATCTTGATCTGGTTGCCAATTCCTTCCAAGGTGCCCTTCCACGTGCTGCCAACATCACAAAGCTTCAATATTTTGACATCTCCTTCAATCATTTCAACTCGACCATACCCGATTGGCTCTATGAGTGCAAGCATCTTGATCATCTTGACCTGAGCGTCAATTCCTTCCAAGGTGCCCTTCCACGTGCTGCCAACATCACAAAGCTTCAATATTTTGACATCTCCAACAATGATTTCAAATCGACCATACCCGATTGGCTCTATGAGTGCAATCATCTTGAGCATCTTGATCTGAGATTCAATGGCTTCCAAGGTGCCCTTCCACGTGCTGCCAACATCACAAAGCTTCAATATTTTGACATCTCCTCCAATCATTTCAACTCGACCATACCCGATTGGCTCTACGAGTGCAAGCATCTTGAGCATCTTGCTGCAAGAGGAAATTCTCTACAAGGTTCAATTTCTAATTCAATAGGAAATCTTACTTCTCTCAAATTCCTTGCTTTATCTGGAAATATGCTTTCGGGAGAAATACCAAACAGTATTGGAAAACTCTGCGTGGAACAGCTGCACTTATCTTATAATAAGTTGGGGGGAGATATATCCAATGGGTTTGCTAATATGTCAGCTTGCTTCCTACAATCTTTAAAGTACCTTTTTCTCAGTAACAATCAACTTTCTGGGAACCTTCCAGAGAGTATGGGGCAATTGTTTAACTTGGAGATCTTTGACATAGGTAACAACATGCTAGAAGGGATTGTGACTGAAACCCACTTTGCTAATCTCACAAATTTGAAATATTTCGTTGCATCGGGAAATCATCTGACTCTTAATGTCAGTGACAACTGGATCCCGAATTTCAGTCTTCAGTCTCTTGAACTGGGGTCATGGAACTTGGGAGCCGAGGGTCGAATTCCAGTATGGCTCGACAGCCAACAAAGCAGTCTCTCGTCTCTCGACCTATCCAACACTGGGATTGCAGATCAAATTCCAAGTTGGTTCTTGGGGATTGCGGATCTGAACCTCTCCAACAATTCATTCTCAGGAAGTTTACATGAATTACTCTGTGTCAGCAACTCAATATTTCCAAATATTCTTAATTTGGAGGGTAATCTGTTGTCTGGAGAATTTCCAGATTGCTTCACAATATCACAATTCATGAAATATCACAAGTTAGAAGTTTTGAATTTGGGAAATAACAATATCTCAGGTTGCATCCCCGAGTCCATAGGAAATCTCCTTGATCTACAAGTTTTGAATCTCTTGAACAATAGATTATCGGGGCAAATACCGTCTTCAATGCAGAACTGCACCAGGTTGTGGAAGATTGACCTCTCTAACAATCAGCTGATTGGAAAGCTACCAGCGTGGATGGGAACCAAGCTGCCGGACTTAAATTTTCTCATTCTACGTTCAAACAAGCTTGCTGGAACAATTTCTTCAGGCATCTGTCGCCTCAGCAATCTTCGCATCTTGGATCTTTCAGATAATAAATTTTCAGGAAAAATACCAAAGTGCATGGACAATTTTACTGCAATGGCTAGCTCAGAATGGATCAATCAACAGGAAAGTATGATTGACTTTATACTCCGCTTTCATGAGAGTGAAACTGTTGCGACAAAAGGTACGACGAGGCTTTATTATGACACCATTCTTTCTCTGGTTACCAACATTGATCTCTCAAGCAACAATTTTTCCGGAGATATTCCAAAGCAGTTGGCAGGCCTTGCAGAGCTAAGATCACTCAACTTGTCAAGGAATCACCTGACTGGAAAAATCCCAGATGGTATGGAAGGCATGACGGTGTTGGAATCTCTTGATCTCTCAAACAACCTTCTCTCTGGAAATATTCCACAGGGCATTGCAGTTCTATCATTTTTGAGTTATCTCAATCTATCTTACAATAACTTGTCAGGGGAAATACCACAAAGCAGACAATTCTCAACGTTCAACGCGTCAAGGAATCACCTGAATGGAAAAATCCCAGATGGTATGGAAGGCATGAAGGTGTTGGAATCTCTTGATCTCTCAAACAACCTTCTCTCAGATCAAATTCCAAGTTGGTTCTTGGGGATTGCGGATCTGAACCTCTCCAACAATTCATTCTCAGGAAGTTTACATGAATTACTCTGTGTCAGCAACTCAATATTTCCAAATATTCTTAATTTGGAGGGTAATCTGTTGTCTGGAGAATTTCCAGATTGCTTCATGAAATATCACAACTTGATAGTTTTGAATTTGGGAAATAACAATATCTCAGGTCGCATCCCCGAGTCCATAGGAAATCTCCGTGATCTAAAAGTTTTGAATCTCTTGAACAATAGATTATCGGGGCAAATACCGTCTTCAATGCAGAACTGCACCATGTTGTGGAAGATTGACCTCTCTAACAATCAGCTGATTGGAAAGCTACCAGCGTGGATGGGAACCAAGCTGCCGGACTTAAATTTTCTCATTCTACGTTCAAACAAGCTTGCTGGAACAATTTCTTCAGGCATCTGTCGCCTCAGCAATCTTCGCATCTTGGATCTTTCAGATAATAAATTTTCAGGAAAAATACCAAAGTGCATGGACAATTTTACTGCAATGGCTAGCTCAGAATGGATCATCCACCAGGAATATAAAATTAACTCTATACTCGACCTTCATGAGAGTGCAACTGTTGCGACAAAAGGCAAGAGGCTTTATTATGATACCATTCTTTCTCTGGTTACCAACATTGATCTCTCAAGCAACAATTTTTCCGGAGATATTCCAAAGCAGTTGGCAAGCCTTGCAGAGCTAATATCACTCAACTTGTCAAGGAATCACCTGAATGGAAAAATCCCAGATGGTATGGAAGGCATGACGGTGTTGGAATCTCTTGATCTCTCAAACAACCTTCTCTCTGGAAATATTCCACAGGGCATTGCAGTTCTATCATCATTGAGTTGTCTCGATCTATCTTACAATAACTTGTCAGGGGAAATACCACAAGGCACACAAGTCTTGACGTTCAGCGCTTCTAGCTTTGTTGGCAATAAACTTTGTGGTCCTCCCCTCACAAGTAGTTGCACTGATGGTGAGACCCCAACAGGTTCAGTTCGTCAAGGAAATGGCGAGGATCAGGATGGTAAGTCTGAAGTTAAATGGCTATATGTTTTCGTGTCATTAGGATATGCGATGGGACTTGCGATGGTTTGCAATGTACTAGTCTTCAAGAAGTCATGGAGAGATGCCTTTTTCGAGTCAGTTGATAACTTGTGGAATAAGCTTTTGGTGAATGCTCGTAAGAACGGAATCAGGCGTAGTTGATGTTAATCAGTGTAGTATTAATCTGTATCATGTGTGTATTTTTTTACTGCTCTTTGTATTACCTACTGCTGGTGTGTATTTGTTGCTTGAAATTATGTTGTGTAACTTTTGTTATGGTTTGAAATTCCTTCAGTTGGCTTTCATTAGTTGTATAAAACCTGAATTTCATCTCCTCAATCTAGAAGGTTAGTTTCAAACAAACTTAACATGTGAACATTGATGAATCAAACCATGAAAACGAATTAAAAACTGTGTATTCAATATAGAAGCACAAAGAATTACAGAGAAGATTCAATAGAAAAATGAAAGAATAGAATGTCAAAGATGAAATCTGAACAGGGGAATCAATCCCTTTTATAACTGATTAACTGCCGGTTTATTTGGGAGAAAACCGGATTGAGTTAACTAACCTGGACCGCCTTCTGGTTTATCACAAAATATGTTTGTTCTCGACTTATCTAACACCAGAATCGCAGATCCTATTCCAAGTTGGTTCTGGGGCGTTGGATATTATTTAAATCTCTCTCACAACAAGCTAAGTGAAAACTTTCATGATCATGTGATTTTAACTACCTCCCCTATAGATTTGAGTCCTAACTTTTACAATGGTTCACTGCCTCGAATTGACACGATGCGTGTGGAAGTGCTGAATCTATAATGCGGTGATCTTTTTTAACAACTCATTCTCTGGAAGTTTACATGAACTTTTCGGGTGGAGTTAAATGCAGTGATCTTTTCTTTTTTTCTAAATTCATACTAGGCATGTGTTGGAGTTCCAGGTGTCTATGGTCAAAATTCAGAACATTGGCCATGTATTATACTAGTAGTGAGTGCTAAAGGGAAACATTCAATCAGGTCAATTGCTGATAAATCTGGTAAACACTTTCCTTTGCTAGCCGACTCATTGTGCGTTCTGCCCTTTGTAGTATGGTCAATTGCTTCTTAAAATGCCTAGAAAATAATCTACTCTGTCTTATGTCATCTTTCCTGAACCATTTCAATCACTTAAATGCATGGATCCATCAGGTTTTTAGTATGGTCTTATGTCTGTAAGTGTCTCCATGTAACCATTTGTCTCGACTCCATCTTAAGAAGAATTTTATGTTGCTACAGAGCTTATGACCTTATGTCGTATACATATCATCAGTAAATGTAGCTTATGACTTGCGAAGAGCAGTATTGAATAATCTGAGCAGTCTAATTTAGGTAAGTTTCAACCAAAGTTAACATGAAACATGTGATTTGAACAAGAATTAATTTACTTAAAACTATCTCCACAAACTCAATATTGCCACAACTGTGTATGCAAACTTGGTGATATGTTAAACTATCACCGCGAAGATAGCTGATCTATATCACATGCCTGAGGCTAGTGATATATCCTCGTCTTTTGCATCAGAAGGCTGTGTTTCCTTGTTTATCGTCTGAGACATTTCCCCTTGTGAGTCAGCTTGAACAGAACGTTCATTTTCCCTAGTGAACTCCAGGTTATGCTGCTCCGCGTGAGTTGAAATATTTGTACTAGCCGGACTGCTCACAGGTGGAGAGTCCAGAGAGATACTCATTGAACTTTGTTGGTCATTTTCATGTTCCCCTAGAGCTAGACCGTTCTTATCTGTTCCGTAAATGTGCCTGAAAGTACGAGCTCTTGTGTCTTTACTATCAAACCTATGAAGAAGCTCCATTGCAATGCTCAAGAATGTAGAGTCGGGATCACGATCCAGTATTACATGGTAATGCTCATGCTAGAACTTTATCATATGTATGATAAATGAAGAAATCGCAGCTAGTACTACAACCATGAACAGTCCCCAGAAACTTCTAAGCTCAAGGCTATTGGACGAGAGCATGTTGCCAGATTCTGGACATTTATTGGTATGATCCCCAAACCATTTCTTCTCAATCTCTGCCATTTTTTCATCCTCTGTCACATTTAATATTGCTCTTGACACATCAGGTAACAGAGGAGAACCTATAGGGAAAACCTACAATGCATAAAAAGAAAAACAATAAGAAATCAGCAGCTACATTGAGCCTAGCTGGTGAAAAATGTTAGCCAAAGAAAGGATTGCATACAAAGGCGAAACCATCGGTCTTATATGTAGGGCCGACCATGGTGTATTTTGAACAATATTTTGAAAGGAGGAGCTTTATGTACGGAATTTCATCGAAAGCAGCAGATATACCACCATTTCCACTCCCTTTAGCGAAAAGTTCATCACATTCTTCTGTGGAGTTATATACCAGAAGTCTGGTCTCATCAAAGTTCATTCTTTTCAGCATATCGAAAACAAATGAACCTCGTTGGTAGCATACATATTCCTTGTTTTTTATTAGCTGGTTGACATCTGTGAGGCTGGGTTGTAGCTGCTGAACGGTTAACATTGTCATGAGACTGGCTGTATAGCTCTGCGTTAGTATAAGAACCACGAAGAACCATATAACAAGTACGAATCTTGCCAAGTTACTTTTAACATTCTCCCCTACAGGAAAATGGAATTTCATTTTTCAGTTGAGTTGTTTCCATGCAATATTGTATCATAGTACAAGCATGAAGCAACTGACAGGAATGTTATATATTTCAGGCAACTTACGTTGAGCGAAGACCATTGTTGAAAAGGCAAACCAGAATATCACGCCAGCTTGATGCGAAATAGGTCCCCTGAAATCTTCATTTATTGGATGCTCAAGGATCCAAATAAAAAATCCAAGGAAGATGAATGCGAAAAAGCTTGTTAACCAAAGTTCCCAAGTAAGTGGCTTCAGAAACACCCACGTGTTTTTATTCTGCTTATCTTTTATTGGTACGACCATGGAAACGCCAGATTCCGTGAATGGCAGGGTGAAGTCGATGTACTGTGACCTTATTCGCTACAATGGTTACATCTCCAGCTACTCCGTCATAGTTCTGTATATCAATCATAAATACGTTAGCTATACGATTTAACATAACATGTAGGATTTGTCACACATTTTCCCTACTGGATGATCATAGAATTAAGTTACTGATACTACTTCTTGACCTCATCAAGCAAAATGTAAGGAAGTACATATACTTACTCCAAGGTATACTTGGTAAGCTAGTTCACTGTGAGTACCGGCATTCTGGTGATCAGGTGTTGCGAATGGGACATGTTCGTATGGAACAGCATATGGAAGTGCTGCCATTACTGCATCAAAGACATCTATGCAGTGTCCTTTCACCTGTGTTGAATTATCAGGATTCCAAGTGACACGAACGAACTCAGTGAAACCATCCTTCACAGGTACTCCTATTCTCAGTTTCTTACCATTTGTTGGATTCACCCAACCCTTTGGTGGCGTTGTTATATCCCCTGGCCATATAATGGTTCTGAAACTGGACTTGGAAACGGAGTATCCGGTTTTCTTTTCATCTAAGAAGTTTAGTTCTTTGACAATGCCACTCTCTTTTGTCCAAAATCCTATCACTAGAGCCCCAGGATTCCAAGTGACACGAACGAACTCAGTGAAACCATCCTTCACAGGTACTCCTATTCTCAGTTTCTTACCATTTGTTGGATTCACCCAACCCTTTGGTGGCGTTGTTATATCCCCTGGCCATGGTTCTGAAACTGGACTTGGAAACGGAGTATCCGGTTTTCTTTTCATCTAAGAAGTTTAGTTCTTTGACAATGCCACTCTCTTTTGTCCAAAATCCTATCACTCGAGCCCCAGGTCCGACAATGTTTACTATTTGATAGGGAGGTGATTCGAGTTGTCCATCGATCAACTGGAAGTTCCCAGAAAGACCAGTAAACACAGTTTCTGACAAAGCTTTGATTAGCCTTGGTCCTGTACCCGAGATCCCTAAGGATTCAAGGTCCGAAGAATTCCTAGAAACGTTTGTCTTCAGGAACTGGGGACTCTCCAATCTTGCTTCCTCTGCTGCCATGGCTAGTGCAATAGCTACATCATGCGCCCATATTCCGAATATATTGAGATCTGTACTTACAGAAGTTCTATAGCTCTGCTGAAGCCTTTTCTTGTACCTGATTGTGAAGCTATCGAGCTCTTTTGTTCTCAGAGTATAGGGCTTCACTCCTATTACCCCAAGCATGGACTCTACGACGGAAGGATTCACTGAATTCAACTCATTCGTCATTCCATCCGTTAGTATCCATGCATACTCATCACTCATCATCCCTAGCTGTTTTATTTTAGCAAAAATACGCGATCCAAGAGACAATCCCACGTGAGTGACGAAAATTTTAGTCTGCATTGACATCAACTTGTAGAGCTCTGCTATGATCTGATCATCTGTTGCTAGTGAAGGAAAGATGCTTCTGTAAGTGACACGTGCATTCACCTTTTCCAAGGCATCGGTCATAAAAGGTATGATCCCTTCCCCAAACTCGTTATCCACGTAGATGAGCACGACTTCCCTCCACCCGAATGCTTGAATCATTGCACTTATGGCATGTACTTGAGACGAGTCAGTTAGAGTTGCACGAATGAAATATGGACTGCGTATTGATGTTAGCGAGGGGCTTGTGGCTGAAAATGTGATGACAGGAACTTGAGTTTTGTTTCCAAGATTTATCATGAAGTTTGCTTCTACTGAGTACAGAGGCCCTATAATGGCTTGCACTTCAACATTCTTCAACAAATCTACGGCTGCATGTGGAATGGGACTCAGTTAGCTGTTGCATAGTTGGTATAAAAATGCACGTCGCAAACTATTATTTCTGCAGCTGCCCCTATGACATCTCCTTTGGAGTCCCTACTGTATAGAACCAGTCTGGTCTTGTAATGACCATGTGTGACATAAAAATCGGATAGGGCCAACGAAATGCAGGCCATTCCCATCTCTCCCAGGTAATTATTCATGTCTAGTACCACTCCGACTCTTATTTGAACCGGTGTCGTCTGAGGTGCTGCCATGTTCGTTCTGAAGATATGCTTACAAGAGAGGTAAAACAAAATCATGTAGAGATTGATGATAACAAACCTGTGGTATTTCATCTTCATAGTACTATTATGCAAGTGTTGTGGAGATTGATATGAAGACCACACAAATGTGGTGACTGCATTTCTTATATTTATAGTACAAGTAGTATCATTACAGAATATTTGCAGAAATAAATTATCCTATCAATTCCTTAAAGAATATCTCTACAAGAGGGAAATGCAATCGTAAGTAATTATTGTGATATATTACACAAGATACTTGAGGATTTGGAGATATCCTCAACAAGTGTAAGGTGGTTAGCAACTTTATTGAGGCTTGAATGATGATCACTGTTTGGTTACAACTGGTTGCTATATTTGCAGGATTTCAAGTTACAAGTTGTTTAGTTAGCAAATGAAGTATTCATTGAATCTGATGATAAAAATGTAGTCTTATTAGAAACTAGTACTATAATCCTGAAGTAGTTGGTGACATTATCAGTTGACACAACAGTATTTTTCCAAGTCTAAGCTCTAAACTGTTTACTACAAATTTTCTTCTACCTGCTTTAAAAAAAAAACTTGTTGAATGAATTGAATACATATATACAGATCACAAGCTTATAATATATGCAGATTCCAGAGGTGCAAACCCATTATGGTCTCAGATTCAATGGCTTCCAAGGTGCCCTTCCACGTGCTGCCAACATCACAAAGCTTCAATATTTTGACATCTCCTCCAATTATTTCAACTCGACCATACCCGATTGGCTCTACGAGTGCAAGCATCTTGAGCATCTTGATGCAGGCGGGAACTCTCTCCAAGGTCCAATCTCAAATTCTATAGCAAATCTTACTTCTCTCAAGTTCCTTGTTTTAGCTTACAATATGCTTTCGGGAGAAATACCAAACAGTATTGGAAAACTCTGCGTGGAATATCTGGGATTATCTGGTAATAAGTTGGGGGGAGATATATCCAATGGGTTTGCTAATATGTCAGCTTGCTTCCTACAATCTTTAGAGCACCTTTTTCTCAGTGATAATCAACTTTCTGGTAATATCACATACCTTCCCTTTGGAGAATTTAAACGTCTCACACATCTTCATCTCTCAAACAATAAATTATCTGGCCCACTCCCAAGCAATCTGGGAAAGTTTTTGTCTATAACTGTCTTACACCTGTCGCATAACAAATTCACCGGGAACCTTCCAGAGAGTATGGGGCAATTGTTTAACTTGGAGAGCTTTGACATAGGTAACTGTTGAGTTTAAACAAGATCAACCAACTCTTTGTTCACACCAAAAACCGAAATAACACAATCGATCAATCAACGAAGAAAATCAACAAGAGATTTAACGTGGTTCGGCTGAGAATCAAGCCTACATTCACCGGAAAACAACCACAACTCTTTATTGATCTTAATCGTATACAGTTACAGCTTGAATCAATCACAATTGATCAAGAACACACGCAAATAGCGCACAGTAACCTATCTTCTATCTCGAGAAATTGGATAAAGAAACGGTTACAAGAATGGAAATTTGTGATGGAATCGTGTTAATCTAACTCTCTACAATAACTGGCAACAATCAATTTATAGTAATCAGCAACAACAACTTGGAATTTTGATCTGGAAGCTTCCGCGCTCTTCTTCCCCTGTTTTCTGTTCTGCAGGTTAGTTATAGCATATAACGGCTAGTAACTGCCCTGTTCATCCAAACCATTGATCTGCCCAGAATTGATCACAGCCGTCCATTGCTTTGAGCTAAATCCTACAGTAACAACATGCTAGAAGGGATTGTGACTGAAACCCACTTTGCTAATCTCACAAATTTGGAAGAGTTCATTGCATCGGGAAATCATCTGACTCTTAATGTCAGTGACAACTGGATCCCGAATTTCAGTCTTTATGATCTTAAACTGGGGTCATGGAACTTGGGAGCCGGGGGTCGAATTCCAGAGTGGATTTACAAACAAAAATCCATTAGTGGTTCACTCGACCTATCCAACACTGGGATTGCAGATCAAATTCCAAGTTGGTTCTTGGGGTTTGAGGATCTGAACCTCTCCAACAATTCATTCTCAGGAAGTTTACATGAATTACTCTGTGTCAGCAACTCAAATGAAACTTTCTCTGAACTTTCCTATCTTAATTTGGAGGGTAATCTGTTGTCTGGAGAATTTCCAGATTGCTTCATGAAACACCCCTACTTAGTTATTTTGAATTTGGGAAATAACAATATCTCAGGTCGCATCCCCGAGTCCATAGGAAATCTCCCTGATCTACAAGTTTTGAATCTCTTGAACAATAGATTATCGGGGGGAATACCGTCTTCAATGAAGAACTGCACCATGTTGTGGAAGATTGACCTCTCTAACAATCAGCTGATTGGAAAGCTACCAGCGTGGATGGGAACCAAGCTGCCGGACTTAAATTTTCTCATTCTACGTTCAAACAAGCTTGCTGGAACAATTTCTTCAGGCATCTGTCTCCTCAGCAATCTTCGCATCTTGGATCTTTCAGATAATAAATTTTCAGGAAAAATACCAAAGTGCATGGACAATTTTACTGCAATGGCTAGCTCAGAATGGATCATCCACCAGAAATATAAAATTAACCATATACTCGACCTTCATGAGAGTGCAACTGTTGCGACAAAAGGCACGAGGCTTTATTATGATACCATTCTCTCTCTGGTTACCAACATTGATCTCTCAAGCAACAATTTTACCGGAGATATTCCAAAGCAGTTGGCAAGCCTTGCAGAGCTAAGATCACTCAACTTGTCAAGGAATCACCTGAATGGAAAAATCCCAGATGGTATGGAAGGCATGACGGTGTTGGAATCTCTTGATCTCTCAAACAACCTTCTCTCTGGAAATATTCCACAGGGCATTGCAGTTCTATCATCATTGAGTTGTCTCGATCTATCTTACAATAACTTGGCAGGGGAAATACCACAAGGCACACAAGTATCGACATTCAACGCTTCTAGCTTTGTTGGCAATAAAATTTGAGTCCTAACTTATACAATGGTTCACTGCCTCGAATTGACACACTGCGTGTGGAAGTGCTGAATCTATAACAACTCATTCTCTGGAAGTTTACATGAACTTTTCGGGTGGAGTTAAATGCAGTGATCTTTTCTTTTTTTCTAAATTCATACTAGGCATGTGTTGGAGTTCCAGGTGTCTATGGTCAAAATTCAGAACATTGGCCATGTATTATACTAGTAGTGAGTGCTAAAGGGAAAGTACAAAAAGGGAACTGAAACATTCAATCAGGTTAATTGCTGATAAATCTGGTAAACACTTTCCTTTGCTAGCCGACGCATTGTGCGTTCTGCCCTTTGTAGCTCAATTGCTTCTTAAAATGCCTAGAAAATAATCTACTCTGTCTTATGTCATCTTTCCTGAACCATTTCAATCACTTGAATGCATAGATCCATCAGGTTTTTAGTATGGTCTTATGTCTGTAAGTGTCTCCATGTAACCATTTGTCTCAACTCCATCTTAAGAAGAATTTTATGTTGCTACAGAGTTTATGACCTTATGTTGTATACATATCATCAGTAAATGTAGCTTATGACTTGCGAAAAGCAGTATTGAATAATCTGAGCAGTCTAATTTTGGTAAGTTTCAACCAAAGTTAACATGAAACATTCTAATTTTGCCCTTTTATAACTGAGGAAATTAATGTTGTGTCTGTGAGTTTTTATAACTGGGGGAATTAATGTTATATCCGTAAGTTTTTATATCTGGGAGAATTAATGCTGATCGCTGACCGCGAGCAACTTAAAAAATTGGCTTTTTAGTCAGTCTTTTTTCTAGAATTTGTAGACTTGAATAGGAACTAACTAATTTTAAGTATCGTGGGATACGGTATCTAGATAAATTATCTAAACATGTATCTATGTAAGGGCTTTCTACCATCAGATAAGGGTGTATTTGATCTGATGTTTGATATTTTGTACAATAAATCTGAGCCATTCGAATCAGAAGAAATGAATGTGAACCATTAACTAAAGACTAGCAAGTAGAAGTGGTTTACGACATAATCCAGTTTAATGAAGTCAATCACTAGTTACTACCACTGTTAATCTGCCAGAACCAGACCAACTTCGAGGAAGTCATGAATTCATTTGCAAACTTTTATAAGTAGTCATGGCCTATTCCATCAACCGACAGGAGTAAAAATGCCGAAATGAGCATACAATTTTGCCATTCTAAAAACAGAGGCTTTGATTTTAGCAAACTTCTGGAGATTCTCTGATGTTCTAAATGAACTTCAACTTGCTTTTGTGTTGATTTTGAGTTTTATTGCTGGGTGGCAATTTTGGTTATTAGAAAAAACTGGGTTAGCGTGGTTTAGATATATGCAGAATGCGGAAATGAGGTTGAAGAAGATAGATAGATGAGTACTTCTGGCTAAAAGTACAAATCCATTGAATTCGAGGATACTGTCAAAAGTATCAACACAATTACGGTAAAAATTGGACTGAAATAGAAGTGATTATACATTTAAATTTTACTGTTTTATGTCAGGAGATATGTTAAGTATTGACTTTACATTAATTGGTGGCTCAGATTGATTTGTACTTCTTTTTATGGATCAGATTTAAAGTACGAAAACACATGTTAGTTCCAATACAACATTAACATTCCAATACAACATAACCTGACAGAGAACAACCCCTTATGTTTTTTTTTGGAAGTAAACTTTAATTAAATAAGAACTAAGAACATGAAGGATTACAAGCCGAGTCCGAAGAAACAACAGAATTAAAAGAGGACAATAAGTCTTGATTAACAAAAGTACAAAGCCACTCAGGGCAACAATACCATAAGTAAATCAGGTTCATAATCATCCCAGAGGAGATGGAATGAATGAACTTGTATTGTAATACTTGACTTTCATGCTTTGCTAGAGCATCAGCTGCAACTTGATCGATTGGATTCGCGATAGACAAAAAGTACTTTGATTCTAGAGAAGCCATGCATCAAATGTTCAATATCCTGTAGAATGCCCACCTGCGACCTGTGCTGGGTCCTGGGTTCTGTTTAAACAAGAGACAATATACAGAGAGTCAGATTGGATAATTAGATTTTCTATATTTTAAATCCTTAGCTAATTTGAGGCCAAGGCGAATAGCCCCAAACTCTGCCGTATTATTATCCGTTATTCCCACATAAGCATCAACAACTTTTATAAAAATTCACATATGATTCCTGATAACACAACCGATTCCCGAATGTTATTAGTAAAAACAACCCCCTATGTTATTAGTAAAAACATCCATTTTGCTAATAATAAAATATACTATGTCGTAACAAAATGAATTTTTTTGTGTGCGAAAAAACATCAATGTTAACAATATAAACTTTTTGATTAAAATCATGAATGTTTTGATTTACAATATATTTTCGTTTCTATATAAAGTTGGGGTTTTCTACGTTTTGGCAGGATTTCGCCCTGCCTGACAACATGCGTCAAATTAGTAATTCTAAAATATATAAATTAAAACTATTGATAATTCTAAAATTTTAGAGGATAAATTTGGATATTTTAATTAATGTTCGTATTATTTTAATTTAAATATTTATAAGATGAAATTGCGATCACAGACGATAGGCCATTCGCCTAGTCGCTTTTGACGATTCGCAATTGCCTAGTTGCGTTTGACGATTGATATGAACCGTTATATCAAAGATCTAATGATACATAATCAATTGAATGTGTAACAATACATATTGTCGTCTCTTATGCTCATGTGACTGTTAGTTTGGTAATAATGCTCTCTTTTATTCCCTGATCTTCATGTTCACATCCCTGGTTGTTTATTTTCATTGCTTGCAGATATGACAAAAATCATGTAACTGAATCCATCCAATCACCAAGCCAGAAGAGTACGTCTGAAGCTAGAAGAGGTGAAGATGTATGTGGAGAAGTTATCAATATGTTTCCTCAACTGCTAAACTAACTAGATATGGTTCAATCTGAGTATCTTTAAAAATTAAAAATAGATTTATTTTTATGTTATTTTTAGTTTGTCTTAGTTCAAACTGCCGGTTAAACAAGTTTGCATGAGTTCAGAAAAAATCACGAGATTGATAAATCTTAATTAAACTTTTATTCTATATTAATTTCGAATAATCCATAAGTTTCCTATTATCTTAGTTTTGACACTTGAATCATTATTCGTTTTCAATTAATATTTGCAATCTCAAGCTTCATCAAATCTATACAATTAGATCAAGACAAGTTGCAGGACTCATTTGCATTGACAATAATCTCAAAGTAACAAACTCCACAATCAACTTTCACCACTAATATATATGTTTACATAGGCGTCATTTTTTTCCCCATACTTCCACTGAAAGGATTGAAGATATATATATATATATATATATATATATATATATAATATCGATATTATTAATCAAAACACCAATGTTCTCAACATTAGTGTTTTTTCATATTACAACAAGGCTTGTTTCGTTACGTTTTAATTAATAATACAGATGGTTTTATAGATAACATAGATCGTCTCTAAATAAGTTATCTAGAGAACGTCTCTCATGAGACTTTGTGATATATGAGTAAGTTTCCTAAGAAACATCCCCTAGATAGAGACATAGAAACATAGTTTCTAATATTACATATTAACTCCAAACCAAAACTAGTTCCTAAAAGCCACCCAACCAAGGGCAAGCAACTGGGTCGTTAATATGGATCCATATATAAATGATATAACCCGGTTTTCAGCTCACTATTCATTCATTAGCTTTCATCTCAAGCCAACTTTCTCTCTCTAGAATTCTCTCTCTACGAATCTCACAACCAAGGGCAAGCTACTGGATCGATAAACCATCTCCGATCTACCTGATTTTCCGATCAAAACATCTCCGATCTACCTGATTCTGCAAAGAAAAGCTAACGAAACCGAAGGTAAATCTCTGTTCGTGGATATTTTCATCGTTTTTCATCGTTTTTTACTTTGTATGATCAATTACCACCTCCTACATAGTTGATTCATGTTTCGAATGATAAAATAGCTTCGATTCCACCTAGATCTGAAAAATCAAGTTCGAAAAATTGTAGATCTGGAAGTATTCGTCTATAATTTCATATTTTGATTGTAGATCGTTGTTGTTTATGCATTCACAAGGTGTAATCGTGCTTGCATAATGATCCAGTGGTGTAATCATTCAAAATCAGACCTCAATCATGAACTAAAATTCGAAAAAATAAGATATACAACGTTTCCATGTTCTTTCGTACGTGTGCTATGTTCTCAACAATATTACCTATGTTATCTGGAATATGTCCTATGTTTTCATTAAAAAACTGACAATCATTATGTGCTCTGTTTTTTGACAATATTATCTTGAGTTTTGTTCTTGACTGTATTTTCTATGTTCTCAGGCATATTACCTATGTTATCAACCATATTACCTATATTCTCTGGAATATGTCCTATGTTTTCATTAAAAACCTGACAATCATTATGTGCTCTGTTTTTTTACAATATTATCTTGATTTTTGTTATTGACTGTATTCACTATGAACTCATTTATAATCACTATGATCTCAGTTATATACGCTATGATCTCAGTTATGATGGATATGATCTCAGTTATATTCCCTATGATCTCACCTATATTCACTATGAACTCATTTATAATCACTATGATCTCAGTTATATACGCTATGATCTAAGTTATGATGGATATGATCTCAGTTATATTCCCTATGATCTCAGTTGTAGTCACTATGATCTAAATTAATTATGCCATGATCTCTATTACTTCTAGTATTTTCTCAGTAAAATTGTTTCAACAAATTTACAGGAATGCATTGCTTGGAGACAAATAATGAACAGAAACTACACCGAACTGGTATTGAAGTCAGAAGGGAACATGGATGCTAGAAGAATACTCGAGGATGGGTACCAACGTGTTATATGTTATTTTCTCGGCAGTTGTATGAACATTAGTACATGTAATTGAATGATATATGTTATATTTTACCAACTAAAAACACTATGATCTCAACACAAAATACTATAATCTCAGACTAAACAACTATGATATCAACTCAATAAACTATGATATCAAACCAAACACCATGATCTCAACTAAAAACACACTGTTATCAGACTAAAAATAAACTATGATCTCAACTAATAACAGTATGATGTCACGGAAAAACACTATGATATCAACACAAAACACTATGATCTCATACTAAAAAACTATAACATCAACTCAAAAAATTATGATATCAAACCAAAAACTATGATCTCAACTAAAAAACCTATGATATAAAAAAACTATGATCTCAACTAAAACAACTATGATCTCAACTCAAAAAGCTATGATATCAAACAGCGAGAGGATCCTTTTCGTGGATCCGCGAAAAACGATACTGACCCGGATCCGCGAGAGGATCCGCGAAAAACACATGTTTAATGGTAAATTGCAAATTGGTCCTGTTTCTAGTTAAATTAACTAAAGACCGTTTCTCCCAAGACTTTGTGATATATATATATATATATATATATATATATATATATATATATATATATATATATATATATATATATATATATATATATATATATATATTTTGCACTTTTCTACCTGTAAAAAATACAGCGGACTTTTTCTTAGGCATCTTAAACTTCTCTTCAAAGCTATCAGAGTGGTATCTGCCTTGACTAACTTAGTTAACCAGGACTTTATTGAATTCATTTAATCAATGAGTTAAATGGGAAATGCATATGGGAATATAACATTTTGAATTCATTTAATCAATGAGTTAAATGGGAAATGCATATAGGAATATAACATTGTGGAGATAGATTGAATTTAGTGAGAAGAGAACTTGAAGAAAAGAAGGGTTGTTTCAACAACAGTAAAAAAATAGTTGAAGAGACGTTGGTTTTGTTCTATGAGTTGAAAGAAGTAAAATGTAATAAGCTTGGAGAAAGCGTGTTTTCACTTAAGCTTGGTGATGTGTCATTCACTGATTGGCTTGTGTGGCGTGGCATGACGTCTGAAGTTAGGTATAAAGGCTTTTGCATTTTCATTGTAGCATATTACGATTTCCTCCATAACAGAAACAATTATCTTCTTTCTCTTGTTTTCGGTTAAGCTCTGTTTTCTTGTTTTCTCTGTAAATCGACATTGTTGAAGCTTCGTTGTATCGTTGACGTTATAGTGATCAATAAAAGAATCTCTGGTTATTCCGTGGATGCAGGCATTTACCGAACCACGTAAATCATTGTGTTTTGATTGTTCGGGGTGTTTGATCAATTCTGGTTTGTTTGTTGTTGGTTTAACTGTGGTTACAACAGTTGGTATAACATTCGTTGTTGATTTGCTGTGGATTGAGTTGATTGATCATTGTTGTCAAGTGATTGGTTTAAAGAACAATACACAACAACTGGCGCCGTCTGTGAGAAGTATAATCAACTCAGAGCGGTTATGGCAACAATGACAAAATTCGACATCGAGAAGCTTACAGAGAAAATTGATTTCTCATTATGGAAGGCAAAGATGGAGGCTCTACTGGTTCAACAGGGATTGGAGCAGGCGTTGCTTGGAGATGCCGGATTTCCTAAGGATTTTGATGAGTCTGAGAGAAGCGCATCATAGGAAAGGCAAGGAGCTCGCTGATTCTTTCATTAGGAGATAAAGCCTTGGTGGAAGTGATTAAAGAGAAAACCGCTAAGGCAGTTTGGGATAAACTGGAATCTCTTTATCATGTGAAATCTTCTGCTAGCAAGATGCATTTAAAGCAAAAACTCTTCTCATACAAGATGAGATCTGATAGATCAATCATTGATCAGCTGGATGAGTTCAATAAGCTGTGTATGGACATTGAATCTTTGGATATAAAGGTTGCGGAAAATGACAAGGCAGTGATATTGTTGAGCTCTCTACCCAAAAGCTATGAACACTTCATTGATTCTATTGTAATGACCAAGCCAGATGATCTTACAGCTGCAGATGTTGAAAAGGCATTGAGAAATAAGATGGATCAAAAGAATGTTGGCAATCAATCTGATCCTGCAACTGGGAGCTTGTTTGTCAAGCAATCTTGGAACAAACATCAAGCTGGTAAAAGCAAGATGACTGGCAAGCCTAAAAAACAACTGAAGGAATCAAGCTTTGTTGGGAATGACAACACAGAGAAGAGGAAATGCTTTCACTGCAACAAACCAGGTCACTTGAAGAAGAATTGTTTCTTACTTAAAAGAGAGAAGAGAGGAGGAAAAGCACCAGAGCAAGGTGGAGCTAACACTGCAGATCTTGCAGAATCCTCAGATACTTATGACAATGCTGAGGTACTCTCTATTACTGAATCTAAATGTGATTTACATTGGATATTAGATTCAGGGTGTTCCTTTCATATCTATCCCATCAAAGAGTGGTTTGAGGATTTCAAGCATGGAAACAAGGGGAATGTATTGTTAGGTGATGATTATGCTTATGGTATTAAAGGCACTGGTAACATAAGGTTGAAAATGCATGATGGTGTCATTAGGATCCTCACCAATGTTAGATACACACCTGCATTGAAGAGGAACTTGATATCTCTTGGAACTCTTGATAAAATGGGATACAAGTATGGGTCTGAGAATGGTGTTATGCAAGTAATGAAGGAAAATACACCAATTATCAAAGCAAATCTGATTAATGGTCTGTATATCATGGAAGGAGAAGTGGTGTCTGGTATGGCTTCTGTTGTTTCAACTGTTGGTACAACTGTTGATGCAACATCTGTTAAGACACAACTGTGGCATGAGAGGTTAGCTCATATCAGTGAAAAGGGACTGAAGGAGCTGTCAAAACAAGATGTTCTAGGTGGTGACAAAGTGTCTAAGCTGACTTTCTGTGAGAACTTCGTTCTGGGTAAAGCCCATAAAACAAGTTGTGAAATTGGAAAGCATACCACTAAAGCACCTTTGGACTATGTGCTCTCTGATTTATGGGGACCTGCTAGGACTGAGACTTTGAATGGAGGAAAGTACTACATGTCTGTCATTGATGATTACTCAAGGAATGTATGACTCATGGTGTTAAAATCAAATGATGAAGCATTCTCTAATTTCAGAGATTGGTTGATTGAGATTGAGAATCAGTCTGGGAGGAAACTAAGGTATCTCAGGACTGACAATGGGCTAGAATATCTATCAGGAGAGTTCAATGATTTCTGCAGGCAAAAAGGTATAATCAGGCATAAGACTATATTAGGAACCCCTCAGCAAAATGGAGTTGCAGAGAGATACAATAGGACTATCCTGGAGAGGATAAGATGCATGCTTATGAGTTCTGGTCTCTCAAAAGGATTCTGGGGAGAAGCTGCAAACACAGCTTGTAATCTGATCAATAGAAGTCCCACTTCTACTCTGAATTTCAAAACACCTGAGGAAGTTTGGTCTGGTCATACTCCCAGGTATGATCACTTAATGGTGTTTGGATGTTTGGGTCTTGATTACACTAAACAAGACAATCTAGATGCAAGAGCATTGAGGTGTGTCTTTTCTGGGATATCCAACTGGTGTAAAAGGTTTCATGCTATGGAGTATTGATCAGAAGCAGTGCATATTGAGTAGAGATGTTACTTTCAATGAGAGAATTATGCCTCTCAAACCCCAGATCACATTAGGGACAAAGCCACAGGTGTCTCCTACAACTGATACAATAAGTGAAGATCATGATAATACCAAGAATGAGGTGGAGCAGGTATCTGACACACAGGTACTTGATACTTTTGTACATGAAACTGGGGAATCTTCAGGCACTGTTGATCCAACAGTTGGTCCAACTGTTGATGCAACAGTTACAGACAGAAGAAGGAGAACTGGAAGGCAAGCACCTAACATGTATGGTTTTGGGAGAGTAGGGAAGTCATACATGGTCTCTTATGCTCTTAGCATTGCAGAGGAGGTAAATTATGCTGAGCCAAATATGAAGAAGTCACTTGTAAAGAAAACTCCTCATGGATGGAAGCTATTCAGGAAGAATTAGAATCTCTATACAAGAACAATACCTGGAGTATTGTCACTGTACCAAGGAATACCAAGTTGGTAGGATGCAAGTGGATCTTTAAGAAGAAAGATGAAGCAGCAATTGGTGGAAAAGTGAGATTCAAGGCAAGGCTGGTGGCTAAAGGGTTCACACAGAGAGAGGGCTTGGACTACACATAAATCTTTTCTCCTGTAGTCAAGCACATATCAATCAGGATACTATAGTCAATTGTTACTCAAAATGACCTTTATCTTCAACAGATGGATGTCAAGACAGCTTTCTTACATGGAAATCTTGAAAAGAAGATATACATGAGAGTGCCAGATGGAGTAACTGTTAACAATGCAGATACAAAAGCTTGTTTGCTCAGAAAATCATTGTATGAATTGAAGCAATCTCCAAGACAATGGTATAAAAGGTTTGATGAGTTTGTAACTTTAGTGGGTTTCAAGAGAAGCAACTATGAAAGTTGCATCTATCAAGCTGGAAGACAAGATACAAGTTTCTTATACTTGTTATTATATGTGGATGACATCTTGATTGCTGGTAAGAGCATGTCAATGATAGAAGATGTGAAGATGAGTCTCAACAAGGAGTTTGGAATGAAGGACTTGGGATATGCAAAGAGAATTCTTGGCATGGACATATACAGAAGTGTTGATCAACAAGTCACTACTCTTACTCAAGTGAGTTGCCTATCCAAAGTCCTGACCAATTATAAGATGCATGAGTCAAAACCTGTATTTGTGCCTATAAATCAAAGCATAAAGGTTTCTAGTGTTCAATGTCCTACAACTGAATCAGAAAGGTTGAAAATGGAATCCATTCCATATGCAAGTGCAGTTGGAAGCATCATGTATACCATGGTGTGTTGCATGCCAGACCTGGCTTATTCCATGAGTGTCATTAGCAGATATATGAGCAATCCTAGTTATGCTCATTGGGAGACTGTGAAGGGTGTACTGAGGTTTATCAGGGGAACACAAGATCATGGACTGTATTTCAAAGTTGAAGAGCACATTGATCAACCTTTGGTAGGTTATGTTGATGCAGACTATGCTTCTAATCTTGATACAAGGAAGTCCAACACTGGATATGTTTTCACTCTATATGTAACTGCAATAAGCTGGAAGAGTTCTCAACAACCCGTGGTTGCTCTCTCAACTACAGAGGCAGAGTTTATAGCCTTGACAGAAGCAGTAAGGAAGCTTTATGGTTGAAAGGTTTGTGAGAAACTGGGAATCAATCAGAGATCTGTTACTATCTATTGTGACAATCAAAGTGTTTTGTAGTTGGCTAAATATTAAGTGTATCATGAGAGAACAAAACACATTGATGTGAGACTGAAGCATTAAGGTGGAGAAGATACATACTTCTGAGAATATGGTTGATAGCTTGACAAAAGCTTTGCCTGTTTCAAAGTTTCAGCTTTGTTCATTATTGATGAAAGTTCAGAAGGCTCTACTCCAACCTTAGGAGTGTTTTTTTGGAGTAGCAGAGATGAATTCAATCTAAGGTGGAGATTTGTGGAGATAGATTGAATTCAGTGAGAAGAAAACTTGAAGAAAAGAAGGGTTGTTGCAGCAACAGTCAGAGAAACAGTTGAAGAAACGTTGGTTTTGTTCTGTGAGCTGAAAGAAGGAATAAAACGTAATAAGCTTGGAGAAAGCGTGTTTTCACTTAAGCTTGGTGATGTGTCATATTCACTGATTGGCTTGTGTGGTGTGGCATGACGTCTGAAGTCGGGTATAAAGGCTTTTGCGTTTTCACTGTAGCACATTACGATTTCTTCCATAACAGAAACAATTATCTTCTTTCTCTTGTTTTTGGTTAAGCTCTGTTTTCTTGTTTTCTCTGTTAATCGACATTGTTGAAGCTTCTTGTATCATTGACGTTATAGTGATCAATAAAAGAATCTATGGTTACTCCGCGGACGTAGGCATTTGCCGAACCACGTAAATCATCGTGTTTTGATTGTTCGGAGTGTTTGATAGATTCTGGTTTGTTGATTGTTGGTTTAATTGTGGTTACAACAGTTGGTATAACATTCATTGTTGATTTGTTGTGGATTGAGTCGATTGATCATTGTTGTCAAATGATTGGTTTAAAGAACAATACGCAACAAACATAACAATTCATTTGGATAAGGTCCCATAAAATACCTTTTCCAATGCAATTTGCACGGGGCTTAGTAAGAGCATAAGATAAACATTTGATCACATAAGGTCCCCTAAATACCTTGAAAAATCTACATGGCATTGCGCTAAGCATGGCGCTTCATTACTAAGTCATTTAAAATAGAGTCTGGATGCAAGTGCTGCATTGGAGGTATTCACAATACTCATGGAAAGTGGTATGATGAATTAAATTGGTTGATACATACTACTAAGGGCAAGAGTTGGAAATGTAAGCTGCTCAACGCTTTTATTGTATGTTTTGTATCCAACATACATGATTAGGCATTAGACAGAACACTTAGCCGATTTCATTTTTGTGGAAAAGGAAAAACAAAAAACTGTTCTTCTTCTAAATTTTGATTTCATATTTGGAGCTCGTATGGATGCATTCTGAAAGGTGCATCAATCTAAATGTTTTAAAGTAATATCAGCAGTAGTTCCGTTAATGTTTTGTGGAAGCTATTAGATTGTTGTCAAATTTGCTATTCGAACCTTCATTGCTTTCAAATTTGCTCTCAAAGTCTAAATGTCTAAAGTAAAGGTCTATACGACTATACCAGTTATACATGTGTCAGGATTTTGGATATTGAGCATTTCATCTTTTACTTTGATTTTGGCAACTTCTTTGCAAGGTTAAATTTATTTAGATTAGTCTGAGACAACCTGTTGATCGATATTGTGAGAATCGGGGTAAATGAATGAAATTAAACCCAAAAACTGATCTCTGGTAAGCTAGCTATTACATGAAACATGATACATGGTGGATTCCTTAATAACTACAAGTACTATACATGGTGATGGAATAAAATTTATTCAAATGATAGCAAAAGAATACAATGTTAATCCCACATAAACACCATGGTGTATTAATTAGTTCTTAATTTAAAGCCAGTCGTCAATTGCTCATCAGAAGCAAACATCTAGGCAGCAGCAGCAACATAATCCAGCAAGACTGCAACATGGCATGGAACAATATGGTGTTAATTAATGTTATGGTTAAGTAAAAGAGACATGTCTTGCAAATAATGAAGTACACTACTTGTACACTTGATATTAATATCTAGATAGATAGAGATATGAAGCACTTACATTCCTTTCAAACAGCCATCTCCTTTGGCTTGGGTCTGAACGGGGGCATTTCCTTGGTCATTTCCGTCCTTTGAAGGGTAGCCGATAGGTGGGGGTGCCATAACATATTGGCTGGTATAGCCGTTCGCTTCTGGAGGAGGATACGAGGTTGGAGGTGCAGAATGAGCACCTGGGAATTGATTTTGTTGATTGTATTGGTTCATGGTGTGTTCGGGAGAAAGTGTTCGAGGTGTCGTTGTAATTCGCTAGTTACGAGTGACGTTGATGCGTTTGAAGCTAGGAGAATAAACTTTGTATGTGGTGTGTGGAAGAATTGAATCTGAAGCAGAATGAGTTATGAAGAGGATATGATGATGATAGATATATATATCGATAGACGCATAGATGTTTTATGTGAAAAGTGTAATGATCGAGGAAGATTCTAAGGCCGGTAATAACACGGCTAAGGAAGTTAGTTTTAGAATTTCTTTGCAAAAGCGTGTACATCTGGAAAGAGTGAAGGAGTCGTGTCTTGTATGAGTTTGTTTCCATTTAATGATATGATAAGAAAGAAGGAAGGATATATTCCAATTTCCAGCTCCAAGGCCATCATGCTTTGGATGATTCATCGGCTTTTAGCTAGCAGCATTTTGGTTCGGCTGATTCGTTATCGGGGTTCTTTTTGTTCCTGTAAATTTACTACACACGTTTTCCCGTGTGGGATTCAAATTTTCAACAAGCATCATTTTATTTTTTTCCCCTTAGAAGTAAAATATACTACTCCCTCCGTCTCGGAGAACTCATACATTAAAGTTAGCGCGTAGTTTTTTTGCGAAAAGTTAAAAGTAATGATAAAGTATGAAAAAAGTGGACAAAAGTGTACTTTGAGTGGCAAAAGGTGTAATTTATGTGTAAAGTTGAGATTGTTTATTATTTGTTAGGTGAAACTTTTTTTTAGAATGTATGAAGTTACATTTACTAAAAATGATAAATGTATGAAGCTTCTAAATTTTATGGACTATATCAATAGGACTGTAGAAGAGTAGATTATGTTTTCACATGATGCAATTTGAGAATAAATTGGAGAAAATTAATTTGTTCACGCCCGTGTAAATCAATTGGAATATACCAAGTATTTGAATAAACAAGTATTAGACAATTAATCAAATGCCTGTAATGGTATTTTGAAACATATATTATATTATATTTAGTTGAGATCAAATTCTAAAGATTAGAAAGTGATGTAGATCATAAAAATTTGGAGGTGACACACTGACACTAATCTGTGATTCACACTTGAAGATCCGCTATATATCGTCTTAAATGACTGATAAGTTAGGGACCTTTAATTTCACCATGAGAGATTTAGCACACAATATCCTATTCCGTTGCACCAGCATTCGAACAATGTTCTAGTAAACAAATTAATTGTTTTGTAGACATTCTGTATGGAAAAAGAGATTATTCAGGAGTATTTTATCATTATACTGAATAATACTTGAACCAGATTTTCAATAGTACAACTGTGCACTGTGTACGTTATAAAAAGGTTTAGAGCTGATCAAACATTTGGACAAGTTTTGACGAAACCAAACATACTATAGTCGATCTTAATCTTATTCATCACATGCTTTGCCAACCTGTTGGACATCATCAGACAGTCCGTCTGATTCACTCACACAGTGTCTAAAGTAATTGCGCACAGCGATACCGGGAACACCCTCTCTAAGTGATGGGACGTATAGAACCTGTAGTGGTCTTTCAACTCCTTGGTTCTGGGATTATACTTTAGAACATGGTGAATCCTTCCATCAGCAGCAACAAAGATTTCATCTGAATACGGATCAAAAGCACACACCTTCAGTAATCCCCCTAAACTGCTGTAACTCCGGATAAATTGAACTACTGGCTGTGCTACTAATTCTTTGACAGTTATCCTATGTTGGAGAACCCACTGATCACCATTGTCCAAACCCCAAATCATAATACTCGATGAATTAGAATTCGAATAAACCAACTTCCCCTTTGATGTGCCAAATGATCCGCAACATTTAAATTCATTCTTCCCTGGCAACTCAATAGCCCGAGATGCTGCTGACAATGTTCTACCAACACTGTTACTACTCTTTCCCTGCGTACCAGTAAGAAAAATAGAGACCAGGTATTTGTCCGCGGATAACATGAACAGAGTCCCTTTCAAGTAAACACACCGTTCTATCAACTTACACCCATTAACAACAGAGTCGAGAGGTACGATGCAAGACGACCAGTTACCTAAGCGGGACGAAAAAACGTCCAACTTTAGGGATTGCCTCAAGTATTTCCTTGGAACAACTACCATAAATGAATTTGGTGAATTCTTATCCCTGGGATCAAAAACCAGTGAAGCATTATACGCACGCACACAGTGCTCCGTATTAACAGGCACCTCAATTCGCTGATGAGTGGTGGGGTTGCACACGTAATATTGCCTGGGACACTTGGCCAAATGGGCTATTAAAAGAACCCCGTTGCAGCAATCTTGAAGCTCTTCTGGCTGTGGTTCGAAAGGCACTAATTTTTTCAGCAAATCAGCCACGTTAAGATTCAAAAAGGGTGCTGATGACATAAGACTTTCATAAAAACTATCGCAAGCATGAATGCATGCTCCATGCCAATTAAGCTTATATTGGGTCATGATAATGCCACAAAAGCGGGGGGAAGTGATGATGTGGGCGCACCGACTGGAGACTAACAAATGCCAAGATTTCGAGACACATTTGAGCCTAATAAGCTGCTTACATTTCAAACGACATAAGATCGCAACTTTCAGTTCCTCTGGTAAAATTGACCAATACACGAAGCCTGGTTCTTGTTCTTCATCAGTTATGCATCTACGTTTTGTTGTAGAAGGCATTGACAAAAATCTGAAGGAAACAAATTCTAAAAAGAGTCAGCAAAGATGATAATGCAATACCCAACACCCTAAGTAAGTGAACAATTTGGTACAGCTCTGTTTCTCAGGATGATAATGATGGATTTATTATCATGTTTGTTTAATAGCAATTCAAATATGTAGTTCACTAAATAAATAAGCATATAAAAGAAAACAAAATCTAGTTGTAACATAATCAATGATGAAATGAAACAATCAAACATATTGTATGGGGATATAGCTACATAAAAGTCGTCCTTGGTGATACAGTGTGGGGGATTTGGAAGGTGTGGAATATGTTGGTTTTTTAAGAAGAGAGCAAGCAGTGCCACTGAGCTTGTGCAACAGGTTATACATGATATGCTGATTAATTAGATGGCTAGATGCAGAGGAAATAGCAAAATGGTTGAGTCCTGTGATAAATTTTCTAGTTGTCCAGCAGTCTAGCATGGAAGCTGGAACTATAGTGCTTGAGCCTACTGTTGGGTTTATGGTTGCTGGCTGTGCCCGGTTATTAGAAGGTTATAGTAGTTCTGATGAAGTTTGTGCTTCTTGGCTCATGTTTATCCCATCAATCAAACATAATGGTAGTGGAAAAGCTAGATGTGTTCAGGTATTTAACATCGATTCGGGTAAAAAAGAAAAAAGAAAAGGTAATACTAGGATATATAGAGAGAACTATCATCCTGTCATGAAATAGTTCTGTTTAAAGTCTCAACATGTCCAAAATCCAAACAGTTTCTTTTCGACGATCTGAGATGGAAAGCAAAAATATCTACCACTTGTAAATAATAGTTTTTTAATAACTAGTCTACTTTTTATTTGGATTCCTACATGTGCTTACCCACTTGTGCTTTCTTTCATTTAACCACTATTACCGCTGTCGTTTTCTCCTCCACATATGAAGTACCCTAAACAGAAATAAACTTAGGAATATGTGATATGATCAAGCCAATAGTAGCTTCCTATCACTGTCCAAGAATGCAATTTGGGTGCTGTGAACATTTACATATAATAAGGTACTGCATACCATTAATACAAAGCTACAAAACTAGTTTATCTAAAGTCACGAGTATATAATAAATCTGATAAAGGAAAACAGAATGAAAATCTTTAGCAGTTCAACTCATAAGAAGACCTAAACCATCAACTATTTAATGTCCTTCTTTTAACACCTTAAATCATATCTAACGCCCTCACCCCCTCCCTGACGGAACAATTCAAAGGGCACAGGGGCTCCCATGATCACAAGGATGAGTGTAGGGGGATGATCCATATATAATCATCTTCTACACCATAACCTCGCCAACACAAACTCAAAACTCATCGCCCCACACATCTTCAACCAACCTACAAGACAACCTCACACTTCTTTATCCAACTCTCAATATCTTAACAAATACAAATCCGAGACTCTCAACACGTCACATATCCAAACCGAAGGAAAAACACTTGAGAACCAAAGTGCACCCAAATTCAACATTTGAGAACCTTAATCCATTTTTGTATCGAATGCACGTGATAAGGTAGTTTTCCACATTGAGAGGATTAATGTATACAGATATTCAAGCACTCATTAAACTCCAATAAACAAAAGCTACCTTTACCATGGCTAGCTGCGATAAGCAAATGGGAGCCCAAAAACTTTGATTATTTAAATACAGATAGATTGACTATTTGAAACCTCGGAAACCCAGGTATGGGTTATATACTCTAGAAGAAAGACGAGAATTTTGTATAACCGCCACATCTTGTGTAGGAAAAACAAATAACAAAAAAAATAAAAAATTCACGCACTTCTCACAGGAATCCCAATGGTAGGGGTATTGTGTTTACAAGAACTTGTTGACTTGTTTTACAATGTGAATCAGTTGCCCTGGCGCTTTGTGAAACAAGCCTCAGCTCCCGGCTTGGAGTTTGTGAGATCCACAAGATTCTATCACAGTTAGAAGTGGTGAAAGTTCATTTTATCTATAGGGAGTAAAAAAGAAATCGCTGACATTTTGGAAAAGTTAGGGAGTGGAGTTTCCCCGACTTGGTGCTAAACCCTTCCCCATCACTGTACTAATTATGTCCAATGTGTTAAGTACGGGCCCATCTCTTTTACCTCGCACATCTAACGACCTAAAAGCCTAAAAGGCTAAAACGTTCGATTTCTGTCTCGTACCACATGCATTAACAGGGTCAGTACTGAGTAACCTTTTAACTAGCTGATAGTATTATCACTTTCCGGAAAAGTAAATAAATTCCCAAGAACAGAGATATGAAGTTAAAAAAAAAAAAAAAAAAAACAGTCTTAGCAATTTCAACAGGCAAACAAATAATCTGAGAAAGTTAGAATCCAATCCTTGACTTAGGCAGAAACATAAAGCAAAATTGGAACTCTCAAACAGTAATCTAAGCAAGGAATTCGGTAAAAATCCAATCTTTATCTAGAATAGTAGCTGCAGGAACAGAGCTAGGTCATATATTCAATAAAAAATCAATCTTGATAAATCAAGGAAACTACAGAAACAAAATACCGATGAGCAAGAGAAACAAATTACTGATAAAGAATTGATTCCCTTTTTTAATTAGCTATGAAGCTCAATCCTTATTGATTTTGAAATCCGATTCAAATTGACAGGCTGAGTAGTAATGGATAAGATTGATGTTGAAATGATAAAGAAAGAGAAAAAAGGAGCCTGACCTTGAGCTCCGGCGCTTCCCCGCTTCAACTTAATTTTATAGAAGGTGGCGATTTTGATCGGTGGATTAGAGTGATTTGTTTGGATCTGTGATTTATTTTAGGTCGAGCTCGGTGGAATATTGACATAGAAAATTTACCTAAAACTAAACCGGCAATTTTGTTTTTGAAAACAAACTTACTCAGCTTATCAATGTTCATTTAAATAGACATGTTAATTTTTACATTAAATTGTCTAGGTTTATCATTAAATTATTTATGTGACGTGAAATTATCTATGTTTAACATGCAGACATTAGTAACAACCTATTTATCCAATTAAAACACAATATTTAGAAAAATTAACATAAACTTTAATTTCATTCGTCAACCGATAAATTTCAATACACAAACTAATAAAAAAAATCAAAAATTTACAACCTATAAAAATACATGTCTTTTCAAAAAAAATTTAATAGATCTACAAAATAACTTTCTTCACACTCTTCACTTGTTCGTCGATCTCTTCTTCCACAACGTCTCAATTTTTGTAACCAATCGATTTCTTTGTCCGACCACCCTTTTTACGAAAACCTAATACATACAACAAAAATATCAAAAAAACATATACAAGTTATACATAAACATAGACCATTTATACAAAAAAAAAAAATAGACAATTTATAGTAAAACATAAACAATTTATACAAAAAAACTAAACCAGCAACAACGAACAACACATACAATTCCTACTAAAAATAGACAATTTCTACTAAAACATAGACCATTTATACAAAAAACTAGACAATTTATAGTAAAAGATATGAAATTTATACAAAAAACTAAACCGGCAACAACAAACAACATATGCAATTTCTACTAAAACATAGATCATTTATACAAAAAACTAGACAATTTATATTAAAACATAGACAATTTATACAAAAACCTAAACCAACAACAACGAAAAACATAGAGAATTTATAATAAAACATAAACCATTTATATAAAAAAGAAACTAGACAATATACAACACATCTATCTTTTCACAATAAACCAATAACAAAGAAAAACATAAACAATTTCAACTAAAACATAGGACATTTATACAAAAAAAACTAGACAATTTTTACCAAAATATAGAAAATTACTAAATTAAAGCATATAAAACGCATGGATATTCATTCGAAACATCATATATACATTCAAACTAACGCTGAACAAAGTAGATAATTTCGACTAAAATGTAGATCATTTATACAAAATAAATAAACGAAATCGGAAAAAACATAAGTGACCTGAAAATCGAGGAAACGATAAGGTAATGACTTATGTGTGTTGAGTGGTCGGAGATTCGTCAGAGAAGACAACCGGAAAGCTTCGAAGTCCAGTCAACAATTTTGAAAGTCGACAAAACGAAACCAATTGAAAGGTAGATCGGCTCATGAGCTACTCAAATATGCAATCGGATTTAGTATTGGTGGCCGAACGACGGAGTTACGACGGATTTAGTGGTGGTTTTAGAGAGAGAGAAACATGAAGGATGAAAATGAATAAAATGAAAGAAAACTCTAAAAAATTGACTCTTATACTAAAACTGTTTTTTGATCCGGATCCAATTCTTAAAAATTCACTCTCAATCCAGATCCGCAAAAAATATTAAAATGGACAAATGTAAAACATAGACAATTTTTATGTTAAATTAAATGGACTTTTTGGACTCTCACAAATGAGTATGATTTTTATAAGAATTTGTAAATTTGGATCTTGTAATATGCGAGTCTTGAAATTCACATGAGTTAGAGTATATATCTTGCATATACTCAAATCTTATAATCATCCTCAAACTCATCTTTATAAGAATCATATTTGAGCTTTCTTTCTAAGAGTATAAGAAACTCATTAACACCGAGTCTGATTGATTAATGTACGTGTAATTTTTATTATAAATGAAAATTAGTATTATAAGTTAGTGCAAACTTTTCAGAATAGGGTGAACAAGTGGAAGTGCGAGGGATATGATTTTGATTGTGGGCATCCAATTGAGGTTCCTGAAGCGGTTCAAGTGTACACAATAAACATTAGGAGCCATTATTTATAGACTACAAGTATTAGGATATTTAGTTATATCATAAAGTATACTAAGTAGTGGAGTAATTGAAGTTGTAAATACAAGAATTATCAGAATAAGAAATAGTGCGCTTTAGTTCATAATCAATAAGGGAATTGGAGAAGTGGAGAGTTAAATAGACATTCATCATATTTCATATTACTTCATAACACTCCCTCAGTAAAGCTATGTTCTATTCACCTGAAAACTCATTAATTTAAATTATTTAGTTCAATTCATTTCAGATTCATTCAGATTAGTTCAGTTCAGATTTTCTTAATTTTTTTTATAGTACAAATTTATTCAGTTGAGTTCATACGAAAAAAAAAAACGGAGTCTAAATCTTAAATCATTTTAAGGTGTGTGTTGAAGTAGTTCACAAAGCGCGAGCCGTTGGACCTGAAAATTAGTTTTATATTATCTGGGCTGCACCTCTTCAAATAGGCCCAATATCTCAGCCCATTGTCTGATCCAAGTCCAACAAGCTCTACTAGCCAAATTCTTGAAGCGAAAATTGTACGAAGCTTGTTTCTTTGATTCTTCTTCCCTCCTGCAACAAAGCAATGAAACCAGCTTCCTTTTACTGCGTTCGATCGGAGAATCTGATACCAGCATAACATTTCCTCGATAGTTTTATGCTTTGAGTTATCTTAGGGTTCGAATTGCATTTATTTAACGCCTTTGTTTTGAGTTGCATGAAGATTTGAGAATGCACACATACTGTTCGACCATTTGTGTATGAGAAATCTTGAAAATGAAAGCATTCTCTTTGATCCTTACGAAGCCGAAAACCCCGCATAAGAGTCATGTAGCATTCTTTGATGCATTTTTAGGCTATAGGAGGGTCCAAATCATGCATAAAAGTAGTGGAGAAGGAAAACCCAAGAAAACAAAATATCATATAGTGCAGGCACTAGACAGAGTGATGGAGCTACGGAAGAAACCAGCAGTGATTTTGCGGCTGAAGTCTATCATCCAATCCCATAAAACGGAGTCTCTTCTGCTAAGGGACCTTGAGAAAGAAGTTGGGTTTGTGCAGAAGTGGAATTACATTGCTCTCATTGAGAAGTATCCTACCATTTTCCGTGTGATTGGGGGACTGCATGGGAGGTGTCCTCCTGCGGTTATGTTAACCGAAAAGGCTAAAAAGGTTGCTGCTTTGGAAGCTGAAGCAAGGGAGCGAATGGAACCTATTTTGATTAGGAACTTGAGGAAGCTGTTGATGCTGTCGGTTGATTGTAGACTTCCATTTGAAAACGTTGAGTTGATCGCGTCTGAATTGGGATTGCCGGATGATTTCAGATGCTCGATTGTTGAAAAGAACCCTCAGTTTTTCAAACTGAACAAGTACAATGGGAGATTGTATCTGCATTTGGAAAACTGGGATTCTTCACTGGCGGTAACCGTCCGTGAAGAGGGGATGGCGAGACAAATGGATGCCATGCCCAGTTTACAGTCAGAAGGAGGTAAGGTGTCGAGGGCCGGTAACTTTTTAGGTCCTTTTGCGTTTCGCATAAACTTTGCTGCTGGTTTTAGGCCAAATGTTAGATATCTGGAGGAAGTCCAAAGGTGGCAGAAGTTGGAATTTCCTTCTCCATACTTAAACGCAAGGAGGATTGATACTACTCAACAAAAAGCTCGGAAAAGAGCAGTGGCTGTGCTTCATGAGCTCCTCAGTTTAACTATGGAGAAGAGATTGACTTCTGCTCAACTGAATGCGTTTCAGTTTGAGTATCGTTTACCTACAAATTTATTACTCTTCTTAGTTAAGCATCATTACATCTTTTATATCACTAATAAAGGTATAAAGAGTACTGTCATCCTAAAGGATGCATATGATGGATCAAAATTGGTTGATAAATGTCCCTTGCTGGAATTTAGGGATAAATTCATGGCTCTGATTGGCAGGGAGGATTCTAGGTTACCACCTTCTGATGTAACTTCATAAGTAGAAAGTTGTGTGTAACAAAAACATTGGTTTATGATCATGTCTGTAAGATCTCTGTGTTACACCTGAGTTTTTTATTAGTTCAGTTGTTCTTTCAGGTTGTGGTGTATAGCATAAACTGCATTTTCATATTTTCAATGTTTCACACATGCAGAAGTGTCTGGTTACTAAAAAATGTGCTAGAGAGCTGTTTAATGTCATTATTTGACCATTTTTTTGTCCACAAACAGATTTCTTCTGGAAAGTTTAGGAATGATCTGCACTTCAGCGAAAACAGCAGGTGCCTAAACCTAAGATACTTGATGCATCACCTTGTGTGTAGGTATCATTGGTGGTAATTACTGAAGTACTGAACTATGATAAGGGGTCAAAGATTCATTAGTTAGTATGAGCTAAACTGAACGGAATAAAGTTATATTGATCCCATACAAGAATCGAACTGTAGTGTTCGGGGAATATGTACAGGGATGCTGACAATCTATGAATCTTTATACGATTTTGTTTCTTATACTATTTTCTCTGGGCCTAAAGTGGAACTCACTAGCTAATTTAAAACCTGTACTAAAGGCAATTGTGTTACCTGATACGAAACTTAGAATATAAAGGCAGGAGGATGAGGAATTAACGCGCGTGATATAATCACGCGTCAATATAATTTTTACTCTTCTTGTTTTGCACTATCATTTAGTTAACTGAGTTCAATGTTCAAATTTGAGATGTTTTTCTCATCAGTTACCTGAGAGACTGCTGAACTGGCAGAATAGGTTTTCTGTGAAGTTTTATATTGAGAAAGAAATTTAAGAAACCCAAAGTTTCTGTTCCATCTTGATGCTTTCAGATCCTTTGTTTCAATCCATTGAGACTGTGGTGCAAGATGCAGAGCACAAAGTATTCGTCAGGTGAGTTAATCTATCCCAAAATTATTAATTCTGCAACTTATCTAGATCAACATGTCAGGCTTGCAATACATGGAAGTGGGACTTTTCTTCATTCAGTTCTTGGGTTTTATTTTGTTTATTGGTCAGATTTCTATGACAGTTAGAACTTAAAAGCAGTTTAGATTTAAGAAAAAATACTTCATTTGAACATTTCAGCCTAATTTTACTTGGACTTTTGTCTGTGAAAGTCAGGTATTTAACTTGCCAAATGATACAACATTTTATACTACAGTTAATATTTCCAGTTACAGTTGAATGAGTTTGGCGTTTCTGGTAGGACATAGAAATGTTTGATTCTATAAATCAGCAAGGTATTATATATAACACGCAACATAGTGCATATAGTAAGATGCTTCTTTTACAACCATTTCATCTCCAACTTGTCATCTTCTCGATGCATGAAAGCCTGAGAATATCATCTTGCAGTTCATTACTCTATTGCCCCACATTCTAATTTCAAAATACTCTGCCCTTTCTCGTTATCGGTGATTTTTTATTATTCATAAATGAAGTTGCTTCTGAGTTGTTAGCCATAAGCTGATAATGAGCTTATTATGCCGCTTCTTCAGAACACAAGTGCACGCTGTATGGTTTTCTTGTTTGGTGTCAAAGACAGGAATAAGTAGAACGCCGGTACACGAGCTAGTTGAGTTTGATCTACAAGAGATAGTGTTCACTTTTGTGAGAACAAGCTAGGGACCTATATCTTGGGAATCCTTTAGTTGAGTCTGAATAGTTTTTACAGCGCTGCTATGTGAATAAGGAGTACGGAGTTGCATGAATTACATAGACCTAAAGTAGCTAGAACTACCGCTGAATCTTTTCATGAAGTTGAATGACATTCCACAAAAACTAAGGAAAAAGAAAGTTAAAAAAAAAAAGTTTGGTTGATTTTCTTGCTTTCTAGAATTAACTGGTCCTGGCCCTGATTTCTTAATTGCTGAATTCTAGTAGAGGGAAGCAGAGATGACTCTCCTTGTTCATAAAGCAACTTTATTTAGGTAGACGAACATTCACTTTGAGTTTTCTAAGTCGGTGAATGCATGCTGTACAGATTGTTGAGCGATATCTTGATTATTGACCAGAGATTTGTTTTCATGATTTAAGCAATAAGAAATTATTACACATTTAATTGACTGTGTGAATGCATGCTGTGTAGATGCCAGGGACATATATTGACCTGATGCTGATTTATATGAGTAATATAAGAAGAAAAACATTGCACTTATACTCTTCCAATTCTTTTCGATAGAGCTAGCAGCCATTGAATGACTGTCCCCAGGACTTCAAGTTTAAGAAAGAAAAGTTTGCTTTCTTGACCAGATAAGTCCTTTTGCTTCATCAAAACTCCTTTTTTTAATGCAGTCAGCTTTATGTGCTGTCATCACCAAGGAACTGTGAAAGTAAGTTGTCTTATTGCTTGATCAAGTAGGATGTTAGAGAATTGTTGTCTATGGATTCCAGAGTCTGGAAAATGCCATCAAACTGGCTGCTGACTTGGTCAATCAATCCTTCATCATAATCATGATATGGAGTCTTTAACTTTCCTGGTTGAAAAGTCCTATAATTGATAAGCACTTGAACCTGTAAAAGACAAATATATTGATTAAACTTTACACGATGAGCATACGAGGTTCAAAACTTAGTCAATACTTGTAGAGGTCATCCTTGTATGTTAATTGAATACAAACACCAGTGACTGGTATTTTATGTGTATGGGAACTTGAAGATGGCAAATAATTTATACTTTGTTTCCTTGAGCCTTAGCTTTGTCAATGCACCTGGTTGCATGATATGTGACTGTGCAAAGGCACCATACAGCAAGTAGATGTTTATTATGTATTCCTGGGATGATAGCAGACATCATCGACAGTTATAGTTAGGTATTTTTAACTCAATGATATAGATCGAATGTAAAGGTGTGGGAAGAATAGATATGATAAGAAACAAGATTCTTGGAGAGCTGAATTTTCAATTTTCTGTAATTTGGGGAAATCAAAACGGGAACAAAAATTCCAGCCTCAAGATGAGAAAGGAATATAAGATTCTCGTCTGAGAACCGGCTCACACTAAATGAGTGCTCAAGTCTTACGACTCACTTAAATTTGAACAATTTTCTGGCATGAATCAAACTCTACTCTTTATGCTTCCATTAATGCTATTACCGGTATATTATTTCCTATTAATATACTCCTCTCTGATGTCACTGGAATTTTGCGTATCTTCCTTCTATTGTGAGTGATATTCATGGATACATGCCTCTTATTTTATTCTATAAAATGAATAATTATGTTCGATCTATTGCATGTGAATATTTTGCTTTAAAACAGCGAAAAAGAAGTAGCAATTATGATCTTATTTCGGTGGAGAGAAAAGGAAGAGGTGAAAATTTTACTAGAAGTTCTGGTGTGCCTTTATTCCCCATAGATGATAGAGATGGTCTTCTAAGCTATAGCAGTAGGGAGATCTTAACCACTGATTACTGAGTTAACATGAGAACGTACGAGTACGTAGGAGATACACGTAGAACGAAAGGATTCCTAATGTTTCATACCGCACACTACACCAGCTAGGATACGTGGATGGTATCGACCTAATCCTTTCGTGTGGGCATTTTCCTTGTTTGTATCAATCACTTTGTTTCACTGTAATGCAGTTATTGTCTGTATAGTGATGTTATGTTTTAATGTCTGTATTGGAACGTGAAATGTGACATTTCTTTTTCGTATTGTAACGTATTGATTCATTACACTCTTCCTAAAAACTAACAAGTAACAAACAAAGGAGTTCACGTATTCTATTGTTAGGGAGAACCATGCTTTATAGATTTAATCATAAATGTCTACATCTCATATGGCATAACAGTTGTGGGGTGTGAGCCTTGGTCCTGGAGTCTCTGTCCATCATAAAGCCAAAATATGATATTTGGTTGATTCAACAATGGTTTTCAATACTTACAGAAACAGGCTTGCAGTTGATGATTAGGGCTCTACAGGTGGCCCATATTGGTATTAAGTCATTTTACCTTTAGTTGGTGCATATGACCTTGTTTTGTTCTGACATTATCAGGTTCTCTCTTAAAATCCTGAAAACTTTGGGCTCTTATGGCATGTTCAGGATCAACAATTGTAAATAATGGCATTTTGGCTTTGGGCCCCTTGTAACCACCATGATTCCAATGTCCATTATTTTATTGTACTATATTTCTGACTGAGGGCTATGGCCATTTTACCTGTGTCTTTACCTAAAGTGGATAGTGAAAATTACAAGTTTTTTTTTTTTTACAGTTTGCCAGTATTTATTTTTCAGAATCTTGCATGGTGTGTTTTAAACTAACCACAGTTTAGCTTGTTGCGTTGTGCTTTGCGGACGAATGGAGATGACAGACTATGTCTACCGTCGATAAATTATCTGATAATGACCTATTCGGACAATCTGCGAATTTTAGTCTTGATTCTTGATTTATATGTTTTGGTCAGACTGATATTTGAATCTTTTAGTGGATGGCATCTCGCGTGCAAGGGCTGGGCGGTGAATGGTAAGGCATCAATTTTCAAAACTGTGTTTGGTTTAAAGGTTAGGCTGTTCATCCATTTTCAGGTTAAAATGGACCACACCACTAAAAATGTGATTTCTTTGACTGATTAAAGTTGCTATGCTGCAATACTGGTACACAGATTGATACAGTTGAAAGAATCAATTATTGACTTATGCTAATTTATCTAGAAACCAAGAAACTTAATGGTGATTAACATGTTGAATAGGGATAAGTCAAAATCATCCACCCTAAAGAAAGAGCATTGAATAGGAAGCTGAAAATACAAAATAATAAACATCCCTATTGATTGAGAATGTGTACAAAGAAGAGCAAGGAAGGACCATTTGAATTGATGGTCATAATCAAAGAAAACTTAGGGTGGTGGGTGGTTGATTTTAAGTGAAAGATCCTCTGGTCCAAGCAATGGTGGGCCAAAAATGCTGCTGCTGCATTTAAGCATAAGACTAGTTGACAACACAACATAATGCATTCCCATAATGGTGATGATATTCATTGCCAAATGTATTTGTACAAAAATTTTCTGGTTTAAAAGTGATAGCTGATTCTTTGGTTGAGTCACTTTCACCTCTCTTGTCCTAGTCTCCTCCTTCACTGTTGAGAATTTCCATTTTTCAAAGAAAGTAGTAGCAGTAGCAATATAATGTAATGTAAATGCAGTGGGTGGAAAAGTATGGCATCATTTTCATTTTCAAAAAACATAACATTAACATAGGACATCTATCCATCCCCCACTTGTCCTTTTATTATCACCATCAGCATTTACTATGACACAGATTTACACGAATACTGCTTTAATAGTTATCTAACTCGTGTTATGAAAATGACATAAACCTCTCCTTATTTGCCACAGGTTTGTTTAACTTTACCAGATAAGGAAGGAAGATGCAATGCAAGTTACTCTGAGAGGTATGTTCTTGAAAAAAAAAAAAAAAAACAGATGATTAGGTGCTAGATGGCTGTCAATGGACGGCTCTAGATATATATAAAATTTTAAATATATGCATACATATATCACTTTCTGGCTTTCTTAGTGTAGTAGAATCAATTCACTTGTGCCAATAATAATTTAGTCATGTGATCACTGCAATCTGAATCTGATCTAAAAGCCCACACATTATCTGTCCACATAGAAAATCCATTGTGTGTTGGATATCTTGTTTTTGTGTCTGGATTTGGCACCAATGAAAAAGGTTCTCCACTTGAATGATTCATGTTGTTTGGTTGAAGAAGGTGGGGCTGAAAAAGGAAGAGTTGAGAATTTTAAATAACTAAAATGAAATGATGATAAGTGAGTAACTAAAGATCTGGAGTTGGCTTGTCACCATAATCTCTTCTCTCCATTTGTTTGCCATATTGCTAGGACAGGTCAATGACTTCATGGTCTCATGGGAACATGGATTTTGTGTTAGTGGGTGTTAAACTGATAGTGCATGTTAATTTCTTTATTGGAAGGATATTTATTTATAGGGGTTAGCATATCTTAAAAGTCTCTGATTGCTGATATGGTGAATTTATATGATCAATCTGCAAGCATGAAAATTACTCACATGTAGAATTCTGGAATTCTTATGTTCGTAAATGAATCGGTATAGATAAGCTCCTTAACAACTCCCAAGTCTATTTCCAAACAAAGTGATTTATTAGAAACCGCTGATACTTTTTCAGAAATAAGACGGGAAGAAAATGGTGTTGATAATTATACATTATTTATAACAGTTGAGTTGTTTTGTTCAAAGATTACTCAGAGGGCAAACTATGCACGTTTGTGTTTCTGTTGAGACCTACATATCATTGTAATGGGATCTTAAATTAAATACTCCCCTTATTTTTAAAGGTTTACTTTTTGTCATTTCGGGAATTTTTTTAGAAGGTTAACGTTTCCTTTTTTAAAAAACCCACTATTTTCACTTATTAATTTTTTTATCACTCTATTTCCTACTTTATCTATTCTCTCTCTCTCACTTTTATATTATCTCTCTTACTTTTTATCATCCATTTACCATTTTATTCAATATTCCTTAAAATTCACCAAAAACCAAATGGTAAACCTATTAAAAGGACGGAAGGAGTACTACGGAGTACACAACTTGAACAACCTTCTCTCACGAATTAGACTTTTTAAGGGGTGATGGTCCAATAATACAAGTCATATAGTATATGGCATCACTGCATATCTAATGATCTATATATCGGGGTGTTGAATATCCTATTGTCTCATATTGCTTGTGAGCTGAAATGAACTATAGATAGGCTGCATGACGTTCCGTTTATACTTTTGACAAGATAATCTAGAGATAGAAACCGACTATTTATACTATGCCAGTCTTGACTCCAATGCACCTACTACTCGCAAACTGTGCGGGATTCATATGTGATTAAATAAGTGTACCACACAGTCTGTTAGTTTTATGTGCATTTGGGACGAGAGCGGCATAAAAGAGACCGGGATGGGTTCGAAAGAAACTCATCAATCATCATACAATGTCACACCTTAAATAGGAGACTTGGAGTGTTTTCTCGAGGCCATTTTCTAGGGTTTGTTAGATCTCGAATATTCTCGGCTGATTTCACCTCTCAGAAGAATGGCCGCATGGGACCCATCTGATGAAAAGATACCACCGGGGTCGAATTTTCCATTTTCTAGACCCTACCCATACCTTATTATAATGCAATAATGGATTCGAATTAATTATAGATTATGGAGGTTTATAGAATAGTTCAATTAGGCATGCAATTTAGGGTTTGTTAGACCCCGGTGATCTCACCCTCTCCACTGCTACATTGAGAAGGTGAGACCACCGGGGGTAAAACTAAGGTTGAATTTTCCGTAATTTAGGCAGCTATATATGGGTATGGGTGCCCGACACCATTTATGAAATAGTAGTATTACCACCAGAGTTGGGGAAAAGAATAGACGCAAGATCTTGTTTTAAGCACTAATTATTAATCTATTGCTGCTAATCTGATAGTGTGTTTGCCTTTTTTCTGAATGAATGATCATCATCACTTGATGCTTTTCAAGAGAAAATAGGTTCAAAACTGCCATAAATAAAGTCGTGTTTCTTTATTTCTTTCTTGTTTTATACTAGTAGTTTTATTATCTTTAGGTTTACTCCACTCCTGTTCTGTACTCCACATTGAACGAACAAACGAACCCATTATCATATCACTTGTTTGTTCATGTTAAAGTGGAGACGATCGATGTGATGGCAATATGGCATGGCATTACTCAGAGTCAGCCACTCCATTGAAATTTTATTCTCCCATAAAGTTGATAGATAGATCCCTCAATTCCATTCTCAAGTGTTGGGTTTTTCTTGCTTCTCCTTTTTCCTTTTCCAGTATTTTCGATTCCTACGGCATGCTTTGCCTTCACAAACTTGGCAATTTAACTCTTTTCGATTAAAATAAAAGCATGCCATTACTAGTACTAGTACTATCCTATAGAGGAATTCGTGCCTTCATCATGGTACTACTACAATAATTAAGAAAAGTTACTTATAACCTATGGGTACGTGATAAAATATCGGGCTAAACCATCGATCGATTGAAACTTAATTTGAACTTGCACAGTTAATTATATACGGCTTCACAAATCACATACTAACCTAATTCTCACACATGCGTAAGACTTCTCCAAAGCAATTACATTTAACTTTGAACCTCTTATGCAGTATGAATTATAAAAAGACATATACACTTCGTGTAAATAGGCTTGTCAATCATGTTAGGCTCTCCTAAACTTTGAAGTCATAGATGAAATAAATATTATCTTAAAAGGGAAATGGATTGGCCAAGGAATAGAATTTCAGAAAAATTGGGATTTATCCCCGATGAACATATTTATGTAAGTTCATGGGTGTCAATTATTACCAAATGAGAAAATTACAAATACCATCTCTGCAATATAACCTCTTGTCACTTTAGTCCTTTTTATTCAAACTATCACAGATTAACCCATTTTTTACACACAAAAAAATTGTAATTACATATAGGCCCAAAAGTCAACTTTTTCCCCTATTTTATCTTTTCTTTATAATTGTATAATTCATTAATTAACCCTTATTGCAAAATAAAATTCAAAACGTTTCTAATTCTCACAAACAAACCCCAAAATTTTCATTTCTTCAAATCTAAGTACCCATCTCCAACCATCTTCCACCACCATCTTCCACCACCTCCAATCTTGGTCAACTTCTTCTTCTTCTTCTTCCTCCCTTCTCCATCTTCTTCTCCCTCCCTCCTCAATCGTTTTCTTCCTTCTTCAAAAAAGCTCCGATCGGAGCTATTACATACAGTTCCGGTGGAGGAGCTTTACAGCTCCGGCGAGGAGCTGTTACAGCTCCAAATCGGAGCTATTAACATCTCCAAGCTCCGATCGGAGCTTTTTCATTGTTGTAATTTATAAAACATTAGAGTCACATGTGTAGTAAATTGAAGATTGTAAATTGCAACTAAGCCAAACTAATTTTATTTTCCATTTATTTTATTTATGGTCAATGCAAAAATCAGGTTTTTGGGTGTATCTGTAATTGTTTGAATAGAAAGGACTAAATTGTAATTGGCCCAAATTTAAGGGTAACAAACGTAATTTCCCCTTACCAAATAGCATCCGACCATCTTAGTTGAGAGTTTGCATGTAAATCGACAACCTCCTACCCAGTAACTCTTAAAATTAACGCCTTGTCAAATACAAGCCGGTAAATATGAGTAACCTTATAATCTTTACACACAGGTATATGTATTGAGTTTAACATATGATCACAACTATATTTATGCATCATGACATGTGAAAACGTATGTTTTAAGTTTGGCAAGTGAGATGGAATTGCAGTCAAACTTGATGCAAGTAATAATTATATTGCAATGTTGCCAAGTATAATTCCCTGTGATTGATCATAATAGTTTCAAATCCTCATCATGCAAATTCATATATTGGGTCACATGGTCAATAACAAGATAATTGAGAGGGGGTTGTGATGATCCACATAGAGACCAAAATTGAGTGGTGGAAAGAATCATTAAACCTTAATTTAGACAAGGTGTGTGGTGTTTTTCAATCTTTTGTGATGTGCAAGGATGATCTTTCTTTAGATGTGGGGTATTGTTTGTAAAGTAAAAATGGAATGAGAGAGATGGAGAACAAAGCAAAGGTGAGGGGACAAATATAAATCCAAGATGAGATGGAGAGGACTGTGCACTAGTATGCAGAATTGATAGATGCCCCCTTTCACAAGGGTAGAAAAAGATGGTAGGGTAGGGGTACCCATCCACCATGCTTCTACCTCCCTCTAACTAGCTAGTCCTCAATTAGTGGCATCTTTGAAAGGTTAAATTTTGTTGTGCCAAACATATCCTACATTTATGCAATGTGATGATTCCTTGCCTTCCAACTACAATAAATTCTCACTTTAACTTTTTGCAATCAAAATTTTTCAATTTTAACTAAGAATTAATTTTAAACCACAAATGTAAAATGTTCTATTAAATCATATAATAAAAATTTAGACCCTAAAGTTTCATTATATAAAAAAATTGAACATTTTACATTTACGATTTAAGATTAATTCGTAGTCAAAATTAAAAAAAATTGACTGTAAAAAGTCAAAATGAGAAACTATTATCGGGACGGAATAATTAGTATTAATATCTTTGAACCCCACAAAACAAAACTTTCTTGTGTTGGCTTTATAGTAATAGTACACGTATGATGGTGTGGACTGTGGAGTGTGGACCTTACAAGAATTTATTGGTAAAGTGGACAAATGATCGATGTGATCAACCAAGGGGAAAAAAAGAAAATTGATGCACAATTCAATATTCTCACACGCCTTGCACCAAAAGATTTGCTAACAGTCTCAACGTCCTCTCCTAGTCCTACCTAGTGTAGTGTGTCATTTTCATTGCCGATCCCACGGTGAAAATATCATACTGTTTCATCACTGTTACTTATCAGTACATCTCCAACCCCCATACTCCATCGAACTCTATTAAATTGTCACGTCACCATTCCACTAACAACAAATTCAACCAAACTCTCCATCTTCAATCCTCAAACCCTATCATACTCAATTTTTCATTTTCTTTTCTCATTTCTTTTTAAACTATACTATTCTCTTTTCATTTCTTTTAAAACTTCATAATTAATAGTACTTCATATTTATTTTAAATTTTGTTAATTAATTAAAATAACATGAAATAAAAATTGAAAAATTATGTCGAGTAGAGAACGTGTTCAATAACCCGATCGCAATATTACATACACATGGAGGAATTATGTCGAGCAGAGAACGTTTTCAACCGATACAACCCGGGCTTTGGCATTGCGAAATGATTTGATGGAGCATATATGGCAACGTCATGGTGGACAATGAAGTTTCCAATATTTTTAATTATCATTTGTGTGTTTTCAATTTTTATAATTTGTAACCTTTTTATTTTCTTGAAGTGCATTTATTTTATGTAAGTTCGTTTTTTAGTGAATTCGAATATATTAAATTTTACAACTAGAGTTCTATATATAATTTACCAATTTTAAAATATATGAAACTTAAAAAATAAATATTACAAAGAAAATGGAAAGAAAATAAAATATGAAATAGAATAAAAAGGAGAAAAAAGAAAACAAATAAAACAAAATAAAAGAGAAACAAAGAAAATCAAAATGAAACAAAAAATTTTTAAAAAAAAAGGAAAAAGGAGGTTTCAACTCCATCAAACTCGTTTGTAATTTACAAACGGGTTTGATGGAGTTGAAACCTCCTTTTTCCTTTTTTTTTTTAAATTTTTTGTTTCATTTTGCTTTTCAAACGGGTTTGATAGAGTTTTCCATCAAACCATGGATGGAGCACCTACCAAATGTTTGATGGAGTTATCAAACTCTCCATCAAATGCCCGTTGGACATGGCCTTAGTTGTTGTGTAATATGAGAGTATTCAATATTGAGTTAAATATGTATACTACATTCGTATGTTGTTGTCGACTCCAACTTCATTTAATTTAGGCTCAATTCAGTTCGTTCTTGAGAGTATTCAATATTGAGTTAAATATGTATACTACACTACTTTCTTGGCGTTGAAGGACCACTGAACCTCCCTCGACGAGCATATCTGAGTCCATCAAAGACTAAAATTGTCCAATATACTTCAACTCTTCCACCAGACATTAAGTTCGTCGTTTTTTTCGGGTTGCAGACTTTCCTCCTCGGATAGAATCACATATTTATGAAAAAGTATTTTCTTGACCGGCAAATACTAGGTCTTCCTATACGATCACATTTTGTTAGATCGAATATAGAACGCCCGCACCACTTGTCAGTGAACTAATTCACAGTTCAAACTTCAAACCTTCTATTGGACAATAATTTGTGCTAAACTAACAAAAGCAAAACATATAAATAATAATGAAAGATCATGGCTTACTAAACACATATATGTCAATGCCCAGCCCTTTGACCCGATGTGGTCTCTTTTGTATTGTCTCTAGGTTGATATGCTAGCCCACGTACTAACATTTACCTTTACTCTCACATTTTGTCTCCATTTTAGGAAATTGAACCTCGTGACAGTGTAATTACGAGTTGCCTCTACTTACCAAACAAAGTATAATCACTTTGTCGTGATGTTTGAAAGTATTTCAAACTCTTTTACTTTTATAGTTTCTCAAAATTGTTGGACTTGCATGTATTAAACATTAGATGTGTAGCTACTGGCCTACTATAACTAGCACGAGCTTGGCTCGGATCATTAACAAAACGAGCTCGAGCACAATAATAAGGCTCGAGCTCGACTCATTTGGTTCGAGATCGAGCCTAGTCAAGTATAATGAGTCGAACCCTACTCGGATCGATAACGAAATAAGCAACAACTTAGGCTCAAGTTCGGCTCGAACACCTTATCGAATGAGTCGAGCTCTCGACATGGCTCGAGCTCGTGTAACAACTCTAGCTATTGTTCCCCATTTTCCATACCAATGAATTCATGCAATTTAATATTACATTTTTCTAAACGCTAGAAATACCACATGTTATTATTATAAAGTACAGTGTGTGGTAAACACTTAGATGGGGAAAAAAATTTCTCCCCGTTTAGGAAAAATATCAATTCCAAGGATTTTCCAAAATTCAGGTAACAAAATGTAATGGTTGAGAGTGGGGGAATAAAATCATGCAACGAAATAATTGATTCTACAATAATTGAAGAACTTTAACTAACATAGTAGTAGTATATATTCACCAAGGAATATTTTCTAATAGCTACAACTCGCCAAATGTATGTACAATTTCGTGTTTCTGCACTAGGTAATCGTACAATTTCTTGAGAATATTTAGTGGAGACCGTCTTTAAAGTGAGAATAAACGAATCTGCACTAGATCCGTTCGAACTTGTGTAATTTGCATAAACCTAATACTTCAAAATTCCATGTTTTTTTCCATGCTGCAAGTAACAAAACAAAGCGCGGTTTTACTAACTTTATAGGAGTATAATATTGTATGTGTGTGTGGGTGTATGTGTGTATTCAGATTGTGAATTATGGTAGTTAATACAAGAAACATTAAAATATAATAATAAGTGTAATTGTTTTCAAATATTGAATTGAAAAAAACAGAAGAAGTGGTTTTAAGTATGGAAAAGAAAAATAAAATGATACATACGACTATCGTGGAATCTTTTTCTGTGAAATGAATCATCATTGGCAATTAAACTTGGGTGCTAGATACAATAAATGTCCATATAGTCTTAACAAATTGGTCCAAATGTAACAATATCATTAATAATTATACATAATAAACAACATGGGTCATTTACATATACACCCCTGCTAGATAGGCCAATTACAAATACATACCCGCTATTTGAACAATTACATATAAACCCAATTTCCACTTCCGGCGTTGACTCCGGCGATTACGTGTGACATAAACTGACGTGGTTGCTTGCTTGGCGTGATGCGGATGAAAAAAAAAAAAAAAAGAAGCTAAAAGATGGGATATAATTCTGTATTAAACATAAGACGTATCGTCTTCTTCTTCATTCACCCGCCAAAACAAAAAAAACCACCATACTCTGCCTCTGTAACCCCTAGTGAAGGCAATTTCCACATAATCGACACTATTGAGATCGTTCTTCAGTATTATCGTTTGCTTAATCGTTGATGGGAGGACTTATCAATTTCGGGGAAGAAAGGTTAGGGTTTTGCTCCTGAGATTCGACATCAGAACTAGGTGAGTAATGTTTCTTCAATTTTGGTGTCTATTTATGGTTAGTATACTTTAAAACGTTGCTAGATGTGAGCAATTTCAAAATATGGGTTTTTTTTTTTTTTTGATTTTGTTGGCAGAGTGAAAATTGAGGCTTGAATCTGGTTTTTTGTTTTTGTTTAGATGATTTGTAGCTTACTATTTCATAAAACAAGACACCTGGTTTGAATAGTGTGTGCACAAATGTCTGATTTTTCATTATGCAGTGCCTAAGATGTGTTATTTGAATTTTGTTGTTGGCAGGTACAATGGATGAATACAACATCAGGGTTCATGTTAACAAGGACCCGTAAATGATTGAGCGTGCTAAAAAGTCGAGGTATACTCATCTAAAACTCATGAATGAAGTTAGAAGTCTAGCTTTAGATAACCTTGGTTCTGATGATAATTTGGCATTCACTATGAAATGTGATGTGGATGATAGCTATGATCAACTAGAAATACTCTGTGATGATGATGTTAGGCAAATGTTTGATAGAAATAGTAAGTACATGGAGGTTGAGTTGCATATTGAAACATCAGAGGCTATCCCTTTAGCTATTGAACCAAGTGCTAAGAAAAATAAAATGTTTCAGTCTATGTGGGATGATTCTAGTTTTCATCCTGCTTTTGTGCCAAATCCCTCTACTTATAAAGCACCCCCTCCTCATAGTAGGCCATTTAAGTCTAGGAGATGTAAGAAGAAGCCCCCCTACAGATCCTGAGTATGTGGACTTGACATTAGATAGTGATGATGATGTTGATCAAACTTAAACACCTGCACCAACTCCTACTGAAACACCTGTGCAAAATGATCCACCCACCACTGTGCCATCTCCTCCACACACTAATGTGTCATCTCCTCCACCCTCCCTTGTGCCATCTCCTACTACTACTACTACTACTACTACTACTACTACTACTACTGTGCCATCTCCACCACCCTCCCCTGTGCCATCTCCTCCACCCTCCCCTGTGCCATCTCCCCCACCTACTACTACTACTACTACTACTACTACTACTACTACTACTACTACTACTGTGCCATCTCCACCCACTACTGTGCCACCTCCCACCACTGTGCCATCTCCACCTCCCACAACTGGACCATTAATGCATGTTGATGATTTGTATGACGATCATGAAATTGATGATGAGATGCTAAACAATTCCAATCTTGAGGACTTCATGGCAAATTTGTACACAACTGTAACCAATGCTGGTACTTCTGTTGCTACTCCAAAGAAAACACCAAATGCAAAGTCAACTTGTAGCAGTACACCTTCTAAAACACCAACCAAGCCAAGTCCCTCTAAGAATGCAAAATGGGGAAAAGAAGCCCTATTTAAAGGACAAAAGTTCAAAAAAAAAACGGCTAGTTTTTTTTGAAAATTTCAAAATCAATTACATATGAACCCAGCCACTAAGAATTCAATTACATATAACCCGCGCGTGTATGTCAAACACTAACCAATTGCCCTGCCAAATTGATTTATAAAACAATTACAAATAAACCCATTGTTAATTGCGGGAATGATGACATGGCAGTCCATGTCATCACTGGTCGTGTGTCTCCGGCCATTATCCCGGATGACATCAGCATCGACGTTGACTAATGGGTTTGTTTGTAATTAGTTTTCTAACTCGGTTCAATTTTTAGAATCATTTGTAATTGTTCAAATAGCGGGTATTAATCTGCAAAGAGGCCATCTTGGAGAGGTGGATTTTGTAATTTTCTGTAAACAACATTATATCAAAGAGCAAGTCTCTTAAGAGACGGTCTCTAAATAATTTATCTAGAGACGAACCTATATTGTCAAGAAAATCATCGATATTATCAATTAAAATGTCTATGTTTTCAATATTAGTGTTTTTTTCATATTACAAAAGTACTCATTTCGTTAATAACATAGACGTCTTGATTGATAACATGAATGATTTTCTTGATAAAATAAGTCGTCTCTATGTAAAGACCGTCTCTCATGAGACTTTGTGGATATCAAAAGGATTTTTAAAAAAAAACACTAATGGTCGGCTTGAGCCCAAATTCTAGGCCCGACTTCTGACCTTGAGGCGGGCCCAAGCTTTTAAATTTACCGGGTTTGAACCAGACCTCAAGAAGCCCGGTCTAGCCTATTGCTATCCTATAGGTTATGATTTGGAATCTTCCAATTCTTAGGTGAAAATTTGTGAACCACGAATGGAGCAAGTCGCCTGTAGAACCGTCTTTATAGATGGACTAAAATAGACTAACGAACATTAGAGTTATATATAGAATCATTACAAGTTTTTATTAAAACATCGGTGTTATACATGCACATAAATAATTGACATAAATTATTCGCTCATTCCCTCACTAAGCAATTAAAAAAAAAGCATGATAATCTTCTAAAAATGAACTTGAATTATCATATAAGCAATTCATGATAGAGAGATTCAACGAAGAAGTAAAATATTGTAAATTATTAGGAGCATATATAGGAAGATAAATTCGTCAATTTATAAATCCAACGTCAATCATTTTTAAGCATCTTTTTTATAATTAAAGTCGTTGATCGTTTGGCACCGGGTCGGGTTCACGTGTTTGGAAGGGCAGATCCCATCTGGTGACCGGTCCATTAATTATATATTTCCAACAAATTTATAATCTTCTACTAAATTATACATTAATCACTTTTGTTTGCCCATATTAATTGCTCACCTTTGGCAACTGTACCTTGCCGTATCATGTGTATTAGGTTGCTTTAAGTCTCTAAACTCCATACTTTTAGTATTTGATAAGTGTGATGGATCCTGTTAATCTATTGAGAATTATGCCTATCTCATATAATATGTGGTTGAAGTTATTACAGTACGTAATATATCAATTCATGTGAAATAGACTTCAACGTCAAAGGAAAATGTTGGAGATTTGAACGGTTCATGTTGGCTGTGAAGTGTCATTGGGCGCAGTTGAGAGTTTGAATGAAGTGGTATCCATACCGATTTACATAAAAATCGATTGACCCTCGACGAATCAAATTTGAGAGTGATTTATGTAGAATAGTGTAAGATACACGCCGTAACTCTTTAAAATTAGTAATATCGGGTGATTTCATGTACATAGGCTAGTTGATTGAAAGGTGAATCAAATGTAAAATTTATTGGGTTCGTGTTTACTATATATTTTTATCTAGTTTTCTATATTTACATACCGTTTAATTCCTTGTGCTTGCTGAAGAGTCGCGTCTGAAATTGTTTGTATTAGTGTTAAGTTTGAAAGAATAAAATTCTTGCATAAGCATTAATTATGGACATTTTAAATGAAATGAATCTCTTTTACTTGTTATGTCATATGCCCATTTTAAGTTTAGTTGCAACCATAAACTTCATTAGTGCCACACTTATAGAGAAACTTTTACTGAACTTGTATTCTTGCACTTAAGCAAGTAATTAAGCAAATGTGGTTGAGAACAACGTTCATAATACTTGCAAATTAAATTGGACATGAAATTAACACCATATTGTTGCTTAATTATAATTGTATGCCCATTATTTTGTATGGAAGAGGAAAATGAGGTTGGAAGTGACTTTGCTAAAAATTCATTAACGTGAACGGTCAGTTGGAAAAAAGTTAATCAACAAGTAGTCCGGTCCATTTTAACATCTTATATCCGTGACACTTTCAATTCGATTTTTCTAGCTACATTCGACTTTTAGTCATATCATCACATATCATATGTGATTTACCTACTGATTAAAATTTGTTTTGTCTGGATACAAATTCTCTTAAGACTTTTAGACTTGGAGTCCATCAAAACATAAATATCTCTGTAATCCCTTATTTATATTTTTAAAACAATTTAGCCGAATAATGCATTGATGTCATCAAATCATGAATATTAATTTCACAAGATTCCTGTTAACGTAGAAGCACACATGCAAACAATAACATCAAGTTTTACTATTCATTTTTGGAGCATCGATCCTCATGTTCGGTCTACTTAGCGGACGGAGAGTTCATAAATTGATGAAAGTCTTTTACCGCAAGTTTCTATAACATGTTTTGATCGGCGTTCTTGTGATATATTATATATATAGATTAATTGGGGGGGTTTACTTGCATCCCCTGCTCGACCCCTCATATCAATCTGTTGAATCTCCTGCAACATTTGCTCCCTATTTTAGCTAGGCTTGTTTGTACACATCATTCAGTTCACTGGTTGTATACCGTGGTGTAGTTGTATGGCTGCTACTGTTGTTTTGTTTACAAACTTTTCTTTTTCGACCGCAAACATTTTATTAACAACTTTTTAAAGATACATTGAAAATAAAGTATGTTAGCTCCAATTAATTTCCAATCATCACCACCTCTACGCCAATAAACATACAAGACCAACTCAACACGTTGAGCAAGCTTCTCATTAGTTCGGAATTGAGAAAGTCGGAAGTGTAGTAGATGGGTTGACATACATAGGTGCGTGAAAGTTTCCTTGTATGTGTATCGGTTTGGAGGTTGATTGATTAGTTTCCATTGGAAATTATTTATGCTCGTTGTAAATTTATTTGTCGTTTCTAAAAAATATTTTAAAAAAGAACAACTTATCATTTGTTGATGAGTGTGTTTCCTAAGAAACAACCCTTAGATAGAGACATAGAAACATAGTTTCTAATATTACATATTAACCCCAATCCAAAACTAGTTTCTAAAACCCACCCAACCAAGGGCCAACTACTGGATCTTTACAAATGGATCCATATATTAATGATATAACCCGTTTCTTTCAGCTCAAACACCTTCATTTATTAGCTTTCAGCTCACGCAACTTTCTCTCTCTAGAATTCTCTCACTACGATTCTCCCAACCAAGGGCCAGCTATGGGATCGAAAAAAACATCCGATCTACCTGATTTTCCGATCAAAAATCAACGATCAACCTGATTCTGCAACCAAGGGCCAGCTACGGGGATAAAAAAACGAAGGTAAATCTCTGTTCGTAGCTAATTTCATAGATTATAATCGTTTTTGTTACTGTTCATACAACGATCTCTCATTACTATATATGTTCGTTGTTGTTCATAGACGATCTACCTGTAGAAACTGCCAGCTGATAATATACATTGTTATTCTGCAAAAAAACGCGATCGAAAACGAAGGTAATCTCTATTTGAAGCTATTTTCATCGTTTTTCATTGCTATTATTGTTCGTACAACAATATCTCATTGCTATATATGTTCGTTGTTGTTCATAGATGCCAGAATCAGCTTCAACTACTGAAACTACAAATATGGATGATCCTCTAGAGATTCAAACAACAGGTACATGTTCTATGTAACTAGCTATATGTTCTCTGTTTAAATCACCATGATCTCTGCAAAAAACTACTATGTTCTGCGTTTAAATCATGTTTCTCTATGATCTTATCTATAGTCTCTATGATCTCAGCTATATAAACTATGATCTCACCTATATTCACTATGATCTCAGTTATAATCACTATGATCTCTGTTATATTCTCTATGATCCTTTTATAATTACGTATAATTTCATTCACTTGGATCATGTATGTGATATCAACATTATATTATATGATCTCATCTATAGTCTCTATGATCTCAGCTATAGTCTCTATGATCTCAGCTATATTCACTATGAACTCAGTTATAATCACTATGATCTCAGTTATATACGCTATGATCTCAATTATGTTGGATATGATCTCAGTTATATTCTCTATGATCTCAGCTGTAGTCACTATGATCTAAATTAATTATGTCATGATCTCTATTACTTCTAGTATGTTCTCAGTAAAATTGTTTCAACAAATTTACAGAAATGCATTGCTTGGAGACAAATAATGAACAGAAACTACACCGAATTGGTATTGAAGTCAGAAGGGAACATGGATGCTAGAAGAATACTAGAGGATGGGTACCAACGTGACTTACTAGCAATCAAAGCTATAATTGAAGCATCAACCTTCAAAGATATACCGAACTCAACAGACCAGAACACATCAAAAGCATCAAAGGCATCCACAAGCTGTGGTTCAACAATTGTACACGATCCAGACTTTACACAAAGAGTCAAGGACAAGTTTGAAAGGAAAAAGCCTATAACAACTGAGTTCAGAGACAAGCATCCAAACAAACAATTGATATGGACACTATGTTCTCTGCTATATCACAATTGATATAATTTCAATATGTACTCTACTATATTGACTATGATCTCTATTATAATCACTATGATCTCTGTTATATTCTCTATGATCCTTTTTATAATTACGTATGATTTCATTCACTTGGATCATGTATGTGATATCAACATTATATTATATGATCTCATCTATATTCTCTATTATCTCAAACTAAAAAACTATGATATCAACTCAAAAAACTATGATATCAAACCAAACACTATGATCTCAACTAAAAACACTATGATATCAACACATACTATGATCTCAACTAAAACAACTATAATCTCAACTCAAAAAGCTATGATATCAAACTGCGAGAGGATCATTTTTGCGGATCCTGATACTGACCCGGATCCGCAAGAGGTTCCGCGAAAAACACATGTTTAATGGCAAATTGCAAATTGGTCCCGTTTCTAGTTAAATTAACTAAAGACCGTTTCTTCCAAGACTTTGTGTTTGTTGATAGATGGAAAAATTCGTAGACACCCCATCGTTTGAGATGTCTAGGCATTCATTGGATATTTTACTAACAAATGATAGTATTTCACTTTTAACTCTTTTCACTGTCACTGTGAGTAATTAAGCAAATCTAACCAGCTTAATCATCGGAGTATCAAACCCTTGATAATCGGACTACCAAACGAATTAATGTAGAACTTTTTTTTTTTTGTTGGAAATTTTTTTTTATAGGTAATATTTTCAAAAATTTTGGATTTCGGGCCTCGTAACCCTCGAAAAAACCTCATATATGTAATTTTGCCATTTCGAAGTTGAAATCCTAGGTCCGCCGTGCGAACATGTGTAGCAATCAGATCGATCATGGGTTTTATTGGATCGGTGTGTACTAAAGTGTTGCGGTCGGTAGCTTTTCTTATGCTCTGATTTGCGTTTTAATAAAATTTTAGCTTCTTAAAAAAAAATCAAAAAAAATAAGATCGATCATGGTAGGACATTATGCAAAGTGGTCATGCAAAATATCCAAATCTCAACGATAATAATTAATTAAACCATACTACTAGTTCTTATATTTAAATCATATCACATGTACACATTCCTCCATATCTGACAACCTTCCGAATAATCAACTAATTTTTCCCTGAACCAAATTTTCGGCAAGTTTATGCGAAATAGTACTATATAGGAACAAACAAAAACTGTTTATAAGTTCGTACAGTTAATTTAACAATTTCTAATTGACTAATTGTCCATAAGTTATTTACGTTTTCTTACCCAACGGATGATGTTGTAACGATACAATTAGTAATAGATTGAGATCCAACTATTTTACCGACGCACTTAACGAAACGTGCATATGTATCTTGTTTAATACTCCCTCTATTTCAAAAAAAATTGTTACATTTTACTATTATTCGGTCAACTGTCTCCACGTTTGACCACAATTTACTCTTAAACGATATTAATAAATAAATTATTAAAATTATATAATGAAAATTTAGTAATTAAATTTTTATTATATGATTTTATTAAATTATTTACTATTATCGTTTATGAGTAATTGTATCAGCTCAAAAAACGATTAATGGTCAAAGTCAAAATGTAACACTTTCTCCGAAATTGAGGGAGTATTTAGTAGTAGTATATCAGTTTTTTGCCGCAATCATCGTGGAATTGCTTTAGAAATCAATTAAAAAACCTCGTTTATTATTTGAGATTGTGTTAAATTACAACTCGGATTAACCGTTCCGATCATCTAGATCAATTCGAACAATTAATCAATTCAAAACACACTAAAAGATCAAATCAATCAACACATTGTATTACGTGGTTCAACTACACAACAAAGTAGCCTACATCCATCGGAGAAATCGCACAAAATCCACTATTCACAAGCAAAATCCAAGTACATATAGGAAGTTGTTTGGCAAAAAACTAAAGTTTAAAAAACCGAATTAAAAACACCTAAATTTTTAGTCGACTCGAGGTTTTAATTCTATAACAATCACTCCGACCGACCATGTACAATTCGTATCAATTCCCGAGACCTATCGTCTATTTCACTTCTAATAACAATCCACCTTACTCGAATATCAATAGGTAAAGACTCTAACTAGATACATTGGAAAAATTTTGTGAAGTAAACTCGAGTTAATTACAGAGATTATAATAATATATATAGGCAAATAAGAAGACCTCAGGTAGCAGGAATCGCACTATCATAACTGAATCCTTCGAGATAAACGGCTGAGGTTTAATCCCGCTCTAATAAACAGTTAATTCATTTCGTCAAAATAACAACCTGCCGGTAAATTGCAAATTCATCCCTTCAGTCTTCAATATGTGATGTTAACAGATTGTGTAAGGAGTTATATGTTTTACTGAATTGATCACTATTAGTATCATAGATGATTCAAAGTGCTATATATACTATGTATTCAATTTTTGGTGTTTTCTTACAACCAGCTTGCTTGATGTGTATCTGTATGGGGCTGTGAGTCTGTGACCACCTTTGCTTTTGCTTATTTGTCCTGGAATTAACCAGTAATGGTACGTGATGCATGTACATTATAATTGAACTGAACCTGCGATTTTCAGGCTCCAAAACAAAAACGTTAGTGGTACTAATTAAGTAGGGGACGACGACTAGTCTCACGAACCATGATGATGGAGTGTTATAAGAACGAGACAGCCCAAAAAAAAAACGCGACGTGATCATTTTACACGCGCCACCAATCAATCCTTGTCAAATTATCAATCACACTCTTGACCTAGGTTGCACGGTATATACACACAGGCACATATCGAACAAAATACGGATTTCTATAGTAGCCGGGTACGACACGGAGTAATAAAATTTGTTTATTCTTAATATAATATTTTTGTATTACAATTTCAAACGTATCCAAATTCCAAATATACAATGGATCGATTGGTTTATAGTTTCATCTTGAAAAGATATAATTTATATTGGAAGGAGAACATAGAAAATTGGTTATTTAGCTAGGATGCAAGGGCACAATTAAGAATCAATGGTGTTTGTGTCGGACGCCTCTCACGTACCGGACACAAACAACGTGTCTGATACACATGTGGCGTGTCATTAAATAAAATAAAAACAAAATATATGGTCAATTTTGTACCTTGTGTTTTGTATTCTTGCATAGTAAAATATCAAAACTACATACTGTCACATCAGCATTACGTATATCACGCATGTCATGAGTAACTGTGTCGGTCCAGAATATATATAAGATCTCGGTCAATTAGTGGTCGGATCATTACAATGCAGTTAATAAAATATAATATTTAATTAATGAAAGGAGGAGTAAAAAATAATTACTAAGTTAACTTTAAGGTAGTACTATGTTTAAACCTAACTCAACCAAACAAGATCAAAGTATGCTTTTTTACCACATAAAGAAGAATAATAAGTGGTGTCGTATTCTTCAAGTCACACATACGTACCACCCATAATAACTACGTACGATAGTGCTTAATTAATTTCATTATTATTTCGATCGGCTGCTGGCCATGTCATTTTCTTCCCCAACTAATACAAGTTCTCATTTACTTATGTCGATCTTCATATCTTTTTTTCTTATTAGGGACTACATTCATTCTTTTATTTGTCTCACTAATCCACTTTGTTGTAATTGATAATTAATCAGATGATGATGACAATTGATTGATACACACCACCGCCTTCATTGATTCTTTTTTCAGAATTCAAACTTTATTTATAATGCTATTAATCTTTTGGTTTCAATATTGGGTCAAGTCAATAAACAAATTACTAAAATGAGATTCATATATATTGAAAGAGAGTTTTGTCCATAGACTCTAAAGGTGACAAAGAACAAGGAACTATATAATTCAAAGAGAAATAAGAAAACGACTTATGTATTATTCCATTGGTTGTCTGATGTTTAATGATACTAAATTTTGTTTAAATATATTCATTGTTGCTTGAAGTATCATGCCATCTTGTTGATGTGCAAGTAAAATAGGGTAGGGGTTTAATATCCTTTTTTACATATAGGTATGTTTGAAACAATTATATAATTCTTTAACGTATTGGAGCGTCTATTGTCGTGTGTTGGATTGTAAAAGGTGTGTACCTCATTAATAATTAGCAGGCACGTTATCGTCATTATTTTTGGGTTGCCTCAGATTGTCGATTCTAATGGTGGGGATTTATAGGAAATGAACTAGAAATTGACATGGTCAGGTCACAGGTGTCCCCAAAAGAAAAGGTTCGAAAAGGATTACGTTTGTATATAATATTTTCTATAATTTAAAATTTTGCACTCCCAACTTTCATATAATTCATGTTTATAACTCGGTCTCCAGCGTTCAAATTTGGAGTCCGTTCCTGATGGAATGGTAAGATTGTGCCTCGAACATGTCCAACCTATCAATACCTTGTCAAGACTCGACACAACCATGACTATCATCAAGGGTAGCTAGCCCCGCCGGAAGGTTAGCTTCCACGGGGAACCCTGCGAGTATAGTTGTGAGCTAGCATGCAGTGGTAGGTCACGTTAAGTGGCTAGCATAATCAATGATGGAGAGTAAAATTGGTGGTGCCGTCTAGTGGAGGTTAAGTTAATTAAAGAAGAATGAGTCTAATGAGGGACAGTAAAAGTAGGGTGATGCAAAGCACCTGCAAAAAATGAGTTACTTACGATGCTGGGGAATCGGGATGGGTAAAAAAGACAGAAAATCTTGATAGTGAAAACGACGTGTACCCCAAATGCAGTGCAAAAGAAACAAAACATGGGCCCGCAATCAATTCCCAATTTCTGTCCAAATGGGGACCATTTCCCACCTAGCTACCTGCTATACATCGCCAATTCTAGCACAACCCAGGCACTAGTATCCTATCCCATTAAACTAAAAAAATAAACAACATCATTAATTACTTTGAATCAATAAATAATTCATCCGTCTCGAACTCAATTTCATGTCGGTCTTGTTTCATACTAAATTATATAAACAATTAGATTAATTTATAAAATATACGTGAAGTGGATAAAAGTATAGATTATAAAGTATGTTATCTGGTGAATAACGTAAGGAAGATGTTTTCCATTTAAGATTTGAGAAGGTAATATTGCGACAAATCAAAATTGATACGGATTGAATATATCAAAATCATACCAATCAATTCTATATATTGTCTTATTTGACGTGTAGGATTGTTACGACTATCGAATTTTAACGATTACTCGACTCTCGGGTGGTAAAACATCATGTCTTGGGTCATGTGGAGACCGTGCCATAAATGCAATTTAGGTGATGCGAGATTACTTTATATACTTCCTAACAATCAAAATTGAGTGATCGAAAACGCATAAAATTGAATTATTTTTTTGAAACGTATGAAGTACATGTATTGGTTTCACACGTCACTGTACGAATAACGAAATATTACACGAAAAAAGATGTATCTGAAAAATAAATAAATGTATATTAGTTCTACAATTTACACTTGAATTTGATTGAGACGATATTGGTAAATGTGAAAACCTAATAAATAAAATTGAGTAGGCGTTCTAGGGCCGGGCACGAGTCGGGTATTTCGGGTATTGGGTATTTCGGGTACGAGTATTTTAGGTTTGGATTTTCGGGTTTTGTATTTAAACGGGTATTCAATTTCGGGTATTTGGGTACCCGAAATTTATACTTCTTTTTTTTTTATTCGTCATTTTAATTCATATTAAATACACATTTTTTAGTTACCAATCAAGTACCAAAACTAGTGTTAATCCATTGAGTTTAAATTAAGTAAAGCACTAAAATTCTTCGGGATTGTATATTGAGGATTGTACATATTAAGTCTATTTAGTCATTTTACCATAAATCATGTACAATCATGTTGTTGGAAAAGTGCAAAATCATACTAAATTCGAGAATGCGATTGAAATCAAATCACAACTTTTGAGTTTTTTCATGTTTACCCAACGAGTAACCGATACCGATCAGATAGTAAAACGAGTATTCGATACTCGAAAATTTTTAAATACACATACCAATATACCCGAACCCAAATGGGTACCCAACCCGAATGCCGAGCCCAAAGGCGTTCACATCATGAAACACCAAAATAGGAAGAAAAACAAGAAAGACTGTTGTGTTGTTATTAGCATAAATAATACTCCCAGTAAGTGCTAGTTGGCATAATGAGATAGATAGATAGATAGGTGATAGCTAGCTAGTCTAATCTTGGTACACTGTGTCTCTGAGAGCGACTTCAGATAATATCATACATACACACCTGCCTGCGTTTCCTTGTTTGCTCAATGTAGGGGACCTACCCACGTCATTTCGGAATACGTACGTACACCAATTATATCACTGTTTCAACGACTCCCAACGCCTATCTTCTTTATCCCGTCGGTTACTCCACAAGTTCTATCGATTGATCCCTCCTCAAACTAAACGTTACCCACTTACCCCATACCATAATTATCAATTTATAATGAATGGACTCTTCAACTTTTCTTTTACTTTTATTTATTTCAATTTCATCATCAACTTTGAAAAGACTATAAGCCATTATGAATTATCATCTCCATTCTACACCACCAATGTAAAATAAATACCACTCTCCTACATCAAGTGTTCCTCTTATAAGAAGTTAAAAATGTATCGGATAATGAAAAGATACATCTCAAGCGATCTTGAATATTTTACAAAAAAAAAAAAAAAAAAATCAAAAATCAACATTGGCATAATTAAATGCGATGATTGTGATGAATGTCAAATTTGAAATATGGAGCGGATGTAATCTTTACTTGAATTGTAAGAATAAAATAATTCTAACAATAATTCAACACGGAACGTTTAGTAGAAATGGGTTCTTAGGCTCTGTTCTAAACTGAACTGATCTTATCTGAATTTATTTGTAGTATAAAAAACTACGAAACAAAGCCAAACTAAACTGAAATTAATAATTTTTCAGATGAAGATAATAAATACTTAAATTAGTTAAGAACATTAACATAGAGTTGAATGAATCCCGCAACGAAGGATGCATATATCCTTCTAATAAATTTACGGCTCTTAATGCTCAGATAGGAGTATCATAAATATTTCAACAGAATTGCAAGAAATACCAAATTGCATCTATTCTAAACAATCGGGTCCACGATTGTGTATGTGAATTCACTATCATATGTACAATAATAATTGTTTCTCTTGATATTTTTGTTGTTATTATTTCAATATGTTTTCTATAAGATATTCTATGTTAATATTTTTAAAAAATTGAAATCAAACGGAGAGAATATTAATAAAAATCCTAAGATACATTCCACATACAGTATAAATTAACTTACTAGGCTCTGTTCTCTTCAACTGAAAACATATTCAGTTCAGTTCTGCTTAGTTATATTTTATATTACAGTTCAGTTCAATTTAGTTCAGTAAATTTCAGTTGAAAAAAAACAGAACCTTACAATAACTTTTCACTAGGTAAAAGATAAAACGTTAATAAAATTAAAGTGGAGATGCTATTGTAGCAAAATTTTACTTTACCCAAACCCACCAGCGCCCTTTAAAATATTCACCCTCGCAGAACGGCAACAATGACATTTGCACTATTCCTACGTGTCAGCCTTTATACTGCACGTGTCTTTTTCACGTTGACTTCACGCCACCCTACGCGCTCAACTTACCGGCCCCACCAGATCCTATTCTCGTGCTATCTTGCGCACTTCCCCCAAATCCCCGCCATTATTCAACTTTCTTCTTTTCTCCCTCCCATAATGTAACAATAATCTCATTTTTTAAACATTAAAAATTAAATATAAAAAAAAAAATCACGAAAACCTAAACATACATATCTTTCCAACGGTAAGTTCCTTTCCTTCCACCATTTTCCCGGAAAATCTCAAAATTACATCATCTTCATCATCACAAATAATTACTAATCTGTACGTACCACTAACTACTGTACTTATCTTCATCTTCCTCATCCATCCATCCATTCATCACGAAAGATTAACGTGAACACTGGCCGTTTTAACGGAGTTACAGACGGGACAAGTATGAACAGACGATCCGCAAAACGTACACAAACACAGATGCCTACATGGCAGCACCAACACACACGATTCCTCTCTCCCACAGCTTCTGCACATCCTACTGTTGTTGTTACTGTTGCTAGCATGGTGATGATGATTATTAACAGAAGTTGCGCAATCTGCCAGCCTGTTCATGTCCGGTTCAGTGCTGCCACAGCATGACTGAGCATCATCAGCCACGTCATTGGCGGTGACGTGGCGGTTCTGATCGTCGTGAACCTGTGCCAGAACCTGCTCTAGATTGGATCTCAATGTGTTGGCAGCAGCTTCGTTTGAATGAGCCAGGTCTTTCCAGAGCTGATTCTCTACGCATAGAGATTTCACTCTTTCTTCAAGTGCCCAGTTTAGCTTCCCCATTTTTTCGATCTCGTCTTCTCGTGCTTTTAGCCTCTTCATCACGTTCTCTTCCACTGCCATCGCCATTCTCCGTGAGTAGTTTCGCCTCTTCTGCTCGATTTCCATTCTCACTTTCTCCGTCTGTTAACAAAATCATGAGTCTCAATCAATAACAGATTCAACGAATCGATAAAATCGAAAGAGGATAAAATAGAAGGAAACGTACATGTTGAGAAATGAAGCGATCGATTTCGAGCTGTTGGAGCTGGATCTGATGAGAAATATCTTCTCCGAGAAAACTGTACGAATCGCCACTGCACCGATTCTGATTCTGAGAAACATTTGAAAACGACGATAGAAGCATACTGGAGTCTCTTGAACGCTTCCTCGAGATAGGTGAGGCGTAAGTGAGGCCACTTTCCGACCCAATCGCCGAGTTTTTCGCCGGAACGGCGACACCACCGGAGCCGTACATCGGAAAAACATTCTGCGTAGCAGTAGTTGTTCCGGATAACGGAGTCACATAACTGATCTGATTGGAAAGCATGTTTCCATTGCCTTCAATCGCATTGATCATCATATCTCTGCGTTTATTATACAAGATGAAACGTTACTTCCGTTCTAATAATGCATCTGAAATCTTCATCAAAAGAAATAAGCTGAACAAACCTGCTAGTTAGGATCTGAGGAGGGAAAAGATTGAGATGACGAGCTTCAACTGCCATGGATGGATATAGGATTAATCAACTGATCTCCTTTGTTGTATTGTTTGAAGAGGAGATGAGTTTGTTTAGAGAGAGAGAGAGAGAAGAGAGGAGAAATGGTGATGGTTAAAAATAATGGAAGGGAAAGAGGAGGCAATATATATGAGGAGAGGAGTGGGGGAAATGGGTTTAATAAAGGGTTTGGTAAATGGTTTGTCTTTAAGGATAGAGCAAAGGGAAAAAAGCTCGTGAAAAGTTGTTTGTTTTACGCATTATTTTATTCTGCCAATGATGATGACATGGAAAGGGAAAGATAGCGAGTGGGAGGATTTAGATAATTTTATTCCGGTAAAACAAAGTAAATAAACAGATACTAAAAAAGTTGCTTGTTTGTTTCCGAAGTTTGTGTGAATCACTTTTTTCTTTTTCTTCAGAGATTTATTCGGTTCTGGAAAAGTAGTCCGATTCTCAAAGAATTTTGATATAAAGTGCTATAGTAATTATATATCCTTGAGTTGATGTATAGTAATTAAACATTTATTCCGTTTTCGTAGCATTATCTTATTCAAGATTTAGAAAAATTAATAAAAAAAAACATTTGTGTGGGATGTTATGATGATAAAGTGGTAGGCGGGTGATAAAGTATAATGAGATTTTTAATGTTGTGATAAAGTAGTAAAAAGAATGATTAATGAGTGAGATAGAAACTTGGAGTTTTCTACAGTGAGATAGTAATCATACAATGTTAAAATGAGAGATAGTAGTCGTATTATAAATTGTTTGTCAAATATACCATTTAAGTCATTCTTGTGACTTTCTTTTATAATTGTATTTAGAAATTATATAGAAATATGTAACAAATACCGCCCGTCCGATATACCCGCCTAATAATATAGTTCTAATTATATATGAAATTTCTAATTGAATGAATGGAGTGTAGATGATAAAATACAAAAATATTGTAAAAGTTCAATATATGTATGTGGTAGTTTTCATTTTTGATATATATACGAAGTTCCATATAACGTATACGAATGAAAAGTGTATTAAATTTGGTGAAGTGAGGAGGGTAGATATTATCCTAGTGTAAATTAGATTTCAAGTAATTTACTTGTATATATCATCTACATTTCGTCGTATTTACTTATTTTACAGTTCTAAGTTTTTCAATTTATAGGTTGTTTCATGCTAGATCTTGATTATAATGTTTCAATGTTTCCCTGTTAAAGGTAGATATATTTTAAAATAGGATCGTTGTTTGTAGCAATAAGAAGACGGGATATTCCAATTGCATATTGTTTTAACACCAGAAAATAGGGCTCATTTTTCTCGTGATTGAAAACTTTAGTTGACATGATATTGGTGATCTCCATCTTATTCTTGATTTGAATTGGACACCTAAATGACATTATCTTTTGTGAAAGCTAATGTATTCCATTATAAGGTTTAGGCAAAAGGTGAGAAAACTCGCAAGATATTACGGCAATGATTTAGTGGGGTGGTTTGATATATTGATTTAGGCAAAACGTGAGAGATTCTAAAACTTTAGCTAGGATTCTATTGATTTGTAAACTGTGAGAACAAGATAGCATTTTCAAGCATACTGTAACCAAAAGATAGGGATTGTATTTTATGAAGAGGCTAGTCGTAGGGGTTGACGACACCGTATGTCCAATCCAGGAGGAAGGCATGCAGAGCCTAATACATTGACATTTACGGGAAGATATGTTAGGATTACCACTAAGCCCAACTTGACGTACTTGGATTTGAGAAGGAGGGGAAAATTATAGTCAAAAACCATTTACCATGAAATATTACAAAAAGAAAAAGGCCAAACATGTGTTAATGTAATATTGTAACTCATCGAGTCATTAATTAATATAGTGTTGCAACTCAGTTGACTGTTTTTTAAAATAAAAATTTCACATGGGTACCAGCATGTTGGACTCCCAATAATAAGAAGCTTTAGGCCCAGTTTCTTTCGTTGTATTATTTCTATAATATTTTATTAGTTGGACTGATTAGTTAGTAACTTGGACTGCTTAGTTATTAAGTTGAGTCGCAGCTTAGCATGTAAGGGTTTAATTTACGTTTTCTTCTATAAACACATGTTGCATTCATCACTTACATTGTAATTAATATGAAGTACTAGTCTATGAAGGCTACCCATGGTTATGTGGTGAATCCGCAAGATATTTGTTTAATAAGGGGGAATACTCTTAGTCGATGTACCATTTCCAATGTAAGTAATCATTGTATTCTTGTGTGCTATTTACCCGTCCAGTATTGAGTATTCATGTGTACCGGAATGTAGAACTCCCTTTCTAGATCTCAAATCCTAACACACGTGTCTGGCAAAGAGGTTTCTACTCATGCTCGGAGGAAACTGGAGGTGCATGGTTCCCCTAGACCTAAGATGGGATTCCTTGGAGATAAAGTAACTTGACCTCGTTGGGAACACCTATGCTCAGAGCGACTGGCTCGACCTCCTTTCTCAGTTTTACAAACATTTACCCGCTCGAGGAGAAAGGATGCTCCGAGACGTATTGTGTTCGGAATTCAACTTTATCTTGTTTCCATCGATAGTCCCTTTCTTAAGTAACCGTCTCGTTGGAGGACCGTGTCCTCAAATTCATTTACATAGACCGTTTTATATCGTTTGTTTAAGGACGAGACTTATTTACACCCATAACCACTATCAATAACTGAAAAGACAGAAATCTATTACTATACTAAAAAGATATGAGTTTTTGTCTCACAAGTGGCGGTTGTGATACCAAAATTTTGAGTTGCCATTTATACCCTCATGTTCAAACCACCCATAAATATTTCGTAACCTCCCTCTACCATCACAAAAAAATATGAGTTTTTGTCTCACAAGTGGCGGTTGTGAGTAAAACCACTTGATTAATTAGAGAATGGTGAGAGAGACAAGCCCTAGAGCCATCCCTAGTTTCCCGGCCGCCCACCGGCCACCAAAGCTTCAGCTCCTTAGCCATAGGCCTCCCCGTTTTTCTGTCCCTGTCACCCTAGAACCCCCTCGTAGGACCCCTGTGAGTTTTGAAAAGGTTGAAAGAGTTTTACCGGTGAAAGGTAGGTTTCGCGCAGTCCAGGAAAGGTGGGTCGAGAAGATTGCTAGGAGAACAAAGACCCTTTACGTATCAAATTTTCCTGAGGACTGGGAGTGTAATGACGTGAAGGATTGTATGGCAAAGCTGGGCCCTGTCAGAGACGCTTTTCTTCCACAAAAGAGGAACGCAGACGGGAAACGTTTTGCTTTTGTGAGGTACGACGACAACGCAAACGTTGATGAAATTTTGGAAACTGTAAAAGGTCTCCGGATCGGCAACTACAAGATACTGGCAAATTATGCAATGTTCGATAGAGAAGGGCCACATATCCCGTCCAGGAGGCCTTTAGGTAAGGAAATCGGAAAACCGAATTTTGTCGTCCAGGGTCGGAGTTTCTTAAAGGTGGTACCAGGTGAAAAGAAAGATATTAGTGAACCTGTTCATGGCGTTAATTTGAAAGGGACAGACTCAGAGGTGTTGAAAGAGAAATTTGTGTCAAGTGAGCAACATCAGAGGATTATTTCAAAGCCTTAATGTTGAAGGTTCACAAAGGAATTACAAATGAGGCTGAGATGTTGTTCACGCCTGACAAACGGACGACAAGGTGGGCAAAAAATTGTTTAGTAGGATGCACTAAGAAGAATTTCAAGGCTGGTGAAATCTCAGAATTCTTGCATTCAAAAGGCTATACAAAAACTAAAGTCAGTCGTTTGTCGTACGATTCTTGGATTCTTGACTTCGAAACTGCGGAGGAAAGTGGTAAAATTCTCAATGAGAAGTCTGATTGGTTGAATACCATCTTTGCATCACTTAGTCACTAGAAGGAAAATGATTCTAATGGAAGAAGAAGCGTATGGATTAGTGCATATGGTGTCCCTCTTCACGTTTGGTGTGATCCGTTTTTTAGAAAATTGGGTTCGCGTCTGGGAAAAGTTTTGGAAATTGATAAGATTACGTCAAGCAAACTAGATTTTAGCTGTGGTCGAGTCTTGATCGAAACACCAATATTCGAGAAAATTTGTAGGACGCTCAAGGTGAAAGTCTGGGGAAAATTGCATAATATTCATGTGATTGAAGAAGCCTTTTGTCATGGTCTGGAAAACGTTGATTTTGCATTACCATTGAGCGAGCCGGCGGAGCTCGAGCGGCTCGAAGGTGAGGAGTCAGAGTCTGATGTCAGCGGCGATGAGCTGTCCGACGAAGATTCAAATTTGAGGTATGGAATTGATGAGGAGAGAGAGAGTTGTGGGAGGTGAATGCATGGGTACCAAGAAAAGACAAAGTGTCGGCGGCAAATAAATGTAATCACTACAAAAATCAGTGCATGGCGGATAGATCCGTCGCTTTGATGATTATCCGCCGCCTCTGGCGACGGATCGGGCGACGGATAGAAAATCCGTCACCCCCCTGGAGCTGTGGCGACGGATAATAATCCGTCGTCCAATTCGCGACGGATTGGACGACGGATTGACCATTTTTTATTTTTTTTTAAAATTGATTATGGGGCGACGGATAGATCTATCCGTCGCCCCATTTTTTTAAAAAAAAATCAGATATAATTTTTATATTCAGATACTGGATTAATCCGGCAGATGGTGATGGTGGTGGCGGTGGTGGTGTGGTGGTGCGTGTGGGTGGTGCGGTGGTGGTGGGAGGTGGAAAGGTGGTGGTGGTGGCAGGGTGGTGGTGGTGGTGGAGGAGATGGTGGTGGTGGCAGGGTGGTGGTGGTGGCAGGGTGGTGGTGCGGTGGTGGTGGGAGTAGAGAGGTGGTGGTGGTGGTGGTGGAGGAGGATGGTGGAGGAAAGGAGGTGGTGGAGGAGATGGTGGTGGTGGAGGATGGTGGTGGTGGTAGGGTGGTGGTGGTGGGAGGAGAGAGGTGGTGGTGGAGGAAAGGAGGTGGTAGAGGAGATGGTGGTGGTGGAGGATGGTGGTGGTGGGAGGGGAAAGGTGGTGGAGGATGGTGGTGGTGGGAGGAGATGGTGGTGGAGGATGGTGGAGGATGGTGGTGGTGGGAGGAGAAAGGTGGTGGTGGGAGGAGGAGGAGAGGAGAAGTAGTGGAGGAAAGGAGGTGGTGGAGGAGATATATTATATTTTTTTTCGGCTTTTAGCGACGGATAGATCTAGATCTATCCGTCGCTAACTTTTTTTTTTTTTTTAATTTTCCGGCTATGTAGCGACGGATAGATCTATCCGTCGCTACATAGCGACGGATAGATTTATCCGTCGCTAAATTTTTTTTTTTTTTTTTTAATTTTGGTCAACGCTTTGTAGCGACGGATAATTTTATCCGTCGCTACAGAGCGACGGATAACCTTTATCCGTTGCCAAACGGGGCGATCCGTCGCCCCAAGTAGCGATCCGTCGCTACAGGGGCGACGGATTTTATCCGTCGCCCCTTTCCGTCCCGTTACAACAGAATTCTTGTAGTGAATGCAGAAGTTCCCATTGTCTCGGAGAATGTTGCTATCAATAAGGAAGAGTTGGCTGAAAGTTATTTGCTTGAGATTGATAATAGACTGTTGGAATGCTTTGGTGAATATTCGACGGAAATCGAATTAGGACATAGGTGCGTTGAACTTCAAGATCGTGGTGTGAGTTCGCCAGACATCCTGGATAATTCGACTGGGCCTGCACTCATTGGATCTGCACATGTAGAATTGGGCTTGGGTGTTGTGGCCCAAGATGAGGGGCCAAGTAATTTTGCCCAGCAAGAAAAGTCAATCTCTATGACTAAACAGACGGTGTCGGTTGAAACCAGAGAGAGCGATTTGGCTAATCGATTGAATGACAATTCTTCCCAAATCTCTTCCGATCCTTTCAATTTGCGGCCTCTAATTTCCTTGCTTAATCCGATTAAGCCAAATCGAAGTTCTGGAGGGTGTGCTAAAGAGATTGGTGGTGTGAGTGGGCTAGGTGTGGAGAAAACTATACCTATGGGTGAAAAGAATTCGATTCAGGCTGGTCATGAATTGGATAATCATGTGTGCGGTGTTCAGAGGAGATTAAAGGCAGGAAGAAAGGCCAAATGGATGATTTTGGCTAAAGAGAATGGTGCCAATCTTCTGGATGGTGGTACGTGTTTGTCGGACAGCGAAATTAGAGCTTGTAACCTTCAGCTATTGAGGAAATCAGCACAGGATGAAGCAGCAGATATATTTGAATTGGGGGAATCTATGGGGCTTCTGAATAATGTTGACAGGTCAATAATCTTGGATGAGTTCGCGGACTGGGAAAATAGGGACAGAGTTGAGAAAGATAAGCTGGTTCCAGGGGAAAAGGTTATCGAGTCGAATGCGGTTGTCAATGCGGATAGTTTGTCTTAACATCAGAGGTTTGGGCGGTAGAATCAAGAAGAATGCGGTAAGGGAGCTGGTAATAAAGGAAAAGGTTGAGTTTTTGTGTCTTCAAGAAACCAAATTGGAGGCAGTAAATGATAGACTTGCGTATGTTCTTTGGGGAAGTAGTGATTGTCAATGGGTTTTTAGCGGAGCTGAAGGTATGTCGGGTGGTTTATGTTGCATTTGGGATAAGGAAGTGTTTGTTCGGACAAATTTGTGGGGCGAAAAGGGTCTATTAGGAGTTTCAGGCCTGTGGGAAGGGGTGCCGGTACACATAGTTAACGTGTATGCACCTTGTAATGCGAAAGGAAAATAGGAATTATGGGAGGTATTGGCAGATCGTATGAAGGGAAAGGAGGCTGATCGATGGTTTATATGCGGCGATTTCAACTCGATCCGGTCTGCCGAGGAATTCAAGGGCAGGGGAAGTTGTGACAGGAGAACTGAAATAAGAAACTTCAACGAATTTATCAACAATACAAGGTTGATTGATCTTCCGTTGGAAAGGAGAAGGTTCACTTGGTACCAAGGAAAAAGAAAAAGTTGCTCACGCTTGGACAGATTTCTTTTGTCGTGTGAATGGTCGTGTAGCTGGCCGAGCCTTGCTCAGTTTGGTTTGAAACACGATGTTTCTGACCACGCTGCGATTTTGCTAAAAGAGAATGCCAAAGAATGGGGACCGAAGCCTTTCAATTACTTAAACTGGTGGAGTACTGAAAAAGGTTTCAAGGAGTTGGTTGAATCGGAATGGAACAAGTGCAACATTTCTGGCTGGAAAGGATATATACTGAAGGAGAAGCTGAAAGTCCTTAGAGACAAGATTCGGAATTGGAAGGAGTTGCACATTGGTCAATTGGACAAGCGCATTCAACAGAAAACTGAGGAGCTATACGGACTTGACATGAGGTTAGAGGAGGATAACAGTGTGTCTACTGGTACTACAAGCTACAAGGAGGTGTGGGGTGATCTGAACAAGCTGTTGGAGCTTAAAGACCAAACCCATTTTCAGTAGGCGAGAAACAAATGGGTTAAGTTTGGTGACACTAACTCTCGGTACTTCCACAAGTGCGTTGAAAGCAAGGGGCGATTAAAAGGTCTGAAAGGAATTCGAGTAAAGCACAAATGGCTGGATGGTGTTGAGGAAATAAGGTTTGGGGTGAAACAACATTTTGAAGAATTATTTGCGCAAAATCAGAAACCCAACAGTGGGTTGCCTGATGGTCTGAGTGGCGCGGTTCTAAATGATCTGGATAATAAGTTGCTCGAAGAAAGATTTACTCTGGATGAAATTAAGAAAGCAGTATGGGACTGCGGTACAGACAAGTGTCCAGGTCCCAATGGATTTAATTTCCATTTTTTCAGGAATTACTGGAGTGTAGTTGAAGCTGACTTCTTGGCTTTCTTTGAGGAATTTTATGAGAACTCTAGGCTCGTCAAAGGTCTCAACTCTTCTTATATTACTCTCGTCCTGAAAAGAACCAACCCCCAGGCGATCGGGGACTATCGTCCCATTTCTCTTATCGGCATCGTGTATAAAGTGTTAGCTAAGGTGTTAGCTAACAGATTGGGGATGGTGATCCACAAAGTAATTGCGCCAAATCAGTCCGCCTTCTTGAAGGGGAGGAATATCCTAGATGGAGTGGTAGTAGCAAACGAGATTGTGGACGAGGTGAAAAAAAGAAAAAAGAAGGCTTTGGTGTTTAAAATCGATTTTGAGAAAGCTTTCGACTCAGTAAGTTGGGATTTTCTTGGGGAAATGATGAAGTTGCTTGGTTTCGGGCCTAAGTGGTGTAAATGGATTCGGGAATGCGTTTCTTCGGCGGAGACATCTATTCTCATAAATGGCAGCCCCACGATGCCGTTTAAACTAGGAAGAGGTCTCCGGCAAGGCGACCCTTTATCGCCTCTTCTCTTCCTCATTATAGCGGAAGGTCTGGGTATGATGATGTCTAGAGCATGTATTTCCGGTTTTTTTCTCGCCGGTGAAGGTGGGGAAAAAGGAAGTTTCGGTTTCCCACCTCCAATATGCGGACGACTCAATCTTCTTTGGTGAACCAACATCGGATGATATTGTGGCTTTGAAATGCGTTCTGAGGTGTTTTGAGTGGTACTCGGGCTTAAAGATAAATTTCCGGAAAAGCAGCCTCTTGTGTATTGGCGTGGAAGATAGCGTGGTGTCGAATTGGTCTGCGTATCTCAATTGCGGGGTGGATTCGCTACCTTTTTTGTACTTGGGGCTGCCCATTGGAGCTCGTCCTAGCGACAAGAAAATCTGGAATAAAGTGCTTGAAAAAATTACTCGTCGGCTGGAATGTTGGGAAAATAAATACCTATCCTTTGGCGGTAGAATTACTTTGATCAATTCAGTACTCACATCCCTGCCCCTATATTTTTTCTCCTTCTTCAAAGCACCTCCCTTTGTCATTAACCAAATATCTAAAGTGTTGCGCCACTTTCTCTGGGGTGGGTCGGTTGGGGGTAATAGAAAAGTCGCTTGGGTTAATTGGGAGTCTGTTTGCTTGCCAACAGAGTGTGGGGGACTAGGTGTTAAGAATCTAGAGTTGTTTAATGTTGCTCTTTTGGGGAAGTGGGTTTGGAGGTTTTTAGAAGGTGGCGAGGCGATTTGGCTTAAAATTCTAGAGTCGAAGTATGGGGGCTGGTCTCATGTATTGGAGTGTGTGTCGAAGGGTAAGACTCGGAACAAAAAGTGGTCGTCTTGGTGGCGGGATTTAGTTAATTTTGTTGGTCAAATGAGTGGTTCCGGGAAGGTGTGTCTAGGTGTTTAGGAGACGGGAAGGATACTTCCTTTTGGTCAGACAAGTGGATTGAAGGTGGAGGGATTCTGGGGGTTAAATTTCCTAGGCTTTACAATTTGGAAGTTGATAAAAATTGTACTTTAGCCGAGAGAGTTCAGGATTCTGAGAGTGGGCTGGTGGTGTCTGGAATTGGCGGAGAAACCTGTTCTCCTGGGAGTCTGATTTAGTCCAGAATGTTGCTTGCTTGATTAACGGGTTGAAACTCAAAGAAGGTGTAGCTGATAGTTGGTGTTGGAACTTTGGTGCGGAAAATACGTACTCGGTTAAATCTGGGTACGAACAATTGGTGCTGCTCAAACAAGGAGGATCGCGTTCAAAGCCGGCTTAGGCTAAGGTGATATGGAGCAGATGGGTGCCGGTTAAAATTAGCCCATTCATTTGGAAAGCGGTGCAAAATAGAATTCCTGTTTACCCGAATTTGCAGGTTCGTGGGCTGTGGCATAAGGATCTTCCTATTTGTTGCAAGTTATGTGATGCTGGATGTGATGAAACTACAATCCACCTTTTCTTCGAGTGTAATTTGGCTGTTCGAGTATGGCATAACTTATGTAGCTGGCTGGATATTCCGGCATTACAATGGAATGATGCCACTCCGAATTTCCCTGGGTTGTCTTCGTGTTTTGCTAAGTACTTCAAGGAGGTGGGTTTAATTTTCTGGCAGTCTGCGGTTTGGTTCATCTGGAAGTCCAGGAATGAGTGCGTGTTTCGTGGGACTAAGAAGACTTGCCAAGACATTATGGAGCTGATCAAATTCAACACTTGGACTTGGATTAAAAACAAGATGGCAATTAATTCAGCATATTCTATGGTCGATTGGATGGTCTGCCCCAAAGGAGTAGTACTCGATTCATGTTTGTTTTAGAAGAGGGGCTGCATATGCGGGTCCTGCTCTCGGAGTTTTGATTGCTGCTTCTATTAGTGTAGCTCACTGTTCCTATTTTGGTTGGAAAATTTGGATGTAATTTGTTTTGGCTGTTTGGTTCACTTTGTTTTTGTATGCTGTGATTGTGTGGCATTTCTTATGCCCTCATGAATCATTAATAAATTTTAAACTCTTCCAAAAAAAAAAACAATAACACACTCTTCCTCCATGAACAAACTATCCACTAATAATAGCAATGCCACAACATAATCAAATACATTAAGTGCCCGTTTGGTTTGAGGGGTTTTTGGGGGGTTTTTGTCCGAATACCCTCAATAATCCAGTTTGGTTGCCTTTTTGTCGGCCCGAAAAAATGGATTATTTGGAATAATCCAATTTCTCCAGCCCGCCTCAAGCCCTCAAATTTGTACATGAATAATCCAATTTCAAATACCTTCTATGAGGAGGTATTTACTTTTGGATTATCTTCTTTCTCGTGAAATGTCTAATTTTATACAAACTTCCCATCAATTACTAAATATGCCATCCCAATTCACATCAATGCACTTTTTTTTTTCCTTCCTAATTTCCACCTTCCATTTCTTCTTTTATATTTTCCTAGTTTTGCACTCTTTCTTTTTTATTTTTTCCGTTTCCTGGTTTCCACCTTCCTTTTTTTTTTTTCCCAATGGTTTCCTAGTTTTGCACTCTTTCTTTTCATTTTGTACCCCTGTAATATTTATTTCTCTTTTCTACTCATTTACTCTTTAGACCTTTTATACTTTTGTTTTTTGGCGTATCTTATGTATTTACATCAAAATTAATTTTGTTTGTTTAATAGTATAACCAACTTTTTTATAAGAATGATTAAACAAAACAATACTAATAATTAAAAAAATTGGTTATCGTTACTTACGAGAATAACGATGATAATTTAGAGTTGTCGGTTCAAGAACGTTTTTTCTTCATCATTAAAAAAAAAAAATATTCTAGCATATTAAATATGTGCAAATTTTGACAGAATATAGGCAGAGTATATATGTATTTTGAATACAAAATATGCATCGTTAATTACATATATGTGAATTTTTTTTTACTTTATATATTATAAAAACAACATTTATATAATTAAAAGTTTGAGTTTTTATTTGTGCCTACGACCTAAAATCCACAGCTCAATCAACGACTTTGGCGTTTTACATGCTTTACACTTTTATGTTTAAAATGTAGAAAAATTTATGTTTAGATGGGATGATAAACATATGCGATGTCGATTTCAATCGCCAAAAATAATTATTCTACGCATGAGATGAAAAATATGGGATTATAAATTTCACTCATATGAAATATCGATCTTATAAGGAAACATGCATTTCGTTAAGATAATTATTACACAGATTATAAACAATATCTATAAACTAAATTTTAATGGTCAAGTCATATAAACTCAAAATCGATGCCAAAGTTATCAACAATGGCAATGTAACTATGGATGCAATAATTTCAAAGATTTTCGGATAATTTTGTATACGAAATTCATATGATCAAAATTCCAGAATTTTCCGATTAAACACGAGAAGGTGGTAAAAATTTGCTCCCCTAAAATTATGTTCATATGTAATTTTCACTAAATCAAATTGAAAATCAAACTCGATTTTATACAATAGTCGGAAAGCATAGAGGTATATCAGTAATTCCACTTTGCTTTATCTTACTGAATAATCCAAAATCAATTCAAAACCAAACTGGATTTTATTGAAAATAGTTCAATTCGTATAGTCCAACCAAACAAGATTTTTAGGCGAAAACCCCCAAACATAATCCAATTCCTTAAATGGGCCGAATAATCCAGTTTTGCAAAATGAAATACCGCTTTTCAAACCAAACGGGCACTAAGGTGAAAATGAGAATGGTCTCACAAGGTACAAATAATCTGAATAAATGATACTAATTTCTTTTTCATGTTGTTGTTCTTCTCACATATTATCAATTCATACTGATAGTATATTTATGATTATATAGGAGATATATCATAGCAATATATTTAATCTTATTCATTTTATGTGATCTTAGTTGTAGTTATAGTTAATTTTATATATGTAGAATTACTACACGCGGGTTCCGGGCGTCAATGGTTGTAGTACTTTGGATCCAAAGGCTGTGTTAGATGAGGAATTTATTATTTTCTCTGTTGTCCTTGCTCCACTAACATGAAGGGCGCATGGTTCTACGGTCCCCGATACGAGATACGATACTCTGCTTCAATTGTGCCATTATTACTGTTTCCACCCCATATATTTTTATGCATTTTTCATTTTAGATGTTATTAAAAATTACATGCTTATTAAAATATAACTATCCATACATAACATATGCTAATTGAAAAGATTACTTTTACATTAAATTACTCTCTTTTACCACAAAAAATACCTCTTTTGTCATATTTTCATATTTTATCATTTATTTTGAATTTTAAGCTAAAATTACGTGTTAACTCTAACAATTTCAAGATTATCTGACAAATTCCGTTGAACGGAGTGTGTGTGATAAAAAAACCTAACGGATACGGGATACCTTATTCAACCAACAATTTGGGGGAACCGCTCTGGCGCACTCCATCGCCTTAGAGCTTGGTGGAGCACTCTATTAAAACGTGTGACCACACAACGCTTTTCTCCATTCTTACTTCTTACACTTGGTCGAAATTTGCATGATTTCATTGGTAAATTTTGAGTGTTGTTGATGATGATTAGTACATCGGATTAGTTAAGAAATAATAATATCAGTGCCCGATGAGTTAATTAACAAGTTTATCTTCAGAATCAATCCAATAGGCAACAAGCACGCTCTTGGAATTACGTTCATCAACAAGTATGCAACCACTTTATCTAGCTAGCCTTTTGTAGAATGGAACATCTAATAAATTACAGAATTAAAGGTCACAAAAGTGACATGGAGTTTGATGGACACAATCCTTTGCCACTAAAGTTTAATTTCTCTTTCTTATCCTTCTCCCTTCCGATATGAACTCCTACACTTTTACAACGAGGTAAATTCTCAAAATCACGTAATAGCTTGTAATCATACACACAAGTAAAGTAAACCGCACCTAGTAAGTCCTGGTGGTGGTGGGTACCATGGTGGTTGGATTTGCAGTGGACGAGGATTGTGATATACAAATTGAACCCCATAAGACAAATAAAAAATTCAGATTCAACATATTTAAAGGTTTACCTTGTCCGACAAATGTAGTACCTCATAATACATTAAATGTTGTATTATAGTTGTACTATGTGTCCTATATGTTGCATTGTCGTTTCCTTTTTTTAATTGAAAAAATATAATAGAATTTAAATTAAGGTTTAGAATAGCATAAGGGATGCCCGGAGTAAAAATAACATTACATAACAACCTCAAGAACATAAATCCACAAATGAGATGCCATCACAGTACACTAATTGGGGTGCTTTTTTTCACCCATCCATTTTCCTTAATTTTCTTCACCAAGCATCCATTTTCATTCAAAACAATTCTCCCCGCAACTTCCCAGCCGTTACATATTTATATATGCATTATATGTTGTATCGTTACAACACATTTAGTATTAGGTGTCATCATATTGTTTCGAGGGTTTTGGAAAGACACACATGTTATATTATGTGACAATTGTGATCGAGCTCAGAATTGATTTAGATTATATTAGATGATGTATTTGTGAAGCATTTATTATGCTCGTGTAAAATTTTATGTTTATTTTAATAAATTTTTATTCGATTAAAAAAATATTGTTTGGTAGGAAAAGAATTAAATTCGTAAGCATATATGCCATCCGTTGAAGTTACATTATTGGTTGTACATGTACTATAAACGAAATTATTTGTTCAACTATGGTACCATGTACTCTGATTCATCAAATTGATTCTACACATCCTTGCCTTGCCCACGCGCAAAGTTTCATCATCTTGACTAATTATAATATTTGTTCTTGTTATTTTTCTTGAATAAAAAGCATTTCTTCTACACTCAACTAGGGTATATGGCCACTATCATGCCCTAAACATCTTATAAAACAAGTTAGACTTGTAGTTTCGTACTATTTCGTCCACATTCATTTAATTACCATTATATTTCATCAGTCATCACTTAACTTGATAATTTTTTCATTAATTAGCTGCGTTTATAGGTACTCGAACTTGAGGCGTGCGGTAAAACTCAAGATGACACTTTTCTTTTGTTGGTTTTATCTTTTGACTGGTTATTAAATTTGCAATTGTGAGTATCTAAAGATATGCATATAGATATGTGTATAGTTACATTGACTAGAATACAAAATTAATGTGGTAAGGCATAATTATAAATGAGTGTTTTTTTTTTGTTTGAGATAATTATAAATGAGTGTTAAAGATAGAATGACTTGTTTGGCCTGCAAGCTTAAATCCAACCTCGCTCCATGAAGTATGCTGTCACGCTTTGGTTTTCTCATCATAACAAGCAAAGTTTAATTTAATTTTATGAGAAGAAATAAAGAAAAAGCTAGTACTAGTTACCAACAAGACAAAAGCAATGTCCAATTTTGTATAATTATAGGTTGCTGCTAATATCAAGGTACTATTCTTTGTAATCTGTAACATCATCATCTTGCCCTGCCCAATATTTATTTTAATTTTATTTATTTATGCTTTTCTCCAGACAGATTAGCTGCAATTAAGGAGACAAATACAACAAGCTAACAATTAGTATCCAAAAACTAATCAACGTGCACTGTTGCCCTTCTTTAACACTTCTCAACTTGTTGATTAATAATAATAAAGTAGGATTATGTAGTATAAACAAGTCATAATGTGGTTAAGTTCATGGGGTTGTATTATAATGGTGGATGTGTATTATGGTTAAGTAATCAATGTTTCAGTACTTTAAGATAGTATTAAATTAGTTTATTAATGTGGTGTACAACAATTTTGCCTCATTGGTGATGCCGTACAGACATGGGGTCATGGGTTAATTAAGTTTCAGAGCGTGGACCGGCTGTTTCCCCGGCCCTAGATCCTCCTAATCCTTAGCTTTGGACTAGATATCTTGGTAACTTAAATAATTCAATTTAATCGTCGTAATTTATATAAAAATTTACATCGTAGTTCAATTTTTCGTGAATCAATCCATAATAACTTCATAGGATCAATATACTTTCTAGTAGTTATACTGAGCAATCTTATAATGGATGACTCAATGTAAAACTTTTCGGTGTATGCACGAGTGGCAATAAAGTACGTGAAAGACTCACATTGAATAACTGTCATTTCATCAATGAGTAATTATATAATTTCAATTTATGGATGACATTTAGGCCTGTTCAGGTCCGGCCAAACAAGCTTTGACCAGTCCGAAAGTACATTTAGGGTCTGACTAGGACAAAAAGTTAGGCTCGTAGGTCCAGCACGACATATATTTATGTATAACAACATTTTTACATATATGTACTCGACTATTTAAATGATTGTGATGATATATTAAACATTAAAATAACATGATAACAATAATTATATTAATATTTTGAAATGAAATAAATGAGATTTTAGAGGTTGGGAAAAAAATCAAATGATAATCGAACTTGAGTGTTAGAGATATAACACCATATATAATTATAACCATTTGAGTCAAATCTAATTATGGTATAATCTTTTATGCATAATTAATAAACAACAATTTATAACTAAGAAGGAAATAAAACGTTAATAACTCGACATGGCCCGTATTGGGACCGGGCACGAATTATATGCCCGCTCTAGCCCATGGGCCGATCTTGGGTTTTAAAAAAATTAAGCGGGCCTAGATCGGGCTAAGTAAGCCCGATCCGGCCTGGCCCATGCCATGCCCATTTTCATCGTTCAGTGTAATGACGTTACCATGTAGAAAGAGGTTTCATACATAAATCTATAAAAAATTAAATACGTGCCTGTTTTTCAAGTGTTGAGTAGCCTGCTATGGCCATGCATGTCAACAAACATTTACAAACCTAGTCGTGTGTTTTAACTTTTGGAAAATTTGATGGGATCTCGCCAGATGAATCATGAAAGAGTACCATTTCGAAGTAAATACCCCAAAACAAGAAATATAGAAGAAAGAAGGTACCAACTCAATCTATATGGATATAAAGAAACTTATAATTATGAATGCGGAGGCAGAACTCGAAATGCCTAGAGTTTATTTTAAATAGAACATACCGTAACAATGAAAACCTAATAGTGTATGGGCCAAAAAGCAAAAGATAGTAGTTAGGTCCAATGAAAATAAAGCAAGTACTTGGAAATATAGTTGGGTTACCGCCCGTGTATTCTGATTGACGTGGTTCCATACCATCATCGAATGTGTCTACTTAGACCATCTCCAATCGTTCATCCCACTAAAATTCTCGATTTACATATTTTTTAAATGAAATTAAATAAATAATACTATAGCTACGTGAAGGTGCAGTATGTCATTGAACACTAATGATGCATACATGTTTATATAAATCATGTCAAGCACTAGTAAGTGTCCATCAAATACAAAAGATTTAGGTGAAATTAAGAGTTAGTTGCTGCAGATAATTATTATTATACTTAATAATTAACACAGAACAATACCCACTTGGTCTATAATAAACTACTTGTATAGTATTTAAGATCTTAAGGGAGAGAAATTAAGTTACTTGTTAATTCTTTTCGAAATGTATATACATGCACGTAGCTTTCTAAACTTTCCCTTTTCCCATAATATAATGGTTGTAGTAGTAAATGAGTAATTACATTGTTCTCCAAACACACTTGAAGATCACACAATAAGTCCTAATTAATTATTTGGTTTGGTTGCTCCACTAGCAAGCATTTAATGAAAAGAAAGATTATGATTATGGATTTGCAATTGCAATCCAGTTCCAATGAGGGAGACTCATGATGGAAATGGATATACATAGATGTTGATTCCTCAGCTATCCCAACAAGCTAGATAGACCATACATAGAGTAAAAAAGTAGAGGAAAATAGATTACATGGTGGTGCATGTTTGTGAAGTGGTGGATTCATTCCCCAATGAGAATTCACCCAACCCTTTTTCTTTTTTCTAGCTCTATTATTGCTTCTATCAACTCAACCACATTCATCAACTACTATTCTTCAAGAACAACAATTAAAGTGAGATTTATCAAATTAAAAGCTAAGAAAAAAGAAAAGAAAAGAGTAGGTAGTGGGTCATATGACACATGCCAATAGTATACCATACACTAAAGCAAAGATTTTGTGCTATAAAGATGCATTTTGTCATACTTTACTCTAATACCTCATTTTATTGGCATATGACTCATATCACCTTCTCCTCCATTGCTTAGTATCTTGGTTACCTAAACTATTGAGAGAACAAATTCGTTCTATGTGTAGGTTTCATTTGGTTTGAGGGAAAATGTGGGAAAAGAAAAAAAAATAAGGGAAAATAAGATTTTCCTGAAAAATGTGAGGGAAACAACTTTCCTTATTTAGTGGAGATATATATATTTAATATAGATTTTCATAAATTTTCCAGGATTTCCTCAGAACTACCAAATGGTGTAAAACAATATTTTTCCCTATTTTTTTTTCTTTTCCCTCAAACCAAATGAAGCCGTAGATAACAATAAGTCGAGATAGCTTGATTAATCAATGGTGATATAAACCCTTAATATCCTCATTACCTACGCAATCGAGGGAACAAATTCCCACTATATAAACTATAAAGAGCAATAAATTGGATTTGGATGTATAATTGGGAACCAACCATTCATGATTTGTATTGTGTACAACGTTCAAAGGCGAACACTGTGTCGCGTGCTGATCCATTTGTTTTTCGCTTGGTTTTTAACATTGTGATTGAAAATCTATTAGTTGCTCCGTTAAGCCCCTCAGTCCGAGTTGCTTCGTAAATCGTATAACAAGCCAAACAAAATTCAAATGACACTCAACTAATCCATTTAGCTAGCTAGCTATGCTTTTTGTGAATCGTAGCTCCATCAATCCGGGTCAATTGAAGAAGAACCTCTAAACTTGTTGGAATATCGCTTTTTCCTCGTGTCTTTAAAGTCACACTGCAACATATATAATGTATACACTGCAGGTAGATAATAATATTATTATTAATAATCTACATGTCGCGCGGTAGGAGCTTTTTTATGTCTGACAAAATTCAAAGGGTTGGTCTTACTATTATTATTACTACTAGCTAGTATAGTTTGTTAATTTATGTTACAGTAATTATTTTTATTGACTGGTGAGATTCCTAAAGAAAGTAGTACTGATAGCTATTTATTGAATTGAATGGAAATTAAAGTAAAGGTGGTAGTATAATGTATAATATATATATCATATAGTAGTATCAAATTTTAATTAATAAATTGATTGATAACGAAAGCAATTATATATGGCCAGATTGATGGCGAGACCAAAGTTTTCAGACGATTAAATTCTTGATTCAATAAGTGACCTGGAAAAAGGGCCTGTTGTCGATCGATCGAATAGATCTGCACGTTAGAATTTGGGTCAAATTTGATCAACTATTAATTATTCAATGGCGATGAAATTCTGGCAACCTAGCGCAAATGGTACCATGCATCGACTGTATTGTTCATATATCGATATTAATAGTCAATTAATGTGTTTTGGACTATGTTACAAGTTTACAACTTACAAATACAAATAATCTAGTCTAGGAAAACATAGAATTAAAGCATTTTAAATTAGGTAAGCAAAGTCTTTAGTTTCCGGACATAATACTTGCATTGCATGTTACTAGTAGTACTTGGATTGGATCGATATCGGTGCTTAGTGTTCACTGTCTTCCCAAAAATTTATGAGATAGATAGAAAGGTTACCAAACTATTACGCATCTCATCTGTTCCTAATTTGACCAGTATTAAATTAAGCTGGATTTTTCATCGAGGGCGCATTATGCTGATAGAAGGTCACGGAAGGAAGCAAAAATCCCAAAATATATAACACCAACCTATCCTACACTTGTATTTTCATCTGATAATGGATGTCACTAGAAGCGACCAAAGTCGCACTGTGGTGACATGGTTGTTTATGCATGTATTGTGATGATCGATACATGCATGATTTAATATAGTCAAAACATGGATGTTTGCTCTATTGTACTAAAATTTAAGTTCAAACAGTAATGATATAGAGAGACAAGTCATGGAAATATGAATTTCCCATTAAAACAGGGTGCTCCTCGCAGTGAGCACCACAAAGGAGGAAGCTCGCCGCCACGAGCTTCTGAAGAAACTTGTCTCGCGGCGACGAGACCTGAAGGGGTCACACCCTTCATTTTTTTTACGAATTTTCATAAATGTATTTAATGACTAGACGTTGCTTCCCTGTGATTGTTATCCATCTAGCTTGTGTATATTAGATGAAGAGTTTATAACTCTTAACACCTTCTAAGGATTTGTAAACATGGGAAATGATGTAAATGAAGTATACATATGTGATTAAATCACATTCAACACACAAGCAATCAAGTATACTTCACCTTCTCCCTTGTAACGACCCGGACCACTAATGGACGACTACTCATGCAACTCTCTCACAGTGATATCTTTTGCATCAACACATGTCCTTTCCCATGCACTTTGTCCTCACTCGTACGCGAACCAGGAAACTCTCCAGTTAGTCACCCATCCAAAAATTGCTCCAGAGCAAGCGCGCTTAACTCTGGAGTTCTTAAGGATGGATTCCCGAAAAGAAAGGTGCACCTTGTTAGTATGAGTAGCGTTCTCAATCCTTTTACACTCTTTGGACTTGATTTGAAACTTTGGGGCTTCACATTCACCCCTCTTGAATTGTGCGACGTCCCCGCCGGATCATGGTCCGACCAACCATCCACGTCTTGTGGGTTTTGGGTTGGCACGACTCTGATACCATTTGTAACGACCCGGACCACTAATGGACCGAGCCTCGACCCTTAGGGCCGGTGCGGTTACTCATGGGCAGCTCTCCGGGTGATATGCTGGCCCCACTGTATCAACACATGTCCTTTCCTGTGCACTTTGTCCTCACTCGTGCGCGAACCAAGAGGACTCGTGCGCGAACCAAGAAACTAATTTCCAGTTGGTCACCCATCCTAAGATTGCTCCAGAGCAAGCGCGCTTAACTCTGGAGTTCTTATGGATGGATTTTTGAAAAGAAAGGTGCACCTTGTTAGTATGAGTAGCGTTCTCAATCCCTTTAAACTATTTTGACCTGACTTAAAACTTTGGGGCATTACATCCCTTCTTACTTTGTTTTGTACACTCTACTACTCAAATTAAGCTCGTTAGTTTTGATTTTGGAGTGCTCCTAAAGTCTTAAATAGTTTTGTCATGCAAGACAATTGCCATAAATATCGTAAACGGTATAACGGGACAATATTGTATTGATGATAGATTGTACAACTATCGACTCTACTAACTTCTCAATTTGTATCTTCAAAGCACTACACTAGCTAGTCCAGAAAAATCCAAAACTTACCACAGAGAGTGGGTCATGGTTAGGATTGGTGAGATGTCAGGTAAGGCAAGGAAACATAAATAAAATGTGATGATGGATTCTAGTAACATTCATGCAGACAGGAAGCTGGCGCGGAGATTAATGATACTATATAACATGCATACTTGTATTCACTTCACACTATAAGGAAGTATAATAGTAGTATCTTGTATTGGTTTCTAACTCTTAACATACCTTATAGGATCTCAACCCATGCACATCACTTGAAAAATGAGTTAGTTGAATTTAAAACATTTCTTCCGCTGCATACTTTGTGGTCAGAGTATATGAGTATGATAAGTTAAGATGTGACGTGGAAACTTAATATGAGTAATTGACATTCGATTTAAAACTCAACTTGAAATCTGGAGTTGATGAACAATAAACCAATTAACTTGACTTGATTTTTGAATTTTTATGTGTTTGATATTGGATTGTGATTTGATAGGGTCTAGTAGTATATTTGAGTTTTGGAGCTAATGAATAGTAAATTAATTTGAATAATTCGAGCAGTGTAATATAGAATGGAAAAATAAACACTAAAATTGAGTAAAGTTCAACTTGAGTTGAGAAAATTGAACCCGAATCGATATACATCGACACAGAATCACTTTCACCCATGACATTATTACAAGTGTGAAACAATAGGAGCATGCAGTTGCTTAAATTAATTCTTTTATACACCTTGCTTCAATGCACATAATTGATTACTGAGTAAAGTATAGGTAGATTTTGACCGTGAGGTTAATTAATTTAGAGTGAAGGAAAGCCTGTAATTTCATGGGAGATATTAGAAAGAGGTTTGGTTGGTTGGTTAAATTTATTTTTTTGGGGTGGAGCCAATTGCTGCATATTTCCCGGCGTGTCCATGCTACTGCTTAGCTTGTCATGCATTGCACTCTTCATCTCAACTTTGGCATCTCACTCACTACTCATCAGTAGAGTAACTTTCATCTGAGAATTACTCTGTCCCAAATATTTTACTCCCCAACATCATCATTACTTACTTAACACAATCTTGTAAGTAAAAGATGTTCATAGCGTTACTATTCGAGATTAATTAGTTGTAAAATTGAAGTTGGTTGATCGGAAAAAAGTCAAAATGAGACAACTTAATTGGAATGGATGGAGTATACTATCGGTGTACTTTGCACCACCTCATTCAGTAAGCTAGGTTAATATAGTGAAAATATAACTAAACTAAGAATTTCAAAATGCTGTATATAAATTAACCAAATACTTTATATACTGCTACTAATTAGTACACAGACACAACGTACAATTTGAACTCATCTCATGTCCTCAGTCCTCACCTTGTGTATGACTGTATAAGACATTAAGACCAAATATCAACCTAACTAATTAAGGTAAGTCAATAAACCACTGGCCGTTTCACGCTTTTCATCTCATTACACATTCCGGCTCGTAAGTAGAAAGGACTCATGAGGTGAAGATAACATCTCTACACTTCGTTGGAAGATTTTGTACGTTTAGTGGTTGTTTGCAATATTTTACAAGTTACAAATCGTAAATTTTAAATAATACTGTAATATAAAGTTAAATATACACATCTCCCATTACACCTAAGAAGGCTCTATATGCTTTAAAGTGTTTTTGCAAATGCCAAAACCTGATCTACCAGCCTAACTTTTCGATTTTTTATATGAGTTTAACCACTTAAGATGATAGAAAAACAATTGAAAACCCAAGTATAGTCATAGAGATGTCACAGAGCTGGGTCCAGTTTGGCCTATAGATAAACTAGGCCGGCCCACTTATGGAAGGGCAATATAGGTCCATGTGAGGTATAGGCCAAGATTCAACCAGCCCAAGGATGTTGGGCGGGCTCATGCTCACAATATGAATTTAGTTTTCTAGTAGGCTTTCATCGAGGAATTTAAACGATCGTGTGACCGAGGATTAGGAATTTTATTCCAACTCGCATGGTGGGGGTGGTGTTTTCTCTTTAGAAAAGTGAAAGGCAACTACTAAGGTTTATGTCGATGATATTATTGATGATTGATTTCTCTAATTTAAGGGTCGGTTTTCCATGCCCTTTAACTAGCTTGATATTTTCAGATGAAATATACATAGTCTAGTTACACTTCAAAATGAGGACGTTGTCTATAAAGAAAACAATTGAATTTAGACCAAATCGTTTTATTATAGCATGTTTAAGTTCAAAATAAAACAAAATGATAGTCACTAATAATCTTTAAATTTGAAGATAATTTACCTAGCTCCATTATCAATTGTCAACGGTAAATTATGTGATTCTTTACAGTTTGTTAGATTATAATTTTACCATGGATCAATATCAAATCACAATCAATTCGAAACATACACGTTGAACAGTTTGAAACTTTGAATTCCATCGATTCAAAATTCGAATTATACGAGTCTGGTTCAAAACCTAACCGAACTGCACTACTCTACCTTCCATAATCTTTAAGGAATGTAGTGGTGGCAACACGTGGTCTTGGCAAAATTAATCAAGACCGAAATCCGATCCGAATCTGAAATTTGACTCGAAAATACGAAGGACAACCATATGAATATTGACCCAGACCTGGTTCAAAGTCACTCGAATCAGTTTGACCATAATCATCCGATCTGAGATGACTTGAATTGAATTTGACCCAAATTCACCCAATCCAATATTATCGGAACTAAATTCTGTACAAGTTCGAATATGATTCTTATAAGCTAAAGACGAGAGGAGATTGGAGTCAATCCAAGGTATGTACTTATCGTAAGACGCTTGCAATAAGATTTGAATTTCGAAATTGGCATATTTTAAGATTCAAACCGAATAACGACTCGCCAAACTGTCCGAAATTTCGTAATCCGAAATGACCCTAATCCAAACAAGTTCTGAACCGAACAACATCCTATCCGAAACAAATTACAGACCTGAACAATCCGATCGGAATCCGATCCAAAATGAGTCGATTGTCAGCCCACGTCATTGCTTGGGTGGATGCAACGTGGCAAAAAGGATCACTTTTGAGATTTCCAAAGCTGACATGGCAAGTATTCTCGATCTGACATGGAGGATAAGTGAAAGCCCAATCATTTAACACTACTACAGGTAAAATCTTGAAAATCAGGACCCAAATCCAAACCAAACCCATCGAAAAAAAGCTCTTCTTTTCAACGCTATCCTTTCTTCATTCCTCTGCAATGGAGACCGCCATAGCTACCGTAAATCAAGCTCCGTTTCGCATCAATACTAGACGCTTTTACAGTGAATTCGCACATGCTTCATTTTCACCTCGCAAATGGCCGACTTCTTCTAATCTACGCAGCAGATCTTTCGTCACCAGAGCTTCAGTTTCGGTGGAGGAGAAGACTCAGACAAAGACCGCCGTGATTAGAATTGGAACTAGGGGAAGGTATGGTTTTGTTGATCTCCTTGATTTTGTCTCTGGGTTTCGATTTATTTTTTCATGAAGTGTAAATCTTGGTTTAAAGTTTCGATTTTTAGATATGTTTCGAATCCTGAATTATTGAATCAGTGACAGTTTGCAATGTTTAGGATACAAGGTGATTAATGGTTTTCAAGTGAAGTGCTCTAAATTATTGACATTATTAAAAGTTGATATCAAATGTTGTTCAAATGCATATGTATTACTTTTTGTATAGATGCTTCTGGAGCTTATATATGTTTAGATAGTTAGGGATTATTCTGCATTGGAGATTGAGAAGAACTTGTGTTAGGCTGTAGAAATGTTATCCGGTTGCGAATCAGGGGAATGCGCCTAATACAGCATGGGTTGGTGGTTGGTTAAGGTTTCTTTTTTCATTTTGATAATGAAGAAGATTATATATGCTGGGTAGGGCATCGGGGTGCGTTTTGTAATAGTTAAGGTGTGTGGGAAAATAAGGGGAATGCGCCAAACACTTGAGTTGGCGGTGGTGTTATTATTCCTGTGTTCAAGCGTTTATACAGTATAATCACATTGTCTTCGAAAATCAGTAGTTTTTTCGTTTTGATTATGAAGAAGAATAAATGTTCTGTGTAGGGCAGCCCATTAGCGTTAGCACAAGCTCATGAAACCCGAGAAAGGCTTATGAAATCACATCCTGAGTTAGCGGAGGAAGGGGCGATTGAGATAGTGATCATTAAGACGACTGGTGATAAGATTCTGAGCCAGCCGTTGGCAGATATAGGAGGGAAGGGTCTATTCACGAAAGAAATAGATGAGGCGCTCATTAATAGCGAAGTTGATATAGCTGTGCACTCTATGAAAGATGTCCCGACCTATCTTCCGCATAATACTATCTTGCCTTGCAATCTTCCAAGGGAGGATGTCCGAGATGCTTTCATTTGCTTGACTGCAGGATCTCTGTCAGAGCTTCCTGCAGGGAGTGTCGTGGGGACTGCTTCTTTGAGGAGGAAGTCGCAACTTCTCAACAGATACCCTTCACTAGTGGTGAGCTTACTACCATAGACAACTTTTCATTGTGAAGTTGTGGATATTTATTTAGAGTAATGTTATCCCAGTTCTTGAGGTTTCTTGAACTTCCATCAAACTTTCACAGTGCATGCATATATTATAGAAACAAAATGGCCTCTTGTGACATCTCTTAGACACCACTATTTCGGTATTTCCTGTTTTTCGTGCTTCATGTTCCTTTTGAAGCCATTATTTATGTTGTAAACTGGCAGTGGATATCATGCGGGGTGGTGACATTTATTTTTGGTCCAATTATCTTTGCAGGTGCTGGAGAACTTTAGGGGTAATGTGCAAACAAGATTGAGAAAACTGAATGAAGGGGTGGTCCAAGGAACACTGTTAGCATTAGCAGGGCTCAAGCGCCTCAATATGACAGAAACTGTTACTTCTGTGCTTGAGATTGACGATATGCTTCCAGCCGTTGCTCAAGGAGCTATTGGGATTGCATGTAGAAGTGATGATGAAAAAATGGTATGGGCTACTTTGAACTACATTATTTTATAAGATGTTACTCTCAAGATCTTGTGGTACCTGTTTTGCATTTTCATAATGTTGTTGATTTGCAGGCTACGTTCTTGGCATCTTTGAACCATGAGGATACTAGGTTAGCTATCGCGTGTGAGAGGGCTTTCCTCGAAAAATTGGAGGGATCTTGCCGCACTCCAATTGCTGGATATGCTAGACGAGATGAGAATGGAAATTGTCTGTTTAAAGCACTAGTTGCATCTCCTGACGGAACCCAAGGTATCGTATAACTTGTACTCCCTCCATTTCAGAGAAAGTGTTACAATTTGGATTTGCCCCAATTTTAAGAAAAAGTAGAAAGTACAAGTGGCCCCCTGATTATTAGAGATTAACTGGGTGGCATATTGTAATGAAAGGTAAGGAGTTTTATTATTTAACTAATTTCCATAAATGGAAATTGTAACACTTTTAGTGAAACGTCGGAAACAGAAAGTTGTAACACTTTCTCTGAAATGGAGGGAGTAATTGTGAACTGATGAGCTAATTAAACGCCCCTTTTTTTGACAATTTCCTTTCTGGTTACTTCTTCAGTACTTGAAACGTCGAGAAATGGTCCATATGCATATGATGATATGATAAAGATGGGCATAGATGCTGGCGAGGAGCTTCTGTCAAGAGCTGGTCCAGGTTTCTTCAACCGATGATCAGTTAAATGGTAGAGAAAAGGGAAACACACGAGCTTATCTTTTCCATCTTCTGAGTTTGCAGTTAGGGAAATTCATTGCTGTTGTATTTGTTGTATTTATAGAGGAGGAAATAAATTTTGTGTAATGTACACTAGTATAGTATCTTTCATCTTTTTTGGGTTTTATCTGTCAACTGACTTTTGTAATGAGTTATTCACGGGAGTAATTTCGGGCAAATGCGTTTTTAATTGACTCATTGTTTGATTTTAACAAGCAAACTATAAAAATCCTCTTTTGCCTGATCTTTTACATACAGAAGTTCTTCAGAATTTTCTTCAGAAGTTAGGCAAACAAAGTTCAAAAACAGAAGACAGGTATACTAATAAGGGCAAGAAATTATGTCCGCTTATCTTTAAAATAGTTTTATAAACACCAATAAGTATACAGAAATTCTGAACTAAATGTGCTGAATTCATCTCATTACCATCTTTAAAATTAATCTTACAGAGAAAAAGCTCTGAGTTTTACACATGTAAGTGATCAAGTCCACGATAAGGAACTTGGTTTGAAGCCTCTCTTGGCATATTGTATCTGCATTGTGCATTCAACTTTCATCCATGCTCTGTTTAAGACCTGCCCCCTCCACATCAAGAAGGATTATTCTCATAATCAAGTGAAGGAACTTGTTTAGTTAAAACATGTTCCGTGTGTCTGCAACCGATGAGAATCTAAGGACATAATATATTATATACTTCCACAGGCTTCAGTAACACAAGGGTTAAATAGTCTGGTTTCCGGAGAGGTTAACCTAATCCTTCGGCTCAAGAGAGACTTGGGTGTTCCAGATAAAGCTGCAATCCTAGAGGTTCACTGCTCATGGATTTGATTGGGATTATTGACGGTGGCTGTTTCCACTGTTTTACATCTGTTGGAATCCAAATATCAGCGTCTTCTTTGGCACTAGGCTGAGGTAAAGACCGAAAGTAAGCAGTTATTTCCCACCTGCAGTCTGTATAGAGACAAATAACAAGTTAATACTCCAGCACTAAAAGTTAATGATTGGAGTACAGGACGTGATTAACCAGGTCTAGAGATAGAGCACCAAATCCTAAAGGCTATTCATTACAAGTTAACTGTACCACTTTTTGTCAGGCCAAATCATACAGGTATCAAAATATTGGCTGAATACTTGAAGTCAAAGAACCGATGTTATATAGAGTTGCAGAAACTACAAGAAGTCCGTATAGAGGTCCAATTCGCTGTCCTTGTCAACCATCGCCCCAGTTCTCTGGATACGAACCTCATAGTCATAGATGATATTATCAGATAATGCAAGGCCACATTTACCTATGGCATCTTAGACATTCTTGGGGAGTGATTCAGCAGAAATCCAACCAACACTATTCAGATAGCTCCATATTTTCATATATGTGATCCTCTCAAGTTTTTTTCCGAGTTCAATCCCATGCAAGATTCATCACAATATATAGCAAGTACTCCACATTAGATGATATCAATCATGCCACTTGTAAATTCACATGTTTGCACCTGCTCTTATTTAGAATAATAGTAGTAGAGTAGCTATAAACTCAATCTCACTGGCTTGATAAACAAACTTACTAGTACTATTGTTATTCCAGGACATCATGAACGGAACCATTCATTTGGACCATTTCCATTTACTCCGTTCGTGTCAAGATGCTTACAAAATTATATTTAATGCAAGACGAATAACAGAATCACCGATGCTTATAACACAATGCAAGCAACATAAATTTCATACTTACTGCGTGGAAGAGCCTTGGTCACAGGTTCCGAAAGCGGAAGTTTAACAAGGAATGACCTCAGAGCAAACTCCAAGTCAGCTTCTTCCACCTTAGAATCATACGACATACTCACATTAACCTTGAAAACAAATCTCTCGATGGGCACGCCATCATCCCCGAAGAAAATTACTGCCACTCTCTCCACCACACCCTAGTGCAAACCAAACAAAACATCAAAACCATTTCCTAGCACAACAAAAAATCCCTGAAAACTACACAAAAGAGGCGAATTCGGCACCTTTTGAACGTAAGGTAAAAGCCCATTAACAGCAGAGCTGATGTACTCATTCAGGTCAGGGTTTCTGGCCTTATGAACCACTATATTCATGTACCGCCGTCTTTCAAATGCACCTACACATACGTTTTCCTTTCAATCACACTAAATCTAAAACAAAAAGAGCTTCTCAAATTAAAGGATTAAACTTTTGTATCGATTTAGGGTTTACCTTTGGGATACACTCCTTTGAGGAAAACAACAGCGGTAATTGCAACCTCCAGAAACTCAACCAGTATCAGAGCGATTTCACCTGCAAAAATAGGAAAAAGTATCAATTAGGGGGAAAATTGAAGCAATTGAATTTGGATTACTCACTTTGAGAAGTTCGATTTTCTTTGCGATCCATTTGTAGAGTTGATTGATTCTTCTATTCCGGAATTGATAGTTCGAAATTTTGATCAAAAGATTGTAAAATGCCGCCAATTTGCTCCCAATATAATCGCGATTTGAACCATTGTCATGAAAGTCTGAACATAAGGATACTCAGCTCGTTAAAGTTTGAACTCGATTAATTTGCTCGGAAATTCATTTACTGCTTGTTACTGTTGTAAAAAGTCACCAATTTACTCAATATAAACACTTTCCCTTAGAAGACATATAATTATTTTTTTTTGGAACCGAAAAACTTATATTTCATTCCAATCAGTTAAGTACACAACCGATCCGGAGATCCAGGCAAAATCAAAATAACCACAAACAATCTAATTTAGCATTAGTGTTGCACAATACGAGCGCAACTTTCTATCCTGCCAGCATCTATTAATAACATCATTGATTATACTCTCAGCAAGTCTAGTGTTGGGCGGCTTTTGGTTGAATAGAACTTTGTTTCTTTCCATCCATATGGCATAGACAGCTTCCGTAAACGCACATCGTAAAATTTTTGCACGCCATCCAGTTCTCCTCATTTGTCGACATAGCCACGCGACTTCATCTTCCCAATTGTATGGGGTTCGCCTTATACCAATCCATGCCAGAACCGTTTGCCAAATCTGTCTAGTAAAAGGGCATGCGAAAAGCAAGTGTGAGTGTGTTTCACCCGCAGAACAAAAAGCACATCCCGCGTCAATCTGTGGGTTCCATCGTCGCACCCGATCTTTTGTAGCAAGTCGATTATTAAGCCCCATCCATGCGCAGAACTGTGCCCGGGGTTGAGCTCTATTATCAAACCAAAATTTCTTCCATCGTACCTCCTCTTTTTCACCTCGAAGTTCCTCATATAACGTTCGGGTACAGAATCTACCATTTTGCCACATGCTAGCCCATGCATTCGATTGCTGCACCATAGCTCTACTTTTCATTATAGCCTTCAAAATCCATGAAGAATCTGCAGGGATCTCCACATCCATCACTTCACAGTCTTTGATATAGTAGCTATGCACCCATTTAACCCATAGTTTATTCGCTTTGCAACAAATATTCCAGAGTAATTTTGCAATGTTACACGAGTTCCATTCAAGCAAGGATGTCAGATTTAATCCTCCGGCATTCTTAGTATCACAAACCTTATCCCAAGCGATTGGAGCCCGGCGTGTAATCTCAGCAGTACCACTCCACAAAGAGCGACAAAGAGCTTCAATATGATGGATCACATTATTTGGGAGTGGGAAAACCTGCATCCAATAATTAGACATAGCATGTAACACACTTCGAATAAGCTGCATTTTGCCCGCATAGGTCAAGAGTTTCGAACTCCAGTGGCGTATGCGAGCAGTGATTTTATCTATGAGGGGCTGGCAAAGTCGAATAGTCAGCTTGCGAGTAGTAAGTGGAACTCCTAAATACTTGACCGAAAGCTTTCCCTCTACGAACCCAGTTATGCCGATCAAGTGAGAAGTAAGGTTGCGTCCTAAACCACCACAGTACAGCCGACACTTTTGCTTATTCACAACAAGTCCTGTAGAAATCGAGAACTTATTGAATTGATCCATAAGCAGCGCAACCGATTGGATATCGCCCCTGACAAATAAGAGTAGGTCATCCGCAAAGCATAGGTTAACAATGTTCAGCCGTTCACACTTAGGATGGAAATTGAAATATGGTTCACCCTTGAGTTGAAGAAGTATCCTATGTAGATATTCCATCATAAGCACAAAAAGCAGCGGTGAAATAGGGTCACCTTGTCTTAAGCCTCTTTCAACTTTGAGAATCTGGGAGGGAACTCCATTGATGGAGTAGCGGTAAGATACCGTACACACACACCTCATCACCCAGAATGTAAATTGGGTCGGGAACCCCAGCTCGTCCATAATCTTTTCCAAAGCAATCCATTCCACAGTATCATATGCTTTCTGGAGGTCCTCAATCGATTATTTCTCTTCTCAATCTGACATATAATTATTTATAAAACATTATTGATTTTTTTTGAAAAGAAGACGACTGAATATATTTTTCAAAATATTATAATTAGGTACCTCATTAATGCAATTATTATGAAAAAAATCGCTAGAAGGAGGGTTTTTGAACCTCCAACCTTGTGGTTAACAGCCACACACTCTAACCAACTGAGCTATTCCAGCTTGTTGGTAAAAACAGGATGTTTATAGTAATATACTAATGCCTACATTGTTGTCATCTAACACATTTATTGGTTTGGAGTTTGAAGAAAAGTTTAATGGTGAATAACGACCCAATATTTACATAGTAAAATTCTGAATTAAGATTGATTTCTGACAAACGATTCCATATGCTGACAAACGATTCACAAATTTTTAACAACGAATTCGACAAGAATGGAATTGCAAAAGAATGAATAACTAAAATTTTGAGGAAGTTGACACAAGTAGACTTCTAAATGGCAGCCATAACTTCTATGTAACTTCTCGATATCATATTTGGCAGCCACACATTAAACTCCTCAAGATCGTATTTGACAGCCATAACTTCCCTCTAGACTCGTCGAGATCATATTTGACAGTCATGAATTTATGGCGTTCTCAATACATTTGTTCTTTAAGTCAACTGTTATAAGTCAACTGTTGATATAACAGTTGTACAAACACCGTGCACTTTCATGTTGTATAATGTTGAGAATCTGAGACCATAATGGGTTTGCACCTCTGGAATCTGCATATATTATAAGCTTGTGATCTGTATATATGTATTCAATTCATTCAACAAGTTTTTTTTTAAAGCAGGTAGAAGAAAATTAGTAGTAAACAGTTTAGAGCTTAGACTTGGAAAAATACTGTTGTGTCAACTGATAATGTCACCAACTACTTCAGGATTATAGTGCTAGTTTCTAATAAGACTACATTTTTATCATCAGATTCAATGAATACTTCATTTGCTAACTAATCAACTTGTAACTTGAAATCCTGCAAATATAGCAACTAGTTGTAACCAAACAGTGATCATCATTCAAGCCTCAATAAAGTTGCTAACCACCTTACCCTTGCATAATAGTACTATGAAGATGAAATACCACAGGTTTGTTATCATCAATCTCTACATGATTTTGTTTTACCTCTCTTGTAAGCATATCTTCAGAACGAACATGGCAGCAGCTCAGACGACACCGGTTCAAATAAGAGTCGGAGTGGTACTAGACATGAATAATTACCTGGGAGAGATGGGAATGGCCTGCATTTCGTTGGCCCTATCCGATTTTTATGTCACACATGGCCATTACAAGACCAGACTGGTTCTATACAGTAGGGACTCCAAAGGAGATGGCATAAGGGCAGCTGCAGAAGGTACATAAACATATATAACACCATATCAGTCTATCAGTTGCACATATACATATTGATCAGCAAATCTGTTTGCTTGCGTGCGTTCCTATGAGTTTATAGAGCTAGTTACATGCTAATTGTTGGTAAACTATGTAAATTTTTAATTTGACAGTGAACTGGACTACATTCTTTCATTCAGATTTTACTTCCAGTGCTTTTAGCATATAAGCAAAGCTAGGAATGGAAGAGGTTACTTAGACCAAATAATTCAAAGGTCTCTTTGTAAAACACAAGTTGCAAACACAAGAGTAACAACTTCCATTAAAGAAATCACAGTTGCCATTTAAAATAACATTCTTAAATGAGAATTAATTTGCACTACCTGTGACAGTCAAAGTTGCAACATTTCAAAGCAACTTCTTGAGTCTAGAACTTTTTTTTTTGTTGAGAATTTCTGGTGTATATATGGAACTAATACTACTAAAGCAAAGAAATAATAGTTTGCGACGTGCATTTTTATATCAACTATACGACAGCTAACCGAGTCCCATTCCACATATGAATGCAGCCGTAGATTTGTTGAAGAATGTTGAAGTGCAAGCCATTATAGGGCCTCTGTACTCAGTAGAAGCAAACTTCATGATAAATCTTGGAAACAAAACTCAAGTTCCTGTCATCACATTTTCAGCCACAAGTCCCTCGCTAACATCAATACGCAGTCCATATTTCATTCGTGCAACTCTAACTGACTCGTCTCAAGTACATGCCATAAGTGCAATTATTCAAGCATTCGGGTGGAGGGAAGTCGTGCTCATCTACGTGGATAACGAGTTTGGGGAAGGGATCATACCTTTTATGACCGATGCCTTGGAAAAGGTGAATGCACGTGTCACTTACAGAAGCATCTTTCCTTCACTAGCAACAGATGATCAGATCATAGCAGAGCTCTACAAGTTGATGTCAATGCAGACTAGAATTTTCGTCACTCACGTGGGATTGTCTCTTGGATCGCGTATTTTTGCTAAAATAAATCAGCTAGGGATGATGAGTGATGAGTATGCATGGATACTAACGGATGGAATGACAAATGAGTTGAATTCAGTGAATCCTTCCGTCGTAGAGTCCATGCTTGGGGTAATAGGAGTGAAGCCCTATACTCTGAGAACAAAAGAGCTCGATAGCTTCACAATCAGATACAAGAGAAGGCTTCAGCAGAGCTATAGAACTTCTGTAAGTACAGATTTCAATATATTCGGAATATGGGCGCATGATGTAGCTATTGCACTAGCCATGGCAGCAGAGGAAGCAAGATTGGAGAGTCCCCAGTTCCTGAAGACAAACGTTTCTAGGAATTCTTCGGACCTTGAATCCTTAGGGATCTCGGGTACAGGACCAAGGCTAATCAAGGCTTTGTCAGAAACTGTGTTTACTGGTCTTTCGGGAACTTCCAGTTGATCGATGGACAACTCGAATCACCTCCCTATCAAATAGTAAACATTGTCGGACCTAAGGCTCGAGTGATAGGATTTTGGACAAAAGAGAGTGGCATTGTCAAAGAACTAAACTTCTTAGATGAAAATAAAACCGGATACTCCGTTTCTAAGTCCAGTTTCAGAACCATTATATGGCCAGGGGATATAACAACGCCACCAAAGGGTTGGGTGAATCCAACAAATGGTAAGAAACTGAGAATAGGAGTACCTGTGAAGGATGGTTTCACTGAGTTCGTTCGTGTCACTTGGAATCCCGATAATTCAACACAGGTGAAAGGACACTGCATAGATGTCTTTGATGCAGTAATGGCAGCACTTCCATACGAATATGTCCCATTCGCAACACCTGATCACCAGAATGCCGGTACTCACAGTGAACTAGCTTACCAAGTATACCTTGGAGTAAGTATATGTACTTCCTTACATTTTGCTTGATGAGGTCAAGAAATAGTATCAATAACTTAATTCTATGATCATCCAGTAGGGAAAATGTATGACAAATCCTACATGTTATGTTAAATCGTATAGCTAACATATTTATGATTGATATACAGAACTATGACGGAGTAGCTGGAGATGTAACCATTGTAGCGAATAGGTCACAGTACATCGACTTCACCCTGCCATTCACGGAATCTGGTGTTTCCATGGTCGTACCAATAAAAGATAAGCAGAATAAAAACACGTGGGTGTTTCTGAAGCCACTTACTTGGGAACTTTGGTTAACATGCTTTTTCGCATTCATCTTCCTTGGATTTTTGATTTGGATCCTTGAGCATCGAATAAATGAAGATTTCAGGGGACCTATTTCGCATCAAGCTGGCGTGATATTCTGGTTTGCCTTTTCAACAATGGTCTTCGCTCAACGTAAGTTGCCTGAAATATATACCATTCCTGTCAGTTGCTTCATGCTTGTACTATGATACAATATTACATGGAAACAACTCAACTGAAAAATGAAATTCCATTTTCCTGTAGGGGAGAATGTTAAAAGTAACTTGGCAAGATTTGTACTTGTTATATGGTTCTTCGTGGTTCTTATACTAACGCAGAGCTATACAGCCAGTCTCACGACAATGTTAACCGTTCAGCAGCTACAACCCAGCCTCACAGATGTCAACCAGCTAATAAAAGACAAGGAATATGTAGGCTACCAACGAGGTTCATTTGTTTTCGATATGCTGAAAAGAATGAACGAGACCAGACTTCTGGTATATAACTCCACAGAAGAATGTGATGAACTTTTCGCTAAAGGGAGTGGAAATGGTGGTATATCTGCTGCTTTCGATGAAATTCCGTACATAAAGCTCCTCCTTTCAAAATATTGTTCAAAATACACCATGGTCGGCCCTACATATAAGACCGATGGTTTCGCCTTTGTATGCAATCCTTTCTTTGGCTAACATTTTTCACCAGCTAGGCTCAATGTAGCTGCTGATTTCTTATTGTTTTTCTTTTCATGCATTGTAGGTTTTCCCTATAGGTTCTCCTCTGGTACCTGATGTGTCAAGAGCAATATTAAATGTGACAGAGGATGAAAAAATGGCAGAGATTGAGAAGAAATGGTTTGGGGATCATACCAATAAATGTCCAGAATCTGGCAACATGCTCTCGTCCAATAGCCTTGAGCTTCGAAGTTTCTGGGGACTGTTCATGGTTGTAGGACTAGCTGCGATTTCTTCATCTATCATACATATGATAAAGTTCTTGCATGAGCATTACCATGTAATACTGGATCGTGATCCCGACTCTACATTCTTGAGCATTGCAATGGAGCTTCTTCGCAGGTTTGATAGTAAAGACACAAGGGCTCGTACTTTCAGGCACATTTACGTAACAGATAAGAACGGTCGAGCTCTAGGGGAACATGAAAATGACCAACAAAGTCCAATGAGTTTCTCTCTGGACTCTCCACCTGTGAGCAGTCCGGCTAGTACAAATATTTCAACTCACGCGGAGCAGCATAACCTGGAGTTCACAAGGGGAAATGTCTCAGACGATAAACAAGGAAACACAGCCTTCTGATGCAAAAGACGAGGATATATCACTAGCCTCAGGCATGTGATATAGTTTTAAATAAATTAATTCTTGTTCAAATCACATGTTTCATGTTAACTTTGGTTGAAACTTACCTAAATTAGACTGCTCAGATTATTCAATACTGCTCTTCGCAAGTCATAAGCTACATTTACTGATGATATGTATTCGACATAAGGTCATAAGCTCTGTAGCAACATAAAATTCTTCTTAAGATGGAGTCGAGACAAATGGTTACATGGAGACACTTACAGACATAAGACCATACTAAAAACCTGATGGATCCATGCATTTAAGTGATTGAAATGGTTCAGGAAAGATGACATAAGACAGAGTAGATTATTTTCTAGGCATTTTAAGAAGCAATTGAGCTACAAAGGGCAGAACGCACAATGAGTCGGCTAGCAAAGGAAAGTGTTTACCAGATTTATCAGCAATTAACCTGATTGAATGTTTCAGTTCCCTTTTTGTACTTTCCCTTTAGCACTCACTACTCGTATAATACATGGCCAATGTTCTGAATTCTGACACATGCCTAGTATGAATTTCGAAAAAAAGAAAAGATCACTGCATTTAACTCCACCCGAAAAGTTCATGTAAACTTCCAGAGAATGAGTTGTTAAAAAAGATCACCGCATTATAGATTCAGCACTTCCACACGCATCGTGTCGATTCGAGGCAGTGAACCATTGTAAAAGTTAGGACTCAAATCTATAGGGGAGGTAGTTAAAATCACATGATCATGAAAGTTTTCACTTAGCTTGTTGTGAGAGAGATTTAAATAATATCCAACGCCCCAGAACCAACTTGGAATAGGATCTGCGATTCCGGTGTTAGATAAGTCGAGAACAAACATATTTTGTGATAAACCAGAAGGCGGTCCAGGTTAGTTAACTCAATCCGGTTTTCTCCCAAATAAACCGGCAGTTAATCAGTTATAAAAGGGATTGATTCCCCTGTTCAGATTTCATCTTTGACATTCTATTCTTTCATTTTTCTATTGAATCTTCTCTGTAATTCTTTGTGCTTCTATATTGAATACACAGTTTTTAATTCGTTTTCATGGTTAGATTCATCAATGTTCACATGTTAAGTTTGTTTGAAACTAACCTTCTAGATTGAGGAGATGAAATTCAGGTTTTATACAACTAATGAAAGCCAACTGAAGGAATTTCAAACCATAACAAAAGTTACACAACATAATTTCAAGCAACAAATACACACCAGGAGTAGGTAATACAAAGAGCAGTAAAAAAATACACACATGATACAGATTAATACTACACTGATTAACATCAACTACGCCTGCTTCTGTTCTTACGAGCATTCACCAAAAGCTTATTCCACAAGTTATCAACTGACTCGAAAAAGGCATCTCTCCATGACTTCTTGAAGACTAGTACATTGCAAACCATCGCAAGTCCCATCCCATATCCTAATGACACGAAAACATATAGCCATTTAACTTCAGACTTACCATCCTGATCCTCGCCATTTCCTTGACGAACTGAACCTGTTGGGGTCTCACCATCATTGCAACTACTTGTGAGTGGAGGACCACAAAGTTTATTGCCAACAAAGCTAGAAGCGCTGAACGTTGAGAATTGTCTGCTTTGTGGTATTTCCCCTGACAAGTTATTGTAAGATAGATTGAGATAACTCAAAAATGATAGAACTGCAATGCCCTGTGGAATATTTCCTGAGAGAAGGTTGTTTGAGAGATCAAGAGATTCCAACACCTTCATGCCTTCCATACCATCTGGGATTTTTCCATTCAGGTGATTCCTTGACAAGTTGAGTGATCTTAGCTCTGCAAGGCTTGCCAACTGCTTTGGAATATCTCCGGAAAAATTGTTGCTTGAGAGATCAATGTTGGTAACCAGAGAAAGAATGGTATCATAATAAAGCCTCTTGCCTTTTGTCGCAACAGTTGCACTCTCATGAAAGCGGAGTATCATACTTTCATGTTGATTGATCCATTCTGAGCTAGCCATTGCAGTAAAATTGTCCATGCACTTTGGTATTTTTCCTGAAAATTTATTATCTGAAAGATCCAAGATGCGAAGATTGCTGAGGCGACAGATGCCTGAAGAAATTGTTCCAGCAAGCTTGTTTGAACGTAGAATGAGAAAATTTAAGTCCGGCAGCTTGGTTCCCATCCACGCTGGTAGCTTTCCAATCAGCTGATTGTTAGAGAGGTCAATCTTCCGCAACATGGTGCAGTTCTGCATTGAAGACGGTATTTGCCCCGATAATCTATTGTTCAAGAGATTCAAGACTTCTAGTTCACGGAGATTTCCTATGGACTCGGGGATGCGACCTGAGATATTGTTATTTCCCAAATTCAACACAAACAAGGAGGAAGTTTCATTTGAGTTGCTGGCACAGAGTAATTCATGTAAATTTCCTGAGAATGAATTGTTGGAGAGGTTCAGATCCGCAATCCCCAAGAACCAACTTGGAATTTGATCTGCAATCCCAGTGTTGGATAGGTCGAGTGAAACACTAATGGATTTTTGTGTGTGGATCCACTCTGGAATTCGACCCCCGGCTCCCAAGTTCCATGAACCCAGTTCAAGAGACGAAAGACTGAAATTCGGGATCCAGTTGTCACTGATTTTAAGAGTAAGATGGTTTCCTGAGGCTGTGAATTGGTATAAATTTGTGAGATTAGCAAAGTGGGTTTCAGTCACAATCCCTTCTAGCATGTTGTTACCTATGTAAAACCTCTCCAAGTTAAACAATTGCCCCATACTCTCTGGAAGGTTCCCATATAATTTATTGTTTGAGAGAGAAAGATCTGTGAGACGCTCAAATTCTCCAAAGGGAAGGTATGTGATATTACCAGAAAGTTGATTATCACTGAGAAAAAGGTGCTCTAAAGATTGTAGGAAGCAAGCTGACATATTAGCAAACCCATTGGATATATTCCACGCAGAGTTTTCCAATACTGTTTGGTATTTCTCCCGAAAGCATATTGCCAAATAAATTGAGGTAGTTGAGAGAAGTAAGATTTCCGACAGAATTAGAAATTGGACCTTGGAGAGAGTTCCCGCCTGCAGCAAGATGCTCAAGATGCTTGCACTCGTAGAGCCAATCGGGTATGGTCGAGTTGAAAAGATTGAGACTGATGTCAAAATATTGAAGCTTTGTGATGTTGGCAGCACGTGGAAGGGCACCTTGGAAGCCATTGAGTCTCAGATGAAGATGCTCAAGATGATTGCACTCGTAGAGCCAATCGGGTATGGTCGAGTTGAAATAATTGGAGGAGATGTCAAAATATTGAAGCTTTGTGATGTTGGCAGCACGTGGAAGGGCACCTTGGAAGCCATTGAAACTCAGATCAAGATGCTCAAGATGCTTGCACTCGTAGAGCCAATCGGGTATGGTCGAGTTGAAATGATTGACGGAGATGTCAAAATATTGAAGCTTTGTGATGTTGGCAGCACGTGGAAGGGCACCTTGGAAGAAATTGAGTCTCAGATCAAGATGCTCAAGATGCTTGCACTCGTAGAGCCAATCGGGTATGGTCGAGTTGAAATAATTGGAGGAGATGTCAAAATATTGAAGCTTTGTGATGTTGGCAGCACGTGGAAGGGCACCTTGGAAGACATTGAGTCTCAGATCAAGATGCTCAAGATGCTTGCACTCGTAGAGCCAATCGGGTATGGTCGAGTTGAAATGATTGACGGAGATGTCAAAATATTGAAGCTTTGTGATGTTGGCAGCACGTGGAAGGGCACCTTGGAAGTCATTTCTGAACAGATCAAGATGCTCAAGATGCTTGCACTCGTAGAGCCAATCGGGTATGGTCGAGTTGAAATAATTGGAGGAGATGTTAAAATATTGAAGCTTTGTGATGTTGGCAGCACGTGGAAGGGCACCTTGGAAGGAATTGTCGCTCAGGTCAAGAATTGTGAGATGTGTGAGGTTGAGCAAGAAATGATCATCTAATTCTCCAGTTAAGCTTGAATTGTAGAGATAGAGCTCAACAACATGACCGGTGATTTTGTTGCAGACCACACCTTTCCAGCTGCAGCAATCAACCTCAGCCTTCCAAGAAGAAAGTTGGCTTGGTATGGAAGAATTTTGATGGGAGTGTTTGAATCTCAAAAGCGCTTGTTTCTCGTTTTCGTGACAGAGAATGCCACGATCAGCAGTTGCACTACAACATGTCAACTGAAGGGATGCTGCTATTATTGTGGAAATAAGTATAAAATGGATAAACAATTCATCATCAACAACCTTCATTTCAAATATTTTTTTATAGCTCGGCTGCTACTTCAGATTGAATAATGAATTGTGTTATTATATATATATATATAATAGAAACTCTCGAGGATTAAATTTGTATGGTTGCAATCATTTCAAATGCTCTGATGAGTTTTATTTTTGGAATATCCAAAAAGACTTGGAACCTAAAAACAAATCCACTTTTCATGATTAAATTTGCATGGTCACATAATTTCCGAAGCTCCGATATTTTTCTTTATATTCGAAGACCAGAAAGACTTGGACTTGGTAGTAATACGCCAAATATTGACTTTGAGGAATCTATCTATCTATATCTATCTATCTATATATTAGATAAAACAAGGGTTAAACCTCATCAGATTCATTCAATTCTACGTGAAATTTTGTAGAATTAGTTTTATTTTAGCCAATATATATTTCATTATTATTTTTTGTATGTTGAATGTATATATATAGTTTTTATTAAATCTCATATAACTTTATTTACAAAAATTCAAAAAATATTTTGAACATATATTTGAATTCGCCATGACAAGACGAATCCATAAACACTAATCTTGGATACTATTATTAAATAAATAAATCATTTTATTCATTAAAGTAAAATAAATTCATTAAATAAGATAAAACGAAATAATGAAATTTTAAGAGCATTTATGAAATTAATTCAATCATGCGTTAATTTTGTGAAATTAGTTGCATTTTCAACTAGTGTAACTTTTATTGTTTATGTTTTGTAAGTTGGCTGCATATATAGTTTTTAATAAATCTCATATAAATTTATCTACAAAATTTCATAATATATAGTTTTTAATATAATATAATATAATATAATATAATATAATATAATATAATATAATATAATATAATATAATATAATATAATATAATATAATATAATATAATATAATATAATATAATATAATATATAATGTTGATGGGCTAAATTCCACCAGATTCATTCAAATTCCAGCCATCCTACATGAAATTTTGATACGGTTGAGCAGATTCCGAATAGGGGGACGTATTAGTGTTGTTACTAGGGATCATGAGGGCAAGGTTATTGCTTGGTGACAAAATTTTATGCCTTTATGGTTGCTAAAAATGCGAAAGGTTGGCTAGCCAAATTTATAACTAAATTTGTTCGAGATTTTGAGTGGCGACATGTAGTAATTGAAAGAGATTGTTCTTTGTTGATTAAATCTCTTAAATCGGCAAATTTTAGCTTTGCCCCTTTGTTTCACTTTTCAAAGAAATTCAGCTATTTGATGGAGAATTTATTCCATGAAGTTTTATCAGGTTAAACGTGAGGCTAACGTTTTCGCACATAGATTATCAATCAGATGTTTTTATGATAATGTTGGTTTGGTAGATTTGTATTATCCATACTAAGATCATTATGTGCGGGGAGCACATACCACCCAAGGGTTGTCTCGATTAATTTATGTTGTCCTCCCATTTCTATTTGTTATTAAACGTAAACTATATCGTTGCATCATCACGGGAATTTCGTGGAATTAGTTGCATTTTCAGTCACTATATAGTTTAACATCAGCGAACATTTAAAGTTGTGTTGATTTGTATTCTATGGGTGAAGTTTGATTTAAGGGATTTACAGTTTGATACATTTTCGTGTACCATCAAACCTTAGTTAGAAAAATTCTTAGACAATAAAATATTAAATTTCAAACCATTTATATAAAGGATAAATAATTCTTTTGGTTTGAAGGAAAATGGGGGGAAAGAAAAAAATAGAGGAAAATATTGTTTTCCACCATTTGATATTTCTAAGGAAATTCTGAAAAATTTATGAAAATCTTTATCAAATATATCTATCTGCACAAAATAAGAAAAGTTGTTTTTCCTCACATTTTCTAGGAAATTTTTATTTCCTTTACTCCTTTTCTTTTCCCCTATTTTCACTCAAACCAAATGAGCTTTATAGATTCCAGATCATACATTTTTCTATACATGTTTACTAAGTTATGACAATTAACAAGAGCGAGGAACACTCTACACTGGCATTCTGTCATTTTACTTTTGAACGGGTCGGGTTCTATCCAACCTGAATTCAAACCCGTTTGGAATAATGATGTCCAGACTCGAACCCATACATACCTTTGTGGCATACACAAACCGCAACATTTTATGGTTAAGTTAGTTAAAAGTCTCCGTGGGTGCAAAAAAACCATCGTAACATTTGAAATTATGTTTGTAGAATAATAAATTTTTTGTGTGTGTGGGGGGGGGGGGGGCACATACCACCTCAGGGGTTGTTCAACCCTGTTAACTGCGTTGTAAGCTTTTGTATTTTATTTTTGTTCAGATTTGAGTATAAGTTAGTAATTAACGTGTTAGGTATAGAGGAATCGATATAGAAATATCATATCCCTTTCAAATCACATACGTCATGATGAGTCGTATTTTACATTTTCTATAGTTACCATAAACAAAGATTCAATGATATAGTATTTGACAAAGAAGGACTCCACACAAACACCACGGCCAACGTTGTTTGTAAGGAATTTTTACTACCTTATTTTATCGATTAATTTATTTATCATTAAAAGCAAACTATACCGTGGCATCGTCACGGATTCAGGACGGGGAGGGGGCACCCAGAGGTTGTTGGGAACCAACCATGTTAACTGCGTTATACACTTTTGTATTTTATTTTGGTTCGGATTGGAATATAAGTTATTCATTAACGTATTAACTACAGGTAGATGACCCGATATAAAATATTATATATTATCAATCCGTCGAGTCCTGAACGGGTCCGGGTTGGGTCCTACCCCTTTCAAAGCATACACGTTAAGATGAGTCGTATTTTACATTTTCTATAGTTATAAGACACATTAATATAGTATTTGACGAAGTACCACACACAGACATCACGACCAACGTTGTTTACAATGAATTTTAACTATCTTATTTTACCGACTAATTTATTTTATCATCACATTTTTATTTATTACTATTATGTAGTATATAAGGATGCACAAATTCATGAAATAGACATGTATTAGTGAGAGACATGTGAGACGAATTGTTCTTAACTGTATATATAATGTACTTCATTAAACAATATCGATAATGTTTTATGAGTGGACATTTTATATCATAAGTTTCCTGAGGCACGGTCTCTGGATAATATATCTACACACGAACCTAGATTGTCAAGAAAATCATCGATGTTATTAATCAAAACACATATGTTCTCAACATTGGTATTTTTTTCATATTACAACAAGACTTATTTTGTTAACAACATATACATTTTGATTAATAATATAGATGAATTTATTGATAACATAAGCCGTCTCTAGATAAGTTATCTAGAGACCGTCTCTCATTAGACTTTATGCATTTTCTATGTATATGTGTATCACAGTTGTTTTTAGTAAAATCTCTAATGTGTCTTTATATAACTGTAATATTTATCTGTCTCTTTTAGTATCTCCATAAGATCATCTCCCAAAAACTTGCTCGGTACTTGTGGTTATCCCGAAAGGATTTTCTTTCCCGACTTAGACGTCTAACGTGTCTGATAATCAAGAATATACTTGGTTATTGCAGAAGAGGCTCAAATAATAGATGTCTACTAACTATCCAAAAACATGGTTGGTACCTTATGCTCAAGGACTACGTTATTATTTTCTTATCTATCGACCGATAATACATTCAGAACTTTGGAACTGATTCACTTCATGGACAAGAAATATCAACGAGCAAACCGCATACATGCCTGAACATATATTCCAAGAAGAAACATGCAAGATAGTGATACTCATGATCATTCTAATAAAAGAAAAGAAAAAGGAGACCCTATATATCCCAACTGCAACTCAAGAAGCAATAGGTATGGGGTACACATCGATATAGAAGATGATTCGCCAAAATGAAAACTCAAAAACTAAAGACAATTGTTCCACCAAAAATGTATCATACGAAACTAGAAGCTATGTGTTTAGTAGTCAAATCACAACCTGTCCTCAAAATCAGAGAGAGGGGTCATCTGTTCCTTCAAGCCCTTCCTCTTACGAATATCAGCAACGAGTTTAGCAGCTTGCGTTTCAGGTTCCATTGGATCAGAAGCCATCATGTCCCAGTGATCAAACACACATTGTGGGAATGCCTGTCCAGAAGTGGCGGCTCTCAAAGTACCTGAGAAACCAAACGACTCGACCACAGGGAGATATGCCTTGATGTTGTAAAGTGGTGTTCCTGGCCTCTGCATTTCCTCGAAAACATGTCCACGCTTCTGATTCAGAACACTGTAAATACCACCAAGAGCCTGCTCAGGTGCTTGGATCTCAACCATGTAAACTGGTTCCAGAAGACGAGGCTTTGCAGTAATCTGGGAGGCATAGATGACCCTTCTTGCAGTTGGAATAACTTGACCACCACCTCGGTGAATAGCATCTGTGTGAAGGACAACATCACAAACTTCAAAGCAAATGCCTCTCATGTTTTCTTCAGCAAGTGGCCCCTCTTTTGAAGCCCACTGGAAACCAGCAACAACAGAATCCTTGATTTCATTAAGATACTGAACTCTCCCTTACACATATCAACAACCATGTTAGGTCCAGTAGTTTCCGGACCAAATGCCCAGATCTTCTTTGCCAGTTCTTTGTCCCATCCATACTCTTCCGACAAAATCTTAGATCGGAGCTTTGGATCATCTCTTGGACCAATACGCCCCTCATCAATAGCCTCAGCAAGACCGTCTTCCAAGGGCCGAGCTTCCATATAGAGACGGTTGTGCTTGTTAGGAGACTTGCTCATAACAGTACGTGAGGACCTCTCCAGAACATCTCACGGAAGGATACAACAGGATCAGATTTGACTATCTCTGCACCGCCCATGAAATCGTCTTGCAGATCCTTCAAGCAGATTTCAAGATGAAGTTCACCAGCACCAGCAACAATATGCTCACCAGACTCCTCAATTGTGCAGACAACCATAGGATCAGACTTGGCCAAGCGTTTCAAACCTTCAACAAGCTTGGGCAGATCAGACGCAACCTTGCACTGGACAGCAACACGCACAACAGGTGAAACAGAGAACTTCATCGCTCGAATTGGATGGGCATCCACTTCCTTCCCATTGGTCAGGGTGGCATTCTTGGTAATAAACTGGTCAAGACCAACCATAGCCACTGTGTTACCACATGGTACATCTTCCACAGTTTCCTGTCTCTTTCCCATCCAAATAACAGTTCTCTGGACACTCTTCACATACAAGTCTTTTTTCTCCCCAGGGACATAGTTAGGACCCATAATTCTGACCTTCTGGCCAGTGGACACTTTCCCAGCGAAGACACGGCCAAAAGCAAAGAATCTGCCCTTGTCCGAAGCTGGAATCATCTTGGAAACATAAAGCATGAGAGGGCCCTCAGGATCACAGTTCCTAATAGCAGTAGCATACATATCATCTAGGGGTCCTTCATACAAATTCTCCACACGGTACTTTTGAGCCGTAGAAGGTGAAGGAAGATGAAAGATCATCATTTCCAGGAGGGCGGTACTTGCAGGCAACCAGGTCTGCATGACACGTTTCATCAACGGTTTCCCCATCAATTCCTTCTCATCCGACTTCATTACAACACTGAGCTTTGTCAACATAGGCCACAACTTATCTTTCTGGTCATTCATGCAAGTGCTAATGATTTGCTTGATAGGCTCATAACAAAACTGCACAAAACCACGTTTGCATGAGGCTGAACCAGTATTCTTGGTAGTCCACTTCTTTGTAGCTGGGTCAAAGAAATTTTCTCCCCAGAGCCTCTCCATCATCTTGGACTCATCAACACCGAACTTGGAGGCATACATCTTGGCAAAGTTTGTAAGAGTAAAAGCCCACCCGTGCAACCCAGCAGAGAAAGCAACAGTACCTTTCTCTGGGTAAACCTGGACATCACCAAGAAGAGGATCCTCATATGTAGCCATGATAACATTCGCATTCTCAATCACCCTATTAAATGTCTGGTATGCCTCCTCGCCATCCACCTGGAGCTCAAGGAAGCACCTGTCCATCTTGTTAACGGTCAGAACAGGCCGAATTCTTTCTCCAAGAGCCTGATGGAGGACAGTTTCTGTCTGGACACACACACCCTCAATACAATCGACAACAACAAGAGCACCATCAGTGATACGAAGGGCAGCAGTAACTTCGGAAGAGAAATCAACGTGTCCAGGAGAATCAATGAGATTTATGAGGTACTCATTGCCATTTCTCTCTCCCTTGAAGGACTTCAGGGAGTCATCAGACATTTCATAATACAGAGAGATACCGGTGGACTTGATAGTGATACCGCGCTCAGCTTCATCAGCTCGTGTATCAGTCATTCTAACATCACCAGCCACTTCTTGTGCAATAATACCAGCGGCTGCCACGAGAGAATCAGTAAGCGTGGACTTCCCTGCAGATCATCATCAAGAATATGTTTGTACATTAGGACAGAATGACATCTCTTGATTAGCAAAACAGGCCATCAACTAGTTTAACATAAACACAGGTTAATGATTCCATACCATGATCCACATGAGCAATAACAGACATATTACGAATGTTATGCTTGAAGTCCATGATCCTCCGTAGCTCATCGGATGTGAACTTCACCTGGACAAATCACATAGAATATTATATATCAGATATGTTTTTATTAAATGAATAGCTTGGCTCAAAGCCTCAAATTACACTACATTTTTCCACTTACCATTTTTGCAGTCACTTGATGAATGGACCCCTAAATATAATATTCTGGGATGCCTTTGAGAATCAACCTGCAAAACTTTTACCGAAAATACAATAAATTAGTAAAAGGACATAACAAAAAGAAATAAGATACTGTAACAAACAAAACTATGAAAACGTTGACAACTATTTCAATGTGTTTATCATAAGGTTCGAATATGATGTGCATTATCATGATAGACACAGGTGATCGATCCTAACCAAAACTCACATTTTAAAATTCAAGAGATATGGATTCAATTAAAAAATTTCAGCAGAAACCTGTAAATTGAACAGATCTATTCAACAAATATTAAACTTAAAATCCATCAAACAGAATAATATAGCGTAAACAACAGAAAATAGAAATTCCTAAACTCAAACAATCATACAATCTAAACATTAGAAACATTGAATTCCAAACAATCACAATCAAACAAAATCGAAGAAACAGAATCTCATATCGAGCAAAATTCAATACCTATACAAAATTCGATACCTATGAATGACAAAAACAACAACCAGAACAGATGATTCTACAATGGATGAGATTGATTACAAGAAAAGAAGGAAAAAAACAGCAAAATGGAAGAGTGTGACGATCACTTACAGCTGAGAGCGAGAGAGAAAGAAGCGATCAGATCCGCTTAAGAGTGAAAAATGAGAATTGTGTGAGCGAGACGAGAGATATATAAGAATGTGATGGGCAGCAGAGTGCCTTCAGAAACCCTAATATGTGAATTGTAATTTGCAATTGACGCCTTAACTCCTTAAGTTTATTACATTTACTACCATGCTATGTTAGTATTAGCTATTAGGCCATCGCTCTGGCCCATTTGATTATAAGAATTACACCGAACTGACATATTTGACCAGAAAATTACAAAATCCACCCTCCCAGTTGCTCACTTTTCAAATACGTACCCGCAGTTTGAACATTTATAAATGGTTCTAAAAGTTTGTACTGTGTTTTGAAACTAATTACATATAGATCCTAAAAATGGATTTGGTTGTAATTATTCAAAGTTTTATGAAAACTTTTAATTGTTTTCAACATTTTTAGGTGTGGATGTAGTTGTTTGAATTGTGGATACTAATCTGTAATTGGATCAAACAATAGGGGTGTATATGTAATTCACCCTATTTCACAATGATCCTTATAATTTTAATCATTCTTTTCTTTTTTAAACGTATTTCTCCAACGGAGCTTCTTTCGAGAGATAGATTTTGACAAAATCAATACAAAATGTTATAAAATTGTTAGTGCTGAGCCTTAAAATATGAAAAAGTAAATAAACATTGACGGGAGAGGTGCAAATAATACGTCAAAACTTTAAGAGCGTGTAAAATGATTGAAACCATACCAATAATATGCATCTTTTTTTGGAAATCCAGCAATAACAACTCCAAAGTTAAGCATGTATGCTCTCAATTTTAATATGAGAGATCAATAGAGAAATTTCCTAGTGCGCGTATGAGTGATGACAATGTGCGCGGAAATGGTATGTGTCAGTAAGAGGGACAAACATAATTATTCAGAGGGGCATCAATATTTACATGATTTGATTACCGCTAAGATTCACCTAGAGATCTGGACCAATGGGTCGGGTATCGAACCATTTAAGGTCGGGTCGTTACCTAGTAATTTATTGAAGAGAATTAATAAAGCATAATAATAGTTTGCTATTTTGGGACAAACTAAACATCAGGAAATGGAATATAGTTTTGCATTTAAACTTGGGGAAAGTGAGATTTCCGTTGAGAAAAATTGTATTCGCCTTTTGACCTTGTAATTGTAAAAGTTAACATTTTGCTAATATGATGAAAAGACAGTTAAAGAAGTCAAAAAGACTTTCTCTCTGGCGAAAATTCTGATCTTCCCTGAAGCAATTTCCGGCAGCTAATCGGAAATTGAAGCCATGAAGAAGACGAGAGGCCGTCCACGTAAGAAGGTGGCTACCCCGTCTCATCCACGGACCCGCCCGGTGGCGGAAGAAACCACCGCACGGACCATAACACAGGTGGAGCAATTTGATTCCGACCAGGGACAATCCGCCGATGAGATCGACGGGATTATTGAAGGTGTGGAACAGGAGCAAGAGCAGGTAACACAACCGCAGGATTCGAAAATTCCCCTAATTTCCCATCCTGTAGAAGATAATCCGGTTTCTGGAGTTTTACCTAGGGTTTCGGCTCTGAATGATCAGCCACCGGCACAAGTGGATCAGGTATCGACTAATCGAACACCACCACCTGAGCGTATTGAATTGATGACGGATGGAAGCAACCTAGACACGGTTGTCGACAAATTACCGGAACAGACCATAAACATGGTAGACCAAGGTTTGGAAAACCCGAAAAAATTATGGACTGATATTATTAGCGGTAATAGGGATTCATCGAGAGGTTTGGCAATCAGCTTCTCGGCACCAGTTATTGTTGATGGAGAGATTGAAATTGAAATTGAGGAAGACGACGTTGCCTCGGAAATTGAATTTTGGAAATCGTCACTCATAATGTATGTGCTAGGAGGTGATTTGTCAATGAATGTTGTTAAACAGTACATGGAGAAATTCTGGAACTTTGTCAGGTTACCTGAAATTTTCTATAATGAGGAGGGCTATTTCATATTGAAATTCAGGACTGTAGAGGATATGAATACTGTGATGAAGAAAGGACCATACACAATTTATAACATGACGATGTTCTTGCGTGAGTGGAGTACTGGTTTTTCGCTGAAAGAGGATATGCTGCGGGCAGTCCCAATATGGATCAAGTTCCCACAACTACCTTTACATCTCTGGGGAGCTAAGAGTCTGGGGAAGATAGGCAGTGCTTTGGGAAAACCAATGTTTACTGATGAATGTACTGCTCGGAAGTTAAGAGTCACCTATGCTCGAATCCTGGTAGAGGTTGACATTACCAGAGAGATGAGGGATTTTATTATGATTAAGGACCTGAAAAAGAGAATGATTAAACAACCTGTGGAATATGAATGGAAACCACTCTTCTGTGGTAAGTGTCAGAAACTTGGACATGTCTGTGCAAACCCGGTTCGTAGGCCGACTCCACAGGGACAGCAAAAGCAATGGCGGGTACAGGCCGATCGTCGAGGACAGGGGGTACAAAAGCACCTGGATCGAACACGCAAGTGGCAGTTCCAACTCGATCAGGGGTGGCTCCGCAGGTTACTAGAAATGTGGAGCAGGCACAAGGTTCGAATCTTTGCTGGCGAATACCCAAGTAGATACCAGGGATACACGACAACAAGATTGGCAAAGGGTTGAGTTCCCACGTAATCAGAATAAGGACAAGAGCCCGATGACCCTGCCAATTTTACAGATTGCGGATAGAGGAATTGAGTGTAGGAACGGTTTTGCGGCTTTGGAGATTGTGGAGGATCATCCATCGACGTCGGGACCGGTTCCATGATTGTCTCATGGAATGTGAGGGGGTGTAACAATATAGCCAAACTTCGTGAGATCAACTCCCGTCTCTCTAGTATAAATTGTGCATTGGCTATATTGGTGGAGACAAGAGTAAAGCAAGCAAAGAGTCGTGACATTCGGAGTCGAATGGGAAATAGATGGAGTTTTTTCGATAACTATGATCATCACCCTAATGGTCGAATTTGGGTCATGTGGGACCCTCGTAGGATTGAGGTGCGGCTAGTCACTGGTGGTGCCCAGTTCCTACACGTTGGTGTCTATGATCTAACTGGCACATTCATCACTTGGATAACTGTGGTTTATGCCCTAAACCAGCTAGAGGATCGGCGTATTCTTTGGCAGTATATTGTGAGACTTAACCAGCAAGTCCAAGGTAACTGACTTTTGATGGGTGATTTCAATGATGTATTAACATCGCAGGATAGAATTGGCGGCACTCTGGTCCACCCAGCAGAATACCATGACCTAGTATCTATGATGGATACTGTAGGCTTATTCGAATTAGACAGTATAGGAGATCACTTCACCTGGCATAATAGACACTCGAGGGACCCTATTTACTCGAGAATCGACAGAGCGATTGGTAATTCACACTGGTTTCAATCCTATGGGCATTTACAGGTGGAAATTTATGAGCCAAATATATCCGATCATGCCATGCTTGTCATTCAAATTTGGGAGAACAGCAACCGAGGAAGACAAAATTTCCGCTTCATGAATAATGTCATCAATTCGCCGGATTTTTTGGATAGAATACAAGTATGGGAAGTACCTGTAGCGGGTAGAGCAATGATAGTGTGCTGGGATAAACTGAAACGCATTAAACCTGCGATCATGGAGCTACAAAATAGAAGCAAGGGTGCACGGGACAAATTTGTGGCAACCAGGCGACCTTGATTTAACCTGAAAGACATGATGACGGACCGGATGAACCTTGACCTTATCTCGAGGGTAAAGGACTTGACACAGGAGCTTTTGCATTGGAATAATGTTGATGAGAAATTATGGCAGCAAAAAGCGAAGATTGAGTGGCTACGTCTGGGCGACGGAAATAATGCATACTTCCATGCTACGGTTAAGGCTAAAAATCGAAACCTGGGCATGAGAACTTTGCGAGATAGAGATGGGCGGATGGTTGCGGATCAACAGAGTCTTGAACAAGTGGTGGTCGACTTTTATGAACAGTTAGTTGGCGTGTCGAATTCCCGGCTGCAGGGGTTGGATATTACCGCATTACAAGAGGGACGTCAGCTTCCTCTTCGAGCTGCGGACAGTTTGATGGCACCGGTCACGAGCGGAGAAATTGTGCATGCTCTCAATGACATCGGAGATTTGAAAGCTCCAGGTATCGATGGATTCAATGCTAAGTTTTATAAAGCGGCTTGGGGAGTTGTGGGTGAAGACACTATTCATGCAGTTCAAGAGTTCTTTGTGCATGATCGACTATATATGGCTGTGAATTGCAGTATTGTTACGCTAATTCCCAAGATCGCTGAGGCCACGGAGGTTAAAGATTATCGACCAATTTCCTGTTGCACAACTCTCTACAAAATTATATCCAAGGTGCTCACAAATAGGCTTAGCAAGGTAATAGAAGTGGTACATGAGGGTCATGCTGCTTTTATCCCCGGACATCAAATACATAACCACATTCTCCTTGCGTACGAGTTGCTTCAAGGTTACAACAGGAAAGGGGGTCCACCGAGATGTATGATACAGATGGATTTACAGAAGGCATATGACACAGTGGAATGGACCGCTTTGGAGGGTATTCTTCATGAGATGAGTTTCCCGCAACGGTTCATACGGTGGATCATGGTTTGCGTATCTACTGTCTCCTATAGATATATGGTGAATGGTACACCGACAAGGGTGGTAAAGGCTAAAAGGGGTTACGACAAGGGGATCCACTTTCTCCCCTATTATTCGTATTGGTCATGGAGTATATGCGTCGGTTAATGCAGGGATTGAAACAAATACCGGATTTTAATTTCCACTCCAAGTGTGAACGTTTGGGTATTGTAAACCTCAGTTTCGCGGATGATTTGCTCCTCTTCACCCGCGGTGATGTCCGGTCGGTAGAGCTTGTCATGAGCCGTTTTGAGTCTTTCTCTAAGGCGACGGGACTGATTGCTAATCCGACTAAGTGTAAGTTATTCCTTGGCAGTGTTCCCGTGAGTGACCAACTAGCTATACAAAATTCTACAGGTTTCGATGAAGGCATGCTTCCCTTCCGTTAGCTTGGGGTCCCGCTCACTAGCAAGAAACTTACGATAGTTCAGTGCCAACCCTTGATTGACAAGATTGTTGCTCGAATTCGACATTGGAGTGCTAGACTCTTGAGTTATGGAGGACGAGTCCAATTGATCAAAAGTGTTCTGTTCGCGGTTACTAATTATTGGCTCCAATGCTTCCCCCTTCCGAAAGGTGTGCTAAGCCACATTGAAGCTATATGTCGCTCTTTTCTATGGTCGAATAGTGATACGGTTACTCGTAAATCACCAGTTGCTTGGGAGAAGGTGTGTGCTCCTACACGACAAGGAGGATTAAAGATCATTGATCTACAGATTTGGAGTAAAGCCTGCCTTCTCAAACTCCTATGGAATCTATGCAACAAACAGGATAGCTTATGGGTGAAATGGATTCATGCGTATTATATACCCAGGGAGCAGATTCTATCACATCCGATTCCCCCTTCTAGATCGTGGATTATGAAGGGAATAATGAAATGCAGGAATTTGATTAGTGCAAATAGCACATGGGACTCGATGCAGATACTACCTAAGTTCAAAACGGGGATGATGTATGCGGCATTACAACCGACCAGACTGGATGTGGAATGGAAGACTCTATTGTTTGGGAATCTTGCGAGACCCCGGGCTAAGCTGGTGACATGGCTGGTTTGTCATGACCGACTTGCCACAAAAGCACGCTTGCATAGATTTGGGATGTTGGATAATGATACTTGCTGCCTATGCGCCAATATTGAAACTCGAGAGCACCTCTTCTTCGAATGTGGAGAAACCCGCGCCATATGGACATATGTGTTGCATTGGTTACGGCTTAACCATGCTCCTCGACCCTGGACGGCTGAACTACAATGGATATTGAGGCAATCGAAAGGAAAAAAATGGAGGAAACAACTGCTGAAGCTAGCTTTCATTGAAACATTATATGAGGTGTGGAAGTACAGAAATAGTGTTTGCTTTGATAGTAATGATAGGTCAACACAGGTAGCGCAACAAATTATCACAGTAGTGACCTATAGAGCATGGATGGTACCTAGATTGCGACCCCATGTCGGGAGTCTAATGTTACATTAGGAATTATAGTTTCTTTTTGGTTTATATCGGCTGGATCGTTTAGATCGCCTTCTGCTTTGTACTGTTTTTGGAGTTTGATAATATATTCTTTTTCCAAAAAAAAAAAAAAAAAAAAATTATAAGGATCCACATTTTGTAAATATCTTTTAGGGATTATAAGGAAAATAAATAATTTGCAGAGGACAGTTTAAAACTTTATTTTTGGTTAGGTGGAATAGAAATGTATGTGAGTAATTAAGCAATTAACTTAAGCTTTGTAAACTAGAAATCATATCTAATGGCAGGGACAAGTCAATAATTCAAATCATCATGATTTTCTAACTATATAAAAATAGAGAAAAAAGCATTCTATAATTCAAATCATCATGATTTTCTAACTATATAAAAATAGAGAAAGAAACATATTTTACAATGTGATAATGAAAATTGAACCTTCAGTAGGTTACTATCTAATTAGGTGATTTATTAGAGGTACAATGAATCTAACGCTTTCATCTTCAATAGGTTTCGATCCATGTACATTTCGCTCCAACTTGTTTTAAGTCGTCCATAACTCCTCCACCCATGTTAGTTTCACAACTCAACAGGAGTTTAAAAATTTAATTGAAATGTAGTGTAACTTGGGTGGAGTATTTGGGAATTAATTCAAATACCTAATTCGCAACATTGTGAGTGTACATCTGGTTCGTCTAGGTCCCTAGAGGATATTGGAAAATCGTATGATATTTAAATTATTCTCTATTTTCTTTATGCATAATTAATTTATATATGTACCTTATTTTTAATTTATTTGATTGATAATAAGTTAGAATAGTTTTAACTTATCTTTTAATTGTAACGATCATAAATACCGATAGTTTTTATTTGTATTTTTTATGCTTTTGAATATTAATGATGAAGTATTATTTCCGGGAAATCGTATGCTTACTGACTAAAGTATTCATTTGTTGTGAAAAACTATAAAATAGGTGATTTGTACCACCAGCTCATGAATTTAAGGTCACTTAACCCTTAACGATTTGATAGGTAATTCGTTCGGTGAATTATCATGATTTTCAAGGGACTTACATTAACTTGAGTTAGAGTTTGGACTAAATCTTAAGTGGTCATAAATGTACTGTGCCCTTCCACAATTCAATGTAAGGTTCTTTTTTTTTGTTTTCCTCTCTCTCTATATGAGTTGAAATAGTATATGTAGTCATGACCAAGCAGCAAACAATAGTGAAGCATAGTAATATACAGTAAGTTTATATACAGACAAGTATAATAAGCTAACTTCAATAAATAAACAAACTTCCCCAAGTAAAGCCACAAGCAAAATAGGGGGAGAATAGGCCTAAGGAACTACTACATATATACATGAAAATCCCATTCTCAACATGTTATTTAACTTTATAAATTCTGATTATATAGTCTACTACATCTATAACTATATATTACATGGAGTTAAGATACACAAATATCTTGTAGATCTGTTATGCATAACTTGTGCAAAGATTCAGCTTATGTTGTGTTTTTACTGAACAGAAATTCCCTTACATTTTATAAAACCCACCAACTAGCCCAACTTTGATCCATATTTAGAAAGTTTTGGTGTAAACTTTCTAAATATGGAATAAATGGGTTTTGGTACAGAGAATCTGAAAACATAAGGGAATCATATGCAGATAAAACAACAAAGTTGGATCTGTTGCAAGTTGTACATAACATGTATAGGTCTACTAGGAGATTTTATGCAAATACCCATTTAAAAGTCGCAGAGTGTGGAAACGTGTTGGTACCGTAAGCATTCTCTTCACAAGTAGAAATGATTAGTAGTAGTAGTAGCAGCAATGTCAACAATGGACTGCAGATCCTCCCAATCTGCGTGCCTTAACAGCTCGTTCATGTCAGTGCATATCGGGCTAGAAAAGGAGGAAGCAGAAGATGGAGCCTGAGTGACTGCTGATGAGCTGAAATGTGTTAGAAACTGTTGATTGGCAATACTTTCAACATTTCCATAGTAGACCTTTTCCTCTTTCTGCTTGATTGTTGGTACTGCAGTGCTGAAGCTAATGTAGTTGAGATCAGATGAGTCCATGCTGCATGTTTGGGAGCTGGCATCAATTTCTGGATTGCTTATACTCCTCTTTGTAACCGCTTGCCAATCCGGTGCACACTTTCTGTATGATACGTCGCGCTTCAGTATTCGACACAAGGTCCATACTTCCTGTAAATGTACAATACAATAAACAGTGAGTAAAAAATGACAAACACTTGAAACAATTCTGATGAAGCACTGGAAATAGATGAATCTTACAGCTTCTTGGGCAATGCTTTTGGCATCCATGTCCTTGGGGTTTCTATCATTAGTTGAAGGTAGACGGAATTCGTGCATCATCCAATCGGTCTTGGTGCCTTTTCCAGCACTTCCACGATAATAAACGAGGGACTTCTTTAGGCCAATGCAGTCTCGGCCATCCCCACTGGATGAGTATATCGGCCTGTCGATTCCAGTTGCTTTCCAGAAACCCGAACCGGTGACTCGGTTGGGTCTTATGCTGTTCCTGTATTTTCTTCCTCTTTTGCAAAAGAAGTACCACTCCTTGTCTCCTACATTACTGGATTCTGAAATTCCAAAAACAGTGTACAAGTCCCATTACTAACAGAATTGGGAATAATCTTTCTTTCTTCCTTGATATTTAATTGGATCATTTATCAAATCTCCCAACATGTAATCTTAGGATAATATTAACCACTAATTAAGAAACAAACAGGTGAGATTTATTAAGTAGTTCCTTTTGATTTTCTTTCATTCCATAAATGAACTATATAAAAGAGTTAGAGCCAAACTAAGTGCAAAGCAATTTGTTCATATACACTAAACTATTGTTCATAATTAATAAAGATAACTTGTTATTTTATGTTGATTTTTTTGTGCATAATCTTTTCTGAATTTAATCATTTACTTTCTCGTTTCTTTTACTAAAAGATAGCTACTAGCTAGCTTACAATATATAAAAAGTGAGTCTAAAAGTATAACTTGAAAAAAGGAAGATATAGAAATTGTGTATCATGTAATGATCATCATATCTCTACTAGTTCCCTGTACATGACTAAATGATTGATTATGCTGTCAAACCCTAACAGTGACTTATCCTCAGTAGAATCACAAAACAAATAAGAAAAAATAAAATAAAAATAACAAACTATGAAGAAAATTTTGTACTTACTTGGAAGATCCCATGGATCATACTTGTAGATGTCAGCTTGCTTAATCAATTCTATACTAAGCGGTTTCTTTTCCACCTTTCTTCGTAAATAAAACCCGACTAGCTCCTCATCTGTAGGATGAAACCGAAACCCAGGCAACGGAACGTCATCTTCCTCCCCCTTGTTATTGCTAGCAGGCAATCTGTTGTCCATATTTTGATCAAGTTCCATGACTAGCTAGTAGTACTTTCAAAGACTCAAAAGTATATATATTAAAGCTATATGTGTATATATACACAGCTAGCTAGCTTGCTTCAGATAAGTTTGTTTTGTAGATTGTTGTTACTATAAGTGTGAAAAGGTTAAGGTACAAGTATGAAAGAAAGAGAACCTTTTCTAGTGTGGATGTGTACATATAAAGATGAAGAAGCTAGCAAAGGATGATATATAGTATTTGTTATAATGAAGAAGACTGAAGAAGAGCATTATTAAGATAGGTATTTATTAATTTTTTTAATTGGTCAAGTCATGCGAATGGACTTGTTTGTTCTGAGAATGTTGACTTCTGAAACATAGAAGCAGTCTTCAGTCTTATATTTCGCCATCATGCAATAAGTAGGTTTCCATTTACAATTTGTATGCTGATATATATATGAACAGTACTACTTTTATAAGTATGATCTATAATTAACTCTGTTTGATTAAATTAAAATTGTAGTAAGAATTAACATCAATAACAATGTGGCTGCTTTACCAGATTTGATCAAAGAATCAATCGTTTATGACGTGGCCTTATGTCACAACAGATCTCTCTCATAAATGTGAAATTTTCTTCTTATATCTAGAAGAATAATGTTCTGGCCTTAATTTCCTTGTGTTCTTTGACTCCTACAAACAAAAAGATCTTAGTTGTTTTGAAGTTGAAGACTTTGAAAATTATGTTTGAGGCATTGAGCCCTTCAATGTCTGAACTAGCTAGTGCACGGTAGTGGAACTATTACCGTACGCTGAAAATTCTTTGGTCAGATTTTTTATGAGATAATGATATATTCATTTTATTACGTGGTTCCCACGATCATTACTTTCAAATTTTATTCACGTAATCGTCTGCAAACCACGTAATCCAAGTTAAACTTGCGACTGGTTTAGACGGCCAAATGAATACTTTTTTGGAAACGTCAAATATTATTAATCAACTTTAAAAAAAGTACAAAAAGCATAAGAAATAATCGATTCCAAAAAAATTACGTCAAACTCACACTCTTCTTGACTAGAGATATGAGTCTCTAAAAACATTGTTTTCCTCACTCTTTACCTATTACAGTGCTAAACCAAAGTTCAAAACTTTTACATCCAAACATCTTTTGCAATCTAAAATCAACCCCAAGAAATTTAAAACTAAATACCCCGATCTAATACCTTGAATTGTCACTTAGAAGGAAATTCAAAAGACGGCCCAACCACCACCCTACACCAAATCAAGCTATCCATACCAATTCCAATATTCAAACCTTCCCAGAAGTTTAAAACTAAATCGCACTGGTCTAATTCCTTGGGTTGCTAGTTGGCAAGAAATTTAAGTGATGGCCCTGACCGCCCCCTACACCAAGTCAAAGCACCGGTCTTGTTCCTTGGGGTGTTACTTGGCAAGAAATATAAGAGATGCCCCCAACCGACCCCGCTACACAAAGTCAAAACTCCCCAAGAAGTTTAAAACTAGATCACCCGATCTAGTTCCTTGAGTAATTTCTTGGTAAGAAATTTAAGGGACGACCACGACCACCCTGCACTCAACACTTCAAGGTATTTAAAACTCGATCATATGGTCAAGTTCCTTTGAGTTTTTATTTGGCAAGTTCCTTAAGTTCTTACAGACAATTGGATACTACTCTTACCTTTTAACCCATTGATCCAATTGCCGAATACACTAGAGGCAACAATATAAATTAAACCTTCTTTTAAGAATTGCAGGTATTCTATCCGTATAAATTAATTGGTCCGATTATATAATTCCAAAAAACCGCTCCTCTTTAATTATATACATAGCTTTAATTTACTGTGAACCTTGATAATTATATCTAATTCCATGAACTTTTGCACTAGCTAGCTTTTAGGTAAAATAGACTTTGTGCTGACCAATTTCCATTGTCTTTTTACCTAGTGCCATGTACATGCTGCTAATCAGCTGGAAGCAAAAGTACGTGATTTTAAAATAATATAACTCCCACGGGTGGTCATTTCCAAAACTCGTCAAGTTTATATGTACTGTGCAATTCATCACACAATCAAACAAAAAGTAGCTAGTTTTGTCTTCAATAAACGATTCTTATTGAAAATAATAATATATAATTATGACTAAACTATAGCTTTAAATTTTTAGATGACATAAAATTCTAATCTAGCATTATATAATCGCTCACGTCGAAGTTTAGGTTAGGGATCTCCGTTAATTGTAACAATTATATCCACATTGAACTCTATGATATCGCATAGTATGGAATAAATTCCACTACCTAATCTATTAGCAATTCAAATATTGGACAAGTAATTGATTGTTTATTAAGCCACAAAATTTGTCTGCCTCAACAATAATATGCTTATGCGTATAATCAATGCAAGGAAAATGGATGATATATCCTATGCATTAGTTCTCACTTCTCCGCCATATCTTATATAGTTAGGTTCGAATCTAATTTGAGTTGTGTAGCATAATGACAGTCTATGTAAAACAGAAATGCTACTACTATAAAAATAAAATAAAATCTAAACAAGTTATAAATATATAATGTGGATCAATTAATTAATTTAATGAATACCGGAGAAATGTTCTCATGGAGTGAATGATGGACATGGAGAAACGTTCTCAACAGACTTGGTCCTAATTTAACTCTTCTTGTCTTTAATAATTTGATCCAACTTAACCAAGTGCATGTGATCTGCTAGTCTAAATATAAAGAAATTAAGGAAATTAAATGTAGTGGCCCTGGTGTTAAGACCGGATCTCTTCTTCTTGTGCTATAGTTGAACCTTTCTCAAATTCGGGTCGCCTCAGCCCATGCGGGATGTTCAGCCGTACAGGGCTCCGAAATTTTTTGGGCCCCAATTTTTATATTATGATACTAATAGGGTGTTAAAAGTATGAAAATAAATGATGTGATAAAGAATTTAATCTATAATTTTGCTTCAAAACAATTTTAAGTGTTACATTTTTAAAGTGATATATTTCGTATGCGAGTTTATTAGAAAATTAATTCTATTATTATATATGAAAACGTTTATGTTTTTCCATATATACTGTTATTTGGAACCATTTAAAATTTTTCGCATGTGGCCTCAATTTTTTCGGGCAGGCACTGCTCAAATTAATACTCAATTCTATCAATACCAATCTGTTAGTTAGAAATGTTCTCCGATCCTGATTCAATAACATGTCAGGGTCGATTACCATTATCGAATATGTTTGTTATTTCTCTTTTGACGGATTTCATTACTAACAACAATAATGTATAATGCGTAGACATGATACTAGAGGACAATGGAATGGTTAATTTTTTCTCCATTGAATTTAGTATTTCTAAGGCGGAATATACAAACTATTGAAAAGAGCACATTAATAGGAAATAAATGGATTTAAGTCAAGAAGTATAAAATTCAATACTAGTCCAAAGTCCAAACCTTACTAAATTTGGTGTTTGTCAATTTATATAATACTACTATAATATACAGAATTGAAATTTTATAGCATGTGAAATTTCAATGATAATCAAGTTGAGGAGGAAAATCTTGCTAATTTGTCAAAACACATTATATAATCCTTGACGTTGAGGTATATAGTTCCAAATCTCTAAATCAATAATGCTTTTTCTCCAGAAACAATTTTATCTCAAACAAGCTTGATTCACGATTAGTCATAGTATATCTCTCCTTTGAATTATATTTGATGAAGACAGGGGATCGAATGAATAGTAGTACATACATATGAAACCAAAGGGTTCATGAACTGTACGTATATTTTTGATTTTTTTTTATTAATGGAGAGTGATCTAGAGTGGTCAAGATTTTACTATATAAATGAAGTGTTAAAGTGGATAATTTTGAGCAATTATTTACATAAGTTTCACCGTTCGGTTTATGTGTGTTTTCAACTAGTTGCGAGTTTGGTTGTGCAAATTTCATAACCCACATAAGGTAACCAATTTTTTGTGTGACTAATCTTGAAATTTTAGTGAACGAGTGAACTTTCAATTTGTTAAATGTATTGGTCAATTGGGCCTAGCATGTCGCCAATAAGCATTATGTGTAGCCTGGATGTATCTCGTTTGATTAAATGTCGGAATTCGATGAAGAATTATCAATGCATGAACGAGTTAAGTCACTCTTAACATGTGTATATATTGTCCATTGTGCTAAAACTCGTGTTGAAAGAGCTAAGGAATAAAAAGGCAAGCCCAAAATCTGAAATGGGAGGGAATTCCTTTCCCAGGACAGGGAGCTCGCTACGGTGAACCTTGAACTTGAATGGGCTTGCCGCATCGAGCATTGACGGAACCTTTTGGTTTTGCTGCTCACAATGGCAAAGTAAGGGGGCTCACTGTGACGAGCTCTGATACGTTTGAACATACGCTATATTTATACTTACTTCACAGTCATTCCATGTGTTATACCCATTGAAAGTGTTAACCATTCATCCAATAAACACAAGGTGGAAGGATGACAAATACACGACTTAATAAAGTTGTCTTTACAAGAAAATCCAAGAAAAATTCGAAAAAAAGAGAAAATGTGATGAAGTTCTTCATAAATGATTACTACACAAGCCATACTTGCTCTGAAAAATCCTCCCCTCTTGTTCTCTAGTGCATCCTTATATACTAAAATATGGTTCGCCAAACTCGACTATTGAAGTGCAACTTAGCCGTTTAAAATGGGTTTTTATACAGTGTGACTATTGCATCAAACCCGTATACAGTGTAGCGTGACAATAAAATTTTAAGGAGAGATAGTCTAACTATATACGCTTCTCGGCCCTTTTTGTGTATCCTCAATACTCTCTTATTCCGCTTACGACCCACCAAATTTCCTACAAATGATAAGTTGCAAAGTGTGTTAGTTTATGTTTGCTAACCCCGAAAATCTCTACATGGACGCCTATTTAATCCTCTCTTCTACTCTCCATTCCTCCCGCACTTAGTATTATTCGAGTTTCTTCCCCATTAAGATTCTAAGTAGCTTCTACTGCAATTCAAGAGTTTCGTCCCCACTAAAATTCGAAGTAGCTTCTACTTCTAGTAGTTGTTGCACTGATTCTTTCGAAGGTAGACAAATTTAACTTAACTACAAGTGGTCACACTGCTGCCTCGTCCATAATTCTATTCCGGAAATTTGATGTCCTTTTATATTTGCTTGTAATAAGGGGATAGAGAGTAGTTACATTGTTCTTTGCTGCAGGACTTAATCTTACGCAGGCGTGCAAATTCATCGTAATACGGCAAGCAATTGCTACCGCGTTCATGATTAATCTCTTCTATAAACTAATCTTCTTTTATGTTTGCTCATAATAGAGGGACAACAGGTGGTTACAATGTTTTTTCTGTTTTGTTTCATTTTCAATTTTTGTATTAATGTGTTACGTACTAACTGTGAGTAACATTTTTTTTTCTATCATTTTGTCATAAAACATAAGCTCATGTAATAATTTATATAGTAATTTGGCCTTTGGACGAAGCTAGTTTTTTTTTAATCGGTAATATTTGTATTGATAACCTTTCACAAAAGTAAAATGAGGATGTTATGCCATTTAAGATGGCATCGTTGGTGATTTAGTTTTAAACTTCTCAAGGTTTCTATCCAAATTGTTGTTGTGGTGGTGTATCCAATGTGTAGGTTGAAATGAGAGAATGCAATTGATTATTGTGGGTCGAGGTTAAGAGTTTGTTTTGAGCCCTTTGTTGTTAGAAAAAAGCTCGTAGGTCTAGGGGAATGTCTTTGTAAGTGTACTTATGATGGTTTAGATGTGGTTTACTTTTGTATTCCTAGAGAGCATCTATTATGCTCTTTGAATACATTTTGTTTGAATTATTAGTAAAATTTGATGTTTCAAAAGGGGAAAAGAAAAAAAGATGGGTGAATTTAACGCCCCCAAAGTGTTTTAGGGGGAGAAAAGGGGAGTAAATAGATTGAGAATGCTACACGTAGAAATAATGTGCACATTTCTTTTTGTGAACATCCATTCATGAGAACATTATAGTTAAGATGCACGTAAAAGAAAAAAAAAAAAAAATCTGCATTTAACATGGAAAAAGTATTTTGTTTTTTTTTTCTTTATCTCCTCAATGTTTTGAGGCCTGTAGGGGTAGCTTCGAGAAGCCGCAACATGAGGTTGACCAAAGTGAAGATCTTTCAAGTGCCTACCGTTAAAGACCACATAATTCCTTTCTGTTTTCTTTTTAGTGAAGCAAACAAGGAAATTCTTGTTGATGTATGATGTTTGAGGGACATGGTAAAACTTTCTATGCACGATTTACATTTAATTTGTATGTATGTGTGTGGCTTAACTGTAGCTACGAATAGAAGGTTAAGAACGAGTCAAAGATATAATATGACGATTGATATATACTTTAATTAAGCTAACAATCGATTTTAAAAGTCGTGAACGACATAGTTGACTCTCTCATTTTCTTTGACTGACTATCTCACTGTATAACCTAATCCCCCGTCCCGCAGAACTTCATACAATATCATTTTTAATCGTCTCACAAAACTTCATACATTACAAAAAAAGGAAGCTACCCCACATCTAACAAATAATAAACAATCTTAACTTTACACTCAAATTACACATTTTACCACTAAAAGTATATTTTTTCCCACATTTTCTATATTCTATCATTATTTTAACTTTTCGTATAAAACTGCACGCTAACCTTAATGTATAAAGTTCTCCGGAACGGAGGAAGTACTAACCACTTCAATTTTTTCTTCATTGTTCTTCATAGTCATGATCATCAAGGCTAATGACAATTTATCCTTCAAAGTACCAAATTTACAAATTAAATAAGTACTCCTAAAGTTTATCTATATACAGTATACATATAATCAAGAAATTATTAAATAACTCATTAGTGTGTAATAAATTGTACTATCTCCTAAAGTTTTCATATGTGTAACTTGCCCTAAAGTTTGGCATTTTCTATGAATTTATCCCTAAAGTATGCATGCGATTTACCTTTTAAAATGTCTAAATTCAATATGATTTTCTTCATTTGAATTTTTAAATGAATGTAAAATCTAAACTTCAAGGAGTACCAATACGTACAAAATTTGAAACATTTGAGAGAAATTTTTGGAGTGTTTGACTACAAATTGCAATTGAGGTTTCTCAATTTCATTTGCATTTTTTTATAAAAACTACACGAAAACTTAATTAATTCGATTTCTACTCCAAAATAAGTTAATTTCATCCTGGCGCCTAAATCTATGGTCAACAACTCAACATCAGAGCTAACCCCCCCCCCCCCCGAATGGTCAAGCCCGTGACAAGCTAGTACTAAACCTTTTTGACTGCTAATTTTATGGAGGAAAGAACGAACATGTCAAAATCTCCACAAAACTAAATAACTAATTATATATCATAGAGCTGATCATCAGTGTGACCACTACCCAGTAATAACTATATTAATTGAGATTAACTACGTACTAAATCGATACATACAAGTAAATATATATCATCTGAACAAAACCGAATTAAAATATAAGATATACATGAAAGATGGCATCTACATACCTATCACGATACCGTTCCAATTTATCAACAAAATTATCGATATTATTAATTAAAAAATTTATGTGTTTAAGAAAATGTTTTTTTATATGAAAAAACACTAATGGTAACATCGATAAGACCGTCTCTCAGAAGACTATATTACGTTGTGTTTGGTAGCCAACCCCTTTCTAGACTTGACTGGGTTATGAAATGGTAATAACCAAAATTCCCTAGTAATATGTGCAATGAGTTTTTGTGGGATTTGATTGAAATTTAGAGAATATGTGGTGTTTTGAAGGGAAAAAAAATCAAAACGTTGTAGTATGGTGTTTTAGCCATTTTATGTGTTTGGTAGGAAAAAAAAAAAAAGTTGTTGTAAGGTGATATGTTAGTTGGCTGTAGTTATATTTTGTAATTAATTTGTCTTTCTGACTAATTGATAAATTGTGTTTTTCATAATCGATCTCCATTTTTAACAATATGAAAGTCTATATTCGTAATTTTGATTACACGGACTAATCTTCAAAGCTCATTTCATGATAAGTTGGTGGATTGACGGTAAAACCGTAAATGATCACATTGAGACGAACATTATATAAAAAGTCGAATATTGAATATTAGGAAAACTAGGAATTACCAAAATCCACAAAACAATTGTCAATATTGGACAAGCGTACCTAGCCTAGTTGAACATAAAAGCATAAAATCGCCCATAGTTAGGTACAAACTCGAATAAAAAATGTCGAAAATAGATACTAGTAAACCCACTTTTAAATCGAATCTTTGTCAAGAACAACTGAACATGAATGAATCGTCTCGGTGAAAGTAGATTGGGAATCAGAGGGGGGTGGGGGGGGGGGGGGGGATAGTAATAGATTGGAGGGAAGAAATAGATTGGTGTTATGTATTTGTTTAGTATTATTAGGGTAAAAAATTTACTCATAACTAGTGAGTCATAATTTTGGTAAATAAGTGGACTTTCTATTACTTTTAGAGACAATTCAAGTGGCCAGAATATCACCATATCAATCACAATCCAGAATACCACCCTCCCCCTAGTATTGTACTAGATTGGTATGGTTCTAAAGACAAACATTTTCGGGCAACACCATTCTCCATCACCATTTCTGTTTTTTCCCTACCAAACACAGATTGGTGATAGTTAACCTGTGAAGTGTTTGGGGTGTTTTCGAAGATTCCAGGTTTACAGGGATCGGTTTTCTAATGTTTCAGAAACACAGGGACTGGTTTGCGAATTGGAATCATAGTCTGTTATGTTTCCTAACCGAATTTGGAGAGAAAACGTAATATGGCTAGGATAAGTAGAAACACGCTTCTTGTTGGGCCGTTTGATCTATATGGCTGTTATGATCGTACGGTTGAGATCAAATCTGGTGACATTAGGATTGTTCTGTTTTTCCCTATAAGAACAGAAGCAGACTGAAGAATTTGGCAAGAGAAGAACGAGCTGATTAATCTTCGATTTCTTGTGTTTACTCTTTGTGATTAAGAGTGGTAGATTGAGCAGTAGTTGTGAGGGTTGTGTGGTAGAATTCATTGCGTAATTCTAGGTCAATCTCTCTGTAACTAGGCTTGTATTGAGGAAGGTTGTGGAGTAATAAAATTCGTTGATTCTCCGTGGACGTAGATTGGATTTATTCAATCGAACCACGTTAAATTGTGTTTGTGTTTATTAAGTTGATTGGTGATTGTGTTTGTTAAGTAGTTGATTGGTTTTATTGCGATCTTGGTTCGAATACTTAACAAGTGGCACCGTTTGTGGGAAGAAGGAGCTATGTTCGATCAGTGATTGCGGAGTTGTGATCAACTATGTGTTCCACAAGGTTTGACATTGACAAGTTTACAGGTGCAAACGATTTTGCACTGTGGAAGATCAAGATGGAGGCTATCTTGATTCAACAAGGCGTGGTGATGGCATTGTTGCCTCGTAGCGAAGTTCCTTCAACAATTACAGACCATGAGTTAAAGATTCTCTCAGGGAAGGCCAGAAGTACAATCATATTGAGCTTGGGTGATGAACCATTAAGGGAGGTTGCTAAGGAGAAAACTGCAGTTGATATATGGAAGAAGCTAGAATCGTTGTATCAAACACGATCTTTAGCTAGGAGATTATTTATGAAATCACAATTGCATTCTTACAGGATGAATCCAGATAGGAACATTCTTGAGCAACTGGCTATGTTCAACAAAACTCTTGATGAGATTGATAGCATAGAAGATTCAAAGCTTCCTGATGAAGATAAAGCAATAATTTTGGTTAATTCCCTACCTAAGTCTTATGAAAGCATCAGAGATGCAATAGCATTCACAGGCCAAAAGAAGGTTACATTGGAGGAAGTTCAATGTTTAATCAGGCAGAAGGAGCAACAAAAGGAGACAGCTAAGGTAGAGGCATCTGGTGAGGGTCTCATGGTCAAGAACAATAACTACAAGCCTACGTTTCAACCACAGTACCAGAAGAACAAGGGTAAAGCACCAGTTGGTGGTGGTTCTGCAAACAAGGAAACCAGGATTTGTCATCACTGCAAGTAACTTGGTCACCTAAAGAAAAATTGTTTCTTGTTAAAGAGACGAAAAGACAATAGAGGTGGAGGGAGTACTTCCCATGAGTTTGCAGGGAATATTGAGTATGATGGGGATGTGTTAAATATCACAGATGAGGTGATAAATATCCCAGGAGGAGTGTTAAATGTCACAGATCAAGCCAATGATGAATGGATTCTTGATTCTAGACGCACATTCCATATTTATCCATATAAGGAGTGGTTTACCAAGTTGGATGTTAGCTATGGAGGCACAGTTATGCTGGGGAATGATATGATATGCAACATTCAAGGTGTTGGTGACATAAGGCTCAGAATGGATGATGAATCTGTGAAGACACTCACAGATGTCAGGTATATTCCTGAGCTCAGAAGAAATCTAATCTCTCTTGGTACATTAGAGCATAAAGGGTATAGATTTAGCTCAGAGAATGGTGTGCTTACTGTGTATAATAAAGATGCATCTGCTGTCATGAGTGGCATAAGGAGGAATAAGCTCTACTATATGAGGTGTAGGGTGATTATTGGTGATGTATCTGTAGCTAGTATGGATGATACTGAGCTATGACACAGGAGAATGGCACATGTAAGTGAGAAGGGGTTGATTGAGTTGCAGAAGAAGCAGGTATTTAATACAAGCAAGATTGAGAAGCTAAAAACTTGTGAGCAATGTATTATGGGAAAAGCTAAAAGGACCCCCTTCCCAACTGGTATACATACCAGTAGTGCTCCCCTAGATTACATACATGCAGATCTATGGGGACCTGCAAAAGTGCAGACAAATGGTGGAGGTAGATTTTTTCTTTCACTGATAGATGACTACACTAGGAGAGTGTGGGTGTATGTGATGAGGAACAAGAGTAATGCATTCTCTATATTTAAAGAGTGGTGTGCAGATGTTGAGCTGGAAAAGGGCTTGAAAGTTAAAGTGTTGAGAACTGATAATGGTTTAGAGTTTTTATCAAAGGAATACAACAAGTTCTGCATGAATAAATGTATTAAGAGACACAGAACTATACCTGATACTCCTCAACAAAATGGTTTAGTTGAGAGGATGAATATAACTCTTCTAGAGAGAACTAGATGCATCATGTTTCAAGCTGGAGTTCCTAAGTCCTTCTGGGGTGAAGCTGTAACTATTGTGTGTTACTTAATCAATAAAACTCCATCATCATCCATACAGATGAAAACTCCTGATGAATTGTGGTATGGAGCTGTGAAAGATTACTCACACTTAAGAGTATTTGGTTGTCTAGCATATGCACATGTCAGGCAGGACAAACTTGAGCCCAGGGCATTGAAATGCATTTTCTTGGGCTATCCTAAGGGTCTGAAGGGATACAAGATGTGGTGTATTAAGAAGAATGCTCAGAAGGTAGTTATTAGCAGGGATGTAATGTTTGAAGAAGATGTTTTCCTATACAAAAACATTGATCATCACCTGGAAACTGATATGAAGGAGTTTATAGACTCTGAGATTGAGGTGGAGCTTATGAGAATCAATGATCAAGTTAAAGAAAACCACGAAGTAGTGAGTGATTCTCATGTTCAAGAAGATGCAAGTGATCAGCCTAACAACTCAACTGGAGTTGAAATATCACAAAGCTCACATGTGAGGAGTAATACATCACAGAGATCTCATACCAGGACTAATACTAGTCCAACTACCACAACTAGTATTTCTACACATGAACAATAAGCTCCAGAAGTTACACAACCAGCTACTGAGAATAGAAACCACACAAGGAGGAATGTGGTACCAGTTACAGAAGAAATCAGAAACTTCCAGCTGACAAGAGATAGAGAGAGGTGATAGCCTAAACCTACCAATATGTATGGTTTTAGCAACATGGTGGCATATTCACTAAGTACTTGTCATGATATTGAATACCAAGAGCCTCAAAATTTCACAGAAGCAAGTACATGAGTGAATAAGCAAGAATGGATGGTTGCTATGCAGGAGGAGTTGCTATCTCTTGAGAAGAACAAGACATGGGAATTGGTCCCAAAACCACAAAACAAGAGGATAGTGAGCTGTAAATGGATTTACAAGAGAAAGATTGAAGTTACAGCTACAGAACAAGTGAGGTACAAGGCAAGGCTAGTTGCTAGAGGATTTACTCATAAGGAGGGAGTGGATTACAATGATATATTCTCCCCTGTGGTCAAGCATACCTCTATAAGAATTCTATTGAGTATTGTAACTCAATTTAACTTAGAGATGTTAAAATAGCATTTCTGCATGGTGATCTTGAAGAAACCATCTATATGTCATAGCCTGAAGGATTTATTCTACCAGAGAATAAAGAAAATGTGTGTTTACTGAAGAAATCTCTCTATGGATTAAAACAAAGTCCCAGGCAGTGGTACAGAAAGTTCAGTGATATGAAAGAAATTTATTTCATTAAATCTGCATATGATAGTTGTGTGTACTTGAAGAAAGAGGGTGTACATGTCATTACATATCTACTCCTGTATGTAGATGACATGTTGATTGCTAGTAGTAGCATGGATGAGTTGAATCAGGTGAAGGATCAACTCAGTAACAGGTTTGAGATGAAAGATCTTGGCAATGCAAGGAGGATTCTTGGGATGGATATCTACAAAGATAGAAAAGCTGGAATATTGAAGTTAAATCAAGGTGACTACTTAAGGAGGGTACTTCAGAGGCTTCATATGCAGGAATGCAAACTTAGTATCATTCCACTAGCTCAACATTTTAGGCTATCAATGGAAAATAGTCCTACAACACAGGAGAAGGTGGAGCATATGAACAAGATCCCATATGCAAATGCCATTGGTAGCATAATGTATGCTATGGTTTGCAGCAGGCCAGATGTTGCTTATGGGATAACTGTTACAAGTAGATACATGTTTGATCCTGGAGAACATCATTGGAATGATGTGAAAAACATATTGAGATATCTGAGAGGAACTACAGATATTGGGATAAAATTCTGCAAGAATGACAAGTGGTTACATGATCCTATACTAGGATATGTAGATGCAAATTATGCATCCAATCTGGATAACAGAAGATCTCAATCTGGATATGTGTTCACCTTGTTTGGCTCAGCTATAAGCTGGAAATCTAATCTGCAACGTGTGGCTGCATTATCAACCACTGAGTCTGAATATATGGCAATAACTGAGGCAGTGAAGGAAGGCTTATGGTTGAAGGGAATCATCAATGAGTTTGGTCTGCAACAACAAGCTGTAACTATACTTAGTGACAGTCAAAGTGCTATATACTTGTCCAAGCATGAGATGTTTCATGAGAGATCCAAACGCATTGATGTAAGGTTGCATTTTGTTAGAGACATCATGGATAAAGGTGAAGTAAAGATTGAGAAGGTGTCAACATTAGAGAATGCTACAGATATGTTGACAAAGGTGTTAAATCCAACTAAATTCTTACATTGTTTGAATTTAGTTGGTATCTCAAAGTGTTGAGGGATTCCAGTGTTGGAGCTATTGTCCATCAAAGGATGATAGTGATGAAGAGAAAGTGAGATGAATGGAGTTACTCCTGTTATCTTCTCAACAAGGTGGAGATTGTGAAGTGTTTGGGGTGTTTTCGAAGATTCCAGGTTTACAGGGACCGGTTTTCTAATGTTTCAGAAACATAGGGACTTGTTTGCAAATTGGAATCATAGTCTGTTATGTTTCCTAACCGAATTTGGAGAGAAAACGTAATATGGCTAGGATAAGTAGAAACACGCTTCTTGTTGGGCCGTTTGATCTATATGGCTGTTTTGATCGTACGGTTGAGATCAAATCTGGTGACATTAAGGATTGCTCTGTTTTTCCCTATAAGAACAGAAGTAGACTGAAGAATTTGGCAAGAGAAGAACGAGCTGATTAATCTTCGATTTCTTGTGTTTACACTTTGTGATTAAGAGTGGTAGATTGAGCAGTAGTTGTGAGGGTTGTGTGGTAGAATTCAGGGCGTAATTCTGGGTCAATCTCTCTGTAACTAGGCTTGTATTGAGGAAGGTTGTGGAGTAATAAAATTCGTTGATTCTCCGTGGACGTAGATTTGATTTATTTAATCGAACCATGTTAAATTGTGTTTGTGTTTATTAAGTTGATTGGTGATTGTGTTTGTCAAGTAGTTGATTGGTTTTATTGCGATCTTGGTTCGAATACTTAATACCATACTATATCATAAGTCCTACCAAACATAAGTTGATAGGTATGATATATATCTTGTCCATTGGAATCGAGTTTAGGGTTATAAATCTGAACCTTTTTATTATTAGAGTAATTAAATTAACTTTTTAACCGGAAACAATAATGAAATATTCACAAAAAAGTAGTACTATTTCTAAAAATCCACCATTTTTTTGGGGCGGCTCTCCTAACAACGTTTTTTTTTTTTTTACAATTCACAAGGCTCATCATTCTTAAGTAAACTTAAAAATCCCTAAATTTAGATGCACAAAGTGTCTAAAGAGACGTTCTGTAGATAATTTATCTAGAGACAGACCTCGTCATTAAAATCATCCATGATATTAGTCAAAACGTCTATGATGTTAACAAAATGTATATATGTTGTATATATGAAAAACACATGTTGATAACATGGATGTTTTGATAACAAATCCATGATTCTTCCCAAAAACATAGCCAGCCTATGGATAGAGACCATACTTTCTCATTTAGATGGTCTATATATCGAAATAATAATTGTAAAATAAACTAGGTCCATATATTCTCTAAGGTAATGAATAATGATGAGGTCTACGCTGCGATTTCGGGTGAAGATCGATATCACAAAGCCTCTTAGAAGAACGATGCGAATTGAAGGTCCCCATGGACAAATGATACAAATCAGGTTAGCTTATGAGCGTCTCCCAAATTTTTGTTATTATTGTGGAATTCTTGGCCACTTGGTTAAAGATTGTCACGAATGTCTCGAGTTGTCTAATGATCTTTCCGGTGAAGTTCCTGAGGTGGAATTAGGATATGGTGACTATCTACGAACACACAATAACAATCAACAACCTCGTTTCGTGAGTGGTAGTCTCAGCAGGATAACTACAAGTCGTTTCCATCCGAATCCAGTGCATAGTCAGCAGGTTGCGAATGATGAAGGGACCTCTAACATCATTCCAAACAATATGGAGGGGGTTTCTGCAAATATTGAAAAACTAGTGGGTGGTTCCAATTTGCAAGGAGACGGGTCACGTGAGGTTAATAATGGTGTAATTATGGGTAATAAAGGTGGAATTGACAAAGGAAAACGGATCATTGTTGAGGAAGAAACGGTTGCCTCCATGAATTCAGGAAATGAATTGGCTATAATTAGGATAAATGATTCTGATGACAACAACGTGATGGAGGAATTTTCTAACTGTCAGATGGATCTCATTGACTCTTCTCTCACCCTAGCCCAATACTCATCCATCCCAAAAGTTCCCATTTTCTCTAGCCCAATTCTCAAATTAGTCCCAACCGATCCAACACCTTTATCCATTCATCAGCCCATTCCTACAGCCCAAAATCCTTCACTGTCGATGGACCTTTCCTTTACAGACCTGATCCAACAAACCAAACATACCTTCTTAACCCACCTGTCATCTACATCTAAATCCAACAACCTGCCTGGTAGGAAAAAGCGACCTTGCTGCATAAACCTCTGAAAATCAATGATACTACTCAGCCAGAAAAATTCAGTGAGGGGAAAATTCATAGGAAACGAGGTAGACCAGTTGGCAGTCGTAATAAATCCAGTGGTGGATCAGTTAGTGATGGTGGTGATATTGACATGGTTGAGGAGGAAAATGGTAGGAAAAAAAATGAAAAGTACTGTTGTAACTCATGATCTTTTACCAGATGCGGAGGTTGCGGTGCAATCCCGCCTAGCTCAATGAGTTGTTAAGTTGGAACTGTCAGGGCTTGGGGAACCCTTGGACAGTTCGTGCTCTTGGGGATTTAATTAGTGAGTCCCGCCCCAATATTGTCTTTCTCATGGAAACAAAATTTGATATTTATGGGATTGACAATTTGCGTGATAAGTTTAATATGTTTGGTGTTGGTGTTCCGGCTAGAGGTCGTTCGGGTGGTTTAGCGCTACTTTGGGATAAACATACATCTGTTAGTATTCTTAGTTTTAGCAAAAATCACATTGATGCTAATGTACAATTGGAAAATAGCTCGATTTTGTGGCGGTTTACCGGTTTCTATGGTGAACCTGAGACATGTAAGAGGAAAAGTACTTGGAAATTATTGAAGCATTTGGGTACTCGTTCGGGTCGAGAGTGGTTGGTAATGGGTGATTTTAATGAGATTTTGAGTCATGTGGAGAAACAAGGGGGTCCGAGGGTTGCTGAATGGCGAATTCGTGATTTTAGGGAAACTTTGGTACAAAATGACTTAGTGGACTTGGGGTATCTTGGTTATCCATTTACTTGGAAAAATGGGAGAGAGGAGCCGGCTCACACTAAACTTCGACTTGACAGAGCTGTGGCTACAGCTGCTTGGAGCTCACTTTTCCCTCATACCCAAATCCATCACCTAATGACCAGAAATTCCGATCATTTACCCATCCTATCCAGATTCTTTCCTCCCGCACCTACGCATCAGAACCGAAAGCACAAACCCAAACCCTTCCGATTTGAAGCCGTCTGGCTAAAAAGCTCCGATTGCTAGCGAATTCTGACTGAACATTGGGATTCAAATTCTACAGTAGTGGCGAATTTGGATAATTGTAAGGTGGGATTTGTTAACTGGAGTCGACTCCATTTTCCTAATGTGAAGGATAAAATTCGCAAGCTGAATTCTGATCTGGAGAAACTTCAGAAGTGCAGATACACGGCTGAGGTAAAATATAAGGAGAAGAGGCTGAAATTGGAACTTGAGAAGTGGTTGGATAGTGAGGAAATGTTATGGAAACAACGGTCTAAGACCCAATGGTTAGCCGAGGGTGATAGAAACACCAAATTCTTTCATTCACAGGCTACGAAAAGGGCAAAGCAAAATGAAATTTTGGGTTTGAAAGATGAGCTGCGTGTGTTACAGGAGAGCTCTGAGATGATGGGTCAGATTGCTGTACAATATTTTCAGGAGATTGTTTCTTCCAGAGAGCCGACTGATCAGGAAATTGATACAGTGGTGCAGACTATGAGGCCGAGAGTAGACGATTTTATCAATCGGGAGCTATCTCAACGGTTCACTCCTAAAGAGGTAAAAAATGCACTTTTTGATATGTTTCCTACTAAATCTCCTGGTCCTGATGGCTTACCTGCTTTATTTTATCAAAAATTCTGGCATGTTGTTGGGACTTATGTTACTGGTTGCATTCTGAATTTCTGAATAATCATGTCCTTTATGTCAAGCTAAATACACCCATATAGTTCTTATACCCAAGTGTCAAGCACCAAAGTTGATTACCCATTTTCGACCCATTAGTTTGAGTAATGTCATTTTTAAAATCGCTTCTAAAGCTATTACTAATCGCCTTAAACCCCACATGAATAATATCATAGCCGAGACCCAATCTGCCTTTGTTCCAAATCGTTTGATCACTGATAATGTGTTAGTTTCATATGAAATTAATCATTTTTTGAAAAGGAAAATAACAGGCATTGATGTTTTTATGGCTTTGAAACTGGATATGAGTAAGGCGTATGATCGGGTTGAATGGAAGTTCCTTGAATGTGTGTTGCATAGACTAGGCTTTGACCATCAATTTATTTCACTAATCATGCTCTGTGTGCGTTCTATTTTTTATTCTGTCAATATCAATGGTGATTTATTTGGTCCTATTCAGCCTAGAGGGGGTCTTCGACAAGGAGATCCTCTTTCTCCTTATTTATTCTTGTTCTGTACGGAAGCTTTTAGTTCTTTACTTGTTGATGCGGAGCAGAGGGAGGTGTTACGGGGGGTTGATGTTACTCCTAGTGCACCTAGGATCTCGCACTTGTTATTCGTTGATGATACTCTCATTTTTTGTGATGCTTCTATTGATTCTGCTAGGGAGGTTAGTGACATTTTGCATAAGTACAGTTTGGCCTCGGGACAGGTGATTAATTTAGATGAGTCTAAGGTAGTATTTAGCCGGAATGCTAGGCAGGATTGTATTGATGCAGTTCGAAGTGTGTTGCCAGTGGAAATTGTTGAGAAACATGAGAAATATCTGGGCTTACCGACGGAGTTGGGGAAATCTAAGAAGGAGGTTTTTAGTTGGCTTAGGGAGAGATTATGGTCGAAGGCTAATGGGTTTGGAGAGAAGCATTTGTCTCAAGCGGGTAAGGAGATAATGATTAAATCTATTTTAGAAGCAATACCTACTTATGTGATGGGATGTTTTAAATTACCCGAGTATCTTCTTCATGAACTTGAGAGTCTCATTTCCAATTTTTGGTGGGGGAGTGGTGAGAAGAAGAAAATACATTGGGTGAAGTGGGAGACTTTATGTGAGAGTAAGAGAGATGGGGGCATGGGTTTTCGGGATCTTAGCTCTTTTAACCGTGCCATGCTTGGTAAACAAGTTTGGCGAATTATCCATCACCCAAATTCCCTTCTTAGTCGCATTTTCAAAGCCAAATATTTTCCACATTGTGATGTTTTAGACTCGACTATTAATCCCAACGCTTCTTATACTTGGAAGAGCATCCATAGCTCTATTCCTTTGATTAAAAGTGGGATTCATTGGAGAGTTGGTAATGGGGAGAGGATTGATGTTTGGAGTGATAATTGGATCCCTAGCTAGGAAGCAGAATCGTATCCCTTATACCCCGGATTTGTATCAGTTGGGACCTATAGCTGTGTCTAATTTTGTGAATGAGAATGGTTGGGACTTGGGACTGTTAGGTACTGTTTTTTGGGAGGAGGATATAATTGATATTCCGAGGATACCTACAGGAGGTCATGGAGGTGATATTAGGCGGTGGTTCGGTACTAGGCATGGACATTACACAGTTAAGTCCGGGTACTTTGAGGCTAGGACATTAAAGAAGCAGCTGCAGCGTCCTGCTATTGCGTCAACTTCAGGTGTTCAGGAGAAAATTTGGGACTAAATTTGGTCAATTAATACACCAAATAAAATCAAGGTTTTCTTGTGGAAATTACTACGAAATGGGCTGCCTGTAGCTGTCAATTTATTACGCAGAAATATTCTTGTTGATGCTATTTGTCCTGTGTGTTTAGAATGTGCTGAATCAATTATACATCTCTTTAAGCATTGCTCGTTTGCTAGATTGATTTGGGCCATTTCGGGTATTCCTTCGGATGTTTGTTGTGCTGAGAATAATGATGTTTGGGACTGATTCTTATTGGCTAAACAGGTGTTGTCTAGGCCCCAGTTTGATCTCTTTGTCTACATCAATTGGTGTTTATGGTATTATCGCAATCAAACGGTACATGGTGGAGTACGAGCTGAACCGCAGGATCTTGTGACTTTTGCAAGAGAGTATCTTCATAGTTTTTCAGAGGCACGACAACTATTCCATATTCCTAGACCGCCTGATTTGGTGACGCAGTGGATACCCCCATCAGGTTCGGCGATTAAGGTTAATGACGATGCTTCCTATTCCAGTCGAACTCATGTAGCGGGTCTTGGTGTTGTGGCAAGAAATGCAGTCGGGTCTGTTGTGGCATGGAGACAAAGGCGTCTTGAATCCGTTTTGTGTGCAGAAACAGCCGAGATTCTTGCTGCTGCTTGTGGCATGGAGTTAGCGATCCAGTTTGGTTGGCAAGAGGTAATATTGGAGAGTGCAGCTCTGTCATTCACGCCTTCAACTCTTCTGATTGCTGTTTGTTGGCTGGAGGACAATTCATAGAATCCATTAAAGTTGCTTCTAGTTTTTTAATTAATGTTTCTTTTGTTCATGTTTTGAGAGATGGAAATTCTGTAGCCCATCAATTAGCAGCTTGTGTGCTAGAGGATAATGATGGTGTAGGCGAATTTCCATGCTAGTTTTCTGATAACATTTGTATTTCTTTCTTTACTGATTTGATAATGAAATTTGTTCCCCTCAAAAAAAAAATAATAATAATAATGATGATGAGACATTAGATATACATAAAGGTGAAGGACTCGTTCAGGGAGCTTGCTAGGTCTAATTTGGAGTTTGGGGGACACCTTTCTCTTGACTCCATGCATACTTTACTTCATTTATTGCAGCTAGCTATTGAAGTACTACTAAACCTTTTCAACTTTGTTCGTCCATGTTTGACTTGGTTTACTCATGCACTCATAAGTTAATCCAACTACCAAAGACTTTGGAAGGATAAATAATTATACTAGTCGCATGGGTTAGAACTTGGAAACAAATACTCCAATGTTGTTCCTATTGCACCGCAGTAACTGATTTTATGCCAAAATTCTTTGGAACTCGAGATTTTCCTGAACAATACGAAAATTATATATCTCACACCTCAAGTGTATGGTCGTATGAAAATCCAATCTTTCACAAGGCTTGCTCCAGGAGTAACTAGAACTTACGGTTGCTGGGTTAGTTCCAAATTAACACTACAGTAATTTCCAGTGACACTACAGTAACGTTACCTGGTGGCATTCCTTGTGCCATTAGTCTTTGGTTATCAATATAATTTAAATTCTTCAAGAACCACTACAGTAATTTCCAGAGACATTGAGTAAAAGGGAAATAAACAATGACGCATTATAGTACTTCATTAGTTAGTGTTTCATTTGTTGGGATTAATGATAAACAGTGGGTTGGTTGAAACTTGAAACTTATTGAATCTTCTTTTCTTGGCATTACATTACATTATTACAAGTTGTTGATCAAACGTACAAGCTAGAATCAACCTGAAAATGATACGGAATTTTATAATGACAGATAGCTGGGTGAAATTAATTAATCTCAACTAATTTAGTACACAAAAGTTCAATACAATAGTTACAAAAGTAATACACTAGACTCGTTGGACTTGGACCACGTACCATAGTACGTAGTCATCCAAAAGAAGATCAGGATTAACATTAATAAGGCTGCTTCAATCTAATCAGTTGCTTACTAGCCAGTTTCTACTACAAAGTTACGTATTACTATTAATCATCCACAGTGGTCAAAGTAATCATAAAAAAGTTCCCGTCTTTTCTTACTTCTTTCTAGTACTCCCCGTCCCGAATTCAAATCCTCACATTTCATTTTGAGACGTCCCAGTTTCAACTTTTCATCCCTTAAATTGAAATTCTATCTCCTATTTTATTCACTCCCTCTCATACTTCATTCACTATATAAAATATTTTATTCAATCTTTTTTCTACTACTTATTACCATCTCTCTTATAACTAATCTGATCGGTTATTACGAAATTCCACTTGCAGTTAAAACTTAGATCGTCAGTTTAATGTCTGATGCAAAATCCCGGAGACCTAGAAGGATGGATCTCTCCAACGACTAATCAAACTCAGCCCAGAATTTATGGGGAGGGGAAAAATTGAAGAAAAGGTCAATACATGTCATCTGACATCCGGGGGATCGACCCAGTTGAATCTCAACCCGATTACCTCATTAGGACGGCAGTCAGTTGACCCGATATGCACCTTATTACACACTAGATGCACTCCGAATTGATTTGAGTTGACTAGGTTAAACCTCCACGCAGGGAGTGAGCGGTCAACTTGCAGGCCCAAGTTTCAAAATATAGCATATAACCCATCACCATCCATGGTCAACCAAAAACTTCCATTCATGATAGCCTAGCACCAGTTTTCATTCTAGTACTACTAATCTACTATAGCAGGCATCATCAAATTTAGAGAGGGCACTATTCTACCCGCACGACTTGAGTTAGTGCTTCTAAACGTAGAATATAAAGCAGACCGTCAGTTATCTTATAAGTTACGATCTAGGTTGTGAATCAGTGACATAATGTACACCATAAGTTTGTTAGGACAAAACGTTAATCATATTTCCTTTCTATTGTATCAACTATCAACTATACAATAAGTTAATACTTCATTTTCTAAAAGGATTAAAGACAATATTTCTCAGTATTTTCCCATATACAATATATCCGTGCAGTCCCTAAAAGTATAGAGTTTGTTAAACTGTCGTAGCTAACCTGTTTCTGGAAATATTTCCTCTCCTACCTGAATCCAAGCATCTTGTTCAACGCCATCATCCACATCATATTTTAGTAACACTCCAAAGTATATTTTTCCCTGTTTCATGAACACGAAATTCAGAGTATATACTTAACCTGGAGACAGAAACATCAGCTAAGAAGGACGACAGCTAACCTTTGACCTCCTATAAGATGCTAAAGTAGACAGTGGCTCATTGGACTTGTGCACTTTCCCAGCTTTGGAAATCATATTGATCATTTGGCAACGATTGCAACCGCCCAATGACTGCACAAGCAAGTTTGATATGGGTTATTAGAAGACTCAGAGTAGGACTTCTGTGAATCTAAATAGCAATTAGCCCCATAAGAGCAACAGGTTCCTCCCACAGGAGAGCAGGCAAATACATTGACTGAAATTGAAATTTAACGAATCATGTTAAAGGCAAGAACTAACCGAAAATTTTGAATGTCCAATCCTCACGCTTTTCCACCCATCTTCCGCATATGGTTCACCACCAGAGAAAACTAAATTCGGACGAAATCTCATTGGGGGTACTTCAATTGGCTGTTCATGGGAGTCTTCTTGCACCTCTAGTAAGGATGAAAGATAAACGATAAGAGAACAGCACTTGGAGCTAAATCCTGCATGTTCTGGTATTTAATTTTATGACACGTAAAGCAAGACAAATTCTCAATCCACATTGATGCGAAAATTACAATGGTGTTTCAGCTGGATCATTTTGTGTCAAGACAAGTATAGTTAAAAGCTCTGGTAATGTATTGATTATCAGAACGTACTCAATCTTAATCTGCTGTTCAGATCGGCAACACTTTCCTCGGATATTAGCAAAAACTGAGCTTCATTGACAAAATTCATTTTGTTCTCCACATCCCTGCACATTTCCATGGTCCCATCCCTATTTAAGCACAGTTGTCTAGGAGAAGTGGAGTTCCTTACAAGTGTGCAAGGTCGGCCGACAGCATTGCTAAACCAGACATCGATCTCGCTGGGATAAATCTGAACTTGATACCTGGTCAAGAAAAAACTGTCACATAAGATGTTCTATGATTAAAGAAAATTAAAGATTATAACCAAAAATATTACATTTGACGATATATCTCCACCAGTTCTGTTTGTGAAGCATATGAATCTGACTGAAGCTTGATCTCGAGCTTCTCTTTACAGCGTGGTGACTCAACAATAAGCATGCCCAATTTGAGATCGATCAATGTAGTAATATGGTTCATTTCTGGAACCTAGTTCAATACCATTTAAGTCAAACTTAATACTACTAGCTGATAATTCAGCAGAACAAATGTACAAAGACCAATGCTTTCAACATTCAAAAGTTTCCTACTCAAGTAAACAAAAATGAGTAAAGATATTATACAGTCACATCTTGTGGAAAGTACACATTGCAAGAGCTTGGACAGAATTTCTAATGTTGTTCTGTATTTCTATAGCTGAGCATAGGTAACTTTTCACTCATAAAGAAAAATACATCCATGGATGTGTCTTACTTCTTTCTAAACATTGCCGTTTTTCTCCCATGAGTTGAATATCAAATTATGTTGCAAAAGAAATATAAAAGGCACACTAAACTAAGGACGGAATCACCAACGAAAAGGTAATTTACAAGCAACCAACTAAATTATGGAGTATTTTCATGGACACTCATAATTGAGAAACTATAGTCGTGGAACCAAATGTTGACAAAAGGACTACAGAAGTCCCATCGGGGAGTGAAATAGAACATGAAACTTTAGTATTCTTCTTTTTTTTTTTTTTTTTTTCCCCTTCAAAAGACTCTTCTATATAATAGACAGTAGATTTCCATACCCCGTCATTTTATACCAAGAAGGTAGCAATCAATTATTTAGGAAGTCTATTGAGTCTGACTCAAAGTGATCGCATATCAAAGAACGACTTCTGTTATCAAATGCAAAGGAGTTAAAAGCAATTCCCTAGTGCAATTTTTTTTTGGAATTTAATATGTATGTTTTTGAAGCAGGACAAGGGGAGACTTCTTTTCACATTATACTAAGCTCAAGAGGCCCTTTGTTATACAAAATGACAGTGTCCATGCCTCCAGGGTCTTTTGAATACTTTTCTACCCCCACCTACCTCTAAAAGCCCAGCACCTAATATGGAAAAGGATGAGAATTCACAAAAGAACCCATAATTCACCTTCTTTTGGGTTAAAACTTCTCCACTGAAGCTCTTGAGGACCCATTCCCTATCATGTAACATTCCTGAAATTGGTACCAGAATAAAACTACAATTAGTCCACCCTAACAACGGCATAATAGATAAAATAGTATTTAGCTCATATGTCAAAACATTTCCCCAAGATGCAAGTTGCATCTTAGAACGTAAAGTTAACAGAAAAGGTACCAGTGCTGCTCAAAGGCCAGCTCTCCACATTGAAGCCTGCACATGATTTTATTGGATAAACAGTAATAGATCTGAGCAAGTATCTTGGAGGAACACTTCCATCTGCTGAAATTCAAAGAAGCAGAGAATCAACATTAGTCAAGAACAGATAGACACAAAATACCCTTTAGATGGAAAAGACTACAGACTAAAAGACTTACAGAAGAAAATTACAACCTTCGATCTCAGGAAGAAAAGGTTTTGCTCTAACTAAATCCAAATACATTGGTTGAGGAGGAAGTGACACAAATGAACTCTCAATCAACTTCAAAAAGGTCTGCACACATCAACTTAATTAATTTGAAATGCAAGTGCCTGTGATATGACTTGCTTTCGAACTTAAACACATGACTTTTACGAAATTAAAATCAGAAAAAAAATTGCACTTTTTGGAACTCAGAGAACACTTATTGATTGTTAAATGTTTACCCTGGCATCTTCAAATGTCGACATGTAACCAAACGATACTCTTACTGCTCCGGTCGGCTTTCCATTTAACATATCTTGATCGTCCCAGCAGATATGCCCTGCCTAAAAACAAAGTTATGAAATCCTTCCTTTATTTCAGAAAAAGTGTTACATTTTACTATTATGCGGTCAACTGTCTCCGCGTTTGACCACAATTTACTCTTAAACAATATTAATAAATAAATTATTAAAATTATATAATGAAAATTTAGTAATTAAATTTTTATTATATGATTTTATTAAATTATTTACTATTATCGTTTATGAGTAATTTATGGTCAAACTTGAACACAGTTGACCGGTCAAAGTCAAAATGTAACACTTTCTCTGAAATGGAGGGAGTATATTCCAACATCCATGTGTTCCACATAACACAGATAGTTTTTCAGCGAAACACATTACCTCGATATTAGAAAGAAGATCTGAATGAGACAAACCAAGATGTTTTGCACATGCACCAGGATTACAGAAGCATCCTGTCTAAGAGTATACAAAGAAGAGGTAACAACACCAATTTAAAAATCTAAAGAGCCATTCTAGTATTCTACTACTATAAAATTCAGATAACTGTAAAAAAAAAAGAGGAAAAGAATTAATACCCGCAACTGAATATTAGACAAAGATGCCAGTTTTTCAACCTCGCGGTGGCCAAACCATGATCCATCGGGTCTTTTCAAGTTGAATGACACCGTTGGACCCATTTCATGTGACAACTGTGATAAGAGAAATCAGAATGTAGAAAGCAACCATGTAAACAGATGAATATATCAGAAATAATACATTGGTCCCTTTACAGTATTATGGGTTCTGGATGGGAAATATCAAATGTTAAAAATTTAGGAGAACTTTGGTCGGCTAAAAATGAACTTTCTGTATAAAATATGAAAGTATACAAGATGGCAAAACTAACCTCAGAATCATTTAAGCCATATAGCATTGAAACATGATTTCCATTTGCATGCCTCAGATTCAAGAGTCCACTCCTAATATAGTTAGCCAGCGACGTAGTGTGGCTTAAAAAGCAAAGGAAAGCATAATCAGAACACAGATAACACAAACAATAAGGCATTCTTTCTATACCAACTGACAGAATAAGCAGACCCCAAACCATGAAAAACGTGGCCGTATCATTTCATGGTCAGTTCAGGACTTCAGGTAGGTTTGTGCACAATTGCAGGACTTAATCCCTTTAAATTACACTTACGCTAAAACTTTTCAGTAAAAAGCGAGGCTCAACAAATTTAATTGACATTTTTATTGCTTACAATATGGAGCTTAGTTTGACAGTCAGTATCATTTGATATAATAAATTAGGCATAAGCTGCATTTGTCTGTGTGACCAGTGTGTTGTCTTAGGATGAAGTTTGATGCATACCTAGAAATTGCAGTCATCGTTAACGAATTGAGGATCTTGAATCCATGGTGAAGGGATGCAATGCTCAGAAACGATAAGGTACCATCCTCAAAATATTCCTCGATGCCATCTCTTCTTTTATAAAAGTCTACATCTGCTATTGAAGCTGCCACCGTCCCTGAACAGTTCAAAAATTATTTATGCTACAGAAAAACAATCCAAAAGGTTAAAGCAGTACAAATAACAGATCATGATACATAACTTTGAGAGGAAGTTCAAAAACAAACCTCCACTAAAATAGGATTTCTTCAATAACTTAGCAGTTCCTGTCATTTTTGGGGTGGAAAGGCATGTGTTAGTATTTTTAGCTTAGAATAACACAAGAAGCAAATTTTATCAGTGAACAGACAATTCTTCAAGAATCCCAAATAAAGAAACAAATGCAGGGGAAAATTAACCAGTGGCGCACCATTTCGGACAATAAGAGCTCCAATTCCAGTCGGATAGCCAAATAACTAGACAAAATAGACATTTGACTATAAGTAGAAGCTAATTATGATGCAATTCTGATAGCTGGATAAATTTTTGCATCAGTACCTTGTAGAACGAAACAACGACAAAGTCAGCCTTGTATTTAGATAAATCAGGTGGGTCTGTTGCACTTCCTTTTGCAGCATCAATCAGAACCAAGCAGCGGCCACTGTTTACCGATATTAAGCCAAGCATATCAGGCTATCTATTCCACTTAAGAGCTTCCGTGGAAAGGAAGCAAAAAATTTGTCCTTGGCTAGGTATTATTTACATTCAGTGAGATATATGGGCAGACTAGCAAATAAGTTAAATTATTGTAACTTCTAGCAGCTAGCAGCTAGAAGACACTTTGTTATCCTTCATATTGGCTCCTTTCTCCAGAAAAGGGAGAGAAAAATGTGAGTCAACCAGCAAAGGCGCAAACTGCGTGCAACTCACCATTGACGAAGAGCAAAATATAAACCAAGTATACCACTAACCAATTTCTGTTACCTCAAAACTAAATGTAAAATTTCCAAGAGCAGAAGTGCATCTCTCACGTATGACATCTAGATGAAATAAATCCCGACATTTTACAAGGCCAACTCAAGACGAGAAAAAAGAGGCAGTTATATGAAGGGACTGGAAACAGAAAAGCCTCTAATTACACTGACATAAAAAAAGGCTTCATAAATTCGCATACATTGACCATGAAAACACGATACTCTCAATGTCGGATTATACAATATAAAGAAGTTTTCAGCAAGAAAATTCAATACGGAGATGCAATTTTTTTTAGTTTGTTGGTTGAGTGACAAAAAGGGGCATACTTCATGTCCAGAAAAAACAGGAAATAAGAAGCATTAAGATAACAGCTCTTATCGACTTTAAAACTAAAATGCTTGTAATTAACAGGAAGGTTTAAGAATATCTTGTGTACCTGTGAGATGGATTAGTTCCAGGCATTACATAGGAATCTTCCTTGACGAACTTTACCAGGTCTAGGTTGAATTTCGCACCTGAAAAGTTGCACTCTGATGGAAATGCAAATAAATTGTACGTATCACCTGTTACCAGAAAAAAAGTTGTGCAGATAAGATAATATTAAACAGACATACAACTCTATAATGATTAAGTGATACAGGGCACGGAAGAATGGATGTGGTACACCAATAAAAGAATAATAAAGAAATACTAAGAGATAATTTATTCAGCCTCATTGTGGGAAGAAGTACAAAAAACTCAACTGGTTTGCTCATTTTTATGACACCTTGTTACATCCCTCCTTTGCATTTGGCGTGGCTTGATCTTAAAATTAGATTTTCCATTGAGCTCTTGATCGACTTCATCACGTTCTTCAACATCTACTGCAAAGGCTGCGGCACCTTCTCTGAGAGCATATCTAGCATATATTAAGGAAACCAGTAACTCCATGATACAAGGAAAAGAAGCTTATCACTCCTGGTGCTAGAGGAACAAAATTGCAGCAAACTTTGACCAATTCATTCAGATAATTATAACAAAAATGGCAAGATCACAGTGCTTTCCCCATTTCCCAAGACTGAGTGCGTATATAAGTAATACCAATAAAGATATTTCAAAAAGAAGGATACTCTCTTATTCCTAGAACACTGTTGTGATTTTCCACACTATAGGCAAAAGTACTCCGACTGCTCCATGGAAATGTCTCGCCAATGAGCTTCAAAGCTGCAGTTGCCCCAGACGTAAAAATACATCTATATTCGCTAGCCGGGGCATTGAAGAAATTAAGTACCTAGAAAGAAAAAAAATATCAAACTATCTCGATACATATTGCATTAGCTCACTGTTTGTACCGACAGATTACCGGGGAGAAAAAAAAACAGCGCTAAAAAGTAAATTACCAGAAAACAAACTTGAGTGAGAAAAAAAGAAACTACATGCGAGAAATTTACCTGCAGGCGAGCTTCACCCACAACATCATTTGTGGTCACACTGCAGTTACTCTGGCTATCTAAGTAATTCTTAATTAAGGATGCCACCTTAACTTATTCCATATTACAATATGAAAAGCAAACTAATCTACACTTCCTTAAACTAAAATTATAACAAAGATAGGATACGAGGATTTCCGTGGAGAGTGGAATTCAAATCCTTGAAAACATCCTCCAATTGTTTCTCCGAATACAATGTGGCTCCAGCATGGTCCAAGTACACCACATCTATGCAGCAACAACACACACAATCCCAATCAAGAAATGATGCAACGAAAAAACGTAAATACTACTTAACCAGTTTTTAGACTTTCTACAAACAATCTCTCGGCCTATAGAATATTCCAATGAGTAAGACTGTAAACAGACTAGGTAAATAAAGAGTTAAAGTAAACACCTTTGATCCCAAAATAATTAAACGGCATATGTTTACTTTGTCTTCCTAATTGGTTAATGATCATCTAACAAACAAGAAAAGTAGCAAGCTTTTGAACTTTTCTAACCAGTATCATCTTCACACACACGAGGTGAAATTTGTAGCTAAAAAATACATAACAAAATTGACGTTGATTTTGTGCATAATTAGACGAAAAAAGATGAAGAGAGCAAAATCAAACCGTTCAATCTTCTGAATTCAGTAGCTCTGAGCTCGTCGATGTTTTTTGGAGCATTTGGGTAGCCGTAATCTTGACCAAACTGCTTCAAGAATCGTTCTTTCTCAGGGTCGGTCGCCATTTTTGTGCTAAAATGGAACTTAGAGGTCTCTGAGTGAAACACGTAAGAGGAAATTGGCAAGAGAAAATGAGAACAGAAGAAAAAAAGATGCAATCGAGTAATGGAGTAGCTGCTCAATCTTCCACCTTTTGGGAATGAATTTTCTCTTTAATTAATCAATTAATTACTAGTGCTATGTGTACATTAAGATTAAGAGAGTGATTGGTATACTATATAACTAGGGGTGTAAATGAACAGAACCGTTCGTGAACGTCATGAAAAAAGTTCTGATCAACGCTTGCTGTCGAAGCTGACTTAACTCGAATTCGTGAACATGTTTTGAAGTAATTATCGAGCGAGTTTGAAAATTGTTTAATTTTCGAATGTTCGCGAACGGTTCGCGAACATAGGTGTATATATATTTAATTATTATTTTTATAATTATATTTATATAAAACAAAACTATTATACCTAAAACCTAATTCCAATTCCAGATCCAATTACAAACACTCCACTCCAGCCTCCACTCTTCTCCGTCGTCTGCGTCTCCACTCTCCAGTCCACTCTCCACCGCTTCTCCGCAGTCCTGCATTCGTCTCCACTCTCCATCGCTTCTCTCCACAGCCTGTTCCTTCGTCTTCTCTTCTCTCCATGATCCATGTTCCTTCATCTGCTCTTCTCTCCATGCACCGCACTCTGTCTTCCTTCGTCTTCTCTTCTCTCCGCACTCCCTCAAGACTGCTCTGCTCCATCGCTCCATTGCTCCAGTTCCACTCACGCATCTCCTCTTCCGATCTGCTGCTCTTCTCTGCAGTTAGTACTTCCTTTCTCAATTTCGCTTTCTAATTTGAAGTTGAATTCAATGTGAAAAGGAGGCAATTTACAGTTACCTTACGAGATAATTGAATTGAATCCGGTTTACGTTGAATTTAATTTACAGTTACCTTACGAGATAATTGTAGCTCTTACCTCTTAGTGACTTGAATTGAATCCGGTTTCAGCTGCTCTTGTAGATAATTGATTGTTAGGGAAGTCTGGATGATCAGAAGAATTTGGTAGTTAAATGTGGCTATTCCTGTGATCATAAGTTGTAAAATATTGTATATTCTGCTTGGTATTAGCTAGCTTCTTTTTACGAGCGCAAACTATAATCTGCAAGCTCATGAACTATAATCTGCAAGCTTCAAAATATGTTGAATCCGGTTTCAGCTGCTCTATGTTGATTAGTTTGTGGTTGATTTCACAATCATAACTGTGATATATTTGCTATAAGGTTTTGAAATGGCTACATCTCCTAAAATTCTTGATCCCGAGTCACTAATTACTGGAGAAGAGCTGGCTAATGCTGAAATTAATCAGCCCGTCGATGATGGAGATGAACAGTTAAGTAGTGGTGAAGAGGATGAAGAGGGAACCGAAGATGATGATTCGGGCGATAAGGAGAATGAAGAAGCCGGTGTAGGTGATGGGCTTGATTCTTATAGAAAGAAAAGAAAAAGGACATCGAAGGCATGGGATAATTTCAAAGAGGTCGACTTTGTCGATGGAAAATCAACAAATGTGCAATGTGTACATTGTAGTTCAAAAATCAAGCGTTATGGTACAGGCAGCACCACTAATATGAACAGACACATGTGCCCAAAATTGAAGAGGAAATTGGCCGCCGATGAGAAGAAACAAGCAAAGCTTAACTTTCCTGCGGGTTCAGAAGCTACACCAGGCCACTCTTATATTCACACCGGAAAATTTGATATGGCAGCCATGAGAGAAAGTGTAGCAGAGTGGGTGTCTATGCACGAGCATCCTTTTTCTATTGTCGAGGAAGCCGGGTTTAATATAATGATGAAAAGAGGGATGTCCGGTTGGGTAAACATAAGTCGGGCTGCTGTAACAAAAGACTGTTTTTCTGTGTATGAGAGAGAAAAAACCAAGCTGAAGAATATGTTCAAGAAAGTTAAGAGGATCAGTCTCACTACAGACTTGTGGAAGTCGAAGAATCAGAAGATTGAATATATGGTATTGACAGGCCATTGGGTTGATAGCAACTGGAAGCTTCAAAAGAGGGTACTAAATTTTATTCATGTTCCACCTCCTCGTCCAGGCCATGTCATTGCAGATGGAATATACAGGTGCTTAAGAGAGTGGGGTTTGGAGTCTAAAGTTTATACAGTCTCAGTTGACAATGCATCTAATAATGACACTGCTATCAAGCATTTGAAGGATGCTTTTTCCAGGAACAAGTCCTTACTTCTTAATGGAAAATTGTTTCATGTCAGGTGTTGTGTGCATATTCTTAACTTACTGGTACAGGATGGTCTTAGCATGATTAAAACTGTTGTTAGCACAATAAGAGATGCGGTGGATTACATAAACAAAACAGATGCACGACGCCTAGAATTCGCAAAAGCTGTCGAGCAATGTTCTTTAAATGATAGGATGTTGCGTTATGATTGCAAAACTAGGTGGAATTCTACATATGAGATGCTTGTTTGTGCACTTAAGTTTAAAGATTGTTTTCCGAAGTACCAGCTAAGAGATAAGGATTTTGCTTATTGTCCAGATGATGATGATTGGGTAAATGTGGAAAAGGTTTGTGTGGTATTACAAGCATTTTGGAAAGCAACACATGTGATATCCGGTTCCGAGTATCCAACTGCAAATTTGTATCTTGTAGAAGTTTGTGCGATTAAGGAGTTGTTGGATAGTAAACTTAATGATGAAGATGACTTCATCAGAGTCATGGTTGGCAAAATGAAGCTGAAATTCGACAAGTATTGGGGTGAATGTCACTTGTTGATGTCAATAGCTGCTATCTTGGATCCCAGGTTGAAAATGTTGGTGATTGATCATTGCTTCCCAAAGATATATACAGCATGTGATGTTGCAGATCATAAAAAGAATGTTCGAACAACTCTTTATCTTCTCTATGATCAATATGTGAAGATGCATTCTTCAAATTTAACAGGTTCTACATCATCTTCCTCGACACCTATTTCTCAATCATTGAGCTTTGATACATCTATTTCATCGGCAGCCCACTCTACGGGTATGAGTGCATTTCTTAGTCACATATCTTCTGTAGAAAGTGTTCAGCCACAAAAAAATGAGCTTGACTCATATTTTGAAGATGGTCGACTCGCTCAAGAAAACACACCTGGCATGGATCTGGTGAACCTGGATGCTTTGAAATTGTGGAAAAATGCTACAAAGTACAAAATTCTTTCTCGGATGGCTGCGGATATTCTAGCTATCCCAATTAGTATTGTGGCTTCGGAATCAACTTTTAGTGCTGGTACAAGAGTGATTGATACCTACCGTGCTTCTTTGGCACCAAAGACAGTAGAAATGTTGATGTGCACTGGACATTGGTGTCGTAAGCTTCATGGAGTGAAAAAGAAAGATAAGGTATGATTCGTATAAATATTAATTTTCTTCTATGTATGTACTATCTTATGTATGTACTATCTGCTCAATTATACTAGGCTACTACCACTCGCAAACTAATATTTATACTTTCCTACTATCTAATTTATAATCTTATTAGTTCCATTAAAATCTTCCTAACTTTCTTACTAGCTAATTCTTTATTATTTTTATTTCTTACTAGGCTACTACCACTCGCAAACTAATATTTATACTTTCCTACTATCTAATTTATAGTCTTATTAGTTCCATTAAAATCTTCCTAACTTTCCTACTAGCTAATTCTTTATTATTTTTATTTCTTACTAGGCTACTACCACTCGCAAACTAATATTTATACTTTCCTACTATCTAATTTATAGTCTTATTAGTTCCATTAAAATCTTCCTAACTTTCCTACTAGCTAATTCGTTATTATTTTTCTTTCCTATTAGGCTACTACCACTCGCAAACTAATATTTATACTTTCCTACTATCTAATTTATAGTCTTATTAGTTCCATTAAAAGCTTCATAACTTTCCTACTAGCTAATTATTTATTATTTTTCTTTCTTACTAGGCTACTACCACTCGCAAACTAATATTTACCCTTTTCTTTTACAAAAGATGGAAGATCCATTTGTGATTACACTACCTGATCCATAAGTTACCCGACTCAAGTTATAAATGTGAGTTCATTGCGACCAATCTAACAAGCTATATTACTTAGAATTGTGTTGTTTGAGTTTATGAATTATGTTTGTTTGATCATTATTGATGTGTTATGGATATTGCTCTTGTTTCTAATTATATATTATGCAATGTACTGTCTTCCTTTTGAATTCTAGCTTCAAGAGTTATGCAATAGCAGTAAAGCTGGACTGCTTGAGAAGGATTGGCTAGTTAGTGATAAGCCTCCTTATGGTAGCCGAGAGCTTTTGATACAGAAGTTGCGATTTTTCTTGGATTTCCAGGCTTAGTTTGTGACACAATATGATAATGCATTTACTGCGGCTATATTCTGAACTAATGAGTTCGAGAAACGAAGAGCCAAATCTACTAATTTCTTGATGCATTACATTTTATTCAGGTTGAATTGTGCATGATATAATTGAATGTGTTTATTCAATTAAGAGAGATGGGTGAGATCGATTTTAGTAATAATGCAAAAGTTACTGAAATTCATATTAGAATGTTATGAATGAATTGTATTTATTGGCCAAAGTGCTAGAATTTATCTGACTTGTTTGTTGTCTGATTTCATCATATTTTCAGGATTAGATGGATGAATATTAATTGCAAGATTGCCTCCTAGATACCGTGACGCAAAGTCGCAAGCGAAGACATTTTCATCGAAAATGTATATGTGAAGTTGTGAACTTCATTTTTGGTTTCGAATTTGTGGAACGCATATTTTGTAATGGAAATTTGAAACTTGGTGTTTCGAATTTAACAAATAGAAGTATTTTATGCATCTTGTGGATGTTAGATTTAAAAATTGATATATATTTGACCTATTTCGAGCTAAACGAGCAAATTTTGAGCATTAACGAGCTTTTTCGAACATAAACGATCATAATTGTCGAACGCAAACGAACAGAACACAAACGAACATAAACGAACGAACGGTTCACGAACGTTCGCGATCATAATCAGAAGTGGACCGAACACGAGCCGAGCTCGATCTTGAAACGATCGTCGATCTCGAACACGAACATAAGTGAAATGTTCACGAACAAGGCTCGTTTAGAGTAAAGCTCGGCTCGTTCGGTTCGTATACAGGCCTATATATAACACAAACTTGCGGTCGAACTTAAATTTTATAAGTTTTGTGGTTTGTTGTAAAAGTGTGTGTAGTTTGACCGGTTTATACAATGTTTGGTAGCATGAACTGCAAGTGAGAGGTTTTCTATCTTCATGGATGTAAGTTGTACTTCCTCCGTCCTGGAGAATTTCATACATTAGGGTTAGCGCGCAGTTTTATGCAAAAAGTTAAAGTAATGATAGAATATAGAAAATGTGAGAAAAAATGTACTTTTAGTGGCAAAAGGTGTAATTTGAGTGTAAAGTTGAGATTGTTTATTATTTGTTGGGTATGGGGTAGCTTCCTTTTTTGGTAATGTATGAAGTTCTGTGGGACGGCTAAAAATGGCAAATGTATGAAGTTCTGCGAGACGGAGGGAGTAATATTCTAGTGTCTGTTTGCCATGCGATTCAAACGTTGAGTTAAGAGAAAATATAGTATAAGTTTTTAACCAGTTTTTTTTTTTTTTTTAATTTTAGTCTCATGCCAAACAATCGACTAAAGATTGGTTAACAAATGGTTTTATCTCAGTTGTTGGATCAATTAGTCCGTTACAGATCGACGATAGATGATCCTTCTCTGTTCTTTTGGTGATTGTATAAAGGTTTCTAGCAGTTATTCTGTTAGATCATCATCATAATCATTTTTCTCTTATTTTCTGTGTAATTGAGAGTGAAGTTAGGATTTGAAATGTTTTTCGACATTTGAGAGAATCCTGAGACTGCGAATCGATTTGATCGAATAGTTGAATTCATGTAACATGTAATTGTGCACTTGTCAATCAGAGTATATTTATACATTATTTGGTGCAGCGGTTAGTTGGAAGTCTTCTTTACAAAGTGTGGTTGTTCTCTCAACTACTGAGTCTTGTGTGTGTGTGTGTGTGTGTGGCAATCACAGAAGTTGTGAAAGGACTATGGTAAAGAGTTGAGAATTCTTCAAGAATCAGTGAACATGCTTTTGTGACAGTCAAAGTGCAATTTGTGCGTCTAAACATGATATATTCCATGAAAGATCTAAACACATAGATGTAAGACTACATTTTGTCAGATATATCATTGAGAAAGGTTTAATCAACATGGTTAAGGTAAACTCTTGAGAATGATGTAGGCATGCTTACTAAGTCTTTTCTTGCTCCTAAGTTTAGCTATTGTTGTTGTGGAGATAGATTGAATTCAGAGTGAAGGAAGAAGTCTGAAGAAATAAGGAGTGTTACAGCAACAGTTAGAGAAACATCAGGTTTCCTATATGAACTGGAAAGGATTGAATCTTGTTTTACTAACTCAGGGAGATGTAGGAGGCGTAGGAAATCTTACATATACAGCCTTTGGCATGTTCATTACAACACAACATAAGACAAGACAAGAGAATTGCTATTCTATAACGAAATCTTCTTATTCTTCTAGTTTGCGATTAAGCTCTGTTTCTCGATTATCTGTCAATCGACATTGTTAGGATTGGTTGTATCTTTGTCATTGCATTGGTCAATAAAAGAATCTCTAGTTTTCTCCCGTGGACGTAGGCATTCGCCGAACCATGTAAATCGTCGTGTTTCGATTGTGTTGGAGTTATTGTTTTGAGTTCTGTTTTATTGATTGTTGATATAACAGTCGTAGTGATTGTTGCTATAACATTCATCGATTGTTTTGTTGTGGTTTGAGTTGATTAGTCATTATTGTTGGTGATTGAGTTTCAAGAACATTACGCAACAATTGGCGCCGTCTGTGGGAAGAAGGAACAATCAACTCAGGAGCGGTTATGGCAATGGCAAGATTTGACATCGAGAAGCTTACAGAAAAAATTGATTTCTCATTATGGAAGGCAAAGATGGAGGCTCTACTGGTTCAATAGGGATTAGAGCAGGCGTTGCTTGGAGATGCTGGATTTCCTAAGGATTTTGATGCGGCTGAGAAGACGCGCATCATAGGAAAGGCAAGGAGCTCGCTGATTTTGTCTTTGGGAGATAAAGTCTTGGTAGGGGTGATTAAGGAGAAGACTGCTAAGGATGTTTGGGATAAATTGGAATCCCTTTATCATGTGAAGTCTTCTGCAAGTAAGATGCACCGGAAACAAAAACTCTTCTCATTCAAGATGAGATCTGATAGATCAATCATTGATCAGCTGGATGAATTCAACAATTTGTGCATGGACATTGAATCTTTGGAAGTAAAGGTTGAAGACAATGACAAGACAGTGATATTGTTGAGCTCTCTACCCAAAAGTTATGAACACTTCATTGATGCTATTGTTATGACCAAACCAGATGACCTTACAGCTGCAGATGTTGAAAAGGCATTAAGGAATAAAATGGATCAAAAGAATGTGGGCAACCAACCTGATCCTGCAGCTGAGAGCTTGTTTGTCAAGCAAGCATGGAACAAACATCAAGCTGGTAAAAGCAAGACGTCTGACAGGCCAAAACAACAACTGGCCAAGTTTGGTGGAAATAGCAACATAGAGAAGAGGTCATGTTTCTACTGCAAGAAACCAGGTCACCTGATGAAGGATTGTTACTTGTTAAAGAAGAAGGAGAGAAGAGGAAAGGCACCTGAGCAAGGTGGAGCCAATAATGCTGAGGTACTCTCTATCACTGAGTCTAAGTGTGGATTAAATTGGATTATAGATTCAGGGTGTTCATTCAATATGTGTCCTATAAAAGATTGGTTTGAGGATTTCAAGCATGGAAACAAGGGTAATGTATTGTTGGGAGATGATTATGCTTATGGTATCAAAGGAACTGGTAACATAAGGCTGAAAATGCATGATGGTGTCATTAGGATTCTTACCAATGTTAGATACATACCTGCTTTGAAAAGGAACTTGATATCTCTAGGAACTCTTGATAAGATGGGATATAAGTATGGGTCTGAGAATGGTGTTATGCAAGTCATGAAGGGGAATACACCAGTTATCAAAGCAAACCTCATTAATGGTCTGTATATCATGCAAGGAGAAGTGGTGTCTGGTATGGCATCTGTTGTTTCAAGTGTTTGTACAACTGTCAGTGCAACTATTACTGCAACAATGGATAAGACACAACTGTGGCATGAGAGGTTAGCTCATATCAGTGAAAAGGGACTGAAGGAGTTGTCAAAGCAAGATGTTCTAGGTGGTGATAAAGTGTCTAAGCTGGATTTCTGTGAGAATTGTGTTCTTAGTAAGGCTCACAAGACAAGTTATGAAACTGGAAAGCACACAACTAAAGCACCATTGGATTATGTTCACTCCGATTTATAGGGACCTGCTAGGCCTGAGACATTGAATGGAGGGAAGTATTATATGTCTATCATTGATGATTACTCAAGGAAGGCATGGCTCATGGTGTTGAAATCTAAGGATAAAGCATTCTCTAAGTTTAGAGATTGGCTGATTGAGATTGAGAATCAGACTGGGAGGAAGCTAAGGTATCTCAGGATTGACAATGGGCAAGAATATCTCTCAGGAGAGTTCAATGATTTTTGCAGAAAAAGGGGTATAATCAGGCACAAGACTATACCAGGAACCCCTCAACAAAATGGAGTTGCAGAGAGATACAATAGAACAATCTTGGAGAGGATAAGATGCATGCTTATCAGTTCTGGACTCTCAAAGGGATTTTGGGGAAAAGCTGCAAATACAGCTTGCTATTTGATAAATAGAAGTCCCACTTCTGCACTGAATTTCAAAACACCTAAGGAAGTATGATCTGGACATACTCCCACATATGATCACTTGAAGGTGTTTGGGTGTTTGGGTCTTATTCACACCAAACAAGACAAGTTAGATGCAAGAGCACTGAAGTGTGTGTTTCTGGGATATCCAACTGGGGTAAAGGGCTACAAGCTTTGGATTATTGATCAGAAGAAGTGTATTCTGAGTAGGGATGTTACTTTCAATGAGAGAATTATGCCTCTCAAACCTCAGACTGAATTAGGGACAAAGCCATTGGTTTGTCCTACAACTGGTACAACAGGCGAAGACGATAACACCAAGATTGAGGTGGAGCATGTTTATGATACACAGGTACTTGACACTTTTGTACATGAAATTGGGGAATCTTCATGCACTGTTGGTGCAATCATTGATCCAATCATTGTCGCAATGATCCTGAACATGAACAAGGAGAACTGCAGACAAGCACCTAACTTGTATGGTTTTGGAAGAGTAGGGAAGTCCTACATGGTCTCTTATGCTCTGAGCGTCGCAGAAGAAGTTAATTATGTAGAACCAAATAGCTACCATGAAGCAGTCACTTGTAAAGAGAAGTTATTATGGATGGAAGCCATTAAGGAAGAATTGGAATCTCTATACAAGAATAATACTTAGGAGTATTGTCACTGTACCAAGGAATACAAAGTTGGTAGGCTGCAAGTAGATCTTTAAGAAGAAAGATGAATCAGCTATTGGTGGGAAAGTGAGATACAAGGCAAGGCTTGTGGCTAAGGGTTTCACACAGAGGGAAGGCTTGGACTACACAGAGATTTTTCCTCTTGTAGTCAAGCACACATCAATTAGGATACTATTGTCTATCGTTACTCAAGATGGTCTTTATCTACAGCAAATGGGTGTGAAGACAGCTTTCTTGCATGGGAATCTTGAGGAGAGGATATACATGAAAGTGCCAGATGGAGTAACTGTAAGTAATGCAGATACAAAGGCATGTTTGCTCAAGAAATATTTATATGGATTGAAGCAATCTCCAAGACAATGGTACAAGAGGTTTGATGAGTTTGTGACTTCTGTGGGTTTCAAGAGAAGCAACTATGATAGTTGCATATATCAAACTGGAAGACATGATACAGGTTTCTTATACTTGTTGCTTTATGTGGATGACATCTTGATTGCTGGGAAGAGCATGACTATGATAGAAGATGTGAAGAGAAGTCTCAACAAGGAGTTTGAGATGAAGGACTTGGGATGTGCAAAAAAAGGATTCTTGGCATGGACATATACAGAAGCAAAGATCAACAAGTTACAACTCTTACCCAACTGAGTTACCTATCCAAAGTGTTGTAAAAGTATAAGATGCATGAGGCTAAATCTGCATCTATACCACTGAATCAAAGCATAAAGGTATCTAGTGCTCAGTGTCCCACAACTGATTCAAAGAAGATGAAAATGGAATCAATTCCATATGCTAGTGCTGTGGGGAGCATCATGTATACCATGGTGTGCTGCAGGCCAGACTTAGCTTATTCCATGAGTGTTATTAGCAGGTATATGAGCAATCCAGGCTGTGCTCATTGGGAAACTGTTAAGGGAGTACTGAGATTTATCAGAGGAACTCAAGATCATGGATTATACTTCAAGGTTGCAGAGCACACAAATCAACCATCGGTAGGTTATGTTGATGCTGACTATGCATCTAATCTGGATACAAGGAAGTCCAATACTGGATATGTGTTTACCTTATATGAAACTGCAATAAGCTGGAAAAGTTCTCAACAACCTATGGTTGCTTTATCGACTACTGAGGCTGAGTTTATAGCCTTGAAAAAAGCAGTGAATGAAGCATTGTGGTTGAAGGGATTGTTGGAGGAACTAGGAATGATTCAAAGATCTGTCACAATCTATTGTGATAATCATAGTGCTTTGCAGTTGGCTAAACACCAAGTGTACCATGAGAGGACAAAACACATTGATGTGAGACTGTACTATATCAAAGATGTGATAGCTGAAGGAAGCATTAAAGTGGAGAAGATTCACACATCAGAAAACATGTCTGATAGCTTGACAAAAGCATTGCCTGTTTCAAAGTTTCAGCTGTGCTCATTGTCGATGAAAGTACATAAGGGTCTACTCCAACCTTAGGAGTGTTTTGGAGAAGCTAGAGAGGAATTCAATTTAAGGTGGAGTTTGTGGAGATAGATTGAATTCAGAGTGAAGGAAGAAGTCTGAAGAAATAAGGAGTGTTATAGCAACAGTTAGAGAAACATCAGGTTTCCTATCTGAACTGGGAAAGGAGTGAATCTCGTTTTACTAACTCAGGGTGATGTAGGTGGCATAGGAAATCTTATATATACAGCCTTTGGCATGTTCATTACAACACAACATAAGACAAGACAAGAGAATTGCTATTCCATATATAACAAAATCTTCTTATTCTTCTAGTTTGCGATTAAGCTCTGTTTCTCGATTATCTGTCAATCGACATTGTTAGGATTGGTTGTATCTTTGTCATTGCATTGGTCAATAAAAGAATCTCTAGTTTTCTCCCGTGGACGTAGGCATTCGCCGAACCACGTAAATCGTCGTGTTTCGATTGTGTTGGAGTTATTGTTTTGAGTTCTGTTTTATTGATTGTTGATATAACAGTCGTAGTGATTGTTGCTATAACATTCATCGATTGTTTTGCTGTGGTTTGAGTTGATTGATCATTATTGTTGGTGATCGAGTTTCAAGAACATTACGCAACAGTTGTGACTTGATGAGTTGTGTAAAGTGTTCGGAGTAGTATGTTGGTGATACTGGGGGTGTCTTCTATTCTCATGCTGATTTGATGAATGAGAAGAGTAATATGTTACTTCATGATTGGCTCTGCAAGTGTTACTCCAGTAAGGTGGAGATTGTGAGTTAAGGCCTTAAGGGTGCTAAATGCAAACTTTCAGTAGTTCAGGGATGGCAAGTGAGAGGTTTTCTACTTGAGTGATGTAAGTTGCAATATTTTTAAGAGATCAGTTAACAAATCGTTTTATCTAAGCCGTTGGATCGATTAGTATGTTACAGATCGACGATAGCTGATCCTTCTCTATTCTTTTGGCGATTGTATAAAGGTTTCTAGCAGTTACTCTATTAGATCATCATCATAATCTATTCTTCCTGTTTTCTCTGTAATTGAGCGTGGAGTTCGGATTTGAAAGGTTTTTCGACATTAATTTGAAAGATTCCTGAGATTGCGAATCGATTTGATCGTATAGTTCAATTCCTGCAACTTGTAATCGTGCACTTTTTGATCGGTATAGTGAAGTGATTCCTCCTGTGGATGTAGGATATATTATCAGAACCACGTTAATCTGGTGTTCTTTAAATTTATATAGTGTTGATTGTGTGTTGATCTTTATGCGTTTGGGCTTAGCTTGTAACGATTTATCGTAACACACTTGTTGTGCCCAATTTGTATAATAGATAGCAAGAACAATATTAACAAATATAGAACTCCATGAATGTGATTAATAACTGTTAAATATCTCATATCACTTGAGAATTTCCTGGGCACTCTCTAAAACTAAAGGTCCAACCAAAAACTACACCAAACTGTATAACCAAATCTCTACCATATCATTCACACCTGAGAATCAAATGGAGATATCAATACCTTAACAATCCTCAATGTGACTCTAACAGAATGGACTGGCTTCTGTCAATAAGTGCACCCGACTCCACTGGTCACTAATAGCTATTTCACCACTAAGCAACAAAACAGTTAAAATAGAAAAGTAACTACAATAATTCAAAGTAATTACTGAAATAAACCGAAATACGAATTTAAAAGTTGCGAACATACTTCTAGACATAACAACACTTACCACTTACTACTCTCAAACTGTGTGAGACCCTTAACAAGCTCGTGCATAAACAGCCGAGCCAATTATGAGAGGTTTCGTGGAGCTTAATTTATGATAATTAAGGGTTTTTATGCAACTAGACCCTGCTAATTTCGAAAACCTCTGATAAGTTTATGCAGTCTACCTTCGATATTCAATTAATGCACGGCTGATTAATCCAATGCCGATTTTCAACCATCTTTGATTTTCTGCTACTGCAGTGTGCTTTCATTCTTATGAGTTAGGCAGGCTATAGTTACATTATTTGGTCAATATATGACAAGGAACAGTATCAACTTTTTACTCATTTACTATGGTATCTTTTCTAGGATCTGGTAATAGGTTTACAGAATCTAACAGAGTATATGTTTCATAAAATGTGAGCATTGTGCTTGCGTAATTGTTGATTTATCGTTTAGTACCATAAAATGTGCCCTTGCATATTAGTGGAATTGGAAATCATGCTATTTGGAGCCCGGTATTTGCCTCAATGAATTCTCTCATGATTCATTCTAGATGCCAATATTATGAATTCTGTCAAGAATCTATTGTTGTCACATGTTTGAAACTTCGCTATCTTCAGCATTTTGTAGCCGGGGACCAATATCATATAGTGGAATGAAGTACTTGAGAAGTCGGTATCACGTTAGTTCATGGGCTAGCTTGTTTATTTTATGAGTCATAATATAAGGATCCATAGTCAACTCAGGACAATACGGATTCCACAAAATGCCTGCAGGTATCCATATGGTACATACCTCATATGCGGACCAGGAATCTGCAATCAGTCCAGGTCCTTTTTATGTGCATTTTGTTAGGAACAAAAAACCAGCACCATAAATTTGCTCCAATTTTTTTTAATTATGATCAATAGATGATTCTTACTAGTTAGCTGTTAGTAATTGTAATTTGGCCTTATTCGAGCAATCCTCATAACCAACACACACTCCAAATCAATCACTGTATGAAGAATGATGATGCATTAAGAGATCTTAATTTGTTATAAGAGAACAGATCATGTGGAAGATGTTCTGGGATACTTGTTACCATTTGATCCGGTGAGATTGGTACATACTACATTACTATAGTGCATATTGTCGGTTTTCCTGAACAGTATGTGCACTATCTTTTTTGCTGCAACATGTTTCCATGTCCTAATAAATCCATCCTTTACCATAATCAAACAGAACATGAACATTGTGTGGCACGAGCATCCTGTCTCCGATTGAGTTTGTGGGGCCAGGTCACCCCTGCTTGTGGCAGTGTGATGTTGGATCAACATATGGCTGCAGGTCAGCTCATAATTAGTCAACGCGCCTAGATCCTTTTCGGTAAGATATGGCTATAGATTGATCCAAGTAGATATTTGATTCTGAATCTATAAGTTCAAGAAACAGTTGATAGGAAGTTGGAACAGGAATTAAGTCTTGCATGTGCCAGTTTGATCCCACTCAGATTTTGAACCCTTTCTCACCTCAAAGGACAAATTTCCATATCCTTGTGTGATTTATGAAAATGATTGTACTATTGCAATTGAAAATGACTTCACACTGTTTTTCATCTATGCATCTACATGGAGCAAGAGCAGCCAATTGAAATGATGAAGATTATACCTGTAAAAAGAGAACATATTTTCATGCATTGGTTTTTCTTTTTTCTTTTTTTTGTTGATGATGGGGACAATACTGTTTTATTGACAAGGATGTTGGAAATAGTAGTGGGTAGCTAAATTAGTGCTTTCTTACAATTGAGAGAAGCCCTACTTGGGGCATGCACCCAATTTCTTGTTAGTTTTTTCTTCTACATTAATCATTAGCCACTGGGTTAATCTCAGAGTTTGGGCTGAAGAAATCCGATTAAGCATCGATTTGACTGCTAATTTGATTGACTTAATTGGCCTTATGTTATTTCCTTACAAGCTTAAACATTTCTCCTTATTGTCTTTGCACTTTGTAACATGATAATTGCACTTCAGAGGGGAGAGGGCGGTGAAGGGAAAGGAAGTTCATGATTTTGGAGGAAGTTGCATACTTTATCGCAATGAAAACAAGTAATTTAACTGATACTTCTTGTATCTGAAACGTAACTTACACTAGATGGAATTATTTGTTTTTAGTTTATCTATTATTTAACATGTTGTTTTTGCAGGTTTTGTTGTGTGTCTGTGTCTGTTGGGGGGAGGGGGAGAGAATGGGTAGAAGACCCTCCGAAAAGGGGCATGGCCATTATTATCAATACAGTAGTACAGTACTAACCGGCCCTTGCAAGGTGTTCACACCGGATTGGCATGTGTTCTGGTACCAGACTAGCTATCAATTTGAGAAGAAAGAACCTGTAAATTAGTTTTGATGCAATACTAACTTACCAAACATGACTTCATGTATTCTTTCTCCCACATTTTTTTACATTGATTCTATGAACCATTTTCCAAGTTAAAACTCATGAAAATTGTTGATTTATTCAACTTTTCTCTTCATTCTTGTTTAGCTTTCCTTTGTAACCATCTTAGTTCTTATGCAATCATCTAGAAGCACTTGTAGAAAGTGTAGGGTTTTGAGCAGTAGAGAAACTAATAGTTATATGCATTATTATTATTATATCCATCCAACAATTAGCATTGTGCTACTGACTATACACTATATATAATGGTAATAGAGGAGTACAAATAAAACATGGTCATTAAGCTGAATTAATAGTACAAACAATAGTTCAAGAGTTCCAGTACTACTTCCTACACTAGCTATTATTCTACAGCAGGCCATATATATATATATATATATATATATATATATATATATATATATATATATATATATCATATCAGCTTGCTGCATATGGAAAGTGCACAAGATTGGCCATAGCTGCCTGCCACAACTCGTCCTCATCGTATTTCATCTGCCAGAATAAGAACAATAGCCTACTAATATTAAAACTTCACTCCTGCTTGTATGCACTTGTTATCCAAATAAAAAATCCTGATGATGAACATTTTACCTGGTAGGTTTCGTTGTAGAATGAATTGTTTTGGGGGCAAGAATTGTCACACTCCATAATCATTTGTTCACTGGAGGGTTCATTACTACTGTTCTTGGCAAATCTCCCACGCACACGAATTCGCCTATCTGCTAGGGTTTTACGACAGGCATACTGCGAAGTATACAGTAGTGAAATAAATAATTAGGAAAAAAGAATTCATAAAGAACAATTTATAATTAACAGTCTAAATTTTAAGGCGTAAATGACATGGTCACATTCATATAATGTATTTATCTGTAACAACATGCTTACTAATTAATCATACCTTGATAGTCTTGTTGAAATTTCTCTCATTTCTTTTCTTAAGGTATCTGAGAATCCTTTCCTTTTTTTCTTCAGCTGAATATCGTCCGACCTTCACTTCCGCCTCTTCACCTTTTGTCACTGGATTGCCTTGTATTCCCTGCAGAAAACAATGTAAGTATTGCTTTCACATATTAGTTAATTAATCACTCATATCTGCAGTTAAGTGAATTCTAGTGGCTTTTGATTCGAATATTTACCCAATTGTCAGCATTATAAGCTTGCCAGGAGGCAGGCTCAATATCATAATAACCCGATGCTGGAATGGTGATGTTGCAGTCTGCAAGACCAAACTGCTCAGCAAATGAGACCACTGAAACTGGTGAATTGATCATCTCATGATGACAAGAACTCACACATGGCACCATGTTGAGGTCTGCATTGTTGCTTAACATTTGTGAGTGTTCTTGATCATCCTCAACAATGCCCGAGCCGAGAAGATTGTTGGAGATATGATCATCAGTGTAATGAGAGTAGTATTGGTGAGGGAATGAAGCAGACATTAATGTTGTGTGGTGAATAGAATAGAATCTTGTTTTCTTAGTTTTAATGTGAAGAAGCAGTTTGGTGGTGTGAACTATTTATATAGGAGGAGTTGGAGTGCTTTAAAATGTACATATATGCAAGTTGTAGCTATTAGTCAATGGTCCTGGCCTGTCAACTCAAATTGTGATATTTTTTTAGGTCTAGCTATCATGAGTTTTATGCATGCTATGATAATTATTATATATAAAATCTTGAACTGGACAAGGATTGTTTCATTTGAAACATACATATGTGATTGTTGGATTAATTCCATGTTCCTCCAATCTATATTTGTTAGGATATATAGCTAGCTGCAAAAGGATCCCTCTAATGAGTTTGGGAATTAAGCTACCTGTCGAAATTTCATTGATCATGTTGGTTTACCATAACATAGGGGTGGAAAATAGGTGGGTGTGATAACTGTAATCGCATACTCCTTATAACCCTCCTGCTCTTAAACAATGTGCGATACGAGGTATATATGCACGTACTCCTATGGTATAAAACTTTTTAATTAGTTGATTTGAAAATGAAAACTCGTAAATAGTCTTACAAAGCCTCTTGCATAATTCTAGAAGCAAACTTGTGAGGTCTGCATCCTTTCAGTCAAAACATACAATAATATCATACCAATAAGGCGTAATTGGCACAATACAACACCCGGGGAGCTAATTGGCATATGTATCATGTTAGAGTGTGGACATACTTACAATGTTAAACCTGACGGATCCATGTTGGGTCAAGGAGACTTTCCTCCACTATTATTGACCAGTAATATATGAAAAGTAATATAATTGCATATTGAACAAATAGTATGCATAGTACTAAAATTTGATTTTATTATTTTTTTTAGAAAGAAGAGGATTTGTTAATCCAAAAAAGAGGAGCAAAGCTCAATACAAGAGTCAGGAAAACTAGCAGATTACATGAAAATTTTCAGCCTATTATGTTCGTCTCTTGGATATTGCATAGTACTAAAATTTGAGTTTCGTATTAATGCACTTGAGTGGAATATTTTTCATTAATTATGTTCTTGGATATTGCATGTTAAAGTCCCATAATGTATATTTTTTTGCCTTTTATCACTATTTGTGGCCTACATTTCCATTTTATATATCATAAATTTACGAATAAAGGAAATAGTATTTATAATTTTAATCCCCAAAATATGTTTTAGACTCGTGACTGCATACATGTATATTCTATAACTCTCACATTTAATCAATATGGGATACAAGATATTACAATATTCGTATAATAGTCGTATGAACTATCATGTGTCAGGTTAATAATAATGTGGGGTGGTAGTGGACGAATTTATATTGTTAAGAAAATCATAAAGTTTATTAATCAAAATGTCTATGTTATTGTTTTCTTATATATACATGTAGCGGATACCAGTGAGAAATCGAAAAAGAAAATACAGACGTTTTAATGAAAAATATTGATCATTTCTTTGATAATATAGGCCGATATCTATTAGATACGGTTTCTGTAAAAACTTTGTGAGAAAATAAAAATTGCTAGTATAAATTTTGGAATGAAATTATGTTTAGTAAAAAGCTCGGTAGTGCCTTATGAGGATATGGAGCCGTTCATGTGCTCGTATTCTCTCAATGTTTAAAGCTGGATAAAGAGTGAAAAATAAAAAGAAAAAAAGGCTATTAAGAATCTGATAAGATTTGGAAATGGAATACAAATCAAGTACGACCCACGACGTCGTTTCATCCCATAAAGACTTGATTCTGGTTCTTCTAATGGTGCCCTGCTTGCTGAGTGTAACATTCTGGACCAATTCCAGCTAACTCTTTAATCACTGTATTTACTGAAGCCGCCCCGCAAATATATATTGAACGAGTTTGGCTCTGATTTTGAGTTGAGTTTTTTCAATTCGAGTTGAGTTTTATTAACATTAAAAAACTCAATCGGAGTTGAAAAAATTCAACTCAAGTTTGGAGCCAAACACTCAAAATCGTGTTGAGGTCTCATCTTTCATCTACTCCTATCATCCCTCCAAACTTTATACATTTGTCAATTTAAATGTATTGTATCACATAACTTTATACATAACTAAAAAAGAATTTATCACTCACTCAACAAATAAAACAAAACTTACATTTTTAGAAGTTACATATTGATCATTTATTTTAACTTTTCACCTGAAACTGTGTGTCATCCCTAAAGTTGGGATGGAGGGAGTAATTTTTATAAGATGTTTCGTAATTGAATAATTATTAAATTAATATTAAAAATGGTCACTAGGAGTGTTGTTAAAAGTGTCGAGCCAACTCGAGTATATATCTCATTCCATCGTTAACAAAACGAGATATTTTTCGAGTTCAAGCTCGAGTCATGTTAATGGGGCTCGGACTCGAGTCATCTAGTTTCGAGTTCATGACCGAAAAATACATATAAATATCAATGTATATATATTTAGACGAGCCTAGTCGAGTATCAACAAGTCGAACCCTTCGGCTCGATAAGACAATAGCAAAACAAGCACTAAGTAGGTTCAAGTTTAGCTCGAATACCTTATCGAACGAGTCGAGTAGCGAGATGAGCCTTCGATAAGGCTCGACTCGTATAACAGCTCTACTGGCCAGAAGTACTATCCTATAGAGGAATGTATTTAATAATAGTAGTAATTTATATTGATACTTGTAAAAAACTTCATCTTTTACACAGTAAATAGTTCTTCAAATCGTCAAAAGGTCTACATGATGATGTAACTAATCATGGTAGAAATACACATAACTTTACAGTAGACATAAGTTTGCTTATTAACGTGTGAGCAGTCTAAAACGTGTACCCTATAAAGTTTGTGATTTTTCAGCTTAACGACTTACTAATATACATGCCCCCGAAACTTCTCATTTTACCATTTTTTGATGTCCCAATTAAAACTTCACATTTTCATTTTTATCCATTCTCACTCCAACTATAATATTTAATATATTCAATTTATCACAAAATCAAATACTCCTATAATGTTACCTTACTTTCCCATGCAAAAAGAAATGTGAAACTTCAGGGGCGAAGGAAGTAGTTCAGAAGTAATTTGTGGATATAAATATACAAAAAGTTTGCACACTAATCATTTTTGGTTTTGGGGGAAAAGAGAGAAAATAAGAAAAAATATTGTTTTTCAATTTCTACCATTTGGTATTCAATCCTAAATTACGAAAACTTTTACAAAATCTTTATAATATACACCTCTTCACAAAATAAGAAAAGTTTCTTTAACCCACAATACAATAAGCCAAACTAAACACTTGATACATATTGATGTACGAATTTTAATTTGTACTACACATTTTGTGAATTTGTTCGATTATGTTTAATTTCCATGCTTTACATAAGCTAGCATGAGTACTTTAGTACCTCAACAGATATAATCGTGAAAAATCGGGGAGTTGGGAATATCATGTCAGGGAATACATGGTTTCTTATGAAAGAAGTATTGGTGGGTTTTTCTGCAAAAAGTATGACAAATAAAACATCTACGAGTAAATGAGAATCAAGATTGATTGTACGGACTGCTTATTTTGTTCCTTTTCTATCCAATCAAACTATATTTTGTTGTAACCTTCACGCTGATTTACAATAAGATTCTCTCCACGCCTATTTTTATTCTAACACAAAACTCTCAAGTCTTAAACCTTCAAGATAAACGGGGATTAGGTAGTAAGAGCAGGAACTTATACAAACAGAGCAATCTTTGTGAACGGCAGAGCAAAAGTGGGACTACCAGCCCTACTCGAAAGTACTTGCTTTAAGCATTTTTCCGTTTATACACGATACGGTCAAATATGTTCGGCTTCAAATGTACATATAGAGCTCCAGGGTCCCATCACCAGCTCACTAACTGACTAACAGTGCTCATGTGAAAAAGTATTAACTTGACCTAGATTATACTATAGAGCTAGCAGAAAAAGATTATTTACATTCCTGAAAGCACAAATGTTGTCTTCAACCAGATGATGTGTGTATGTAAGAGTCTATCAACTAGCACAGTAAGCAGAATGCGGTGCATGCTGCTTTGACATGTTTTCACATGGAAGCAAAGTAGTACATAATGTACACAAATCTGATGCGGTCTATTCTATTACGAGACTACCTCTTAAAAATTAACTTAAGATAACAGTGTCTTCCTCAATCCGAGAACTCAACCAGAAAGATCAAGCTTTCTCCGTATTGGTATTCAAACTGGCCAGACGCACATATTTCAGCTTGTTGTTTTATTAGCAACATAAAAGTATTTAAATAGTTTTGATAAACATTTTGGAAAAATTAACAAAATATCATTTTCATAATTTTTCTAGAGAAAAAATGAACTTTGAATGTTTACCCAGGAAACATTCAAACTTCAAAGGAAACTTGGTCCAAAATACCATTGCCAATATCTAACACAAACCCCACCTCTTTTTTCTCCAAAATATGATTCCACAAAAATCTTGACCAAATACAAATCTTTAAAGGAAACTAGTGAATAATAATCTTAGATTGACAGCAAGTTTTTCTTGACTACCTTTCAAAATCACATCTCCGTCCTACAACTTCATGTTAGTGCATGTTGCAGGAGATTGGTTCATAATAAACCCCCACCCACTGTCAGAAATTTGGAATTACAGAACACTTTCACTTCACTTTTAAGATTCTTTTTCTTACCTTACTAAGCTACGGCAATAAACAGAGCTCAGCTACAAGTAGACGTTCATGTCATTCTTTTCATCTACACACATAGTTCTTTGCTCTGCTGTTAGTGAGACAATCAAATCCTGTCCATCAAAACAGGATCCACCCTTCACATGCTCACTGAAATGACTAATCAAGCAATGCATATATTTCTTCTATAAATGTTTCCTGGGAAAGTACAGGATTCTATTCCGATAAGATACAGTGGGATGCGTCACATCTGTATAAGGTAAAACAAGTGTATAAAAGCTCAATGCAAGTATCCTGCCATACTTTTTCGTTCCATTTATCAAGTTGTGGGGAGTTAAATGATGTGTGTCATACTCATTAGTTTTTAACTTTTCATGCTAGCATGTTGCAAAAATACATTATTAGTAATTGACAACCACATGGAATAACATCAAATTAACATTAAAACTGAAACTGAAGTTCCTTAATCATGAAAATTTCTATACTATATGGATTTCCTAAGGGGAACTCGCCTGATTAAAGCACAATCCTTCATTTCCAGCTAAAAAACCTTTTCCCTTCTCTCTTTTCTTCGTGGCTCCTGCTCCTCAAGAAAACCCCATATTATGACCACCAGTCTAAAATTACCCACCACTCGCCCAGGTGTTATGTGAGTAGGCAACTTACTCACATGTTAAACCTAGATCAGTCTAAAGTTATACACCAAGACTTGTCATATGCATCTAAAGATAGGAATGATTAAGTTGTATACTAAATTATTCCCATTATAAATGTGTCATTTAGAGTGTCCCCTAGAAACATATTCCAGAATACTCTAGTATTGGGGAATAGCATATATACAGTATACTTACCCTCGTAACAAAAATCAAAATTTACAGCACTTCATATCTCCACTAACTAGATACATGAAAATTGTCATGTCTATTTAATACCCTTCACATAACCATTATTTACAAAGATACCACTCATCTTACTAATTTATTACTATTTCTCTCTTATACTTATTCCACTGTTTATTCATTCGTATCTCATGCTTTAATACCAATAAACAATTTTATTCGTCCTACATTCATATTCCTTAAAACGCACCGCATGAATTATGGGTATATAATAGAGGGGCAAAGGGAATATTATATTTATAAAAGTATATTAAAAATACAAAATTTATAGGCATATTTTCGCGCCATTGTGTCATACTCTAGAACTTTTTTAAATCACAAAGTCTCATGAGAGACGGTTTGTAGTTAACTTATCTAGAGACGGCCTATGTTATACCATTCATGTTATTAATCAAAACGTCTATGTTGTAACGAAAATAAGTCTTGTTGTAATATGAAAAAACATCAATGTTGAGAGAACATAGGTATTTTAATTGATAACATCGATGATTTTCTTGACAGTATAGGTCCATCTCTAAATAAATTATCGAGAGACCGTCTGTCAGGAGACTTACTCTTTTAAAATATGTTTCCCGTACACTACCCGTACCTGTGCAAACTAGCCAACTTATATTCATTTTTGTTCTTTACTAGTACAATATACATACACATACTAAGTTTATGAAAAGCCCACTTGTAAATTGCATACACACCCACTTGTAAGTTGCAATATATACACACATGCTACGTTTATTAAGACCGGATAAAAAAATCAAATGCCATGTTTATATCAGATACTAGGGAGTATGCACCCAAGTTCAGTTGTAGATCCAACTAACTTGACTAGTTCTTTAATAGTTTTGTTCAATTTGAGAATGGCCTATTAAATAACAGCAGGTAACAAAAACATAACATTCAAAAGTTGGAAAGCTCAACTAAAGTACTTTTATAAGTCAAGGCATCAGTAAGCCACTTGATGCACAATTGCACACGAATTACAGATCCCAGACAAGCCGTTGGTGATACTGAAATTCCAATATTTACATGCTCCCTTGCAGAACATGGAAATGGAAAAAGATTTTAGTCTGGGAGCATAATGCTCTCATTTTGCTGATTAAACTGATATCCCTTTCCTAGAAGGGTATTTGTATAAGTCTTCCACACGAGATAATCCCCAAGAATTTACCTGATGTAATATGCATTCTTTATAAATCAGCATGAAAGTGCTTCTACGAATGGCCTTGCTTCTAAGTCAAAACACAACACTACCTGGAGAATAAAGTAAAACCAAGTAAACAATCAAAACACAATACTCATGAACTTTTAGGAATTTCAAGTGAAACTAAAGCGTGAGAGATGCTACTAAGCCAACTTACTAGTGCACATTGCGGTTGATTAATCCTTGAAATGATATGTAAAGATCTTTGTTATCAAATCCAAAAATTTCTTCAGCCTTTCTCAAAGTCTCCTGAAAATGAGAACATTGGGAGAATGGCAGTATTGATTAATAGTCATTTTCTTCGAAAGGGGATCATGGCAGACCAATCATCAAATCACCAGTAATCTATTACTCACCTCGCGTGATTGTCTTTGTGCATTTAATTCCTTTATGTTGGCCAGAAATGCACTAAATTGCTCCAATGATAAACGACTCCTGCATTCAACAGAAAATAAACAACCACCATAAGCTGAATGACCCATTTAGAGTTTATTTTTTTAACCAGATAAACACAAACATAAAATTTCTCAGAATCACCTGGCTTGACGGAAGAACTCCTTCCCATCCATTCGTGGAGTGTGAGCTAAAGTACACAATAGCAAATGAACACATACAAGATTAGGGGGAAGCCATAATGGAGATAAAGAAACTCAAAAGGTCATACTTTAAGATCTTTCATTAAATGGATATAATCTAAAATCTTGCAACTTTGATGAACCTGCAAGTGGCCGCCGTGGTGGAGAGTTAGCTGCTGATGACTGTTGACTAGAAGGATACCATGAAGAGAGGGTCCCCCCACCCTCATAATGGTTTTTAGGAGAGGTAGCGCCGGAGGCTATTTGAGGAGTGGCAGCAACTGAGTACCTTGGGGTTATACTGGCAGAAATAACCTTTGGAGTTGCTTTAGGAGTGAACCGAGGTGCTGCATATGGTGTCATTGGCAATCTCTGCCCAGGATGCTTGGAGACTACACAAGGTGAGACATCACTCTTTTAGAATATAGTTGCTGAAAAACAGATAGAAAACAAGATAAAAGTTCAAATACCATCATCATTTGCACTATCTGTAGACCCGCTGTAAGAATGAGATTTCTGGTAGCCATTCAATTCTTCATCTAGAATAAGAAAAACATATTGATCAATGAATATTACACATGAAAACTGCATATTACCTGTCTGTAAGATTCAAGTGCAATGATCATGTTGTTTAAACTTACAACTTCCATTTTTAGAATAGGCCTTGGTCACGGAGTGGTCATAAGTTCCAATATCTACCGTTTCTGATTTATGCTGATGAATAAATAAGACAAACCACAGTTCAGACTCAAAAGCAAACAATAACAACCAGCACATACTAGAACGACAAGAATAGTGCATGTCAAGCCCCACAATCCAACAAGAAAGAGAACGAAACGTTTGAGAATGTACCGGTGAATTCTCATCATTGAGCGACTGCATCAACTGTTTCTTAAATGTCTCCAGCTGTCGAAATAGTATAATTTAGTTATTCCTCTAGGAGCCATTAGAAACCACAAATTCTAGCCACTAAATGATAGCAAAATAACAAGAGAATGTAATGGAGTCAATTATATACACGAGATGTACTATATCCAGAATACCAAGTGTTTGACATAACATGTTCTAGAGATAAAAAATGTGAACCATAGTCAGATTTCAGAACAAATGTTTAATTTCAAATTCAAATACCAAACATGTATGATTAATTGCACCTGCCAGATAAATTCAATTAAATGTACATAACTTTCAAATCTTACAGCATGCATTTGAAATTCTGGACAAGCTATCTTTTAGCTTTAACATTATCATTTACAAAAGTACAAAACTTCTTCAACCTAGAACATGATGATCATTGTTAACTACACAACCATGCCTACAAGCTAAATGAACCAAAGAAAGCATCTATATGCATTCAATCAAGTAACACGCTCCATATAGTACATATGCATTACACCTTCAACAACAATGTACAAACTTAAGGATCAATAAACACAGCAAAACCTTACTATTAGTCTATTACATTTCCACAAAAATACAGTAAACCGAAAGTAAACGAGTACAATATAAGTTCCTCCAATTCACAGAACACGTGGAATGTAGAAATGCCAGAACACAACAAAATCACCTTGGCTAAATCGCGACTAATCCTCTTCACAGTCAAAGCCAACGAATCCCTCTCCTTCTCCAGCTTCATCTAAAATCCCAGCAACAACAGTAAAAAAAGAAGAGCTCAATTAACAGAAAGCAGCTCCAAATGAAGTCAAAACCACACATAAAATTAAAAAGGAAAAAGTACATTATCTTCACGAGAGAGTTTAAACCGCAATTCAGCATCCTGACAAGCAGTCTCGAGATGCGTGACCTTATCCTGAAGCTCCAAAACTCGCCGGTCTTTCTCCTGGACTATACTCCTCAGGCGGTCCGTTTCCGATTCGAGATTGGTGACGCGAGAGGCAATCGCCATGGAAGTTAACTTGCGAGCCAGATCCAGCTGCTCGTACGGGTCAGCGGGTATCACCGACAGAATCTCGTCGGGTAAATTGAAGTCCGGTCTGGTATGCGCCATTGAAGGAAAGGAACAGTGTGTGAGGTTATTGGGAGAGTGAGGGTTTGGTTTAGAGGGTGATTGGAGGTTGGAGGAGGAGGAGAAAACTAGGAGAGTGAGTTTTGTTGGCATAAATGTTGAAGCGGCTCTGTACTGTAGTCTACTGTGTGCGTGACTAGTATTTTCTTTCTAACTCTGTGTATTTTGTATTTTTGTGTTTTCTTTGTGTCGAATGGGGATTGTAACTTGAATTGCGGTGTGTGTTTGTCTGATTGGCTTTCAAATTTTGTGTTCTCCCTCCAAAATGGATTTCTACTTTTCATTTCAATTATGAAAATGACGGCTATTTTTCCACGCACGAGCGGTGCGTGTGTGTTCGCTGTCTATTCCACTTTCGTCTGTTGAGTTTTTTAAATGTTCATCTCCATTATAGCTCTCTTTAGCAAAACGAATAACTGGTAGCTAAATAGGTAGCTGAAAAGCTACCTGATTAACTAATTGATTTTAATGTAGGTGTTTAATAAATTAGCTGATAAGCTAGCTGGTATTTTATAAAATAACATAAAAGGGCATTACTCTTATTTTTCTAAATAATAGTACATCGTATTTTTGTCTAATTATTTTAATATATATTCAATGTACTTTTCACCGCCACTTTAATAACATCATTGAAAATTATTAGAAGTTGAAAATAAATATTCGTTGAGCATTCTAACTTAATTAATACGGAAAAAAAATTAGTAACTTATGCAAGTTGCAAACAAGCACACAAAATGTATAACAAAGGTTCCAACAAATATAAAATATAATTCGTCTATTGAGAATAATACTAACGATTGATTTTACTTTATTTAATTTAGGTTAGGGATATTTTCGGAATAAAAAGATAAGTATTTTTTTTTTTAAAAGCTAACCTGGGTAGCTTTTTCAACCAGCTTGCTGATTTAAAAAGCTACGCGTTCACGTAACAAGCTTTTTATTAGTCAATGATAAAAAAAACTAATGGAGCTGAAAAGCTAGCTGGAAAGCTAGTGGTAAACAGGGGCTACATTAATACTCCCTCCCCAACGTTCCAAAGAAATCTTTCCATTTTGACTTTGATTGGGAATTACTTTTAAATTATAATATTAAATAATTTAATAAAATCTATAATGAAAATTTAGTAATTAAAATTTTATTATATAATTTTATTAAATTATTCACTATTATAGTATAAGAGTAATTTGCGGTCAAAGTCGAAGATAATTGACCGCAAAATAATAATATGAAAATATTTATTTTAGAACGAGGGAGTATAAATATATAATACACATTCGACTGTTCAGTTTTTTTTTTTACTAAAGTTTATATACTGTAGACTGTAGTATTGAATGTTGTTTGGTTCTGGTATATAACATATCAATAAAAATTGTTTTATAAAATCTATCACGTAAAAAAAACACATTAGAATTGATTGCAACGGACAAAAAGGAAATACGTATACACAATTGATGAGTACTAGATTAAATATTTAGAGGTGAAGTTATTCTAATTACGTAGATTGTACAATAAGAAATGAGCTAAAAATAATATACTATTAGTAAGGCTCTATTTTATTCAACTGAAATTTACTGAACTGAACTGAACTGAATGAGTTTTCGGTTGAAGAGAACAGAGCCTAAGTACTAAACTTGTACAGTGTAGATGATAGATAAAGATAAACGGAGTGTTTGGTTACAAATTCAAATTGAGTTGTATCAATTCCAATTGAGTTTTTGTACATAACAATGCAACTCAATTAATCTGGAACAAAACACTCCGAAAGTATTTTTAAATGGCTGAGGTTTTATTATAGTATACAATAAAAAATACTAAGATATACTGTTATTGTATTGCGTTTTGCAAAACAGATCGACCAGTGGATTTTCTTTTTACATCCCAACAACTAACAAAGGGCTTAAATATACAATTTGGTAGTTTTACAGTAAAACTAGAGTAGCAATCTCCGTTAATAGTAGTGCTCACGAGCAACCAAACACACTTGTACTCCATATCACATGATGTATCATTCTATGCACGAATTCCGTGAAAAACAAATCAAGGCATTATCTGACATTCTAAATTTGTCTATTCTGACTGCTGTCTGATTTGGAACATAGTCAAACGAATATTACGAGCTTGATTCCATGTAATAATAATACTCTTAGAGGAAACACGAGTATCATGAGCCACGCTAGGTTCAAGAATTCACTCTCCTCTTTCATTTCCTTGTGATTTTTCCTCTCATATCAAATGCCGAGCACAAATTCCAGCATCTGTATACTTCGACAATTATGCGACTTAATATTAACCTAATCAGGGAATCATGCCATAGGAAGTGGCATTCTTTAAAATGATCTTAGCGAGTGTTCTAAACGTGCAGCCAGACACGACCTGCTGCTAAACACGCATCACCTTCCTTGTTGTCTTTGAGGAACCCCAGTTTCTAGGACAAAATCCATCGACTTGGGAAGACTCCGAACCAGAACAAACACCCAAAATGGCTATGGGAACTTCCGTTTGATAATTAAAAAGAGCAAAGGGGCTTTGCCCTACACAGGCAAAACCAGATGATTGACTGTACACAGGATTGTTCTGTAACCATTTTAAATCTATATATGCAGTCTTATCTATATCAATGATCATAAAAGGTCCTTCCATGTATGTATCTTATACAAATCTGGAAGGGTGCAATATTTCATGTACCGGGCGATCTGACACAGGCAGCATCCAGAGTGAGCATACGAACCATGCCTTTCATCAACAAAGTGAGGCGCCCCCCACTAGTCCGCGAAACTAGTGCATTGATGCAAACTTGTGAGCATCATTCAGATATGTATTTCCATGTTTTCTTTTGTATCCACTAATTAAATTAGTCAGAGTGAAGCTTCCTCTTTTCACACCTCTTTATATACCATTGTGCATGTTTTCGAAGCGCCATGCCAATCATAATCTTCAGACTAGCAAGCATCACGAAGGTTATGAAACACAATATAAAAATCCAAAAAAGTCTCCACACAAGTGGGTTGTGTGGGAGATGGGCCGCATAAACTGGACGGAAAACACGAATTACCTGCATGCACAGAATAAGTTTTCATAAATAAGAGTTTGATGAGTACCATTAAGACCTTAACTGCATCGGAATCTCTGATTGGTCAGATTACAATGATCCAGTTAAGGATGTCAATAAGCTAGAAACCTTTAACATGCACACTTACCACACAAGCAGGTGCCAGGGGAAGAAATGTGAGGTGATTCTTCGCATTTTCTGATTCAATATTTAGCACCTAATGGTAGAACATTGAAAATATGAAAATTGACTCTTAGATTGCAGACTCGCACGAAGAAGACAATTAAGACGGACTGTATTCTGATGATAAATATATGCATTTATTTAGAGTATACCTGTTTACACAGATCCTCTAAGAACTCAGAGAACGCAATAGGCTTTATGTCATTGAATTTAGCAATGAAAGAGTGTTTGATTATATCAATCATCACCTCACACATGTAAACAACCAGAGCATTCTGCAAGGTTAAGAGAAAACGTTCAACACAAAACTCATTATAACTTCTTAATTTCTCAGTCACTAGATTAATCAAAAGGACCTTCAATAGTCAATACACACAAAATTGCCACTTACGCTAAGAAAATTCTGAAACCAAGGACCCTCAGCTTCGAGCATATTTTGAGCCAACACAAACAAGATGAATGCGGAGATATGAAACCGCTCAATAGAATCTGATCATGCAGAGAAGAATACTTAGGGTTAGACATGAAACCCGCAAAATCACAAGAGAAAATGGCATTCATAATAAATCAAGCTAATGAAGTCGCAACATGTAGATGGGTAGCGAAAGGTCTTCTTAATGCACAAGTGCCACTATGCCTCCCAACTAATGGTGAACCTTAAGTACAGCATAATTTGGGAATGTGGGCGTTGCCCAAGAAGAAAATGGACATGCATAGGTTGGAACTGTGTTATTATTGAACTATGGAACAAAGGCTTACACCAGTAAGTTTGAACAATCCAAGGGCTTTAAAAATTAACAGCGAACACAGACCGCTACATAAGAGACACATGCCCATTTCCATTTTAAAATATGAATGCAGATGCAGCACTAATGACATCCTAAATATGCACGATATGATGCAAAAAGGGGGGAAGGGAACAATGGCACGGCCTTTTAAGCACTTACCAAAGTAAACCAAACTCTGGACATTAGCCTTGCTATAACGTTTGAATACATTGCTTTTGATCTCAGCAAAGTTGTTTGAGACAAGCATGGCAAACAGCGCATTATTGTGAGCAACTATACAGGTGGATAATGTAATTGCCTGAGCTAATAAGATAAAAGAATGGACAAGTATGGGTAGTTAAGGACCAACATTCCTGCAAAGTTATTAAAGATGGATAGACTACAAATGAAAATTCAGGTATAAGCATGAGAAGGATATTCGAAGAAACGACTGCCAATGCCTCGTCAGAAATAAATCTCCACAACCAAAACTGCATGTTTTCAGGTGAACAGTTCGCAAGTCCATCTGCTGAATTGAATAGAGCTTGCACTATATCACCTCCGAAACTTTGGCATAATTTATCAAATATCTGTCATCCAACGGAGTGTAAAACATAAGCTAATAGGGGAATGAAGTTATGAAACTGGAAAAAAAGAAGTAACGTCTTGAAAAGAAGACACGACTTATGACAGTGCAAAAATACCATGCCTCAGAAAGATGTTATAAGCGTATCTTTCCAATTAATGTAATGCATATCACAAGTTTCCTTTGAAAGTTTGCTCCTACCAACCAACTACAGTAAGATGCTTTAATTCTTCATTTTAATTCCTCTAACTTTTGAAAGATGTAAACGAATATTGTGAAAGTTGACCTGATGCCATGTGAAAGAACTTTAGTGGCTGAAGTTAATCCAGACATCAATTGGGTGGATAATGGATGGATAAGAAGTAAAAAAGTTAATATTGTAAGTTTGGTCTCGAGATAAATCTAACATGCTACTGGCTAAAAATAAATCATCTTAATATTAAATATCCATCGTATTCATTGGTGCTTCTCCATTGTGGTTCGTTTCCAGTCGGTAAATCTCTGACTGTTGTAGACAATACTTATGCAGCTATTCCTCAGAACCACCAACCCAACGTAATGCAGCCAACTAATTGACCCATCTCATTTTATTCTCCACCGCATCACTGCCCCATCTACTCCCCCCTGCACGGCATCTCAGTACACGCTCATTCCAATACAGGGTATACCTGCTTTTAGCACCAATTGACCTTGATGATTAATCCTTTTGAAGCTAATTGCTAATTGCATTATTATAGCGCTTTAAAAGGGTTTGGCTCAAGGACCATTAGATTCAACACAATATTTGAGCGAGTCGACAATTCCAAGATGTACAGTTTACTTGAGCAGTGTTGACATGATGAATCTTAACCCATCAGAACCACTAAGAAGAAAGTAGTTCTTCATATTCTTTTTCCATTCGTTTTACCATTGCTGGAGTGAGCAGAGGGGTAAGCGAAGATATATGATTTTAGTAGAGATGGTGGGATTTAATAATCATATTCACAAATGATGATCAATCATTTTTTACACCATAATTGAATTTATCAAGATTGTGACCTTTCACAGAAAACCATTAACTGCCCGAAACAATACTTAGAGTCATTATGGATCATGCGTGCAAGAAAAACTCTAGACATACAAAGTACTAATGATATTTTGAATCTTTGATTATTTACCCTAGTTGGTTAGTTAAAGTTTGAAGGGATATGGATGAATAAGGTGACTAGAAGAAGTGCAACCCAAAATGCATGTCTCCACATCTTTTATGATTTCTGTTACTTGGGATATTAACCATCACTTTAATAAATGAAATGCTAAGAAACAATAAAATGTAATGCACAACAGGGTAGTGTGAACTTAATGAAAATACAGAAGGACAACCATGGAAGTTTCATCTCATAACTAGAACTTCTCAAGAAATAACTCAGCAAACTGATGAAAATTGAAACCGTAACCAATGCACATACTTCTAGAGAGTTCGTTCAATTTCGTACCTCCAAAACATTGTAAACCACATAGAGTTTAATAGTCCCTTGGCCACGAATCATGTGATATATTAAGCTAATATCTGAGACAGAATTATGAGAATGTCATCACCATAATTTTATATAGCCAATCTTATAACATTGATATCAATGGCATGATGCCACAAATCAGACAGCCTCACTAACCTGCCTGCTGCAACAGAGTGATGCCAGCAACCAAGATAATAAAGGAGCCCAGATCAGATAACTCAGCTGATGAAGGTCTCTTGAACTGCCTGCCACAAACAAGATTCAATTACTCTATAAAATCAAAACACAGAACAACCGTTTAAATTTTAGATTAGTTATGATTTAATGATGTTGACGGGGAGGGGGTTGGCACAAATTTGTCATCCGAATCAGGACGGAATTTTGACGTCATTATTGATGCGAATATGCATTCTTAAGAACTCTCATAAATTGTGATGTGTTAAAAACATTAGTAACGTGTAGTTGGAAGTTAACTTGGAAAGGTATAGGCATCATACCATGTTTATTTTGCTATTTCTCCAATCTAATGCATTAAGTACATTCTCGTTTAAAAATATAGAGAATAAATGCAGGAAACAAAGCATTGATCAGAAGAGAATGAACCAACCTGGTCTTAAGAAGCCTCCAACAGCTTATAATGATCCTTGTGGGCATGATGGTGAAAAGTGACAGGAATGCATCGAGGCAGACAAAATACCCAACATCTAAAAGCTGCAAAAGATCAGATTAATTGTCTCTGATATTGTAAAGAGTGTATTCGATTCTGGAGGAAACATAACTTATAAATAATTAACATTTTGTCAACCAGAAAGATTCAGAATCTCCTGCCAACTGGAGAAGGAAAAGAGATCTAACCCACTATATTTATTATGTTCCCTGTTCCTGTAATACGATAACAGAACTCCACAAAATGGCACGACTATACAATATTATAACGGAACTCCAAACATTCGCGGACGAGATAAAAAAAGACACTTTACCAGTTCACAGCGCCATGGCAAACGAAATATGGTATCATAAACTCTTTCACGGTCCTTATCATTGCCAAGGGTGGTGGTGCTCCTTAAAGAATTCCCAGCATACATTTCTTCCATGAAATATCTCATCGGTGACTTCTCCTCTGATACTGCACCTGGTGAAAAATCACAAAATGGCAGTTCAGGGAACATGAAAACAAAACAAAGCTAAAATTTCCAACTCAAACGTTTAGGACTCGCAGGAACAATTTCCATGTATCCAATGATCCAACCAATATTTAAAAGTTAAATGTAGCTTCACAAAAGTATGGTGGGTGACCAGGTATGGATGGTTGTGATACTGCAGTAAGTAAATTAACTGGAAATATTTTTCTACCATAACGCAACATAAATGAAAATGTAGCATATTCGTAAGCCGCAACATAACGCAACACGTGCATGGCGAACCAAAATCAAATTTCTCTGTCACAATGGCGGTAAGGCGAAACCGGCTACTGATGATACAGTCTCAGTCCTAATCATCCAGTCTAGAAATATTAATTCACCTCATCCATAATCCCACTAAGTAAGAGCAATACATGAGAAATGTTAAACTATACTTAACCAGAGCTGAACAATAATAAAATGAAGATAACAAACAGAGAGTTCAGAACTAACTCTTAGGATCATCAGCCATCAATTTATTCCAATCCAACGGCTCCTCCGATTTCCTCCCATTCATCATCGCCTTTCTGTGCGACTCTTCCACACTGGAGCTTCTCCGATGCTCTCCGATCACATCATTCACATTCTCATCGTTTCTACCCTTACCACTCTCCTCACTCATCAATCCAGAACTCTCTCCATTCATCGCACTACTCACATTCCTCTGTCTCAGCTCACCAAACTGCACCGGCCTCGGCACCACACAGCTCCCGTCATCCTCCGCCCTCTCTGGCACCGTACACGTCTCAGTAACAGTACTCGTCGTACAGCTGTAACTCACCTCGCCATTGACAACTGAATTCTCGGAAATTAAGCTCTCGGAAACAGGATCGGGAATTTTCACGGCTGTTTTCCTGCTGCGTCTCCGTTTGGACTTGCTCCGCTTAATAGGAAGTGACGGAGCGTCGTCATTTCGTACCAGATCGGAATTGGAGCGGGAGATGGATTCCAGTATGTCGTCGTATTCGCCGGTGGCGAGTATATCGAAAGATAACTTCCGGCCACCGGATCTCAGGGCCATGATCTCACGGCTGAATTGGAAATTCAAGGTAATGTGAATTCGATTGGATTCTCGTGCATTTGTGTGATTGAATTGCTTGGTGGAGAAGAAATGGGAGAATTGATTTGGTGGTGGTGTGGCTGAGGAGGAGGAGGTTCTCGCCGGAGTCTCTCCTGCGGTAATTGGAAATTGGAATTGGTTAGTTCAAGGAGAAACTGGTGGACCTGGACTACCAATTTCATTTCATGGGCTGTGGCCTGTAACACACGGATAATCGTACCGTGGGCTAAATGGGTCCAAGTAGAGTTGTTCAGTGAATCGAGGCCTAAGTGTATTTGTTGAACTCAAGTCGGATTGTTAAAGCTCGAACCGGACATGCGGTCGCGGATAACGGCTCGTGTTTACTAATGAGTCCATTCAGACTCAACTTGAAATACTCAGTAAGACTCGTTTTGTTATGTTATATTAGCATTTATTTCGTTCGTGTTCTTGAACAAGACTGTGTCCATTTCTTTTCTTTTTTAGTAAAGAAAGACGGTCAGTCATTAGACTATATGAAAATCGAAAAACGGTACAACGATTCAAATTGCGGGTGTGTCCCAAAGGGCATTCCCATCCATCTCAACAAATCCGTGTTTCTGTACCCTTAAAACAGTACAGAAGTTGACATAGGCAAATAAAGGATATGTCGTAAGTGTCACAATGAAGGGTTGAAACTTGAAAGTGATCATGCAATTTGCACTGCCCAAAATTAAGCAAGAAAAGGCTACCCTCTGAAACAGAAACAGGATCATGAATTTACCATGCCTGGAAAACATGCTGGAAACATTCAAATGATAACAAAACAGAATCAGAGTTCATGAAGGTTACCATGCCTGCAAAACTGGAGGAAATACTCGAATGATATCAAAACGGTTCCTGTGCATGCAGAACATTAACATATATATAGCAGGATCAATCAACATAATTCATTTAGCAACTAAAACACAGGCCTAAACACTCATACATAGACTTTTTAGCTAATACTTTTACTATGTACAGAGCAATATTACTTGTATTGTTTTTGTATCTATGGTTTCTCTTTAACCGAAGTTTCACTCCCAGAAGGGAGAAGAAATTCACTCTTCCTACTGACTGGCCGCTTTTAGGCATGCTGCCAGCGCTGGTGATAAACTGCATCCGAATCCACGATTGGGCGACTGAGTGCATGGAGGAGGCTGGAGGCACATTCTTACTCAAGGGGCCTTGGTTTTCCAGCATGGACATGATGGTCACTGCTGATCCAGCGAATGTCCATTACGTCTTGAACAAGAACTTCCAGAATTATCGAAAAGGTCCTGAATTTGAAAAGATATTTGATGTTCTTGGAGATGGGATATTCATTGCAGAAGATGAACACTGGGAAAACCAGAGAAAAACGGCCATGAACCTAATAAGACAACGCAATTTCCAAAATTTTGCTGCAACAATTAGCTGGGAGAAAATTGAAAAGGGGCTAATCCCCATTTTGGATCTTGCAGCAGAATTTGGGACTTATGTGGATTTACAAGATCTGTTTAAACGTTTCGCGTTTGATGCTGCATGCATCCAGGTTATAGGCCATGATCCAGGCTCACTTAGCATAGACTTACCTTATTTACCACATGAGAAAGCGTTTGCAGTTGCTGAGGAAGCTATTCTGCTCAGGCATGTATTCCCAGAATCTACATGGAATCTTCAAAAACGACTTCGAATTGGCAAAGAACATAAGTTGGCCCGTGCAACAAAAACGATGCATGAGTTCTTGCGCAATGCAATCGCACTGAAACAAAACATCTGGAGAAGGGATCGAGGGCAGGATGACTGCGACTTATTGATCGGGTTCATGAGAACATTTCCAGGAATAAGTGAAGAAACTCACCAATCTTTGAACCATATTATGATAAACTTTATCTTTGCAGGTAAGGATACAATAAGTGCAGGCCTCACTTGGTTCTTTTATCTCATAGCAACACATCCTGAAAAACTGAAGAAGATCAGGCAAGAGATTTTTGCTAATCTATCAAGGGATGAAGATGGAAAATGCACATTTACCAGAATAGATGAGGTAAAGTCACTGTATTATCTGCATGGTGCTGTCTGCGAGACATTACGCCTCTACCCGCCAGTAGGATTGCAGCACAAAGCTCCAGCTGAGTCTGATATCCTTCCAAGTGGACATGAGGTCAAAGCACACACAAGGACATTGTTGTCCTTCTATTCCATGGCACGATTGGAATCTGTATGGGGAAAAGATTGCCGCGAGTTCAAGCCTGAGAGATGGATTAGTCCTGAAACAGGACGTCCAATTAATGTACCTTCTTTCAAGTTTCCTGCTTTTAATGGAGGGCCGAGGAGTTGTTTGGGGAAGGAAATGTCACTCATTCAGATGAAAATTGTTGCACTTGCTATTCTTAGCCGTTTTGATATTCATGTGGATGAAGGCCCTCCAGCGAAACCAAGCACTTCAGTCATAATGCACATGAGGCACGGTTTGGAAGTTAAGGTTTCACGGTATATCTGATTCAGATAAAATGGTGTACAATGAACTTCATGGTGGTGTAAACTCATACATCTGTAATAAAAATGCATAGACTCCAATTTAAACATACAAGAATTATGCAATTCAGTTCATTTTGAAACAGAAAGTTACTTCAAATTAACTTAATTACACAGCAAAACTCAGTAATATAGTTTCGCCATAACAAAATAAAAATGGAAGTCTAAGAAAGAATCAAGAGAAACTTCATGGATATCATTTACTACTTAGAGAACTTTGAATGCATATGACATCAAAATCCTAGAATAAAACAGAACATGTTGAAAGCTACAGTTCTTTGTTTTGATCAATAGCTATGAAAGAAACTAAACTAATACGACCACGCTTTTACACTTCGATTCATTGGTGATATACATCTTCACATAAAATGAAGAAACTCCACATTACTTGATCTTGAAGTACAAGCCATATGGAAAATATTAATCACATACACACCAGAAATTGATGGAAATAGTACTAAGAAGCCAAAATGTGCACACTAACCGCTTGTTTGGATTCACACTTAAATTGAGTTTTCTCAAGGCCACATGCCTACCTCCATGCAAGAAGAGCTTCATGAACATGCCTTTCCACACTCTATAGTTGACAAGTTGCAGTGACATCACTTGGGAATTTTTATCAAATAGGTTGAGGACCTGAGTTCATTGCTTAATACAGTACTACTTAATAGTAACCTCTTCTGGGTTCATTGTTAACTATAGCGTCAAATTAGTATATTTCATTTCGTACAACATCATTCCAAATCGGACTGAAAGTTGAGACTAAGGCACTTCTGATGGAATTCTTTTCAGGTTTTAAACAAGTAAAAAGCCCCCAAAACTGTTCCATTTCTCGTCGAATATGAACTAGTAACTCATGGGAGTTTGCTATATTGTACCTCTAAGAAGCGCATGCCCACTTATAATGGAATTTTGTGTAATTGAGTTTGAGTGTATTAAATTAGCAATGCTCAAATAGAAAAAAAAATGCTAGATGACTCTTCAAAAAGTTCGATAAAAAAAAAATGCTAGTGGACTAATAAATTATTCGTCTGATTAGATTTATGATTTTCTCAGTTAGGTATCACGATATAATCGTTATGAATTAAATGAACTTGAAATAAATTTTAATCACAAAGTCTCGTGGAATACCGTCCTTACTTAATACTTACTCTAGTGTCATTGATAAAATGTGCATTTTTCTTTTAAGAATGTATTTGCAAAAACTTCGGTGTTAAGCGTGTTTGGTTTAGATATATAAATCATTGAATGTAGTAGATCTGGTGAATAAAGTAAGAGAGATATTTTACATTTAAAGGATGAGAAGTCGAAATAAAATAGTATTTACACTTCGGAGTTGAGCGTGTTTGGTGCCGAAAAACTCCATAAAAAATGAACGCCACGAATCCTTGTACCAGATATGTGACATCGGAGAGATTAACAACTTTGGAGGAGATGAAGATCAGCGGGAAGATTTGTAGGAGATAAAAATGGAGGAAGTGAAGAAGGTGGGCGGTGGAGGAGGTGAAAAGAGGAAGATTGAGATGGAAATAGAGAAGAAAGTGAAATACTAACTCCGTCTCAGGTTCAACTTTCACGAGCCCGGTATAAGTTTTAAGATAAGAGTAAATAAAGTATGAAAAATGGTGATAAAGTAGGAATAAAATAAATAAAATAGGAAATATAATGAATAAAGTATGATATATAGTTTACATTTAAAGTAGGAAAAGTTGAAATTGTAAAGTTTTAAAATGTACCTATCAACTCGCTTTAGATTCTATTACCATTTTTTTATTCCAGCATCACCTCCTACATCATCTGTTAAATCAGTGACATGTGGAACTCACCAAAATACATTCTTTTCGTTACGTACAATAAAGGTTGGGTACAGGTTTCGCTTAAACAGCTCCATTCGTGTTTTTCTATGAACTTTGGAAACAATCTAGCTACTGCCTAATTTATGTCCAATTGCTGAAAATCATTTCATATCTCAATTCAATATTTTTGTCAGTTAATCTTTCACTTATTATCAGCAAAATAATCATCTCATGCTTCATGAAATCAACTCTTGAGTCTGTAGCCAAAACAAAACAAAATAGAATAACTCAAATAAAAAACTATAGGAGGTCAGCATCTACTATTTCATTAGAAAAGCTTTGGGTATTTTATCAAACATGTAGTAGAGTGAAAATATTGTACAATGGAAGGATTGATTTTCCGGATTAAGCAAATCGCATCAAATTTGACTAACAAATTCTTAAAATCCTTCTTAAATTTCCCAATCCAGAACCGAATTTATGGCGTCTTGCTCAGTGATATTTGGAAAGTTCTTAGAGATATTGCTAGCCGAATTACATGATTATCAGTCAGCGAGATTGGGGAAGAGTGAAGAGTTGAGATAATGGAGTAAAGCTCTAAACTGTTCTCTTCGTCTGAACATAATTGAATTTATTTGTAATACAAAATACAACTAAGCAGAACTGAAATTAAATTAATGATTTTTCAGATGAAGATAACATAGCTGAGAGTTAATTGGAAAAGAGATTGAGTTTCCAAAGTTAATTGAGAATTACTCAATATAGTTTTTCACCCTTTTAATCGGTAATCCATGTGTCACTGATCTAACGAGTGGAGGAGGTGATGTTGGAGGAAAAAGAGTGAGAGGATCCGAAGCCCTATCAACTGGCCCTAAAAGGTGAACAATCCAACCATCTACCAGTCTCCCATATATACCTCCTATAAAATGCATCACATAAATTTGTTATACTTCCTTATACAGTAAAACCTCCTTAAATTAATACTCGATAAATTAATAATCTCGATAAAATTAATAATTTGTCCGGTCCCGATTTGGGACCAATACAAATTTAGAACCCAATCGATAAAATAATAAGATAATAATTTTTTTGAAACCCCAGTATATATATATTGGTCCCAGCGAAACTATAAATTAATAATTACTAAAAAAAATCATATATATATGTGTTATCCACTTAAAAATTTCTAAGACTGTTAAGTAAAAAATGAATTTATAGTCACTTATTTTTTTGTTGAATTTCAAATATATATTGAGTTCATCTCTAATCTCCCAATTGCACTCGAGAGTTGTGGGTTGCCTTCTCGTACTGCAACAAAACGTTTTGAAGAGTTTTTGCCGCTTGCAATGCTTCATTTTTAGTGACATGGTTCCAAAGCTATTGAATCATCCTCAGCTTCATCATCCACCGGATTTTAAATGGTATTCGCCACTATTTCTTCTATGCTATGAATTTCAAAACATTCATTGTTTTCACTGAGTAAATATAGCAAGTGATTCATGTCATTTATTTGTATTTAAGAACATTTAACATATGCCATTCAAACTTCCAAATCCAACTAATATGTGAATATGAAATCATAGAATGTTAATTGGAACTTGATTTTACTGATATACATTGTAACTAGTATATTGGACTTGAAAATTTTATTAATCAATTATGCATATACGTAAAACCTCTTTAAATTAATAAATTATTAATTTATCGATTATATAATATCTCTCTAAATTAATAAAATATTACGGTCCCAACATTATTATTTTATAAAAGTTTTATTGTATAACAAATGTCTATGTTAGCTGATATTTTAGCTATGTACAACACAGCTGATATTTCAATGTGGCTCCTCCTAATATTTATTTGTCTGTCATTTCTCTTTTATACAACTCTCACAGTTAAAAAGACTGTGTTACCTACAAACGGGCCGGTTCTTGGCATGCTGCCAGGGATGATGCTGAACTGCAACAGAATCCACTACTCCATAACTGAGGGCCTGGAGGAGGCAGGAGGCACATTCTTCTTTAAAGGGCCTTGGTTTTCCAACATGGACATCATGTTCATCTCTGATTCTGCCAATGTCAACTACATCTTGAACAAGAACTTCCAGAATTACTCAAAAGGTCCAGGATTCAAGAAGATATTCGATACTCTTGGAGATGGCGTGTTCAACGCAGAAGGCGAATGCTGGAAAACCCATACGACTACAGCCATTTCACTAATAAAGAATCCGACCTTCGAAAGATTTTCAGCAACAGTTAGCTGGGAGAAGCTTCAAAAAGGGCTGATCCCAATTCTGAGTCTTGCTTCAGAAATGGGAACTTATATTGACTTACAAGAGCTGTTCAAGCGTTTCATGTTTGATTGTACGTGCATTCAGGTGTTAGGCCATGATCCCGGTTCACTAAGGCCAGGCTTGCCTTCCTTGCCGCATGAGAAAGCCTTTTCAGACACTGAGGAAGCAGCGATGCTAAGACATTTGTTCCCGGAATCATCGTGGAAGATTCAAGAATGGCTTAAAATTGGCAAAGAGCACAAGTTGGCCAACGCAAAGCAGACTTTGGATGAGTTCTTGTCCGGCCCTATCTTGCTGAAGCACCACAGCTGGAAAAAGGATCAAGCGAAGGATGATTCCGATCTGTTAATCGGCTACATGAGAACATATCCAAATAGTGGTGATGTCAGTCTTGATTCTTGGAAATATTTTATGCTGAATTTTATCTTTGCAGGTAAGGATACGATAAGTGCAGGCCTCGCTTGGTTCTTTAGGCTTATAGCAAAGCACTCAGAAGAACAGGAAAAGATACGCCAAGAGATTTTAACTAATTTTTCAACAAGTGACGACGGAAAATGGAGTTTTACCAGCATAGACGAGTTAAATACACTGCTTCATCTGCACGGAGCTCTTTGTGAGACATTACGCCTGTTCCCAACAGTCCCATTGCAGCACGTAGCTCCAGCTGAGCCTGATATCCTTCCAAGTGGACACAGGATAACACCAAATACAAGGACAGTGTTGTCCTTTTACTCAGTGGGAAGAAAAGAATCTATATGGGGCACAGACTGCCTCGAGTTTAAACCAGAGAGGTGGATTACTGAAACTGGAAGCATAAGAAGCATACCTTCTTTCCAGTTTCCAGCATTCAATGCAGGGCCAAGGAGTTGTTTGGGGAAAGATATTTCATTGACTCAGATGAAAATTGTTGCAGCTACCATGATTAGCCATTTCCACATTCAGGTGATGGAAGATCATCCGGTGGAACCAAGCGTTTCAGTCATACTACACATGAAGCATGGTTTCAAGGTTAAGGTTTCACGCTGCAATTGATCAACTTCAGCCAAGTGATAAATAACTTGTGAGGTGCGTGTTGTACTTGCTAAAATAAAAACATCAACTAGATTATAAGATGATGTAATCTCTCATATTTTTGTAAGTTAAAATGCTTAATCAATATTCTCTTACCATCTATATTATATCCTATTAATATTATAAGATGGTGTGATTTCTCATATCTCAGAACTTGTGAGATGTGATTTCCCATATATACTTTTGTAAAGGTAGATGCTTTATCATTATTGTCTTTGCACTGTCTCAAACACACACATCTTGAAACTGTGTTCACGTTCCATTCTGTTTTACATCTATTTAAAAGTAAAAACCATCACAGAACTCTAGTAAGAAATATGATCATGTGCAAAACAATCATGGCAATTTGCATCTGAAGGGAAAGGATTAATATACATACAAAAAGTTTAAGCGAATAAGTACTATAAAATGTTAGATAAACAGACAGTGCAAATCAGTCAGGGAGTGACAAATTCAAAAAATGATATAGCCTCAGTGCAAGTGCAAGTACTAAGATCTGCATGGCCGCAGAAACAGGTGGTAGATGGGAATAACTGGAAATCAAACTCGATTGAACAACATTGTAAACTATTTCATAAATGAACTATTATACGGAAAGATTGAATTAATACAAGCTGTGTCTACAACGTCTGAATGGAAGAAATGTGGTAGTTTCAGCAAGTGAAACACATGACGGTAATTAGTTTATAGAGAAACCAAACAGGAATTAGTTTGAGTGTAAAATCCAAAACCAGTAATCATAACACTTGTTATGCAAAATCTATTTATAACCAATTTAGCTCTCTGCTTCTTGACTTTTGGTTCATCTGCTCTTCATTGAAGTGATGGAAAATAGAAATTTACCAGAATCTTTGAGGTAAAGTCACTGTATTATCTGCACAGTGCGGTCTGCGAGACATTACGCCTCTACCCGCCAGTAGGATTGCAGCACAAAGCTCCAGCTGAGTCTGATATCCTTCCAAGTGGACATGGTCAAAACACACACAAGAGTAAGGACATTGTTTTCCTTCTATTCAATGGCACGATTGGAATCTGTATGGGGAGAAGATTGCCACGAGTTCAAGCCTGAGAGATGGATTAGTCCTGAAACAGGACGTCCAATTAATGTACCTTCTTTCAAGTTTCCTGCTTTTAATGGAGGGCCGGGGAGTTGTTTGGGGAAGGAAATGTCACTCGTTCAGATGAAAGTTGTTGCAGCTGCTATTCTTAGCCGTTTTGATATTCATGTGGATGAAGGTGCCCCTTTGAAACCAAGCACTTCAGTCATAATGCACATGAGGAACGGTTTGAGGTTTCACGTGTGTCGGGTTCAGATAAAATGCATGGGTTATTTACGTACACCCCTTGTATAATGGTGAAATTACACATAAACCCAGCCGAAATCATTGTATAACATATAGACCCCTGCCGTTAATTTTTTCCGTCCAAAGTTGGTCAAACTTTTAGAAGTCAAAGTCAACTAGGAAAAAATATTTATGACGTCATAATCAGAATATAGATTTCAAATGAAACATATAAGACTTCAATAAAACCATACAGGAATTATGCAATCAGCTCATTTTAAATGAAAAAGGTGGCCAAAATAAGACTATACCAAAAGTCTTAAATATCAATTTTCTTTCCACCAATAATTTCTTGTTGAAATCACGTCAAGTATAATCCAAGATTGGCGATCTTGTCATCAAAAAACATAGAGCCATAGGTTTGAATATCTATGTATACTAAGGATTTACTAAAAAGAAAAGTTGAATTAAAGGAAAAAGGGTCGTATTTCTTTCACAAAATAGAAGTGGAAATCAGAATAATTTATGGATACATCATATGATTCATATCTAAACAGAGGGTTAATTTGCAAGTCTTTGTTAACTCATGTTTTTGAGGAATTTCTTTTGAAAATGGGGGGAGGATTTGCAACAATATGCAACATGAAAGGTATAACTTCGAAAACTTTGCAACATTAAATTTTTTGTTTAAAATATTTACAAAAGTTAAAAGATGTAGAGGATGTGAAGGAGGGCCAATACATTTGGGAAAGAAAGGGATTTAGCAAATATACTGAAAGATAAAGCCGAAGTTAGCGGCTTCATTATAGAAAATTAAAACAGGTAAAATAGCAGACCTAAATATATCAAGCTGAGTTGTGATTGAAAAAGTTGTTCTATTTGAAAAGATTCACTACATTAGAAAGCCGATTTTGAAGTCATTTTTACATGGAGGTGATTTAGACAAATAATATTAATGAAAAGAGTTCGTGTACAAGGAACTTTGGAAATGGGAATTTACATTATTGGAGAAGAGCTTCAATTTCTTTATAATTTTTGTAAAGAGCGAATCATGTCAAAAAAGAATACCAAGTTAATGCTTGGTTATAAGATACAAAAGAGGATATTAGTAAGGATCTTCGGGAGCATATTGCTAAATATTGCAAACTCTAGCATATTTTTAAGGAAGTTTCTTGGATATGAAGAGCAGATTTGAAAAAAAATACTGTGCAAACAAAATAAGCAGATTTGAATAAAATAACAATAAATGCAAAGTAAAAGTGTACATAAGGCTGAATTTACTGAAAGTTTTAGAAGTCAAGACCAACTGGAAATAATTTGTGATATGAAAAGGCTATGTTGCACGGATAAGTTTTGAAAGATTACAAATATTGCACAATGTTTCATAACAAGTAAAAATCTGTTGAAAATATGATACGAGTAAAAGATATAAAGTGCCTACACATAAACATAGAAGATAAATTTAGAAAATCTTGATTCTAGCCTGTCTATAAGAATTTTCAGAAAGGGAGTGCTTTTCAATATTTTTGATAGGAGAGACAACGAGCACCAACATACAAGCATATTTACAAAGAGATGTCTAACTTCAAACTTTTGATTACATAATTAATTTGCAAATTTTTAAAGGTTACTGATATAAAGTGCAAATTGCAGAATTTTCTTATAGAATTTTTAATGTGAGATGACGCATTCAAGTTTTTGTTAGCTAAGAAACGAGCTTGTAGAAGTTCTTGAAAGGAATGTGCAATGTTGTAAAAAAACCGGACAATTTTCGGGAAAACGGGAGGCTGAAGAAGAATATCAAATCGTGAAGTAACAAACAAAATATGAAGGAGTTGGTTTGTAAAGTTTTATGGGAAATAGGTAAATTTTGGGAAAGAAAATTATTTAGCCTGCCTTGAATTTTGACAAAGGCCACATTAGTTTTGGTTTTGTTAAAATAGTAAGACAGATTGTTTGCAAAGATAAAAGGCAAACTTAACATGCGTAAAGTGATATAAAGTATTAAGAATTTGTTGTTAGTGTGTGAAATAGTAAAAGTTTGATGCATCTGAAAGGCTATATGTTTCCAAGGTCCTTTGTCATGGAGGATGTCGTTGAAAATTTTAGTCATAGGTACAAAAGGGATATTTTAGTAAGAACATGAGAAAGAGAGAGTGATTCTGATACCTTCATATAAAAACTAAAAAAGAAAGGGTTGATATTGAAATTTGAAAAGTTTAGCATAAACATTGAAGCTAAAAAAATGATATTTTTGAAGAAGAAAGTCCATGATTTAGAGAAGAAATCCAGCTTGCCAGGGAAAGAGGATGAGTTCTGAATACTTGGTAAAAAAAAAAAGACAACTTAAAAACTAAAATGATATTTTTGAAAAAAACTGAAGTACCTGACATTTTGTTATATACATGATATGTTCTTGGAAAGAAAGAGATTTAAAATTTGTAGATGATGTGAAGGAGGACCAATACATGATATATTTTGGGAAACAAGAAATTTAGCAAATTATATTAAAAATTAAAGCCAATGTAAGCGGTTACATTATAAAAACTAAGAACCGGTAAAATAGCAAACCTAAATATATCGAATTCAGAAGTGGTGATTCAAAAAGTTGTTCCATTTGAAAAGATTCACCCCATTAGAGGAATTTTAAAGTTAATTTTGACATGGAGGTGAATTTTACAAATAATATTTAATGAAAAGAGTTTTGTGTGGAAGGAACTCTGGAAATTGGGATTTGGTTTGCTAACTTTGAGCTTTTAGAGATATAGGGCGAGAGCTCAAAATACATTATTGGAGAAGAGCTCCAATTTCATATAATCTTTTGAAGATGGCGCATTTTGTCAAATGAATACTTAGTTATATGATACAAAAGAGGATATTTTAAAAGGATTTTGTTCAGGAACAGATTGCAAACAGAGAAGCATATTTTCAAGGATTTGTTTTAGAATGGAGAGCAGATTGAAAAAAATATTGTGCAAACAAAAAGAACAAATGTCAATAAAAGAACAATAAAATGTAAAAGTAAAATTGTACAGAAGGCTGAATTTATTGAAAGTTTCAAAGCATATTTTCAAGAATTTGTTTTAGAATGGAGAGCAGATTGAAAAAAATATTGTGCAAACAAAAAGAACAATAAATGTAAAAGTAAAAATTGTACAGAAGGCTGAATTTACTGAAAGTTTCAAAAGTCTAGGATGAAAAGGTCCAACTGGCAATAATTTGTGCTATGAAGAGGCTATGTTGCAAGGACATGTTTTTGGAAGATTATGAATGTTGCAAACGTTTTCATAACAAGTCAAACAGATCTGCTGAAAATAAAAATTTGTTTAGAAGATACAAAGTGACATGGAAACAGAGAGGGTAACTTTATAAAATTTCAATAATAACCTCTGTAAGAATTCTTCAGAAAGGGAGTGCTTTTCAAAATTTTATTGGGAGGCAAAGGGTACCAACATATGACATATTTAAAGAGAGACGTCCAACTTCAAGCTTTTGAAAAAAAGTTGATTTGCAACATTTTAATGTTTCTTGATATAGAGTGAAAATTATAAAATTTTAATATTGCCTTGCGTACCTTTCTAATGGGGTGAGAGGATGCAATGTTGTTTTAGTTGGCTAAGAAACAAGTTCGTAAAAGTTCTTGAAAGGAATGTGCAATGTTGTGAAACCAGGACAATTTTCGTGGAAACATGTTAAATCTGGAAGTAACAAAACAAAATAGAAAGGAGTTGATTTAAAGATTTATGGTCAATAGGTGAATTCAAAAATCTCAGCCCAAGGACGTTAAATTTTGAAGGCATTTCCAAAACAAAATACACTTTTGGGAAAGAAAATTATCTAGCCTGCCATGAATTATATTGGGATATAGTCTATGTTAGTTTTGATTTTGTTCAAAATGAAAGAGCTTGTTTTTTAAATATATGAAAGTCCAACTTGTAAACATTGGTATAAAGAAAGATAAAGGTTGTTGTAAAGGATTCAATAGTAAAACTTGGTTGTTTGAGAAAGGGTATAAGTTTCCGAGGTCCTTAGTCATGGAGGGTTGTATTTGAAAATTTTGGTCATACTAAAGGGACAGTTTGATAAGAACATAAAAAAAGTGAGAGTGACAATGCACCTTTATATAAAGCTAAAACAGAGACGGTTGATACTGAAATTAGAATTTTTTTAAGATAAACACATAAAATTAAAGTTTCAACGCCTCTAAAGTCTAAAGATGCACATCGAAGTCCATTTAAAACTAAAATGATGTTTTGAACAAAATCAAGTACTGAAAAATCTAAAAACCAACATATTTGAAAGAATTTAAACATAAAACGGCAAGAATGATTCAGATTTGCAAAATTTCAAACAGGTTTTGAAATGAAAAGAAGATCAAGTTTGGATTCCATTATTTTTCTCAACAAAGAGAGCAGATATTTTTGGAGACACTAACTTGAAAGGATAAGAGGGGCAATGATATAAATTTCTTGGAAAATTGGTCTGGCAATACTTTCCATAAGAGAGCCAAAATTTACAAGAATTTTGAACTTGCAAATATTGTTACATTAGAAAGCCACTTATCAAGGAAATATGGAACAGTAGGGTGATTAACTAAACAACTAATGTTGACAGGTTTCTTCAAGTGGAGGGTCAATTTGAAAAGAAAAGGTAAAAGTTATTTGCGATTTCACTCGTTAAATAATGCTTTTGTAAAAGTTATCAGTAAGAATCACAAAAAAGGGTGAATAGCAGCAAACTAAGTCTGAGAGGATGGTAAAAAAAATTCTTCAAGAAATAAAGCCTTATTAAAAGAAATTCCACAAGTTCAATTCGTATACGTGAATTTGAGAAATGATTTTCTTCAAAAAGGATAATTTTGCACTGATATTCAACATAGTTTGCAAACTTTTAAGGATAATTGCACGATGCTTGGAATTGAAAACTTTTGTTTAACATATAAAGCATATATGCAGAAGTTCAAAGCTGTCAAGGATGTGAGGGTGGAGGAATACATGATATGTTTCGAGAAAGAAAGAGATGTAGCAAATTAGATTGAAATATAAAGGCAGCATAAGCTAAGAAACAAGTTTGTAAAAGTTCTTGAAAGGAATGTGCAATGTTGCGAAACCAGGACGAATTTCGTGCAAACAGGAGGCTAAATAAGAGTGTTAGATCTCAAAGTAACAAACAAAATAAAAAGGAGTTGGTTTGTAAAGATTTAAGGGAAATAAGTGAACTAAAAAACATCAGTACGATTAAATTTAGAAGGCATTTTCAAAACAAAGTACACTTTTTGCAAATAAATTATTTAGCCTACCCTGAATTTATTGAGATATGAGCCAAGTTAGGCTTGGTTCTGCCCTAAAACAAAGACAGTTTGTTTGCAAAGATACGAAAAGGCAAACTTACAAATATTAGTAAACTGAGATAAAGTACTTAAGAATTTGTAGTAAAGGGTTGAAATAGAAAAATTGTTGTTTGAGAAAGGCTATATATAAGTTACCGAGCTCCTTTGTGATGGAGGTTGTATTTAAACTTTTTGATTATAGACAATATAGTAAGAACATGAAAATAGAGAGTGATTATGCAGCCTTTATATAAAAAACTAAAAAAGAGAGGGTTGATATTGAAATTTGAAAACTTTAAGATGAACAATAAAAAGTAAATTTTCCATGACTATAAAGATGCACAAGGAGGTTCGTATAAAATTTAGAGAAGAAATCCCCCTTGTTAGGCTAATCCGGAAGGGGGGTGAATTCAGAATACTTGGTGAAAAAAAACGGCAACTTTAAATCTAAAATGATGTTTTGAACAAAATGAAGTACTGAAAAATCTAAAAACCAACAGATTGGAAAGAACTTAAACATAAAAAGGCAAAAATGAATTCACAAAATTTCAAAAAGGTTTTGATAAAGATTAAAGAATATAAACAAGGTTGGATTCCACAATTTTTTCAACAAAGAGAGTAGATATTTTTGGAGACACTAACTTGAAAAGACGAGGGACAAGAACTTTCTTGAGGAGAGAAATTAGTTTTGCAATATTCCAGAAGAGCGCCTAAATTTACAAAGATTTTGAATTTGGAAATATTGTTACATTAGAAAGCCACTTATTGAGGATGTTTGGAACAAGATGGTGATATAATTATATAGTAGCGGACGGGGATAGAGTAGTATATAAATAAACAGCTAATGTTTAAAGGTTTCTTCAGGTGGAGGGTGAATTTGGAAAAAACAAAAAGAAAGAAAGAGAATCTGAAGACGTTAATTTGAAGAACCTTCATAAATTGGTACGTTTTATTATTGCAATTATAATATATTGCGAATTCACTCGTTAAATAATGATTTATTAGGAAAGTTGAAATTTGTACCAAGTAACCTGTAAGGATCTTAGGGGAAGGGGGTATTCCCAAACTTGAAAAAACTCACGAAAGAGGGAACTTTGTGATGATTAATGTTTGGAATTTTTTGCAAAATAGCCAAATTTTTTGGGTTCTTTTTAAGCGTTACAAGAAAGATGTAATTTGCAGGACCTTTACGAAAATGGATATTTTGTTGTATATTTTAAGCATACCAATCAATAACAGTTTGTTGAAAAACATGTTCCGTTTGAAAAGTATTGATATGATAGAGGGCTGATTCAAATTTATTCGCAGTGGAGAGTGAATATGACAAATGATGATGTTAAAGCAAACAATTAGTCTGTCAATATGTGATGATCTTCAGGAAAGGGGCATTTTCAGAACTTTTATAAGAAACAGAGACTAAAGTCAAAAAGAATTTTGAAAGTGAGTATCTGAAATTTTTTCAAAAAGAAATGGATGCCTACTCCAACGACACATTGTATAGAGTGTGAAGTAAGAAATTTTGTTTCAAAAAATACCAAGAAAAAATATTGCTGTATCCGAACTTGCTAAGTTTGCTAAGCAGATTTTCAAGGATATTTAGAATACGCAGCTAGACTTGCAAAGTTGTGCAAACAGGAAGGGTAGATTTGAAGGAAAATATCAAGGGAAGGCTGAATTTGCTGGATTTTTTCAAAAGAAAGGACTAACTAGGCAGTATTGCTATAGGAAGAAGATAGGTTGTGAGGATAACACTTTGAAGGAAAAGATCAAGGAAAGGCTGAATTTGCTGAATTTTTTCAAAAGAAAGGACTAACTAGGCAGTATTGATATAGGAAGAAGATAGGTTGTGAGGACAACACTTTGAAGATGAAAAGTTTCTTAACAAGTAAAGAAATTAGTTGAAAAGGTATAATTATAATTTCAAAATCTGTTTTAGATTGAAACACTTTGCAAGAAACTATAGCAAGGAGTAGATACATATATTATACAATCGATCAAACTTTAAAGGTTTCTTCAAATGGAGGGTGAATTTGGAAAAAAAAACGAAAAGAAATGAAGAATCTGAAGACGTTAATTTGAACCTTCATAAAATTGGCACGTTTTATTATTGCAATGATAATATATTGCGATTTCATTCGTTAAATAATGGATTTTGATGAAGTGTTCTATTATGAAAGTTGAAATTTGTACCAAGTAGCCTGTAAGGCCAAACTTGGAAAAAACTTACGAAAGAGGGAGCTTTGTGATTATAAATTTTTAGAATTTGGAATTTTTTGCAAAATAGCCAAATTTACAAGTATCAATAGAAAAGGGTGAATAATAGCAAACTTAGTCTGAGATGAGGGAAAATTTTTTCTTCAAGATATAAAGGCTGATTGAAAGAAATTCCAAAAGTTGTTCAAATATATGTGAATTTGAGAAATTATGTCAAAGAAAGCAATTTGTCTAAACTCTAAAAAGGATAATTTTGCACTAATATGCAAAAAGATGTATAACTTTGCAAAGTTTTAAGGATAATTGCATGATGCTTGGAATTTAAAACTTTGTTAACAGTTTGCAAAGATACAGAAGCAAAACTTGAAAACATTGGTAAAGTGAGATATACAGTACTTAAGAATTTGTTGTGAAGAATTGAAATAGTAAAAGTTTGTTGTTTTAGAAAGTCTATAGGTAGTTGTATATGAAAATATTGGTATACCAAAGGAACAATTTAGTAAGAACATGAAAGAAAAAAGAGAGGGTTGATATTGAAATTTGAAAACTTTGAGATAAACACAGAAAATTCAAGTATCGACCACTTTAAAGATACACTAGGAAGTCCATAAACAATTTTAGAGAAGAAATCCAGCTGGCCAGTTGTTCCGGAAAGGGGATGAGTTCAGAATACTTCGTAAGAAAAAGCCAACTTTAAAACTACACTGATGTTTTACACAAAATGAAGTACTGAAAAATCTAAAAACCAACATATTTGAAAGAATTTAAAATAAAATGGCAAGAATGATTCTGAGTTTCAAAATTTCAAAAAGGTTTTGAAAAGAAAACAAGATACAAGTTTGGATTCCATGATTTTCTCAGCAAAGAGAGGAGATATTTTTGGAGACTTTGTAAAATTAATTTTTAGAATATGAAAATTTTTGCAAAGCACATAGCCAAATTGTCAGGATAAAAAAAGGGTGAATAATAGCAAACTTAGTCTGAGAGTAGGGAAATTTTGTTCTTCAAGAAATAAAGGCTGATTAAAAGAAATTCCAAGAGTCGTTCAAGGATTTCGAAAGTCAGTCTTGTAAACATTGGTAAAGGGAGATAAAGTATTTCATAATTTGTTGTAAATGATTGAAACAGTAAAACTTTGATGTTTGATTATGGGAAATAAGTGAATTCAAATACCTCAGACCAAGTACGTTAAATTTGAAGGAATTTCCAAAAAAAATTTCTTTTGTAAAGAAAATTATTGGGATTCGGCTATGTGTAGTTTTGGTTTATTCAAAACAGTTGGTTTGCAAAGATACTGAAGGAAAACTTGTGAAACATTAGTAGAGTGAGATAAAATACTTAAGAATTTGTTGTAAAGGATTGGAATAGTAAAAGTTTGCTGTATGAGAAAGGCTATAGGTTTCGGAGCTCCTTTGTCATGAAAGTTGTATTTGAAAATTTTCATTACACTGAAGGGACAATTTATGAGAACATGAAAGAAAGAGAGTGATTCTGCAACCTTTATATAAAAGCTAAAAAAGAGGGTTGATATTGAAATTTGAAAACTTTGAGATAAACACTGAAAGTAATTAAAAAAAAAATTATGACTTTAAAAATGCACAAGGAGGTCCATATACATAAGAAATGCAGCTTGCCAGGATATTCTGAAAATGGATGAGTTCAGAATACATGATTAACATAAAAAAAAAAAAATAAAAAAAAAACCCAACTTTAAAACAAAAATGACGATTTGAAAAAAACGAAGTACTGAAAAATCTTAAAAATAACAGATTTTAAAAAACTTAATCAAACAAAGGCAATGATTTCGATTTGCAAAATATCATAAAGTTTTTGAAGAAGAATATAAAAACAATGTTGGTTTCCATAATTTTCTCAACAGATAAGTTGAAAAGATAAGAAGGCCAAGATACAACTTTCTTGAATTAATTTGGAAATATTTTCCAAAAGAGAGCCTCTAGATTTACACGGATTTTGTACTTGCAAAAATTATTACATTAGAAATCCACTTATTAAGGATGTTTTGAATAGGAAAATTGCTTTAAAAAGAGAATGAATTTTTCAAATTGCATTGATTTAGGATTTGAAAATATTAATACATGAGAAAGTAGTAATTAAGAATGTTTTGAAGATGATGGTAAATGTTCTCTTTATTTTCCTCTTTTGTATTGATAAAATAGAAGGCTAAAACTAAAGGTATTTTCAAACAGAGGGATGGTTTGAGTTCTTTTTAAGTGCTACAAGAAAGATGTAATTTGCAGGACCTTTACGAAAATGGTATTTTTTGCGTATATTACAAAGGGAGAATTCACCATGCTGGTTTACAAATCCAAGTTCATAATGAGTTACCAGATGGATATTTTGCAAGGATTAATATTAAAGAAAGATAAGAGTTTGTGAAATTTTTGTTAGAACAGCAATTCTTAAGAATATTTGCAAGAGACTTGGAGTTGAAAATATTGTTAGCAAATTTGTAGGATCAGTAATAAAAAGAATATAAATCAAATATAAGATTCCATAAAAGTAGTAAAGGAGTGTTTTACAAGAGTTGGATACCACGCAAGGATACTATTGAAGAAGATGAGAATTTGTAAGACTTAGAATAACAATTTTTTAAAGATCTTTGCAAGTCGGTTGGAGTTGAAAATCTTGTTAGCAGGTAAGCATTTATGTACGAATAATAAAAAATAATACAGTGGGTGATTGGTAAAAGAGGATTTTTGGAAGGAGAATTATTTAGCATTTATGTTCAAATAGTAAGCCAGTGACCCCTGTTGCTTTCCCGAAGATAAGAATTTGTAGAATACAGCATACCAATCAATAACAGTTTGTTGAAAAAGATGTTCTGTTTGAAAAGTATTAATATGTTGAAGGGCTGATTTAAATTTATTCGCAGTGGAGAGTGAATATGACAAATGATGATGTTAAAGCAAACAATTAGTCTGCCAATCTATGATGATCTTAAGGAGAGGGGCATTTTCTGAACTTTTATAAGAAACAGAGAATAAAGTCGACAAGAATTTTAAAACTGAGTATTCGTAATTTTTTCAAAAAAAAAAAAAGAATGCCTACTCCAAGGACACATTGTATAGAGTGAAGTAAGAAATTTTGTTTCAAAAAATACCATGAGAAAATATTGCTGTAAGGAAGTTCGGAACTTGCTAAGGTTTGCAAAGCAAATTTTCAAGGAAATTTAGAATACACAGCTGGACTTGCAAAGTTGCGCAAACAGAAAGGATATATTTGAAGGAAAAAATCAAGGAAAGGCTGAATTTAATGAATTTTTTCTAAAGAAAGGACTAACTAGGCAGTTTTGCTATAGGAAGAAGATAGATTGTGAGGACAACACTTTGAAGATGAAAAGTTTCTTAACAAGTAAAGAAATTAGTTGAAAATGTATAATTATAATTTCAAAATCTGTTTTAGATTGAAACACTTTGCAAGAAACTGTAGCAAGGAGTAGATACATATCATACAATCAATCAAACTTTAAAGGTTTATTCAAATGGAGGGTGAATTTGAAAAAAAAACAAAAAGAAATAAAGAATCTGAAGACGTTAATTTGCAGAACCTTCATAAAATTGGTACGTTTATTATTGCAATGATAATATATTGCGATTTCACTCGTTAAATAATGATTTATTAGGAAAGTTGAAATTTGTACCAAGTAACCTGTAAGGATCTTAGGGGAAGGGGGTATTCTCAAACTTGAAAAAACTCACGAAAGAGGGAACTTTGTGATGATTAATGTTTGGAATTTTTTGCAAAATAGCCAAATTTTTTGATGATTAATTGTTAGAATTTGGATTTTTTACAAAATAGCCAAATTGGTAAGTATCAATAGAAAAGGGTGAATAATAGCAAACTTAGTCCAAGAGGAAGGCAAAAATTGTTCTGCAAGAAATAAAGGCTGATTAAAAGAAATTCCAAAAGTTATTCAAATATATGTGAGTTTGAAAAATTATGTCAAAGAAAGCAATTTGTCTAAACTCTAATAGGATAATTTTGCACTAAATGCAAATATGTACAATTTTGCAAACTTTTAAGATAATTGCACGATGCTTGGGATTTAAAATTTTTGTTATCATATAAAGCGATTTGCAGATGTTAAAAGTTTATGATATGAAGGAGGAGAACCAATACATGATATGTTTCGGGAAAGAGTGAGATTTGCAGATTATTTTAAAAATTAAAGTCAGCGTAAGCTAAGAAACAAGTTTGCACGAGTTCTTGAACGGAATGTGCAATGTTGTGAAACCAGGACAAATTTTTTGGAAACGGGAGGCTGAATAAGAGTATTAAATTTTGTATACTGAACAAAATAGAAAGGAGTTGGCTTGTAGAGACTTATGGGAAATAGATGAATTCAAAAAACATCAGCTGTAGGATGTTTAATTTCGAAGGCATTTCCAAAATGAAGTTCACTTCTGGAAAAGAAAATTATTTAGCCTACCCTGAATTTTATTGGGATATAGGCTTAAGTTTAGTTTTGGTTTTGTTAAAAGAAAAGATAGTTTGTTTGCAAAGATATGGAAGGAAAACTTGAAAACACTGCTAAAGTGAGATAAAGTACTTGAGAATTTGTTCAGAAGGATTGAAAGAGTAAAAGTTTGTTGTTTGAGAAAGTCTATAGGTATCCGAGCTCCTTTGTGATGGAGATTGTATTTGAAAATATTGGTTATACCAAAGGAAACAATTTAGTAAGAACATAAAAGAAAAAGAAAAGAAAAGAGGAAAAAAAAAAAAAAGAGGGTTGATATTGAAGTTTGAAAACTTTGAGATAACCACAGAAAATTCAAGTTTCGGCCACTTTAAAGATACTCAAGGAAGTCCATATACAATTTTAGAGAAGAAATCAAGCTGGCCAGTTGTTCCAGAAAGGGATTGAGTTCAGAATATTTCTCAAAAAAAAGCCAACTTTAAAACAACAATGATGTTTTCAATGAAATGAAGTACTGAAAAATCTAAAAACCAACATATTTGAAAGAATTTAAATAAAATGGCAAGAATAATTCTGATTTGCAAAATTTAAAAAAGGTTTTGAAAATAAAACAAGATACAAGTTTGGATTCCATGATTTTCTCAGCAAAGAGAGCAGATATTTTTGGAATTGGAGACACTAACTTGAAAAGATAAGAGAGCCACATCTTGTGGAGAAGAAATTAGTTTGCAATATTTTCCAAAAGAGGGAACTTTGAAAATAATTAAATTTTTTGATGACTTTAAAGATGCATAAGGAGGTCCATATACAGAAGAAATGCAGCTTGCCAGGATATTCTGGAAAAGGGATGAGTTCAGAATACTTGATTAAGATAAAAATTTTAAAAAAAAAAAACTTTAAAACAAAAATGATGATTTGAAAAAAAAACGAAGTACTGAAATATCTAAAAAACAGCAGATCTGAAGAAACTTAAGCAAACAAAGGCAATGATTTCGATTTGCAAAATTTCATAAAGGTTTTGAAAAGAATATAAAAACAAGGTTGGTTTCCATAATTTTCTCAACAGACAGCAGTTGTTTTGGGAGACAGTAAGTTGAAAACATAAGAGGGCCAACTTTTTTGAGGAAAAGAATTAATTTGGCAATATTTTCCAGGAAGAGAACCTCTAAATTTTTACGGATTTTGAACTTGCAAATATTGTTACATTAGAAATCCACTTATTAAGGATGTTTGGAATAGGAAAGTTGCTTTAAAAAGAGAATGAATTCCAAATTACATTGATTTAGGATTTGGAAATATTTATACCTGAGAAAGTAGTTATTAAGAATGTTTTGAACAGGATGGTAAATTTTCTTCTCTTTACTTTCCTCTTTTGTATTGATAAAATAGAAGCCTAATTAACTAACTAAAGGCATTTTGAAACAGAGAGGTGATTTGGATTCTTTTTAAGTGCTACACGAAACAGATGATTTGGATATTTTGCAAGGATTAATATTAAAGAAAGATGAGAGTTTGTGAAATTTTTGTTAGAACAGTAATTCTTAAGAATATTTGCAAGAGACTTGGAGTTGAAAATATTGTTAGCAGATAAAGCAAATTTGTAGGATCAGTGATAAAAAATATATAAATCAAATATAAGATTCCATAAAAGTAGTAAAGGAGTGTTTTACAAGAAAGGACTAACTTGGCAGTTTTGCTATAGGAAGAAGATAGGATGTAAGGACAACACTTTGAAGATGAAAAGTTTCTTAACAAGTAAAGAAATTAGTTGAAAAGGTATAATTATAATTTCAAAATCTGTTTTAGATTGAAACGCTTAGCAAGAAACTGTAGCAAGGAGTAGATAAATATCATAAATTCGATCAAACTCTAAAGGTTTCTTCAAATGGAGGGTGAAATTGGAAAAAAAAAAACAAAAAGAAATAAAGCATCTGAAGACGTTAATTTGCAGAACCTTCATAAAATTGGTACGTTTTATTATTCCAATGATAATATATTGCAATTTCACTCGTTAAATAATGATTTTGAAGATGTGTTCTATTAGAAAAAGTTGAAATTTGTCCCAAGTAGCCTGTAAGGATCTTAGGGGAATGGGATATTCCCAAACTTGGAAAAAACTCACGAAAGAGGAAGCTTTGTGATGATTAATTTAAGAATTTGGAAATTTTTGCAAAATAGCCAAATTTTGTGATGATTAATTGTTAGAATTTGGAATTTTTTACAATACAGCCAAATTTGTAAGTACCAATAGAAAAGGGTGTATAATAGCAAACTTAGTCTGAGAGGAGGGCAAAAATTGTTCTTCAAGGCATTTCCAAAACAAAGTACAGTTTTTGGAAAGAGAATTATTTAGCCTACCCTTAATTTTATTGGGATATAGGCTAAGTTAGTTTTGGTTTTGTTAAAAAACAAAGACAATTTGTTTTGCAAAGATACGAAAGTCAATCTTGTAAACATTGGTGAAGTGAGATAAAGTACTTCATAATTTGTTGTGAAGAATTGAAACAGTAAAACTTTGTTGTTTGATTATGGGAAATAAGGGAATTAAAAAACCTCAGCCCAAGTATGTTAAATTTTGAAGGAATTTCCAAAACAAGGTACACTTTTGGGAAGAAAATTCTTTAGCCTACCCCTGAATTTTATTTGGATTAGTAGTTTTGGTTTTATTCGAAAAGGAAAACAGTTAATTTGCAAAGATCTTGTGAAACATTAGTAGAGTGAGATAAAGAACTTAAGAATTCGTTGTAAAGGATTGAAATAGTAAAAGTTTGTTGTATGAGAAAGGCTATAGGTTTCGGAGCTCCTTTGTAATGAAGGTTGTATTTAACAATTTTAAGTACACTAAAGGGACAATTTATGAGAACATGAAAGAAAGAGAGTGATTCTGCAACCTTTATATAAAAGCTAAAAAAGAGGATAATTAAATTTTTTGATGACTTTAAAGATGCATAAGGAGGTCCATATATAGAAGAAATGCAGCTTGCCAGGATATTCTGGAAAAGGGATGAGTTCAGAATACTTGATTAAAATAAAATTTAAAAAAAAAAAAAAAAAAAAAAAAAACCAACTTTAAAATAAAAATGATGTTTTGAAAATAACGAAGTACTGAAAAATCTAACAAACAACAGATTTGAAAACACTTGAGCAAACAAAGGCAATGATTTCGTTTTGCAAAATTTCATAAAGGTTTTGAAAAAGAATATAAAAACAAGGTTGGTTTCCATAATTTTCGCAACAGAGAGAGTAGATATTTTAGGAGACAGTAAGTTGAAAAGATAAGAGGGCCAAGATACAACTTTCTTGAGGAAAAATATTAATTTGGCAATATTTCCAGAAGAGAGCCTAAATTTACATGGATTTTGAATTTGCAAATATTGTTACATTAGAAATCAACTTATTAAGGATGTTTGGAATAGAAAAGCTGCTTTAAAAAGAAAATGAATTCCAAATTACATTGATTTAGGATTTTGAAATATTAATACATGAGAAAGTAGTTATTAAGAAAGTCTGAACAGGATGGTAAATTTTCTTCTCTTTATTTTCCTCTTTTGTACAGCTAAAATAGAAGCCTAATTAACTAAAGGTATTTTAAAACAGAGGTTTGGATTCTTTTTAAGTGCTACAGGAAAGAGATAATTTGCAGGACCTTTATGAAAATGTTATTGTTTTCCGTACATTACGAAATTCACCATGCTTTGGTTTACAAATCCAAGTTCACAAGGAATTTCAAAGTAGTACATTTTGAAGGAGTGTTTTACCAGAAATGGATATATACTTTGCAAGGATAAATATTAAAGAAAGATAAGAGTTTGTGAAATTTTTGTTGTAACAGCAGTTCTTAAGAATATTCGCAAGAGAGTTCGAGTTGAAAATCTTGTTAGCAGATAAAGCAAATTTGTAGGATCAGTAATAAAAACATATAAATCAATATAAGATTCCACAACAGTAGTAAAGCAGTGTATTACAAGAGATGGATACTTCGCAAGGATATTATTGAAGAAGATGATAGTTTCTAAGACTTAGAAAATCAGTTTTCTAAAGATCTTTGCAAGAGGGTTGGAGTTGAAATCTTGTTAGAAGGTAAGTCATCTCTGTACAGATAATAGAAAATAATACAGTGGGTGATTTGTAAAACAGGACTTTTCAGACGGAGAGTTATTCAGCAATTATGTTGAAATAGTTAGCCAGTGATACTGTTGCTTTCCCGAAAATAAGAATTTTGTAGAATATAGCATACCAATCATTAACAGCGTGTTTAAAAAGATGTTCCATTTGAGAAGTTTTGATATGTTAAAAGGGCTGATTTAAATTTTTCGAAGTAGAGGGTGAATATGACAAATTATGATGTTAAAGCAAACAATTAGTCTGTCAGTCTGTGATGATCTTCAGGAAAGGGGCATTTTGTAAACTTGTACAAGAAACAGAGAATAAAGTCAAGATTTTGAAACTGAGTATTCGTATTTTTTTCAAAAGAATGCCTACTCCAAGGACACATTGTATAGAGTGTAAAGTAGGAAATTTTGCTTCAAAGGATACCAAGAGAACATATGTCTGTAAGGAATTTTGGAACTTGTTAAACTTTTCTAACAAAGAGAGCAGAGCCTGAAGGATACTTAGGATACGCAGCTAAACTTGCCAAGTTGTGCAAGCAGAAAAGTACAGATTTAAAGGGGAGAAGGAGATGAACAAGATATGTATCAGTAGCAATGGTAACTGAAGAAATCCACTGACTAGAATTGGGAACAATTGGACTGTGAGAAAAGGAAGAAATCATTCTGTAGATTCTACCTCTCAAATATAGAAATACTAGTGTAAAGGGCCCAACTCAGAATGATGGAACAAACACTTCACAGTACAAGACTACTAATTTTCTCTTATAGATATGGTTTTGGACCAAATAAACCGATATTGATTTGAACGGGAACAAAATCAAGGAAAGGCTGATTTGCTGAAAATTTTCAAAAGACAAGGACAGACTCTAGAGATATCAGAAGATAGCACTAAAAATATCCAGTAAATTAAATTGTATACATTCTAAATACATCAAACAATCGATCAAACAGTGGAGATAACAGGTCAAGGAACAACAATAGAATTGAATCGATTAAGCAGATAATCCAAATTCAACATAGACTATCAACGAATTAAACAATGTAACCAAAAAGGAAAAGGGGATGTGTGAATTACCTCGATTCCCAGCAAAAAACCCTAGATATACGAGCCGCAATTGCAAGCAGAAGTGAGCAGTCCCATTAGCATACGCAATTTCGAACGAGAGAGAAGAGAGACGGAAATTTCGAGCGAGAGAGAAGAGAGACGATGAAGAGAAGAGGGGCGATGAAGAGAGAGAGCAATGCGTGAAAGAGAAGCAGTGGGAATATATATATAAGGAAACAAAATACGCGCGTTTCTCTTTCCGCTCCCGTTTAGGACTTTCCTTGATAGTATGATCAAATTTGACGTTCCAATTTTTGAATTAGGTCTTTTAACTGATTCTAATTTCCTAAAACCCTTCGACTATCCTATTAACATTTTATCCATCGCGCCTAATTTTTGTTTTCGCTTCCTTTTTATTATTTTTTCAGTAATTGATAAAACTAGTTTTAATATACTAGAACGTTTCGATTATCATATCCGCATTTTATCCAGTTTTACAAGGAACGCGCTTTTGACATATAATTTTTGTTTTCTTCCTCATTTTCTTCTTTTTTTTCTTTTGTTCTTTTACATGGGTGTCATTGCGTTTTTCTTATTTTCCTTTGTTTTATCTTTTATCTTTGTTTTTTACAAAGTGAGTTTTACGTTTTATCAAGTTTTATGTGGTATGTAGTGACAATAATCACATCATATGAATTGATCATCGTCTCCATAGATGACATAGCCATAGTAATACTAAACCAAACAGAAGAGAGAAAGTGTATTGCGTTTAACATTCATGTAATTTACTTGACACCAAAAAAGAAAAAGGACAGGTAAAATTACAAGATTTCAGTCTGAACTCCAGACAATACACAACATGAATACTTCTCCCCATTGAAATGGTATATTCAATTGTGCCGAAGCTTATGCAATTAGTGCGGCAGTTCATTGGGCGGTGTTGAAAGACTAGGAGCGGATACGTTTGTTCTCGGGTTGTCTTTCTTTGGTTAATTCTTTTAATTCTAGCGTTCACGTAGACTATTTTATTGTTGGTCCTATTTTGGCAGACATTAAACTGTTAGCTAGTTCGTTCTTGTTTTTTAGTTTAGATCATGTTCCTCGTCGAAACAATGTGCTAGTTCATAATCTAACGCGTCGAGCGGTCCGGGGTTGGGTTATTATTTTGGTGCTTGCATGTGCTTTGGATGACCTGTTGGTAATATATATGATTTTGATTCTCAAAAAAAAAATGGTAAATTGAATTTGTTTCTCGGTTGAGATGCAGTATACTATATAATTTGGTTCATCAATTTGTCAATGTTCTATATGTGCACAAACAGAAGTCAATATAAGAGATTATACACCTTCATCTATCCTAATCCTACTTGTATAAGCCAACTAACATTCTACAACAAAGTTCCAAACGCATGATATGTCCAGATAAGACTAAAATGTACTATTCCGACGACCCTGAAAGAATTATTTTCCCTGCATCTTCTCATTCATCATCGCATATATATACAAGTATGTATAGCTAGATATCAATAAGGAATCATATTCCAATTATACTTCTAATTACCAACATTAAGAAATCATAATCCTATTATACTTCTAACACTCCCCCTCAGTCGAAACGGGAGATTGATGAACGTTGAGACTGTTCCGAAAAACGTCAAACAATACTTGTGAAAGTCCTTTGGTGAAACGTCGACTCATAGTTAAGACTCGGCAGATTTCATCCATGACGTGCGACGTTGATGTTGTATGAGAGCAGGCGAGGCAAAAGGTCCAATAGCCCTATGGGCTTGCTGTGGGTGAGATCCAAGAAGACCAACTTGCTGAGATGGACCGGACGATGGGCGATACCAAGGGGCAGTCGGGTATGGACAAGGAGGATCCAAATTTGGTACCCAACCCCACTGAAGTGCTCGAGTATGCAAAAGTCAGGTGGAAGGAGGTCGTAACCTCAGGCGAGGTACCAGAAGTCAAGGCGACATAATCTGGGAGAGGCGCCACACGAGACGGGAAAGTTAGGAGAGGAGAAGAACGAGATGGGACAAAGAAGACGAGATGACGACGGAAGAAGAAAGAACTTAAGCACCCAGAGCAAACATATAGAGAGACACCCAGAATAGGTAGAGAGGATATAAGACCACACAGAGGCTGACGAAGATCCAACAACAACTTGAGCAAAAGAGGTTGATGACCAGAGAGGCTGGGCGGAATCATCTGTAGCCAAGAAAGAAGAAAGAAAACAGTTTTCGTATGTAGTAAACTGCACAGCGCAGTTGTAGGAAAACGACGTTTTCTGCCAGATCAGCCGTTGGATCGTCCTGAGAATTTGACCACAGGTAGATAACACACGAATCTACATTGTGGACGGTGGAGATCGGATTCCAAGTATATGAACCTTTCCAAACATGCTGTCGAAGTCAGCTGCTGTTCTGGGAAGAAAGAAGAAGAAAAAGCAAATTGCTCGAGGAAGGCGACAGCGCGTGGAGAAAACACAGCAGTAGAGCTGCGGGAGAAGAAAGAGGCTCAACCGCATAAGAAGAAGAGAAATTCGCTGCGTAATCAAATGAGGAAGACATGGCTGGAGGAATTGACCACCGGAGAAGAGAGCGGCCCAGCCGCGTGGAGGAGAAGAGATGTGCAAGGGAAAAAATCAGAGAAATTTTAAGGCGGAAGAAATAAAAGAGGAGAGGCAGGACCAATGCTCGTTGGAGACTTACATGGCTCTGATACCATGAAAGAATTATTTTCCCTGCCTCTTCTCATTCATCAGTCGCATATATATACAAGTATGTATAGCTAAATATCAATAAGGAATCTTATTCTAATTATACTTCTAATTACCAACATTAACGAATTATAATCCTATTATACTTCTAACAGACCCATTTCATCGCTCAGATGACGACTTTAGACCACAAAGGCATATACCATTACATTTCGCACTGACAGAGCTACTCCACGGCACTTGCTACTTCATCCCATCATCGAGCAGACAGAGTCCCCTTGAGACATCCCATCAAGTCTTTGAGTTCTTCCAGCTGCCATCTTGCTGACAAATCCTGGGCAGTTCTGAACCTTGAAAATACAAGGGATGGATCTCGTAGCATTTTGTCCCAACCACCCCACCCAGCCATGTCTGCGTACACCTATCCAGAGATAATTATCAAGCTCATCTTCAGACCAGCTGTTATTTGAAGTTGACCCCTCTGGCAGCAGGTTGCTTGATCCACTCGGGATATGGCTTTCGATAAACAAGTTCTGCATGTGAAGATCATTTGTAGTGGACCCAGTGGCAAAAAGGAGAGGAATGACGGAGAGCAATGCGGTGTATGGTAAAGTTAGGCTCCTCTCTGACAATTTGTGTTTTTGTCTGTCACAGAGCCTGGCACTGTAAATAGAACATGTCAATAATAACATTACTTGCAATGTTCAGAAAACAGTATGTAGGAATTTTTAATTCAGCAAAACCATGTAAACAAAAATTTGAAGCATCATCCAATTAACTGATTAAGATATTCTGTCTCTTATCAAATGACAACAAGTAGTGCTCTTCTTGCGCAATACTTGCGTTAAATTCCAGTCCAGTTAGCAAACAAATTGCACTATGTTTCAGAACAAATTGCGCTAACTATATTAAAATGCGCTAACTCCCATTAGTTACAGTATGTTTCAACAGACATAGGTAGTTTAAAATTAAGGTATCATTTGCTTCGACATATTTAACTCAGGAATAAAGAAAATAGTAAGTATCCTGAGAAACGGACTCTAGATAATTTATCTAGAGACGGACCTATATTGTCAAGAAAATCATCGATGTTATTAATCAAAATACCTATATTCTCAGCATTAGTATTTTTTCATATTACAACAATACTTATTTCGTTAACAACATATACGTTTTGATTAATAACTGGTTTTATTGATAACATAGGCCGTTTCTAGATAAATTCTAGAGACCATCTCTTATGAGACTTTGTGTAAAGAGAAACCAAATTGACTTATTTAAGAAATTACTTTCTAAAATATTGATAGTTCTACCCTGAAAAAGTCTACGTGTTTCCTGATGTAGGTTAAATTACTTTAAGTAACATGTATGTTCAGTATAGAAAATATTGATCAGTAAATGTGCACTGCACAGAAAGTCGTACAATCTAATCAATTATGCATGCATTCGTATCTTTTATGTAATATTATTTCTTAAAACTGCAAATAGCTCCTATATATATATATTCCAAATCATATGATTTGGAAAAAAAAATTGAAACTATCATATCTTCCAACACTATAAAAAAAACAGAAATGATTTAGTAACGGATAAATTATCCGTCGTTAATTTATAACGTATTTAGCGACAGATAATGTCGTTGACCTTTTGTGACAGATAGTTACCGTATCTAATAAGCTGATTTTTTTTTAATTCCAAAATCCTGTCCGGTTTAACGACGGAAAATTATCTATTGCTATTTAGCAACGGATTACCTTTTTTAAATAATAAATTAAATCAAGATTTAGAGACGGATCATTTATCCGTCTCTAAATTTGCAGATTTTTTTTTTTAATATTTTGATGCCTGTTTTCATATTTCACTTGTTTCACAAATATAATCTACGATAATAAATCCAAAATAATTAAATCATATTAATTAACAGAAAGCATTCGACGAATACAAATTATCCATAATGAAATTAAATATCCGTACAGAAGCTAAAATAAGAAGTCAAGTGGCAGAAAAACACAAGTCCAAACTAACTATCTTAAGCAGAACAGAAATGTATCAAGGCTAAGAAGATCTCGTTTTCTTCTTGAATTGACAGCTCCTGACCGTCGATCCTCCTCTCCACCTCAGCCTGAAATCGTAAAGTGCATACCATAAGTTACAGATGAAAAAATCACTCATATTACACAAATATGAATCTCAACAAAGAAACGTTCCGCAAATAAAGACAACAATTTAATAAGATAACACAACAAATTCAATGGTGACTAACATATCACCCAAGTTTAGTGGCTAACATACCACTCACATATAGTGACTAACATACCACTCATATTGTCCTAAAATTTTCTAACACAATGGTGACTAACAACATATCACCCAAGTTTAGTGGCTAACATACCACTCACAAATTAAGTACAAAAAATTAAACTTACACTGGTCATATTATCAACGGAAGCTACGAATATATACACTAACATCTAATGATTCCGTTTATATTCAAGCATGATAGAGACACTTGCAAATAATCTAAAGTTAATCATCCTCTCGATGGTCATGTCAAAATTCTCATCATCTTCATCATCCATTTCTTTCTCAGCATCGGTTTAGCCATGTTTGCATCTTCATCATCTACGTGGCCCTTGCAATCTGCCTCCCATGCTCTTTCGAAAGCAGCATAACTTGTGAACATTGGAACGGAGAGTGTATCACAATTTCTACATACATAAAAAAAATCGAGGTTAAAAATCAATTGTTCTAAGTTAACTACAAAATACAGTTCACTAAAATTTTTTAGAAATGAAATCACTACTAAGAAAGACGAAGCATACTTCATCGACAAACTTATGATACGACTCCAATGAATCTGGTGGAGAAGGCAATGGTGTAGGCGACGGTGGAGGCGGTGACGAAGGTGGAGAAGTCATCCTTGAAGTGTTGAGATCGATGATTGTTTTGTGAGCAAATAGTCAGTTTCTTATAAATCCAGGTATAATTACAGTTTAAACACCCATTACTTTTCTAAACATCATTCCTAAATGAAAAAATTCACAGTTTTCATATTGTAGATTAAAATAATAGTAATTCTTTCTAAGTTAATATGAGTCAATTATACTACAACCACCAAAATCACTAAATGGTCTCCAAACACTCAACCAAATCTTACTAATCCTACTACATATACGAAAATATCAAATTAAATACCATACATACTTACAAACATCCTAACATGATACTAACAATTCAATTTCACAATAAATCTATCAATTGAACAACCTCAAGCTTAACCCACTACTTAATATAAGCTAAACTAGCTAGTAGAAACTTCTAAAAACATATAATTGCTCGAAATTAGCAAAAATCCCAAATTTAATAAAGTAAGGGTTCTAGACTAAGAGTAAGTCTCCTGAGAGACGGTCTCTAGATAATTTATCTAGAGACGGACCTATATTGTTAAGAAAATCATCTATGTTCTCAACATTGGTGTTTTTTCATATTACAACAAGACTTATTTCGTTAATAACATAGACATTTTGATTAATAACATGAATGTTTTATTGATAACATAGGCCGTCTCTAGATAAATTATCTGGAGACCGTTTCTCATGAGACTTTGTGCTAGACTAATACCTTCAATTACGAAAAAATAGCCGAAGAATGATGAAATTGAATAGACACCCGAGTTCCTTGTTCAACGAGCTTCGAAAAGAGTCCAAGATTGGCCGGAATGGTGGAGTATTGATCGGAGTTGGCAATTGGGGGAAATTCGCGAGTTTGAGAAGAGAGGAAGAAACAGAACAAAAATGAGGAAGACGAGGGCTACTACCCGCTATTAATCAGATTTAATTTTTATTTTTTAATTTTTTTTATTTAGTCAACTTAATTAGCGACAGATAATCTATCCGTCTCTAATTAGATACGGATAAAATAATCCGTCGCTATTTAGCGACGGATAATCAAATAGCGTTACTATTCCACAGTTTTCTTGTAGTGGTAGTGCTGCAGTTTTGTGTGAAATTCTTATTTTACATGACATGAGGTTTATAAGTTAAACTTTGATAAAGAGTGATATGATAAGAGGGGATTAAAAGCAATATTTAAAAAGGTTACTATTACAGCTTCGGGCTAATTTAGGAAGTGCAAGTATTGTTATGACATCATAATTACATATTTATAACGTCATAACCTTTTTCGAATGACTTTTGATCACTTAGCAGAGGTGTATTAGTAAGAAAAGTGTAACAGAGAGGGGTGTATAAGTAAGAAACCAACGGACAGTGGCGGATCCAGGCCGGGTCGAGGGGGTCGCTCGATCCAGTTCGACTCGCTCCTGCCTCGTAATTAGTAGCGATAAAAAATTTAAATTAAGACATATATATATATATTCTATTTAGTGCCTATTTCTTTGTGTTTTGAATTGTGGCCTACTGGATAAGCACCCCAGTTTTATCCTCAATGTCATGAGTTCTACACCAGATGTTACCCCATTTCTTTTATTTGTCTTTTCATTTTCAAGCTTTCTCTAGAGACTTTTCTCTATTCTTCAAATTTGTGTAGTAACATGCCCCCATACCTAATGTATAAGATATGGTAACAATTTTTTACAAATACAAAAAAGAAAAAGAATTAAAAAATAATAACTTTTAAATATAACTAATGTTACATAGGATAATTGACTAAATGATGACAACATTAAATTTTTTCATATTAGAAATAATTTTTTCATACTATATATTTCTAATAGATGACATGATTGTTGTAGTTGTAAAAATATATCGCAAGTTAAAATCCAACCCCCTAAATTATGATGCTGGATTCGTCATTGCCAACGGACGCTTGTTTATTTTTATATCGTTATTATCCCCGTTCTGTTTATATAAAAACAACTCAATATTTGTATGTATTTTATGGTAACGAGCCCGACGACTAAATTACTAGTTGAAATCGGTCTCGACTAAAGTAGTAATCTTTTATGGGTTCAATGTTCTGCAAGCACGCGACCGTTTTGATATTATTTGAGTATTTCCTGCAGTTTTGCAGGCATGGTAACCTTCATGAACTCTTATTCCGTTTGGTATCATTAGAATGTTTCCAGCATATTTTCCAAGCATGTTAAATTCATGATCCTATCCATTTAGTTTACCAATGTCCTCTTCAGGTACGGAGTCGGAAGGATACATTGAGGCTTTCGCCCCTTCTATATTTAAAAATAAATAAATTATATATTTAATTTTCGATAAATTTAGATTTCGCTCCCTAACCTCATAAATTGTTCAATATATACTCTGGTTCTCTGAACTTAGCTATCCCTGGTCCTCTTCCATTTTTTTTTACTTTTACATGTCTCTTCTATTCTTCGTCTTTACGTGCACGTACACTCATATTGTAGTATTTACACTTGTCTTCTTAATACTTTCTAAGTCTCCAAACAAAATTCTCATTTGATTTATGATCACTAATTAAATGAGGATCAAACACTTTCCGAATAAAATTATACAGTTGGTTACTTTTTAGTGCAGTGAATGTAATTTTTTGTTAACAGTTCGAATATTTTAGTGAAATTTGTCAGAAATAAAAAACGTTTATTGAAAACGTAAAAAATGATAAAAGGAAAACCTTGTTTCGAGATGTAGGAAATATTATGTATCCTTTACATGTGTTTCTTAGTTTAAACTTACACGCATGCACTTTTAAACTTATTGTAAATTTGTACAGAAAGTAATATTTTTGTTTTTGAAATTGTATTTGTACATCTGATAAGTTATTGTATCAAGTGATTTCATGGATCAATATAATCACTCGCGATCCTTTACAATATTTGTAACATGGTTTAACCTCAAAATAAGGTGCATGATTTAACCACACTTTTGATGAATGTTACTGACTATTTGAAAATCTACCATATTTTTTTAATAGTTTTAATAAAAACTAAGACAACTGACCAGCTATCAATCCGACAATTACAGTAATCGATCAACTACCAATCACCTTATCATCTACCGATTAGGCAATAATCTTTTCATTTCGGACACCTGATATAGATATACACATATTTATTTCAGTCCTAAAATTAAAAAAAAAAAAGTTGAGAGTAGATAATCATTACGTTTATTACATACTTTTGACTTTTGAGGCAAACTGTCTCCGGAGAGAACAAGATTAATGTTAAGTTTAGCTACAAACGCAACATTTAGTTTTAAACATCTTATGTTTCTATAATTAAATATGTTATGTTAATTTGATATCTCGAAAATACAGTCTCAATAGTGCAAAAGTTGATTGGAATATTCAGTATCTCGGAAAGATAGATCACCCAGGTTCGGGTCCATAAGCAGTGACAATTGCCCTATAAAGACTCGCTTTCGCTACGGCTCCGGTGGGTTCCCTTAACCAAACCACTGCCTATGAGTCGCCGGCTCATTCTTCAACAGGCACGCGGTTTTGCAAAAACCCAGGCACAGTCCCTATATAAGATGCATCACTCGTAGAGTTTAGCCTAAAATCACAGAGCTGCTGATTTTAGATACTAGCTCAAAATGTCACTACTAACTGATTATTTAGTTAGGTACAACACACAATTGTTGTGGCTTCTAACATTTCTTTCTCTGTCATTTCTCCTTCTTCGTGGAACTCTCAAAGCCAAAAAAAGCTCATTACCTACCAACTGGCCGGTTATTGGCATGCTGCCAGGGGTGCTGCTGAACTGCTACAGAATCCACGATTATATATCCGATTTCCTGGAGGAGGCCAGAGGCACAATCTTGATCAAAGGGCCCTGGTTCTCCAACATGAACATGATGATTACCAGTGATCCTGCCAATGTCCACTACATCTTGAACAAGAACTTCCACAATTTCCAGAAAGGTCCACAATTCAAGAAGATATTCGATATTCTTGGAGATGGCATATTCATCACAGAAGGCGAACACTGGAAAACCCACAGGACTACATCCATGTCACTAATGAAAAATCCGACCTTCCAAAGATTTTCAGCAACAGTTAGCTGGGAGAAGCTTGAAAAAGGGCTGATCCCAATTCTGAATCTTGCTTCAGAAATGGGAACTTATATTGACTTACAAGAGCTGTTCAAGCGTTTCATGTTTGATTGTACGTGCATTCAGGTGTTAGGCCATGATCCTGGTTCACTAAGGCCAGACTTGCCTAATTTGCCGCATGAGAAAGCATTTGCAGAGGTTGAGGAAGCGGTGTTGATAAGACATGTGGTCCCGGAATCACTGTGGAAGGTTCAAGAATGGCTTCGAATAGGCACAGAGTACAAGTTGGCCAACGCAAAACGGAGTTTGGATGAGTTTTTGTCCGGCCCTATCTGGCTGAAGCACAACAGCTGGAAAAAGGATCAAGCGAAGGATGATTCCGATCTGTTAATCGGTTACATGAGAACATATCCAAATAGTGGTGATGTCAGTCTTGATTCTTGGAAACATTTTATGCTGAATTTTATCTTTGCAGGTAAGGATACGATAAGTGCAGGCCTCGCTTGGTTCTTTTGGCTTATAGCAAAGCACTCGGAAGAACAGGAAAAGATACGCCAAGAGATTTTAACTAATTTATCAACAAGCAAAGACGGAAAATGGAGTTTTACCAGCATAGACGAGTTAAAGACACTGCGTCATTTGCACGGAGCTCTTTGTGAGACATTCCGCCTGTTCCCACCAGTCCCATTGCAGCACTTAGCTCCAGCTGAGCCTGATATACTTCCAACTGGACATAAGATAACACCAAATACAAGGACACTGTTGTCCTTTTACGCAATGGGAAGATCAGAATCTATATGGGGGGCAGATTGCCTCGAGTTTAAGCCAGAGAGATGGATTACTGAAACTGGAAGCATACGAAGCGTACCTTCTTTCAAGTTTCCAGCATTCAATGCAGGGCCGAGGAGTTGTTTGGGGAAAGATATTTCATTCACTCAGATGAAAATTGTTGCAGCTGCCATGATTAACCATTTCCACATTCAGGCGATCGAAGATCATCCGGTGAAACCAAGTGTTTCAGTCATACTACATATGAAGCATGGTTTAAAGGTCAAGGTTTCGCGCTGCATTTGATCCAACTTCAGCCAAGTGATAAAGCACTTGTGAGATATGTGTTGTACTAGCTAAAATAAGAACATCAACAGGGTTATAATTAAGATGATGAGATTTCCCATTTATACTTTTGTAAAGTAAATGCTTTATCATATTGGTCTTGGAACTGTTTTTTAAGAATTCTGTAGAAGTGCTGCTCTGTATTTTTAAACGTAAGCTAGCATGCACATATAGTATATACAAGTGACTCTACAAAAAAACAAGGCATCTGTGATGTTTAAATTGCAACAAAATTTTAAGTCGTCGCTAGTAGCGACAAATACCAACGAATTTTTTAAATGAGTAGCTTAACATTAGCAACAATTCACAGAACACAGAGATGTAAATACTAATATTCGACCATATACCAAGAGGAGCATGGCATGGGATTGCCGAGGGCAGGGGTGAAGCCAGGATCGCCTTGTGGGTGGGGCTCAATATAAAATTTCATTTATACAAATAAAGACTGACAAATTTATATGTTTGAAAAGACAAAATATAATTCATCTATAATATAGCTTTATATTGAAATTGTCCTATTTATACTATCTTAATCTTGGGTAGGGCTATGTTCATCGTTTTACAAAAAAACACATACAATTTTTTTTAAAAAAGGGTGGGGCTTAAGCCCTACCTAAGCTCCACACAGCTTCGCCCCTGGTCAAGGGGACTGGGATTGTCGAAGTAGTTTGATTGATGAAACCAGCTGAGTGGAGTTTGACTACTAGTAAGGATGGAGAACAGCCAGAAACCAGAAAGATCAGAAGACGAGGGTGAAGCACCGACCAGATTAACCACCAGATAACTTCTGGGAGGCTTTTCTTGAAGCTGCCAAGTAGAGTCCATAATCTGACAGGAGGCCAGCAAGCAGGGGCCAGGGGTTCAGGGGAAAAATCAAAACACTAGTGCAAATCACCAAAGGGTCAACACGGTAGAACAACACTGTAATAAAGCTAAAAATACTAAGACCACGATGGTTGGGTGTCAAAATATAAAAGAAATGATCGATGTTAAGGACAGCGTTGTCACAACACCGAAGCCAAAAGTGATGAAAACAATTACTGATGATGGCTCACATTAATGTGTATGAGAGCCAAGCACACCAGATTACTCGATCAAATGACTCAGAGAATGAGTGATATCACACCATAATAAACTTTGTTTTTAGCTATTCTTCTAGATAGTGTTAGGCAGGTAGATTCATTGCACTTAGTCATTCTTCTGTATATGCTTAGCTAGACTCTTAGTAGTATAAAGAGGTGCTCTTCTCATTCCATTTTGTACATATTTTTCAATCCCACAATCTAATGCAAATACACATTGTGGCTTCATTTCACTCTCATTCATAATTTTACATGGTGAAAATTATTTTAGCAAGTGAAACACAGGACAGTAATTATTTTATAGAGAAACCAAACAGGAGTTGGTTGAGTGTTACTACCGCAAACCAGCAAAGCAATTATACCTAACACTTGTTATGCAAATCTGTTTTTAACCGATTTAGCTGTCTGCTTCTTGCCTTTTGGTTCCTTTGCTCTTCTATGAAATGATTTGAACTGTAGTCCTAACAATAGAAACAACCAAGAACGGGTGCGCTCAGATGAAAATTATTGCAGCAGCCATTCTTAGTTGTTTCGATTTTCAGTTGGACAAAGGTCACCCAGTGAAACCACTTGCTTCATAAGTATTGCACATGAAGCATGACCAAAAATTTCTGTTTAGCATTGCGTTTGTTTATGATGGGAATCATCTGTAAATTTAGTTCATCATTAGACATAGTTTCCAAGTTTATACAGTGTCCTATTTCCTTGTTTGCCTTTTTAACTGCTAGCCCATATATTTTTGGCTTGGTTCTAGATTGTTCAGATACAATTCAAGTTTCATGTTTATTGTTCATCGAGTTCTTCTAATCTACTCAATTCGTGTAATATACATTTGTCTGAGTTCTTCTAAATCTACCCTTGTACCTGCTAATTTGGTTTTTCTCTGGCCTAATAAGTTGGCCATCCATTTCATGCATTTGTCATAAAAGCACAGAAACACTGAGTCATGTTTACCATATTTACCTCCATATCAGAATTAATAATATGCAAGTCTTGAAAAAGGGCAAGATGAACTCAATGGATATATCAGTTACTATCAATACTTTCAAATTCAAGAAATAAAAAACTATAGAATGCATTAAACAAGAGAGGAGACCAAAATAATTTTTGTTTACCATCCATGGGGGTGCAATTACTGTATGCATGTGCTCTCTGTGAGATGATATGCCTGCTCTCACTAGCATTTCAGCAAAGTTCGCCGCATACCCTTCCAAGTGAACAAATCATCAAATTGGATACATTGACACTTTAACTGAATGGCAAGAGAATGTGTATCTAGCTTATGCACCTTCTTCTAATCAAGTTATATTTCCAGGATGCAAATTGTTCCGGCTTCCCACATTAACTGCGTTTCTAGATCATCCTGTGAAATCAAGCATTTCAGTCATACTACACATGAAACATGGTTTCAAGTTTAAGGTTAGCTTTCACCTTGTGTTTGAATAGGTCAAACCATGAATTCAAATCCTCTACACTGTCTCATATACTACGCTTTATTAATGCTTGCATTGGGAGTTAGAATGTACTAGTACAGTAGTACTACATTTTATACTCATTCAGTTCATTCTGCATCAGAAGGTGAAAGAGATATATTAGTAATCAGCTACAGAGAGGGGGTACAAAATTAAAAATAGCAAATCATAAAAAAATTAATAAAACTAAGACTGTCTAGATCGAATAAGCACTTCTGATCAAAAGAAGTCCATACATGATCCTGGAAAATAAGCAAGGAGAAAATGATCCCGATCTTAGCAGAAACTAATGAGAATCATATAATCTACTATAGCAGCTTTGAGGATGAAAAGTAGAATGATCAGCACAGTGGAATCATATGTTCCTTCCACTCCACGACAGTGCTTTTCAATGGGATTGTCTTTCAGCACAAATTTTGCAAGAACTTGATTAAAAAAGGCATGACCATTAACCTCTCACTCCATAGCTATGAAGAGACAAGAAAAGGTAAGATAAAAGTGCAAGGAAATTCACTTGGGACTTTCGTCGACTAGTTCAGCACAGGTTCATATAGTGTACATTCATAAAATAATTTTGTTAAATATTTTTCAGGTATAATGCATTTTTATAGTTAAAATCGACCTCAAAATTTACTTAAAAATCAAATACTATCATATTTGGTTTTTGGTTTGGAAAGGAGGAAGTAACTTTTACTCATTTTTTTAGATCAGTACCAACATCATGCATATGGCTGTCATAATAGGTGGATGGGTGAGGTTTGGATTTTAATTAATAGGTTTAAAACCATTTAGCACCCACCTATTTACATCCATTTGTGATTGGATCTAAATAGGTGGGCGATAAATAGGTTTGGGTAAAACTATGAAACTATTAAAGTTGAATTGTATAATTTTGTTGCATTATAATTAAATGACTTCGCTAACTCCTAATTTCCACTAGTTGACCATATCACCTAACGATGTTGATTTGCTGAGGGGTGTTTACTAAGCTTTTTTTTTTTTTTGCTTACGTTTTCATCTCCTGCTACTTCTAAGGTTGTTGGGATTCGATCAATTAGGATAACTTTATACATTTTTTATTTGTAAGTGTTTATAAAATAATTAAAAATGTTATTTTTACATTAAAATTACACATTTTGACACATTTTTTCTGTTTTGTTCTTTTCTTTTTTATAATTTTTTTTGCACAAAGTCTCATGAGATACAGTGTCTAGATAATTTTATGTTATAAAAAAATAATCCATATTAGTAATCAAAACATCTATGTTATTTAAGAAATAAGTACTTTTATAATGTGAAAAAACACTAATGTTGAGAATATAAACGTTTTAATTAATAACATTGATAATTTTCTTGACAATTCGCTAGATAAATTATCAAGGGGTCATCTTTTAGGAGACTTGCTCTCTTTTTTTAATCTAAAATTAGACATACATAATGTATGAAGTTTTTTAGATGGAGCGAATATTGAACATAAAACTATAAATATTTATATTTGTTAATCGTTGAGCACACAATTTGAGGTGAATAACAGGTTCAAACATTTAGGCATATTAACTTACTAACTAGTTCAACACACCTATTTAAAAGAGTTAGGTTTGGGTAGTTCAACACCTATTCATGCCCCAATTTCTGTGGCTTAGTTAATTTTGTGTGACTTAGAGTTCAAAGTGAGAATATATTAGTGCACAAATTGTAGAGAATTCAAACTTGAGTTGACTAGCTCAATTTAATTTTCCGCTAGCCTTAATAATTGTTCCCTTTGCACTCTACCTTGGACTGTTATTTCTCGGCATCATCACCCAGATCCACATATTTTGCCTGCCTGCTCTTTTCTCTCTCTATATTTCTCCACATCTCTCCAAATCCAATTTTATCTTCTTTGCTTATTTCCTTCACCCGAATTAACTTTCCTTTTTCCTCCAAAACACATAAAAGAAAAATGGCAGCATATGGTGCTCTTGCATCTCTTTCCAAGGTCATTGAGCTAACCCTGCCCCAAGAGCAAAAGTACATGCACCGTTTTAGCAAAGATCAAATGATGTCTCTACATGAAAAAGTTTTATGCTTGCAACAACGTCTAGAAGATCTTTCAGGTAGATCTCACTCATCCATGCATATACTGGAAAGTAGAATCAGAGATATTGCCTACCAGATGGAGGATATCATTGAATGTAGCATCCAGAGCTCCTTTTTTCGAAAAATTACAAGTTTAAGCATGCGATTATTGCCATTAGCGATAACTTCATACTCATTCCGTCGTTGTGATAGAAACATCGGTATCCTTCTGAAGGAGGCAATGGAAATGAAGGAATACAATCTCCAGTACAAAGATAATATTAAATCAGGACCAAGTCATCCTTTGGCTACAGCAAGGTCTTCAAGTGAGGCACCTAGTGCCAAGTTTTATCTCAATGAAGATGTGATCGAGATAATGGATTGGATTTTTCGAACAGGGTCCAAGCTTGAGATAGTTCCCATCACTGGGATGGGAGGAATTGGGAAGACTACTCTTGCTAGAAGTGTCTACGAACATCCAAACACGCTGTGTCATTTCGATATTTGCTCCTGGGTTACTGTTTCTCAAGTATACAATGTCGAAGGGATTCTCCGTGGGTTTCTTCCATCTGACCAACAAAGTACGCCTGATGAGAGACTGATAGAGTTCGTGCACAAAAGATTGATAGGCCGGAGATTTCTTATTGTGCTCGATGACATGTGGGATGTAAAAGCATGGGATGGTATTAGGAATGCCTTACCCGATGACAACAACGGCAGTCGCATCATTTTAACTACGAGACTTATAGGTGTAGCCAAGTATGTTGGCTCTCGGGGTCATGTACATCAAATGAAGCTCCTGAATGAGGACCAGAGTTGGGATTTGTTGCAAGAAAAGGTGCATGGAAATGAGCATTGCTGGTTTAAGAAACTCGAAGATCTTGGAAAAACAATTTCAAGAAATTGCAGGGGACTACCGCTTGCAATAGTTGCAATCGGAGGACTTCTCAGATTCAACAAGACAAAAGAATATTGGCAACAAATTGCAAGAAATACTAAATCAGACGCTGCTAGAAATTATAATGATCACTTGTTCACGGTTCTTACTTTGAGTTACATCAACTTGCCTCCTTACTTAAAAACTTGCTTCTTGTATTTCGGACTTTTCAAGGAAGACTATGAGATTCCAACCGAGGAACTTGTGAGGTTATGGACAGCTGAAGGATTCTTAAAACCAAGAGGATCTAAAGAAATGGAGGAGGTTGCAGAGGAATACTTGGCGGAGCTTGTAGCCAGAAGCCTTGTTTTGGTCAAGAAGAAGGTTGGTGGGAGAATCAAAATTTGCAGCATTCACGGTGTCCTACGGGATCTGAGCGTAAGAAAAGCACAAGAAGAATTTTTTTCTAATCGTATCATGGAGTCATCATCTTGGATTGACTTGTACTCCAGTAGCAACCTGCGCAGAGCAAGTATTGATCCATACTGTAACCCTGAGGTACTAGTTTACCACACCCATGTCCGTTCTTTTCGACATCATGATGAGTATAAAGAGTTGATCATGTCTGTTATCCGACATTTTAGTCTAATCAGGGTGTTGGGCAGAGTTCGTGTTACTGAGAATTCTCAACTCAGTATAATATATGAACTGACCAACTTGAGGTATGTTCATATTAACCTTGATTCTTCAGGATATCGGGACCACCCACCGCTAATAGTTGGTGAATCAATATGCAAACTGCAAAATCTTGAGACGCTTATTTTTAGTGGAAAATGGCGAACAGATTGCCGTGCCTACATATTGCTTTTGCCATCTGGAATCTGGGAGATGCCACGTCTAAGACATCTTAGTTTAGTCAAAGGAAGCAAATTGCCATGTTCAGCACTCAGAAAGATCAGCTGTTCCGGCCTTCAAACGCTAACCGAGGTAACAAATTTACAATTGACCGAGAGCATGATTGCAAAACTTACAAATCTGAAGAAGTTGAAGCTGTATTACAAGGGTTGTATATCTCAACATATAACTCTGTTTCACCTTAATAATCTAGTTCATCTACACCAACTGGAAGAGCTCCATGTTGTATGTGATTATGCTCTCGTGAAAGTGACTGATTTGTCTTTTCCGCATAAGCTTAAGAAATTGACTTTGGAAAGGACTAGAATGCCTGTGGAGAACATGTCTCTTATTGGAGCATTACCAAGCCTTGAGGTTCTAAAACTGAAGTCGTTGGCTGTTCGAGGCAATGGATGGGAACCAAATGAAGGAGAGTTTGTTCAATTGAAGTACCTCAAAATGGATTTTTTATGGTTAAAAGAATGGAGAGCTGACAGCGTACATTTTCCACATCTTGAGACGCTAATTATTAGTAGATGTCCTTATTTGAAGGAGGTTCCAGCAGAAATTGGAGACATAAATACGCTACAGAAATTGGTTCTGGAAGATTGCAAGGCTGCTGAACAGTCGGTGGAAGAATTAAAAGCGGAACAAGAGAGCTTATTGTCACGGGATGAAACTTTGATTCGTAAGAAATCCTCAACCCGTGCGGCACTAGACTAGTTCGCCCCGAGACTAGCTAGTAAGCCTTCCGACCAAAGTGCTAAATGTGTATGAAGAGTGTGTTGAGAACTTGAAAGTTTGCAAGAAAGCTTTGTTTGCTTGTATTTGCTTCATGATTAAAATGTGAAGGCCAAAGGCCTATATATACATGAGAGGAGAACTTTCTAGTCCCTCCTTTGTTCTAGAGAATTCTATACTTCTACTATATACAAGAACATTCTAGAGAATGCTTCATCCTTCATGGACTTGGGAACATTCTAGAGAATGTTGGATCTTTCTTGGACTTGGGTCTTTAAAATGTTTGGGCTTGGACCGCAAGAATATTGGGCCGTGACATTCTCCCCCACCTAAGTCGTTGCCGTCCTCGGCTCGACCTCTTTGTATTTTAATCGTGCGACTCTTGCGACCTGTCCACTTCCCCAGTTCCTTCGTAGTCCTGTCCAAAGATGTCCGTGCATGATCGGCCTCTTCCTGTAAGGATTTGGCAAGAGTGTAGGCCGAGGGATTCATATGTTGCCTTCCGGTTGCTAGCTCGAAAGGACTCTTCCCTGTGGATTCATTCCTCTGCAAACCTGTGATAAAATCCATCGAGATGCTCTCAAATGGATGTAGTGCCACCGATAGTGGCTGGAGCGATCCGGATGGCTGTTGTTGTTCAACCTTGTCCCGTTGGCATACCAAGCATGTCCGAACGTAAGCCTCAACATCGTCCCTCATCTTTGGCCAATAATAGGAGTCTTCCACCAATGCCATGATGCGATGCATCCCCGGATGGCCTGCCCATTGCGAGTCGTGACACTCCTTCAAGATGTCTCGCCTTAGACTCCCCCACTTGGGCACGAACAACCGGTCTCCTTTGGTGAACAACAACTCGTCCCGAATCCAGAGTCTCCGTGTCTTCCCTTCCCGTGCCAGCTTCCTAATGTTAAAGGCCACGGGATCCCGTTCCAAGCCTTCCCGTATACGCTCCTTGAGATTTTCCCGGGTTTGGCTTATTGCGGCAAGATCCGCCCTTCGTCTTGGAGTATCGGCTACACGATTTGTTAACCCCGGCTTGTACTCCAAGGTGTAGTCGAACTCTTTGTCATTCGGCTTCAGGCTCTCATGAGCTATCGAGGATCCATCTTGCATCAGCGCCCCTCCCATAGCAAAGTCTGATGCATTGGTTTGGACCTCATGTTCCTTGGCATGATCCGGTAAGGCAGGTACCGGCTCCTCAGTTACCGCGGCCTTGAGTCGCTCAAAGGCCTCCTGGGGCATCATACCTCCTCCTTTGGGCTTGTCCTCGCTGTTGTGTGAGACAACGCCCGCAAAGGTCCCTTCACCGCCTTCCAGTCCCCGATCGAATTGCATGGCCGAGATCATACTTGTACCTCTTTCTTCCCTCCTAGCCGGAATGACCCTGGTCTTTTCATGATCCAGAATGATTAGTGCATCAGAGAAAGGAACAATGAAAGCTCGAACCTCATCAAACCATCGTAGTCCCAAAACTGCCTCATAGTCATCCATGGGAACTACGGTGAATGAGACTTCCCCTTGCCAGTCTCCAATGCGCACTCCAACTTTCTTTGCTTGCCCGCAGACCTTCTTCGGAGCTGCATTTACGGACTTCATTGACCCATGTCTTGGTGAGATGGCCAACTCCAAGGTCCTTGCCACTTCTTCCCGCATGTAGTTGTGGGTTGCCCCCGTATCAACAAGCGCCTTCACCTTCTTGCCCCCAATCAAGGCATCCACAAACATAGACCCCCTTCTTGGCCCCTTGTTTGTCTCGACATTTGCCTTTAGGGCACTAAGTAAGTGCAAGGATCCCATTTGGGCCTCTTCACCTTCCGTCTCGGACTCCTCGGATCCGTGTGCTGCGGCAACTTTCTCCCCCCTCATGGGACAATTATACTTCAAGTGATTAGTTGAACCACAAATGTGACAAGCTTTGGACTTACCTGAGTCCTCCATAAGCTTTCCGGAATAGGACGCTGCCTTCCCCGACTTAGGTGGGCGGTCTCCCCCACCTTTTCCCTTGTCCTCGTTCCAGAACTTCGGCTTATCACTCAATGGCTTCAACTCGATCAACCGTTCGGCTACCGCAATAGCCTCTGACACATTTTGTGTGTTCGCCCGTTGAATCTCAAGCTTTGCCCAAGGCTTGAGACCATCGATGAATGCAAATAGGGCCTCCGAGTCAGTTATGCTTGGCAACTCGAGCATTATCTCTTGGAACTCCCTCACATACTCCTTGATGGACTTGCTATGCGTCAATTGCTTGAGCCTAGCCCGAGCCTCGAACTCCACATTTTGCGGGTAGAATTGGCGCTTGAATTCGGCCTTGAAATCGTCCCATGTCTCCATCCGGAGAGTGCCTCGTTCAATGTCTGTCTCACGCCTCCTCCACCATAGTAGAGCCGTCTCAACCAAGTAGTAAGGAGCCATTTGTAACTTGGTTGCATCATCTCGAATGTTGCAAGCACCAAAGTACCGCTCCATCGCCCATAGAAAATCATCGATCTCTCGGGCATTCCTTGACCCCTTGAATGGGTTAGGCCTTGGAACATCAATCCGATGAGGTGCCACACCTCCATGTTCCCCTACATTGGCCATAGCCCTTTCAAGTATAACCATCTTGCCCTTGATGGTTTCCCATGCCTCCTTCATCTCCGCCTTGTAGGCTTCGAACATGGCATGAATGTCCGTGTTATGAGAGTTGATGGTGGACAACACCTGCCCCTCCAACCCCTCATGGTTCTCCTCCAACGCCCTTACACGCTCCATCATGTCCTCCAGCGCCTTACTGTGGTCGTCCATGACTCCCTCGACCCAGGCCACCCGAGTCTCCATGGACTTAGCCCCCCTTGCGCCACCTGGAGCATCACTCACGTTGGAACCGGACTCCATTACTTCCTTCTTGCAGAACTTTCCCCAAGAACTATCTCCAACACGAAAGCTACAGAACCACAGCGTGGCTCTGATACCACTTGTCACGGGATGAAACTTTGATTCGTAAGAAATCCTCGACCCGTGCGGCACTAGACTAGTTCGCCCCGAGACTAGCTAGTAAGCCTTCCGACCAAAGTGCTAAATGTGTATGAAGAGTGTGTTGAGAACTTGAAAGTTTGCAAGAAAGCTTTGTTTGCTTGTATTTGCTTCATGATTAAAATGTGAAGGCCAAAGGCCTATATATACATGAGAGGAGAACTTTCTAGTCCCTCCTTTGTTCTAGAGAATTCTATACTTCTACTATATACAAGAACATTCTAGAGAATGCTTCATCCTTCATGGACTTGGGAACATTCTAGAGAATGTTGGATCTTTCTTGGACTTGGGTCTTTAAAATGTTTGGGCTTGGACCGCAAGAATATTGGGCCGTGACATTATGTAATGATTTGCTTCAAGTTATTATTATCAGAAGCTGATTGGGAAATTACTTATTATCTGTAAATTGTAACCACCCTTCTTTTAGGTTCATAATACATATCTGATGTTGTGCAATTAAACCAAGAGAAGTTTCAGCAGACTTGGAAAGTAGGAATGTCAATCAGTCAATCTGATCATAGTATGCCAAGCAGCATTACCATGTTATTATCCAATCACAAAATAAGTGCTATACAAATGCCATACCCTGTGTCCCAGTGCAGATTATAGAGCTGCTGACTTACCATCCATCATCTCAAACACACACGTCTTGAACCCTATTCACATTCCCTTCTGTTTTCCATCTATTTAAAACCATAACAGAATTCTAGAAGGGAATACGATTATGCAATGCAGCTCATTTTGGATAAGAAAGTTAAGTCAGTTGATTTTAGCTAGTAGCTACCAAGTAACCAAGAGCTGCAATAGATAGAAACTCTAGGAAAAGATATATAAGCCGATCAAACATAATCTCCGTAATTACGCAGAAAAACACAGCCATATGTAAACATATATTTTGTCCAAACAAAACAAAGTCAGAATGTAAGTACAGAAAGAATTCACAGAAACTACATGGATAAGTACCCTGACAGCAAGAATCCCTAGATTGTTTTTGCGGTGCAACTCTCCCACACCAGCGTTGTGCATAACTTCAATCAATTCCTAATCCTTGTGTATTGTTTGAACGATATGCAACTTGACCTTGCTTGTCTCCTATAGCGTCACTCCATATGGCAATGGGCATCTTTTCTTTCCTGTAAAAACATAGAACAACGGACTGCTTAAAAGACATTGTGGGAACATCTGCTATTTGGTGTTTGTTTGAGATGTGTAAAAGAGTCATGGAACCATCCATCCAAAGGGAACACACAAATATTAAGAAAACACTAACTAGCCCGTGAGTAAACACTGAAACACAGAATCAAAAACCGCCAATGCCAGGGTAGATTTTAGTTACTTGAAATCAGAATCGATTGGACAAGGATGTTAACTATTAAATCAATTAATTGTATGAATAATAATAGCAGAAAGATTGCACGAATACTACATCTGTCTGAGTTCTTCTAGATGACAAGTCCAGCTGCTACTTTGTTTGTGTGTGTCATCATAAATCAAATGCATAAAAAAACTCAGTCATGTGTACCATGCATATTTTGCTCCATATCAAAATCAATAAATTTAAGTCTTGAAAAGGGGCAAGATGAACTCAATGGATAAAATAAACTATCGGATACTTTCAAATTAAGAGAATGTGTATCCCATTTCCCACATTAACCTTGTTTCTAGATCATTCGGCGAAACCAAGCATTTCAGTCATACAGCGTCTCATTCTCATACTAGTTTTATTAATGCTCTTGAGAGTTAGGATGTACAGGTAATTCTCACAATTTATCAATTCTCACAATCATTCCAGTTCATTGTGCATCAAAAGGTGAAAGATGTTCATATAAGTGATCTGCAGAGAGAGGTGGTACAATACAAATACAAATCATAAACAAATTACTCACAAAAATTAGACTGTCTGTCTAGAATAAGTTCCATTATTTATATAGAAAACTCCATACATGATCCTCGTAAAATACTCATTCCGTCTCGAATTCAACTTCCCGCATTCCATTTTGGTACATTCCAATTTCAACTGTCCAACCCATGTAAAATCTATCTCCTAATTTATTCGCATATATCATACTTTATTCGATATATTTACTACTTTTATCACTTTTTATCTTACTATATTAATCATTCTCTTAAAACTTATGCTCAGTCCCGCGGAAACTTCAATCCGGGAAGGGAGGGAGTACTAGATATAAATAGTAGAAGTAAATGCAATAAGCTAGGAGGAAATGATCTGAAACATACCAGAAATTGAAGAGGATGAAAATATATCAGAATGGAATCGTATCTTCCTTGATCATTCTAGCTACTCCATGCCAGCTTGTGCAAGAACTTGAGAGAGAAAACATGGCACTAAACCTCACTCCATAGGGACGAAGAAACAAGAAAATTTAGACAAATTAAGTTAAGGAAATCAATTGGTACTTTCGTCGAACACTTCGTAGCCATTTTAAACTTAGCAAATTTTCGGACTCAAGTTCAAAATCCTTCCAAACACGTCTTAATTGTTCCCCAAAGCTACTAATTCACACGACAAAATTATCCTGCGTCTCAGTCAGAGATACAATTCGTGAATGCCGATGAAATGATCATTGGGCTTCCGGTCCCAGTCCGACCACTAATGGAGCATTTGGTATGGAATTAAAGCTGAGGTGATTTTACCAGATTTTCTTAATTTTAATACCATACCAAATCCAAATAGTTACTAAATTGTTTCAGGTCCATAAGCCCAATAACATGGTTAACTGTTGGGGAAAATTGGTGTCGTAGGCCAATTTTACACCCAAGTTTGCAAAAAATCTCTGATGTTTTGGTGTTTTTTGGATAAAGTAAATGTTACATTCATTTGTATTGGTAGAATAATATGTCTGATCCAATGTATTAGTAGAGTTAAATGTCTGATCTGATTGTATTATAGCGATCATATCTGATCCATGTATTAATAGAGTTAAATGTCTGATCAGATTGGCGAGTTATAAATCTGATCGGTTTGTGTAAAAGTGATTGGCCTTTTTATGAATAAAAGTGTTTGGTTGGTCTCTCCTTATTCTCTACCCTAACTGTTGAGTACACCATTATAGCTTATCTGAATGATAAGATTATTTCCAAAATAAATATGTTAGATTCCGCTATTTTTAATAAAACTAACCGATAAGTCAGTTGATATTTGATTTTTATAGAGATATTTAACTGATACCCTAACTTATATGTTAAATATATAACATTGATTTTGGTTTTACACGTATAACTTGCACACATATTAAAGTTCTAGTATATAATTAAGAAAAACATAGTAGCAGTTAGCTTGTTTTTTTTAAAATTAGCATGAAAGCACTTATTTAATCGGCTAGCTTATACTCTTCATTTCGTTCCAAAACTTTATACATTCGATATTTTCAGCTGGCCTACACAACTTCATACATTTTTTTTAAAAATGAAGCTATCGTACACCAACAAATAAGGTGATGTAAAATGACTCGGAAGTAGTTAAGCTAAATAAACAGAATAGTACACGTAATTGCTAGCTTATATGCATACCGACTGATTTCTCTTACTTATTTTATACTTTTAGATATGAGACAGACGAATGATGTTACTTTTCACTAAAATTGGAACATTCGAAGAATTTACACAAATTTAATGTTTATGCTACGGTGTTAAAATTTGATGAAAGGTGAGTGTAGAAACATCACTTTGAGAATAACTCATGATTTTATCATGAACTTGGCGATTTTAAAGCGAATTCCTTCATTTGGTGGTCAAATTTGCGTTTTATTGTTTTTTCAACACTTTTATTTTTATGTTTTTATTGTTTCCGAGGACTTTGGTATTTCCTTATATTGGTAGCGATTAGGGTTTGGTACTTAAACACCTGTTAGTCATTTTTATCAGACAGTTTATGATACTGAATAAAAAAATTGAGGTTTTCATCCATATCTGTCAATTTTCCTTCGTATTTGCGTCGTCAAATTTGCATTTTATTGTTTTTCAGCAATTTCATTTTTATGTTTTTATAGTTTCCGTTATATTGGTAGCGATCAGGGTTTGGTACTTAAGCACCTGTTAGTCATTTTTATCAGACAGTTTATGATACTGAATAAAAAAAATTGAGGTTTTCATCCATATCTGTCAATTTTCCTTCATATTTGCGTGGTCAAATTTGCATTTTATTGTTTTTTTAAGCACTTTCATTTTTATGTTTTTATAGTTTCCGAGGACTTTGGTATTTCCTTATATTGGTAGCGATCAGGGTTTGGTACTTAATCACCTGTTAGTCATTTTTATCAGACGGTTTATGATACTAAATAAAAATTGAGGTTTTCATCCATATCTGTCAATTTTCCTTCATATTTGTGTGGTCAAATTTGCATTTTATTTTTTTTAAGCACTTTCATTTTTATGTTTTTATAGTTTCCGAGGACTTTGGTATTTTCTTATATTGGTAGCGATAAGGGTTTGGTACTTAAACACCTGTTAGTCATTTTTATCAGACAGTTTATGATACTGAATTAAAAAATTGAGGTTTTCATCCATATCTGTCAATTTTCCTTCATATTTGCGTGGTCAAATTTGCATTTTATTATTTTTTTTAAGCACTATATAGTTTCCGAGGACTTTGGTATTTTCTTATATTGATAGCGATCAGGGTTTAGTACTGAATAAAAAAATTGAGGTTTTCATTCATATTTGTCAATTTACAATATTTTTGAAATAAACGATTGTTGCTCTATCAACTCTTGATATTATGTTGAAATAACGAGTTTTGAGTTAATTCTTAATATTAAGAAGAATCAACAAGTTTTAAATTATCTAACGATGGACGCCATACAATAGCATAATCATCCGATTAACTTATTAACACTTCCTTAGAAATTAACTTCACCTATCTAACCAGACATAACTAACTTTTGATCAGTGTTGAGCCCTATAATGAGCTCTTTTTAAGGCACCAATATTGAGCCTTGATAAATATACCCCATGCAACAACTTTTTAGTGGAGGAATCAATATATGAGATGCTAATGTCGGCAAAATTAAAGAATGCCCTTGGCTTTATAGAAAGTCAATATCATATATATATATATATATATATATATATATATATATATATATATATATATATATATATATATATATATATATATATATAAGCATGCAATATCACGAATTTGGTTCGCGTCCATATCAGCAGTGATATTCTTTATAATGTTCATGCTTATCAATACTCTATCTATACTAAAGATTGCTAGTGTTACTTATTAAATACTTTAATACAACATTAATTAATCTTTTAGGTTATCTTATCTTCATCAAAATACTTATTAATCTTTTAGGTTATATTGATATCTACGGAGCTAAAAATGTTAACCACATAGCACATTATCACCTTTACTATTTTGCCCTTCTTGAATGGACCTAAATTCACACAGCTAAACATTGCACCAAATCCTTTTATGCTGGAAATCGATATTTGATGGTTTATTTGCAACAAAAAAAAAGACTTCATACAGTAGAATTATTTGGTCTCCATTGACAAGTTGTTTGGAAGGTTAGTTTTATATTACAAATTTCGTTTGAAATTTTACTTAATTCTTGCATCTCCCTCTGTGCTGGATAACTTTATACATTAAATTGACTCGTAATTTAAAATGAAAAATTAAAATAAATGATAAACCAAGAAAATGAAGTAAAAATGTTTACTTTTAGTGGGAAGTGAGTAATTTATGTTTATATGTAAACTTTTTTATTATTTGTCTGGTGTGATATAGATTCTTTTTTTTAATAATGTATAAATTTTTATGCAACTGAGAGAGTAGTACGTATATGATAAGAACTTGATTAACATTTTAAAGTGTTAGTAATTATTCGTAGTGGAATTTATCAAACATTTTTATTAGAAAGACAATGCATCCATCAATTTATAACTCTAAATTGGCATCCTCGATTTATTCAGGGGTAGAGGAATTGAGTTGGAAATTAATGAGAATTCAACTATGTACTAGTAGTATATATTTAAACAAATCAAGAAATGAAGGAGCTTGTTTTGTTGGAGAAGAAAATGAGCATGAACGTGATTTAAGTAAACTGGAAATAAGTGTAAAACAGAGAAATAATAAGTTGCCCTTTTCATTAGCAAAATAAGTTGTCTTGTTGATTGAAAGTTTTAGTGGCATATTGTGCTGAAATGGGCCCAAACCAAACAACTTGACGAGAGAGTGTATTGTGAAATATATTTCAAAGCCCAACCTTACTGAGCCCACTCCGTACTTGAGAAAGTCACCTTTCCACACTTGAATCAACAAATGCGGCTATCGTGAACTTTTCATGTACTTACTCCGCCGGATTATATACCTTATTTTATCATTTTAAATGTTCATAAAACTATAAGCTTTTGCAATTAATCGTATCTTTGAAAAACGAGTCAAAATCATATGTTTAGATACCAACATTATACATTTAACTTTAAATTTCGTATTGCATATTTAACTTTAAACTTCTCATTGATGACTTTCAATGGTTGACAAAACTAAACATTTCATATTATCTTATTTTTTAAATATCATTTAAGATCATACCATATATTTTGTCCATTTGAGACCAATATCACGTTTAATTTTGGTCATACAAATGAAAATAGTGAACTTAAGTTGGAAAAGAAAGATGGACATGAGTGTTGAAAACAATCTCTGTACTTACTCGTTCATTATCACATCAACTTATCATGTTTATATATTTACCACTGTAGTAATGCTCTATTACTTTTTTTTATTCCTGTTGAAAAGTAGTTTTTTTGGGACGGAAAGAATGTGTATACTATTACTCATAAAACTACAGTTAACTAGAAAAAATATGTGTAAAGGAACCACTTTCTTCAAAAAAGAGCCCACTTTCTTACTTGTCGGATTGGTCAGATTTCCAATACATAAATGTTATTTTATTGAACCACTGTGCCCATAGTTTGCTCCACCCAATTTTGTCTACTTTCAAATTTTATTTTCTTGATTTGCTTCTATATATCATAATAGAAGATTCTTCATAACAATTTGATGAATTAGGCGGATTCCGAATTAGGCATAGGAATTGCAAGGAAAATGATCAAATATATATGGACCTTGTGTACAATTCAAATCACTGACACAGATTTGTCTACAATCAAATTTGGGCCATAACTGAGTGTGGGCCTTGGGCCAATAGTACGGACGAAATAAACTTTTGCTCATACAATCTAATTTAATATTGTGAATTTGTGATTGATTATTCATAACTTCTAGATTCTTGATGGCTACAAAACAACTTTTCTTGATCAAGCCAAAAATCTAATTGGTTGATTTTCTATGAACAAGAAAGTCATATGTTCACATGCACCTCTAAGACCAGGAGCAGCTTTGCTTTTTCATGTTTTTTACTGCACAAATCACTGCATTGTTTGATTCTTAATGAAGCCAAAAGTTATGTTAAAGGGGAAATATTGGTAGTTAATTTGGTACTTGGTACTTGTCCAAGGTTACTTGGTTCATTGTCTTTGATTACCATTGAGGGGAACACTTTTTTCAAGATCTTTTGAATATATATAACAATTGTTATATCACTTTGAACAATTTTGTGATATAAAGTTACCGGTAAGTTGTAAATAAACCTGAATTTACAAGAACTAAATTATCGATTTTCACGATTCAATTTCTTCCTCCCAACATTAGAATTTATGCTATGACATTATCACCATTTATTTAATTATAACGCATTCAAGTAAAGTATCAATCAATTAGAATTTCAATGCATTTTATGACTAGATGAGAATGTTGAATAAGATATTAGAGTCAATGATCATAATTGAATTGCTCATATATTTTGCCACTCATCTGAAGAATACTTGCTCCCCATTATATGGAGGATCAATATATAGATGTAGCCTTCTCGAGTGATTACATTGCAACAGGAAATTCAACTGTCGTATTTCCAAAATTTCCCACGCTTAACTAACGATATTTTATGCAGAATCAAAGTCATTTCGATACGAATTATTTTATGTACACAGTAAAAACAATACTAGTTAAACACCTCGTGAAGGATCTAAGCTAAATCTAGATATGCTAAGAACCATATTCAACAACTAATCAGTTGAAAAAACAACACACCATAGAATATTCTATTTCTTAAAACGACTCTTGGTTGCAACTTTGGAGCAGAGCAAGCAAAAAAAAGAGAAAACTGACATCATGTTTCTAATCTACATCTCTCTTATTTATGCTGCTTCATCCATTTCCTGCCACCTTTTGTACAGCTGAGAAAGATTAATTATGGGCCGAGCATTGGTCCACCAGTTCGTGGCCATCCCTATCAGGCCCATGACAAGTAGGCCTCTTTCTTTAATCGGTCAAAAATATTTCAAAATTTTATTAAGTAGTTAACACAAGTCTTATTAATTTTTGGAGACCGAGAAAATGAAGGGTCGGTGCTAAGAGGGTACGACTTGACCGTACATGTACGGCAATTACGGACATTCCACGGCATTGACTGTTCATTGTCTTCTTTTTTTTTTTTTTAAATAGTGGGTCCAACTAACCAATACTCCCTCTTCCGTACGGGTTTAATGGGACATTACATAACTAAAATATCTTACATGCCACAAGCCATTTTTTAAAAAAAAATATTATTTTCTTATTTCCTGAAAACCAGGGCAAGTATAGGAAATTTTGATATTCATAAGACTTTGATCTAAAATTATAAACAAACATGTTATCATATTCCTAGTTTACAATTACATAATGACTAACCTTAAAAGTCTCCACCATTCACCCGCTAGCACAAGTTGTTCTGTCACTTCTAAATAATCTCATTTTATGCATGTTGTAACTTTTTTATACAAGTAACATTCTCACTATTATCAACCTATTGATTCCATTTTTCTCTACAATCATTTCAAGTGTCAACTAAATTACAGATCTATATTGCTTTTCGACCCCGTTTCCATCATGTCAATGTTCAAGTATCTTTCAAATTCATTGATGTACTCCAAATTTATGTTTGGAGTGGTATCGTCTAGTTTATGTCTTGGAGATGCATGGATAATTGATGCCAAGACAAATGATAGATTACTGGATAGGAGTGGTTTTGTTTCGTATGTATAAAGTATGTTAACTATCCCATGTAGACATGAGTTCAACTACCGTTTGAAAGATCTCTAAGAGAAGATATATAGTTATCAATTATTATTACATATCTCATAAAATATATTCATTATATATTTCAAGTAAGTTGAAATATGGTTAATATAATATGATAGTATATATATAGTTAACCCTAACACAATTTGTTGGACATTACAAGAGTCAAGTTTAAGGGAATGATACTTTCAACCTTTTCCAAGTCATTTTTCAGTGTTAATCATAAATTATAGTCCAACCTAACATCAATACACACACGGCACACCTAATACACACACCTACTCATGATGTATTAATTTGATATATTTGTATATTCACAAATCACGATTCCTTTTGTTCCAAATTTTGCGTCTGTAATAAATAAATATGTTGCAGTTGAACTAACATTTTCCATGCATGCAATCAATCAAACGGAGAAGTGTGTAAATTTGGAAATTACATAAAAAAAATCGATTAATATGATCTTTTCTTTTCTTTTTTTTTTTAATATGAGCTTTGAATAGTATACTTATCAGTTATCACACACATGATTAAAACTAGTTTTGCAATCAATCCCCTATATATGGGTGAGATGCTAAGAAAATGTCAACAAAACGACCATATATATGTCTCTTCAAGTATCGGAAACTTGTGGATACATGGCTCTGAATAGTAGTATAGTTGACCTCATGGTCATTTAAAGGCCATTATTCAATACCCAAAGATAAGATGGGACTCGTCCAATATGGCCTCTGTTAGTATACGTATAAGTATAATAGCCACAGTTCTTATCGTTTCAGTTCTTTGAAAGAGTGTTAATTAGAACCAAAAGTTAGCTTATCAACATACCATATAGAATTTAAAAAAAAAAAAAGGAGCTAGTTTACATCGAAATAAAAAGGATACATGGGGCCAAGCGACTTATTAGTGTTTTAGTACATGGAAAGTGGTGGATTGCACATGATTGGAGAACACAACAACATTTCACCCATGTAATTAGCCACATGAATAATATACGTGACGGATGTTCCACTACTAATGTAATGATCTATTAGTAATGATCGTACACCCTGGTCTCAAAAAATTTGTTTCATAATGGTGTATAATATTAAGAATTACATAATCCAAGTGGGATATACTCCATCCGTTCTTTTTAAAGGTTGATCAGTTGACTTTTTTTAGTCAATCGTAATCAACTTTGACTATATATCAATCTTAAAATATAATTATTTAATACTTAATAAATTTATATTATGAAATATTACTTCTTTAATTTTTGTTAATTATTTTTTTTTATATTTTTTATTGTTATATTTTAAAAGTAATTCGCGGTCAAAATTAGTTATGGTTGATTGGAAAAAGTCAAATGATCAACCTTTAAAAAGGACGGAGTGAGTATATTGTTGTGATAAATAATGAATGAAGAATGAAAGTAGGGTTGTTAAAAAAATGAATTAATAAATAAATAAGTGATATCAAAAGTGTGTTAAAGATATAAATATAAAATATGTATGCATTATGAGGTAATAACTTCATCGGGACGCTATGTCACGACTGTTTTGGAACGGATTCAAACTCTGCAAAGTACATTGTGCTCTCTCCATATATAATTTTCATAAAGAAGGGTTTAAAGTATTGATTTGTGATACGGGTATAAACTCCACGAGAATGTTACTAGTGTTTGAATACATAGAAATTAGTGGATTGCACATGATATGACAAACAAAACAACATTTGATCATCCATGTAATTAGCCACATGAAAAAGGGACAAGTGAAGTGAAATATAAACCTAGACTTCAGTTCATTATCTAATCCTGAACAAATTATTAACCAGACAAACTCCATTAACGTTGTCCCATGATCCATTCCTCTCTTGGACTGCCTAACATTTTACTTTCACAATATTCTGTTAGACAATCATCAAAATGAATATGATAAGATGATCTTCAGTACAACGTTTTAATGTTGGTTTGTTTTTATTGTTGGGCAAGTACTATCAAAGGACGAACGCCTATAAGGACATTCTTACAGATTTCATGTGCCTAAAATATTGCAGCCTTGCGGATATTAGCAAACGATTGCGACTTGATATGAAAGGGTAACATGGCTGGTCCCTCCTTTCGCTGTAAATTTAAGAACACAAAATGTTAAATGTGCTAGCTGGTTCGATTTCGAAGTGAAAGATCTATGATACTTAAATGCTAATAAAACTCGTGTTGTAAGTTGATCGAACGGTCGGTAAATCAGTTGAAGTATCAATTGTAGGGTACATCAAGTATGGGAATCAGATTCAGTTAAAAGGTGAATGCAAGTCCTAATGAATCCGGTTGATTTTGTGATACAGTATAGCTTTGCTGGCAATGATTCATAGATGGATCGCATTTATCAAGATTCAAGAGACATGTGCTCTGCACTCGATCAGTCTTGTAGTAGCATTTAACAAGCATGGTGCGCACTTCTTTCCTTTCAATTTTCTGCACAAACATTAATCGTGAAAGGGTTATTTACGTTTTCACCCCTGTGTGGTGCTCATATTTCCTTTTCACCCCTTGTATTGATAGAATTTCATCTCATCTAAAAGCTCGAACTTGCAGAGAGGTGTGAAATCTAGTCATATATATTAATACTCCAATACTCCTCCGCACTCGTGGCCGATTTCAACCTCTTTACGGAGGCCATTCGAGTGAAAATTCAATATGGAGCAGAGATTGTCTCCGTGGACATTCGAACCCAGGTTGGGCGTGAGCCAGGGGCTCTGATACCATGATAGAGTTTCATCTCATTTAAAAGCTCGAACTTGTAGAAAGGTGTGGAATCTAGTCATATATATTAATACTCCAATATGTATAACTGGCTCCGTTATCTTAACATTTTCACCCACGCCGTTGAGACTTTTCACATTTCGACCCTCCTGGAGAAAATCTGGCCGTTAGTCAATGAAGAAACCAAAGTAAATCCAGACCAGAAGGTCGGATGCACCCTACTGCCATGTGGCACAACCAGTCACGGTGATAAGAACTTTGCATCTTCTGTAAATCGGTGTCCTCAAACATATATAGTACTCCATAAGTTGGGGTTTATGAGTTACATTTACTACTATCATCTCTATCACAAATCAAGAGGTTCGAGGTGAATATCATTCTTCTTGCTAAGTTAATTCTACGCCCGACTTGTCTCAGGAAAGCCATTAAAATGGTCCTTATTTGAACCACATGTACATACAACACTACTTAAAACTATGTAATACACATGGAGGGGATCTAGTACAACATAAGAGTTATAAAGACGGATAAAATTAAAACATTTAAACGAGTGGAAATTAGAAAATCCATGTAAATGTGTTAAAGCGGGTAGGGTGGATGATGGTGTAGTAATCTGAAGTCCCAAACAATATTTTTATTTCGCATTTGTCTAACCGTCGGATTTTTTTTTTAATGGTGAAAACTTTATTAATGATACTAGCACCAAAGTACACCGAGTATAAGATATACTCAAACAAAACAAATACGAGTATATCACATGATCACAATGGCTATCAAACTCTAGACCTCCAAAACAAGCCCCGGAATAAATTATAGATGGAGAGAAAAATGATCACCACATCGTTCAATATGTCAAGGTAATCGTTTACCAAACCGTTTACCAAATCAAGACTGAAGGTTGCAACCAAATCTATCACAGGAATATTCAAAACTTTGAAATTACTGAACATTGAAAACTTTGAAATTACTTACTTAACCCGTGTGATCTCCATACAAATTTCTACTAATGGGGTTTTTAATCTAGATTACAACGAAATTCCATCTAATTAACCCCTTCTAAATTTATGTTCAATATTCATTTCTAATTGTTGCACAGTTTTATATGAATTTAATTAAGTTACTGTGGCAACAAGTATTTCAATGACTGGCCACAGAGTAGATGTCTAATGCGATAATGTACAGATTATCAGGAGACGTCGTCAAACATTTGCGTGTGTAGTGGGACATGTTATTTGGTTAATTAGTTGCCCTTTATAATATTTAAGATGTTGCATTATCGTCATTTTTTTAAACTTGTACAAGATTCTGTCGAAACGGAACCACCCCATAAGTGTTGAAATGTTCCCACAAAATCCAAGATATAGCTGAGTTCCATAATGTATTTTTAAAGCTCTTTTGGGCAATTTCTTGTTTAATTTATCCTTTTATCGCCAAATGAATTTTGGAACATAACGTTTGAAGTGCGGATAAAGTATCCAATGCTTTATTATATTGAAATGAGTTGAAAATTGAAAATGCCGTACAGAATCATGATACGGCAAATAAAAGCAAAGGTGAAGGTGAAGAAGAAAAGAAAAGAAAATGGATGATGACTCACTCAACGCTAATCACGCTAGCTACTTGAATGAATCTTTCTAATTATATCTCGCTCTGTTTTTTCCTCTTTACACTCTTCTAATCTTGGCCTCTAATCTTCTCATCCATTCACGCCAGTATTTCTTCTCCTCCTCCTTTAGTTTTGCCCAAATAACAGAATTTTGTTATTATACCTAAAAGTGTCATTCAAGAAAACCTATGGATGGAGACATTGAGTAATATGGGGTTATCACAATTCAATGTGATCTGATCCGTTACAAACTCAAATTTCCATTAAACTAGACACAAATTTTCATTAAAGTTGAATGAATAGAAATATAAGATAGAGTGAATAAATTATGATAGAAAAGTGAATAATTTAGGAGAAATATTTTCAGTTAAGGTATGCAAAGTTAAAATTAAGACAAATGAAAAAAAAGGAGAGTGGGAAGATAAAATTGGAACGGAGGTAGTATTATGAGTCTCTTCTATTCAAATCGATTAATCCGTAAGCAGATTAAGATCATGGGTTGCGGGTAAGAACTTTTCTATCCGTTATTATTGGAATGGATTGATCTGGTAAGTGGATATATGTGATAGGTATAGGAACGAAGTTATCGTATAGCCTAGCCTGTGCTCGGCACGGGTCGGTTTCAGAAAATTTTATTTATACTATATATGTTCAGTTTCTTCTTTTTTTAATAGTTAGCACGATATATTTTTATGAGTAAATCTCTTGGAAGACCGTCTACTACAAACATTTTTAAAAAATGACGTACAAACCTTAGGTTATTATTGAGAACTTAGGGTGTTTAGTTGAGAATATCGGTATTTTCATAATACAAATAATAAAAAAATGCATATTGTTGACAAATAAACGTTCTACTTAAAAACAATGATATTTTTTTAAACAACACAAATTCATCTATATTCACATTAAATATAGACGTTCTCTCACAACACAAAATACTTGGCACAGAGGCAACAAAGAGGTGCTACACTGTCTCAACAAAAGGACTTCTCTTTTTTATATGCCCTCAGTGCAGACACTTGCTAATGCACAAATGTGAACTACTCTATTTTCGAATTCAAATGTGAACTACTCTATTTATTCACTCTATCAAATCTGATTGATAGAGTGAAAGACCTCACAAAAGACGTGATGCACTGGAATGAGGTAGATGAGAGAGTACTGCAACAGAAGTCCAAAGTAGACTGGATTCGACTCGGTGATGGAAACAATGCGTATTTCCACGCTACTGTGAAGGCGAAAAACCGAAACCTGGGCATCACACAGCTTCGCAGAGTGGATGGGCAATTAATTACTGAACAAGCTGACATTGAGCTGGAAGTCTTGGGGTTCTATGAACAGCTTGTTGGGGTCTCTGCTAGTCGAATCCGTGGGCTCGATATCAGGGTATTGCGAGCTGGCAGACAGCTCCCGAACTTGGCTGCTGACACTCTAGTTGCCCCTGTTGCAACGAAGGAAATTATAGAAGCATTGAATGATATAGGAGACCTAAAAGCCCCGGGTATCGATGGGTTCAATGCAAAGTTCTTTAAAGCATCGTGGAGTGTGGTTGGGGATGATACAATTAAAGCAGTTCAGGAGTTCTTTGTGCATGATAGAATGTACATGGCGGTTAACTGTAGTGTGGTTACTTTGATACCCAAGATTGCGGATGCAACCGAGGTAAAGGATTATCGACCGATCTCATGCTGCACTACACTTTATAAGATTATTTCTAAAGTGCTGACTAATCGATTGAATAAGGTGATTGGTGATGTGGTTCATGAAAGTCAAGATGCTTTTATCCCAGGACAACAGATACATAACCATATCTTATTAGCTTATGAGCTCCTACGGGGGTATAGTAGAACATGAGGGACACCCAGATGTATGCTATAGATGGACTTACAAAAGGCATATGATACAGTAGAATGGTCTGCACTTGAGGGTATACTACAGGAGCTGAACTTCCCACCTCGATTTATTCGGTGGATTATGATATGTGTCACCACGGTGTCTTATCGTTATATGGTCAATGGTAAACCTACGAGGATTCTCAAAGCTCGAAGAGGTTTACGACAGGGTGACCCACTTTCACCACTACTGTTTGTCCTAGTTATGGAGTATATGCATAGAATGATGCAGGATTTAAAGGATGAGCCGGACTTTAATTTCCATGCAAAGTGTGAGAAACTATCGATTGTAAATCTTAGCTTCGCGGATGACTTGCTCCTTTTTCCCAAAGGAGACTCAAAATCTGTGGAGATGGTGATGGGCGAATTCGAAAGCTTTTCTCAATCGACAGACTGGGGATTAACCCAGCAAAGTGCAAGGTTTACTCCGGGTCGGTTCCCGATGATATCCAGGGCGAGATCCGGCTGCTCTTCGGGTTCGACACGGGGATCCTGCCTTTTCGCTACCACAGCGTCCCTCTCAGTAGCAAGAAGCTCACAATTGCGCAATGCCAACCTCTCATTGATAAGATAGTTGCAAGAATAAGACACTGTAGTGCTAGATTACTTAGCTACGGAGGGCGAATACAGTTGATAAAAAGTGTGTTGTTTGCAGTCACTAATTATTGGCTTCAGTGCTTCCCACTGCCACAAGGAGTACTGCACAAGATTGAAGCGGTTTGTAGATCCTTTCTGTGGTCAAACAGTGACACCGTTACCATGAAAGCACCGGTGGCTTGGGAACAGGTTTGTGCCCCGACAAGCCAAGGAGGATTACAAGTTATTGATTTACCACTTTGGAGTAAGGCATGGCTCTTGAAACTACTCTGGAACTTATGTAATAAAGAGGATAGCCTATGGGTCAAATGGATTCATGCGTACTATATGACAAGGGAGCAAGTTATGTCACAACCGGTACCTCCCTCTAGTTCATGGATTATGAAGGGAATTATGCTCTGCATGACATTGACCATTGGTAATAGCACATGGGATTCGATGCGAGGGCTACCTAAGTTCAAGACTGGAGTCTTGTACATGGCACTCCAAATTGAGAGGCCGGAGGTGGAATGGAAGACCCTAATGTATGGGAATTTGGCGAGACCTAGAGCAAAAATGATTATGTGGATGGCATGCCATGATCGCCTACCCACCAGAGCACGTTTGCATCGATTTGGACTCCTGGATTCGGCCACTTGCTGTTTCTGCCCGGATATGGAGACCAGGGAGCACCTCCTTTTTTATTGTGTAGAAACCAAGCGTATTTGGAAGGGAGTACTACAGTAGATTGGGGTATAGCATGACCCATGCAGCTGGACAAATGAGATCGGGTGGGTCCTGCGGAAATCGAAAGGGAAACACTGGAGGAAGCGACTTCTGAAGCTAGCTTTTATAGAAACCATTTATGAAGTCTGGAAACATAGAAATAATACTTGTTTTGGTAATGATAGAATAGTACATGTAGAACAACATATTATTACAGTAGTTATTTATAGAGCTTGGATGGTGCCTTGACTCAGACCCCATGTTGGGAGTCTTATGGTAGTTTAGTTTTTCTGTGTTTCTTCGTATACTTCAGGCTGGATCTCTGGATCGCCTTCCGTTTTGTACTGTTTTTGGAGTTTGATAATATATTCTCATTCCAAAAAAAATAAATAGGAGTCTTCCAATTCTAAATTCTCTCAATCGCTATTCCGAAACAAGCAGCAAATACAGAAATTATATTTGAATATATACTTAGTTACTTACCATTGGATCGGGCAGCTTGGTTCCGATCTTGAGGACCACCAGGGTAATATTCATAGTTTTCCAGAGCAGTAGTTGCATAATTATACTCTCTTGCAGCCTCACTTAGATCAGCAAACATTTTACCTACAGTCTGGAATGCATAATCATCGAGGATGAAATCATAGAGTTTCTGGGGTAAGTCAAAATTTTCCTTTGGAGAAAGGAGAAATGGATGCCTCAACAGTACATCCCTAAAAAATAAATAAAAATCATTATTAATTAAATAACGTTAAAGGTAGAATTCCAAACAGTTACTAATTGAAACTTATGATGCGTCAAATCAAGTTCTTAATTTGTTTAGCCAAGAGCAATATCAAGGATCACTAAAAAAGCACGTAGTGAGTTGATAAGTTGCCACGAGTGTCGTTCTCGAAGGACTTAACTAAGCTTGTCGGTGTTTTAAAGAAGTAGTTTGTCTTAGAATTGCGTCTTACGACCTCCAATTCTTTCTTTCGCAATAACACAAGGAGTAAACAGCAAAACACGGGTTTTGTAATCAATCAAAGGAGACATGGGGTGGTGGTTTCATCAAGAGCTAGCTAGTATATAAGGATGCAATGGAGTACACAACTTTTGAAAGTGAAAATATTTTATCAACGTAGTAGAGTCGTCAATTCTACTAGTCGGCGTTTGTAGTCGAATGTGTTGGGCTTAAATCGTAAGTAACATTGAGGGTACGAATGCCTCTTGTGGATTTTGGGTATTAAGAAACGATTGCTAAGGCATTGAACTACCAAAAGATTCGCAAGAATTCAACAAACCAAGAACAATGTAATTTCATCCAAAGTCCTATACTAGCATGCTCAAGATTTCACAACCAACCAATGGAAGATGTTTAGATACTCATATTCATGTTGTCACATGCAAGAAATATGATAAACATACACATAAACATCAACAAGAAGTAATCAAAGAGAAACGATACAGAATTACCGAATAACTTTGAATAGCTGAGCTCCAATGGATAACAATGGTGAAAATGTACTGTTTACATGAAGATTCTTCAGGTTGATGATTAACCAAGACTCCAACTTTTATCAGATGGATGATTCTTGGAACCCTAGACCTCTCAAAAACTCCCAAATATTGTGTGTAATGAAAAAGTGATGAGTTTGAATTACAAATCTGACATTAAAATGCCAAAATATCTCAAATGTAACGCTCAGAAACAGGAATAGATCGGAGCAGGCGATCGCCCGGCGGCCCCAACCGTTTGGGGCGATCGCGACTTATTTGTCCTTCCTTGACCCATTTGGCATTCCGGGAACCTTCGTGGCACCTATTTAGAGTCTCGGAGCTTGTAATCTCCGACAAAGTGCATTCATATACATAATTTTGACTCCTTTTCTTCATGAAAAGTACCTAAAACCTGGAATTAAGGTGGAAACACAAAAAATACAAACAAAAGAAAAAATATACACAAATAAAGGAAAAACTAGACTAAAAGTTAGTAAAAACAAGGTAAAAAAAAACCCGATGAGGTGTTCTAAAACGCCTCATCAACTTACTCGGCGAACGAAGTGGAATTGCAAAAGTGCTTGAACTCAAATAATGTATCAGCATGTGCAGGTGGGTTATCTGATTCAAATGACAGACGCAATTGGGAGAACATATATTTAGTGCTCAAATGAGGATCGATCAAAGAAGAAGACCAGTATGATTTGACAAAGAGAAAACCAACTGAACCACCCTCAAGCACAAAAATCTTGTTGGGTTGGCATCAACAAGGTAATTCTTGGCTAATGCCTTTTGGAAAGAAATGAGGATCGACTTGTATAGTTTTCTAACTTTTGTAGTAAGATGACCCGGTTTTCTGAAAATGGTGGGTTTCGGATTCCTGTTGAAATAGGACCTAACTGAATACTTGATCCTGTTCGTTACAATATAATCCAAATCGCCAGGGTAATCAACCACCCCTAGGATCGGTATTTGAATACCGATTGGTAGGGGAGGTGACCAACTGTATGTAAGCCAAGGTGTATCGGTTTTAGAGACAGGGATGAAAGACACGAGGGATTCAAAGATGGTGGAGGAGGTTCTGGGACGACAAGTTTGTTCGGTTCTGTGATTTGAAGTGCGGGTCATAATTCCGTCGCAAAAGTGATGAGACCGTAATTTAGAGGTTCTTCACGTTCTTTTAATCGTTCTTTTGTTAGACTTTGTCGTTTTATTATAGTATTATTGTTCGTTTTTACGGTTTTGTGTTTAGTTGTGATTTGAAGGTTTTAGGTATGAACTGGAGGAGAAATGACGTGATTTACAAGGACATGTTCCTGTTTGAAATCTCAAGAATCCAGGAAGAAAGCCTCAAGATCGGTTCCCGAAGAACTGAAGTTTTGGCGTAAAACACACACTGGTCGCGACCAGCTTTTTGCTTGGTCGCGACCAGGAATTACGAGGCAAAGAGGAGCTGGAGTATTTTGCTCTGGTCACGACCGGCTTTTTGCCTGGCCGCGACCAGAATTCTCGAAGCAAACATGGACGATTACGGACAAGTGACCAGCTTTTTGCTTGGTCGCGACCAGGCTTGTCGAGCCCAATAAGGATAGGCTCCGAAATTCCTTGTATATATATGTTTTTTCCTTCTCTCTTTCCACACAACTTTCATATCAAACCATTGTAAAAGCTCTTTGAACCCTAGACTTTATATTGGGAGATTTGAGCTTGGTTATTCATCGTGCAATCAATACTATTCACCGATTTACGTTCGAAGGTTAGAGATTTGTTAATCTATTCATATTACTTTCACAATTCGCTTTCTTGTGATCATTTATGCTTGATAATTTTATTTTCATCAATCTTATGTCTATCATCTATTCAAACATGAATGTTTTTGATAATTGCATGATCATGAGTAGCTAAATTCATCGTGAATGCGGTAGTGATATGATGATTCGCATGTATTAGGGTTACGTGCTATGAATTTATTCGTACGAGTTATGCTAGTCTAAAATTTTCGTAAAACCTGTTAATTCGATTCGCAAGTCTAAAATATTCTAATCGTTTGTTCAAGGATTATCTATATGACAATCAGATAATTACTCATGTCTAAAATATTCGAAAAGGTCTTTGGTTAACATCGCTTTAACGGTTTCTGGACAAATAGCATGTGACAATCGTACGAATGCTATAGCTATATCCTGTATACTGCGTTTCTGATTATTCCTACCGCGTTCATATTTCTCCTTATATATATATATATATATATATATATTCATCTCTAGATTCGTTGCTTTACTCGGTTGGTTGTTAGTTTAAACACAAACAATTTATCAAACTGTTACGTTGCAAACTTCTACGTTAATTGCTCTGTCACATTACTCTGCTTGGTTAACTCCTTCGAGAACGAATATGTGGTTTAGTTTGTTCATATTGCAACACTGTTGTATTACATAGTTTTAAAAGTAATAATTTGAACATATCAAAAAGCTCTCGAAACCCTCCGTCACTTTATAGGAAATGGTTACCGTGCAGTGCCCATCAAAATCTTCAAAAGTATCCATCCCCTGAAGAGTTCAAACCAAAAGATAAAGAAGACTATAACACGAAAGGCCATAAACAAGACTAATTTGCCAATTCGTTACTTTTTTTAGGCTCTATTGTGAATGCAATCACAAATAAAGCATACCAACCAAGCAAAGATAAGTTTAGAGTTATCCAATGAATGCAAGCAGAGGGGCGAAACTCACCAGTTGAGTTGATAGTAGTCGAGAAGAGTTTTTCTGGTTAACAGAGAATCCGAGCAAGACTGTAAATTTTGAAGAGTTTTCCCAGTTAGTTAAAACCCTAATGGACAGACAATCTAATGAATGCAAGCAGAGGGGCGAAACTCACCAGTTGAGTTGATAGCAGCCGAGAAGAGTTTTTCTGGTTAACAGAGAATCCGAGCAAGACTGTAAATTTTGAATAGTTTTCACGGTTAGTTAAAACCCTAATGGATAGACAATCTAATGAATGCAAGTAGTTGGGCGAAACAAAACTCACCTTGATAGCAGCCGAGCAAGAAGAGTTTTTCCCGGTTAACAGCCGAGCAAGACTGTAAATTCTGAAGAGTTTTTTCGGTTAGTTAAAACCTAATGGACAGACTGGGCAATTGGGCTTGGTTCACGGTTGACAGGACTGGAAAGCAATTGGGCTTGTTGACAGGACTGGAAAGCAATTGGGCTTTCCCAATAGGGTTTGGCCCAATAGACAAAAAACAGGCTCACCCAGTAAGCTGCTAGTACTGTCTGCCAAATACGAATGATGTTGCATAGATTCATGATCAATCTCTTGTCCTTCCACTGAAAGATTAATTGTAGAAGGAGAAGAATGTTTATATGCTAGAATAAGAAGAAGGACAATCTCTTTCCAGCTTCGAAAGATTAATTGTAAGGAGCAGAAGAAGGAGAAGAAGAAGGAGGAGGAGGAGGGGGAGGAAGGACAATCTCTTTCCGGCTTCGAAAGATTAATTCTAAGGAGAAGAGAATGTTTATACGCTAGAAGAAGAAGAAGGACGCTAGAAGACGAATGAGCCTGAGAGGTAAGAAGAGATCTGGAAGAAAAAGAAGAAGATAAATCTCAATGACAACGCCCCTTGTACTATATAGACAGACGTGTGTCAGGCCCATTAGGGCTTTTGCCATTTAGGGTAAAAATTCACTCATTACCACCGCCGTCAGCACATTGTTCTCAATTTTTCTTTTATTTTTTTATTTACTTGTTATATCTCAAAATAATACTCATAATAGACTAGAATTGGGTCACACGCGTAGCGTGTGAAGCGTATTCCAGATCTACATTGTGTATTTTCTAAAATCTACACCACCATAATACATATTTTTAGATATTTACAGGTTAGTGCTATCTTTTCTTATTTATTTATATATGTAAAGTTTTTTTTATTAAATGTATTATTATAAATTGAGTAAGTACAATATCATACTAACGAGACGTGTCCAGCGTAATCTTGCGTGTCCAATTGGTCGGGTATCGGCCCATTAATGGTCGAATCGTTACAGTAAGTATAATCGAAGCTTCTTTAGACTAACCCACCTATACCGAGGTTATATCCATAAATATTAGTATTTGATTTACTAAAACCATCTATGATGTTATACATACACGTAAAAAAAAGTTAACCTATTAAGGAATTAATAACCAATTTCACACAGACCCATTCCATCTGATTAGAAGTTCCGTTTTTACATGGCATTGCCTGCAAATTTGTAAGCTCTATAGCACAGACTAAAATAGATCCATTAGAGTATATCTTCTCTGGATGGAAAGTCCAAGTTGATTATTGTAGTTAGGCCACAAAATTGAAACATCTAAATTGAGATTTTTCGTTAGTCATCCCAACCTTCACTTAGCAAATTCATCCTTTTTTTTCCTTCTTCCTTCTTCCCTCTGTCTTTGGAGTTGTAGATCGGAGCCTACTTTCTTTCCTTGCTCCATCCCAAATTAATCATTCTCCATTCTACTTCTGGAGATGATATTCAAGAACGTACGAGATGTGCAACAACACCATACTCTCCGCCGCCAACACCATACTCTCCGCCGCCAATACCCTAAATCAATGTTGAAGAAAGAAGATATGAGCTTAATTCTGAATCTCTAGTTTAGATATAGGGATTTCCAGGCATATGCAATTGGCGATCATGAATGATGAAGAAACTAAAAAAAAAACTACTCACGGTCCACAGTAGTGCTGCTCTCAAGGTAAAGTTCTTCTTGGTTGACACATCATATGTAGGGATACCCTTTTCCCACAACTCAATCAGCTCCTTGATTAGGGGCTGCAAGAAGAAATCCAGCTTCAGTGCTGGATCGTCCGGCTCGGGCACCGACATAGTCAAGAACATGAATGGTTCCTTCATGCACTCACCGTGGGGCAGGTTGTACGGTGTGAGCATCACTGGCCAACATGATTACTTCCGTTGATTTCAAAATGGGTTAAAATCATCCGTACAAAGCCCCAATAGTACATTTCTAGACGGCTGCAAACTCTGGATATGTTTTATCAAACTCTTTCCATGCCGGTGAGTCTGATGGGTGCTCCATTCTAACCCCTGCATCTGTCGGGATTACTCTCTCCTTGTGCCACCGCATTTTATTGGCAAAAACACTTAAGCGTACAACCTCTTTAAACGAGGTGCTAGAGGGAAGTACCACATTTTCTGATGTGAGAGATTTTTCTTCTGGCGTTTCTTTGCAGCCCCCTCCTTGTGACGCTTGTAGTGGTCCTTACCACAGAACTTGCACTTCAATAGATCTGCATCCTCCCCCAGTAGATCATGCACATATCCGGACAACAGTCTATGGTTTCCATAGGCAACCCCATCCCCCCGTATCTTTTTCTTCACTTGGTAAAAATTGGTGGGAACAAGGTTTTCTTTAGGGAAACACTCCGATAACAGTTGTACGTAATTGTTGAAGTTTACTTCAGATTGGCCACCCTCGGCCTTACAACTCATTATTCGAGACAACAAAGACAACTCGGTGTGCGTCATGCACCCTGGCCAAATCTGCTTCTTCCCAGATTCCAACAAGTCAAAGAACATCTGATCCTCGGGATTCGGTGGCTCCTCAACATCACCCTCGGTTTCAGTGGTACTAGTGTCCATTAACTCTGGGCCCGCAACATTAAACACCATTTCTTTGAACCGGTCATGAAAAGCATCAGATTTAGCCGTATTTTGAGTACTAGATTCCTCATATTGCTGCTTTCTTCGACGCTTCCTAGTTTGCTCATATTGCATGAACGATGGTGCTGTCTCACCATGATGATTCGATACCTCATACTGAGGCATAAACCCATTACGTTTCAAGTGCTCCACTACCGTTGTAGAAGGCAAATATTTCATGTTCCTACATTTGCTCGCATTGCAAGGGCACTTTATCATCCCCTCGCTCAAACAAGCAGTCTGTGTCAGTGCAAATGCGATGAAGGCTTCAACTCATGCCGCAAAACTAGACTGAATTATGCTATTAATAATGTGACGGTACATCCATGAACGATCGGGATTCATTGGATGATTAACCTGACGCGTCTGAATTTATTAGATTTATACGCATTATGTATTGAATTTCATTACAATTGCCTAATTCCCGGTCTATAATTAAATTGTTAATTATAATACGTTTAAAATTTTACGAATTACATGCATTTTACGTTTAAAATTTAATTTTATAAATTTTAAATTTCCATTTAACTATTAAAATTATAAATTGTAGATTAAAATAGTAGTAATTGTTTATAAGTACCAACGGTTGTTGGCTCAAGTGGTAAGGGACTTGAGTTCACTTGAGAAAGGTCTTGGGTTCGACCCTTGTGGATGTAAAAAACACTGCTGGGAGAGCCGCCCCGTCAAAAAGGGCCCGACAGTGCTCGACTGGATTAGTCGTATGTAGCAGATACCAATGAGAAATTAAAAAAAAAATTGTTTCTAAGTTAATACGAGCCAATTATACTACAACCACCAAAATCACTAAATGGTCTCCAAACACTCAACCAAATCTTTCTAATCCTATTACATGTACGAAAATATCAAATTAAATACCCTACATACTTACAAACATCCTAACAACTAACAATTCAATTTCACAATAAATCTATCAATTGCACAACCTCAAGCTTAACCCACTACTTAATATAAGCTAAACTAGCTAGTAGAGACTTCCCCATAAACATACAATTGCTCAAATTAGTCGAAATTACAAAAAAAAAATCCTAAATTTAACAAAGTGAGGGTTTTAGACTAATACCTTCAATTTTCTTTCAGAAGATATAGACTAGTATGCTTATGGATAGTGCTAGTCTTGTTGGGTTGAGAAGGGCTTGTAATTGTATGGCCCAATTTAATATGCTATTTTGGAGAGGTTTAAAAAAAGTGTTTTGTGAGAGATGATGTGATTTACTGTTTGTACTATGAGAGCATTCCTGATGCTCGTGTATCGTTTGATCGTGAATAATATATTTTGGTTGTTTAAAAAAAAAACTAATACCTTCAATTACGGAATAAATAGCCGATGGAGAATGAAATTGAATGGCCACCCGAGTTCCTTGTTCAACGAGTTTCGAAAAGAGTCCAAGATTAGCCGGAATGGTGGAGTTTTGATCGGAGTTCGAAAAGTGGCGAAAATGGTGAATAGAGGAGAAGAATGGTGAAGCAGGAGAGGAATGGGGAAGAAAACTTCTTCCCCATCTGTTATTTGATCTTAGCGACGGATAGAGCTATCCGTCACTAATTTCAGAGATGGATAGCTTTATCCGTCTCTGAATTTCAATTTTTAATTTTTTTTATGGTCTTGGGCAACGGACTTAGAGACGAATAATTTATCCGTCTCTTAGAGGCAGATTAGAGACAAATTAGATAATTTATCCGTCGCAGTATACGTTGTGTAACTTCTTTTTCTTATTACGCAGATACTTTTTTCAATATATAGTATAGTTTTATTTTTCATAATCCATTGTGTTTATTAATTCCAATAATGGTACATCCGTATCCAATTATTAGCATTAACTGGAAATGTACACTTATAAAAGTCAAGTCACGGGAAAAATAATATAGAAACATGAGTGCACATGCATTATGTGTCACGTTGTGAGTTAGAGAGGAAATATTCCAGTCACATGATCTAGAAACTATAGAAACAAATAAAGGAAATAAGCAGTTGCCGATAATGATATATCGAAATCATTGATAGTAATATTCTTTACCTACTCTTCTAACTGATCAACCAATCATTGTATTTGTGCTTGCTAATTAATAATTTCTTCTTTAATTCACACTTAGAAGAAGATGAAGAAGAAGAAGCTACTCCAATCATGTGCTTGTTAATTGTTATTCTAGTATACTCGAGTCAAATTAATCCATGGCACTTTCCGCGATATGTTTGCGAAATTATGGCTAGCTAAACAATAGTAATATTATATTTTTAGTCAGATGACGGGATCGTGATCGATCTACGGAGGTTTTCTTTTCAAGACCAAATTTTATTACTATACAACGGATATTTGGAAGTTCATTTCTATTTACAAATATATACTTACAAAATCTAACAAAGATTTTACGCAAATACTTTTTCTTATAAACGCAAAAAAACTATATTTTACAATACCTGAAATTCACAACAAATCCAGGTATAAAGAATGTTGAGAATTTCGGGCATAATGAATGCATTTTGATTTCTTGGGTTTTACTTTAATTCGTTCTTACAACTTCTGACTGGAAAGTGATGGCTCTGGAAGGTGCACGCGGGTGGTGCTGAGCTATGCACTACAAAAAACTAGCAGTTTAGGGACGGATTTATCCGTCCCTAAACAACCAGCAATTCGTCCCTAATCCATTAGGGACGGATTAGGGACGGATAGGGACGCCCGTCCTTAAAACGGGCGTCTCTAACCGTTTAGGGACGGATAATATATCCGTCCCTAACTAGGGACGGATATTATCCGTCTCTAATGGTCAAACACCATTAGGGACGGATAAAATCCGTCGCTAATGGCTGTGACCATTAGGGACGGATTTATCCGTCCCTAAATATGTATTTTTTTTAAAAAAAAAAAAATTGCAGAATTTTATACGTCGAGAATTTTTATACGGATATACAATAAATCGATAATTTTATTTGTCGACAATGATACAATAAATCGATAATTTTATACGAATCAACAATAAATCGACAACGCGTACATACGAATATACAATAAATCAACAACAATACACGAATAAATCGACAACGTCAATACAATATTCAATAATACAAATACAATATTCTGTTAATTATACAAAATTAACAAGACAAAATACAAAAAAAATATAAATAACGTGCGATTTTGGACGGAGGGAGGCGGTGGTGGATCTGGTCGGATGGTGGTGGTGGTGGTGGTGGGAGGCGGTGGACAGTGTAGTGATGGTGATGGGAGGGCAGTGTGGATGGTGGTGGTGGGAGGCGGTGATGGTGGTGGTGGACAGTGGGTGGATGGTGGTGGATCTGGTGGTGGTGCATCACGCCTCTCGCCGGAAAACAACCTCGTCATTCTCCTCCACGTCCGCCCTATCTCCGTCCTCTACCGCCTCTGTTATAATTCAATAGAAATGGTGGTGGTGGTGGTGGAAGGGTGGTGGTGGCGGGGAGGTGGATGGTGGTGGTGGTGGCAGGGAGGTGGATGGTGGTGGGGTGGATGGTGGTGGTGGCAGGGAGGTGGTGGTGGTGGTGGCAGGGAGGTGGATGGTGGTGGGAGGTGAAATGGAGATGGTGGGAGGAGGAAGAAATGGAGATGGTGGGAGGAGGAAGGAGGGTTAAATTAGGGTTTCGGACGATTTAGGGACGGATAGCTATCCGTCCCTGCTATCCGTCCCTAAAAAATGATTTTTTTTTTTTTTTGTTCAGTCAACTGTTTTAGGGACGGATAAAAAATCCGTCCCTAAAACAGGGACGGATTAGGGACGGATTATTCAATCCGTCCCTAAGTAAGGACGGATTAGGGACGGATTATTCAATCCGTCCCTAAGTAAGGACGGATTAGGGACGGATAGGCCTATCCGTCCCTAATCCGTCCCTAAAAGTGCCGATTCGTCCCTAAATTAGGGACCCTAATTTCCGTCCCTAAAACAGAACTTTCTTGTAGTGATGGAAAGGTATGCTTCATGACAAAGCGTCACATTACGAATCACCATCTCAACACCAAAACAAATAAGTGGAAACTCGATCTCCTAATCCTATGTATGTGGCTTCAAGCGAGAATGCGAGATCCATGTTAGATCAGAACCCACAATTACTATTTTTTGGAACGGTGCCCCTCCTTTCTAACTCATCTAATGGACTGAAAATCACACAAATAAACTAAATGTAGACCTAGTGCAACATGCGAATCATCGATCGATGTGGGCAATATTGCTGAACCACAAAGTCTTGTGTTGATCGTCCAATTTTTGCAATATATATAGTGTTTGTTGATCGTGATTTTGTGTCCTTGAATTAAATTCTGTAAATTTTGTTCGATTGATATACACGATATAAAGACACATTCCCACGATAAATGCATAAGAGAATTATTGAATTTTCACTAATGTGAAACCTTACATATCTCTTATATATAATCATTAAACGTCTAAAAGATTGAAAAATAATAAGTTCAATAATGTAATATTTCCTTCACTTTATTTTTAAAAGAAATAACGAATCTGTTAGAACTATTGGACCGGGATTGGTACTCTGTACAAGTTTCAGACGATGTTGACTATGGCGTTTAGTCAGCAACGTCTTCAACGATAAAACAAAGATGAACAATAACGAAACGAGCAGCGATTTACGTGGATAAAAATATTGAACACCACAAATAAATTCTAGCCAATATATATAAAATATACTGACCGTGCCGTAGGCTAAATTTCCACTATCAGTAAAAGTAGAATTATAAAAACTACGTTTAATCAATCACAGACAAATGATTAAACTGCAAAGACTAGACTTAGAACAAACAAACAAAACCTATCCTAGTTCGATAACACTAAAGTAAATCTCAATCCTTAGAGACTACTCACAAGTGCTTTCGATATCAATGTCTAGTAAAGCAAAAAGACCTAATCTCAATAATGTGAATCGATGAAGATCAAAGGCGTAGTCTTCTTGCAATCGTTCTGCTTGTCTATATACTGGTGCTCTTCGATCAGCAAGAAGAACGCTGAAAATATGTTGCCAACTTCACGTGTTCTGTCAGAAGGAAAGTTTCATTAAGTTTTATCTTCATAAATCTTGTTTTCTTCTTGCTTCAAATTCTTTCCTTGTGTCCAAGAATCTTCAAACTCCTTCCTTCTTTTTCCATCAAGCGTCCTAGCTCTTCCTTTCTAGCGTTCAGAGTTGGATCTTTATTTTCCAGATCTTCCAAATCTTTTCCTTTAGGCCCAAATCTGCCACGTCCTGTCCATTGACTTATGTTGCAGCCCAACTTGTTATTTTCTACAAAATATCCATTCACAAACAACTACAATCGTTGAACTGGTTAATAAACGAAGAAAGACAGAATTAATAATAACAAGTGTAAATAAATTGCAATTTCAAAATCTAATGATTAGCAATTAGTTGATCAAGTTATTATTGGTCAGAAATAATAAATAGTATTGTGTTAGTCCGTACGCGTTACATTTTAAATTAAAATTGTACGCGGAATGAGATGTATGCACCCCGTATAATGATTGATCCATGTTAGATAAAGTCTGTATATTTTAATAGTTAGCGGTTAATAAATAGAAATAATTAATAACGGAATCTTGAACTGAAACTGCGTTATACTCCTTACGTTCAATGTGAATCCTTAACTGGCAAATTATTTTGCTGCGAGTGCATGTTGCACACCGACTGTCAGATTCTCTAGTCTACTGTACATAATTATCTTTTTTAAATTTTAAAATTGTTTAATTTTGTTTATCTAAGTGTTTAAAAATACTTGAAATTGGACTATTGGAGGCGGTGTGATTTTCTTCTAGTCATGCATTACTTTCTTTCTTGTTTAAGAAGAAAAAATATAATATCATGGAATGAAAAGTAGGTTGGAAATGTATCCGGTGCGATGATAAATTGCCCAAAGAATTTTTAGTCAAAGACTCACATGCATTATATATATATATATATATATATATATATATATATATATATATATATGTATATATAATATATATATATATATATATATATATATATGTATGTATTTTAATGAACATTTCGTAATTTAACTAATACTAAAATTAAAGTGAAAATGATATAGTCCGGTGTGAATTAGAAAAGTAAGGCTTTGTTCTCATCAACTGAAAATTCATTCGATTCGATTCTACCATTCGATTCGATTCAGCCCATTCAATTTAATTTATATTTTATGTTATAATTGATTCGATTGAAAAGCAGCCTAATTACTATAATTTTTTAGATTAATACGCAATATTGTGTGTTGATATTTTTGTCCCATTTATACGGAACATGGTAATCGATCAGAATATCGTGTGAAATGCGAGGTAATATAAAGATCCATTACTAATAACCTTCACTTTATGGGACGTCATGACCACAATATTAGTAACCTGCACTCCGTAGATTAGAACCATATCTTTCAACTTTCGAAGGGTTTTTATGTCAGGCCGAGCCCCACCCCCCTAAAAAAAAAATTATAGGGGCATGACACTTTTTAACATATTGCGAAAGACCCTCCAAGTAATTATAAAATATAGAAGTAATCTCATTTTTCTTCTTTTTTCCGTAAAACCTTTCAGACCCCATATTTACGAATGTATATAATAAACGTACAGATACTACAATGCCACGACACAACAAAAAACCATGTTGAACAAGTATTGGCCATATTATGGCAATAATTATTATGAATTTGAAGATGCACGTATTTTTTTTTATTTGATATTCGTTATCGTTAATAATTGTTCTATTGCATATTGATGTTTCAATGAGCTAAATTTTTTAAAAAAAAATTAAGAACGCTAAATAATTAAATGTTTTGGTAGCGTCACGGCTGTCACAACAACATTCAGGCAGCCGTGACGCTGCTAGGCGCTGATCTGGCACCCGTAACGTTGCCTGGCTATTAAGCTGGCAGCCATCTTGCAGTATGCAAGAAACTAGAGTTCTGATGTCGGAGCTTCTCAAGCTCCATAGGCTCAGATCTGGATTTGTTCAAGCTTGAGATTGGAGCCTCCGATCTCGAGCTTGAACGGCTCCAAATCATAGCTTTCCAGTAGGGTTAGTACCATAGCTCTGATTTGCCACCACCAGAGCTCAAATAAGGTGGTGATTGGAAAAATAAGTTTTTTTTGAGTGAAAATCACAATATTTTTAAGTTAAAGGACTATTTCATGAATTACTATAATTTGTTGGATAATTTATAATATGTTAAAAAGAGTGTCTTACGTTCAACATTCATATTTATAGTGAGAATTGAAGACTACTCTTACATTGAGTAACCAAGAATATCTCACGCATAATGTAATATTTCCTTTCTAACAATGTTGAAATGTATTACTACTACTTTATCTTCAATCGCATTTTACAATTAAATCGAATTGAATCGAATCAGTAGTATAAAATGTAACTAATCGAGCAGAATCAGTAGTATAAAATATAACTAAGCGAACTCCTCTCTTCAACTTAAAACTCATTCAATTGATTCGATTCCATTGATTCGATTCGATTCATTCATTCGATTCGATTCGATTCATTATATTTTATACTACGATTCGATTCCATTCGATTCGATTACCTTGAATTATATTTTATACTACGATTCATTCGATTACCTTGCTACGTCTTTTTTTGAAATTTACTGAATCGAATCGAATCGAATGAGTTTTAAGTTGAAAAACGAGCTGAATTATATTTTATACTACGATTCGATTCAGAATTTGATTGAAGAAAACGAGCTCGTTTCTTCTCAACTAAACTCGATTCGATTAATTCGATTCGATTCGATTAGTTATATTTTATCTACTGATTCGATTCGATTCGATAAATTTCAGTTGAATATAACAGAGCTTTAGTATAACTACATAATAGAGACAATATCAAGGTAGCTTAGTTTCCCGCAACTAAATGGTAAGATTTGATGTGCTAAAATTTAACCTGGTCAAATATATGAGGGGTGACCGAGTACACAAACAAGTCAGATCGTATCGAAAACGTTAGAAATTAGAATTGGCAATGACAATTAAGACCATTTACATAGTTTTGAACTTTATACTTTGTCTTTTAACTCCTCAATCCTTTTTGTTCTAGGCTTCGTCAATCTTATTCAACCTAACATTTCTCCTTAAATTGATATTTTACCTAATACTGTAATAGGATAGGTTGACCAAGGTCAATTTTTGGAGAAATGGCAATTTAAAATTTTGGTATCACAACCACCACTTATGAAATAAAAATTCATATCTTTTTAGTAGTAACTAATAAAATTGTGCACGTAAAAATTCACGTGCCAAATAAATTAATGTCTCATATTAAAAATTAAATATGCATGACATAAACATTAGTATAATAAATATTTAAACTTATACTTAGTTAATTAGAAATTCAATCATAATATAGTATGTGAAGGGCGTTCTCAAAATTAACCCCCATAGACCGAAAATCACTGATTAGAAACAACTAATGACAAACAATTACATTTAGGTACATTTTTGGGTTGACCAAACTCATTTTCCAAAATTCAATTTTGGAAACCAAACATGCCTTAAGTTTTAGGCTCCAACGGATCTTCTGCTCCGCCTCCGCCAGAAAGCCTCCAATTTTTTTTTTAAATAATAATTTAAAATGATATAAAGTCTAATTTTTATTCTTTTACAAATTAAACTAATCAACTTGCTAATTAAATTAACATTGAAACTAATACTTACCGTTGAAACTAACACACATGTCGATTCGTATAAGGTCAATGTTCAATTCGTTCGGTTCAAAATACTCCCTCCGTTCTGAACTCAACTTCCCAATTTCTGTTTTGGTCTGTTGTCCAAACTCAACTTCCCCTTTCTTCAATGAAAAATCTCTCTCCTACTTTATTCACCATCTCTTACACTTTATTCACTTTTATTCACTCCCATTTCTACTTTATTCATATCTCTCAGAATTGATAAACTCCTCTTAAAACTTGTATCCGGACCAACGGAAAGTCGAGTCTAGTATGGAGGGGTTACAACCCTAGGCCCGACCATACTTGTGACCTAGTTTTAGAGCCAAATCTCTCTATTGGTACAAGGACTTAAGAAGGGTACAAACCATAAACGTCTGACCCCTGGACAAACTTGACGTCATTTTCCGGCTTACATGTATTACGGAACACGATGAAGAACCATCGTAGGATCCACACGTGAGTTAGTAACATGTTCAACCTTATTCTAGTGAACACATAACAACTTGTCGAGTCGACAAGATCACATTTTTACGGAACTATGTTCCCGATCCTATTCCTATAAATAGTGCACTTCTCGATGTCTCAATGTAAGCAATTAATACCCATTATACTCTTCATTGAGCTAGGATAAAAAAAAATTAACAATCTATTTAATCATTAATTCTAACCCAGTTTGTCGAAGTTAAATATAAACCGGAATGCAAGTGGACTAACCCCGAATCCCATATTTTCATATACTATGTTGCTTGAATTCTCCTATACTTTGGATTCGTAGGGTGAAGGATTTATGTTGTTCTATACCAATCAATCGCCAACCCAAGTTAATTCCTGAAGACATCTTCATTCTTAACCTTTTTTTTAAAAAAATATACTGTTTAATTTTTATGCTTAAAAAGTAGGCAAGTTAAAAGAACAGGTACATTATTACCCCAAGATAATCTAGTCTAGTTTTATAAGTCACCTCACCCCCTTTAACAAGCCCGTAAAGTCCTGATCTACCATTCCATCCCTCCAATCCCAAACCAAATTCGTACACCATCTCATCTTTTTTTCTTGCGTACAAGCACTACTACTATTCCTTCCCTTCCCTTCCCATATTAAAAGTTAAAACAAAAGACACCAATTTCAATAAATCACAATTCAACCCCAACAAAAAAGAAAGATACAAACGAATTAATTAATACATACCTTCCCGCGACACACCAGAAGAAAATAATTGTACCTGCCAAGTACGCTCTTGTGTACCTCCCATTCACCTTTCCCTCTTTCCCTTCTCTATATTTATACCCCCATTACACCTCACTCCCATACCCCTCTCCCCTTTCTCTCTCTACACTCACATCCACTCTTTTTATCTCTCTTAACAAAACAATGAAGAATCTCATGAGAAAGCTCTCCAAAGTCGGCGATTCGTCCCAGTACAGCCTCCTGAGGTCGGAGTCTCGCGCGGTGCGGTCGATCCGGAAGTGCAGAGGCGGAGTGCCGGAGGGGCACCTGCCGGTTTACGTCGGTGAGGAAATGGAGCGGTTTGTTGTGAGTGCGGAGGTGTTGAATCATCCGATTTTCGTGAAATTGTTGAACAAATCGGCGCAGGAGTACGGGTATGAACAGAAGGGGGTTTTGCGGATTCCGTGCCACGTGTTCCTGTTCGAGCGCGTGCTTGAGGCGGTCAGGATCGGCGTGGACGCGCGTGACTTGCAGGAGCTGCTTAATTCGCTCTCGGATGAGCTGTAATGGTGTTTGTTTGGTTAGGTAGAGTTGGTGATATATCAGGTTTTTCGGTTGGTTGGGTGGCTCTTCTGGTTTTTTGACTCTCTTTCTCTGTTGTAAATAAGAACTTTGTCGTTAGGAACAAAGTGGAGGAGATGAGTTGAAACTGATGAAGGTGCTTTTTTTTTTTACCTGATGATGATGGTGATGTAGAAAATGAATGATGAGGATCCGGTTTATGTGGTTAACTTATGATCGATTTAGTGAATTTTGAGCTTAATTCATTTCCATGTTTTTTTTACTAGATCAGCTAGCTTGGAGTGAATTAATTACATTTCTGCAGTCAAATAATCTGATGGACTGAAATGGGAAGTGCTTTTTTGAGTCTTCTGTTTAAAGCAAGATATCAATTTGAATCATATGCATAGATTTGATTGATGAAAAAGAAGGAAGAAAGTTTGAAATTATGGACCATATTATTCAATTTCATATCCTATTTACTTCATTTACAAAATAAAATAAAATACCACTGATTCCGTCCCGTAGAACTTCATACATTTGCCATTTTTAGTCGTTTCACGTAACTTCATACATTACCAAAAAAGGAAGTTATCTCACACCCAACAAATAATAAACAATATCAACTTTACACACAAATTACACATTTTGCCACTAAAAGTACACTTTTTACCACATTTTCTATATTCTGTCATTATTAACTTTTCGCATAAAACTGCGCTAACCTTAATGTATGAAGTTATCCGGACCAGAGAGAGTACTAATTATTTAATTATAATTAATATAGAAACATACGAATACTAGGTACATAATGTACCATACTCAATCGAGTCACTACAACATATTGTACACAAGTTAATAAGTGAAAAATTTATCATAGGTACTAACTGTATATTGTACACAAGTTAATAAGTGAAAAATTTATCATAGGTACTAACTGTATTACTCGATTTATGGTAGAATAGACTTTCAATAATTTACTTTCCAGCGAAAGCTCAGATCTCAGACTTTACAAAAAGAAAGTGTTGGTTACAATTGAGTGTTTGGCAATCAACCCAGAACTCAATTGAAATTGATAAATATTAGATTGTGATTTTGATAGAGTTAAATATGATATTTGAGTTTTGAAGTTGACAAATTGTAATTCAACTCGAGTAGCGTAGTGTAGAGTGGCAGACAAACTTGTTTTTGACATTAAATCAACTTGAGTCGGGCCCAATTGCCAAACACTCGGAATATATTTACAAAGTGTGTTAAAACTCAAGTAAGTTTATAGATTCACATTGATTCCTCAACCATTTTTCATTAACATTTAGAATTATTTTAAACATAACTTACCCTTAATAATAAGCAGAGATTAAAACAAATCCACGTACTTAAAATAATAACCATAAGTCAATAACACTAAGACAACCACTTTCTTCTCACTTGCATTTTTCTAATTTGGAAGGTATAGCCATGACACAGTGTGATATAATTTATTAGTGGCAAGTTCTAATTATTATTCATAATCACGGAATATATCTTATAAAAGAAATTTTAAAAAATAAGGGAATATAGTACACGAGATGTGTACGGCTGATGAAGAATTTGGAAAGGGGCAAAACGGTAAAAGAAGGGTAGTGGAACAAGAACGAGAAAAGGGATGCTGAGCCAAATAAAGCAGTTGTTGGGGCAAATTAGCGTGATTTGCGGCTGGTCGTTTTTTGCCCCATTTCTGTGGTTTCTCAGGGGTAAATTAGTAATTTCAGGAACCGTTCAAGGGTAGTTTTGTACGGCAAATGCAATGGACATATCCTCGTGTACGGACTTGTACCTATCTACACTTTCTATAGAATGGAAACTTTTTTGCCATAACAAAGTCTAAAGCTACGGCTGAATAGGGGCTAAAGTTTCCTACCACTGGGGTTTTAAAAGGTAATGGTACACTCACCCAAAACCGTCCAAAACCCGATATACATCGAATAAGTCCTCTATTTATACTTGAACGGTATCCTGTATAGGTCGGATTTAGGTTTACAAAAATGAACTTGTCTAACCCAAATCAAAATGAAACATAAAAGGTGCAAAACACAATTAATCGGGTTGGGAGCTCAACAACTCCACCCTCATCGATCCCCCTTCCCAAAGAAAATATATATATAACAACATTGGTTTTACGTGATTCAATAATAAAAAAATTGGTAGCCCGGGTAGCTAGGTGCGTGGGGCGGAAAATTATTTCACTAACATAATGTTGTACATGTGTTTTAGATTTTTTTTAGGGGTTGGGTGATGGACGGTGGGTGTTGCGGGTGTATTAAGTGTTGTCGTCGTACAAATGAAGATGAATGTGAACATTGATGAGTATGATATATTTTTAAACACATAGTCCACAGTGATACGACACGACATAAAAACATTCTCGCTAGTCATCAAAATGACGTGCAACATCACGACTATTGATTTGTACTTCATTAGCTTCATCTGCAATTAAACCATATAGCAAATTTGATTGATCAAACATAAGATTATCAATCCTATATATTTGCGTAAATTACTTGTGTGCATAATTTGCTCGATAGACACACCTTTCTTTACATGTCTAATATAATTCAACTTTTTATATTTTTTATGGGCATGCCACATAGTGTGTATGACACGTTGTCCATGACATGTGTCCGTACCTTCAATACGTGTATGATAAGAACACATTTAAATTTAAATGTTTTTGTACGTTCTAGCAAACCACCATAACAAATTTCATGAAGTGGCTTACCTTTTAACTAATTCTAGTACAATGGGGGATTATTTGATGTTGTCACATCTTTTAGTGAAGAAAAAAATTTGAGATGATGTAAACTTTGATTTACCTCAAGTATGATAATCATGCTTTGGCATATTTTATGTAGCCTGGACAGATGTGGCATCTCTTTATTGAGCTTGCAACTGCCAATTAATGGTTCTGTCAACATGGCTTGTAACATTGTCCATTGCCTTGAACCTGAGAGTACTCTCTTAATTATATTGATATGTGATATAGTATATCACTAGATCCATATCATGTTTCAAAATTTAATCTTTTTAGTTTTGCAATCCCAACTTTCTTAACTCTTACTGCATAGATATGTTGATGGCTGTTTTGTAAATTGTGAAGAGAGTCTTTAGGCCTGAATTACTTTACTATATCATGTCATCAGTCATCACCCTTTCGATATGAACAACTGTGCCAGACTGATCCTTTCATCTGGTTTTAGATTTTTTTTTTTTTTTTCATTCAAGATGGTTGGTGTATTTATTATATATCACCAAGAAACTATATTAAATGCAAGTAACATTAGGTTGGTATTTATTAGATGTGTTACCATATTGGTGTAAAACTGTAAATGCTAGTTATTTATTAGGAAAAGTGGTGTAAAAGTCCGATTTAACACATAAAATCTGAAAAAATACCTCCTAAAAACCATACCAATTCAAAAAAATGACAATGACAATGAAGAAATAAAGTTTTACTGCATTTATAACGTGAAGAGATACAGCTTAACTGTATTTATAATGTGAATAAATACAACGTTGGTTGTGTTTAACAAAATTCAGCTAGATACCGCCATGTTATTTATGCTCTATTTAACACTAACATTTACATAACACAATACATGTGTTAAGGGTTTTTATATAAACCAATGAATCTGTGATTTTTTAAAACATTTAAAATAATAAATAAAAGGGAGAAATTTACGCTAATGATATTCGAACCCTGCACCTTCTACTTAAACAATGACACATGTACGTACCAGATTCAAATTGAATAAGTAAGATCAACGGATGAGATTTAAATTAAATTATAAACTTAGTGAAACTTTGTGAATTACAATACTACTTTGAATAAGCTTATCAGTTCGATGAACTTATTTATTTAAATAAGTCGGTTACGTGAATGCCTAGCTCGTAACTGATAAACTAACTAATCTGATAAAGTTGTCCAGAAAGCTTATGAAAAAAGAAGCTACCTAATTTGTTTTTACATACCATATTTAACAAATTAACTAATTAATTTACTAAATATTTTTATAAATACCAACTAGCATATCAACTATCAACCAGCTTCAATTATCTATCAGATAGCTTATGAGCTAGTTTTGCTAAACATACATAGTTTATCACATCATTGAATGTATTTTGTTAGGGTTATTCATGGGCGTCATGCCCAATTACCTTGTTTGGTACAATTATCCTGCTCGATTAAATTAGATAATTGTGAAAGTTGAATTTTGTTAGAGCCGGACTGTATACATCTTTCTTTAAAAAAAAAAAAAAAAAAAAAAAACTCAATTGTGCCTTCAAGTATCCACTTCCGGCTCGTTTTGAATTATCAGGAAATTGGCTTAGCCAATTGGAATCAAACACACTTTGCATATGTGTCAACATTCATCATTCATGGATTTGGGCCAAGACGGTAAGTCCATCAAAGGTGTATTACCCCAGTACTGTGACTTGCTATAACATGCAAGATGAAGATTGCCGACTATCTAACATGCAAGTAAAGTTTTAGTTGAGTTCTTCTTTTTTTTTTATATTTTATTGTTTTGTATTAAATGAGTTATAAAATTCTTAATTAAAATTGAATAACAAGCGAGTTTCAAAAGTAAATAAAAACCAAGTCATAGAGGCAAACTTGGCCACTATAACCGTTGGAATTTTAGTGAATGATTGAGCTTTCAATTCATTCGATAAATTGGTCAATGGGGCCTAGCACGTCGAAACAAGCATTACGTATAAGTGTGTATCTCGTTGTTAAAACGAATTGCACTTTGTGTATTAAGTCATCGCCAAGGGGTGAAATGATGATTAATGATTTAAGTGTGTTTGATCAATACAGAGTTAAGTCATTTTAAACATGAGGAATCGTAATCCTATGTGCTAAAATTCGAGTTTAAAAAGTAAAGTAATTAAAAAGAAAGACGAAAAATCGAATTCGAGAGAAAGCAGGGAACTCACCGCGGCGAGCCCCTACGCTAAAGGAGCTCTCCGCGGTGGGGTTTCACGGACTGCGGTGAGGTGGGAGCTCACCACGGTGAGCCCTATTGGCGATTTTCTCAGAATTTTGAATTTTTCCTTGTCTTTTCATGAATAGACACTTCCCTTGAGTTGAATAATTGTGTCCCTTTCAACTTGTGTCTATTGAATAAAGAGTTAACACCATTAGTGGAATGATATAACTCTTGGGAAAGATCACCAAACAAGTATAAATATGTGAAAAAGTTTTTCACAAGAACATACAACACATTCCTTACTTGTTCTTTCCTCTTGCTCTTTTGTGCATTCTTATACACTCAAACTAAGGTTCGAAAGATTCAGCTATCGGAGTGCAACGTAGCCGTTTAAGAGAGGTTTTATCATGGGAGACAGTTGAAACCTACCCGTGTACACAATAGCGGGTCAATAAAGTATTAAGGAAAAATAGTCCAACTATCGATTCTTCTCAACCTTGTTATTTCTCTTCTATAACTCCTCACCCGCTGATTACCTACTACTTTATCCGTCTCGCAGAGCTTCATACATTTGCTATTTTTAGCCGTCCTACAGAACTTCATACATATAAAAAAAAAAGAAACTACCCCACACCCAACAAATAATAAACAATACCAACTTCACACTCAAATTACACAATTTATCACTAAAAGTACACTTTTTCCCACCCTTTCTATATTCTATCATTATTTTAACTTTTCACATAAAACTGCATGCTAATCCTAATGTATGAAGTTCTGCGACACGGAGGGATTACAACATTTACTACAATAACTTGGTGACAGAGCCGTTTATATTGTTCAAGTCTAGAGTGTACTGCACTACTGTGTCTGACTCTGTGATGCATGTGACATTATGTGTATTAGTGGTTACAAATTAAGGCGTTGCCTTGCCCCACATATAATTTCGTTAATGATTGCAAATCGCAGTTAACCATTATCCATTACACTTAACTAATTAGAATTATTGATTATCATCATTGAAAAATAAGAATGTCTCTAAATTCTAAACGGGGCAAGACATGCCTTAATTTGGTCCACATATCGATTCAGGTGCAGGATCAGCGTGATCACTGAAAAAATAAATAACTATTGCTGTAGTTAAGAAACTTAAGATTCACTCATTCAGGATTTATGCGTAAAACTAAAGATTCACTCGATCAAAGCATATGATATTCCATATGTGAACAGATATCTATAACATCAATAATTAATTAGACAAATCCAAAAAAAAGTTTAACCAAACCTTTGGATTTTCATCCATATACGAGTCCATTCTACTCTGCAGGTTGTACCACCTCATAGTGTAGGGGAAATTACATCCAGACCCCATTTAGATGTCGTAATTACAGATTAGTATCACTTAGTCGAACTATTATGATTTAGTACAATTAGATGTAAAACAATTACATTTTAGTCCACGAATTTGACTTTTGGCGAACTAAAACCTGAAAAAGTCAATTTTGCCCCTCAGATTATTGAATTTTGCAAGTTACCAAACAATAACCCATTTTGGCAAATTGTAATTTAAGTCTTGAATATCTAATTTTTTATATTTGTCACCATAAGATTTTGAAGAAGCTCAAATAAGCCCTCAAACTTCTATTTCAATTTGTAAATTATCCCCAACTTCAATCCGAAAACACAATCGAAAGTTCGTAACAGTTAATCGAAATCGAAGATCGAAATCGGAGCTGCTATCCAGCTCCCATCGGAAGTCTTGACTCGATTGAGTCAGAGAGCGACTCGATTTGAGTCAGAGAGAGCGACTCGATTGGGCTGACATGCCCAAATCGGAGCTGCAAATTGAAAGAAGGAGAAAAAAATAAGAAAGAGGAAGAAATTTACCGGAGAAGAAGAAGAAGAGAAGATGGAGGAAGAAGTATGTTGGAGAAGATGGAGGAAGAAGAAGATGGAAGAAGTAGGTTGGACTGTTGGAGAAGATGAAGGAAGAAGAAGATGATTTTTTTTTTTTTTAATTTAAAATTCCATAAGGCCATGTTTGGTTGTTTCAAATGAAACAACCAAATTAAGCTGGTCAACGGATTTGGACTAGATTGTAATTGTTCGACTAAGTAGTACGAATATGAGAAACGTCGTTCTAAGTGGGTATCCCTATGTAATTATCCCCATAGTCTAATATTCCAACAATTTAAGATTCATTTAGGCTCTGTTTAGCAAAACTAGCTGAAAAGCTAGCTGATTTTAAATGTAGGTGTTTAGCAAATTAGCTGAAAAGCTAGTTGGTGTTTTGTAAAATGACATAAAAGGGCATTACTCTTATTTTTCTTGTCTTTAACCTTTCTTATCGTATTTTTTTTTTTTTTTTGAAACAGCTAAAATTTTATAAACAACGACAATAGTTACACGGAGCATAACTAATGCTCCAAACGGGCAGAATACAACCCGTGCATCAAAACCACCTCCGAACAAAGATAGGAGAACCGAGATACATAACACGCTAAGAGTACAAGAAAGTGGAATAGGAGCTAAACTAAGGGACAGACACCTAAACCAGACGTTAACTCCAAAGGATGAAAGAAAAAGATAAAAGAGTCTTCACTACTCTTCACTCTTCAACACTGCCCAATAAACCGAAAGAAAAAACTGCAAATCAAGTTGTCAACCCAACAGAACCGCCACACTTATGGAGCCACCCGCCTCAAACCACACTTTAAACTTTACTTGTAAGAAGGCAAGAAATTTAAGATACGACCATGAAGACTCAACCGGGATACAACAACCCTCCTCCACCCTATACCGAGTGTGTGAGCAAGAAAGCAGATTACTTTCTTTCTGCATTTTTCCTGAAGAAACTTTGGTTTTGGGCTTTATGGGGTACTTAGTCTTTGGGCCGGTTGAAGGATTTTTTGGTGGGCCGCTTGTGGGGTTTTATTGGGCCTGATTGTGTCATGTTCACTTTGTTTATTTCTCTTCTTCCTGCAGGTCAGTTGGGGCCTTCATCTAAGGTTGCTAGCTTGAGGTTGTTGCAAAGTGCCTTTCTTATCGTATTATTAGTCTATAGTTTTTTAAATAATAATATATCATATTTTGTTCAATAATTATAATATATATTTAATGTATTTTACATCGCCACTTTAATAACATCATCAAAATTATCAGAAGTTGAAAGAAATAATCGTTGAGCATTTTAACTTAGTAATGAAAAAAATTAGTAATTGATGTGTATAGAATTACTGGGTGATAATATTGGGTACATGATGTATAGAATTCGTTGCTTGGTAATATGGGTGTTTTTACTTCTTATACTATATCACTTTAAAACTATGACGCTTAAAGTGTTATTTGAAGCTAAATTTTAGATTTAATTTTTATGATAATTTTTTATTTTCATATTTAATTTCAGTACCTACTAGTACCTTGATAATAAATTTGAAGCCCCACATTTTTAAGAGTCCTAAGCTTAGTCTCGACCATGGTTAACAATTTAACATGTGACATTTGTGAGTACTTATGACAATGAGCACATGGAAGATTGGAAGCACTTACATAATGATCGATTGTTCTGTATCTGGGTTAGATTTTATTTGATCCCTCGTTCGTTTTCATATCTGTACGCCAAATGTGCTTTATGAAACATACTATTCCTTTTTCTCTGAGGGACAAAATGATATAAACAAACAACCTATATATGTGTTCTGATAAATTGTGCACATGTAATATTTGCCTTAAACATCTGGCGGTGGTCCTAACCATTGATTGTGGATCGAATAAAAGTAAGTTCTAGTCCAGTCCATGTTTGTGTCATGTGCAGGGCGGATCCGGATTTCAACCTGGGGGCGAAATTATATATATGAGGTTCTTCCGAGGGTTATGGGGGGCGAAATCCAAAATTTTCAAAAATATTATTTATAAAAGAAAATTTCCCAAATCGAAAGAGAACATGGATGTTGTTAATCGATGAACATGCCTTACGGCTCTAGTACTAGCTAGCTCCTTAGGTTGATGTGTGCTTGTTTAATGTCGTATTTAAATTATTTATTACATACGGAATACTTGAGATATATCATAATTTGGTATAAACACTTGTAATATATGGTACACACTTGTACAAACAGATAAAAAGCAAAAAGTTAACTAAGCATGGAAGTCTTTTTTTTTTTTTTAAGACATAAAACTCGACTAAATAAGTTGGATTTTCACTGCTATATTCCAAACAAGTACTTAAGGCTAAGATACTGCATACTAAAATCTTCATTGGTGTTTTTAAATACACATCCTATTCCCGCCTGGTCTGGATTTTGGAGAGCTAAATTGTCGGCATTTAGGCAAATTTGGCACGGGTCCGGACGTTCCCACCGGCACCACATTTTGTGGTAGTTGGGAATTCCAGCTTCTTTATCTTGAGGAGCTGATTTCTCATCTAAAATAAGATTGTTAAGATTCTACAACTCTGACATATAAATTAGACTAGAATACGCATGTCACGCTACGCGTGACAAGCAATATATTTTAAGAAATGTTTTTTGTACTAAATAGATTTATTTAGTCGGGTTATTCATTTTTACAAAAACTCACTTAGTTGCTTAAGAAAAGATCAACAAAAATTGCGTAAAATGTAAAACATCCTACCTGTGCATATGTCAGCTGATCTTGCCATGTTATCTCCAAAGCTTTATCTTTTCTTCTGATTGCTTCCATATATTGTCCATTTCATCTTCAAAGCAACATTTTCCGCACTTTTATCCCTGACTTTGGCTTCAGTCCTCAAAACTCGGTTATGAAGGTCAATAATAAAACTATATATCCAACCTGAGTCATGAATCCGGCAATCCAAACATGAGAATTGTGGATAACTTAATTAGTAGCAAGTTTTTAAAGCTTGTCAACAAACTACACAAGACAGTATCAAGTTACTACTTAACAAGATATGTACTAATGTACCTTTACATCTAGAAATCACGTCACATGCTACGCGTGCGAGGTGTATTATAAATCAACTTAATATTTATTCCAGTTTGATGTCGGTTTTGTTTTATTTGTTCCAACGCTTGTACATGCTTTATATCATCATATTACTATTAATTGGATGAATCCGCTAATCACTTCGGTCATGTACTAAAAGCACACTAATTTTACAACAATTTTACTTAATTATCCAAAACAGTTAACCAACTTCCACTCAGAAAAGGTGAAACTCTATGGCATATTTCTGGATTAATATGCATGTCTGTTCTATGTTCTACAATCATCTACTATGACTAAATGAACACGGACATGCCTCTTGAACCTTCAAGCAAACTCTCCAAAACCTTATACAGTGGAAGTGGAACTCAATTCCAACACAAACCTAAATCTAAACACAAATTACTACTTATTGGACAATTAAAACATATATAGTTTGAACCATCTTGGGCCAGGGCAATACGATCACATATATCCTCGTTTTTAGTAGGTTAGACCGATCATCCATATGTACACCCGTGCAATCTCATCACACTACTTCAGCTTAAAGCCATATCAACACAAGAGACTTCATACCTATTGCTGAATCAATGGATTTCATAATGTGCAGAAGCAAGCTCCTATACATATGGTATAATACATAAAATGTGAAGAATATATATATATATATATATATATATATATATATATATATATATATATATATATATATATATATAGAAAGTGCGTGCATGGTACAGTTCCTAGGTAGAGCTGATCCAAGATCATATCAGCTTATTTATTAATTGAGAGAATATTAGCTTTGTTGTTGTATCTTATAAAGCTCAACACAAATCATGGTTAACGATCAACATTCATTATCTGCTTCCTCTTTCTTCAAAATTATTCCACAAACATAACAGAAATTGTAATAAAAGAGAGCCATGAGAGAAAATTTTCCAATATATATTAACAATGTTAAATGAATGTAACAAACATACTACTGCAACATAACATACATATTCAAGTGGGTTCAATGAAACTGAACAAGATGATTTTTTTCTTAAAAAGGCAAGGTGGAAACTTACAGTACACATTTCTGCGGGCTCAAAATCTTTCACCTCATCATTCTTCTATAGCATGGCATCATTCTCTCTCATGAGAATTTGATTCAGAAAATTCGTATTGGATGGCAACGACAGCCATCCGTGACCCCAGCTGGTGATAGAACTTGTCATGCAGGGATAGAGGCTGGATTGGCTCAGCATTAGAATCCGTTGATAATACCTAAATTGGAAGCATGGCGGCGCTAGGCATAGAGGTCGACTGGTCTAGAGCTACCAGTTTTCCCGAAATCAGCAGATGAGAGTGGAGAATGAAAAATCCATGGATATATATCCCGTTTATTATTGCGGATTAAAACACCGAAAACACTTCTTCCTGTTCACGCGCCGGTTGGGACTTATTATTATTATTATTATACTTTAATAAATTATCCAACTTGACTCAAATTTAATATTTAATATTTTGACTTATTATATTGTTCATGCTTCCGATACTAAGGATAACCAGTACCACAGATCCTAGTAGTGTAAATTTTGCACCAATAACTCAAGGTATGTTTTTTGTGGTAGAGTCGTCCAAAAACAAAAAGATCCAAATTTATGATTACCACTTCATTCACAACATCTGGACTAATTCTATGTTTAAACCCATTAACAACTTCATTCAAACAATTATTTTCAGAATAAGTAAACTGAAACTCCAAAAAAGAGAAGCTAGAACAAACTTTATTATTCAAGTATGTTTATCACTTGGGTTGTATCCCTATCCATAAATCATAATCCATTTCAATTTGGACTTGTGAATTAAAAGTCGGCCCAATGAACTCAGATCACGCGGCCTAATAACCTCAACTACAAAAAGGCCTAGTTTCTTACTGGATCTGGACTAATTCTATGCTAGTACTACAAATTAACTTACAAGTTTCCCCGGCCCGCCCAGGTGAACTTTTATTAAACGCGTTTCATAATTGTACATTTAAATTAATTGTGGAGTATTCACATAATCACATCTCAGTACCTTTATAAATAACTTCTCGTTTGAACCCCTAATGATTAAAAATTATATGCAAGTCCAACGTTCATTTCAGGTTTCATCTAATTATACATTTGTATCAAATAATTTGTTTTATCTTATTACATATTTTGGTTGGGAGGTTCCGGATTTGATAACACAGAAAGAAACCCCCAACGTTTTATAAATTTTTTTTGAAGAAGATGGATGGAGATATGAATAAACTTTGGGGCTTTCTTTCTGTGTTATCAAATCCGGAACCGGCGATTGGCCGGCGTACCTATCGATGGAGTTCAAATCGGTAGCTTGAACAGGATGATGTCATATAAATGCAATATTAGTATATAAGAATATTCAAAGAAATAAAATATACTCCTACGTCATGCAGAACTTCGTATATTGTATTTGACGCATAATTTTAGATGCAGATTTATAATAAATGATAAAGAGTAAGTCCTGAGAGACGGTCTCTAGATAATTTATCTAGAAACGAACCTATATTGTCAAGAAAATCATCAATGTTATTAATCAAAATACCTATGTTCTCAACATTGGTGTTTTTTCATATTGCAACAAGATTCATTTCATTAACAACATAAGTGTTTTGTTTAATAATATGAATTATTTTATTGATGACATAGGCCGTCTCTAGATAAATTATCTAGAGACCGTCTCTCCTGAGACTTTGTGAATGATAAAACATGAAAAAAGTAGTAGGCCTGGAACTGGTTGGTTAATAACCATAACCTGCCAATAATCATTAGCATTTTCTGAACGGTTTTAACCGTAACCGTTCAGCAACCGACCAGTTGCAACTATAACCAGTCCGGTTTTCGAATAACCGTAACCGTTTTTAACAAAAATCACGTAAATTCATCAAATCAGAACATGAATCATGTAAATTAACCAAATAAAAATCAAACTTGAAGAAGGAAGAAGAAATTGATCTGGTAGATGAACTGAGATTCTGGGAATTGAACAGAGAGTTGAAATTTCTGTCAACGAATCTGGGAATCGAAGTTCATGGCTGCTGAGCGAGACAGATCGAAGTTCATCGTGATTGGCTAGTTGGGAATTGGGATCGAAATTGTTCGAACTGTGAGACTGACTGCCAGAGAAGATTGACGATTGGTGAGTCGGAATTGAAGCCTTCGTCTGAGAAGAGAGCATCTCTGAGTCTTCAGATGGAATTAACGACGAGATTGGTGATGGAAGTTCATGGCGTGAGGCTGTGAGCAGACTAGCAAAGACGAACTGGGTTTGTGTTGTGTATGAGTATGACGGGTGTGAAGAGATGAAACGAAATTAATTTTGAAAAACCAGCAAATAACCTAAACATATGGTTATTTGTGGTTACATGGCCAAACTGGAACCGGTCAGTAAATTTTTCGGTTCCGATTATGGTTATGGTTATTATTTAAATGGTTAAGGTTATGGTTATAACCAGAATTGAAATAATGGTTATGGTTATGGTTATTAACCAACCAGTTTCAGGCCTAAAAAGTAGTATATTTTATTATTTGTTGTGTGTGGTAAATTCACTTTTAGTAATTTATGAAATTTTGTGATATAGTTTAAAATGAGAAATGTATGAAATTTTGTGGGAATTAGGGGGTATAATATACGTTTATGTATACATTTTTCAACTACAATCAATAATAATAGATCAAAAACATAGTAGTAATACCTAGTTAAATTTCATAGATAAGTTTAAAAATTAAAAAAAATTACTTGATTTTAACATATTAAACGTTCACTTTCTATTTCTAATTATAATAAAATCACTCCTGAGTTTTAATCGAATTTTTTACGTTTTTTCTGAAGTTTCTTTTTGCAATTTTTTGTGTTTTGGGCCGATAAGGCCAACGAATGCCGGTTACACTGGATCGACCCACTGCATTTCAAATCATAGGTATGTTCATTAGAATTTAAAGAATTTATGCTCAATTGTAATAAATGAAGATTGAAAAAGAAAAGGACAAATAAAAGAGAATTTCTAACATTTAACCTTTTTCACTCTTAGAAATTAGAATTAACTTTTGGACACGATTGTAAAATCATTTCGTTACAATTGAATGTTGGATTTCATCGTAAATATTATAAGGGAAAATATACATAGGACTACCCTCTTAGTGGCTCCTCGCTCATCTAAATCCCCATTAGTGGAACAATTACATATAGGTCCAAAAAGTTGTTTTTTGATTGACCAGCTTTTAAGTCACAATGACTTATTTCCAAACCAAACGCAGCCTTACTAATTTTCTTACATTCCGTCTTCTTCCTCAGACTTCAATTTATATCTTCTTCCTCAGACTTCTATTTCTTCATTTCTTCTTCCTCAGACTTCCATTTCGTCAGCCTTAGTATAATCGACTTCTTCTTCATTTCTTCATTTCTTCAATAGTTCCTTTAATCTTCTTCGACTAATCGACTTCGAATTCATGCTTCTGCGGTTCTTCCGATATGTTGTGGCTTTTGATTCGATTCTCCGGCTTGTTTTTTGCGAGGAGGCGGATTCCCATGGCGGATTGTTTTTGCTGGTCGATGTCTGAGGAGGAGAGGTCGGAGACGAGGTGAGGGATTAGGTCGTCGGAGTTGGAGTTGCAAAGCAGGAAAAAGGCTTTGGGAGGAGGTGGTTTGGAATTCGCCGGATCTGTCACTGTTGCAGTCGCTGAAGGCGGATGAGGACGAGCAGTCTAGGTTCAGATCGCTGAATTTCCTGCCCATGTATGATTGAAACCGAATTCGAAAAAACAGGGACTCAATTGAATGGTTTAGAAACTTGAAACCCTTGCTTTTGAGAATTAGGGTTGTACCAGGGATTAGGCTTGCAAATTGATTTTGCTGAGGACTTATGATTTCTTTCAATTTGGCCCAAAAATAGTTTTTTATTTTGCAAATAAGTCCAGATTTTTTGAGAATTAATTTTGTAAGGGATTTTGAGTTATAAATATGTGAAGTTTCAATTACACTAGAAGCTTCGGTGGCGCCACGGAAGCTCCGGATCGATAAAAGAATATTTATTTTATTATTGTTATTTAATTAAGTACATACTATACTAATAGGATTTTCAAATGCTAATAGGTACATTTGTTTAACAAAATACATGAAAAAGCTATTGTACAAAATAATTTTTAGAAACAATACTTATATATAAAATGTACTACATAGTGCTAACACTTTCAACGTAATATATATTAACATGTATATACTTATAGTGAAATTTTTTGAAATAAAATGATAAAATGGCAAGTTTTGGTGTATAAATAGCCTCCAATTAACTTCCAAACGATCAGTTTTTTTTTTAAAAAAATAACGGTTATAATTCAATTACATGTAAGCATATAGAAGTTCAGGTTTAATTAAATAGAAGTCCACATGTGCCATGCACGTGACAGCGATAAGTTAAGGCTGTTTGACAATTTCTAAAAGCTGATAATTGAACAGGGGCAAAATTGGACTTTCCAGCTTTTAAATTGTCAAAAGTCAAATTCGTGGACTTATACGTAATTGATTTTTATCTAACTGGATTTGAATGTTATTGTTCCACTAACGGGTACATATCTGTAATTACGAAATCTAACAGTGGGTTCATATGTAATTTGCCAATATTATAAAGAATCAAAACGTAAAATTGTTATTTAAAAGGGTTGATAAACACAAATGCTCCATTCAGTTATAATTCATGCCTAGTGAACATCAAACGAATAAAAAAAATTCATTTTGTTTTCTTTTTCATATGAATGAAAATGGAAACATATGTAGTTTCAGAATGTCGGGCTAATTAAGTGTTTATTTTTCGTCCCTTGCACGCTCTATGAGCGAATGTGGGGTGCATATATTAGTATGTATTTTTGAAGATTAGTGAAATCATTTGTCCAAATATCCCGTGGCCATTAGTATTGATCAAGATTGAACCGCACCACTCAAGCAAGTTCAAGCAAATAATTATCATTTGCCCCCTTTGATTATTCTACGAACCCAAGTACATTTCTATAAAAGGGTTATTTATGTACTTTGCCAAAATTTTACGCAGAGTGAATATATGAAGGAGTAATTAATTGATTTAACTGACAAAGACTAAGAATACTCTGAGCAGATCTAGATACTACTACTGCCTGCGGAAGTAGTAAATCAGGGAAAGTGAAATGAAATAAATGGAATTCAACATTAGTTTCATCTGTAACGGTAGGTGCTAAAAGTTAAGGCTCTATTTAAATGCAAAAAACATTTACTACGCTAGTTTTAATGTTTATCCAATTTAATGTATTGAACGTTAGGTTCATTATCAATGGCAACGATTAATGTCACAATTAGAGTTGGTCGTCGACACTGTTTCGATTGTTTTTTGGACGTATTGGCTATGTGCTTTTGCAAAGAACCTAATTCACGCGACATGAGGGATTATAAATAAGTTAAAAGTGGAGATTAGCCAATATCATTATCTATCGCGTGGAAAATGGACATTATGTATTATGTGCAACAAAAATTACTAGCTGAAAGTTATATTAAACATTTGAAATTGAGGAAATTACTTTACATAAAAGAAAAACTCTAACAACGTATAAGTTACAAGTAGAGATGGTATCAGAAATACACTTTGATTGGATCACTAAGAAAGAATTTTCACCGGCAGAACTGAAGGATCACATGGAGAGCTGCATAATCTTGGTGCGAAACCCATGGGAAATAGCTGTGGAAAAAATAGATATGAAGTCAAATTGTTGTGCCCGATCACCTAGCTAGTCTATGGGATATAATTGTGAGGGAGATGGAAAGCTTTGGCTAAATCCCAAAATATTTGTAATACCCATGGCATTTTGGGAACTGAAAATGGCAATTATCGAAATAAATTGATTTTGAAAAGCCTTAAAACTTTGTCAAAAAAGAGTGACTATTTGGCTAGCCTTAAAACATTTGCCCCCTAATAAATTTTCTAATAACATCGCAATCCCTGACATTTAAAAAATAACATATTATTTCATACAATTGTACATAAATTACAAACCAGTCCAAAACTCATATTGGAGCCAAACACATCCTTAATTTAAACATTTCCTTTTCATTTGGTTTTATTCTTTTCCTTTTATTTATTTGTTTTAGATTTTTTTTATTTTTCTAAGTTTAAATAAGAGTAAGACACGTGTCCTCTCTAAATTAAAAAAAATAAAAATGTATTTATTTTTTCCAGATTAAGTCAGAATGCGACGCATATCCTTCCAGGCATTTTTAAATAAATTTTATTATTATTTTTTAAATTAATTTATGAGATTAAAAGGGAAGCCAACACACGTCCAACGCGTAAACTAACTTGGCGCATGAAAATCAATTGCCAAATCCGACAAAAAAAAAAAAAAAAAAAAAATTAGAGTTTATGATTTATATTGAAAGTCATTGATAAATATACATAAAATACTGAGCCATTCAGTGGTACATAAACTGGAGGTGTCTTACTCTGTCATATACTTTTTTAAAAATTTCCAGCAATTTTTATTTTAATAAAATTCAATTTTACTAAAAAATTGTCCCAAGAAATTACTATCACTGTCCATATTTTTTGTTGGATGTTTGGGTAGTGATAATCCTGGAAATCTTCTATGGATCGTGTAGTCACTTTCCGAACAAGATAATTCGACCCAATTTACAGCCTGGGTTACACGAATTCCTTGCGGGGATAATCCAAGAAGACAAGCTAATTCAGGCTATATGAATTTCGATCAGAAAAATAGAGAGGATGTAAGATTTTCGTATATCTGTTCTGGAGACCGAATCCTCCAATTTGTAGAAGTACAAAGTCGAAGTCGTTTGGCGGTTGAGGGGGTTCTGAACCTCCGCCCCTTGGACCCCGCAGGGGCTCCGCCCCTCGACCCCTGCTTCGTATTTGCGGCCGATAACTCGTTAGCTCAACAAGCGTGCACTCCGCACTACCCGAACTCGTTCCGAGCCTTGACGTGAGATCGCATCGGTCTCTAGTAAATCACATTACTACTAAAATGAGTTGATGACACTAAAATCACCAACATATCCCCCCCCCCCATTTTAGTGTAATCCTTGATCTACTTAGTATATATAAAAATATATACAGGTGTATAAACACAAACATTACGATCAAACAAATGCATAAATGAAAATGTCTTGCGATTGAATTTTCATCTTAGTACAATACACATTCCAAATACTCGAGAATCGGGGTGTCGTAACGATTGAACCCGTCAACCCATTTGAATACCTGAAGATATCATACACAAAAGTTTCTACAACACTCTACTGTTCATACTTGACACTATACAAGCCATGTGTCCTTATCCATTAATAAGCATATAGGAAGCCAAGTCCAAGCTTCTTGAAGCGGCAAAACTTCATGCTTACATAGGTGGTCCTTTTAGTCTTGCTCCTGCATTTGCAATTTGTCAAAAGAACCATTAAGAAGATATACTTCAACCTAACATCACTTGCAGGTCTGAGCACATACCTTGGGAAGATAAACACATGTGCTCCAATCTCTAACTATGGTCTTTCCACATTGAATTCTGCTTCTAACGTTGTATTAGAAGGGAATTGGGTATACCACAGCTAGTAGATTTAGATGGACTTTAATCCCATCCCAATCACCGACTTATTCACTAAGTCCCTAGCCAACCCTTCACAAGTGGTCAGCCAAGTTTTGTTGCGACCGAACAAACTCAATGGATATCACCCCATTTATGATTAACTCCCTAATCATACTATGTCTAACACCCAAGTTTCTAGACTTGCCATTGTAAATTTGACTATAAGCTCTAGCCAATGGCGTGACTATCACAACGGATAGAAATAGGTGATATAGGTTTAGGCCATAAGGAATCTCATACACTAAGTTTCTTAGCCATTCCGCTTCTTTACCAATGGTAGTGACTACAAATTCAGATTCCATTGTGGAGCTAGTTATACATGTTTGCTTCTTGGAAGCCCATGAAATGGGACCTCCCCCAAGCAAAAACACCCATCCACTTGTAGAAGATGAGTCTTCAACATTATTTATCCAACTAGCATCCGTATAACCTTCTAACACCGAAGGAAATCCCACATATGACAAACCATGTTTCATAGTACCTTTCAAGTACTTGAATACCCTTGTTATTGCATGCCAATGATGTCTACTAGGATTACTAGTAAATCTGCTCAATTTACCAATCGCATAAGCAATATCTGGTCTAGTGCTAGTCATAGCATACATCAAACAGCCTATGGCTTTTGAGTATTCGAGCTGATCCACAGGTTTACCTGTATTCGGCATAAGCTTTTCTTCCGGATCCATGGGGGTACTTACCGGAGAACAACCTTCATAATTGAACTTCTTGAGTATCTTCTCAATGTAATGAGATTGTGTTATAACAATCCCATTATTCTCCCGTTTAATCTTGATACCAAGAATAACGTCCGCTTCTCCCATATCTTTCATGGAGAACTTTGATGACAAAAATTTCTTGGTTTTATCAACCTGATTTAGGTCATTACCAAATATCAACATGTCATCCACATATAGGCAAATGATTACACCTTTTCCAGATACATCAAATTTGCTATATACACACTTGTCCGCTTGGTTCAGAATGAAACCACTAGACAAAACAACCTTATCAAATTTTTGATGCCACTGTTTTGGTGCTTGTTTCAGCCCATACAATGACTTAATCAGCTTACACACTTTATTCTCATTACCGGGCATTACAAATCCTTCCGGTTGCTTCATGTACACTTCTTCTTCCAAATCACCATTTAGAAATGCTGTTCTGACATCCATTTGATGGATCACTAAATTGTGAATAGCCGCCAAGGCAATCAACAATCTAATAGTAGTGATACGAGCAACAGGAGCGTAGGTATCAAGTAATGTAATCGATCCCTTCGTTTGTCTAAAGCCTTGGATAACCAATCGAGCCTTAAACTTGTCAATTGTACCATCGACTTTCATCTTCTTTTTAAAGATCCATTTGCAGCCAATGGTTTACAACCCGGTGGTAAATCGATAAGATCCAAGTATTATTTTCCATGATAGAGCCAATCTCATCATCAATCGCTTCTTTCCAAAAAGTCAATCTCGAGATTTAATAGCTTCATCATATGTCCTGGATCCTCCTCAATACCGTGAAGAAGAGTATTGGGATTCAATCGATCCTTTGATCCCTCAACTAAGTATAGTTGAAAATCGTAACCATAAGATTTAGGTTTCCTAGCTCTTTTGCTTCTCTGAGGTTCAGGAGTCTCACTTGGTACATCATTTGAATGATCATCCCTTAGAGTATCATCCGAACTTGGTATAGTATACCTTGGTCTAGGTATTGAGGAGAAACGATTCTCATCAAAGATAGCATCTCTCGATTCTATAATTGTGTTAATAGAAACCGAATCATTAGGTTCTATGACATAAAACCTATAAGCCTTGGAATGCTCAGCATATCCAACAAAGATGCAATCAATCCCCTTTTCACCCAAAGTTTTCCTCTTAGAGTCCGGGAGTCTAACCACGGCCCTACAACCCCAAACTCGCAAAAATGTCAAGTTAGGTCGTTTCTTATACCAAAGTTCATATGGGGTAGTCTTGTTCCTTTTGTTAGGAACCCTATTTAACAAATAGCAAGCCGTTAACATGGCTTCTCCCCAGAATCCCTCACTTAAACCAGAGTAAGACAACATGGCATTCACCATTTCCTTAAGAGCTCTATTTTTCCTTTCAGCCACACCATTCTGTTGTGGCGTATAAGGAGCCGTAGTCTCATGAATGATTCCTACGGATTGGAAAAATACAGGATCATAATATTCACCACCTTTATCCGTGCGTAAGATTTTAATCAAGCCATTTTGTTGTAATTCAACCTCAGTTTTATAAATTCTGAATTTATCTAAGGCTTCATCCTTTGTATGCAGCATATAAACATAACAGAACCTAGATGCATCATCTATGAAAGTAACAACATACTTCTTGTTCCCTAAAGATGGAGTAGCATGCAAATCACATAGATCACTATGAATTAAATCAAGTATGACAGATTTCCTGATTATATTCTTAAAAGGTTTTCTAGTGATCTTAGTTAACATGCAAGTATTACATTTTCCTACATTTCCATCAAAAACAGGAATCAAATCATCTTTAGACATTTCAAGCATCCTTTTATAATGCACATGTCCTAGACGAGCATGCCATAGAGATGAATCAATCACATTCGAAGAGGACATAAATACAGAACCAGAATCATGCGAAACTCCATTCAGATTCATCATAAACATTCCATTATTATAATAACCAGATCCAATATACACACCACACTTTGACAAGATATACTTGTCTGATTCACAAACCTGCTTGTAACCAAGCTTATTTAAAATCGGGCCTGAAATTAAGTTCTTATGTAACTTAGGAACATATAAAACATTACACAAAGACATTGTTTTTCCAGAACTAAATTCTAGCACCACGTCTCCTTTGCCTTCCACGGAAGCGAAGTGATCATCTCCCATATAGAGGACAGAACCGTCATCCACTGGTACAAGTGTCTTGAACCACCTACGGTCCTTGCAAACGTGAGTTGTGGCGCCAGAATCTATCCACCACGTGATAGCATCATCCTGCACATAATATGCTTCAGAAATAAGTGAAACTGAATATTCAATCAAATTATTCAAATCACTTTTTAGATTCTGACCTTGGTTTCGGGATTGGTCCGTAGACCCCTTTCCCGAACCACTTGCGTTCGCGTTGTCGTGCTTCTTGCCATATCGGCAATCCTTCTTGAAGTGGCCAGGTTTGCCACATTTCCAACACTCTAGTTTCGGTTTCTTGTTAGAACCGGAACTGCCTTTGTTGTTGTTAGAAGCACGCTTCTTTCCTTTGTTCTTGTTGTTATTGTTCTTACCACCCTCTTCGATCATGTTGACCGAGGGTCCAGCAACATCTTTGCCCTTGCCCTTATCTTCCGAAGCCTTCAGAGATTCTTCTATGTGAAGATGGCTTCCAAGTTGAACCAGAGATAGTTCCTCTTTACCATGTTTCAGAGTATGCTTGAACTCTTTCCAGGAAGGAGGCAACTTATCAATGATACTTGAGACAGAGATGGATTCATCCATCTTCAAACCGTGTTGTGCAAATTGTCCGAGAATCCGGAGAATTTCATTGAACTGTTCCATGACAGACCGCGAATCAACTATCTTGTAGTTGTTGAAATCGCTAACCAGGAATTTCCTGCTTGAAGAATCCTCTGCTATATATTTGGCTTCGAGGGAATCCCACAGTTCCTTCGCAGACTCCACAGTTTGGTAAACATCGAACAAAGAATCAGACATACCGTTCAAGATGTGTCCTCTGCAAATATAGTCATCGTTTTCCCACTTGGATTTGCGCCTGAATGCTTCAACCGGTCCATCATCTTCCACTTCTGGCATTGGTGTAGACAGGACGTACACCACCTTCAAGGCCGTAAGCATGAAGTGCATCTTCTTTTGCCAGCGTCTGAAGTCGTGGCCTTGGAACTTCCGCTTCGAAATTGTTTGTCATCTCCTCGACGGTGCTTCCGCTTCCTCGGCATGATTATCAATGATTATCTTGTTCGTTTGTTGGATGTTTGGGTGGTGATAATCCTGGAAATCTTCAATGGATCGTGTAGTCACTTTCCGAACAAGATAATTCAACCCAATTTACAGCCTGGGTTACACGAATTCCTTGCGGGGATAATCCAAGAAGGCAATCTAATTCAAAGTATATGATTTTGATCGAAAAATAGAGAGGATGTAAGATTTTCGATATATGCTCGAGACCGAATCCTCCAATTTGTAGAAGTACAAAGTCGAAGCCGTTTGGCGGTTGAGGGGGTTCTGAACCTCCGCCTTGGACCCAGGGCTCCGCTGCAACACTGAGGCTCCGCCCCTCGACCAAGCGCACCCCCTTACTGTATTTTCGGCCGATAACTCGTTAGCTCAACAAGCGTGCACTCCGCACTACCCGAACTCGTTCCGAGCCTTAACGTGAGATCGCATCGGTCTCTAGTAAATCACATTACTACTAAAATGAGTTGATGACACTAAAATCACCAACATTTTTTTTCTATTTACCTTAAGTTGGAGGAGGTGATGGTGGTGGATGTTGGTTAAATAAAAAGAAGGTAAGAAGAAGGAAACTAGAAAATTCAAAAGTTTAAAATAAGGCTATGTTTGGATGGTAAGCTTTGAAAATAGAAAATTGACCAATCTGTAATTGTTAAAATGTTAAGGACCTAGATGAGTGAGAGGTGATTATTAGGGGGAGCAGATGTAAATTTTCCTTTAATTATTTAACATGTCGTTCTTAATTTTAATTATTAGTCAAACACCCTATAATGTTCCCCTTAAACCAATGTTTGTATTGTCTAAAATATTATACCGATGTTTATGAATATAAGCCTGTCCCTCCATTACCTCAGTTAAAGGGAACGGTATTAAAGTCCAGTTTCAGGCGATCCATTTTAGTTTTCCACTTTTTAATCATATCACTTTCAAAATTGTGTGATAAAAATTGGAGAGAAAATAATCTTAGACACATGATTTATCAAAATAAAATACCTCAAGTATCACGCTGGGGCATATTCCTTTCAAGACTTTTGTCTTTGTGCAAATCTTAGGCACGTGATTTATCAAAATAGAAGGAATTGAATTGAAGAGAGGTGGACAAATAGAAAATAGGACAGATCGATGGAGGATTGAACTTGAGCATAAGAGGTTGACTATATTAATAAAATTCAAACCACTCGGTTGCCAATTCACCATACAATATCAGTAGTAGTATATATGTGTCAGAGACAATCGAATTGAGAACAATATACAAATTCGATTAAGTATTTATTTATGATTACTGGTATGTAAATATTATTATCTGTTTGTCTGTAATTGTTTACATATGTGTTCCCATGAGCTTTATATTATCACTAAGAATGTAAGATCTTGAGTGATATAACATAGCTCTAAAATAGCCCCAATTAATGATCATCGAGAATGAGATATCTATGATGCATTGGAGATTGTCATGTGGTATGCATCATATCCTTTGAGGGTGTAGTAGTTCTCACGACTACGAATTACTTGGTAATCCGTGATGGACATATCGACACTTTATAGAGTGTACCCAGCCGAGAAACCGTTTGATGTACTATATTTACGTGTCTACGGAAGTAACGGTTTGTAGGGTGGTGTAATAGTCCTTTTACTTGAGGTCAATACGTACTACATGTGTGGGCTCGTGTGCTTTGACCATGACCAATGTTTGCACTCCTTGTAGGGGTAGATACGGCATGTGCTGGGCACATCACGAAACGCATGTTAGTAGTAGTTGAACCAAGATAGGATTCATTCCTCATAATAGATTTGGAGAGAACACTTAACTTCTCATTACTAGTTTGATCAAAGTCGTTGGCCAACACAATATATATTCGGAATGGTGTTCAGATATTATGGATCAATTAGTAGAATGAGATAAAAGGATTAAGTTATTGGAAAATATACTAAATCAAGTTCTAGACTTAATCGAATGTTCGTGAATGAAAGGACCGTATCATCATAAGCTCTACATTACAGGTGGTTTGCAATCCTCGCAAACGTTCCTTATGTATTAAGAATGTTTGGTAAATTGTCTAGGAGTTTCACCAAACTTTAATTAGATTAGTGCTTACTTACATAAGGCCCTATGGGTCACACTTTGAGGTGATTGTTCTACTAACTGAGTATTAGAGTGAATTAAATATTAATTGGATTAATAAATATTTAATTTACTGTTATTGAGAATTGATCCATTTGATAGAAACCACTAATAAGTCAAATTAGATTTATCGGACTTAATTAATTGTTATACTTTAAGAAAGTAAATTAATTGAATTGGATTTAATTTATATTTGAAGAAAGATTAATTAGATTAAATTGAATTTAATTAATTAAAGCTAAAAAATTTATTTGGACCAAATTGGAATGAACTCCAAATGTAAAAGCCCAAAAGAGCGAAGGAAAAATAAGTTGGGCTTGGTGGGTTTCGAACTCATGACTTAATGGATAAAATATAAGAGCCCAACCAATTAGGCTAGGAGTCCATTGAAGTTGGACATTGGTCCGGTTATATCAGTACATATATGATCTGCGTGACCATATAAGACTACACACGTTTTCTCTTCTCCTTGAGTGTGAGCATCTTTCTTCATGATTCTATTCTCCATAACCCTACTCACTAAATAGTTTAGTTTAGTTTCGAACAAGAACATCCTAGCGTTCTTCGGTAGAATGATTGCCCGTGGATACCAAGGTAGAGGAAAGCCGATCATGATGTACTGGATTCAATATCTCATACACGACGAACAGATTCGAAGTACTTGACGAACAGATTCGCATAAGAGCTTTAAGGTTTTAAAGTTGCTGTCTGGAAAGCTAGTGCGACAAGTAAGTATTGATTTGCTTGTTTTACGTTATATAGTCATTGGATCAAGATCAACATGCGATAAAAAATTTGAATTCCGCTGCGTTAACCTAGGGTTTCCATTGCATATTTACCAACAATATATTTAGTCAACATCTGACCCTTTAAGTCAGCATAATTATTGATGGCCTACTGATCTCCAAATAATATATTTTCCTCACCATACTAATAAATTTTCTTTCATGCATACTTTGTAATCACTCGTGTCATCCTGAGATTGCTTCACAACCATCATGGTTTATAATTCTTAATTGTTATGAATGAATCTCAAAAAATGAATCGTGCACCTCATTGGCATAAGTTGCATTTTCAACCCAAATTTTGAATCGTTACATTGGTAAGTACTACTCTAATCTAATAAATAGAAATGAAATGAAAAATAAAAGCCTACTGCATTTAAATTCTAAATTTATGAAATCCACATAATTTGCATGCGGCTTTTAAATTTTGATGCACTAAAGTTTGAATTGAAATAGACTTGACTGGTCATCATATTTAAATGTGAATGCAATTAATAATTGATAATAAGTAATAACTACATGTACCGATGGCATGTCATTAATCAAATTGGCACACAACTACTGCTGTATATACATTGAAATTTTGAAATACTGGCCGCTATGTATTACGTGCATCTTTCGCTTACTGGAAGTTGTACATGTCAACGTATGGGGCACTATTGCACTAGATGTCTGGGACCTATTTAGAACGCATTTTTATTCGGGTTAAATGCAAGAAAACAACCCGTAGTCGGTAGCGAATGCAAAATCATATTTTATGGCGGTCGAAATTCAATTCTATGATATTCTACGAAAGTTATCTTTCCATGAAAGAGTAGGAAAGCAATTAGCCAATAAGAATCCGGAAAGATTAAAATTAGTTCAGGGAAGGCTGTAACAAATCGAACCCTCAACATATTAAGCTTAAAATTGAGAAACCAAACAACTCAAACAGGACGTTGTACACTAACATATGCGGTATGTACTATCTCCAATCCATAGCGCCTGATACTAGAACGTTGTCTCGAAAATATGAACCCAAAAATGTCTCACGTCTCAATTGATAACTTATACGAAAAATATTGGATCCGCCATAATTGAAAGGGATAATTACATATAGGCCCCCCTAATGCAGAACGAATTGAAACTCTCACCTAATAAAAGGACCGTGAAGTTTTTCACATATAGATCTCTGCATAATGCAGAATTTACAAAAACCTCCCCTGGACCGTTAGTCAACTAGAAACGTCAACGAAGAAAGAAATTAATGATATCACAAAAAAAATGTTTATGACGACATAAACTTATTTTTGAATATTACTTTTATATTACTTTTATGCCCCTCACATATTTTTTTTAAAAAAAGATTTAACATAAAAAAAATTAATAAAATGAAAAATGGAGGATTAATTTTTTAGCCCCTCACAAAAGTAAAATTTCTCCACTTCCACTACTTGTTCAACCTCGGATTAGTGTTTGATTCATATATAGGTAGTGTTTTGGTGAGTTGTTACTTGAAGTTTCAGTCGATTAATTAGGTTGTCGAAGTGTTTGATAAAATGCTCAACGAGATGTTGTCATTTGCATTTTGCAATGGTATGTTTAATGGGTATGTTAAGATTGAAGCTCAAGTACGAATCCCAAAGAGAAAATTAGTTTTGATAGAAGAAGATGTATGAAAGAAATTGATTTTCAAAACCAAGTAATAGAAGTTGACATGGATCTTCCATGGAGGAGGAGGGAAAAGAAACCTATTGAAACTTTCTTGAAGTTCCATAACGGGTATGGAAGAGCAAGGGAATTTTTTTTCTTGGTTTTCAAATTAATTTTTTGTAAAATTTATGTGAGGGGGTTTAAAAATTAGGTGTGGTTTATGACATCATGACGTCATGTTTATGAAAATTTAATTTTTCTGTTGACTAACATTTTGACTAACGGAAGTTTCTTTGTAATTTCGACATTATATAGGGGACCTATATATAATTATTCCTAATTGCAAATTGGGTCACTTGACCTTTAGAAAATTATTATTTGGGGCTAAGACTATGTTCTCTTCATTTGAAAACTCATTAATTTCAGTTCACTAATATTCAATTTAGTTCAGTTCAATGTCATTCGATTCAGTTCAGTTTTGTTCAGTTCTATTCAGACGAAGAGAACATAGCATAAATGGGTTAATTTCTTTTAAATTCACGAAAATTTGTCTGTTACTTCAAGTTTTTTTTCAATATAATTATATTTTTCCATCATAAAAGTGGATAAAAAGACAATGAAACTCCCAATTACAATTCTAACGACAATATATATATTCACTCATCTGGTATGTGGATGAGAAGATGTACTAAGATGATAGGTAAGATCATCTTAGAGTCCGTTAGATTACTTATCCGATAAGAGATTTTTCTTCAAATGTAGTGTTAAATCGATACCGTATAAACACGATCGTTATCAGTATAATGAAAGCCCTCCCCATTTAACTAGATTTTCCCTACCACTTCATTTTTTCAAAATTAATTCTTAATTAGCTATGATCACGAATTACACATACTATAGTAGGATTACAGTACTATTGCATAAACATTAAAATGTTTGGTATTGAATTAAGGAATAAATTAATTTTTTAATCAGATTTTTTTAGTTTTAGTCGTAAACTAAACACTTTCTAAGCTGAGCTTGAAACTAAAGATAAAGTAAACTAAAATTCATCAGTTATACCATCATGCATGTATTTATCTGGTGTGCATTTAATAAACTGAATTGACCACTGTACGTACGATCTTAAATGTCAAATATAGTATAAGAAGTGAAATTTATTGCTAGCTAGCCATATAGCCACTTAAGTTTTGTTGAGAAATTTCAGAGAAATCTTTAAACAAATCCAACAAGAAAGAGAGCATATTGAAGCAAGAAAACATTAAATTTGGATTGCATAAATATTGAAGTGCTGTTAGATAGTAGGTGTGTATATTCAAAGATGGCAGGAGAAAAATCAATAAATCACATTTATTAATTGTTAGGTGCATAAGTAAATGAAATGGTTGTAGTGAATTACTAGCATTTACACTTGAACAAAAATATGTAGTAATTGTAGTAGTAGAATTTATTGATGCATTCATGTTCAACTATCACTCATTTATAACACCCACAAGAGTTTGGTTCGTATGATCGAGATCGAATGGATTTTCTCACCTGTCACACTCGCACCCTAAGTTTAGGGCGGTTATGCATAAACTTTGAACTTTATCATCAAACTTTGACAAAAATCAATCGAGCCAAATTTAATAAAACCATGCCGATGCAATCAAAGTAGATATTTTGCATAAAGTTACCTAAGCGTTACCTGTGCAGCTGACCTTGAGTTCTTGATTGATTGTGTGTATCTAAAACTAGGATAGAAGGGGTTATACTCTTTATAATTTGATCGGTTTGACATAGATAAATCGGAATTGACTTTACGTATCGAGTAGGTTGATCAAGTTTAGGCTCATAGCTCTCTATTAATATAACTGTAGTGAGATAAATATTGCAAGTGATGGATTACTGATGCAGCGTGCGTGGTTGGATACAAGAACAATAAAATCAAAACTCGTTGATTCAAAAGAATACTGAGAATTGACTCAAAACTCGTTGATTCAACGAAATACCGAGAATTGATGGATCAAGATTCGTTGATTCACAAGAATACCGAAAATTGACAAATATGAGGAAACCTCGATTTTTCATATAATATCTCAAACTCTTACCCCTAACAATGACCAACCAAGCGCTTAAATAGAAAATCCCTAACAAACTAAGTGTGTGTTTGCAAATGCTTTTACTAGTGCTTTTTTGTCTGCTTTTATTAAAAGTTGATTAAACTTGATTTTAAGCAAAAGTCATTAGTGTTTGATATATTATATAAATAGTAGCTTAAAGTTGTAAAATCATAAGTTTTAGTGTTTGCAAAAATTAATTTAATTAGTTGATTTTAATTGGAAAAAAAGCTACTACCTGCTTAAAGCAGATAGAAGCGATTATTGCTTCTTTCCTGCTTACACTTTTTCTAGAAGTTCGATAGAAGTTGTAATATAAAACACTAAAAAACTACTTTTGATTCTTCAAAAGCACAAAATCACTTTTTTTAAGCATTTGCAAACACAAGCTAAAAGGAAAATACCAAATCCTAATTAACTAAGAAAAAGGAAATATACTAAATCCTAATTAACTAAGAAAAAGGAAATATAACAGAAAAATAATATAAACTAAAATAATTTGACGCCATTCGTTCCACATCATTCTCTCCATGGCAGAAAAGATTCGTCCTTGAATCATAAGCTGCGTCATGATCAGCTGAAGAATCACGTACAAAAGCAAATTTGTGGAAACACAGACTGACCATCCACAAGTCTAGTCAATTACCTAGCCGAGTCATTCTTTCCTCTATCAAACAGATGTCGGACGTCAAAAATAAATTCTAACACGCATGGGTGTTTGTAATGCTGGTAACACTCGTCTTGCATGCATACTATGTTGATCAGGGCAACTCCATATAGTGTCTCCAGCGATGCAATCCAAAATGGGTCCTTTTCTAGCATCCTATCTTCCATGGAAAATTGTTGATGTACTTCTTGACCATCTTCCATCTCATTAGACGCTTCTAAATTCGATTCGAACCAGAAGATCTGGATAGCTGAGGTGTATTCAATTTTACTTCACCAACTTGGATCCCAGATGACAGAGAACAATTATTTCTTTCTGTGATAAGTTCATCTCGTACAACAAATCTTTTTCTATCTTCTAGTACTTTCTCATCCCAAATAATAACAATATCATTCTATTCATCACTACTCTTTCCCTCCGGGTAGTCATCCCATATAGGATACTCTTTCCAGTTTGTCTCGTAGCAATGTTCCTCAGCGGTGAATAATTTCTCGATTCCAACTTGACAATTGACACACAAGAAAGTCATAGATCGGATATTAGTTTCCAGCAATCTGTTGCTTGACGGAGAACGGAATTTGACCTGTCAACCCTAATTAGATTCCGATCTCCACCGTTCAGATTCTCGGTCAACGAGTTGTCTTGATGCTGTCAAAATTTCGTGACGATCCAACGGCTTAATCAACGGAAAACTCCATTTTAATCGGACTGCGCTATGCTGTCAATGCTATACGAAAATTGTATTTACTTCACAAAAATCGGCCCGGATCACCTGGAATATGATACCAATCTGATGGAGCGTGCGTGGTTGGATACAAGAACAATAAACTCAAAACTCGTTGATTCAAAAGAATACCGAGAATTGACTCAAAACTCGTTGATTCAACGGAATATCGAGAATTGATGGATCAAGATTCGTTGATTCACAGGAATACCGAAAACTGACAGATATGAGGAAACCTCAATTTCTCATATAATATCTCAAACTCTTACCTCTAACAATGACCAACCAAGTGCTTAAATAGAAAATCCCTAACCAACTAAAAGGAAAATACCAAATTCTAATTAACTAAGAAAAAGGAAAATACCAAATCCTAATTAACTAAGAAAAAGGAAATATAACAGAAAAATAATAAACTAAAATAATTTTACGCCATTCGTTCCACATCAATTACATTGAACAATTGAAATGGACTAAATGCATTTTTCTTTATAGCAGAAGGTTGAGGGACAAAGCTATGGTCAATCGGAACCTTGTCGACCAAATTAGATCTTGACACGTGTGTGCCATATTAGGGAGGTGCGTTTAGCTCACACAATGAACTTGCTCATGTCATGCACGGACCCGTTTCACAATGAAGGGCAGTATCTCTCAAGGTCAGATCCACTGAGGTCTGTTTGCCTTGCTGGATTTGGTCCCATTTTTTTTTATATTGTGACCTGACTTTGCTGCTGATGTCAGAATCGCCAAGCTCGAATCTAACCTGGTAGGTTGAAGATTCCCCGATCTCATAGTGGGGATATGGATGCTATTATGTTGGATCAGTAAAGGTCGGACCAGTCGGTTACCTTAACTTTGACATGGCTTAATCTTCCTTGAGGCTGGACCTCTAACTTAGCAGGCTAGTGTCCGACTTATTTGTACTTATCACAAACGCTGTAAGTTTTAACTTTGTGATTATTATTAACTGGGTAGATGTGGAAAAGACAAATTAAACTTCTTCATATACGTGCAATCACCTTGCTAAAACATCATGTATATTTTGAAATGATGTACATCAATCTCTCAACTAATATGATATTATCCATCCTACGGCTTCTGCCGCAACGATTTTGCTTTTGATTGAGCCCTCACAAAAGGCCAATTGATATTCCCAGTATCCATTTTGAATCAAACAGAAGTCTGGACTGGTAATTAGGTTTTGATTCATTCCTCCCGAAATGCCTCACACCGAGGCAATGTCTCATGTATGTACCCATCATTTATTCCATATGTTAGTGATGTGCAATTTTGATTGCACAATTGACAATCCTCTCTCAAGTAAAGGACCATTCTCAAGTCTCCATACAAACAATCACCTCTAGAGGATTAGTCCACCCTTCTTGCTCAATAAATGGATCAAAGATCAACCATGTCCCAAAAGATATTTTGCTCACTTTACCTGAAAGGACCTGAAATAGTAACTTGAACACCTTAGATGGTCTGTGCAATTCTGGAATATTAGTGAACATGCACAGACCATCTAATATTTGGACTAGTAAATTAAAAGTAAGGTTCTAATTTACCCGAACTTGAAAACTAATGATCCAATTAAAACAATTTTTTTAAAATCTGAATCTAGATGAAGGTATTTGCGATATGAAAATTCAATCCGAAAAATTACGATTAATCAAATTGGATCCAGGCCTGCAAAGAAAATTGATGAGAATTAGATTGATCGTCTATTTAAACTTGTCACAATGAACAAATTTGCTAAATATCGTATTTAGTCTAATAAAGACTAAATCAATATCACATGTTTTTATAATATACTTTCAAAAGTTTAAGTTTTAACTACAAATGTAACGACCCGACCACTAATTGATCGAGTCCGACCCTTTGGACCAGCGCGGTTAGTCATGGACATATCTCCGGATGATATGCTGGTCCCATTGTACCAACACATGTCCTTTCCCGCACACTTGTCCTCACTCGTGTGCGAACATATAGATTTCCCAATTGATCACCCATCCTAAGATTGCTTCAGAGCAAGCACGCTTATCTCTATAGTTCTTATGGATGGATTCCCGAAAAGAAAGATGCACATTGTTGTGTTGGTATGAGTAGCGTTCTCAATCCTTTTAAGTTATCTGAATCTTAACTTGAAATTCTAGGGGTTACAACAAATGTTGCATATTGAAAAAAAAATTGTGATGTATGTATTGTAGCTAAACATATGACGTTAATTTGGTAAGTCCGAGAGGATAAGTTATATGATAGGGGTGAGAACAATGCACCCGCTGCACACATAAAAAATGGAATCCACACGTATACCGGTGGTGGTACAACATATTTGTGTCCAAACGGTAATGCTCTTGACCTTAATATAGAAGTAATAAAGAGGGGGAAAATTATATGCTAGGGGAATGCACCCACTAAACACATAAAAGTTTCACACTTATATCACATATGGTCGGATATATTTGTGTCTAGCGGGTGTAAAGTTACTGTCAGTAACACACAGAACTGGGAGATGATAAATTATTTGTTAAGGGAATATCAAAAGTTTTGACTCTCTGTCATAAGAGATACACAACGATGTGTATATACTAATTAATTTGTTTAGAGAATATATATAAACCTGCTAGTCCTATATTTACAAAAAGAGAATCATCGCCATTCCACAATTCATCGATACCCCTATCTTTCACATAGACATATTAAGATCAATTCTAGGTTTCTTAGCAGACACAGGAAGCGGCACGCTGTTGTTGCATCGGGGGCACTTCGGGTTGCTAGTGGAGACGAGCACGTAAAGAAGGCAGCAGGGGCACCCGGCAGCATAAGAAAACGATGATCTCACTTCCTGATCAAAATCGCTGTCTTTGACAGATGAAGAAGAATTAGACCGTGGCGGAGATGACTTGTTAGACATTGATGATATCGAACGTTTCCTCATGGATTCCTTTTCTGCCCTCTCCAGCGCTGACTTTACTTTGTCCAGAGTGCATACACTCTGGTAGTTGGACGACGAAGGGGAGGCAGACGTAGATGAGACAAGCTTCAAGTCGAGGTTAGTGTCATTGAAGAGATTTAGCATTTGCTTCGATGCTGGAGGGAAGTTGAGGTCTTGTAAATTCGCGGATGCTTTGTTTTCCGATGTTGATGAGGAAGAGTTAGCAGAATTGCACCTCTGGAGAAAAACTTTACCAGACTGCAAATCAATGTAGAAAGCAAGTCAGTGTTATAATACAACTAGTCTAGGTAATAATTTTACGTACATATCCACTTGTATTCATCAAAATGCAATAACATAATAATATGTTTTGTGTCTAACATGAGATAAAAGACACTTATTCCATCATACTGTCATTCCCTTATGTTGCAAGAAATGTAAGTTCCTTGCCCCATGAATTCTTGAAATTGTACATGAATCCCATGAAATCTCAAAATTGTACAAGACCCCGGGAGGGTTTCATACAAAATTGTGAAAATTCGAGGGGTGTATATGCAATTTACAACGTGATGCATTACATCACATAAAAAGTATGCACGATGTAACATGGGAACTTAGTTCACAAGGCACTCATAGTGTACTAAATATGACTAATTTATGAGTAAAGGAAGTTCAATGGATTTGAATTGTAAAGTGAGTCTATTAGATTCCATGATAGGATTGAGGAGGATTTGTCAACTTCATTAGCAATTATTAGCATCATTGACTTGTTAATTAAACAAAGAAATTGATTGATTAATTACTACTCGGAGTAGTAATTTACATTTGAAAAAGTAACCGACGTGTTTTAATGCATGATAGAGCTATACTAGTAATGCAGTAATACATGTACATTTAATATAGCATTGATTGAAGATTACAAGTAGCCATGAAATGGATACGCATTTAATCCTAAGCCCTACAATCATGGCTACAAAAGCTCCGATTTTCCTAAACACCTAATCATACATTTAATGATATTTAATATGTTAGTTCGTCAAAGTCCATTGATAAATAAACACATAAGATCAAATGCGGAACATATTTTTGAAGTGCTGAAATGAACCGCTACAAACTAATCATAACATAATCAAACATTTAAATGTTTATGAATAAACCGGAGTTACATGCAGGAGGTGCAGAAATCGAGTACTATTAAAATTCACTAGGTGGTGACTTGATAGAACTAGTTTAAATCTGGTCATGACCATAAACCCGAAAACAGGGCACTAATCAGGATGATTGGACAAGAATATTACCAATGATCACCCCAAGTGTGTTGGAAAGAGACCCAAACTACACATCTACACGACATGAATTTCAATTTTGGGGGTGTGACGAGTTTTGTCATCATTGGAGGTACGAGGTGGTCAAGTGATAAGCAGACAAATTTGTACACAGACCCGTGGCATGGATTTAGGTGATATTCTCCGAATGATAGGGTCGTCAAAAAAGATAGGGGACCATGAGTGAACTAAAGTAAAATCTCAATAGGCTTTGATTTAAAATTCCAAAATCGTTCAAAATTTTAATTCTGAGCTAGTTGCACTTTAACATAATACAGCTGACCCTCAATTCTTGATGAAATTGCAGTCATATAACAAGAATTCATTAAAAATCAATAACGAAACTGAGTTTTTTTTTTTTTAAACGACAAAATTTATTAATGAAATTAACGGGGGAAACTTAGTACCTTCAAGTCGAGTCGTTTTTCCCAGCCAGATGGTACTTGCAAGTCCAGGTCCAGCTCTTGGGATTGATGGCTACTAGAGCCACCCAGTAAGTCCCTAGTGATCGGAGCTTTCGGTCTAGCAGACTCGTTCGAATCACCACTGTTCATCACTCTCAGAAGATAACTCACTTCAGCTGCCATGGATGTAAATAGTTATATTGAATTGAATGGAATTGAATAGAAATAAAGGAGTGTAGGAGTAGTTGTTGATCTGAATTCTCAAGGAAAGAAGAGTAAATGAGGTGAAATGAAGCAGTTGTTGAATATATAGAACAGAAGGAGAAGAAGATGATGATAAATGTTGGTGATGATGCAAAAATTTGCTGTGTAATTATGATTCAATTTAATGCGGTCTTGATTTTTATAATATGGGTGTGGATATATATGGGAAACTTTCTTCTATTTCATCATCTACATTTAATGCCCTACATACATGCTTCTATTTTCTTGTGTTAATTTTCTTGTGCTAACATTTTTTCCGCTACTTAGCTTCATTTCATTAACTTCTTTTTGAAAAACCGAACCGGAGATGTAGACGTGGAATTTTTACGTATTATTCGTTCAATTCAACTGTGCTAATGGTTGGTTGAACCATATACCTAATTCAAACCAATCTCTTAATGCCTCATTCGCTAGCTAGTTCAATTGTTTAATTACCAACTGCTAGTTTCATGGGGTCTTCTATTGTCAGTCAGGGTGACACCCTCCTATTTTGATCCATTAGATTAAAATTTTAACGGTGGAGATCGAATAATTTGTTACCTTTTGCACTAAGTGTTGTTGCAATTGTCATTAGTGTCGCTTAGGTGTTCTTACTATGTTCTAACCGCCTACGTCACTTTAAATTATTTAAATATATTTAAAAAAATATTTTTGATATATTAAAAATTACCTCTATTAAAAAATCAAAATCAAAATTTTGAAATCAAAATTAAATCACCTATCTTCTTCCCCACCACCAACACCACCACCAGCCACCACAGCGCCACCACCCACCACCACAACTCACCGGAATCCATGGTTTTGGTGGCGGTGTGCGGTGTTGGTGGTGGGGAAGAAGATGAGTGGTGGTGGGTGGTGGTGGCGGTGTTGGTGGTGGTGGGTGGTGGCGGTGTTGGTGGTGGGTGGTGGTGGATTGGGGAAGAAGATGGGTGGTGGGGAAGGAGGGTTAAATTTTTTGGAGAAATTAATAGTTTCAAAAAATTAAAAAAAAAAAAAACAAATAGAAATAGCGGTTGAAGTCGATACAGAGCAATGGTTGAGGGCGACACAGAGCAACAATTTAGGGCGATACAGAGCAACAGACACGTGTCAAATGTCGACACATTGACTGACAATAGTCAGGACGACACCTTGACTGACGGTAGAAAACCTATAGTTTCATTCGATTTCTAAACAGATTGCAAACAAAGAAATTTGTTCTTTAATATTGCATAATGCTTTTTTAAATTGTTGTACATTACAACATATAAATCTTATGTTACAAGTATGATACCTCATTTAGGCTATGTTTTCTTCATTTGAAAACTCATTAATTTCAGTTCACTTCAGATTGATTCAGTTTAGTTTAGTTCAGTTCAAATTTACTTAGTTGTTTTTTTATACTACAAAAAAGTTCAGATCAGTTCAGTTTAGTTCAGTTCTGACGAAGAAAACAGAGCCTTGAAGTACCATGTTACACAACAACAAAGACTGACGGAGTGTTTGGCTACAACTCAATTCTAGTTCAATTTTTGTGTAAAAAAAACCTCAACTGAAATTAAGATTTCTCAATTTCAATTTGGGACTAAACACTCTGCTAATTAGTCGTGCCCGAACTAGAATCTATGGAAACCATTTCCCCTTTCATTTCACCCAAATTTTACCTATGATGGCTTACTCCATCCGTCCCGAATTCAACTCATCATCTATTGCATGAAAGATATCTCTCATACTCTATTCATTCTTTCACATATTTTATTCACTGTATCTTATAACTTATTCAATTTTCTACTTTAGTACCATCTCTGATATATTATTCATTCTCTTTTAAATTTGTGTACGGACCCGTGAGAAGTTGTCCGAGACGGAGGGAGTATAGATAAGGAACCTGCTGTTAAACCATGATTTAAGCACACTCCCATCAAAATGGTGAAAACTTCAAGAAATTTATCCTAAGTTGTGTAATTTCCACTTTTAGTACCTTCGTTTGTGACCGTCTTATTTCGGTATCTTTGAATGCATCATTGTCCAATTTAGGTACCTGTGACATGTGGCGGCTTGTTTACGCGATACGTATCACTTTGTAAAATACGTAAATACGTTGGACTAAAATGTAAATACCGTAGATTTTTGTTAATTTTATTGAAAAAATTCAAAATTACGCATGGACTTTAAAACTTAAAAAACCCATAATAAATAAATTAATTAAAGAAAAACATAAAAACACACCACCATGCTTCTTCCATGGCAGTCACTTCCACATAGTGGAGCTTCCATGGCGAAAGAATTTCCCGGCTAGAAGCTCCACCATGGAGATTCCAGGCTATGGTTTATTTCGGGTGTTGTTCGGTCGTTGTTCGGATCGGTCAAATTGCATCGAATCGGATATTGTTCGGATCGATTCGGGTGCTGTTCGAATTATAAAACTTCACGTTATGTTTGAGTTGGGTCATTTTAGGGTTGATTTGGATTCAAGAATTGGAATTTTGAAATCTTCAAACCCTCTTCAAATTCATCTTTAACCATTTAAAAATCACATTTGAACTTGTATTTCAAAGTTTATACAATTCACTAACATGTGCACATACATTTTCAACTTAATCGATTAATGTATGACGTGTAATTTCTTATTTATAAATAAAAATAAGTAGGTATAAATTAGTGCAGCATTCACATTTAATTCAGATGATTTTGTATCGGATGAATTGGGTCAAATTTACTTCGAATAATTGCGGATCGTATGATTCGGTAATTGATTCGTGTGACTTTGAATTAGATGATTTTGTTAGGATTCGGTGTTTTAGGCACATAGACCACAGTGTATTAAGATTAGTTTGTAACAAATCTCGGCCCGTCTACTTTTTTTTCAAACTGGAATTTTTTCCCTTTTATATATGATGAGAGTCTAAAATGAAAGTGCGGTAGTAGGTATATTTTGTATGTATCTATCTAACTATCTTCCTAGGAGGTGCAATGAATGGGAACATGAGTTAACGTACATTAAAATTGGGGTTCAACGTTAATGCGGATGAGCTTGCATGGTGACGATCCAGTCATGGGAGAGTTATGCACGTAATAATGTCCTCCACAGGAGAAGAAGAGGTGAGGCTTTTATTTATTAGTCAACTACAATAATACTTATTAAATTAAATTTGCTTCACAATCACTAAGAGAAAACTACAAACACCTTAACTGCCATTAATTATAAATCAACAAGAAGAAGCTTCGTCCTACTTTGAATTAATGAAAAGTTGGAATGTACTTTCACATTTCGCAATTAATTAGAGAAGATGGACCCTCACGGATAAGTTTATACTATGGCTTAAGCAGAATGAAAAGTCCCAAAGTTTAAATTAAGGACTTGATAACGCTATTAATATAAGCATTGTGCATCATTTCATGGGAATTTATTCATAAAAATTTCAAAGTTAAACGTGGTTGTTCATTTTCAAAGTTAAGCATGCATGTTTGTTCTTTAGAGCAATTCTAGGATGATGACCTGATGATAAAGTGCACGAGAAATGACATGTACATATTGATACAGTGGAGACAACATATCACTTGGAAATCAGTCCAGGAGTAATTCCACCGACACAGATGTTCGATCACAACCGATTAATGTTATTGTGTTTAGTCAACCTCACCACATACAGTCCCTTCTCTGCTATATCTGGGTTCACTGGATCAAATTGTTCGAAGGCGGTAAAAGGGAATACTCGTCATATTTAGGACAAAGAAACGCAAAGGTACCTACTAAGAAGAACCACAGATCAAGTACCGAACTATGGGTCAAAGTATAAATGGTGTAAATATCAAAGTATACAAATGAAGCGGAAGAATAGAAGCTCACCATTGATGAGTAAACAAAGCTAAAATAAACTGTTGTGTATTGAGATTGAAATGTAGTACAATTGAATCAATTAATTTGAGCTAGAAGCTCTGCTATTTATACACAAACTAAGCTAATCTAATTGGACTAAACACCTAAGCTAAACAGACTAAACTACCCTTCTAAACTACCCTTGGTTTGTAACAGTTTTGAGCGGGAAACTATAACTTCCTAACAAACTGTTTAACCTCCTAACTAACTCTACCAACAGACTAATCATTACCACACTCCAAACTGCATTATGTTGTCCATGACATCATCATCTCCCCGACTGCATTTGTTAGTTACTTGATTCTGCAGGGATTGCATTTCTTCTTCTTTTGCAATGATGTTTCCATTATTCTAAGACTCCCCCGTAAGATGAGCATATATGTTGATTATGCTCATCTTAGACATTAATCTTATCATGTCTGATTGTGTTAGAGTCTTGGTAAAGATGTCTGCAAGTTGTTCTTTAGTTGAGACATACAAAACTTGAATTGTGCCATCTAAAACTTTGTCTCTAACAAAATGACAATCAATTTCCAAATGCTTCGTCTTCTCATGAAAAATAGGATTTTTAGTTAAGTGAATAGCAGACTGATTGTCACAATACAATGTGACAGGATTCTTGATTTCTATATTGAATTCCTTAAGTAAGGAAAGCAACCAAATCACTTCACAAGTGGCAAATGATAGAGCTATATATTCTGCTTCAGATGATGATCTACTCATTGTGGTTTGCTTTTTTACTTCTCCAACTAATTAGTGAAGAACCTAAAAACATGCAATATCCAGAAATGGATCTTCTTGTATCTGAACAAGAAGCCCAGACAGAGTCACTGTAAGATGTTAAGATCATTTCATTGTGAGCTGAAAAGAAGACTCCTTGACCAGGTGCATTCTTGAGATATTTCAAGATTCTATATACTGCACTCACAGATGATTCTTGGAAGGTTTATCCATAAACTGACTTAGTATGCCCACAACATATGAAATATCAGGCGTAGTTATGTTGAGATAGATAAGTTTACCTATAAAAGTTCTGTAAACAGATGGATCCTTTAAAACATCTGTGTCAGTGATAGTGAATTTAAGATTTACTTCCATAGGATTCACAACTGGTTTGCAATCTGTAAGTCCTGTTTCTGCAAGCATTTCCAGGACATACTTTCTTTGACAAATGTGAATCCCTTGAGAATTCCTTGTAATCTCAAGACCTAAGAAATACTTGACTGCACCCAAATCTCTTATTTTGAATTGTTTGTGCAACATTCCTTTGACTTCTGTAACAAGTTCAGGGTTTGATCTTGTGATTAATATATCATCAACATATACTAACAAAGCAACAAACCCCTGAGAACAAGTCTTTGTGAATAATGAATAATCAGACTTGGATTGAATGAAATTAAGCTTTTGTAAAGTTTGAGAAAACTTATAATTCCATTGCCTGGATGCTTGTTTCAATCCATAAAGTGATTTGTGAAGTTTATACACCAGTTTAGAATTATCAGATGATTGTGCAGAGTTCTGCATAATATGATGATCATAAGAGTATTGTTTCCCCCCTTGAAACAAGTAACCAGGTGGGATTTCCATGTAAATATCCTCATCCAAATCTCCATTAAGAAAAGCATTGTGAACATCCATTTGTTCACAATCCCAGCCATTCGCTGCAGCAATTGCTAAAAAAGTTCTGACAGTTGTAAGTTTGGCAACTGGACTAAAGGCCTCAAAATAATCATAACCAAACGCTCTGAGAATACCCTTTAGCTACCAATCTTGCCTTATATTTTTCTATAGAACCATCAGGCTTTAATTTTAATTTGAATACATATTTGCATCCTATAGGCTTGCGTCCTAAAGGAAGTGAAACAACTGACCATGTTTTATTATCTTCTAAAGCCTGGAGTTCAGCTTGAATAGCTGCTCTCCATTTAGGAGATTGAATAGCTTGAGAATAACATGAAGATTCAGGATTATACCTAAGATTCAAAGCATAGACATGATCTGATTCTGATAAATGAGTATAAGAAATGTAATTAGATATGGGATGTGCAGATTTGTGCTTATGAGAAATATTGTGATAATAATCCTTTAGTTTGACAAGAGTAACAACTCTTCTTGTGGATTTTCTAAGAACAGGAACTTCATGCATAATATCAGATACAGATGTATCAGGAGAATAAAGTGAGTGATCATGAGAATGATTTTGTGAAAAAGAGTGATTTGGTGATATTAAATCAGGAGTATTAGTACTAGTGTGAGCAGGTGAAAGATCAGAAAGATTATTAGATGAGTGGGAGCTGTCATGAGTAGAAGATGTAGGGGGATAAGAGTCAAGAAATGTATCAGTAGGATCAACATCAGGTACAGGTATAGAAGTAGTAGAAACTTGTGAATATGGAAACACTTGTTCTATAAAATGTACATCTTTTGATATGAAAACTTTATGAGTATGAATATTATACAACCTGTAACCTTTAGTGTGAGGAGGATACCCTATAAAAATGCAAGCAACTGATATGGGATCAAACTTAGTGCGTTGGTGAGCATGTGTAGAAGCATAGCATAGAGAACAAAAAATCCTGAGAACAGAATAATCAGGTTTATGATTGTAAAATCTAGTTAATGGCACTCATTATGTAAGAGTGGTGAAGGTATTCTATTTATGAGATATGCAGGTGTTAAAACAGCATCTCCCCAAAACTTAAGTGGAACGGATGATTGAAATATAAGAGCTCTTGCTACATTAAGCAAGTGTTGATGTTTGCGCTCAACTACACCATTTTGCTATGGTGTGTAAACACAACTTGTTTGATGTATAATTCCTAAAGCCTTTAACTTTGGAGTGAGAAAAAGAAACTTTGAGCCATTATCAGATCTGAGTATTTTTATTCTTGTTTGATATTGTGTATCCACAAGTGTAATGAAATTCAATAAGATAGCCTGCACTTCTGATTTGTTTGTGAATAAGTGCACCTAAGTGAATTTGGAATAATCATCCACAATTGTGAGAAAGTATCTATGACCATTAATAGAAGAAATTGAATATGGCCCCCAAACATCAACATGTATTAAAGAGAAAACAGAAGTTGTTACAGATTTGCTAACAGGAAAAGAAAACTTTCTCTGTTTAGCTTCAAGACAAATGGTACAATCACTAATCTCATGTCTATCTACATTACAACAGTCTAATAGTTGCATCCTTTGATAGGATGGATGACCAAGTCTTGAATGCCATAACTGACTGGAAGTGAGCAGTGTGATAGCATGAATAGCTGATTGAGTCTTATTCAGTGAATTAGGAAAAGAAACAACTGATGCAGGAGCTCTATTTGAAGCTGAAAAATCAGAAAAATCCTTGATATGCAACACAAAGAGTGATTTGAATCTTCTAGCGAGACCAGTCTTTATCTTTGAAGAAATCACCTGTAAAAGACACTCATCATGAGTGAAAATAAAGTGAAATAATCTAGCCTTTGTGATCAGTGTTACAGAAATCAAATTGACTATAAAAGTGGGAACATATAGAACATTTTCAAGTGTTATATTGTCAGAAATCTAGTAACTGGTAATCTTGTATTATCAGGTAACTGAACAAAGGTATGAACATGTACAATATGTGATGTAAACAACTTAATGTCACAAACTACATGATTAGTAGCACCAGAATCAATAATGAAATAGTCTTGCAATTGATGTGTAGTTGAACAAACAATGTGAATAGGTAAAGAGCAAGTATATATACCTCATAGAGTGTGATATGTAGCAGCTGGATCCTCAGCATCCTGATCATGATCCTGGATATTAGCTTGAGAAGAAATCACACTTGTGCCAGAAGAACCAGGTGCAGAGTGAACACCTTGTTCAAGCAGCTGCATAAGGTGTGACACCTGATTTTTGATGTTACTGTATTGTGTACTCACATCTGTAGAAGTGCTAGCAACATTATTAGCAAAATATGGCTTAGTGGAATGAAAATGCTGAGATACGGAAGGATGATTTCTGGCATAAGTAGGCTTCTTTGTGAATTTAAAATCATTGGGAAAACCAATGAGCCTGAAGCATTTCTCAATTGTGTGATTAGTGTAACCACAGTTAGAACACCTTAACTCTTTGCCCTTCCATTTAGCTTGATAGGACTGTGGATTCTGATGCAGGTGAAAGGTAGAAGAACCACTAGCTTGTGCCACATTATGCCTAGAATTCTTTTGACGCACCTTTGTGAGTATGATTGAATAAGCTCTCTCTAGTGTTGGAACAGGAATCATCATAATGATTTGGCCTCTTATGCCATCGTATGCTTCATTTAAGCCCATGAGAAATTGAAACACCTGATCAGTCTCACTTGTAGTAGAAGCATTAACTAGAGCTTGACAAGTGCATTTAGCACAACTACACTGAGGAAGAGGCCTATGCATATGTAGTTCCTCCCAGATGCTTGAAAGCTTTGTGAAATATTCCATGATAGACTGTGATCCTTGAACAAACTGACTTAATGCTAATTGAAGCTCATAAATGCGCACATTATCAGTTTGAGAATACCTTGCTTCCAGCTTGTTCCATACATCTTTAGCATAGACACTCTGAGCAATTGTGCCTCTTATCTCATCTGTGATTGAGCTGTGAAGACATGACAAAATGAGATTGTTGCATCTCAACCATGGAAGATAGAGAGGACTCTCAAGGTCTGGCCTATTATAAGTGCCATCCACAAAGCCTAACTTGTTTCTGATAGACAGTGATAATGCCATATCACGCCTCCAATTGATGTAGTTTGCACCTTTGAGAATGTTCTTAATAGAACCTGAAGTAGCTGTGTCATGTGGAAAAAGATGAAATGGACTGTTAGGATCTTTGTGATCCAAGTCCTTATCAGTTGTGACTCTATTAGCAGCAGCTCTGTCAGATGCATTAGCATTTGCATTGACAGGTGAATCAATATTCTGAGTATCAGATGAAGACATTTTGACAAATAGTTGGTGATGTTATCAAACAGAATTCCAATTTACTCAATATATGCAGTTTAAGGAACGATCAACCAGAAATCTGAAAAACAAATAGAAACTGCAAACATCAATCTCTGAATCTAAATGATTAAAAAAAAAAAACAGTTACAAAGCAGCGATCAACAGATGAACAATGATATATGAAAAATTTCTTCAAGCAAAGCAGAGAATCACTTGATTGTGATTGTGAAACTATAATCGTGAACTGAATGAGCTTTGATTGAATAAACTTCAAACAAGCTTGATTTTCACACGAATCAAGGAAAAACGAGTAACAAGCTTCGTTCAAATGGAAGAAGAAAAAAATCTGCAATTGAACTGAATTCAGATGCTCAGGACTAGCCAGAGCTCTGATACCATATCAAAGTATACAAATGAAGCGGAAGAATAGAAGCTCACCATTGATGAGTAAACAAACCTAAAATAAACTGCTGTGTATTGAGATTGAAATGTAGTACAATTGAATCAATTAATCTGAGCTAGAAGCTCTGCTATTTATACACAAACTGAGCTAATATAATTGGACTAAACACCTAAGCTAAACAGACTAAACTACCCTTGGCTTGTAACCGTTTTGAGCGGGAAATTATAACTTCCTAACAAACTGTTTAACCTCCTAACTAACTCTATCAACAGACTAATCATTACCACACTGCAAACTGCATTATGTTGTCCATGACATCATCATCTCCCCGGCTGCATTTGTTAGTTACTTGATTCTGCAGGGATTACATTTTTCTTCTTCTGCAATGCTGTTTCCATTATTCTGAGAGTAAACCAATAAAATAACAAAACAACCATACAAATATTAATATTAGAATACTTTAGTTGAAATCAGAGTTTGAAAAATTATATTTCCCAAGTGATCACAAGTCACAACTGACTCGTCTACTTTTCAATAACTAATAAGATTTAATGAAATATACATTTCATACCACTGCAAATTGAGTGATGATGGTGGGTGTTTGTTAGGAAACGAGCCGTTTGTTTGACTACACGAAAACTCAACTCGAATTGAGAAAATTAAATTCAAGTTTGTAGCCAAACAAGCAGTTTCAACCATGATAATTTTCACACTTGCACGTTTTATGTGATTGGTGCTCAGGACTGGGTATCTAGAGTTCGATCGGACCATACTTACGAAACTAAGGCCCAATGAAGAGTAGTCATGGTTTGTGCACGGCCTGACCTGGAGTATTGGGCTGGGAAGACTACTCTAAAATTGGGCTCTCAAGACTACGCTTTAAGTGGGCTGGGAAGACTACTCTTTAATTTGGACCAGATCCAAGAGTAGTCATGGTCTGGATGAAGACCTCCACAAGCTTTGCAATGGACTTCTTCATGGTTCATGGACTTTGATCTTCATTTAGGAGCTTGATTTTCAACAACGTTTATTGATCATGATCGTCGGGACCTGTTCTTGATCGGCGAAGCCTCTTGTTCCGTCTTGTTGAAAATTGCTTGAATCCTTAGTCTGGTTGGCTCTTGAGGTGTGGACTTTGATCTTTTGGATTTTGTTTGTGATATTCCAATAAAATTTCTCCTAGTGTACGGGAATATCTTCTGGGATCAAACAATGTCTTTCTTCAACTTGTGCTCGTTTATTTGGCCGATTGATTCGATTCAATTCGATTCGATTCATTAAATTCATATTATTGTTGTTGTTGTTGTTGTTAATATTATTATTATTATTATTATTATTATTATTATTATTATTATTATTATTATTATTATTGTTCAGTTCAATTCAGATTTTAACTTAAATCGTAAATTACTTGCAAATTACAAAAAAAAAAAAAAAAGTATAAAACAAAGTTACGTTAATCAAATATACTTAATTTCTTTTCATAAAAGTTGAAATATGAGTATTGGGACATGAAAGTTGAAGAAGCAGTTTGGAAAATGGAACAAGGCTGGAGGTTTTGGACAAGAAAGAGTGTTGATGTAAAGTTGTTGGCACGAGCTTGTGTATGGTTTATGGACTAATGATTTTGGTTAAGCTTTTAATTATTTTATTTGCCGAACATTGTCCATGCTCTTGTAAACGTTTTCAAGTTGTAATAAATTTCACCGATTCAAAAAAAAAAAAAAAAGATAAAGACAGTTTGTACGACGATTAAAATTCGATTTTAATCGAGTTATCATTCTCATATTGTTTTCCACGCGGTTGGTTTTAAAGTTTGTTATACAATAATAAATAAAAAGGTAAAGTGACAGAAAAAGAGTAGGAAGAGTGAGAAAGATGACAAAAATAATATATATTTTTTAATTGTGATTATTGTTATTATTATTACAAAATAATTTCTTCAGTTCAGTTGAGTTCGTTTCAGTTTCAGTTCAGAAAATTGTAATTGAAGAGAACATAGCCTTATTGATGAGCTTCTTTGAATTCTTGAACTTCTACTTCAAATTCTTGAACTTCTCGAATGCCTACTTGAACTTCTTGATTGGCTTCCGTACGTTCTTCCATAATGCCCCCATGAACTTACAAGCTTGATCTAGAGAATGTGGAAGTTCTTTACCCTTGCTCTCACTTGCTCTTCAACTTATGGTATGATCAATGAAGGGACATCTAATCTATTCGCAATAGTAGGAGAGAATCCTTTCCAGAATTAAAGGGTGGAAGGGTGCAATCATAGTGGCTCATTTCATATACAATTTTGATTTGATTACATTTAAATCTCAATCACTTGTAAAATATTATAGACTAAAATCAAGCATGTATGATTTGATTGATTCTCTTCCTTATTAATAAATTCGACATGCGACACTAATCTAACAACTTTAGTTTCTTGAAATTTAAATTTTATATAAATCCAGAATACTAAAAGAATTATATTTGAAGATTTAAAATTATAATCAAAATTAAATGTCATATTTGAAGTAGAATACAGTTATTTGCCTACAATAATCACGTCAGTTATACGTATCTGCACACATCAAATAATTAAGAATGAAAAGTATATCCAAAACTGCAGATTAGGTGATAAAACAAAGTCATGCAAAGTTAGTGAAGAAACTCTACTAACCCATGCATAAATGAACAAGAATTTCAAAATTAGGTACCTTACGCCATAAAAAGGCCATAAATGTTGGCTTCCCCAACTAAAAGACTTTCATTCTCGCAATAACTTGAGACACTTTGCATGACTTGTATGTGGTCAAAAAACACTTCATCATAATTTAGATATGATGAGGTATTAAGAGAGATAGCCTGTTTGGGAGATTGGACTTACATTAGTTTTAGTTATAAACATTATGACTTTGTTCAGAACTAGGTGAAAAATTACTTGTAGCTGATAAGGTTCAGCTGCAAAGGCGCTCAAGTCAATAAAAAGAAGATCGACGCATCTGAGCTGCTCAACTTCTCAAAGTTGAAGTTTAAATATTTCTTGAATAGTAGAATCAGAGGATAAATGGAGATTGCAATCCAAATATTCAAATTTCAATAAATATATCATTTGTGAAATTTTATTTGCTACTGATTTTTTGCACACCCCGGTGGGACAATCTCTACGTCTCATCTATTCTATTCAAGAGCAAAAAACATCATCAACACTTCCTTTGCACAAGACTCCTCGACACGCGTGAAAACGGTCTTCAAATTCAAATCCAAGACTCCGTGACACGGGTGAAAACTATCTCCAAGTTCAAATCCAAACTCCTTGACACGAGTGAAAACTGTCTCTAAGTTCATATCCAAGACCCCTTGAACGAGTGAAAACTGTCTCTAAGTTCAAATCCAAGACCCCTTGAACGAGTGAAAACTGTCTCCAATTACAAATCCAAGACTACTTACACGAGCGAAAACTGTCTCCAAATTCAAATCAAGACTCCTTGACATGAGTGGAAACAATCTCCAAATTTAATAAGACTCCTTGAAACGAGTGAAAACTGTCTCCAAGTTCAAAACCAAGACTCCTTGATATGGGTGAAAATTTATTAACTGTTTTAAAAATTATGCTGGAAAAAAAAAGATGTACTAGAATAGCAGTGCGGAGGGAGTACTATATTTAGCAAATCAACTAGTTTTATCAGCTAATTAATTTACTAAACACCTTCATAAAAATCGACTAGCTTATCAGCTATGGTAAAATGCTCAAGCAGAGCTCAATGGTGAGACACCAGTCCTAGACATTATTTCTATGTTTATTTTTTTTATTTATTTCTTTCCTGTTTTATTTTCTTTCGTTCTATTTTTATTATTAAAAATATATGGGCGAATTTCATCCAGTACCCCTATAGTTAGTTCAACAATAACATATATGCTCATTTTTCCATTTTTTCGTTGACTAAAAGGGTTGATACCAAACATGGCCTTATTTTGTCAATTTGAAAAGGTATCCCGTATTTATTCATAATTCAACTTAAACCCTTTATACATAATTTATTATTTAATAACACGAATTAAAAATTCATGGACTTAATTGCAAAATTGAAAATAAATTTCTGGCCAAATTGAAAGTAACGGAAAGTTTTTTAGGAAATAAAAAAAGAGAAAAAAAATATTAAAAGATCACCGGAGTAGCTTCTATCGTCGAAGAAGCTCCGGTGAGCTGTCAGCTCCGACTGGAGCTGTTAAAAACAGCCCCAAATCGGAGCTGATCTGTTGTTCCCACAAATGCTCCGGTGGGGTTTTACTTTCCATTAATTTTGTTCTTTTTTTTTTTTTTTAAATCTTCCCTTTCTATTTTAAATATTTTTTAGTTTGTTGAATATTATAAGTTGTAAAATATAATTTGATTTTGGACTAAATATCTAATTTGTTATAAGTGAGGGTCATATTTGCAATTTACAGTAAAAACTTGTGAAGGGTTCTGTTTGGCTAAATTTAAATATGTTTGACTTTTGGACTCATATGTAATATAAATATTCTAATTGTTACTTGTTCGTTATTGTTGAACTAACTGTATTTTGGATGAAAAGAGCCTATCTAGCAGGGGTGGTGTATGTAATTATCCCAAAACATATAATGTTATAATATTGTTAGATTTACCTAGCTTCATTTGAAATTACTTTTCACATTCTTCTTGTATATTTTTTGTATTATTCTTTACGATATTCGTAATTTATATATTTAAGATACATATATACTTATATCAGATAATTACAAAACCTACTCCCAAGATGGCGACTTTACAGATTGATACCCGCTGTTTGAACAATTACAAAACCCTCCCTTACGTTTTCAAAGTAATAACATATAAACCCAAAAAGTCAAAGATTCCCTCTTTTTATTTTATTTTATCATTATCTTTAATTTTATTTTCTATTTTATAATTTCATTACAATCATTCCATCTAATTAATTTCTTCACTTCACATCTTAAACCCCAATTTTACCTTCTTCTCCAAAACTCCCCACTTTACTTCCACCACCATCTCCTCAACCCTTCTTCTTCACCACCACCACGAACCTCCAACACGAAGAACCATGGAATCTTCACCACGCCACCACGAACCTCCATTAGAGTTGCTCGAAACTAATCATCCATGGATGCCCAATTTGACCTTTCATTGAAGGTCTCCTCTTCTCCTACATCTTTTTTCTTTTAATTTTTTTTAAATGGAAGAAGCTCGAAGGGATCTTCCATGGAAGCTCTGTTCGCAACTTCCATGGAAGTAGCGAACAGAGTTTCTATGGAAGCTCTGGCCGGAGCTCCGGTCATTTTTTTTATTTTAAATGTTTTCTCCCTTTTCTTTTCTAAATAATTAAATGTGGGAGTTTTCTGAATTTTCAAATAAATTGAGGGTTGATTTTAGATATATTTTTGGATGATAGTATGAACAAAATTTAAAATTGGGTATATTTTGTTAAGTTTAAAATATAAGGGGCTATATTGTAATAAAACTTACAATTGTAATTTTATTTTTCCATTATTTTTTGTTTTACTATTTATTTTATCTATTCTTTTTCTGAAAAATGAAACTTTAATGTTGGTCAACGATTTTGGGTGTGGATGTGGAGTATGAATCTATAATTGGAGCATAATGCAGGGGTCTATATGTAATTGCTCCATACTTATATAAATCAGTCCAATTTAATTACTTTAAGTTATGTGTGATTGAAATGTAATTTTAAAAAGAAATGAGAAAATATTCAGGGAAATTTTGGTTATATAGATTTTGTGTATGAGATTTAGTAAGGTTTTGTTCTCTTCGTCTGAACATAACTGAATAAATTTGATCTGAACTTAACTGAACTGAATTTAGGCTCTGTTCTTTTCATTAAAATTCTTGGTCGAACTAAATGGAATCGAATCAAACGAAATGAGTCAATTTGGCAAACGAATCGAAACGAATCAAGAAATTACATTTGTCCCATTTTTTAATAATAATGAATACTACATCCGGTCCATTAATAAATTCGTAAGGAGACTTTTTTCTGGACGTTGGATCAGATTATCTGCAAATTACACGACAAAAGAATATAATAAAATTATATTATAAAAATAAATTAAGTATATTTGACTAACATAACTTTGTTTTATACTTTTTTGTGCGTAATTTGTAGAGTTTGGTTTGACTTTAGTTTGGTATAACTTGTTTCTTATTTATTATGTTTGAGAAAAAACCCAACGTATGCTTCTATTGTTCTAATATCTTCCAATAAAAGAACATGTCGATTTTTTGTTAGAGATGTACGTACAAAGTATGTGAACCAGTTTGAATGGTACTCTCAGGTTCCTGTAGTTTCTTATCTTAACTCAACTTTTACGGTATAAAAGAAGGGTAATTCGAATCGTAACGATACTTTTTATTTCATTGATCTACTAAAAGTCGTGTTAAAAAGAAAGAAAGAAAAAGGTTGAAAATATCTCAATTGGATAAATTTTCTTATTTTCCTCGTACAAAAGATGGGTTGTGTAAATAAATGATAAAATGATAATAATAATAATAATAATAATAATAATAATAATAATAATAATAATAATAATAATAATAATAATATGAATTTAATGAACTTAAGAAATTTGAATCAAGAGAGAATCAAGACGATTGGAATCGAATCGAATCGAATGGAACTTAATCAATTAATCGAATGAGTTTTCAGTTGAAAAGAACAGAGCCTTATTTATAATATAAAAAACAACGAAGCAGAACTGAACTGAACTGAATCTGAACTTAATTGAAATTAATGAGTTTTCAGATAAAAATAAGTGTATATAAGCATATATGGAACCAAAATCAATTTGAAGATACCTAATACTCTTTGGATAGAATCCAAATAACATTGCTTATTAATCACTTACTGGAAATAACTCATACAGCTTATTACATTCTAAACTTGCAATCCCAGCTGTTTTGCTTACTAAACTGGAGGGACTTTCTGAATTTTTAACAAACATTTAATGTAATTTCATTTTTTTTCCAGATCAGAGGAATCTTTTGTCCATTTCCCTCGTTACCCCCTATAAATATGCAATACTACAAAATAGAAAGTACTCAGCTGTCAACTTCATGTTCAGGTAAGAAATCATAGTCAGTTCCATAACTTAAACTGAAACTATATATAGAGAGTAAATCCAAAGTAATGGAAAGAATTCCCCATGTAAGGAGGCACACAACCTTTTCAATTGTTGTTGTACCTTAAACTTCAGTTTTTAGCCTTAGTCTACTGTAGTTAGTTAGTTCTTATTCTTCAGAAACATTCCTTTACAAACTCATCAACAAATGGGCAAAGGTAGAGCTCCGTGTTGCGATAAGGCTACCGTCAAGAAAGGTCCGTGGAGCCCGGCTGAGGATTCCCGACTCAGAAGTTGCGTCCAGCAAAATGGTCATCCCAATTGGCGCAATCTACCTAAACTAGCTGGTAAATCATTCTCTGGATTTTTTCTTTTATGTGCATGCGAAATGAACGTTTAGAACGGGATGAAGGAACTTCATATTACTGTTGGTTCACTTGTTCAATTTTTTGCTGCCAATGCCATGATTCAATCACCAATAAAACAGAGTAAACAGAACACATTCCTGTGATACTTATTTAAAGAACAATGTGTGCAACAAATCAGATATAAATTGCATTATTAAAGTATCCCTATGATTTGAAAGATTTATATTATTTTTCTCTAACAAACACTAATTATTTTTTCTCATTTTATTCGCTTGTTTAATTCAGATTCCAACAAATTTATTCTATCATTAAATTTTATTTCCCATCTTATATCAGAGGACCGCGTTCAATTGAATAATTACTGAAAGTTTTATTTCGAATACTAGTGAGCTGTAGGGAGGTGGTATCTTGTGTTAGAGGTCCGTACCTATGTGGAATCTTGTATTTCAAACTTTAGTTGCAACTAATTTATTAGTAGGAGAACTTTCACCTATTGGTTATCTTTATTTTTATGTAAAATACACTTTTTTTCAACCAAAATATTTAATGTCAAGTTGAAGTTTTGTAAATTCAGATTAACATAGACAGTTTAGAATGTAGTTAGGGAGTATCATTTGTCAAGAATCTGAATTTTCAATTATGATGTCACATCGTCAACAAACAGGACTAGCCTAACAAAAGTAGCTAATATGGAAATAAAAGTTGGTAAAGTTGAATGAACTGTTGAGGTTTGAACTTCAAATGTAGTTGGAACGTTCAGCTACAAGTCTACAACAGGTCCTCATCAATCACTCCCGAAGTAAAAGTAAAGAATATGTTAATCTTTTGTTTCAAACTCAAGAAAAGAAACTTACTTGGCTTCTTTTATTCGCTTTACAGGATTGAATCGATGTGGAAAGAGTTGTCGTTTGAGGTGGCTTAACTACCTGAGTCCCAATGTCAAGAGAGGGAATTTTACGTCCGAGGAAGAGCAAGCCATCATCAACCTTCACAATGAACTTGGAAACCAGTATGCACACAAAATAACTAGCTATCTTGATTTTGTTTTGTCATATAGTATCATTAGAGATGAATTTATTCATGAATTTTTTAATCAAAAGTTTATTTATGTGTAACATGCTTAGTATACAATATGGCATCACATTACTTTGTAAATAATTTCAGGTGGTCAAAGATCGCATCCAGTTTGCCAGGAAGAACTGACAACGAGATCAAGAATGTGTGGAACACACGTCTGAAGAAGAAAGCAATGAAGTTAGGGGCCAAGAAGGTTAAAGCAAGTGGCTTAAAGATCGAGTATTCAGCTTCTCCGTCATGTACCTCAAGTACAATCACAGGGTCAGATCAGAACATTGAGAAGGCACTAAATGATCAAGAGTTCCAGGAACTGGAAATCAAGAAACCAGATGAACTACCGGCTCCAGAAGAAATCATGAACATCACTGATTCATTTTATGAACCAATTCAGGAGTTCATGTATCCATGCGAAAACAAAGAATTTGCTCCATGGGAAAGCCTAGAATTTGATCTTCCCCATTTTGGTGTGGTAAATCAAGAGCCTTTTCCATCAATCGAAGGAAATATTGAGATCCCAGTAAGGTCAGATGTTGATTACTGGGAACTGATGGATTCTCTAGAACCTTTACCGGAACAGAACGGTGTGATTCAGGGCCAAGAACAGAATGGTGAGGTTCAGGGCCAAGATCAATCCAATGAAGCAGAGAAATTTGATGATGAAACTGATCAGGGTGACGAGTGGTTAAGGTTCGTAAAAAATATTGAACTTGATCTAGCAAGTGACAATGGGACTCTGCCAAACAAGGAAGACCAGAACATGTACATGGACCTGGCTTGGTACCAATCAATGCCGGGGTCTCCTGGAAACCCGTTTGGATTCTAAATTCATTTAGTAAATTAGTACATTTTGTTCTTTCGGGTGCATTCTCCAAATTTGAGAAGCTGAGGCACCAAGTACTGTTAGGGATCAGATAGTCTTGGAATGGCATGTTCTTCAATTATTTAGAACCTAGTTTTCTGTTCAATTAGTATAGCTTTTGTGTATACAATTATTGGTGGTGTATTAGCTCATTAACTGGTCTGTTGAAAATTATCTCCCAATTTGGTGCAGTTTATGAAAAGGCACATCTTCCTGCACTCAGGTGATTTCAATAGAAAACCCTACATTTCCAAATGATCATTAACTGATGTTTCAACTTTAGAATGTGTTGGTTCTAGCTAAACATTTGAAAGATTACAAACTTTGCTGGAAATAAGTCAAATTACTTCGAAATGTCACTAGAAAATTTTATTCATTCTCAAATATTATCGAAACCTTCAGCACCCTGAGGTACTTCTTGTGTTTTAAGATGTTGAACCATGTGTTTATGTGTTGTATTGTACAACCGATTAAACAGGGACAATCATTAAACTCGAGACTCTAATTCTGGCACATCTTCTCCGATTCCAATGTAAGTTCATCCAATGAACTTCCTTACATGTCAGAGCTGAGAGCAGTGGCTTCCATTGCCTCATCAGAAGCTACCTAAACATTTATTGGGAGAAAAAGCAAAAATGGAACCAAATTCAATTTGAACATGACAAATATCTATAGATAGAATCCACACGAACCTTGCTTATTCATCACTTAATAGAAATAACTCTTACAGATGATTTGCATTCTAAACATGAAATATTCAATTCCTAGCTGCTTTGCTTGCTAATTAACCTGAAAGGCCTTTAAAAATCCTCAACAAATATTTATTGCATTTTGTCTTTTTATGCCAATGGATTCTTTTGTCCATCACCCTCCTTTTATGTACCTTAAAAGTTCAGTTTTTAGCCTTAGTGTAGCCTACTTCTCAATGTTTTGCATTTAGTTACTTATTCTCCAGAGACTCAGAGATACTCCTGATTTATAAAATGGCCACTAAATGGGCGAAGGCAGAGCCCTGTGCTGCTACAGAGACATTCCTGGCTCAGAAGTTGGGAACGGTCATGCCAATTGGCAGGCTGTAGCTAAAAAAGCTGGTAAATTACTCTTTTGATATCTTTTTCGATGTGCATGTAAAATGAATGTCTAGAACTGTTGTGGTTCGAATCGAACTGAAGTTGGAACATCAGCTACAAGTCTACAACACAAGTCCTCATCAATCACTGGCTCTAGAAGTAAAAGTAAAGAATTATATGATACAGTTTGGTTTGACACTTAAAAGAAAAGAGATTTACTTTGCTTCTATTATGTGTCTGACAGGGCTAAATCGATGTAGAAAGAGTTATCGTTTGAGGTGGCATAACTGCTTGAGTCCTGATAGAGAGGACACTTTAGGGCCGATCTATTTGGACCAAACCATCATCTTCCTACAAAATGAACTTGGAAACAATTATGCATACAAAAAAACTAGTTAGACTTGTTTATCATAACCCTTATGTCAATACACCACCAATAACTGTATACACAAAAAGCTATATTAATGGAATAGAAAACTAGCTAGGTTCTAGTTATAATGAAGAAGATGTCATTCCATAAATGAAAACTAAAACTACATGCAAAATATGGTCATGGCCTTACATTTCAACGAAGCAGCTAAGCATGATTTCTGAGACTATGAAACCTGTTATAACGGAAGCAAGAAAGATCATAAACAACTTGAATAAAAAACACAAAGATTTAACGTGGTTTACTAACAATGAGTTAGCTACGTTTACGGGCAGAGAAGAGAACAGTTTTATTGATCTTGAGGAACTCAGATTACAGAATGATATCACTGAATGATCTCAGAATAACAGAATGATCAAGACAGATTAATCTGAACACTGAATAATCAGATTACAGAATGCAGAATGATCTCTGAATGCAGAATGATTTAATTAGGCTAAGAGGAAGTATATATAATACTTCTCTAGACAGATACCGAACAAGACTAGGAAATAGAACCCAATCCTGACAAACCTAGTATACAGATAACTTAGTGGACAGATAAGTCCAAACCTGAAAAACCTAGGAAATAGGCTTAATCCTGATTCAAAGGCATATTCTAACAAACCTCTACCTTGACTTGAATCCTATCATAAATAACAGATGTACCAGATACACCATAACAATGCCAGATGTACCAGAAAAACTCCTCTGCCTCAGATGTTGCCTCAGCAACTCCTAACATTTAGTAAGTCCAAACAATGTTGAAACTTGCTATATGGAACCGGCTTGGTAAACATATCAGCTGGGTTATCAGCAGTATCCACTTTGTTCACCTTAATTCTCTTCTCACTTCTTAGAAAATGATACCTCACATCAATGTGCTTAGTCCTCTCCTGATGGACTTGATCCTTGGCTAAAGAGATTGCACTGAGACTGTCACAGTACACTATAGCCTAATCATAATGTAAACCCAAATCACTGACCAATCCCTTTAACTAGATTCCCTCTTTTGTTGCTTCTGTCAACGCCATGTACTCTGCTTCCGTAGTAGACAAAGTCACCATAGGTTGCAAAGTAACTTTCAATGACAAAACCGAACCACAAGTGAAAACATAACCAACCATAGATCTTCTCATCATCAACATCTCCAAATAATCGTAGTCCGAAAACCACACCAAACACACTCTGTATCACCTCCATAACTGAGACCAACATCAGACGTACCTTTAAGGTACCGAAAGATCCTCTTCACAGCTTGCCAGTGCTCCTTGCCAGGTTCACCCATAAACCTACTAACGACACTAACAGACTGTGCAAGATCAGGTCCAATGCAGACCATTGCATTCATCAAGCTTCCTACTGCACTAGCATAGGAAACTCGAGACATGTACTCCTTCTCCTCAGCAGACTTAGGTGCAAAAGCAACAGACATATGTGCATTTGCAGCACTAGGAGTATCTATGGACTTCACTGTAGACATGCCAAATCTTGACAAAATCTTCTGAATGTATTCCTTTTGTGATCCACCCCCATAGACAGACCACACCTCAATAGGAGTTTTGAGATGTATGCGTGTGTGAGGTCCATGATTTATCAGATAGCATGTTGTTCTAGTTAGTCCAGTATTAGACAACATGCACCTAGCTCTCTCCAGAAGTGTCTGATTCATACGTTTTGCTACACCATTCTGCTGTGGTGTATCCCTGACTATATGATGCCTAGCAATCTCTTCATTCTTGCAGATCTCATTGAACTCAAACCAGCAAAATTCCAGACCATTATCAGTTCGCAGCCTTTTGATCTTCTTCCCTGTTTGATTCTCCACTAATGCCTTCCATTGCCTTATGTTCTTAAAGGCTTCACTTTTATGCTTCATAATGAACAACCAAGTCATCCTTGAGAAATCATCAATCATTGACACAAAATATCTATGACCCCCTAAAGACTCCACCCGGGAAGGACCCCAACAATCAGAATGGATGTAATCAAGTGTGCCTTTTGTTCTATGTATAGTTTTAGGAAACTAGCTTGCTGCGATGTAACTTTCCAAAGATACAATGTTCACAGAATTCAAGATCCGTATCCTTGTGACCACAAAGAAGATCTGCTTTTGACAGAATTTGCACCCCTCTTGCACTCATGTGACCAAGCCTCATATGCCATAACTTGGTCATGTTCTCCTTATCAATCTCCGATGATGCAACAACGACAGAACCTGATAACGTAGAACCTTGAAGAATATACAAGGTACCACATTTTACACCTTTCAGAACTACATTTGAACCCTTGCAGACATGTAAAACTCCACCTCCACCTTGATAATTGAAACCCTTGTTGTCAAGTGTACTCAAAGATATCAGATTCTTTGTCATAACTGGAACATGCCTAACATCATTCAGTGTGCAGAATTTACCATAATGTGTCCGAATTTTGATCGAGCCTATTCCAACCGTCTTACAAAGAGAACTGTTAGCCATAGAAATATTGCCACCGTCTACTTGCTCGTAGGTTGTAAAACACTCCCTACGCGGACATATATGGTAAGATGCTCCAGAATCAAGGATCCATGAATCACTGTGCTGCGTGCTCATCGCCGGCAGCAATATCCTCTTGAATTGATATCGCCTGACAAGTACACATCGGTTTATCCTGTTGCCTCTTCTTCTCAGGACATTCAGATTTTCAGTGTCCCTTCTCTTTACAGTAATTACAGGTATCCTTTGGTTTTGGACCCTTAGAAGAGGGTTTCTTGAATTTCTTTTTTCCCGAATTTCCATGTCCATTACTCCCACTGGCTACTAACCTAGCAGCCTTATTATCAGCATCTGTACCAGCCGCCTTATGGCGCAGCTCTCTAGTATGGAGGGATGATCTAACCTCTTCTAGAGAAATAGTATCTTTACCAACAGTAAACGATTGTACGAAATTCTCATACGATAATGGAAAAGACACTAGCAGAATTAAAATAGCGTCTGATGAGACAATAATTTAGAGTCTCATCTTATCTTTTTTACCGTCTTTTGGCTAGTCTTTATTGGCATTTTTTAGTGTTTTTGTACGTTTTTATGCTTTGGTACTTTGGTTTTTCTTTTGTAGGATTTTTCGTTGCAGAGAAATGCTTGTTGAGCTGAGCAGGATCGAAGAAGAACGAGCATCGCCGCGGCGAAGTGAACATGCTCGCCGTGGCGAGAAATCCAGTAGCTCGTGGAATTTTGGAATCAAGAGCTCGCCACGGCGAAGAAATATTCTCGCCGTGGCGAGAAGACACAAGACAGGCACTAGGACTTACTGGAATCCTCGCCGCAACGAGTATATATTCTCGCCACGGCGAGACGGGATTTTGACGTTTTTTGTTTCTCCTTATTAAGTTAGACTTAGGCAATTTTTGGAGACTTCTTCTACTCGAATTTTACCTAGAAAAAGCTCCTAGACCCAGATTTGACATTGATTGATCTTGGAGCTTGGTTCTTCTCTTATAACGAATCATTGACATCGAATTCTTAGTAAGTTTGATAATCCTCTATTGCTTCCATACAATTCTTGTGCTTGATTGATTTGTCAAATTGTATGCCTTGATTGCAATTATCTTTATGTTTATGCTTTGCGTATACAAGATTATGAATTCCTTCGTCTTTGCTTCAAGTATAAGTAGCTAAACCTCTCCAGAACTCCGTAGGTATGTGATGATTATGCAGATTCGAATCTAGGGTTTACATTCGTTCATATAGGTTCGTCTAGTTTGAGATTTTCGTATAAACCTTCAATCCAATACGCTAGTTTGAAATATTCTAAATTGTTTTGGTTAAGAATCGTCGGTCAGACAAACCTGACGATTTCTCTAGTTTGAAATCTTCAAAAAACAGCTTGGTTGAATTGGATTGATTGCTTTTCTGTACACCAACCGTGTGACAAATATGAACGATTATCTTAGTATCAAGCTAGCATAACCAGATCATCACTACCGTGTTCCCTTCTATCATTGATCAAAACCAATTATTTGCTTTAGTATTAGTTCGTGTTTTAGAAGTAAAATCACTCAAAACCAACTTATTACTTACAAACAAACGTTCTGCTCTATTTCGTTGTGGTAGCTTAATTAATTCCCTAGAGAACGATACCGAGTTAGGCATAGTCTACAACTACAGCTTATTCTCTTAAGTTTTATAGAGTATAATTTGAGCATCAATATTACGCAATTCTAGTAAAATTGTGTTTAACTGATTCAGATGGTCTCGGAGAGACAAACCTTCCTGCATTCGCAGACTGAATAGACGTTGCTTAAGAAGCAACTTATTGGTTAAAGACTTTGCATATAGAGACTCTCGAGCTTAACCCACAGACCTTGCGCGGTTTTCTCCTCCGCGATCTCGGTGATGATATCGTCAGCAAGACACAACATAATTGTCAAGTGTGCCTTCTCCTCCAGAACGGCCATCTCAACGGTCACTTTTTATGTCGACTTCCTAACAAGCGGCGCCCACAACCCTTGTTGTTTCAACAAAGCTCGCATCTTGATCTGCCATAAACTGAAACTATTCCTCCCGGTAAATTTGTCGATCTTCACGTTAATACCAGGCATCTTTCTCAGCGAATTTCAAACACTAGAACAGATTCAGCTCTGATACCAGTTTGTTATAACGGAAGCAAGAAAGATCATAAACAACGTGAATAAAGAACACAGAGATTTAACGTGGTTTACTAACATACGTCCACGGGCAGTGAAGAGAACAGTTTTATTGATCTTGAGGAACTCAGATTACAGAATGATATCGCTGAATGATCTCAGAATAACAGAATGATCAAGATAGATTAATCTGATTACTGAATAATCAAATTACAGAATGCAGAATGATTTAACTAGGCTAAGAGGAAGTATATATAATACTTCTCTAGACAGATACCGAACATGACTAGGAAATAGAACCCAATCATGACAAACCTAGTATACAGATAACTTAGTGGACAAATAATCCCAAACCTGACAAACCTAGAAAATGGACCTTATCCTGATTTAAGGCATATTCTAACAAAAGCACCATGCCCGATAGAACAAAATGTGCTTGTTCACGAAATCTAAACAATTAGGAACACAAATAGGTCTCAAGGAGGCCCAGGCATTGAGTTGTGCCGAGCTAAGTCATCTTCTTGCTTGACATTTGATTGGTGGCACATTGTCCTTTTCCCTTGCAAGATCAAGTTCAATATTTTCTATGAACATTGACCACTTGTCACCCTCAGTTTCAACATCGAACTTCTCTGCTCCATTTGATGAACTCTGACTCTCTTGATTCTGTTCTTGTAAGGAATCCATCACCAGCAATCACCATCTGTCGTCCCTACTGTAATCTCAGTCTGTCCTTCACCAGATGTACAAGTCTCTTATTTCATCACATAATTCTGTTCATGTAAAGTTTCTAGAGAATCCATCAGTTCCCAACAATTAATCACCATCTGGTCCAGCCAGGATAACAATATTTCCTTCCCCAGATGGACAACTCTCTTAATTAATCACAACAAAATTGGAATGATCAGATCTAGGTTCTCCCATGGAGTCAAATCTTGATTTTCCCATGGAGCCAGATCATGGTTTTGTTGTGGAGGAAAATCCTGTATTATTTCATTCATTGGTTCATAAAATGAAACAATGGCGTCCAGGATATCTTCTGGAACTAGTAGTTCATCTGGTTTCCAGATTACGAGTTCCTGGAACTCTTTATCACTTTAGTTCCTTTTCAGTGTTCTGATAAGACCCTGTGATTGTACATGAGATGCATGATGGAGAAGCTAAATAATCGATCTTAGAGCCGTTTTCTCCAACCTTCTTGGCTTCTGATTTCATCACTTTCTTCTTCAAACGTGTGTTCCCCACATTCTTAATCTCATTGCCAGTTCTTCCTGGCAAACTGTATGTTATTGATCAAGAATGTGTGGAAAACATATTTGAAGAAGAAAGTGATAAATTAAAGATGGAGTATTTAGCTTTCCCATCCCGCAACTCAAGTACAATCACAGGGACGTGATGTCTGATCAGAACACTGAAAATGCACCAAGTAATAAAATCATCCAAGGAACTCGAAATCAAGATCTTGTCCATGTGGAAACCAAGATGAACTGCTGGCCCCAGAAGTAATCTTGAAAGTTCTTGATTCATTTTATGAAGCAATTCATGATAACATAAAACACCCTTGATTCACTCAATGAACCAATTCTGGAGTCCACACATGATTTAACCTCCTCCACGGGGAAACCAAGACTTCGATCCATTGGAAAGCCTAGAATTTGATCCCTATTTTGGAGTGATTAATCAAAAGACTTGCCCATATGGTGAAGGAAAGATTGTTATCCCAGTAGGGTCAGATGGTGATTACTGGGAAGTGATGGATTCCTTAGAACCATTACAAGATCAGGATAGTGGTGTGATAAATCAAGAGACGTGTCCAAATGGTGAAGGAAAGATCGAGATCCCAGTAGGGTAAGAATCTGATTACTGGATCTGATGGATTCCCTGGAACCCTTACAAGAACAGAACAATGTGATTCAGGGCCAAAATCCATCCAATGAAGCAGACAAATTTGACGATGAAGCTGAGGGTGACGAGTGTTTGAGGTCCATAGAAAACATAGAACTTGATCAAACCAGTGAAAATGACAATATGCCAAACAAGGAAGATCAAGAAGATGACTTGGCTTGGTACAAATCAATGCCTGAGTCTCCTACAAACCCATTTGGATTCTGAGTTGGTTTTCTTTTTCTTTTTTTTCTGAATTTGTAGAGGTTTAGTGAATTAGTACATTTTTTTCAGGCAAACTAGAAATTGGATAAGCTGAGGCACCAGGTACACTATGATTTCATACCTTAATATGAAATGAACATGTGATTTTCTACCGATCTATGGCGCTGGCGAATAAAATGAAAATGCATTAAATGATATGCTGAAGATTAAAAAATACCCTTTCAGCTTAGAGGAATTTCAAGTGTGGTATCTAAGTCCTCTTTGGAGGATCATTCCCAGGAAGTACATAAATCCACACAATACACAGTCACATAATAAATTTTCTAGTTAAATTTTTGATAAGGCAAGGCAACTAGGCAAGCCCCTGTTCCAAACCCAGACACTATAGGAGTTTTATTAGGTTGATTTCCGCTGAAATGAGAATGAATGTTGTTGATATATTGTTATTTATTATCCTGCATTGTACAATTTATAAAAAACACGGTACAATATTTGTAATTTGAAATAAATATTGCGTGATTAGAAGGTACATAAAATAGATATTAATGTTATGAGTAATTTCAAAAAAAACAAAGGTACATAAATAGATTTAAGAATGAACTAAGTTGTTAACTGGTGTTTGAAAATAATTGGAATTTGTTCAAAAGTTTGGACTTTTTTATAATTTTTAATCAATTAAATACATTCTAAAATTCTGATTTCAGTTAACGACCAAATAGGGTAATGTATAATATAGATACATAAATAAATCATAAAAAATGGGTAATGTAGTGATTCTATCGGATTTACCATGGTGACGGAGCACGCTACACCTTCTGGTAGGGTTTCTATTGAATCCACCTTGATGGGGGGAGGCGCCTACGCCCTTCTGCAAGCTGAGTCAAATTAGGTCGTAAGACAACGATCCTGCAAACAACAAAGAAATTAATTTTGATCATACATCGTGTCGTGAATGTAGCAGAAGAAGGAAGGAAAATCGACATACCTTACATTAGCCATATATTAGGCGTAAAAGAACAGACTCTTTCAGGTTGGACGAGAATTAGATGCCAGTGGACTCAAATAACTTGACGGCCGATGGTCTGGCCATCATAAATTTGGAAAGTGTAGTGTTTTCATTTGCTCAAAACTTGTAAAATAACGGGTATATATAGGCAGAAGTTTTTAGGGTTTGCATCGTAATAATATTGGCGGCCGTTTGACCAAACCCTAAAAACTCTTGGGGTTAGGTAGAAAAGAAACTCCAACCGCCTTTGTTAAAGTTTGCTATTTTGATTTTTGGGAAACCCGATTGAACAAATATTACCCCCGAATATTATGGGAAAATGGTTATGAACATTATGTTCGAAAAGTATAACCATATTATTTTTATAATATAATTTCATAATTTCTTTTCTTTTCAATTTAATTTGGAAGTAAACTTTTTGTTAATTGGACTTTTCAAAAATCAAATGAGAAGTTGTAAAAAGAGAGGGTAACTATTTTTATTGAAGAACTAGAGTATTTTTTTGGTTTGAACGAAATTAAATTAATAATCGCACGTATATCATTATCATGAGCAAATCTTCTAAGAGACGATCTATAGATAATTTATCTAGAGACGAACCTATATTGTCAAGAAAATCATCGATGTTATTAATCAAAACGTCTATATTTTTAACATTGGTGTTTTTTCATATTACAAAAGTACTCATTCGTTAACAACATAAACATCTTTATTGATAACATGAATGATTTTATTGATAACAGTCAAGTTGAACAACTTGGACCCAGTCCATGTTTGGGCCGTAATGAAAGTCCAACAAACCTTAATGGACCGGCTTCAGCCCATCGCCCTGCCAAAATATGGGGGTCGAGAAACGTGAGAGAGAGATTAGAGAATCTTAGTAGAGAGAGAGAGAGTAACAGTAAACCGACGCGAAACGAAATGGGTAAAACCAGAGTCGAAAAAGACAAGCTCAGGAGATCTTCTCCTTCTTCACCACGAAGCTCAGGTGAAATTCAATGTCTTCTCTTCTCACTAATCGTTGATTTGAGCTTAAACAATTGTTTAAATCGTTTCAATTTCGATCAGATGAAGAAAAAATCCGAAGGCGAAAGCGTAGAGAAGAAGAAGACGACGACGATGAATACAAGTCCAGGAAGAAGCACAAGTCTCACAAATCATCTTCCAAACATCGTTCCGATAAAGGTACTTCTCAAGCTTCTTATTGTGTACATTTTTGCTTATTAACTTGTGAAAATTTCTACAATTTAAAATTGTGTGGGTTGATGTTTTGAACTGGTATGTTATGCTCCGAAAGAGATTATTTCGCTATCGATGATAATTTTGACGCGATTGTATTTGATTCAGAGAAGAAGAAGTCTAGTGAGAAGCGGAAAGAAAAAGGCCGAAAGAAGCATGCTATATCTTCTGTAAGTTTAGGTCATAATTTACTTGATAGTTCTTCAGTAAGTCTCTAGTGGTAATTGATAGTATTACTAATGTAGCTTTCGATCAGTTATTTCGATCAGCTATCGGGATAGCTGATCGTGAACTGAAGTATCTAACATCCATTTATGAGTTGAAGTTACCCACCCTCTAAAACCAAATTGTTGTATATCCGTTCTACTTGATCCTCGTCTATATAGTATGCTACACTCTGCCCACATTTCAGGCTTGAGTGTTTGATGTGCTATTATGCTATATTGTCCATTAATTACGAGTGTTATGAAATGTTTAAATGATGTCGTAGCAAAGTGTAATTAACGAGAGCACACAATTATGGTTATAACAAGGTGCTTCTTTACACTTTTTAGACAAAAAATGTAAATAGTGAACACCTGTTTGTTATCTATGAAATTAAGATTAATTACTGAAACATGCCCTCCGTTTAATCAAAATTACGGATAGGTCCGGCTGTTAGCTCAACATCGTTGACTACGAAATTTAATTTCCCAGAAATTGGTAAAATTGTTGTAATTACGAGGGGAGAAACAAAACACTTATGACATCATAATTAACAGCTGGAATCCCCAAGTTGCCCCTTCTTTGGTTACAACTCCTTCCATTTGACGAGTGAGTGAAAAAACACCTAACTTGTTCCATTTTCTTATGTCAAAGAAATTGGGGATGATTCTGTAAGTTTATCATTGCAAATCTTTTGTAACATACATATAATCGCCTGGGGGTATACAGACTTCAATTTCAAAGTTTTTGACGACGTCATATTTCTTCCTTCCGTCATAAATTATTTTTTATTGTTTTGGCCTTTTGGGTAATGCTCAATTAGTATGCATCAAGGATGGCATGTTCTTTTTTTTTTTTTTTTTTTTTTTTTTTCTCTCAGTATTGTTCAGTCTACTGTGGAGATTTTCTCATATATGGCTTCTGATTCTCCTTTTTTGCCTCAATGCAGAAACTAGAGATCCAAGAACTGTCCAAGGATGACTATTTCTCCAAGAACAATGAATTTTCTACGTGGCTGAAAGCAGAGAGGAAGATATTTTTCTCTGATCTATCATCTGATTCTGCACGGGACCTGTTCTTAGAGTTTGTGGAAGAATGGAATAATAAAGAGCTTGAACCCCAGTATTACGAAGGCATTACAACCGGACCACGGTCATCACACAAGTGGAAGATTAGAAAGTGGTAAGATCTTAATTCTGTTCATTTAGCTCAGTTTATTTTTAGTTTAGTGAAGGAACGGGCCGTGAAGGAATTTTAGCTTTCATGTTCCTGATCAAATATAGTAACACGTTTTAGATGAATAATGACGTTGCCAGAAGTAACAACAGGTTCTAAGTGACTAATGATGTTTGTCAAAAAGGCATCTACTCTAAAGAAGTCTCATTAACTTGCATATATTTTGCTTGTTTGGTTGAAATTTGATTGACATCATTTTTAAAAAATAAAAAAAATTATAAAATATGTGGGTGGTGGGGGTGGCAAGTTATATGGGGGATCAAGGATCCCAAGATTTGCTTAATTATTACTGAGTTATGAGTTATGACACAGAAATTAACATCCCTAGTGTTATCACTCATTTTAATTTTCAAACTCGGTCATCTCCAAAATTTGCCTGATTATCAGTACTCAGGAGTTCTCATTACACCCATAGTGACATAGTCCATGGTGTAATAATCACTCATTTCCATTTTGAAGACTGTATGACTCATTCAATCTTTGACCACAGAGCCCATGTGTGTGTGTGATTGCCTTTGCACGATTTCTTGCTCCACTGTCTATTTACTGTTCGAAAAGCTGCTGTGGTCATGTATGTACATATTCCACACGTGTCCGATGCTTCTTGAAATTAGTCTTAGGTTTTACTTTTAAGGTTGAGTATGTTCAACTCTATTTTGGAGATATTGTAACTCCCAAGTTTTTCATGCCAATGAAATGCTCGGGCAATCTGATCACATCCCTCAAAACCCTACAACCAGATGTCCACCCCACTAAAATCCATGGCATTATTATATAAGTTTTTCACCGTTAATCGCTAAACATTTATTTGTTTGGTTCAGTATCTAGTTTCTGGAATTATTATTTTCTAGTTATTAATTCTCTTTGGGATCACTGTCTGTGGGACTGACATAGTGACATGACATGCTTATTTTGTCCAATGATAATCACACTCGAGAAATTCATCCTGCCGTTTTGACAATCTAAGATTCCCCATGTTAGTCATTTTTTCCCCCCGACTCCCACTGATCATTAGTTAGTTCCTTGAGCTATTTCGGTGGCTACGATACTGAGGCCATGTGGTTGATTGCTTTCACTGTTTTGCTGGATAACTGGCAATGACATGATCACCCACCGCCTGCGCAAGAAACAATTCAAGCAACCCAAACATGGCTGAATGTTCATTCAATCGTAGTTTTGCACTTTTGCTGGCTTTTATCATGAATCTTACAAATTTCGCATGGTGTTTTGCAGATTGAGATGATGGTTGTGTACTCTGTGTGTGGGTTCAAACTGAAAGATCTGTGCTACTGCTGTTTGTCGGCTGAAGTAGCCTCTGTCACACCCGGAAGACATGCTTTCCCTACCCATGACCATGAGCAATGTGACGCATTGCCAGCTTGCGTGCATGCTTCTTCCGCTAGCTAGTGTTACCATGTCATGTAGTAAAACATAAGATCATCTAGAGCTGTTGACTTGCTAACTTTTTATGTACTTAGTATGATGATAGTTGCAAACATGATCTAATGAAGCTATGGCTGGTAACTCTACTGAAACTGAAGCAGTTAGATGTGTTATTGTTGTCCAAATTCTACTGATACTGAAGATTCTCCAAGACAAGAGTACATTCAAAAATACTAAAGTACATAAAATTATGAATAGGTAGGTTTGATATTATATTTCTTCAGCTTATTTATGACTTTCCGACCCAACATCGAGAGAGGCAACGCTATTTTCTGTAAGAGGCATCGACTTTCTCAGAAAGAGAAGGAACATGAGAGGGAAAAACGACAATACCCAAGCTTATCAACTGGGCAAAGACTTGTCAAGAATAGAAGTACCAACTTTTAAGAAACAATTCCTAGACATTCAAATTCTATTAGCAACATTATCAAATCGAACAAACACATTTTACTCTAAGTTGTGATACAACTAAAGGTACAAAAAATGAAAGTGTCAAAACTTGAGCTACCATTTTGAGATTTTTTTTTTCTTTTCCTTTGTACTTAGTACTATACCCAGCTTTTATCTGAGTTGGTGTAGATGAGTGGATTTAGTTTAGAATTATGACATGAACAATTTTTGTGCTCAATGTAGTTTTGAGGGTTTATAAATACTCTGATGGAGCGTACGTGGCTAATATAGGGAATTATAACTCAAGCTCGTTGATTCTGTATAGTACAGAGAATTGACAAATAAGAATTCGTTAATATCACAGAAATATCAAAAATTGACACATATGGAGGAAAACCTGAATTTTTATTCAATATCATAAATCGTCTGACAAAAACAGCTAATAAATGTTTATATACCAAACCATAATCGCTAACGAAAAGGGCCCTACTTCATGGCAATGCGATGAGAGATCTTCCCATAATGATGTTTCAACCTGAAAAACCCTAAGCAATCATTAAAAATCAGACACTCTTCGGAGAAACTTCAATTGTACGGTAATGCATTACGCTTAGAACGATGGACCTACTATCTATGGGCTTTTAACATTTACATCTTCTACCCATCCCGGAATCTGGAATTTAGAAGATCCTCATGTCAAACCTCATCAAGTCACCACTATGCTAGTGAGGCTAGCTGAACTCCCTTGACATGTAGAATATCTTATTCGATCATACGAATAGTCCATTGATGATAATATCAGAATACCCGCAACTTGAGACAAGCTGGTAGAAATATATAAGATCCTTCACAGTTGACTCGTAATACGAATGTAGGTAAAACCGTTGACCTTATTTCCCTCTTTATGCATGACTACCATTGATTCTATGCAAAAAATGGAAGCTTGAGCTTAGGACTTAAACATGCAATCCCGAATTAATCAACTTAGCATGGGAGTCTAACTTTTATCATTCATATACATGTAGTGAATCCATTTCTATCACACACGTTTCAGTCTACGTGAAATCAGATAACCCAAGTAAATAGAATTATACACTCGGTGGTGAACACTCCGAGGAAAAACTCTATGTTAATGATAACACGCATTAGTTTGTCCATGTGATGACAAGCTAAGATATGTCACATCTAATCATCGATGAAGATACTAACATTGAGCCAATCATTAACCCAGTTCAACGGTGTTAGTAGGGAATGCTCACTTCTCATTGTTTCGATTCATATACTATTTTATCCCGAAACCATATAAAATTCATGTCCAATCTATTCTGATCGTTGACTAGGATAAGTCAACCCACTAATCTGTACGACTTTATCCTCATATCCCAATTCTAATGATATGACACCGTCGTTGACTATTTAATGGACATAATCCTTTCAAAGTCTAATCCAACTATATACATCCAATGTATACTCGACTGAAGGTCACACGATACTCATTTGAATTTCTAGAAATTTGTATAAGTGTTTTAATCATGTAAATATGCAGATAAAACACAAGTAAGGAATTTGAATAATATAAAGTTTTTCTTCAACTACCGAAATACACTTTATTACAATGTAAAATTTATTACAATGGAATTTGTTCTACGGGCATAACTCTACCAACAGTAAATGACGAGCATAGAAGGGTTGTGGGCCTTTTATAAATTAGGGGCCTAAGGCTCTTCCCTTGGTTGCCTTGCCTATATGCTTCAGTTGTTTTCTTCGATCGCCCTCAGGGTCGACTTTTTCACTTCAGTTGGCTAGCAGCTTCAGATTTCGATTTTGGTAATTCAGTTTGACCAAACATTACTCACAATTCATTGTGGAAACAAGAAGTTACAAAAATCATATTATGAAACAATAATGGCAACACTTTTATAATATTATTTTTTCTGAAATAATTCGGAAGTAATTTGTGGTTAAATAGACTTTTCAAAAGTAGAGTTTGAAACTTTGACCCTGGCGGCTTGAGTATTCTTTTCATTATATTCGTTTTCATGGTGCAAACCCTAAAACCCTAAAAAATTATCCGCCTATATATACACGCTTCCTTTGACAAATTTTAACAAATGAAAACACTACACTTTCAAAATCGAGTCGAGCCCTATGACGGCTAAACCATCGCCTGTCTAGATATTTGAGTCATTCGATATCAATCTAATTTCAGCCCGACCTAAAACCCTATATTCTTTCAGTCGTGCATAGTCTATGGTCGATGCAATGTATGGTAAATGTTTATATTTTTTCCTTCTTTTAATAAATTCACGACTCGATGTATCATGATTCATTTCTCTATTTCCCACTAGATCTTTGTCTTACGACCTAATTTGACTCAATTTACAGAAATGGTGTAGCTAGCCCGCTCCTTCAACAAGGTGAATTCAATTGAAATCCTACCGAAAAGTGTAGCCCGCTCCTCCAACGAGGTAAATTTGGTAGAAACCCTATATTTACATGATTTATTTATGTATCTAGTTTTTCCACATGTATTTCATTAACATAGCTTATGATGTTTGGTCGATCGATTAAAGTCTCAATTTTAGAATGTGTTTAACTCGATTAAAAATTAGAAAGATTTCAAGATTCTTTTAGGAAATCATTCCAATTATTTGAATCACCGCTAAACAACTTCTCTCGTTCTTGAATTTTCTTTACATTCTAAGGTAATATTTCATTCTGATTTAAAATGTTGTACCGCATGCTTTATAAGTTGTACTATATCACATATAAATCACAAGGAGATATTACCGGACTCCTCATTCGGGCAAATCCTTCTGGAATTCGATGAAGATTAATCCGGTAAAATTTCTTATGTGTCTGAGCTGGGAGCAGGGGCTTGCCTCGCCTCATCAGAATTTTACCTAGAAATTTATTGTGTGAGGCAGATAAAGAACTTTATTCAATTTGTATCATGTCATTATGTGGCTAGATCCTACATTAACTCTGCTTAAGTGCTTATTCAGAACTTATTGGAAATAACTCTCAAAATTCATTTACATACTAAATTTGAATTCCACCTGTTTTGCTCTCTAAACTAAAAGGATTTTTGAGAATCCTCAACAAATCATTTAATGCATTTTCATCTTTTTTGCCCTCGCCATCTTTTGTTCATTTAAAACCTTTTCTCAAAATGAAACTTAGCAATAGTAGAAAATCATAGTGAGTCCAAAATAAAATCATAATAAAATCATAGTACTATGTGAAATCATAGTCCATAATCTATAAGTGGATCCAACCGTAATAAAAGTCACCAGATTAATTTTGCTTTTGAAATTGAAATTACTTGTGGCATCATCATTTACTTGAGATAAAGTACTCGACACTTTGGTAATATCCAATACATCAATAATAATTAAAATGAAGAACATGTCATTCCATAAATGAATACTAAAACACATGCAAAATATGGTCATGATCTTACATTTCAATGAAACAGCTAGCCTGATTTCTAAGACTATGAAAGCACCAGAAAATGTAATAATTCTCGAAACTTAAACAATCAGAACTCAAACGGGTTTCCAGGAGATCCCGGCATTGATTTGTACCAAGCCAAATCATCTTCTTCTTGATCTTCCTTGTCTGGCAGATTGTAAGTTTCACTGGTCAGGTCAAATTCCATATTTTCGATGTACCTCAACCAGTCGTCACCCTCAGCTTCACAGTCAAATTTGCCTGCTTCATTGGATGGATTTTGGCCCTGAATCTCACAATTTTGTTCTTGGCCCTGAATCACACTGTTCTGTTCTTGTAAGGGCTCCAGGGAATCCATCAGTTCCCAGTAATCAAGTTCGGGCCCAACTGGGATCACGATCTTCCCTTCATCATTTGGACACGTCTCTTGATTTATCACACCACTGCCCTGATCTTTTAATAGTTCTAGGGAGTCCATCACTTCCCAGTGATCGTCATCTGACTCTACTGGGATATGGCTCGTCCCTTCACCAGATGGACAAGTCTCTTGAATGATCCCTCCAAAATCAAGAAGATCAAATTCAAGGCTTTCCAATAGATCAAATTCTTGGTTTCCCCATGGAGGAAAATCCTGTGTGGACTCCGGAATTGGTTCATGAAATGAATCAATTGTGTTCATGATTTCATAAACTGGTTCATAAACTGAATCAGTGATGCTCAAGATTTCTTCTGGAGCCGTTAGTTCATCTTGGTTTTGCACAAGAGGAAAATCTTGCATTCTTTCATCTGGTCTCTTGATTTCCATGTTCTGATCACACCCTGCGATTGAACTCGTGGAACATAATGGAGAAGCTGAATTCTCCATCTTAGAGCCATTTGCTCGAATCTTCTTGGCTTTTACCTTCTTCTCTTTTGTCGTAAAGCGTGCATTCCAAACATTCTTTATCTCGTTATCAGTTCTTCCAGGCAAACTGGATGCAATCTTTGACCACCTGGAAATCATTTACAAATTAATGTGGTGTTACATTGTATACCAATTAAGCATATATAACACATGAAGATAATGTATTAACTATCATAAATAAAACTTCTGATTTAAAAAAGAGATTCGACAAAAACTCATCACAAACAATAACATCCTGCTAAAACAAGTAAAGCTAGTTAGTTTGCATGCATACTGGTTTCCAAGTTCCTTTTGTAGTTTGATTAAGGTTTGTTCCTCTTCGGCCGTAAAGTCTCCTCTTTTGATATCGGGCCTCAGGTAGTTATGCCACCTCAAACGACAACTCTTTCTACATCGTTTCAGCCCTGCCAAACACATGATGGAATTCAAGTAAATCTCTTTTCTTGATTGTGAATAGAAAGCAAAACATGTTAACTACGGGTGAATTGCAAAATTGGTCCTTTAAGTGACAATCCTTTGCGATTTTGGTCCTAAGTGTCTTTTGATTCCCGAAATTGAACCTGAGGACCGTATACCAAACCGTATAACATAAAAACGGCTGAGTTGGACACCAAATCGGCTGATTTGGACACACATGGCACAATCTTTGAACATAAAGAAAAATTAAAAAAAAATCACCATGGAAGAAGTTTCCATGGCATTGCAGTCAATTTCTGCCATGTAGTTTCCATGGCAGATCGGAGCTTCCATTGGTGGAAGCTCCACCACCTCCGTCCTCCACTTCTGCCCCACCCCTCCACCTCCCACCACGCGCAACCACCCCACCACACCAACGACCAGATCCTCCATCACCCCCACCTCTCTGCCACCACCACCACCAACCAGACCCGCCATCACCCCCACCTCTCTGCCACCACCCCACCGACCATATCCGCCATCACCCCCACCTCTCTGCCACCACACCACCGAGCAGATCCACCACCACCCCCACCTCTCTGCCACCACCACCACCCCCACCTCTCTGCCACCACCACCACCAGCATACCACCAATGCCTCCAGATCCGTCCACGACTAATCCTCCACCTCCCTGGCTCTACTAACTACCCACCACCACCGTATCAGGCAAGAAGAAGACGGAGAAGAAAAATGAAACCCCTCAAAGAGCCGTCAGATCTGAAGGAACTCCGTCCATGACCCTTTGAAGTGAGGTGATTGGCTTCCATGGACATGGGAGCTTCTACCAAGCTTCCATGGCAGAAATGCCTTTTTTTTTTTTTTACTTTTCCATACCAAGTCAGCAAGGGACCAAAATCGCCAACTTAATCCGTCCAAGTCACGAATCCAGTCAGCAAAGGACCAAAATCGTAGAGAGAAACCGCGGAAAAACCTTCTAGAATGTCCTATTTGGGCGTATTTTGCTAGTATGGAAACTGTAGGGACCGTAATTGCAAAGGATTGTCACTTAAAGGACCAATATTGCAATTCACCCTGTTAACTACATTTCTTAATTAGTGATAATATTCATGCCATTGCCAACCAAGAATGGAAAAAGGGAACCAACAGAAAGATGAAGTTCCCTCATCCCATTCTAAACGTTCATTATACATGCACATTAAAAAAAAAAGATTTCAAGAAAGTGTGATTTAATTACCGGATAGTTCAGCTACAGTCTGCCAATTTTCACAACCGTTTTTCTCAACCCAACTTCTGAGCAGAGAATCCTCATCCTCGCTCCACGAGCCCTTCTTGACAGCTTCTTTGTTGCAGCACGGTGCTCTGCCCATTTAGTTTTCGGTTTACAAATTTGGAATGTCTCTGAAGAATAAGTTGGTAAGTAACTAAATACAGAGACAGAGAGTAATAGCTATGCTCTGCAGTGAGGCTAACAACTGCAATTTTAAGGTATATTTAAGGAGGAAAATGGATAAATGATTCCGTTGGTGAAAAAGGTGAAAATGCATTAAATAATTTGTTGAGGATTTTTGAATGTCCTTTCAGGTTAGCGAGCAAAACAGGTGGATTTCATGTTTAGTTAGATGCAAATAAGCAGTAAGAGTTATTTCCAGTAAATGATGATGAATGAGCAATGTTCATGTGGATTAATTAATAATCTATCCATGGATTATCATGTCTATACAAATTCAATTTGGTTCTATATTTGCTCCTTCAGACAATAAATGTTTAGGTATATTTCTGATGAGGCAAGGAAAACCACTTTTCTCAGCTCTGACAGGTAATTAGCAGGTTTCTTGAATGAACTTTCGCCTGAACTGGAGAAGATGACCTGAATTAGAATGATTGGTTTAATGCCTGTTTTTGTTTAATTAACACAAAATCCAATAGTTGAGTTTTTTGGTTGTTACAGAAAAAGTAAAATAGTTACTAATCATTTGTATAATTAAATCAACCCCTCCTGATTAAATCTTCACATTTTGATGCTTAGGTATTCACTAAAATTTCTTCCAAATCATAATGGAAAAAAAATAGATTATGCAAATTATATGTGAAAGAATAATGCTTATACTTTTATATTATCATACTTTTTTTCCAATATAATTCGGAAGTAATTTGTATTAAATATTCAACTTCCCAAAAATAAAAATTGGAAACTTTGATCAAGACGGCTGGATTAATTTTTTATTATCGTTTTCATTTTTATTTTAAAAATAAAAAGTTCTACTTATATATATACGCTTCCTTTTACAAGTTTTAAAATATAAAACTACACTTCCAAAATGGAGTGGAGCCTTATATGTGACGAATAAACCATCCACTGTCAAGATATTTGAGTCATCCAACATCAATCTAATTCTTGTCTAACCTGAAAACGTATATTTCTTTCTGTCGTGCATAATATATGGTCGGTGAAATTGAGGCAGTGGTGACTTTAATATTTTTTCTTTGTTCACTACATTCACGATGTGGTGACTCAAGGCGAAGAAGATGGCTCTGCGAACTTGATATGCTCTGTGATGATCATTACAAGCTTCTTGAAGAAAGATGAGCATCAAGTGGTCGATTCTGGGCAACAACGTGCTAGAACTGAATGTCGACAACCTTGTGACAAGGTTGATATTGTAAGGGCAGTAATGATGGGAAGTACACGCCTAATCTCGTGTCTAGAGTCGCCGTGGAGGGTCGGGTTGTTCAAGATGTTGAAGACGTACAATAGTTGCCACTTGACGAATGGAAGACACACTTGAGGAACATCTGAAGAGAACCTTGAGGACAAGGTCCATTTCCAGGGGCGGTAATGTTACGAATAATCGTCTACGCATCTGTATTTTATTATGTATTGGATTTAGTTAGTTAGTTGGCCTATGGATCGTAGCCCGTGGGTATATTTAGTAGATTGATATTGTTAGATTATGTTCTTAGAGGTTAAACTACTTAGTCAGGAAAGAGTATTGCTATAGTAACTCTTACTAACTAAGGAATATTCTTAGGATATGATTTATGGGCTAGAGCTCATTGGTCTTTTGTAGAGGTTATAAATACCTCAGCACTCTTCTTTAATATATCGATGAAATGAGTTTATAGTAGAACATAGTGTTCTTAGACAAGTGTCTAGAGTAGGTAATCTGAGTAGTTAAGTGTACCCTGGGTTAATCTTAGAGAGTAGGCGTCTCTTTGGTTGCAGGAAGTCTCGTGGATAGGTAGTCATGCATTCTTGTGTACTGGCTGATCTACTCCGTCTAGAGATATAGGTTGCTTGTGCTCTTTAGCACTGTGATTGTATAGATCTAGAGTAGTTCTAGTAGAATACCTAGCTTGGTGTTCTAAACCTTATACCGTGCACAAGGGATTTTGGGTTGATTGGTTAATTGATAGGCAATCCAGGATCCTAACACTAGGTTCTGATTATAATGAAGAACAACATATCATTCCATAAATGAAAGTTTGAAACCTGATTCCCAAGAGTACGGACCCAAAAAAAAAAACAAATTGTACTAATTCACTAAACCTATACTACAAAAATTAGAAACTAAACGGGTTTCCAGGTGATCCGGGCATTGCTTTGTACCAAGCCAAGTCATCTTCTTGGTTTTCCTTGTTTGGCAGACTGTCAGTTTCACTTGGTAGAACCAGTTCAACATTTTCAATGAGCCTTGACCACTCCTCACTCTCAGCTTCATCATCCAACTTTTCTGCTCCATTCGATGGATTTTGGCACTGAATCTCCTGATTCTGTTCTTGGCCTTGAATCTCACCATTCTGTTCTTGTAAGGAATCCATCAGTTCCCAGTAATCAGTTTCTGACCCCACTGAGATAACGATCTTTTCTTCAGCAGATGGACAAATATCCTGATCGATCACACCAAAATTGGAAAGATCAAATTCCCATGGAGTCAAATCTTGGTTTTCCCATGGAGCCAAATCTTGGTTTTCCGGTGGAGGGAAATCCTGCATGATTTCATTCATTTGATCATAAAGTGAATCAATGGCATTCTTGAAATCTTCTGGAGCCAGTAGTTCATCTAGATTCCGGATTTCAGTGTTCTGATCAGACGTCCCTGTGATTGTACTTGAGCTATAGGATGGGGAAGCCGAACACTCCATATTTATCAAATTCTTCTTCAAATTTGATTTCCATACATTCTTGATATCATTGTCTGTTCTTCCTGGGAAACGAGATGCAATCTTTGACCACCTGGAAATCATTTACAAAAGTAATGTGGTGTAAATATGAAGATACATAATGTATCAACTGTCATGAATAAACTTCTGACTTTAAACAGAGAAGGGTGACAATAATTCATACACAAAAAATAACATCATGCACAAAATAAAAATGATCACTAGCTATCGTTTGTATGCATACTGGTTTCCAAGTTTCTTTTGCAGCTTGATGATGGTTTTCACCTCCTCGGGTGTAAAGTTTCCTGTTTTGATACCGGGACGCAAGTAGTTATGCCACCTCAGACGACAACTCTTTCTACACCGATTCAGTCCTGTCAATCACATAATTAAACACATAATAATAAGTACTAAATAGAAGCAAAGTAAATATGTTCATGAATATGAAACCAAAGAGTAACATATTCTTTACTTTAGTACTTCTAAAGCAATTGATTAGGACTTGTTATCGACATGTAGCTGAGGTTTCAACTTCTATTCGAATCTCAACAGTTCTAAACGATTCCGCATGCACATTTTAGAAAAGATAAAAAGAGAGTGATTTACCTGCTTTTTCAGCTACAGTTTTCCAATTGGCACAACCATTTTTCGCGACCCAACTTTTGAGCCGAGAATCCTCATCCTCGCTCCACGGACCCCTCTTCATAGCCTCTGTGTTGCATTTGCAGCACCGGGCTCTGCCCATTTGATTGTCAGTTTACAAATTAAGAATGCCTCTGAAGAATAAGTTAGTAACTAAATAGAGAGAAAGAGAATACTGGTCTCTACACGAAGGCTAAAAACTTCATTTTTAATGTATAATTATAGGAGGTAAAGGAGGAAAATGGACGAAAGAATCCACTGGCAAATTATCTGTCAGAGTTATTTCCATTAAGTGATGAATAAGCAATGTTTTTGTGGATTCTATCCACAGAGTATTTGGCATGTTCAAATTGAATTTGCTTCCATTTTTGTTTCTTCTCCCAATAAATTTTTAGGTAGCTATCTGATGAGGCAATGAAAGTCACTGTTCTCAGCTCTGACATCTAAGGAGGTTTTCTGAACGAACTTTCATGGAAATCGGAGGAGATGAGCCTGAATTAGAACGACCGGTTTGATGCATGTCTATGGTTAATGTGCCGTACATTGCAACACATAAATGCATACTACTAACATCAAAAAATATAGTAAGAAGGAAGTATATTTCTTAGTGTACTAAGAATATTTGAGATTGATCATACAAGCTGCAGTTCTAGTGGTGATTCCAGTATATATGATATTATCTCAAATATTTCCAGAAACGTTAATAATCTTTCTAGTCTTTGTTGCCATAAACACTTTCTAAAATTAGATCTTCATTCGATAAACATATACGCCCTTCGTCCTTTATAAGCTGTCCAGTTTTGACGTTTTGCAGTCAACAAAATCTAAATCTCAAACCGTAATGATAAATATTCAATTGAACTCTATAATGAAAATTTAGGACTTAATATGTGTACATATGAACAATATATATGTAATGTGAGTAGCTCCCCCAATGATCTCTGGAGATTGGGGGGTGCGGCCGGCACATGCGCACCTTCTCCACCTCTGACTTCGTGTTGGAGGTCTGGGAAGAAGAAGCAATTCTTACCTTCTCTGGATGGCAACCAATAATTAAGGTCTAAGCCCAAGTATACTCAACCATTCAAATTAACTTGTACGGGATATGGTATTTAACCATATTAATCTAGAAAAGGTCGAAAGCGTGCTTGTAAACGTGCTTTATCTACTATGAAGGTTCTTAGACATCGACATTTGGTCTCCAAGGCTACTTGTCTTGTTTGTGATTTGTGAAAGACAGGTCGATGATGCACAGGTTCAAAGACTGTTATTTTAGTCATCACGTGTGGGCATTGTGCCCCCTTCCCTCACGTGCCTGGAATACCCCTGCAACTGAGTTCAAAGTTTGGGTTCGCACATTTATCCAAAGTTTGGACAAAGATGGGCATGCAATTGGCTTTAATTGTAATGTAGACTTTGGGGGTATCAACGTAATCATGTTGTTCACGGGAGTGTCGCAACAACATAGAGAAGTCTCCAACTTTGCGATCCGTTTCCTTCATTCATCTACAAATATTACTTAATTTTCTGATCTCACATTTGTTAACTTTGACATGTGTAGGTACAAACGGCTTGGCAGCCTCCATCGTCCAGTCTTATAAAAGTGATGTCGATGCATCTTTACTTTAAAACATACTTGTTGTCGACTTGGATATGGTGGCTCGAGACAACGTCGGTCATGAGGTTTCTTGGGAGAGCGACATGTTGCATCAATTCTTAGGAAAAGAATTACTTGATGTTATTTTTTTAGTTTGATTGCTTAACTCTTGTGACTCTTTCCTGCAATACTCTTGATCATTCGTCGATAAGTCCGGTATTGGAGGATGTCCGCCTTACTTTCTTCTTTTTTTTTTTTAATTGCAGTTTGTGAGACGTAGCAGTAATGAAGCTGAACACTCTCTTGCTAGATGTGCTAGTTAATCATGGTTAACATGTATTTCATGGATTGTAATGAATTGTCTCTTGTTATAAGTAGTACTAATACTTAGGCTTTGTTCTCTTCGTATGAACAGAACTTAACTGAATAGAACTTAACTGATCTGAACTGAATTTATTTGTAGTATATAAAAAACAACTAAGCAAAATTGAACAGGATAGAATAAATCTGAATTAAACTGAAATTAATGAGTTTTCAGATTAAGAGAACAAATCCTTATTTTCTTAAAAACACATGGATAATCCGCCCTTAAATTACAAAAGGGAGTAAATATCCGATTACTCAAAATAAAGGGGGTAAATGGTAAAAAGTCAGAAAATAAATTAGGCAGTACAATGCACTCGTCGATTAATCGACAGCCGTGGTCATCCTCTCACCAAATCACTGAGTGACGGGGGAGAATTGGGGGGAGCTGCTGCTGCCACCTGATTCATTCTTTTTTTTTTATTTTTTTTTTGTTTTGTCCAATTTCAAACGCGAATAACTCGAAAAATAAAAATGAAAAAAATAAATAAAAATCACCAACGGCTTTGTATTTTCGAGATCTACAAATAGAGACCACTCTTGACTATGTTTGGATCATCCCATCTCGAACTCATTTTTCTCTCTTAATTAAACATAAAATTGTAAAACGAGTTCTAAAAATGCAATTTTATTAATTTCAACTTTTAAACACTCTTATAATATGTTAAATATGTTTTTTAAAAAATTTAAAAAAAAAAAATTTTGAAATTCCAATGGCCGACACAAGTAACGTCTGATAAAATCTCGTCGCGGATCCGTCGTAGCGTGACGTCGCTTACGACCCAATGCGGGTAGTCTTAGTTTGTTAAATCATGTTGACGACAGCCCAACACAAGGGGCACCGCTAGCTACTTACGAAGTAACACAATTTTGAATTGTGATGATACTTAACTTATCTCCACAATATTCCAAGATTGTTATCTTTTCTTGATTCAGATCATGGTCGCAAATATCACCATCAACATCATCATCGTTCCTACTCGAGATCAGCTCGATCCAACAAGTTTTCAATCGACTAGACGGCATCCTTTGTGGTGCTGATAGGAAGAAGAACGGTATCCTCTACGTACAGTGTAAGTACACGTTTTTTGTATTTTTTATAAGCACACTGGAGAGTCTACTGCTTTTGATTTTGTTTGTGGTGTTATGATTTGCATTAAAATTGGTGCAAGTTTTCCCTTTTCTTCCCAACTATTTAATCAGCAAAAAGAGATTTTGTTGACTGTAGAGTAATGATTAAACAACAAGCATGTACGCCAGAGATCGCGTGGCCTAATGGATAAGGCGCTCGCCTCCGGAGCGGGAGATTGTGGGTTCGAGTCCCACCGTGATCGTTTTTAGCTTCCAACAATTTAACAAACTTCATAAGTAGCAAATTTCTATACATAATCTTTTATAATTTTACAGCTTTGATAAATAGACATTTATATTATCATGATTAAAAATTTATATCATTCTTTTTCCCGGAAAAGCATAGACTCCCATAAACGTACCACGATAATTGTACATGTTGAATTAAGTGCAAACTTTTAAATGCACATTTCGTATGTAGTTTCCTACAACGACCCCTTTCAACGCCGGTTACTCTCTAGCTATACGAAAATTTCCTGCGATGGAGATGATGCATTATGCTCTTGTTACACAGCTAAAAAGTTAATAGAGTATTAAGCCGTTAAGTATGTTTTGGCACTTTACATGCACTTGCAACTAAAACCAGATTTCAAAATTCACATGAAATTGGTCGATTATAAGTAAATCAAGTGTGATTCACTCCTACAGCAAAGCGTTGAAGAGTTGTTATTCAGCAACAAGGTTGTTATTAACTTATTATTATGTGTCTGCTCTAGCAAGTTTACACTGAGTGACCACTCTGACTTTGCAAAACCATAACGACATACAGGGTGAAAGAGAAGGTCAAGCATCATCCAGGGCAAGAACTCCAGGCAGTGTTTTCCCCTCTAGAAGTTCCAAGCTGGCACCACCTCCAGTCGAGATATGGCTCATTTTGTCTGCGAGACCAGCCTTCTCAACAGCGGCAACTGAGTCACCACCTCCGATGATAGTCGTCACGCCCTTTCCACTAAGCTCTGCCAACTTCTTGGCTACAGCCTGAAAAGGAATAAACAACATGCATGCTCAATACAAAATTGCTGATGTTTTGTGCGGCAAATTGTTAAGCTCCGTGATAATAAAATCTTATTTATCTATGCAGAAATGAGAAATAGCAACCATGACTGACAGTTCACAGCATCATGGCAGGTAATGTGATTTTGAACTTTGTGGAAATAGTTATAGTTTCAGTATTCTATAATATAGGTATAGGTTTACTACATATGAAATGGAAATACCTCTGTTCCAGCTGCAAACTTTTCAAACTCAAATACACCCATCGGTCCATTCCAAATGATGGTTTTAGTAGTATCCAGAGCTTCACCGAATGACTTGATACTATCAGGTCCAATATCTAAGCCCATCCATCCATCGGGAATTTCAGATGCTGGAACAACCTAGAGAAGAATATGAGTTCATTTAGAGTAGAGAATACAGATATTCTCACTCACAGTGAGAAATGCCACACTAAATGGATACGATGATGAACAGAACACGGTAACTAGAAACTTAATCAAAAGACGAGACAGCATATTTTGTATTCTTTGATTTGCTGACATTACATTTTTAGTTTGGAAATTTGGAATATTGTTCAAGTGATTCTGAAGCATTCAAAAAGTTCCGTAAGGTCAGGATGCTACAACAGTACAACTGAATGAAACACATCTTTGATCTGATTCACTTTCTTTTTGTAATCATATACTAGAATTTAATAAACTCGGTAATAAAGAATGCAGTTATGCTGGTACCATGAAGTTATTCATCAAAAAAAAAAAAAAAAAAAAAAAAAAAAGAATATGTAAAAAAGACAATTACCTTGCTGTTTGCATCTGCAGCAAACTTATCGGCAATAAGCACATCAGAAGGTAGCAACAGTGACACTCCCTTAGCCTTAGCCTTCTCCATAAGTGAAGTTGCAAGGTCAAGCTTGTCTGCCTCCACGAGTGAGGATCCAACAGAAAGGCCTTGAGCTTTGTAGAATGTATAGATCATGCCACCACCCAAAAAGAGGATGTCTACCTTCTCTAAGAGTGACTCAATGACACCAATCTTACTGGATACCTTTGAGCCTCCAACAATTGCAGCAAAAGGCTTTTTGGGATTAGCCACTGCACCAACTAAATAGTCAAGCTCCTGCAAAGTAAAACACATGCATTCATGACTGACCTATACTTAAGGGCAAAGGCTACACTTAACCATGTTTTCAAGCCTAAGTAATGAATCAAATAATCTGGCAACTTAATCGCCATACAATTAAAAATGGCATCTAGCCGAATTGTTCAACCCATAACGAGTCAAAGATGCCTGTTTAATCGAGCGGGACTTTGATAGATCTTACTACTTACTAGTTGGTTAGAATGTTGTACCAACCTTTTGCATGAGAAATCCAGCCACGGAAGGTTTTAAATACTTGGCTACCCCCTCAGTTGAAGCATGGGCCCTGTGAGCTGTTCCGAATGCATCATTAACATACAAGTCCGCAAGAGAAGCAAGTTTCTTTGCAAATTCGGGATCATTCTTCTCCTCTTCTTTGTAAAATCTCACATTCTCCAGGAGAATAACACCTCCCTCCGGTAAACCAGCCACCAACTCCTCTACTTCTTCACCAATACAGTCATTAGCCATTTTGACCTAACGATCACAGAGAAATCAGATGCCCAAATAGCTATCATCAAGCAAAATCACCGTTTCAACACTCAGCAAATAAAATAGGCACTGACCTCAATTTCAAGTAGCTCAGAGAGTCCAGGAACAAGAGGCTTCAAGCTATACTTGGGAGTAACACCTTTCGGACGCCCCTTAAATGAAAATTTGAGAAAGAATTGAGTCAATTTACAGGACAACACAATAACCAATAAGGTAAAATGAACAAAATCATGTTCTGGTGTTCAATATCCTACTACATTTCAGTTTCAACAACATAAAATTGTACTATTGACATAAAGCAATAATTTATCCAGTACAAATTCCTTTATAATCAATTATCAGCAGCACCATTAACTTGCCTAAACTTCACTTATCAGTTATCACAACAAAATAACATAATGTACATAAAAGTAAAATCGATCAGAACAGTTCCAACTTCCAATTACTCGTATGATCTCCCAAACAATAAATAAATTAGTACTTCCTCCGTCCGGGTCAAAATGTAAAATGTTCAATTAAATTATATAATGAAAACTCTGTAAAAACATACAAGGTGAGAAGTGAGGATGACTCTAGCGCCATGGGCCATCAAGTACTTAATAGTGGGAATAGCAGCTCTGATTCTGGTATCATCGGTAATGTTGAAGTTATCATCCAACGGCACGTTTAGATCAACTCTCACCAAAACCCTCTTCCCTTTTAAATCGGCTTCCTTCAACGATCCAACGCTCTTCTTTGTCGCCATTTCTGTTGAGTGAGGCAGAATGAGTGTTGATGGAAATAAAAGAGTGAATTGAAATAAGATAAAGGAATGGAGATTTGAGCTTGCCTTTATTGCTGTTGACAGAATCAATGTGAAGGTGATGAAGGTGCGTGTTTATTGTGGTCTTGGGTGGTGATGTAACGAGTCACGCGATAGTGAGGAGTGGAAGATAAAAGGTTTTTATATGTTTGCACTACCTGTGGCCTATGGGAGCAACGAGGTTATTCATGGGTTGGGTTGTTTTTCAGGTGATAAATATATGCTCTGTTAACCACACTTCATCATTACTCTTGTGTGCACGAGGGACTTCCTGATGTGGAACGAATCACATATAATTATTATATGTAGAATCTGAAGGGTTAAAGTTGTGTTTTATTTATTAGGATATTTTTCTTATTTACGGATGTTGGTAGCAGTTAGGGTTAAGGTTTTCTACGTAGTATTTAAAATTTTAAACAATTTTGGTTATTTTGTCAGGAGTAGAAGATATTTTGAATGAAAAAATAGAGGTTTTCCTCCAAATCTGTCAATTTTCGGTATTTCTTTTAAATCAAATAATCTTGATCCATCAATTCTCGGTATTATGTGGAATCAACGAGTTTTGAGTCAATTCTCGATATTTTGTAATAATCAACGAGTTTTGAGTTTATTGTTTTTGTACCACGCACACTGCATCACTTTCCAATAGGTCATCCATCATAAGATTGTTTTAGTTCACGATCAACTAAGGAGTTCTTACAGATAGATTCCTAAAAAGAAAGATGCACCTTGTTCGTATGATTAACGTTTTCAATTTCTTTCAACTCTCTTGAACTTTGGAGCGTCACAACTCACAACTATTATCTCCATTCCAATGGAACCTTCATAAAGGCTTGCTTTCTAGTTCGATTAGAATATCAATAAATAGTAATTTGTGGCACGCCAAATATGTTTTCTTAACATTGGGAGATGAAAGGAGCGCAAATCCCTAAAACCAACCCATTGTCTCTATTGCTATTACAAAGACTGCCAATTTTTCCAGTGTCTTTTCCTTACCATCTTCACCCCACCAAAAAATTGATATCGTAGTAGATTCCAATTAATCTAGCAAATAGTCAAGTAATTTAAACAAGACATGACATACGTCGGAATAGCTTGTAAAACTGACTTTATAAGAAAAACCTATTTTTCCCGCTTTAGAGAGAGAATTATCCTCATAAAAATGCATTTTGGCCCACAACTTATCTCTAAGCCAGTTAAAAACCTCTTACTTAGGCTCTGTTCTCTTCGTCTGCAAACTCATTCGATTCGATTACCTTGGTTATATTTTATACTATAATTACATTACATTACATTGGGGCGAAGATAACAGAGCCTTACTTTTACATATGGTTGTGGGAAGAACTAAATACTTATTGTGTTCAGCAACAACTTGAACAAGCTGGACATTTTGCACACAATTGCTATTCAATTGACTTCTTTTTCAGCTAAACACCACAATAGACTTGTCTAAATTATTACTTGAGCCGAACCCCAGCTATAAGCATACACAATGTTTACGACTGTCATAACAGCTTCAGATGTTGCTTGACATAAGATGAGAGTACCATCGACAAACAACAAATAAGATAGGTCAACTGGATTGTCCTTGTTAGAATATGTATATATTTAAAGTAGATTCCTAATTAGATTAAAATACTTGGATTCCTAATTAGATTAGAATACTTGGCTATCAAGCAATCACATTGTATAAATACATGTACTCATTATTGAATCAATGCACAAGATTATTATCTTACATGGTATCAAGACCTAAATTCGGTCCCCTCCGCTGCTAGCTGTTCCCGTTCGGCGCCCCTCTTCTTCTACGCTTCCCTTCTGTTTAAATCGACCTCGCTGAAGCTTGACCCTCCCCTACCTCTATTCTTCCGGCCTCATGCCACCTTCTTTCCCGAACAGCTCCTCGTCTCCACCATGTCTGAATCATCCAAGTTTCATCCGGCTCTCTCTATCACCAACGTTCGATCACTAATCCCTATCACGTTGGATACTGAGACAGGCCTCTATCATTCTTGGGTGACGTTCTTCCAGGTTCAAGCACGGGTGCATAATCTTATGCATCACATCCTACCACCGACGGAAGAGGCCGACATCGCCAAAATCAAGGCTCTCAAGGAAGCCTATGTCGATCTCTACAATCGACTTGATGCCATCGTTTTACAGTGGATCTATGCGACCGTCTCTTCCGACCTCCTTCATGCCATTCTTGTCAAGAATGACACGACTGCTGCTGCTTGGTCCCGTCTTGAACAAATCTTCATGGATAACAAAGGTTCTCGAGCTACTCATCTAGAGGAAGAGCTCGCAGACGTCCGCCTTGACAACTTCTCTTCTGTCGAGGCCTATTGCAATCACGTCAAGTCCCTTGCCGATCGACTTGCCGACGTTGGTATTGAGGTTTCTGAAAGCCGTCTAGTTCTACGTCTTCTCAGTGGTTTAACTGAAGCTTATTCCGGAACTGTTGACTATGTTCAAAATCTGGATCCTCTACCTTCTTTTGAGAGTGTTCGCTCTCGTATAAAGCTCGCGGAGCGAACACTCAAGCATCGTGCACACAAAGAGGCCGGTGGTTCGGCCCTCTTAGCTTCTTCTGGTGGCCATAACTCTGGAGATACCTCTGACTCTGTCATCCCATCCTCTTCTTACGGGTACAACAACACCAACACCAAGAACAAGAAGAAGAACAACAACAGAGGCGGTCCAAACCGCAAAGGCAACAGCACATACGGGCAACCTCCTGGAGCTCCTCCTCACGATGGCGACCAGCCCACTCCTCAATGGCAGCCGTACGGCTGGCCCTGGCAGCAATGGGCCCCGCCATGCCCCTTCCCCATGGCCCCATGGCAGCCCGCGCCTCGTCCACCAACTCAGCAGGGTCTCCTTGGCCCTCGTCCGCCTCATCGTGAGCATTCTATTCCGGTGCTTCACCCACCGATGTCGAGGCAGCTATGCATACCTTGGGACTCACTCCTCCGGATGGTAACTGGTACATGGACACGGGTGCTTCGTCTCATATGACGCCCGACAAAGGTACTCTCTCCCCTTATTTCAATTCGGGTACTTATAATCATCGAGTTATTGTTGGCAATGGTCATATGCTTCCGATTCAAGGTTATGGTAACACTTACCTATCTCCTCCCCATCTTCCTCTTCTCCTGAAAAACGTGTTACATGCTCCTAACCTTGTTAAAAATCTTGTCTCTATTCGCAAGTTTACCACAGATAACTCTGTTTCCATTGAATTTGATCCTTTTGGTTTTTCTGTTAAGGATTTCCAGACCGGAAAACGAATCATGAGATGTGATAGCATCGGAGACCTATATCCAATCCACTCAACAAAATCGGCCACCCCCCTTCAAAAACTTTTTGGTTTTCCTTCTACTTTATGGCATAGTCGTTTAGGGCATCCGGGAGAAGCTATACTTAGCTCTCTCTCTCGCAAGAATTTTATTCGTTGTAATATTCTAAAACATTCTTTTTGTCCCTCTTGTTCTTTAGGGAAACAAATAAAATTGCCTTTTCATAATTCATTATCCACTACTACTTCTCCCTTTGATATTGTGCATAGTGATCTCTGGACTTCCCCTATAGCTAGCTCTAGCGGTCACCGCTATTATGTGCTATTTCTTGTGATTTTCCAAGTTCTTATGGACCTTCCCTATCTCTAAGAAATCTCAAGTATTTGCTATATTCGTTATGTTTCATGCATTTGTTCGCACACAATTCAATACGTCTATTAAAAACATCCAATGCGACAATGGCGAGGAATTCGACAATAGTCTATTTCACTCTTTTGCACAAACCAACGGTATTCACTTCCGTTTTTCTTGCCCTCACACTTCTTCCCAAAACGGCAAAGCCGAAAGGCATATTCGTTCCCTAAATAATATTGTTCGGACTCTTCTTGCTCATGCATCGATCCCGCCATCCTTTTGGCATCATGCACTAGCCACAACGACTTATCTACTCAACATCCTTCCCTCAAAGGTACTTGAGTTTTCCTCCCCCACTCAATATATATACCATCGACTTCCACGATATGACCATCTTCGTGTTTTTGGTTGTCTTTGTTTTCCCCTCTTTCCTTCTTCTACTATAAACAAACTCCAAGCTCGTTCCACCCCTTGTGTTTTTCTTGGGTATCCATCTGATCATCGGGGGTACAAATGCTATGAAATCTCTAGTCGCAAAATCATTGTATCTAGACATGTGGTTTTCGACGAATCGAGTTTTCCTTTCTCCAAGCACCACACACCCCACCACCTATGAGTACTTGGATTCGGATATTGATCCATCCTTTCTTCATCACTTGCTCACTCGCCCACTCCATCTCGGCCCATATCTGGCAACCCACCTCTAGGCATTACGCCTCAATCGAGCAACCGATATCCTTTGATTACGCGCTTCATGGGCAAACCGCTTCACAACCAGTTCCGCCTTGGGCCAACCGCTAATCGGCCCACATTCCCTCCCGGTTTTGCTCCAACCGCACCTCTCACCCGGCCGCGTACGCGGAACCCTAAATACTATGGTCCGGATTATGTCAATCTTGCTAAATCCGTTGCCATCTCTCCTCTTCCTCGAAATCCAGTACATGCTTTTGACCCCAATTGAAATCCGCCATGCTCGATGAATATAATGCTCTTATTGATAATAAGACTTGGGAGTTAGTTCTAAGCCATCCAATGCAAATATTATTCGATCTATGTGGATTTTCGTCAAAAAGAAATCGACGGTTCTTTTGGCGACCTGAGGCTCGTCTTGTAGGTGATGGTCGATCCCAGCAAAAAGGTGTTGATTGTGATGAAACATTCAGTCCTGTTGTCAAACCGGCTACTATTCGCACTGTGCTCAGTATTGCAGTCTCTCGTTCCTGGCCAATTCACCAACTTGATGTCAAGAATGCATTCCTTCACGGTAACCTTACTGAAACCGTACATGCATCACCATTAGGGTTCGAGACTCTCAACATCGACCATATGCATTTCTTGAAGAAATCCCTCTACGGATTGAACGAGCACCGTCGAGGGCACTGGTATCGGCGATTCTTGATCATCTTCACGATTGATTTCTCTCACAGCACAGTTGATCACTCTCTGTTTATCTACCGCCGTGGTTCTGACATTGCTTATATTCTTCTCTATGTTGACGATATTATTCTCACTGCATCTACCGACACTCTTCGCAAATCCATTATGGCCTTCTTAAGTGCCGAATTTGCTATGAAAGATCTTGGTCCTCTCAGCTACTTCTTGGGCATCGCAGTGACTAGGAACAAAGACGGTTTATTTCTCACACAGAGACAATATGCCGAGGAGATTATCGAACGAGCCAACATGTCCTCCTGCTCTCCTTCCCAAACGCCGGTCGATACCAAACCGAAATTGGGAGCCTCGCCTTCTGCTCCTTTTGCGGATCCCACTGCCTATCGTCAGCTTGCTGGTGCTCTTCAATATCTCACATTCACTCGTCCGGACATCTCTTATGCGGTTCAACAGGTATGTCTTCACATGCACGATCATCGGGTTGATCATATGAATGCTCTCAAGCGTATTATACGCTACATTCAAGGAACTAAGGACCTTGGCTTTAGAATCAGATAACTCGTAGCGTGGACACATTGCCTTCCTACACCGATCTTGTTGGGGTGGTTGTCACGATACCACGGTCTACATCTGGTTATTGTGTTTTCTCGGTGATAATCTCATCTCTTGGTCGCCTGGCGACCCATCTTTCTCGCTCTAGTCTTTGAAATGAATATCGCGGTGTTGCTAATGTTGTTTCGAATCTTGTTGGCTTCCAATTTGCTACTCGAATCGCACTTTCCGGTTCATAAAGCAACGCTAGTTCTTTGTGACAATGTTAGTGCCATTTACTTGTCCGGTAATCCGGACCGACATCAACGCCTTACGAAGCACATAGAGATGGATATACACTTCGTCCGCGAAAAGGTTGCAAGGGGTGAAGTTCGAGTCTTACATGTACCCACTCGTTATCAGATTGCTGACATTTTCACTAAAGGCCTTCCGAAGATTCTCTTTGATGATTTTCGTGACAGTCTAAACATTCGCCAGCCTCCCGTTTTTTTGGTGAGGCGTGTTAGAATATGTATATATTTAAAGTAGATTCCTAATTAGATTAGAATACTTGGATTCCTAATTAGATTAGAATATTTGGCTATCAAGCAATCACATTGTATAAATACATGTATTCATTATTGAATCAATGCACAAGATTATTATCTTACAAAAATTGAATAACAAGCGAGTTTCAAAAGTAAATAAAAACCAAGTCATAGAGGCAAACTTGGCCACTATAACCGTTGGAATTTTCGGGTTCGTTAAGAATCCATCATCATTATCTCAATTATACCTTATAATATGCTCAGAATCACCCCTTTTAGCCACAAGGACTCGAATCGCCACCTCTTGGCACGACGACGTTGATTCGAATTAGGTGGGTCGAGGAGAAGATGGCGGATCCATTTGTGACGATTCAAGCTCGATTTAAGTTACTATAAACTCTAAATTGAATTTGTGTCAAATTGTAAAATGTTGAGTATGATTTTTTTTTTTTTTTTTTTTTTTTTTTGAGAAATTGTTGAGTATGATATTTGAAAATTGATGTTTCTCTATATATATTCCAAAGAAAGATAATACATTTATTTGATATTCATTGTATAATATATTCTCTCGGTTCTGTCGAACTTCATTCATATGACATTTTTATCAGTCTATATAATTTCATACATTAGAGTACTGTCATGTGCCATGATGATCAATCCTGCATAAGGAAAAAAAAAAAAAAAACTAGAGAAGATAGAAAAAGGAAAAAAGGAAAAAAAAGCCTAAGACCTTGTGAAGCATCAAGGCCAGGGGTCGACCCTGACCAGATTATTGGACCACCCTCTTCGCTATCTGGCTTGGTATCGATGAAGACAGAAGTTGTTGTGGATACTAGTACTAGTATCTTCTGGATCCCCAAATGCCAACTTTCCAGATGATGTGGTTGAGCTTCCGATAGGTACTGCTGGTGTATTCCGTCCAAAGATACATACTGGTATCACCAGGAATATCAGCATTATCGTCATCAGGCTGCAAGTGGAATAAGAATTAGCCATCGTGACACAGAGACCTAATAATTTTTTTCCTCTTTTCTTCTTTTCCTTTGTGTTAATGAGATAGTACGTATATCATATGGTTGGTTATAATTTCTAGAGCGAGTAACAGGGTTAGTTTATATAGAATAATTATAGATATTTCCTTGTACTAGCTTTCATTCCTTCCACATATTAACTATTGAAATTGATGATTTCGGATTCACAAATTCTTATAAGATACCTGCATTAGAGGGACATGAGATACAGACTGATATTATTAAGTATGATTATAAGTGTAATGTTTTAAACAATATCAATAAATGTTTTATGAGTAAACATTTTTTATGTGTCTAATAACACCAATGTTCTTAGTTAAAGCATTTTAATGTTTCTGACTATAACAATAATGTTCGTATGTCTGATCTCAGACCTCTTTATAATCTTGGTCCTTCAAGAGACTTACATTTTTATAAATGGAATCATACTTATTGGATTAATTGATGGAAAAATTGGTATCAATGTTGTACCGGGTGCCCCGCAAACCCTTATAGCCATCCCTGACTAGGGCTGCAAACGAGCCGAGCCGAGCTTTTATAAAGCTCGGCTCGTTAAGCAAAATTTGATATAAGCTCGAGCTCGAGCTTAATTGAGCTGCATATATTGAGCTCGAGCTTGAGAGTGAATTATGTTATTCGAGCTCGGCTCGCGAGCTTTATTTGGTCTTGTAATCAAACCTTTAAAACTCGAAAGCTCGAATTTAGCTCGATGGTGAAATCATATTTGGTAATTAGGTTAGGTTAGAAAGTAAAGTGTGAAGCATGTATACTATATATATTTATTTATTTATATAATTATTAATAAATACTATTCGAATAGCTCGTCGAGCTTTCGAGCCGAATACCCCAATATTCGAGCTCGAGCTCGAAACTTTTTCGAGCTATAATTAAAGCTCGAGCTCGAGCTCGAACAAGCCGAGCTTTTTTCGAGCTTTTTTCGAGCCGAGCTCGAATAGCTCGAAAAAAGCTCGGCTCGTTTGCAGCCCTATCCCTGACCATCTGTGTTGTTTTACTAATTTTTCCATTTGATACCAGCACATTTTGTTTATTTATGTTAGAAATTACTAGTAAACAAACACAATGAAGCAACATCGTGGAATAAGGCTCTGTTCTCTTCGTCTGCAAACTCATTCAGTTCAGTTTAGTTCAGATCCATTTAGTTCAGTTCTGCTTAGTTATATATTATACTATAATTCAATTCAGTTCCATTCAGTTCAGTTATGTTTTGTTATGACGAAAAGAACAGAGCCTAATTCCATAGTACTCCTATATTAGAATGCGTTGGAACAGGATACAAAAATCCTAGGTCTATTTATACAAGTTAAATCCTCTCTAAATTTGGAGAAGAAGAAAATTTGTGGAGTTAAAATTTAGCAAAAAGCTCAAATAATAATGAAGCGGTATATATACAGTAGTAGACAGTAGTACATTCATATAAAAAAATCGAACAATAACACTTATTACCCCTTGCTCTAAGGCGACCTCAACCTTATTTGGAGGTCTCAAACCCCTCATTTATTCAAAAGAAATTTCATGTAAGTCTATGTAAATAATTAAAAATAAATATAATTAATTTCAGATCAGATCAGTTTAGTTCAGCTTAGGAATAAGTTCAATTTAATTTTATTTGGAGGAAGAGCCCCATAAATTCATAAATTGGTTAGAATCTTCTAACAATTTCCAATAAGATTTTCGTTAATAACTATGGAAAAGGTAATTAGTCAATTGCCCGAAATGATCCATCACCGGCAATGCATATATACATGAGAGAAGAGAAGTCAGGAAAGGCAGAGTTTAAAGATAGATTATTTGTCAGGTTCTTGGTGTGGTGCTCATTTAGTCAAGGTCTACTACTACTGTTGTTAATGTTTATTCGTTAAAATTGGCTTCCTTTTCGACCTTCAATATTTTAAAATAGAAGTCAATAAATTCTAAAATTCAAAACATAAAATTGATCGATGTAAGTGAAGAATGGGATATTCACAACAATGGAGTAACTATTAACGTGGACGTCCAAGACTTCAATGTTCAAATAAAAACAAGATGGTATTTAACGAATAACAAATTTACCATGTGTTATTTTAAATATGCACATATCTTCCTTATATTATTGAAATTTGACGGATGTACCATGTATATTTTCTTTTAAGTCTGCACACTTCCAATTCGTTTAGAGTAACGGTTTGTGTCTTATATATTCTTGTTTTTTTCAAAAACAAATTTTTAAAATTCACAAAAGTTTTAAAAATCACAAGTCTTTAAAGAGACGGCTATTAGTGAGAGACCTGAGAGACGGATTAATGTTCTTAAGTATATGTGTAATATTTTAAACTATATCAGTAATGTTTTATGAGTGAATATTTTATATCATTTTTTATATAATGTATATCACCGATGTTATTAATAAAACGTGTAATGTTTTCGAAAACTGTAATGTTTGTCCGTCTTTTTTAGTCTTTTTATAATACCATCTCTCCAGAGACTTTCTCTTTAAAAAGCAATTAAAATGAATTTTTGTTATGGATAAATGCACATGAGTTAGTGGATGGGAAGGTTAATGCATACATGGGTTAGTTGATGAGAAGGTTAATGCATACATGGGTTAGTGGATGAGAATGTTAATGCATACATGTGTTAGTGGATGAGAGGAGTAATGCATACATGGGTTAGTGGATGAGAGGAGTAATGCATACAAGTTAGTGGAGAAGTAATTGTCTCTTCATATACTATTAGTCCCTTGGTATGCATTTTCTTTTGTATAAATACCTACCATGTACTTCCATATTGACATAAGAATGAATTCTTCATTCTCTCCATTCTCTTCATTATCTCTTCTATGCTTATTTATTAATTTTCTTTTAACACGTTATCAGCACGATAGTGCTCAACCAACTGATAGACAATCTAAACTGCGATCTGAGGGCAAAGCTAGAAGAGGAGAGTTTCGATTGGCCATGGATAATGATCATCATCACTCGGCAACTCCACATGAAATGGCATGAGTCCATCAACTACATATTACACTATTACTACTCTTTCTCTCAATTTCATTTACTACTAGTCTTTCTTGCAAATTTGCAATATATAATTTAATTGTCTTCTATGTCTACAGGTTACCGTGTAAACTATTGCCTAAGAATTGTTGCTAGATGATGGGATACATGTACTCACGTGACTATTCGTCAATCTTGAATCCCTATTGATCGAGTTACATATTATCAAAGTGATACGAGGATTGCTCGGTCAAGATAAGTTTTACTTGTTTATTTACATAATTGAATTTCCTTTTCTCACTATATTACCACTTTAATTTTTCTTGTTAGTGGTGAAACATACCCAAACTCATGTTTTGGATGAACCTTTCAAGCATTGATAAAATACAATATTGTTTACCATATTCCCTGAAGTGAATATGAGATACAAAACTATGAAAAATATGGTTATTGATCATTAACACAGACATTTGATCCAAATTTTTAATAATTGCAAACCACCAGATGTGGTAAGTAAATGAATATTGACCATTTACAAAAATTGCAAATAGAAAGTGATAGCTTCCAACCTGAAGTTGGTAGTATTAATGTTTTATAGCTTGCCCAACTTGAAGTTTGAATCATATGTGTGCAAGTGACCTTTTGTAAAGCATATATATATTATGATGTCATTCTCATAAAAAATATGATTTATTATTATTGCTCCCGAAGTAGCAATCATGAGCATACTTGGATCTTGAAGGTCACTATATACTTGATATGTATGTGGTAAAGATATACCCCTAGCTCACAAAACAATGTTTGGTCCCGTACACTACAAGAAAAACTGGACAAAACGACGTTATAAATCCGTCGCCCCATAACGACGGATCGCTAATTGGGCGACGGATAATAATTATCCGTCGCCCAAGTTTGACTTTTGTTAAAAAAAAAATTTTTTTTTTTTTTTTTTGAAAATTGGGCGACGGATAGATTATCCGTTGCCTTATAGCGACGGATACCTATCCGTCGCCACTTTTGGTGACGGATCGACTCTGGGCCGACGGACACGTGTCCGTCGGCCCAGAGTTTCATATTTGGCTCGACAGAGGCAGCCTGCCCTCATTTTCTTCCTTCTCCCTTCTTCTTCCTCATTCTCTTCTTCTCCGTTTCCGGTGAATTGTTCGTTATTCCGGCCAATCTTGGTGCCTAATCGAAGCTAGTGGGACAAGGAGTTTGTTTCTTCGATCAATTTCAGATTTCTACCGATTAATCAAGGTATTTTGGCTAAAACCCTAGTTTTTTAAAATTTGGGGATTTTGTTTATTTTGATTAATTTGAGCAATTATATGTATATATGATAAGTATGTAGTAGTTAGTTTAGTTAATTTGATCAATTATATGTAATTTGTTCAATTTGATAGTTAGTTTAATTAATGATATGAATGTATGTAGTTAGTTTGATTTGTGTGTTAAGTATATATAGTTAGTTTAGTTAATTTGATATGTTTGTTAAGTATAGAAGTATGTAGTTTTGATTTGATAAATTTGTATGTTAAGTATGTAATTTGATATGAATATATGTAGTAATTCGATATGTATAGAGTAATTAGTTAATTTGATATGTATGTTAAGTATATAATATATGTACTAAGAGGTTGAAATGGTTATTATATATGTCCAATTTTGTAACACATCGAACACTTAATTAATAATTAATTTATAAGGAACATATAATAATTAACAATTAACCTCTACAATCTTCTTATCCGAATTGGAATCGATCTAATAAATTAAATACGATCTAATCAATTGGAACGTCTCAGGTTAAAAATAAAGTAAACAATGAATTCCGACCGTTCATGGATGTACGATAAATCGCAATGTAAATGACGGTGTTTCTAGGAGTTTCGTAGAAGGGGTTAAAGGTTTCATCTCGTTTGCCATGGGACATCCGGTTTGTGCAATTGGGGGGTTGATAAAGTGTCCTTGCACATTGGAAACCTGCGGAAACAAGCAATTTATGACGCCTACTGCAGTATTCGAGCACTTGCGACGTTATGGATTCATGCCTGAGTATCATGTATGGATTCATCACGGGGAGGAAGCTTATCCATGGCATACCTCCGATGGAGGAGAGGCGGGGTTTGGGGCCGCCTATTGAGTGCCTTTACGCTTGTGGAACATGTGCATGATGTATTGGGAGGAGGATGTAGATCATTGGAATGCAAGTTCTGTGGTAGGGAGCGTCACAAGTGATGAGGAGGGGGGTGCATGAGAATGAGGAGTTTCATCCGTTTTGTCTCTAGGCTTGTATAACTAGTAATCATTAGTTGATATATATATGAAACCAAACATTATGGTAAAATTGAAGTGATGTAACTTATATTATGTAATGCCTTAACAATTGGTGAAGCTAATATAACTTATATTACGTAGCAATTGATTGAATTATTGTGAAATTGATTTATTAGTAAATGAAAGACCTCGATCTAATGAATTCAAAGCGTGTCGGGTTATTATCTAATTATTCAATGAATACCGATCGTGGATGGATGTATTATCGTACTCTCAATGGCGAGTTCAATGGAGTTTTACGAAAGGGTTGAAGGTTTCATTGAATTTGCAATGTCAAATCCGTCTTGTGTAAAGGATGGGTTGATAAAGTGTCCTTGTGCAATGAAGCAAGGTCGAAACAAGCAATACGTGACTCTAAAGTGGTAGTCCAACACTTGAGGAAAATGGATTCCTTCCTGCGTATAAGGTATGGAATCATCATGGTGAGGAAGCGACCAATCGTCAATATATGACCAATCTGAGACAACGTGGAAGGAAGAAAAAATGAACAAGTCGGGAACAATCCCAATCAAGGCGATGCTATTCGAGCTCGAGTCGAACAAATGGTGTACGATCTTTGCGGGCGGAGTTCGTGGACACAACCAACACTGAAACCGAGGTGGAGGTGGAGGAACCACCGAATCCGAGGATCGGTTGTTCTTTGACTTGTTAGAATCATCAAGGAAGCGGTTTACCGGGGTGTAAGCTCACCGAGTTGTCTTTGTTATCTCGGCTAATGAGTTGTAAGGCTAATGGCCAAAAATCAAACGAGCTTCAATGAATGGGTTGACGTAATGTCGGACCTTTGTCTGAAGAAAACCTAGTTCCCCAACTTTTACCAAGCGAAGAAAAGATCGGGGATTAGAAATTTGTGGTAACCATGGTATTGTCGAAAATGTGCATGATATATTGGGAGGAGGATGCGGATCTAATAGAATGCAAGTTACGTGGTATGGAACAGCAAGCGTTACAAGGAGGGGGCAAAGAAAAGCGATAAAAGAAAAATCTCTCACATAAGAAAATGTGGTACTTCCCTCTAGCACCTCGTTTGAAAAGATTGTATGCTTCAAGTGCTTCTGCGGATAAAATGCGGTGGCACAAGGCGAAGTAATCTCGGATAATCTTGAAGGTGGTAGAATGGACCATCCAACAGACTCACCCGCATGTAAATCGTTTGACAAGACATATCCGAGTTTGCGGCGAATCTAGAAATGTCGTTTGGGACTTTATGCGGATGGTTTTAACCTTCGGTAGTGAACGTAAATACTCTTGTTGGCGATTATGCTCACCGTACTGTCCCCCGGTGAGTGCATGAAGGAGCCATTCATGTTTCGATTGCATTGGTGCACAGGCGAAAGATCCTGGATCGACGTTGGATGTTTTCTTGCAACCCCTAATCAAGGCTGATCGAGTTGTGGACGGATGGTATCCTGCATATGATGTGTCGACAAAAAGAACTTCACCTTGAGCGGCTCTTCTTTGGACCGTGGTGACTTCCTGCGTACTCCATGCTATCTGGAAGGAAAAGCAATGAGAAATATGCATGTCCACATTGCTTGGAGGATCTGGATGCATTTAGGCGAAGGGTAGTGGAAAATTTTGTTGGTTTGATTGTCATCGTAGGTTGCTAGAAAGTGACCATCCGTTCAGGAAGAACAAGGATCAATTCTTGAAAAATAAAGTCGTCAACAAAAAAGCCCCGACAAGACTTACTGGAGCACAAATTCTTGCGGAGATTGATAGATTGGATCTTATGAAGGTGGTGAGCTTGGGTGGATGAAGCATAACGAGAAAATTGGTAAAAAATGTGGTTGGAGGAAGAGAAGCATTTTCTGGGACTTGCCTTACTAGAGCAGTCTTCTTATCCGTCACAACTTAGATTTCATGCACATTGAGAAGAACGTGTTCGAGAACTTATTCAATACACTTTGCAACATTGAGGGAAAAACAAAGGACCATGCGAAGTCTAGATCCGAGATGTCCACGTGGTGTAAAGGCCTGAGTTGACAAAGAAGGATGAGAATGGTAAGTGGCCGAAAGCGTGCTACACAATTGACAACGCTTCTAGGTCAATTTTGTTTGATTGGGTGAGGGCATTGAGTTTCCCAGATAATTACGCCTCAAATTTAGAGAGGTGTGTGGATTTGAAGAAGACAAAGGTTTATGGGATGAAGAGCCACGATCATGTGTTCATGGAGAGGCTTATCCGGTAGCATTTCGAGAGCTCTGTGAAACACGTATGGTGCTATCACCGAGTTGAGCTTATTTTTCAAAAATTTAGGCACAGGGTGGTTCATGATAAAGTGTTGGAAAATCTTGAAAGGAACATACCATTGATTCTATCTGGCAAGAGCGTATCTTTCCACCGATTTGGTTTGATTCTATGGAGCACTTGTCGGTTCACCTTCCTCATGAAGCGAGACTTCTTTGGTCGTTCGATGTCGATGGATGTATCCATTCGAGAGGTACTTGGGGAAATTGAAGAAGTATGTCAACAACAAAGGTAAACGAAGGTTCGATTGCCAATGCCTACATTCGAGAGGAAAGCGCAACCTACGCTCTTATTACTTTGATGAACACGTCCCTACGAAAGACAAAGAATGCCGAATGCGACACATTCGTAGTTCAAGCGGATGATGAGTTTTCCCTATCTGTCTTGAGGTATCGGAGACCTCTTGGTGCTAAGAAAGAATATCTTACGGATAAAGAGTTGAAAGCACTCAATATTATGTCCTCACGAATTGTCTTTGAGGTTGACGAGATATGGTACTATTTGCGAGTCAAGAACCATTTATTTAAATTTTAATATAGCTACGCAAGTCTCTACTTCAATTATAGACTTATCATCGAATCAATGTTTGCAGTTTTTTCAAAAAGCGTTGTTTGGAAGAAAATCCTCAGATGACAGAGGATACACTAGAGGAACTACTTGACTCAAAATTCCTCTGAATTTCAGTTGGTTCCAGAGTATGTCGAATCCTATTAACAACGTCACATGCATATACTTAAAGGCTCTCGCAGAGGGTCCATTCAAAAAGGTCTACACATTTCCAGGTTATATAGTCAATGGCCTTAGGTTCCACACGACTGAATGTAACACGGCCATGGCGACAAGCAACTCCGGGGTGTGTGTTAATGGTGCAGAAGAGTATGGAGACGCTACTTTGTTTGATTTCCACGGCAAGCTAAAAGCGAATTGTGAGGATTGAATATTCGGATTGCCATTTAAACGAACCTTCTTGTTTGACGTTGAGTGGTATGATCCTAATCCGGAGGTACGAGGAAGAACGGCGGTATGAAATGGTTGATGTGAACGAAAGAAGTGCGAACCAAGTATGAACCATTTATTACGGCGACTCAAGCACGACAAGTGGTGTTTCTTGAATATCAAGCGTAAACGCGATAAGGGGAATGGTTAGTCTGCGGTACCTATTCGTGCTTTTCGAAAGTGGAGTACATTGAGAAAGGCGACTCGATTACCAACTCGTACCAACAAGAGGATGTCGATAAACAAGCGAAGATCCCATAGAAGCGGATGATGAGTTGTTTGATGCGCACGAGGACCAATATGTAGTCTTAGAGGACGGCTATAATGGTATATTATGTGTATTATGAGTAATTATATGTGTTATTATAATCATATGTATTATAACTTTCACTAACATTTTATTGTATTTATTACATTTTTTTGCAGATGCATGACAGGCGTCCACCTATCGTCCCCACGCAAGGCCGCATGATAGTGGTGGGTCGGGGACACCGTCGAACGAGGGAGGCTCAAGATCGGGACACAACAGTCTCGGATTCTGAGACCCCGAGGAGAGAAGCGAGTGGCTCTACCGGTCGGCCGGACACATCTTTGGAGGGCGACCACGATTGTCCCTACCTGTGTTCGATCGAACAATCCCAACGTCACGTGGGACTTGCTGTGATTTTCCCTATTGGTCACCAAGTAAGTATTATACATTCTTCTTAAATATGTAAAACATAAGCGATAATGATAGTTGACAAGTATAAATTGTTGTACTAAAGTAATGCATATTCGTTTCTTGTATCTTATACATTGACAATGACTTATGGCCTCGGGAGGTGCACAACAAACTAGGTGACATCTTCCTGAGGAGAGAGAGCCAGGCGGTGGTGAGTGTTGGAGCCACATCTCGGGCGCATGAGGGCGAGTACTTGATGAGTGAGGTAAGTTAAAATATGACATTCATTTGTTTGTAATTATAATCGTTTTAATATGAGTGGTATGTTAGCTTTGTATGTGAGTGGTATGTTAGCCACTTTATTTGGGTGATATGTTAGTCACCATTGTGTTAGTAAATTTTAGGACAATGTGAGTGGTATGTTAGCCACTGTATGTGAGTGGTATGTTAGCCACTTTATTTGGGTGATATGTTAGTCACCATTGTGTTAGTAAATTTTAGGACAATGTGAGTGGTATGTTAGCTTGTGTATGTGGTATATGTTAGCCACTATATGTGAGTGGTATGTTAGCCACTTTATTTGGGTGATATGTTAGTCACCATATATGTTATGTTGTTAGGACATGTATTGACTTTGGATGTTGTATGAAATTGGGAATGTAGAAGGAGTACTTCATTCCGGGTTGATCCAGATCTGGCGCGTTCTGAGGCTGTGGGATCAGCTATCTGAGGATATGGTCTGCATGCGTGGAAGGCCATTCGGGATCGGGTGGCCCAATCCTCCACGAGTTGATGCAACGGAGTGGGCCCTTTGGGATGCCTCTGGCGCCCGACGATATCCGGGCGTTGCTTGGACAGCGAGGCAGGCATCCCGATCGTCTGGCGGGAAGGGTCGTTCACCACCTTGGGAGGCGATCTACTGTCACTGATTATTATCAATCGGTGCGTATATATGTGTTCTTGCAATCTAGCATTACGTGTATGTATGAAGTCTCTGCTGCTCTATTACTTGTAGATGATAAATTGTTGACTAGATCTGGTTTGATTCGGTGTACGGGGAGGTGACATCCAGTATGCCATCTTCAAGAAGGCTGCGAAGGCGGGGTATGGACCGTATCGGGCCTCGTCTATCATGCGGTATGTTTATGTTGCTTAAAGTTCATATTTGTACACTATTACAAGTTACTTTTTAAAAGCGATGGCATCATTATATCTGCTATTTACGATTTCAGGTGAGGTTGATGCTCGGTGGCGGCGGAGGGCGAGACGGGTGATGTGTTGTCAACCGAACAAGTTGACAACATCTTCCTAGAGGTCAACAAATCGGACAAGAAAGGACGAATATATGGACTCGGAGCCTCGGTTTGCATCTGGCTAGTCGGCGTGCTCCTCATCATCATCCCGGATCCAGACGTCCGGTTTACACACGTGACCGGTCTCGAAATGGTGCGATCGCGAGTCCGAAGCAGTTTTCGGCTAACTCAAGAGATGGAGCAACAAAGGGGCGAGATGGAGCGCCATGACGAAGCGAAGGAGGAGAACGGCGCCTTGATTCTGATGGGCAGTTCATGTCCAGTTCGCCATCACCCACCCCGTCGATAGCTAGTTATGTATCTGTATGTTGGATTTTTTCATATTTACACTTGTTTGGATAATTTCTCCCATCGAATATTACTTTTTTATTCATTGAAACATTTTCGGTATTATTGATTTATTAGCGAACATTAGATTGATTAAATAGGTGAACTACGAAAATTAGGGATTACTATGACATCAATAGTGACGGAAGTAGTGACGGAATTCATGTGGAATTAGTGACGGAATTTCAAATTCGTCACTAGTCAATTAAAATATTTAGCGACGGATAGGATCTATCTGTCTAAATATCTTGACAGATAGATTCTATCCGTCGCTATATTCGGAATTAAAAAAAATAATTGGTCAATCCAATCGTCGATCGACGAATTGGGTTGTTATCCGTCGCCACGCTCAGGGGCGGATTTTCTATCCGTCGCCCGATCCGTCGCCGGAGGCGATGACGGATAGTTAACTTTGACGGATCTATCCGTCGCTACAGGCCAGATTTTTTGTAGTGGTAGACTAAAGTATTATAATATGCGTCATACAACTATTGTTATTCATACATATTTTACATGATGATGAACTAGAAGTTCACTTTATTTGTAAAAGTCGTTATCTTATATAATGACTAATAAATACAAATTGTGTTTCTCCTTTCCCAGAAGTGATTGGAGATACATGGAAAATTAATAGAGTTGCAAGATGAGTTAATGACAAGTTGGTATATTAAAAAGAACTAACATTATTTAATCCATACTCAAGTAACCACGAGAAGTGGTTGGAAAAATAAAAAAGTTTTAAAATTTTAAATGAAAGAACACAATCAATTTCTAAAAATTGATTCTTCTCATTCCCTGAAGTGAATGTGAACACTTTGTTAATTATATGCATATATGGAACTTTGTCCATAGCTTCACCAGAAGTGAGCATGAAATAGATCTCATCAACCTCAAGTTGAGAAAAATATACGAGTGATCAAATAAATCTCAACCTGAAGTTTGGAGAAATGTATTAAAATATCCAACCTCAAGTTGGAAGAAGTAAATGGAAATACAAAATATATATATCTCGCCAACCTGTAGTTGGGAGATTTTGTTCTCCAAATGGACACATATATTTTGTTGTTTGAGCATTTGGATAGAAATTGGCATGTCATATATACTCTTATAGAGGGTGAATTTCATCTAGTACCCCTCTTAGATATTCTAATTACACTTGGGTACCAGTTAATTCAACAATTACATATAGGTCCATTTTCGTTGACCAAATGATGCATGCCAAACATGGCCTTATTTTGTCAATTTGAAATGATATCCCTAATGTCTTTCTAATTCAACTTAAGTCCTTTATCTTCCAATATTGTTTGTTGAGTACCCAATTTATTATTTAATAACATGAATTAAACTTTCTAAATAATTTATGGACTTAATTGCAAAATCAGGAACAAATTTAGGGCCAAATTGAACGTAACTGGAAGTTTATTAAAAATTAAAAAGAAAAAGTAAAAAATATGATCGGAGCTGCTCCGGTCACCGGAGTTTTAATTTTTCTTTTTTTTCTTTTTTTTAAAAATATTTTATTTAATTTGGCCCAGGGGTTGTAAATTAATTTGATTTTGGGGAAAATATATAATTTGTTATAAGTTAGGGTCAAATTTGTAATTTTCAGTAAAAACTTGCGAATGGTTATGTTTGGCAACACTTTAAATTTGTTTGACTTTTGGACTTACATGTAATAGAAATACTCTAATTGTCATTTGTTTGTTATTGTTGAACTAACTGGTGCTTAAATGCAATGACCCTATCTAACAGGGGGTTATATGCAATAACCCCCTCTTATAGAGCTATTGCTATTCATGAAGAGTGTACAAATTATAATCTATTATGTCAATAATCAGACATATTATAAGATATATGTACAATAGTTCGCATCTAATACATGTCTAATACATTTCCAATCTCAAGTTGGTAAAAGTAATTATATTTTAGATGATGAAATTATCTCTAGCACAAAGTCGATTACCGAACCTGAAGTTGGGATCGAACGATGTTTATGCAACATCTATAATGATGTTAGCATTCAGAGGGGACATTACAAGTAATTTCGTGAATGCTCATTAGTCTCCTCATATTTATTGGTGAACTTTTGGCCAAAGTGGCAATCACTTTTATTTACTACGTCTATTAGCCAACTGTATATGGATTGACAAGTCCTTGCATATTACTTTTCCAACTTGATGTTGTGTGAAAGCACTAGAAGAGTTTGCTACTACTAGTAGTATAAAGTCATAAGTGACAAGTGCTCAGAAGGCATAATTACAAATGAATCACTTGATGCTTTTACCACCTGAAGTGCAAAACTTACTTGATATAGATTATTCAAGTAGTTTTTAAATATAAATGAAGCCTCAAAAGAAAGTTCAGGCTCTAGAAAAGTAACTACGTTGAAGAACATTGTGTTCCAGAAGAACACATGTTAGACTTACTCCTTGAAGGAGTTTATGACTATATGTCTTGCCAAATAAAAAAAAAAAAGACAATGATTCGTTTCTTTATGTCACATCATTCTGGCCAGTATCAAAATTAATTTTGTATACAAGCGCTATAAAATTTCACTACCCGCCAACCAAAAGATTGGTGCATTCTCTAAGAATTAGTCACTACCAACCAGAAGGTTGGCAGAAAATGATAATATTGAAATATGCAAAATCATGTTCGATGTGACAAATTAGGCCATCCGGTTACAACTTAACCGTTTTTGTGAAACCTGAAGTTTCCATATGCATAATATAATTATGTGCTGAAAGCTTTCTCGTGTTGTAATCTAATTGTATCAGTGGCAAGACACAACATTGAGTAAGCACAAAAATTGAGATCTTGAAAATGAGCAATATTACACTCATCAAGTTGATAAGATTGATACAATATAAGTGGTCAGAAGTCTACATGTATCTTTCAATTGTTTATACAATTAAAGTTTATTGAGTGAGTAATTGATCTCTATTTTGGGACAAATTTCTTTCAGCACTATCTATAAAATCCAACTGTGCAAATATGTTAACTTCCCCATTATTATGATCTCCAGAAGAGAACTAGACATGATAATAAAACGCCCCATAAACCTATCCCTTAGAGATAGTTTTTACCACCTTAAGGGGAGGATGATGGATAAAGCTGGTAAAAAAAAAGTGTTTGATCCCCAAGTCAAACCGGAAGTTTAGACTTGTTAAATATGAGATACATCAAATAGATGTTCAAAAGGATGATGATGTATCATATATTAAACCAGTTATATCTTTCAAAATTTTCGAGATATGTTCAACCATAAAATTTTATGATTTGACTGTTGACCCGCTATGTTTCAATTTTGAGGCATACAGAGTTACAGATCAGTGATATAATGGTATGCGTTGAACATTGAGGTATCTTGCCTATAGTATTAATGATCAATGCACCTGAAGTGCAATATATGCAGTTCCAAATACGTACAATATAGGAAAATAGCAAGATAAATCAGTTGGTCATCTTGAAGAGTATGATATGCCCATGAAAGGCACATATATCTGAATATTATTAGATGGCCTATATGAAATGAAATGGTACCTCCAAAATATTCAGATATCAATGATCAGTACTGACTTGAAAATCTAACAAAGAGATTTGTTATACCGGTATACATGGAACCGAGAAACTTTCCAAACATATGCAAGATTTGATGGACATATATTATTGGACAAGTAAATGGGGATCTTACATGTAAGTCCATTTGATGACATCATGATGATGTAGAAAATGAGCTCATGGACTTGAAGTCCTTTTGATTTACGAATTTGAGATACGTACGGTACCGTTGCATTATTGAGTCAATGTCATGTACATTTAGATACAGTGAAGTTCGTCATGCATAATATCTTTATTGTCATATATCATTTAGTAGGCTTGGGACTCATTTGCATACACACATGATAATCGTGATCTTATATGTTACCAGTTAGTCACAACCCGCAGGTTGTGGACATGAATAGTGACTGATTTGACTTACAAGTAAAATGATTTGAGATAGTTCAATGAGGGGAGATATCATCCCCGTCAGTTAGTGCCGGAAGGAGACTAAAAGTATCATGTTTGCAAACATGGATTAGATGAGAAAAGTTCTTGAAGAACTAATGTTTCACATATGAAACTTCTATACTCAACTTCACGTTGCTAAAATACAAATATGTATTCACCACAGTGAAATACTGAACTATGAGATAAAAATTCTCAAGACTCATGAAGAGTAGTATTGGTTACACCAATGTTAGCTAAACCTGAAGTTTGAGCATGTAAAGGAATATTTACAAAGATGACATAATGTTAATATTGAGATTAACATGGTCCAGAAGTACCTTAATCGATCATATGTCAAGTAAGAATTCAAATTCATAACTGTTGCATTAGCTTGAATTTTAATATTCCTTACTATACCTCCCGAAGAAGGTATGTGTTTACTTGTCAATTAAAGCGACATAGTAATCAAGCAACAATGATTAATTTTGCGCATTGCATGAGCAAAAGTTGCACTCTTTTTTCCTTTCTAGGTTTTTATCCCATTAGGTTTTTCCTAGTAAGGTTTTTAACGAGGCAACATCATAAGCGCATATAATCATCTCGATATCTCCATGATTGTGATCATTTGGATCTGAAGAAATTATATTCAAGTGTTCGGGAAATTCTTCCACATGAAGATAAAAGTATACATCAACGAAGTTGATCCTGCTCAAGACCTACAATAAGAAGACCATATGCAAGTACAACATTTCTGCATATTTGATCACCAAATCACTTCCAACATCAACACTTGAGAAGTTGGCCTAGAAGATTGGAATGCATGGATTCGAAGATGTAAAGTGATGCTTCAATCAGGAGAGTTGGTTACGCACTGCACTCTTTTTCTCTTGACTAAGTTTTTATCCCAATGGATTTTTTCTTAGCAAGGTTTTTAATGAGTCAGTATATCTCTCGCGTACCAACCATCACCACCTCATATTCATTCAAGGGGAGTGTTATGGATAAATGCACATGAGTTAGTGGGTGGGAAGGTTAATGCATACATGGGTTAGTTGATGAGAAGTTTAATGCATACATGGGTTAATGGATGGGAATGTTAATGCATACATGTGTTAGTGGATGAGAGGAGTAATGCATACATGGTTAGTGGATGAGAGGAGTAATGCATACAAGTTAGTGTAGAAGTAATTGTCTCTTCATATACTATTAGTCCCTTGGTATGCATTTTATTTTGTATAAATACCTACCATGTACTTCCATATTGACATGAGAATAAATTCTTCATTCTCTCCATTCTCTCCTCTATGCTTATTTATTAATTTTCTTTTAACAATTTCTATAATTTTTTTAAATTTCTAGGTAGTGATAAAGGAATGGAGATTTGAGCAACCTTTATTGATGTTGAGAGAACCGATGTGAAGGTGATGAAGGTCCTGTGCTATTGTGGTCGTGGGTATGGCTGAGCATCCGAACCGAACCGGACCAAAACCAAATAGAAATTTAGTGTTTTTAGCGAATCTAAACCGAACCGAATGATACTCGGTCCTGGCCCGAACCGAACTGGATTTTTCGGTTTGGCCCGGGCCTAAACGGACTTGAACCGAAGTTGCCCAAAGTCTTCTTCCTTTCATCTTTCTGACTCATACCTCTTCTTTACCAGATCGTGCCGTTTCCCCAATATCACTTCTTGTTTCTTGCTTCACAGATGGGGAATGTGATATAAACTCTCATAGATCACGGATTCAGCCTTTCGGAGTTCATTCCTTCTTGTGGTGGAGCTGCTATCAGCCGCGTGAGGCGGTGGACCATGGATGATAGCTGCTCAGATTGATAGTGAAGAAGGAAAAGAAGTTAGATCTAGGTTTATGCTTTGTAGTGTTGGCAAAGTGAGAGAGACAAATGATTTAAGGTTGTAATAATAGCCTAATAAGTAGCTTTGTATATTTTTATTAATTAGTATTATAAAATTACTATCATATTAGTAAATTCCAAAAAGTCCCCTGGTTTCTACATAAATTGTCTAGTTTTTAATTTTGTCCGTTTTATATTTCGGGCCAAATTAATTAGGATTCTTGGTCAAAATGTATTCGGGTCATACCATTTTATAATGGTTATAGTATAAATAGGTTTTCTTCCCCTTTTCTTCTCATTTTTCTTCTCATTTCTCTCCCGTTTCTTCAGTTCCGTCTATTTTCTCTCAAATTTGGTGAAGAACCCTAATCTACTCATTTTCACTCGCGATCGTCAGGTTTGTTCCGTTTCTCTTTGATTTTCAGTGTTTTAAAGTTGTTGTTTATCTGTTTTTGAGCTTTTTCATTTCGATTTCGATTTTTAGTTTCTTCAATGGCCGAATCGAGCTTGAATGTTGATGTAGCCGGTGCCGATGGAGATTCCGGTGGTGTAAATACTACCGTTGGTCCTATATATAGGTGAGTGAGCGAGGATTTCAGCCGATTTTGAAGCGGATCTTGCCGATGAGCTTGTTCGGATGTGATCGAGGATTCCGAGATATCTGATCTGATTCAATGATTCGATCTGCGATTTCTAGTTTTTTGTACTTGTATCAGTTGTATGTTGTTGCTTCGTTGTCTGTTGAAATTTGTTCCGCGATTTTTTGTTGCTTTGTTGTTGAGTTCAATTTGTTTCTTCGTTGTTGAAACTTGATTCATTGCGTTTTGTTGCTTCGTTGTTGTTATTGTCAGTTGTTGAGTTCGATTTTGCGATTGGAGGATCGTCCTCGCCGCCTCCTCCAGCCACTCGCTCGTCGGATTTCGGTGAGGATCCTCCTATCAGAACGTGAATTTCGGTGAGTACATTTTTATTGGTTGGGGATCAGTCTGCTGGTTACATTACATGATGATATTTGTGATGTGTTTTGTTACTTGCCCTTTCACCGAGGTAATAATCACCAAGTGGTGAAAGCTATCTATATCTTTCACATGGGCAATGGACTGTGGGAGTTGTCTGTTTGTGTTGCATCATTTAGCAAAAAGATCTAAGGTTAAGTTGTCTGTTTGTGTTGAAATCAGGTAGATAGAGATGGAATTGATGGAGGAGAGTTTATATGGAGAGAGTATTTTTTACTGTGTTTTGATTATATTGTCTAGTTTTTACATCATATTGTCTACTTTATGCGAAAAATTCTCTAGTTTTTACATTATATTTTCTAGGAATTCTCTAGTTTTTACATTAAACTGATAATGGATTTGAAGTTTTTGTCTAGTTTTTATGAAATATTGTCTAGTTTTATTATCAAACATGAACATAATTGTCTAGGAATTGTCTAGTTTTTACACTATATTGTTTAGTTTATGAAAGAAATTCTCTAGTTTTTACATGATATTAAATTTACATTATATTGTCTAGTTTTTACATTATATTGTCTAGTTTATGTGAGTAATTCTTTAGTTTTTACATTATATGTCTAGTTTATGAGAGTATTGTCTAGTTTTTACATTATATTGTTTATATATTATCAAACATTAAACTGATAATGGATTTGAAGTTTTTGTCTAGTTTTTAGAGGATATTGTCTAGTTTTTACGAAATATTGTCTAGTTTTGTATAAATGTTCAATGTTTTTTTTTTTTTTTTTTGTATAAATTGTGAAGCTTGATTGGACTTGGTAAACTTGGAACTTTTGACTGTGGTGTTTTTCTGATGAAGCATATGGAGCTGTTCCAAGGAACTCATTTTCCTTGATATAAGAGACCTTATGCTGATGATGATTTTGAAGAGGGTGTATTGGATGATTTGAAGAAGAATGCTCTGAAGAAAAACTAAAGCAATCGAATAAAAATTAGTGTTTTGAATTGATGATGATATTGTCTAGTTTTGTAACTGAATTGTCTAGTTTTGTAAATGAATTGTCTACTTTTATTACTTATCCAGAAATTTACTCAGTGGTCTAGTTTTTACATGATATTGTCTAGTTTTTACATTATACTTGATCCGTTTTTAATGAATTCGGGTCAAAAGATCCGCGAAAAACCATAAAAAAACCAAGTTGGGAAAAAAGGTATAATTGTCTAGTTTTAACATTTGAAGGGGACTTTTAGGACTTTCCTATATATAGGGGTCTTTTGCAAGACGGGCTCTATTTTTATAATAATAAAAAGGGATTATATAGTCACTGTACATTTGGTCCAGTACGGTCTGAACCGGGAAAAAAAATCAATTTTGGACCGAACCGAAAATCTCAAAAAGGCTGGACCGAGAACAAAATCGAAGTGAATTAGGTTTGGACAGAAAATCGAATTTTTGGTCCGGTCCAGATGCTCAACCTTAGTCGTGGGTGCTTGGGTGGTTATGCAACAATCATGCGATAGTGAGGAGTGGAAGAGTTCAAAAGGTTTTTATATGTTTGCACTGCCTGTGGGGTGTCCCTGTTAGATCATATGTAGCTAGGGGTGTACTACGAACTGGAACCGGATATTGACCTTAACAAAAGTTTGTTCGTTTAATATACGTCATGTTCAGTTCGTGTTTATGTTCGTCGAACTTCTCATCACTTGTTCATGTTCACTTCGTTAAGGTTTCAACATGTTCACGATCAGTTCGCGAACTATTATAGGTTTTGTGTGAGTAGGGTTAGAAAATATTATAACTTATGTGGAAAATGGAAATGATAGATTAGGTTAAGAAATATTATAACATATATAATATTATAAAATTATTATAGATATAATTTGTTCGCAAACTATCAAATAATAAATTATATGTTCGTGTTTGTTTATTAACGAACATGTTCGTGAACTGTTCGGTTAGGTCAAACTCGAACACGAACTGAGCGTTGGCTGAAATTTTCACGAACGTTCGTTTCATTTACACCCCATTATGTAGCTAATCTAAACTCAAATCTACTATTGGACCAACGCAGTTATGCATGGGCTTTTTTCGGATGGTATATATTAGTCTAATTATAGTCAAACATGTTCTTTTCCGCACACTTCGGCCATGCATTATATGATTGTTTCAGAGCACGCTTATATAGATGAATTTCTAAAAATTAAGGTGCACCATAGTCGTATGATTAGCGTTTTCAATCACTTTAAATTATCTTAAACTTATTAATTTGAAACTTTGAGACGTTAAAACTATTTATCTTCGTTTCAATGAAACCTTCCTCAAGGCTTGTTTTCTAGTTAAGGAATGTTAATAAAATAGTAATTTGTGTGGGGTATTATTATGTTGATAAAGTGGTAACGGGTGTTAGACCACTAGGAAAATGCTCTCAAAATTCTCCTCTCTTTCTTCTTCCCTTGTGCGCTCTAATTCTATCTCTCGTATGAGAGTTGCTCCTTCGGCTGGAGATTGGATCCTCTTTTGTAAGAGTTCCCTACCTTCCCTGCTTGCTTTATTTAACAACCCCACAAATTTGGTAAGATCTGATTACCTTCGGTTTTTTGGTAAGGTTTTTGAGAAAGATTCACGAATCTCGGTTGGTAAGGCTGATTTTGTGTCAAGTTTAAATTTATCCTTTATTTTCAAATCTAAAAAATCTTTTCAAATAAGAAATGGTATCTATTTAGGGATGATGTACGTTATCAGTGATAGGTGTTTTCTATCTTTCTTGTCCCAACATTTTCTCTTATTGGTGTTTGGCTGTGTGTTTTTCCTTTTGGTGTGGACATTTCACAGGTGGCTACCTTGGTTGTATTTAATGGTTTTTTTTTTTTTTTTATACTATAATGTTACATTGCCACTTTGGATATGCTACATCGACGTCGTCCAATTTGGGTACACTTTAATAGCAACCCGTCCAATTGAGGTACGATTTTCAATTTTCCGGCCAGTCGTTCAATTTTCCGGCCAATTGACCCTACTACGTGTCACTCCCAGATTAAATCTGGGTTCAAAATTTTTTAAAAAAGAAAAAATAATTTTAAAAATTATAAAAAAACATTTAAAATTAGAAAAAACATATTTCCAAATAAAAAAAATAATCCATGGGATGTAAACGAAAGACAACTTGGGCTTTACTTAAGAGGCTGGCCCAACAAGCCCATAATCCATGGGATGTAATGGGTGATTACAATGAAGTTTCTTGTGCTGCAGATAAGAAGGGGCGATATGAGGTCCCTCAATGGCGCTTAAGGGATTACAGAAATACGCTGACTGACTGTGGGTTGACAGAGATCGACTATGATGGATATAGATTCACATGGTCTAATCACCAACCGGATGAGACACATACGGAGGAGAGGTTGGATAAAGCCTCTGCATCAGATTCATAGAAGATGTTGTTCCCGACTGCAAAGGTGAAGCACCTGTTCACTCGGAACTCGGACCACCTCCCTATTTTGCTCTATTTACGTGAAGTGAGTCAGAAACGATTCCGCCAGAGGAGAAGAAGATTCAGATTTGAAGCTATGTGGCTCAAATCCGAAGATTGTGCTGAAATTGTTCGAGATAATTGGAGTTCCGATGCAACTCTGTTGGGTAATTTGGAGTCATGTCGGATTGGTCTGGTTAATTGGGATAGGAGCAGATTTGGGCAGGTCAAGACGAAAGTGAAAGAATTAAAGGCAGAGCTTGAAAATCTTCATAGACAGCAATTCACAGCAGATGTTAAACAGCGTACGGTTGAGGTGAAAAGAGAATTAGAAGAGCAATTAGACAGGGAGGAGTTGATGTGGAAACAGCGTGCTAAGGCACAATGGCTTGCTGAGGGAGACATAAATACCCGATTTTTTCATTCACAAGCATCGCAGCGGGCAAAAATAGACGAAATCAGTGGGTTGGAAAATGAACATGGTCAGGTAAATTCCTATTTTAAGAAAATTTTCCAATCAAGGCAGCCTACTTTGGATGAGATCGAGGATGTGGTGGATACTATGGAAGCTCGAGTGGATAAACGAATCAATCAAGAGCTAGCACAAGTGTTCACGCCTGCCGAGGTAAAACACGCTCTCTTTGATATGTACCCTTTAAAATCCCCGACCCCGATGGTACGTCAGCCATCTTTTATCAACGTTTTTGGGACCTTGTCGGTCCAAATGTGAATGCCTGTGCTCTTAATTTCTTGAACAATAAAGTGCTTGACCCCTAGTTGAATTATACGCGTATAATCTTGATCCCTAAATGCCAAGCACCATCTAAGATTACCCAATTTCGTCGTATCAGCTTGAGTAATGTCATGTTTAAGATAGCTTCGAAAGCCATAACCAATAGACTTAAGCCTCACATGCATAACATTATTACCGAAAGTCTGCTTTTGTGCCGTCTAGACTTATCACTGATAATGTACTTTTGCCTACGAAGTTAATCATTTCTTGAAACAAAGAACGAAGGGTAAAGATGTGTTTATGGCTTTAAAGCTTGATATAAGTAAGGCCTATGACTGGGTGGAGTGGGTTTTCTTGAAAAGAGTGTTAGAGAGATTAGGCTTTGAGGATCACTTTATTGATCTGATAATGCTTAGTGTGCGTTCTGTCTCTTATTCAGTTCTTCTGAATGGAGTTCAGCTTGATCCAATCCAGTCGGAGAGGGGGATTCGACAGGGGATCCTCTCTCGCCTTATTTATTTTTGTTTGTCACTGAAGCTTTTAGTGCTCTTATCCGTGATGCTAAGAAGAGGGAGGTGCTTAAGAGTCTCTAGCTCACGCCCACCTGGGTTCGAATCTCCACGGAGACAATCTCCGCCCCATATTAAATTTCCACTCGAATGGCCTCCCCAAAGATGTTGAAACCGGCCACGAGTGCGGGGAATATTGGAATATTAATATAAATGAATAAATTCCACACATCTCTACAAGTTCGAACTTTTAGATGACATAGAATTCTATTATTGCCCCCCCCCCCCCCACCCTGAAATAACGTCATATATATCATTTCGCCCCGCCAAAGTTTGAATTTTGGGTTCGGCCCTCGCTACTGGTAAGCCGCTTCTCTGATTTTCCGCTTCTAAGCATATAATTTCCTCTCTTAATCTCTCTGATAAACATCCAATTCAGGTAAATTCGAGTGCTTAATGTTGTGACCCAAACAACGATAATCCGGTATATTGATCAAGTTTAACCGAATTACAGATAATAGTCTCGAAATTCAAACAAATAACAGAATTAACATGGAGAACCAATAACAGCCAAGCTAAGCCAATTGCCGATCAACGTTCACCTGAGGAAGAAATCGGAATATAATGAATAAAGGATAGTGTTTTAATCGAAATTGAATGTCTTATGATGGGTAAGAGGATTACCTCAATACTCATCAACCTGTTGCTCCTCTGCATCGCATAGACGTATAAGTAGACGTAAGAAATGCGTGAGTGTTGATGTGAGTGAGTTGTTGCAGGATTCTGTTGAGTATAACGGCTTTATTACCCTGCCTGGTCAATTAGGTGAGACGAATTACCAGCACGGTAATTCGGCAATAAAATGTTGCAGTAAAAACTAAAGACAAATTAGCTAAACGAATTGGAAGCGGACGAACTGACGGATCATAACATTGCCTTCCCCTGAGAATTGACTTGTCCTCAAGGCAATGGAAAATCAGGATACCGTATCTTGATCACATCAGCACGCTCAGGCAGTAGATTACTCCATTGGATAAGAAGTTCCTGCACCAGTTTGTTCCTACCTGGTGTCATGCGAGAACTAAGAACAGCCACTGGATAAACCTTTGGACACCCATCTCTATCAACTTCTGGCAACACTGGATTCACACTATACTGATTCTTAATTTTGGCTTTTAGCAGGGAAACATGGAATACATCATGCATCTTGCATCCCTCAGGCAACTGGAGTTGATATGCCACTGCACCAATGCGTTTGAGCACCTTGTAAGGACCAAAATACTTAATGGAGAATTTGGTAGGTCGCCTGAGTAGAGTATTGCCATGCTTGAATGGTTGAATTTTTAGGAACACCCAGTCTCCTACCTGAAATTGTCTTTCTGAGTGTTTAGAATCAGCATACAGTTTCATCCGTTCTTGAGCAAGAGTCATGTGCTCCTTAATTACTTGCACCATTTGTTGCCTCTCTTGGATTAAATCTTGAGCTGCACTTGCATTGGTCTGGAGATAGGGACCAATAGATAACTGTGGAGCTTCATATCCATATAAAGCTTTGAAAGGAGACATTTTAATAGAATGGTGGTGGCAAGTGTTGTACCACCATTCAGCCAATGCTAACCAATTGCTCCATTTCTTTGGGTGATTGTGAATCATGCATCTCAGATAAGTCTCAAGGCATCTATTCAAACTCTCAGTCTGTCCATCACTTTGTGGATGATGTGCAGTACTCATACACAGCTTAGTACCCTGCAGCTTAAAGAATTCTTGCCAAAATGCACTTTGGAAAGCTACATCCCTGTCACTGACAATAGATTCAGGGGTACCATGGAGTTTATGTATCTGTTGCAGGTATATTGCAGCTAATTTCTCTGCAGAATAAGGATGAGCCAATGCAATGAAGTGTGCATATTTGGTCAGCCTGTCTACAATAACCCAGATAACGTCCTTACCTTCAGATTTGGGCAAGCTGGTAATAAAATCCATGGAGATTTGTGTCCATGGTGCAGATGGTACCTCTAAAGGTTGAAACAATCTAGGGTAGGCCACAGCTTCATCCTTGCATTGCTTGCGGATGTCACATCCCAGTATAAACTCAGTAAAATCCTTCTTCATGCCTGACCAATAGAATATAGTTTTGCCCTTGAGATAACTAGTGTGTATCCCAGAATGACCACCAATGGCAGAAGCATGTATGGTCTGCATGATCTTAACCCGGATGTTGTTAGCTTTCCCCACTATAATCCTGCCATGAAATCTGAGCAAGCCTCCTACATAAGTGTAAGGAGTGTCTTCTGGCTTGAGTACGGCTTGAGCTATTAAGTTCTGTATCTCTACATCTTGTTCATAACTGGCTATCACCTCTTCAATCCACAGTGGTTGTACAGTAGTAATGAGATAGCAATTCCCTCCCCCTTCTTCATCATGAGAAGAACCCTGCTCAAACTGCCTTGATAAAGCATCTGCCACAATATTTGCTTTTCCTGGTTTGTATTCTATTGTAAAATTGTATCCCAACAATTTATACAACCACTTTTGCTGTAGAGAATTCACTATTTTCTGCTCCTTCAAGTACTTGAGGCTTAAGTGATCTGTCCTGATTATGAAAGGGACCCCTACCAGATAGCCTGACCATTTTTCTACAGCTGACATAATAGCTAATAGCTCCTTCTCTTATGTGGACAATGCCTGGTTTCTGGGACATAATGCCTGGCTAAAGAAAGCTATAGGTCTCTTATCCTGTAGAAGGACTGCCCCTATACCAGACATACATGCATCAGTCTCCAATATAAATGGCTCATGGAAGTTAGGGAGAGCCAACACAGTTGCCTCGGTCATTCTTTTCTTTAATGTATCAAATGCTGCTTGTGCTGCCTCATCCCACCCAAATTTGCCCTTTCTGGTTAACTCAGTCAGTGGTTTAGCAATAACACACTATAAGAAATTGGCGAAAAAATGATGGAAAGTTTATCCGTCGCCCCTATAGCGACGAATTGCTAAGGGTAGCGACGGATAATTTTATCTGTCGCTCTGTTAGCGACGGATAATTTTATCTGGTTGTATTGACTTTTAATTTTTTTTTTAAATTCAAAAATTTACGACGGATAGATTATCCGTCTCTACAGATCGACGGATAATTTTATCCGTCGCTATTGTATTGACTTTTAATTAAAATTTAATTTAAAAATAAAAAAATAGCGACGGATAAATTATCCATCCGTCGCTAATTTAAAAAAAAAAAATTGCGACCGACGGATAATCTATCCGTCTTAGCGACGGATAGCGATCCGTCACCCCAAAATAGTAGAAATCGGGGCAGAAGCCCCATTTCCACCATTTTTGCTTCTGCTTCTTCTTCTCCCTTTTCCGTTCCAATTTCGATTTCTTCACTTTCCGGCCAATCTTGGTGTCAATTCGAAGCTCGTGGGACAAGGAGCTTGGGTGGTCGATCAATTTCATCCTATTGGGCTATTTTTACCGCAATTTGAAGGTATTAGGCTAAACCCTCACTATTCTAAATTTGGGATTTTTGATAATTTGGATCAATTGTATGTTTGTAAACAATTATGGTAGCTAGTATATGTTATATGAAGTAGTGGGTTAAGCTTGGGGTTGTCAATTGATTGATTTTGTTGTGAAATTGATTTAGTGTTTGATGTTTGATTGATTAAGCTTGATTTTCATGTTTGATGTTTTTGTATATGTATTACGATTAGTGTTTTGAAACCCTAATTTTTTACAAATTTGGAAATTTTGTTAATTTCGACTAGTTTAATGTTAAGTATATATATCAAATTAGTATTACTCGTTAATTAGTATAATGTTAAGATTTAGTAAATTAACTTTGAGATTGATATTACTTAGATTGTTAATTAGTACTCCATCCATTTCAGAAAAAGTGTTACATTTTACTATTCTGCGGTCAACTGTCTCCGCGTTTGACCACAATTTACTCTTAAACGATATTAATAAATAAATTATATAATGAAAATTTAGTAATTAAAATTTTATTATATGATTCTATTAAATTATTTACTATTATCGTTTATGAGTAATTTGTGGTCAAACTCGAAGACAGTTGACCGGTCAAAGTCAAAATGTAACACTTTCTCTGAAATGGAGGGAGTATAATGTTAAGTAGTTTTGATTTGATAAATTCGTATATGTACTAGACAACGAGGATTTAATTAAGTGTTTTGAGACCATTTGTTGATTATATTAATGTGTAATTTATAATTTATAACTCGTAGTAGTAAGTGGTTGAAATGGTTAAAATACATGGGAAATTTTGTAACATATCGAACACTTAATAATTAATCATGAAATTATTGAGTACGTTTTTGGTTGTCGGGGTTTGGGGCCGCCTATTGAGTACGTTTTTGGTTGTCGGAGCATGTGCATGGTGTATTGGGAGGAGGATGTAGATCTGTTGGAATGCAAGTTCTGTGGTAGGGAGCGTCACAAGTGGTGAGGAGGGGGCTGCAAGAGATTGATGAGTTTTATCCGTTTTGTCTTAGAGAACGGCGATAACGGTATATTATGTGTATTATAACTAGTTAGTAGTTGATAACACTTGAGTATTTCTGTTCTGCATGAAAAATGGTTACATGTGTTATTTATAATTTGTTCTGTATTATAACTCGTACTAACACATTTTATTGTATTTGTTACATGTTTTTGCAGATGTCGCGACAGAGACCACACACCTATCGTCCCCCCCCCCCCACACACACACACATGCAGCCAGCCGCATGATGGTGCTGGGTCGGGGACAGGGGCAGAGGAGGTGAGGGCTCTAGTAGTCAGGGGCAGCAGGTCTCAGGTTCCTGAGACCCCACCACCATCATAGTGAGGGCTCTACCAAATTCGGCCGGACCTGAGGAGGAGGAGGACGATTGTCCCTACCTCGAGTGGGATGCACAGAATCCCAACGTTACGTGGGACGGGTTACCTGTGATTTTTCCTCTTGGTCATGCCAAGTAAGTATTATACATTCTTCTTAAATATGTAGAACATAACTTATGATAGTTGACAAGTATAAATTGTTGTACTAAAGTAATAAATATTTGTTTCTTGTATCTTATACATTGACAACAGTTTATGGCCTCGGGAGGTCCACAACAAACTAGGTGACATCTTTCGGAGCAGGAGAGAGCCACCGGGGCAGGGTGGTGAGTTTTGGCCTCACATCTCGGACCGCATGAGGGCCGAGTACTTTGATGAGCTGCGGGTAAGTTAAAATATGACATTCCTTTATTTGTTATTATAATCGTTTTAATATTAGTGGTATGTTAGCCACTGTATGTGAGTGGTATGTTAGCCACTTTATTTGGGTGATATGTTAGTCACCATTGTGTTAGTAAAATTTAGGACAATGTGAGTGGTATGTTAGCCACTATATGTGAGTGGTATGTTAGCCACTTTGTTTGGTTGATATGTTAGTCATCATATATGTTATGTTGTTGTATCTTATTAAATGAGAGTTGTTAAACGCAGCACCAATTCGGCTAAACGCAGCACCAATTATTTGAGTACTTGCCCAAAATGCCCCTAACTTAAAAAAATCGTATAACATTAACGTAAAATCGTAATAACTCGTTTACGCGAACACAATAACATTAACATGCACGATTCATCACGAATTACAACAATTAAAAACATCTAAATTTTTTAACAAACTTTGCTTATTTGAAAAAATTATGAAATACCTAAATATTTAAACACTATATACATAAATTAAAAAAAAAAAATATTTGGGCCGGATCTCATGCAAAAGCCAGATTAGAATCCGAGTATAAAACCCGCCAGCCTACGCTTTTCATTTTTTTATTATTTTTCTTTCTAAATATATATATATTCAAACTGGTATATATATTTCTCAATATTATATTCAAACTTGAATCGAAATTCTTTCGAATAAAAGATTACAACTTGAATACGGACGAACGAACTTGAATCGAAAATATTACATGCCATGACTAGGTAATGGAATAACATCTTTAAAGTGTTCACAAATTTCATCGAGAATGTCGAATACGTCATTTTGGCTCATACAACGCCTGTTCGCTCGAGGATGCGTCTGAAGTTTAGCTACGAGCCATTGTATCCTCTACAATATAAAAAACATACATAATAAGAATTGAGAGATGAAATGCTAACGCCGTGAATGTATATGTATTGAATGTTTAGGAACCATACCACGGTAGGATTCATGTCGGATGGTCGGTAATGTTCTCTTCGAGTAAATGTTTGTTGGCGTGTCACTTGCCTATGCGTCCTTGCGTGAAACCATTTGTTGTAGTTTCGAAAACTTTCATATCCGTAATGCACTCGAAGTGCTTGATTATGGAAATTACATCGAACGTTTTGAAAGTTCTCGAAGGAGTCTTGAGCAGGATATGAACATTTGTAGAATGCCGGTTGTGGTGGCCTTGAGACAACTATTGGTTGTATGAGTGGTTGTGGAATTAGTTGGGGATATCCGAATTGGCGCATAACACGGTCTGGCGTGTAAGCCTCTGTAATCTTTAAACAATGAATAATTCCTCTAAATTGAGAAAGGGGACTACTTCCTTGCTGCACGTCCGAATGGTGTCCACATAACCTATTACATAAGAGGTAAGTAAGTAAATAATTTTAGCGTGATAAATGTGATGACATACTTCATTCGAAGCAATATTGTCTAAGGCACTTCTGTATGCAAGGTGTAGAGCATCTTGATCTTGGTGGACGGTTCCCAAGTTCCATGATTCAAAAGAAGGAAAGTGCTTGTAGATCCACATCTGAAATCATATAAAGACTTCAACAAAAATGTATTCTCTTTTCAAGTTATGATAAAATGTAAAAATTATATAGAGCTAGCAAACCTGCACAAGTGAGAGACATCCATCTATTTGATTGCAGTCAATACGTGATGCAATTCCCAACCTGTCTATCTTGATTGGCAAGTGCGTGACTCCCATGCGTACGTGTGAACCTCTTCCAGCTGATTTAGGAACGGTAGAAATCCAGCAGGTACTCGAGTACTACTCTTGTCGACAAACAACGATGTGCCTAACAACCACAACAAGTACATGACAGCATGTGGATGGGGTGGTAGAGTTTGTGCTTTTAAAGCATCCTCAATTGTGCTACGCTTGAACCCAGCACTTTTGTAGTTGGCCCTCACCAATGCATCATTCATTTGCATATGAGTTGACAATAAGTGCCTGATTTGTTCTAGGCTGTGAGTCACCACCTTCACCGCACGACCGCATGTGAATTCCTAATAGAAAATGGACATCATGCGAGTTATAGTCATCTCATCGAATGGCAACCGAAAGCTAATAGTTTGAGGATGCCACCGCTCAACAAATGCACTAATCAAAGGCATGTTGATCTTGATTTGCATAACGGTGGGCAAGTGTGAGAGAAGGTCATTGTTACAACATTGTTGACATTGTCGTTCAAATAATCTTTGAACTTGGTCAATTTTTTGTGTTGATGAAACCCCCTAGAATATTGCGATCCTGCGACATTTTAAAGTAAACAATAAATAAGAATGAGTTAACTATAGTGAATATGAATCGTCGGATTTTAAAGATCAGGAATGGAATGGCTTACATTTCCAATCCATATGGAATGAGCAATGTGGCCTAGAAATCCTTTGAGTAACTCCGGATCTGACGGGCCTCCATCAACAGCATGTGTTAGCTCTTCCTGTGGTTGATTGGTGGGATCATTAGAGCTTCCTCTCCATCTTTGTGCCGGAAGCATAGGAATTGGTGTCGTTAAAATGTGTCGATGCGATGCAGATGCAATTGGTGTCATTGACATTTGTATTTGGCCGGTACGAATTGGTCGGGGGTGACTCGTTACCCCCCTGTTCATTCAGTTGACGTTCAAGTTCTGCCCTTGTTGCATTGTCAATGGTCGGGGGTGACTCGGTTGAGTCCCTTATTAAGTTTTCAGTAGCATCCGAACTGAAATCAGGATTGGCCATGCGATTTGACCTTCGAGCTCTTGCTGAAGCAGCCAATGGCCCTCTTTCCCTTCCATCAATCTCTCTCAACCGTCCAGAATATTTGTCGACTGACACATGTGGGATATCCGGGGCATTTCTTTTTTATGGACCGCCGCGATCTTTGGATGAACCGCCCTTAGTGAAGTGCTGAAACAATCAAATAAGAATGATCGGAGTGTTAGAATTCGACGAGAAACATGAACAATCAAATATCTTAAGATGAACGATCAAATATAATACAGTTTACTAATGTTTTATCATATCTTTACCTTCCAGATTCCTGCCATTTAGATGCTTAAGATTTTGGTGGTGTTTTATCAAATAAGAATAATATGTTTAAGTAAAGAAGAAAGAAGAGAGTGTTGTGGTGTAAATTTTTAGTTAAGGTGTAGAGTATTTATAGAAAAAAAAATGACCGACCGTATCCAAGTGGTCAAATCACCTCGATACCCTTCCAGGTCATTGACCATGGGATAAATGCATGAATTGTCCCATCCGGACAATTCATGTATCTGATGTCGAGACAATTGCATGGCTTTGTCCGTTTTATTGACAAATATATCCCATTTTTTCGATTCACGGTATGTCTCTATTAACACAACACTAACACAATCAACTGAGGTACATTTTCAATTCATTTTTCAATTCATTCATTGTCTCTATAAAATGGTCCCCTACCTAATCATATTCAATTCATTCACAATTCACCCTTCAAACAAATGGTCCCTTGCACTAATCATATTGTAAACACTTGAAACCCGAAACACTAATCATATTCTAAACACTTCAAAAATAAACACGTACACAATGAGTCACGCCCCAAATTCATATATTTCATCCGACGGTGAGCCTGAATTCCCCGATTGCAGTTCATTTTTTCAAAATAATCAGACTTTTGATACTCGGGAAGCTGCAGAAACTTGGGTGCGAGATATTGGTGTACAAAACAATATATTTTTCACGATCTCACATTCGAAACCAAGACACGTTTACATGGGTTGTGAGCGAGGTGGTGAATCTGTAAACACGGCTTAACCGATCCGGTGAAATCCAGAAGTTCCGTTGGGTCAAAAAAACTCAAGTGTCCATTTGAGGTTAAGCTGCACGAGAGGTATCCGGGGGTGTGGAGAGTGTTTCTCAGAGAGGGCCACGAGAAACACAATCATGCACTCGCAAATTCCCCCCATGGGCACGCCATACGCCACTCCTTTGCGAAAAGTACGCCCGGGTGATTGAGATGTTGAAGTGCGGAATGGCACCTGGACAAATTCTCGATCAACTTAATCAGGAATTTCCGGGCACATGTACTAACCTACGTCAAATATACAATGCTGATAAAAAATATCGACGTTTGGAGATGGGATCCCTAGCCCCAATGGTGTATTTCGAGGAACTCTTGAGAAGAAACCATTTTATATATATACACATTCAGAAGTGGAGGGTACTAACATATTGGAGGGAATTTTCTTATCTCATCCAAATACAAGGGAGCTGATCCGTTTGTTCCCGCAAGTTGTCGTCATGGATCTGACGTCTGAGGCAATTTATGTACGATATGCCTTTGGTGGAACTGATTGGAGTCTTACCCACTGGGCAAAACTATCACATAGCCTTCATTTTCCTATCCAAGGAAAGGACTTCAAGTTACGTTTGGGGGCTTAAACAATTACGGGTGTTGTTTGCTGAATGTGGTGTATCACCGGGGGTATTTGTTACCGACAGAGAGTTAGCGGAAATGAATGCGATTAAACTTGTCTTTCCAGAAGCAGCACACCTACTGTGTCGAAGACACATCTCAAAGGATGTGCAGGCTCACTTATCCAAGATGGTAGGTACTAGTATCAACCCGTAATCAAATCCAGATGAGATCACATCGTGCATGCAGACACCGAGGAACTCTATGAGCAGGTTGTTGCAGAAATGGCGGAGGCATGGCATAGGCATCCAGGTTGCATTGCCTATGTACGGAACCAATGGTTGGATCCATACCGTGACCGATTTGTCCAGGCGTGGACAAAGAACATCCTACACTATGGAACTAACACGACCAACAGGTTATTCCTTCATTTATCATCATAAATCCACCACTCATACCTTAGTTTAGCTTATTTCATAATATACAACTACCCTATAATTACAGTTATGCCGAAACTGACATTCAACAATGTAAATTATTTGCAGAGTCGAAGGTGCTCACGCTAGGTACAAGTTGTGGTTGGGTCCTTCAAATCAGAAGTTCCACCGTCTATTCCCGAAGCTAAATGGCCTACTTCGAATGCATTTTGATGAAATCCGCATACGCTTGAGAGATCTCTTAATATCGTCCCTCATTCCACATCAACAATGCCGATCTTCAAAAAACTCGGAGGTGTGCTTTCACATCTCGCCATCGAGAAAATGGTCAAAGAAATAGACAATGATCCAAGTGATTGAGATCACATACTGTTTGCAACTTTTGGATTAATGTGCGCATGTCAATTGCATGTGAAGCTGCAAAACAGGAGGACCGTCGACCCGGTTCACGATGTAAACGTGTTTTGGAGAACTCTTCACATGGGGGAACCGCCTGAGACTAGACAGCAGAGTATAAAGGATCAGTTTCTTCATTGGCGGACCGCAATGAGATCGCCACGGAGGATGAAATGAGATCGTATTTGACAATTCAAATGCATCACAATCGTTGTGGACGAGCCATTCAGAGTACAATGGAGAGGTAGGAAACCTAAAGCAATAGGAAAAGGCTACCGAGTGGTTGGGGAAAAAACCGAATCGGCCTCAAAAGAATTCCCCCAACGATGACGGTTGGGTTCTCTAGCAAATCTTGGCGAACATTCAAATATCAAAGTCAAATGCCACCCCAAACTCAATTGGATTAGAGGCCATAATGATGTCATCGGCGGAATCTGCGGTTTTAGGGTCATAGCTCAATACCAATACGCAACAAGAGCGTTAGGCGGGCGTCGAGAACTCATTGATGAGTTGCACTGACAAAGTGATGTATATCGACGAAATGACAGAAGCACGGGTAGATGAAATAAATATCCGTCTGAACTGGTTTCATGGCGCGTGTACACAGCCATGGTATTTCACATTACCAGATATGGGGTGTCTTGTAGAAACAAAGTACCAACGGGTCTTATGCGGTTATTCTCCGTTAGGGAGTATGACATACTTGCCATTGGAGTGTCGTTCTCAAATGGACTCACCGGCTCTGGACCCTCCATCAACAGCTGAAGAGTGGACAATGGCTCACATTGGTAACAATCACTGGATCAGGATCCACGTGGTAACATAATGTCCAATTCCACCAATATGGTTGGCCTGGAGAGGTACTAGAGAGGCAAGAATAAGCCACTAGGAAGCACATTATGGCGTTCGCCTACGTCAATGGCATAGGTTCTAGTTTATGTTTTCAATGTCTGTTGTATTTCGATTTTCATGTTCTGTAATTCAAATAAATATGAAAAATTTAGAAAACCCCAATAAAACTTGCAAATCATTAAAAAATAATTTAAAAAAAACATGAAAAATTATAAAATACCTAAATATTTAAACACTATATACATAAATTGAAATAAATAAAAAAAAAATTTTAAAAAATTGGTAGGATCTGCAAAGCGACCTAGATCATGTCGTCGGGTTTATACTACCATTTTGTGAATCGCCGGGTTTTATAGTTCACAATCTCATTGCTTTTGCGGCCGGATCTGAAATTTTTTTTTATTTTAATTTATGTTATAGTGTTTAAATATTTAGGTATTTTATAATTTTTTCCAATAAGCAAAGTTTGTTCAAAAATTTCGATGTTTTTAATTGTTGTAATCCGTGATGAATCGTTAATGTTATTGTGTTCGCGTAAACGAGTTATTACGATTTTACGTTAATGTTATACGATTTTTATTAAGTTAGGGGCATTTTGGGTAAGTACGCAATAATTGGTGCTGCGTTTAGCCGAATTGGTGCTGCGTTTAACATTTTTGTATTAAATTGATGTAACATGGTGACATTATATATATTGACTTTGGATGTTGTATGAAATTGGGAATGTAGAAGGAGTACTTCATTCCCAGCAGATTGATCCCAGAGATCTGGTGTGTTTACGAGACTGTGGGATCTAAGCATGCGAGGATATGTCATCTTGGAAGTCCATTCGGGATCGGAATGGCCCAATGCCTCCACAGGTTGATGCAGCGGAGTGGGCCCTTTGGGATGCCTACTGGGCTCGATGTCGTGAAAATGCTACATCAATGCATGTAATCAGGCGTCTCGATGCGTCTGGCAGGAAGGACCGTTCACCACCTTGGGAGGCGATCTACTCTCACTGATTATTACCAATCGGTAAGTATATATATATTTTTTTGGGGAAATTACATCCAGACCCCCATTTAGATGTCGTAATTACATATTAGTATCACTTAGTCGAACTATTATGATTTAGTACAATTAGATGTAAAACAATTACATTTTAGCCCACGAATTTGACTTTTGGCGAACTAAAACCTGGAAAAGTCAATTTTGCCCCTCTCAGATTATTGAATTTTGCAAGTTACCAAACAATAACCCATTTTAGCAAATTGTAATTTAAGTCCTGAATATCTAATTTTTTATATTTGTCACCATAAGATTTTGAAGAAGCTCAAATAAGCCCTCAAACTTCTATTTCAATTTGTAAATTATCCCCAACTTCAATCCGAAAACACAATCGAAAGTTCGTAATAGTTAATCGAAATCGGAGATGTAACAACTCCGATTAAAATCGGAGATTAAAATCTGACTCGAAATCGGAAATGCGACTCGATTGAAGCTACTGACTCAGATTGGCTATGTCTGACTCAAATCGAGCTGTCTTAGCTCAACTATCTGACTCAAATCGGGTGCGGCAAATTGAAGGCAGAGCGACTCCGATTTGGAGCTGCAAATTGGAAGAAAGAGAAAAAAATAAGAAAGATGAAGAAATTTATCGGAGAAGAAGAAGAGAAGATGGAGGAAGAAGTATGTTGGAGAAGATGGAGGAAGAAGAAGATGGAAGAAGTAGGTTGGACTGTTGGAGAAGATGAAGGAAGAAGAAGATGATTTTTTTTTTAATTTAAAATTCCATAAGGCCATGTTTGGTTGTCATGGAATTGGGCAGCTTCAATAAGCTGGTCAACGGAATTATCAATTTTTGGACTAAACTGTAATTGTTCGACTAAGTGGTACGAATATGAGAAACGTCGTTCTAAGTGGGTATCCCTATGTAATTATCCCTGTTTTTTTTCAATCTAGCATTACGTGTATGTATTGTGTCTCTGCTCTATTACTTGTGAGATGAAAAATGGTTGACTATATATGTTGTTCAGATGTCACCGGGGAATCCAAGTATGACATCTTCAAGAAGGCCAAGGAAGGGGTATGGACCGACTCGGGCCTGTCTATTCATGGTATGTTTATGTTGCTTAAAGTTCATATTTGTACACTATTACAAGTTATTTTTTAAAAACAGTAACTGATCATGATATCTGTTATTTACGATTTCAGGATGAGGTTGATGCTCAGGTAGCGAGGTATGAGGAAGAGATGAGTGATGTGCTGTCAACTGAACAAGTTGACAACATCTTCTTAGAGGTCAACAAACCAGACATCAAAGGACGAATATATGGACTCGGGGGCCTCGGTTTGAGCTTGGCTAGTCTGGGGTGGTCCTCATCATCATCCCAGCAGTCTAGACGTCCGGTTTTCACACAAGATCAGGTCTCGGAAATGTTGCAGTCGCAGATCCGGGAACAGGTTGCACGACTAACTCAAGAGATGGAGCAACAAAGGGAGGAGATGGAGCGGCGCGACAGAGAACGAAGAGAGGAGAACGAGCGCCTTCGGTTACAGATGGAGGCTTTCATGTCCCAGTTCGGCCAGCACCCACCCCCGTTTGGTAGCTAGTTATGTATATGTACAATGTACGTTCGGATTTATTATATTTAGATTTATAAGTCTAATTTAGACTTATTCGGATATTACATTTTTGATTTATCATTTATTGAAACATTTTCCGTATTATTGATTTATTATCGATCATTATATTGATTAAATAGGTGAAATACGAAAAACAGGGATTAATAATAAAAAAACAAAATTTAAAAAAAAAATTATTTTTTGACGGAATTAGTGACGGAATTTGAGATTTCGTCACTAATTCCAATAATACATTCCGTCGCCCAGTTTAGCGACGGATAGACATGTAATGACGGATAGATTATATCCGTCGCTACACTGGGCAACGGATAGAATCTATCCATCGTTACATGGGGCGACGGATAGATTCTATACGTCGCCAATAATCTATTTTTAAAAAAAAATTAAAAAAAAGTCAAACATGATAATCCGTCGTCCAATCCGTCGCGAATTGGACGACGGATTATCTATCCGTCGCCACAGCTCTAGTGGGGCGACGGAGTTTTTATCCGTCGCCAGAGCTGGGGCGACGGATCGCTGGTCTGTAGCGACGGATCTATCCGTCGCTACAGACCAGTATTTTTGCAGTGACACCATACCCCTTGATGAATCTCCTATAGTAACCAGTTAACCCCAGAAATCCTCTAAGAGATTTTAAGTTGGTTGGTTGAGGCCATTTTGTCATGGCTCTCACTTTATCAGGATAAGTAGCCACCCTTTCCTTGCTAATGACATACCCTAGATAATCAATATGGTCCAACCCAAAACCACACTTAGATCTCTTAGCGTATAATATATTTGTGTTCCCTTAACACTTCCAAGACTTGCTTGAGATGGTCACAATGCAGTTCTAGATCCTTACTGTAAATCAATATGTCATCAAAGAACACTAAAACATGTTTTCTGACATAAGGTGCAAAAACTCATTCATCATCTTTTGGAATGTGGCTGGAGCATTTGTCAGGCCAAATGGCATGACCCAGAATTCATACTGCCCATGATGAGTAACAAATGCAGATTTGTGTTTGTCTGCATCATGTAGCCTAATTTGAAAACACCCTTGCTTCAAATCAAGCTTGGAGAACACAGTAGCTCCATGTAACTCAGATAAAAGGTCTTCAATGACAGGCATGGGAAATTTATCCTTTATTGTGATCTCATTCAACCTTCTGTAGTCCACACACATGCGCCAGGTATTGTACTTCTTCTTGACAAGTAGCACAGGTGCTGCAAATGGACTGGAACTAGCGGATATCAATCCCTGTTCCATCATATCCGTCACCTGCTTTTCTATCTCATTTTTCAACATGTGGGAATATCTGTAAGGCTTAATATGTACTGGTTTAGCTCCCTCCTTTAATTCAATTTTGTGTTCGATCTTCCTTATAGGAGGTAGTCCCTGCACTTCATTAAACACATCAATAAACTCTTCCAAAATAGGACTAATCTGAGCAGGTATGCTCATGACAGCTGGTTGTGCATCTATGAAGAAGAGCTGGCTTAGAACTCCATGAGTAGATTTCTACACCATCTTCTTGAGCCCCTTTCCACTCATGTATCTGATAGTAGCTTGTTCACCTTCTCCAGATAACTTTATATTCCTTCCATCTTGATAGATATCCACACAATTCTTCTTGAGGTGCAGTGTTACAGGATCATGATCCCACATCCAATCATGTCCCAATATCACATCACACCCTCCTATTGGTATAATTTTCAAATCAGCCTTGAATTTGTGTCCCTGTGTTACCCAACTGAATTTTCTACACTTTCCCCTGCTTATGATCCTCTCTCTGTTTACCACAGTAATGACCCAGGGTGATGTGGGTTCTGCATCAATCCTGAGCTCTCTTGCAGTATTCTCATCCAAATAACTGTGTGTACTACCACTATCCATCAATATAGTGATTTTCCTCTTATTCACCATCCCATTAATCTTCATAGAGTTACTCGTTCTAGTGCCATGAAGAGCATGTAAACTAACCTCACTATCCACAGGCAGGTCAACTTCATCCCCCTCAACCTCCTCAATTTCCCCTTTATACCCATCATTCTCCTCCTCCATCACAATATAAAACATGTGTGCACACTTGTGACCCGGACTATACTTCTCATTACATGTAAAACAAAGTCCCTTCTATTTTCTGGCATTGTATTCCTCTTTAGGCAGCCTCCTAATAGGCATCATGGTGGTATCCTTAGATACAGCTGGAGCTGGTTTCTAGTTATTTCCCCCAGTTGACCTTGTAATCAGTTGAGTTGATACACCTTGCTTCTGAGTGAATTTGCCCTTTCTACCCCAAACTTCCAATGTATTTTCCATTAGTTTAGCCTGGTTAACTGCATGAGTAAGAGGCCTAGGCTTAAACAACTGTACTGGTGCTCTCAACTCCTCCTTGAGTCCCTTCATAAGCATGATATAAAGAACTCTTCAGTGAGAGTTGGATGCTTAGCTCTCACCAGAGATTTCATCTCTTCAAAGGTCTCCACATAACTAGTAACATCAGATCTTTGCATTAGCTGTGTAAAATCTACTACTATATCCTCATGACCATGGGTTAAAAACCTCTCTCGTAGCATATTGCAAAAATAATCCCAATGAACATGTTGTTTCCCTTCCACATATTCATAATACCATAAATCCGCAGATCCCATCATATAATATGAAGCATGGTTGACTTTAGCTAACTCATCCATAAGATGGATCTGAAAATACCTGTTAGCTCTCCTCAGCAATGATCTGGGATCCTCACCATGAAATTCTGGAAACTCCAACCTCATAGATGGGTTCTGAATCACCGTCCCCTGACTAACCACCGGTGAACCCTGAGTTTGGGGCTGATGAGGTGGAGTGTATACTGCCTTAGCTGATGATTCCTCGACTCGATCCTTGGCCATCATCTGGGCTTGTTGTAGTGCCATCATCGCCTCTAGCTGTTGCTTAATCTCCGATAAACCATCATCTACTTCCTTCCGTAGGATTTGCATCTCCTCTCCTTGTCTCTTCTGTGTCTCGAACAAATCCTTCATCCTCGTTTCCGTTGTCATCGTTGCGTCACTCAATCAAACAGTTAACGTGGCTCTGAATACCAATTGTTGTGATCCAAACAACGATAATCTGGTATATTGATCAAGTTTAACCAAATTACAGATAATAGTCTCGAAATTCAAACAAACAACAGAAATAACATGGAGAACCAATAACAGCCAAGCTAAGCCAATCGCCGATCAACGTTCACCTGGAAGAAATCGGAATATAATGAATAAAGGATAGTGTTTTAATCGAAATTGAATGGCTTATGATGGGTAAGAGGATTACCTCAATACTCATCAACCTGCTGCTCCTCTGCATCGCATAGACGTATAAGTAGACGTTAGTGTTGCTGTGAGTGAGTTGTTGCAGGATTCCGTTGAGTATAACGGCTTTATTACCCTGCCTGCAAGGGCGGACGGGAAGCCCACCCAGAAAAAAAATCAAAAAAAAAAAAAAAAAATTATATTTCAAAACTAGGAATCGATCCCTTGACCTGATGAATAAAAGCCAAGCACTTCTCCACTCTACCAACTTATTCAATTTATCTTTCTCTATAGATTTTGCTATCTACATCCTTCATTCGAAATAAAACAGGAGCAAGTCGATAAAACACAAACCCAGAAGAAGGAATCAGTCAGTCATAACGCAGCAGACAGATCTGGGACCAGAGAGAGCGACAAATTAGGGCTTTTTGGCATTTTCAACCATCCAATTCAATTCTTTATCATCTTTGGATAAATTTGAGGTACTACTTACTAGTTACTTTCTTTACCACTCACTATTTACTTGTGTTTGATGTTTATAATATTGGTTGGATTTAGGTTTTTCATGTCTATTAGATTAATAGCTACTTCCCCACCATTATTCCATTCAAAAGCACTACCATTTATCTAAGTATCTAACACACTTGTTAATTATTCTTGTAATTAGCAAAGTGATGTAATTACTTGTTACTTGTTAGGATGAAAAATTAATCTTTTAACACCACTGTATTGGAGTTGTTGTTGTAGTTGTTTGATGTTTTTTTTTTTTTTAATGATAATCGAGTAATCTAATATTTTCTTTGGTACATGTTTGCTTATTTTAGTAATTAGTATACAATGAAGAAGAAGCAAAAGTTAAGTGGGAAGCCTATTGACTCTTTCTTTAGAAGGGAACCCAAGGAACAACTTCTAGCTAGTGACAATATTGCAAATGCGAATGCCGAGCCTTCTACTGATAATATTGCAAGTCCAGATATATGCCGAGCCTTCTACTCAAGCTAGAGGAGTTGAAATTGATTCTATTGAGCGTGATCCAGCTTTACGTATCCCAATTTATCAACAAGATGTTAACCAAAGAGATGAAATTCGACGGGCCTATATTAAAAAGGGGCCATATCAGCCAATTCAGAAAGAGTACAATTTGACTTTTGATGGGTCTCAATGGCGCCAATTTAACAGGTTGTGGTTTGTTACATATCCTTAGATAGAGTATTCCCCCACAAAGGATGTAGTAAATTGCTTGCCATGTTTCTTGTTTGGTAGTGTGACAAATAACAAGTGCCCATTTGCTTCTTCTGGTGGCTATAACTGTTGGAAGCGTGCCTACAGAAAAGATTCATCATTGTTAAAGCACAGTGAAAGTGCACTTCATTTGAGAGCTGAAACATTTATGGAATCTCTTCAGAATACATCTGGTCACATTAACAATGTAATGAACCGGGAGAGTTCAGAACATATTCAGAAAAATCGCAAGCGGGTTGGGGCAACAATTGATAGTGTTCGATGGCTTACAATGCAAGGATGTGGATTGCGAGGACATGATGAATCTCCATCTTCCCTTAATCGAGGTAACCTCATAGAACTATTGAAATTTTTGGCTAGCAAGAATCGTGATATTAATGATGTTGTTTTGGAGAATGCTCCTTCGAATGCAAAATATATATCTCCCTCAATTCAAAAAGAAATTTTGAGCATACTAGCTAGAAGAGTGAGAAATCAGATTTGTGAGGAAATTGGTGATGCAAAGTTTTGCATCTTAGTTGATGAAGCCAAAGATGTAGCTAATAAGGAGCAGATGGCTATTGTTTTAAGATTTGTAGATGGTGATGGTTTTTTGCGTGAACGTTTCTTTGACGTTGTACATGTTGGAAATACATGTTCAGCAACACTTAAAGAAGGGATTTGTCATGTATTGAGTCGTTATAACTTGCAAATATGTAACATGCGGGGTCAAGGGTATGATGGAGCAAGTAACATGCGTGGTTCATGGAATGGCTTGCAGGCACTTTTTTTGAGGGATTGTTGTTATGCATATCATGTGCACTGCTTTGCTCATAGATTGCAATTAGCCCTGTTAGGTGCAGCTGAGATGGATAAAACAGTTTGGTGTTTTGTTTCAAGTTTGAATGCAATTGTGAAGCTTGTTAGTTCTTCTTCCAAGCGTCACTATGAGTTACGTTCGGCTCAGGCTATTGAAATTGCAGAAATGGTAGCTGAAGGTAAATGCGAGACTGGTAGAGGTGCTAATCGGATGGGTTCTTTGCATCGGCCTGGAACAACTCGTTGGAGTTCTCATTATGATTCAACATGTAGCCTGATTGATATGTATGGTGCAGTGATTACAGTGCTTGGGAATATGGTGAAGAATGCCCTAATTATTCAATAAGTGGTGAAGCTTTTGGCCATTTGAAAGTTGTGAAGTCTTTTGATTTCATATTCATATTACACTTGATGAACAAAATTTTGGGACTTTTTGATATGCTTTGTCGATCTTTGCAACATAAGTCTCTTGATATCTTGAATGCGATGAAGCTTGTTTCAGGTACAAAAGAATTACTTGGAATGTTAAGGACGATGGTTTTGATATTCTTCTTTCACATGTTGAGTCTGTTTGCAGAGAGTTTGATGTTCCAATACCAAACGTGGATGGTATTTATAGGGGACTTCTTGATGAAGGATTGATCACTGTTGAGCACCATTACAGAATTGATGTGTTTAATGGCGCAATAGATTTTCAAGTGGCTGAACTCAATAGCCGCTTCAATGATGAAACAGTTGAACTTCTTCAACTCAGTAGTGCTTTGGATCCTAAAGACAGTTTCCGGTTGTTTGAAGCTAATGCTATATATAATCTTGCTGATAAATTTTATCCAGCTGATTTCACTGATCAGGAAATGCATTGTTTGAAGAATCAATTGCAACACTACAGCTTGGATGTGATTTCTCATGAGAGCTTTCAGAATATGTCAACCATTTCTGAACTATGTCGTGGATTAACAGAGACAAGTAAGGCACGTGACTATAATTTGATTGATAGGCTGGTTCGTCTGGTATGTACTCTTCCTGTTACTACCGCAACAACAGAACGTGCATTTTCATCCATGAAGCGTCTCAAAACTGCTGCTCGTAACAAAATGGATGATGAGTACTTTTCAAATTCTATGATTGTCTATATTGAACGAGAATTAGCTAGTTCCATTGATGTTGATTCTATCATAGATGAGTTTTATAGTCTGAAGCACCGTAGGGTGCAACTTGTGTAAGGATTTTGAAGTTTATGTTTTAACAAACTTGATTACTCTATTTGATGTTTTTGATCATTTGGGAAGTGAAAATGTTGTGATATTGTTCTATGAATTTATTTAGAAGGTTTTGATAAATTTTGTCTATTTAATATATTGTAGTATATTCTAGAGCCCACCCAATTTTAGAATCCTGGATCCGCCCTTGCCTGCCTGGTCAATTAGGTGAGACGAATTACCAGCACGGTAATTCGGCAATAAAACGTTGCAGTAAAAACTAAAGACGAATTAGCTAAACGAATTGGAAACGGACGAACTGACGTATCATAACACTTAAGGGTTTCATTTGTGATCGTGTTACACTTATTTACTGTTCAATTCTCAGTCGAAAACAGTATTTGTTGATTTGGAACTGAGTTTATTGATTTGCTTGACATGTTTGTATGTTTCACTGTGAAATAGGAAACTGTATGTATGTTTATATGTTGCACAGGCCATGTCTTTGTATGTTTTTATTGATTTGCTTGAAAACAGAATAGTTACTGTACCATATATGGTTGTATGTTTCATTGAGCAGTAGGAAACTATCTGAATTCTCATTTCGGTTTTTTTCCTCTCAGTTAAACTATTTTAATGTTCAGAATATGGTTCCGTTGCAGTGACAATGTTCTAAAGTCTCGCTTGCCGCTTCTCAGATTTTTTGGTCGTAACAAGGTAAATTTTCTCAACAAGCGAAAGGATAATTGTAGTCTTGTTTGCCGAGCTGTTGCTTGATCGTCTCTTGCTTATTGCTTCTTGCTTCTCGATGCGGATGATTTTAGGCATCATCTCGACCAACAAGTAAAACCATCGATTTTTTTGTGATGATTTAGTAAATGAAATTGAACATATCGTTTCGAGGTTGTGTATTTTTATTGTTTACTATGACTTTATGTGATTCTTAATACCTTGATTTTGAGAGTGGTTATGAGATTGGGAAAAATTTACTAGGTATTTGATTTATTGTCAAGTGATTATTGAGGTTTTGTTTAGAAGTGTAAATGTTACGAAGTACTCTCTCTGTTCCATAAATTTATTTTCATTTTTTTTTTATAATTTTTAAGAAGTTTGAGTAAAAAATGGGTTTATATAGATAAAGTAATAAGTGTATGGTAAAAAGTATGAAAGAGAGGGATTAAAATATTAATAATAGAGATAGTGGGTTTCCATAAAAGAAAATGGAAAGTTTTTAATGGAACGTGCAAAATGAAAAAATAGAAAGATTTTAGTGGAATTGATGGAGTAGGATTCTTTAGATTGATGCAACTACATGCACTCTAATGGTTCCAGGGGTTGCAAAATTGTTAGGCGGTAGTAGTATCATTTGGATTGATGTGAAGGTAAACGATGCATATTTTGGACGCAGGACATTTTTTTTTATTGTAGTTATGGTATGGTAAATTAGTTTGGACCAAGAATATAATTCGGACCTAAAATGGAGCATAAATTGTCTAAAAAGGTTCATCACAGTCCGACACCACTCGTAAAATTTTAATTCAAATAAAGACTCTCGGAGTTGCAACATTATATTAACAAAGGATTCACTAAGTTACAATATTATATTAACATTGGGCTATTTGAGTTACAACATTGTATTAACTCATTAAGAAAGGAGTAATATTTGTTTTTAAAGAATCTTTGACACAATTACCCCCTAAAAGGGTCTTTGGTACATTTGGGTTCAAAATTGACATTTGACATACTCACTTTATGATTCAATTGGGCCCTCCAATAATTACTAGGCCCAATTATTTAACTTGTCTTAGTTTGGGCCAACCTTGTACATGTGTTCATTGAGGCGCAATATGATTATTGGGCCCGACTAATTTTTAATTTGTAGCAATTATTTTGTATTTGTAAATAAAGCATATTTTGGCACTACCATTTTGAATTGTTATCAAGTAATGATAGTTACAAGAGTTTGGACCTAAAATGGAGTATAAATTATCCAAAATTTGGTGTATTTGGGTTCAAAAATGGACGTTGGCATAATCATTCATAATTCGATTGGGCCTCCAATAATCACTAGGCCCAATTATTTAACTTGTATACTCCCTCCCGTCCATTAAAAACTTCAAAGAGAGAGTGAATAAAATGATGATAAATTAGGAAAGATAAATAATAAAGAATTAATTAATGTGATAAAAACTTTACCTTTTTGGGTTAGAAAATTTCTAACGAAATACCAAAAAAAAATAAAAGTTATAAAGTTTTCAATGGAATAGAGTATTACTTTATGCCAAAATGTTTGTACACATATTCATTGGGCCCAATATAATGCTAATGGGCCTGATTCTGGAATTATACTATAATTGGGGCCCAATTTCTAAAAGTATTTTCTTCGGAAAAAAAAAATTAGCAATTAGCATTATACTTTTATTGTGGCCAAATACTAAAAGTACTTTATTCATGACCATTATACAATAATTGTGGCCGGATTGCTAAATGACTTACAATTGGTCCAAACGGTCAGTCACACTTAAAGCGAATGTTCCTCTTAAGCAGCTCGTTAATTTTACGCTTTAATTATGCAGTTGGCAAAAAAACATTTTACTAATACATCGGGCCAAATAAATGTAGGTTGGGTCCTTTGAAAATGAATTCCGAGAAATCAAAATCCAGGTGGGCCCATTAAAATGGAATTTCTTGATCAAAGTGAGAGAGAGAATCTGTGAGAGGGAGAGAGAGAGAAATGATTAAATGAGTGAATGGCATTATGAGATAGAGAGAGAAAAATGACATAATATTATGATTTGGTAAACAAATAGCTGGATTATGTTAGACCACCTGCATTGGTCACGGCGCGATGACGCATCGTCGGCTGATGACGGGGTCTGTGACGAGATTTTGCTACATTGGTGATGCGTCATTGCGGCGTCATGAAATAAAAAAAAAAAAAAAATTCTTATCAACATATCTACCATATTATAAGAGTTTTTAGAAGTTGCAATTAATAAAACTGCATTTTTAAAACTCGTTTTACAATTTATTAAGTGAAACTTCATTGAAACCACGAATATATTAAAACAAACTACAAGGAATTTAAATAAAATCAAATGAAAATGCAACAAACACACAAATGCATCAAACTAACAAACACACACTACACGATTGGACAAGCTCCACAGTCAACACATCCTCCAAATATGTTCCATCAAGTTTGCAGTGAGTTCGTCATGCTTGCACAAACTATGCATTCGCCGTGAATTGTTCATGTACTCTGGAATAGAATTTATTGTAGAAATTACGCAACGCGTCTTCCCACAATTACGCAACTCGTCTTATTTGTGAATTGTTGAAATCTAGAACTATGAAATGGACTTATGGAGAAATGTAGTGCAATCATATTAACATGTAGTACGAATTTGTAACATGTAGTCCAAATATCCCATATTGTTTGTTCCTGTACTGAAAACACAAACCCTTTAAGAAAATAGTGTGAACCGTATGACACTAGTCAAGCTTGAGATAGTACTTTGACTCATCAATCTCAAGCTTGTCCCCTCCACATGCTCTATTTCATCATCACGTTTCACAGAAATAACATATGTTGAATGGTATCGATACAAAGTCTCGAATGAAGTGACAAGTATCCATAGGAGAGAAACTGCAGACCTGCTCATGTACTAGTTCGTTTCTGCTATACCAAATACCCAAATGCTCAAACAAATTCGTTGTTGTGCAAGGATGTTTCTTCTTTAACCGCGCATACCGAACATGCATGTAGAAATATATAGTAGCCAAATGTCATGTGCTAATTACACACATGCAAAATGTAGGCAAAATGATCTGCACTATACCCCAGGTAAAATGTTTCACTTTCCAGCTGGGTACTTTGGCGTTCCATATAAAGTTCCAGCTGAGAAACAATAACATTTTAAAGAAAAGGAAAAAAGATTAGGTAGATTACAAATGTTGTTAAAAACTAGAGAATAAAAATATGTTGGAAGAGGAAACCGAACATATTATTTTTCTAAGTAGAAGATATTTAAAAGAATGTAAACATAATTTACAAGAAAAAGTAAGAAGAAAAATGGTATTATATATATGTAGTGAAAATTCTAGTAAAAATCATGATTTTCATTATTACGGGAAAAACATATGAATTGTTTGTTCTTATTATTTAGTAAAATAAAGTGTTTTACAACCGTTGCTATTACATTATAAAATAAAAATATGACAATAAAACTAGTTCAAAAAAAAAAAAACCATCAAACTTTAAGAAATAATTCATCAAAACATATTAACAATTAAGAAAAGAAAAATGAAAGTAAAAGAGTGTTGATAGTAATAATTTACGAGGTTGATACCAGCAAAGCTACAGATAGTACATTGACTTTAAATTGTTAATTACAATAGGTAAACTTACACTATTTAAACATAATTAATTCTTTTCTTTTTTGTAATTTTTTCTGGGACCGGACTGAAGCCTAGTTGGTGGGTTCGCAGACCATGTGAACCTCTTTTTGCTGCATCCTTATGCTTTTGGAGATCCCTGGCAAGATGATAGCAGCCATGTTTTGAATAATTTCACGCCAGCGTGTCCATTACATCACGACTGCCCACAAGCTAAGGATCTTGAGAATTTCAGTAATATCCTCCTGCCAAAAAAATACTATCTTAGAACAATCTTGTCTCATCCAATCTATATACATATAAAAATAATACATTTTCAATTACTCTAACCATAGCCATGTGTCATGCTGACTTGGGATTATAGAGAATTTCTATTGGTCAGTTTTTTTCCCAAGTGTATTTTGATTGGTTGTTAGAATTTTAAATTTTGTATGTTGGTTGTGGAACATTTTAAGTAGTTAAGATGTAGCACACCATATAACTCCCATCAATCCATATATAATTTTTATTTAATCTCATATATATTTATCTGCAAAACTTGGAAAAATATTTTGAACATATATATAGATTCACCGCGACAAGACAAATCCATAAACACTAAACTTGAATATTTTATTAATTAATTTTTATATTAAATTAAAAATTATGTAGGTTTAAATAATATAAATTAAAATAATAAAATTTTAAAAATCGAGCATTTATCATATACTTAATACTCCCTCCATTTATCAAAGAAATCAATATTTATTTAGGTATCCAATACAAATGGACACTTTAAAAATTAACATTAAATTAATGTACTATATTAAATAAAAACCATCATCTTATCAGCATTTACGTGAATTCTCACACGTTTTCTACTTTTTACTCATTATTTATTCAAATATTACCTTCTATCTTATATACGCACTATATGGAACATTTTAAACATAAATTTCAATTTATATAAATTGAGTTTGTAATGATTGAAAATTAACTTTATTAGATTATTAATGCATTATTTTAAGGATAAAATAAGTAAAGTCAGTAAAAGATCTTTAGGTGTTGCATAGCCAACTGTGGCAACATCTTGGTTGCCGCCTGATCTTAGTATCATATAAGCTAATTTTGATGCTACGGTTGAGTACGTAGAGTTTACATAGGGGTGGTATTGGTGTTGCTGCTAGGGATCAACGGAACCAATGTTATTGCTTGGCGTCAAACTTTGTGTCTTATGATTTTTTCTAGAATGTGCGGAACGTTTAACTGACAAATTAGCAACTGAATTGTTTCGAAATTCTGAGTGGCAACATGTAGTAATTAATTAAAGTGAATTTCTCTTTGGTGATTAAATCTCTTAAGTCTGCATATTATAGATTTGCGACTTTTTTATATTATAGAAGAAACCGAGGCATTTAATGTAGAATTTTGTCCATTAGTAGTCGTTATGCTCTAATTTTATTTTTAATTTTTTTTATGATCAATCTTTCGAACTAATTACATACTCCCTCCGTCCCAGTTTCGTTTACACGTTTGACTTTTTCTGTTCAACGTCGTTCAATTTACACGTCCAGATAACGGCAAAGTAAAAGACTAGGGGGGGGGGGGGGTGAATAGTCTTTTAAAAATTTTGTCGATAACAAATGTTTCTCAGATATCTCAATGGATATCTGATACTTAGAATCGAGTCAGGAAGACTTAATGTAGATAAGTGTAGAAAGCTTAATAAGTGTGTGTGTTCAAGTATAAATACAGAAATGTAAATGACACAGCAAGTATAGTGGTATCTGGAGGTGGCGTAATCCTCCAACTAATCCACTTCGGTCTATCAGAGACCTAGAATTCACTAGAACAGATAATTGAGATAACCTTACAAAAATCCTATTCTAAGATTCTGAACAATTGGTTCCCAACCAAATGTTCCCCCTGAGTTGTTCCCTAGCTTCTTCAGCCAAGTACTTTCTATACTCAGAAACCTTTGAGTTGTTCCCTAGCTTCCCAAGCTAAGTACTTCCTATACTCAAAACTTTGAGTTATTCCTTAGTTTCCCAAATCAAGTACTTCCTATACTCGGTAACCTTGTTATTCCCGATTTTATAAACTAAGTACTTCCACGCCGATTTCGTGTTGGTTTCGGTTTGAGTTGTCGATGAGTCTTAATAACTTTTCGCTTATTCAGATAGCTCTGTGAACTTAGTTACTTAATACACTTTACAGCGTATGGTATCTAGTTCGATTTTACTGACCCAAGTCTTATGAAATCTGTTCAAGAGAATGAATCTCAGATAGTTGATCTTTTGATTCAACTCCTTCACAGATAGCTTTGCTTGTTTAGGATCAGGACACTTAGAACTTCAGTGTTTACTCAAGATCACAAGCTTTAGTCGCAACAGAAAGCTTTGATAATAAGTAAGTTGCTTTGAGAGAGTAGGATGTTCAGAGTTCTATGTTTCAGCGTATGCAATGTGTCGTGTGTATCTCTCAAGCTGTCTAAGTGTTGATATTTATAGATGGATTTGAGTGTTTGAATAGTATCCGTTAGGCTCAAATTCAAACTATCGATATCTGTGTGTATAGTACTGTAGCAGGTTTTGTCTTCTTCTCAGAAGTTGCCGTTGCTTTTACTCAGACATCTCTGTCCGTGCATTAAATGCATTGTACTATACTTTTTGTCCTGTAGTGTCAACGGAACTATGCATTGTATCAGAGACTAGACTTGTTGTCTGATTCTTTGCACGTCCTTATCTTCATTCTTCAGATACCACTTGTATTGATTGAAACAACCTTGTTTCTTTTCAGAAACGTGTTTTAACGCTCAAGGTATCTGAGAACAGATATCTGTGGACACTTTCCTTGTCTTCAGATATGTATCTAATTTCTCAGATATCTCTTGTGACACAGTTTGTTTGAAACTGTTCGTTCACAAGATATCCGAACAATGTTCGATAATCTTGTGCAGTTTTCTTCAAGTCTTCAATTCTTGTTGAGCTTTCTGCTTGGATGTCTTCTTCTTGGTCTTCTTTTCATAAAATAAAAATTACATTTTGAGACCTAACATCCTATACAAGATTAGCTAGACTATCATACTTAGTGGGTTTCCTCTTTTACAATGTTCAAGTGAACCAAGAGTACTAATCACCTTTCTGAGACTAAGATAAGTCATCATGTTGCTGAACAAAATCTAAACAGATATTCTAACAAAATATCTAACAAATTTCCCCCATTTTGATCAGTCAACAATGACTATCTTCCCTATTACAAATCTGGATGAGGAAATAATCCACCACTTAATCATTTCTTATGATCTTTCAAATCATATAATTAAGTGCAGAAAGTAGACATCAACCAAATCACAAGGTGTGATCTTTGCTGACAAGTTATCTTTTATAAAATATTATCTGAGTAAGTTCTTGGATAAGTCGCAACTAAGGATTACAGATAACTTTAATACATGATACAATTAAGCTCAGTCAGCAAAAATACAAAAATTACACAGTAAATTAGGACAACAGGAGTAACCAAGCTCCAAGTAAACATCCTAATAGACTAGTCTTCAAGTCTTCAATCTTCAAGTCTTCAAAATTTCTATGGATCAGTTTGCAAATTTCCTATCTCCAAACCTTTTGATGTCATCAGAATAATCATAAAGAAGAGTTCTGACGAGCATCTCTGTGTCTCTGGCAAATCCACAGACCTCTTTATAGGTTTTGGTAGGATTTTTCTTGGCAAAATGCTTGACCCATAGGTACTTTCCCCACTTCCAGGCATGCTCTATTCTGATATCTGAAAGCTTGAAGTATTCATAGATAATCTTCAGATATCTGATGTCACCCTTGTATTGATCTTCTGTCAGATAGAACGACTCATATGGTTCCACATCAAGTCTTGGTCTTGTGCCTGTTCCTGTGATATTCAGAATTTTGTGTACATCATCTGGCTTTCCATATGGACAATCATCAGAGAGGTCCTTCTTCATAGCTTCAGTTCTCTTGACAACTTCAAAATCCAACCATGCTTTGATGTGATTGGTGTTGATCAAGGTAGGTTTATTCTTTCTCCATGCCATGAGTTGTTTATGGATTGGTTCTGGAAATCTTGAATTTACCAATAGATGCTTAAGTTCCAGAATCCAATAGCCATTTTTCTGATGGATGCACCTGTAGACAGAGGAATCATTGTCATACTTCACATACTCAATTTTGGCTTCTTCTGGCCTGAGTGGAAGTTGACTTTGTCTTTGCTCAGCTCTCAGTCTGTTCCTTTTCTGTCTTGAATTCTCTTTGGGGTTGTTGCTTGAAGAACTACCACCCTGGATAGACTTGGTATTTCCAGAGGGTGTTTTAGCTGCTAGTGGCTTTGCAGCTATGGGCTCAGTTAGGCTTTCAATTTTCCTTTTTCTGTGAAGAGGAGCTTCATCTTCATCAGTCTCTTCATCATCATCAAGATCAATTCTTGTGAGATCTTTGCAGCCTTCTTCATTGCCCAGGGACTTGATTTGACCTCCTCCTTCTTCTTCTTCTTCTTCAGAAGATTCATCAATCCCTCTAACTTGTCTTCTCCTTGGAGCCTTGGTACTCCTTGGAGGTTTCTGTGCCATGGCCCTTGTTATCATTTTGGTTCCTTCAGTAGGTCTCTGGGAAGCAGCTTGGCTTGAGGAGGATTCATAGATTCTGAGTGGTGGCTGGGAAGTTTTTCTTCTTCCTTTCTGAGCAGCACCAGCTCCAAATTTCTTCTTGTTTTCATCTCCTTCTTCCCATTCCCCCTGACTTTGAGGTCCAGATTTGTACTTTCTTTCCCCCTTAGTCATTGTTGGCTGACTCAGTCTCATAAAGGAATCTGAGAGAGAGTCAAAATGCCCTTGTAAATAGTTGTAGGCAGTGACCAACTTCTGAAGTTCGGCTTTGAGCTCCTGATTTTGCTTGATAAGTCCATTGTCCTTATCGTGAGCTCTGCCAATGGGCCTAGGATGGCATCTGCTTTTCCAGCAGTGTAACTTGCCTCTTGAAAAGCTTTTTCAGCTAAAGACACATCATCGTCCCTTGTCATTCCCAGATCTTTCTGAGCAATGATCATGCTAGTTGTTCTCTAAGTGATGAGCTCAGTGAACTTTCTCATTTCAGAGGGGACTGAGGCAATTACTTCCTTGTTTTGTGAAGACATCTCCTTATTCAGAGTGGCTAGTACTTGGTACCTGCTCATGTACTCTTGAGAGTGGACGTTTGGCAGTTTGTTGAAGATTGTAGGAGCAATCAACTTTCTTTTTAAGTGAGAAACCGCTAGATGTTCATGGCCGTGTCCTGCCAAAGTCTTGTCTTCTTCATCATCTCAGGGATTAGCCCAGTGATCTTCATCCTCTTGGACATTTTCATCAATTGTATCAAGTCCAACAACCATCTCAGAGATTGGTTTCTTTCCTTTCTGGGAGGAGGATGGTACTTCTTTCGAAGATGATGCAGCCTTAGCATCATGCTTGACTTCAGATACTTCTTGATGCTCGAGTTCTTTGGCGATCTCGTACGACATCCGTAGCTCGTTAACCGCAGAGTAAGCATTCATTTCTTTGAGGTATTGATCTTCTAGTTGATCAAGCCTTTCTCGATTGAGCTATTTGATCTTCCGATTGAAGATGAAGTCGTTGTTCTTCTTCCAGTTATGTCCGAGTTGAGCACTTCGTCCGAGTGTTTAATATTTTCGATTGGTTTCTTCAGAAAGCTCAACTACTTGTTCGTGTTGGTGAGAAGATGGATGAGTAGATTTCTGAGGTGATGAAGACGGAGATTTCTGTGAAGTCTTCTCAGTTTGCTTTTCAGCAGCTGAGGCATTCTCTGTAAAATTCCTCCGGTTCCTGGTGCAGGAGCATCATCATCATCCTTTTTGTCATTATCATCCTTTTGGTGATGATCAGTGGGAGGTTCATCAAAGAAATTTTCATTCATTTCTTCCTCCTCATCATCTTCGAATCTGATTGATCACTTCGAGATAGTGATCTTCGCCCATTAACTTCTTCTTGTTCGAAGGTATGAATTGCGAGTGCAGGCGAGCGGGCTTGAATGCCATCGTAATCTTGTCGACCATCTTGCTGTTCAAAGGCATGTATCAAACTATCGCCACTTCTGGAAAAATCCTTGTGTAGTAGAATCAGATGTTGTTACATGGCGAACATTGCTTGGACATATGTTTCGTGTCAAGAGCTCGTGCCCGTCTGGTTGGTTGATCAGTTATTCTCAATATTTCAGAGAGATCAGAGCACCTTAACTTCTGCCATTTCTTGAAGCATTGAATGTGCTTTGGCAAAGTGTGAGCTTTGAAGAAGTGAAGTAGGTCCCTTGTTTCTTCAATGAGAACCTGCTTTGCATCTGTTTGAGCTTGAAAGAAAGAGTTTTGAGTGAGTTTCAAAACTTTGGTAGATATCTGAGTATAAATGTAGTTTAGTTTCTGAGTTACCTGAGTATGAACATCAGGCTCAGATACTTGTTCTACTGGGACAATTGGTGTCTCAGATATCTTGTGGTGAGGTGAAGACTTGGAAGTTTGGTCCTCATCAACCTTTCTTTCTTGAACCTGAGAATTAACATTATCACAATACTTAGGAAATTTTATCAAGAAGAACTTTAAGTGACAAGTCAGATATCTGAGAGGTCAATTACCTCCATGGGAGGCTCAGATACTTGTCTCTCAGAGACTTGTGCAGTCTCTGGAATCTTTTCTTGTGATGAAGGCCTTGATGCCTCATCAATTTCCATAGGTGCAGGGGATGTCGCAACTTTTTCCCTTTGCACTTCTACTTCTGATTGAGCCTGTAAGTAGATAGTATTGAATAATTTAGAAGAAGTTTTAAGATAACCCAGGATGAAGAGTACTTATCACTGATTTTTATATACCTTCAAGTTTGAAAGCTCAGTGATGTGTGCTTCAGAAACCTTGTTGGTTTCTGGGTTTGTCTCTGGCATTTCTGCCTTATCTTCTTCCATCTCAGTTGGAGCCTGTTAGAAACATTTATCATTAATGAGCATACAAACATTTTTACTGAAAAATTAGTTCTCTTTAAGAATTATTTACCTGTGGCACAGGCTCAGATTTCTCAAGAGTTGAGGTTGAAGGAACCTCTTTTTCAGTATCTGAGGTAAGCTTTTCAGCTTCCTCTTGTTTTTCCGTTTCTAACTCAGCCTGTAACAAAGAGATTCTTGTAAGGTAACAAGATAAGTATAAAATTTTTCACAAGGTAAGAGTTAAACCAGTCATTTACCCGAAGCGGTTCAGTGATTGGTCTCGAACTTGTGACCTTTCTATACATTGGTCGTCTTGTTCGATTCGGTTTCTTTGTTTGAAGTTTCGGTACTTCACACCTTCCACAGTATGCAACTCAGTTGCTTCCCTGTTGATCATTACGAGTAGATGTCTCGGTTTGATCCCTCTCATTGAGTTGGGGAACCGCTCAATTACGAGATTTTCTTCAAAGATATCTTTGTCATGGTATTTCAAAATGGAGTTCATTTACCATTTCATCAACCACTTGTGGCTGTTGTGGTTGTTGTGTTTGTGGTTGTTGTGGTTGTGCAGGCGGAAGATTGATCGAGAATGTTCTTCCAGATTCTTAGATGTGGCATTTCCATCAGCATCTGCCAATACTAAGATACCACTCATCAGGGCTTTGTGAAGTTGTGCAAGAGAGTCATTCCCTGATGATGTGTTTGGACCAACAACCTTTGCTATAGGTTCAACAACCTGTGGTGTAAGTTCTTCTTCAGATACCTTATCACCAGTTACTTGTTCAGTAACCTTAGCCCTCTTTGATTTTTCTAGGACTTGAGAGATGATTAGTTCATCATCTTCATCGTCACAGCTCTCATCAGCATTGGGAACTGATTGGTCCATTATTCTGCGGTTTCTGCAGATGGGGCTTGGTGTTTTTCACCACTTTTGGCAGCATTCATGAGTTCATCAGCAAGGCTTTCTGCATTAGTCGCAACATTTCTGAAAGCACTTTCTCTTGCTGAGTCTACTTGTTCAGTAGGTGATAACTCTTTTGCAGCATTGATGAGTTCATCTGCCATGTCTGTAGATTTCTGAGAATTGACAACCTCTTTGGGTGTGTCTTCTGATTTGCCAGTAGACTTCTTTCTTGAAGTTCTGGGCTTCTTGGTCGCAACCTTTTCTTCAGATATATTTTCAGATTTTCTCTTCTTAGGACCTTTCTGAGACCCAGTAACCTTTTTCATCAGATTTGTATACTCATACTTGTAGAGAGTAAATTCTTGTTGGCTATTTCAGCCGTCTCTCTGAGCTCAATGCCAAGCTTTTCCAGCAAGTAGCATATCTTCAGACCATATCCTACTGTGGCCTTTGGCTCAGCTAGTCCTTTAACAATCTAAGGCTCGAAGCCTTGAATTTTCTTCACAAATTTCATGAAGGCGTACTTTCCCCAGTTGAAAGGGTTTTCCAGCCTTTTGTCTTGTTGATTCAGCAAGAACATCATGATCCATCGTTCTTGGCTTATCGGTCAAGACCTCCTTGTAGACCATCAAAGCATCTGTGAAGAATGCAAGCCAGTACATCCCAGTGAACCAACAGATGTCTGGTTCGGATGTCAGCAAGTTTGAACTCAGTGGGTGTATCTGATTTCTCAAGATCACACACATCACTGTAAAGTTCTTTAACACCTTCAAGGATTTCCTCATCCTTGGTGTTTATTTCAAAATCCTTTCCAAGATTTTGAACCTCAAACAACTTACAGAAAGTTGTTAAGTCCAGAAGGATTTCCTTTCCTTGGACTGAGGTTTTGATAGACACTATTTCAGTGCCTTCAGATACACAGGAAATAATCCTGGAGTCGTTGTAAAATTCCAACACATCAAGTGATGAAATTCTACTAGGCGGCGGATATAAAGCCCTTGATATGTGCCTTTTCAAGCATGTCAAGAATTAGCTTTACGTCGGCGGTTCTCTATTCCATAGTGAGGTATTCCTCAACCATGGCACCACCCCAAATCATTACGTGACTTGAAGTCCAATGGTCGATTGAAAGCTCCTACCAAATCGATTGTTAACAATAACCAACTCTGGTGCTTGCTTTTCAGCATGCCGGTGGAGGATTAGGATTCGTGTAGAAGTGTTCTTGGAGGCCATCTCTTTATATAGTAAGGATTTGAAGCTAGTGTTTGAAAGAGATTCGATTGAGTGATTCTTTTCAGAAAAACTTAATCAAGAAATGCAGAGATTTTAGAGAAGTTGCAGAGGATTAGGAGAAGGTTTTTGCTGTTTTGATGCAAGTTGAAATTTCGGATTAGGCAAAAGTGATTTCATTTCCCAAAATCCTATATATATAGCAAGTGAATCTCAACAGACAAATACATACAAATTGATTTTGTGTATACGTATCTGTGATTTGCAAACAGGCGTGAGCAAAAGCTAGTTCGGCATTAAATGCTTAGTGGGCCATGTCCAATGTCAACATCCACTATTTATCGTGAATTAATTTATTGCTCAGATCAAGCGCTTGAATTCATCAAGGGTCACCATTGCTTCTCCAGCAATGATCACAATCAACAAATGTAATTGTGCCCATTTAATGAATTTTGGCTAATAGCTATCTGAATCACAATTCTGTTGGAGCAAGGACACTGTTCGCATCTGAATTTGTTTTATACTTAGGATTTTCCCAAGTTTTTCATCAAAATAGAAATAGTGCGAGATTCAAGAGAGTAGTTGACTGCAGATAGTTGTACTATTCTCTTTTGTGTTCCCCGTTCATAGAATGATTTAGATATCTGAGTTCCCGTCTCAGAGATCTTAAGCTATCTTTTTGCTCTTTAGCCTTTTTGACTTCTGGGTTCCCGTTCCAGATACCTCTTCTCTCTTTTCTGGATACCCGTTCCAGATACCTCTTCTCTCTTTTCTGGATACCCGTTCCAGATACCTCTTTTCTGGATGCCCGTTCCAGATACCTGAACTTTTTCAGTTCATTGGTAGTTCCATTAGTCCAAGACTATATCTTAAGGCTAAGAATCTACTTTCTTGTAGTGGCTTAGTGAAGATATCTGCAAGTTGGTCTTCAGTCCCAATCTTGAGTATCTCTATATTGCCTTTTTCAACATGGTCTCTGATGAAGTGATGTCTAACATCAATGTGCTTTGTTCTGGCATGAAATTTAGGATTCTGTGTAATCGCAATAGCACTTGTGTTGTCACAAAAAATGGGAGTTTTCTTCTCATCGAGTCCATAATCTTTAAGTTGTTGTTGTATCCGCAGAATTTGTGTTGCACAACAACCAGCAGCAATATATTCAGCCTCTGTGGTAGAAGTTGCAATTGAGTTTTGCTTCTTGCTAAACCATGAGATAAGTCTAGTGCCCAGAAACTGACAAGTTCCTGAGGTGCTTTTCCTATCAAGCAATGATCCAAAGATAATCGGATCGAGTACCCAGCTAAACTCAATTCACTTTCTTTAGGATACCACAGTCCTACATCTACTGTACCCTTCACATACCTTAATATTTTCATAGCAATGTTGTAGTGTGTTTGCATTGGATTTGTCTGAAATCTAGCACATACTCTTATTGAATATCAGGTCTACTTGCAGTGAGGTAAAGTAGTGAACCTATCAACTTCCTATACTTATGTTCTTCAACACTCTTATCTGATTCAGTATAGGTCATTTTGGTTCCAATGCTCATAGGTATCTTAGCATTCTTTTCAGAAGGCTTAAGATTGAATTTTGTGAGCATGTCTTTTGCATACTTTGTTTGACTAATGAATATTCCATCATTGAGTTGCTTGACTTGCAATCCTAGGAAATAATTCATTTCTCCCATCATGCTCATCTCAAACTTGCTTTTCATGAGATTTGCAAAGTCATTACAAAGTTGCTTGTCCTTAGATCCAAATATAATGTCATCAACATATACTTGAACTAAGAGTAGTTTCCCATCATGGTTTAAGGTAAATAAAGTTTTATCAACTTCACCCTTTTTGAAACCACTTTCCAGAAGGTATTTGGCCAAAGTGTCATACCATGCTCTTGGAGCCTGTTTCAGTCCATATAGAGCTTTCTGTAATTTATAGACCATTCTGCTTTCTGAGGAGACTTCAAAGCCAGGTGGTTGCTCAACATAAACTTCTTCTGCAAGTTCACCGTTTAGGAATGCGCTTTTGACATCCATCTGATAAACTTTGAAATTTTTATGAGCTGCAAAGGCTAGAAAGAGTCTTATTGCATCCAATCTGGCAACTGGTGCATATGACTCATCAAAATCTAAGCCTTCAGTCTGAGTGAATCCCTTGGCAATCAATCTTGCTTTGTTTCTGGTTATTTCACCAGTTTCATTCATTTTGTTTCTGAAGACCCACTTAGTTCCAATCACAGATGTTCCTTCTATAAATGGAACTAGTTTCCAGACTCTGTTTCTCTCAAATTGATCCAACTCTTCTTGCATTGCAGATATCCAGTCTTGGTCTCCTAATGCTTCTTCTATACTTTTAGGTTCAATATTCGAGATGAAACATCCAAAGAGAGAATCAGCATTTTCAGCTATTGCTCTCCTAGTCCTAACACCCTGATTAATTGGTCCAATTATATCCTTTGTAGGATGATCTTTGATCCATTTCATCAAAGGTTTAGTGCTAGAAGGAACAATATCCAGGTGATCTGAATGTGAATCACTAAGATTTTGATTTGATACTTTTTCAGTATCTAAGATATCTGACATATGAGAAATGTCATGGATATCTAACACTTTTCGATGTTAGAGATATCGAGACATGCATTGCGACATTCTTATTTTGATACCTCTCCATGATGAAGGTTCTCGATAACTGTTCCATTTCTGGAAAACTCATAGGAAATTCCTCATCATGTTTGTGAGTCATCTTGTTGTTACTAGGCTTTCCAAGCTTTTCTACGTCAGAGTCATCCTCACTTTCCATAACGATGTTTTTCCTTTCTGAGGATTCTTCTTTAGTATCCCTCAGTAATAGTTCTTTGAACTTTTCTGAGAGTTCATCAGTAGGAGGTGTTCTCTTACTTCCTTCATAGAATACAACATGAACTGATTCCTCAATTTTCTTTGTTCTTTTGTTGTAAACTCTGTAAGCTTTGCTGTTTGTGGAATAGCCAAGAAAAACACCTTCATCTGCCTTTGGTTGAAATGTTCTCAGATAATCTTTCCCATTGTTTAGAACAAAACATCTACAACCAAATACTCTCAGATGTTTGATATTAGGAGGTCTTCCAACCAAAATTTCATAGGGGTCCTGTCATGGTGTTTGTTTATCAAGCATCATTACGAATGTAGTGTGTTTACGACTTCAACCCAATATATTTCACTTATCTCAGTGTCAGCTAGCATTGTCCTTGCAGCTTCTTTAAGGGTTCTGTTTTTCCTTTCTGCAACACCATTTTGTTGAGGTGTTCTTACAGAGGAAAGTTGGTGTTGTATACCTTTGTAGGTACAAAACTCCTTTATGTACTGATTGACAAACTCAGTACCATGATCTGTTCTGATTGCAGATACCTTTACATTTTTCATGATTTCAAGCTTTTTCAGCAAGTTTGGTATCTCCACCCTGGCATCAGATTTGTGTTTCAGAAAGACAACCCAAGTGAATCTTGAGAAGTCATCTACAACAACCAGGCCATATTTCTTTCATGCATAACTAGTTACAGATGATTCAAAAAGATCCATATGTAAAAGTTGCAGTGGTCGAACACTAGAGTGTCTGATTTTGGACTTGAAAGAGATCTTAGATTGTTTCCCCATCGTGAGCAGATACCATCCTTTACGAAAGATGTTTTGGGAAGACCAACCACTAACTCTTTCTTGGCAAGTCTATTCGAGTTTTGAAATTCAAGTGACTCATTCTTTTGTGCCATAACGGTGCTCTTCAGGTGACCAAATTGACTCACCATGAGACATTCTTCGGTTGTGGCGGATGCGATCGGCAACATAAAGATCTTTCACGACCAACTAAGGTATCGCTTTGACTCATTGTCAATTAGTTTGCAGTATTTAGCTTTGAATTTTATAGTAAAACCCTTGTCTGCAAACTGGCTCATGCTAAATAGATTGTATTTCAAATCCTTAACATGTAATACGTCAGTGATTGTTAAAGTTTCCAATTTGACGTTGCCAAATCCCAGAGAGGGATTTAATTCTCCTCCAGCAAATCTGATATCTGGTCCTGTGTTACAAGCTTTGTAGTCAACCAGATTTGCTTTGTCTCCTGTCATGTGCTTTCCGCATCCACTATCAAATAGCCATTGTGCTTTAGTCCAGGAAGCATTCTGCACACAACAGGAAACAGGAGATTAGGTTCTCATATCTTTGATGGAACCGTCAGAATCAAAAGTTCTTCCAGTAGGAATCCATTTATGAATGAATTTCTTTGAAAATGCTTTTGTCTGACAGGAACGTAAGGAGGAATTCAGTTTGAATGAAAGTTATCATTAGTAAGAATTATTTTCTTCCTTGGTGTGTTCCTAGGTGCTCCATATGATGCTTTCAGATACATCGAGTTTACGAGTTTGCTTTTCAAAGAAACTTAGCCTTCCTTGCCAGATTTCTTCTAGCCCTGGCATTCAGATTTTCAGTGGCTTAATTTAACTTCCACTTCTGATAATTACTTTGAGCAATTCTAGCTTTCAGCCATCGTTCTTGCTCCTGCTTATACTCATGAGCAAGTTGTTTTCCGATGCCTTTGTAGCCAATACCGTTTCGAGCACTTGAAGCTATCTGAGATCTTTTCTCAGCAGCTTTGCTAGTCTCTGGTTGATCCAATTTCTTTCCAGAAAAAGTGACATGGGAGAATTTGCCAGCTCCTGCAATTCTACCTTTTTGAGAGACATAGCATTGTGGGTGTTTACACTTTTCAGTGTTGTGTTTCTTTTCAGAGACGTACCCATCAGTTTTGTTTTTGACTTGTTTTTCCCACAAAGGTCTAGTCATGAATCGCCTTTCCTTTGTCAACAATCTTTGTCTTTTCACCAATACTATAGATTGCATGGGAACCGTCTTCTTTGAGTACTTACAAATGTTCTTCTCCTTACTCTTATTCGAGTAATAGAACAATCGATGCGAGTATTCAGCCCAAGTCCTTTCTTTTCAAGGATCTCTTAAGTAAGATTGTACTTGATGAAGAGTGTCACTAGCTTTGGCATAAGATTGAAAAGATAGTTCTTTCTTCTTGAGTTCCTTGTTTTCGAAAGAAGATTTTCATAATTCTTCGTAACTCGCCATTGCTTCTTCATGTGAATTTTAGCCTCGGATATCGAGCTTTGAGAAATGCGTTTTCAGATCCTTTCTCTCGTAATCTTTAACTAATTGAGAATTTTCCTTTTCAAGAGAATTCTTTTCTTCTTCAAGGTTTCGGCTCTAGCTCGAATCATTAGAAATTCTCTTTCATAGATGTCAAGTTCTTTCCGAGATTTTCTAGATTTTTATTTCCTCTTCATCACTTTCATAAGTGTAGCAAGAAGTATGTGTTACCTCATCACCATAAGACATTTTTCTATGTTGGAGATGATGGTCCACAATTTCAAAGAACTCCACACATTTCATTCTTCTTGAGGCGAAGTTGATTATGTCATGAGTAACTCCACATAATTACGGTGATGGTAGGTTGAATCATCTGAATTGTCATCTTGAATCATCTCAACGTCTAGAGCATCCGATTGAATCTGGATTTTCTTTCTTTCTTTCTTGATTAACAAAGCTTTACGGCTTCTTCAAGATTCTTCTTTCTTTCTTGTCCTTAGTTTGTTGAGGCGGACAATCCTTCTTGAAGTGGCGGGTTTACGACAATAGAAAGCAGATATCGTTTCAATTTACGCTTCCTCAAGACATGATGCTTTACGAAATTTGGCTTGTTCAATGAGCTGCATATTTTTGTCTTGGTGATAGTTTGAGCCTAGATGCTTTTTCACTTCTTTGGCTTTTCTTCTCTCAATTTCTCGACTGACAAATTTACTCATTTGCTTTGCAGCAAGAGCATCCTCAGTCTCCTCCTTGCTTTTCTTCTTTTCAGAAGTTTCTTGATTAACTAGAGCAACATTCTGCAACTTTTCAGTTGTTTGTTCTCTCTGAGTTGTCTCATAGTCAATAGTAGCAATATGAGAGAAAAGTTCCACTGGAGTGATATTTGGCATACCTTGGTTGAAATAAAAGAATTTAGTATGCTCCCAGTTGTGGTTAAGACTTCTGACAATAGTCTTAATCTTCTCTGACTGAGAGTATCTATTGCTTTCCACAAGTGCTGCCATATCACTCATAAGAGTAGTAAATCTGAAATCAAGTTCTTCCAGAGTTTCAGTGGGACCTTGTTTGAAATTTTGAAATTTCAACTTTAGAACTTCGAACTTGTTTTCCTTGGTTTTCTCAGTTCCGGCACAGATTTCTTCAATCAGTTGCAGCAACTTCGCCGTTTAGCACCCCACGTTTACATCGTATGCTCTCGTGTTGATCGATGATGATGTTACGAGCTTGACCATCCAGACGATTCCTCTTGGCATCTTCCGATGTCGAGTTCTCTGGCTTTGATGCGTAAATAACGTGACCAGTAGATCTTCCACTAGTTGACGCATCTGTTTGTGAAGATCCTTCGCTTTGATCTCTGTCTCTTCCACTTGAAACCTCCATGACTTGCTTAAGTTGTTGAATGACTATTGGGCCATTCTTTATTACTTCGATCATCTCGTCACTTATGGCTTCAAGGTGGAGCATCATGTTATTTTTCCATTTCTCGTAGTTCTCGGTTTGAGAACGGTGCATCACTCAGAGACATACCGCACACTTAACACACAAATTAAATAGTCCTCAAAATGGACAAAGTTCCTTCACCTATCCGGGATCTAGGTTCGATGTAGAAGGTGGTGAACCTCCCGCTCGATACCACTTGTTGGTCCAGATAACGGCAAAGTAAAAGACTAGGGGGGTGAATAGTCTTTAAAACTTTTGTCGATAACAAATGTTTCTCAGATATCTCAATGGATATCTGATACTTAGAATCAGAGTGCGGAAGACTTAATGTAGATAAGTGTAGAAACAGTTAATAAGTGTGTGTGTGTTGCTGAAGTCTAAATACAGAAATGTAAATGACACAGCAAGTATAGTGGTATCTGGAGGTGGCGTAATCCTCCAACTAATCCACTTCGGTCTATCAGAGACCTAGAATTCACTAGAACAGATAATTGAGATAACCTTACAAAAATCCTATTCTAAGATTCTGAACAATTGGTTCCCAACCAAATGTTCCCCCTGAGTTGTTCCCTAGCTTCTTCAGCCAAGTACTTCCTATACTCAGAAACCTTTGAGTTGTTCCCTAGCTTCCCAAGCTAAGTACTTCCTATACTCAAAAACTTTGGAGTTATTCCTTAGTTTCCCAAATCAAGTACTTCCTATACTCCGGTAACCTTGGAGTTATTCCCTGATTTTATAAACTAAGTACTTCCTGTACTCCACGCCGGTTTCGGTGTTGGTTTCAGTTTGAGTTGTCAGATGAGCGTCTTAATAACTTTTCAGTTATTCAGATAGCTCTGTGAACTTAGTTACTTAATACACTTTACAGCGTATGGTATCTAGTTCGATTTTACTGACCCAAGTCTTATGAAATCTGTTCAAGAGAATGAATCTCAGATAGTTGATCTTTTGATTCAACTCCTTCACAGATAGCTTTGCTTGTTTAGGATCAGGACACTTAGAACTTCAGTGTTTACTCAAGATCACAAGCTTTAGTCGCAACAGAAAGCTTTGATAATAAGTAAGTTGCTTTGAGAGAGTAGGATGTTCAGAGTTCTATGTTTCAGCGTATGCAATGTGTCGTGTGTATCTCTCAAGCTGTCTAAGTGTTGATATTTATAGATGGATTTGAGTGCCGTTTGAATAGTATCCGTTAGGCTCAAATTCAAACTATCGATATCTGTGTGTATAGTACTGTAGCAGGTTTTGTCTTCTTCTCAGAAGTTGCCGTTGCTTTTACTCAGACATCTCTGTCCGTGCATTAAATGCATTGTACTATACTTTTTGTCCTGTAGTGTCAACGGAACTATGCATTGTATCAGAGACTAGACTTGTTGTCTGATTCTTTGCACGTCCTTATCTTCATTCTTCAGATACCACTTGTATTGATTGAAACAACCTTGTTTCTTTTCAGAAACGTGTTTTAACGCTCAAGGTATCTGAGAACAGATATCTTTTCAGAAACGTGTTTTTGTATGTATTTCATGAAAATAAAGGGAGTCTTCTGGGAAAAATCAGTTTCCTTGTCTTCAGATATGTATCTCATTTCTCAGATATCTCTTGTGACACAGTTTGTTTGAAACTGTTCGTGTCTACAAGATATCTGGCTAAGATATCTGAACAACAGATTCAGTAATCTTGTGCAGTTTTCTTCAAGTCTTCAATTCTTGTTGAGCTTTCTTCTTGGATGTCTTCTTCTTGGTCTTCTCTTCATAAAATAAAAATTACATTGTGAGACCTAACATCCTATACAAGATTAGCTAGACTATCATACTTAGTGGGTTTCCTCTTTTACAATGTTCAAGTGAACCAAGAGTACTAATCACCTTTCTGAGATTAAGATAAGTCATCATGTTGCTGAACAAAATCTAAACAGATATTCTAACAAAATATCTAACAAAGTCAAACGGATAAATGAAACTGAGACGGAGATAGTATTTGATTTCAAACAAAACCTAGATGTTGAAATGTTTCCTATATTCTCAACTGTACTTTTAGTTGTGAAATGCGACTCATGATTGTAAACTTTATTTATTTGATAATCATGCATAGTTCTTGCTTGGAATTGGTTACATTTGAAAACTACTGATGGAGAACAAATCGTCTAAATCGAATAACCGTTTACAATCTCAAGATCAGACTGCACAAGATGGAATAAATTTGAATGAGTGGAAAGGTTCAAAACTATACTATTCTAAAAATATATTCTACATGTATTAATTGTTTACCCAGTAGGTACTCAGTTCATATAATTGTTCTATCATCCGTGTATACAATAACATCTTCACATTTACTTCAATGGATGAAAAATAGACAAGGAAGTCAATAAACGAAAAGGTCCTTATTGCTTGAAGATAGGTGGCTAAAATGATCACAAGATTGGCTCACTCTTGCCCAACGAAGGACAAACTCCAAAAATTCGCCCAACGTTGCATATATGACACTGAACACAGAATTGACAACATGATCAATGTCCTCGGGTTCGTTTCTTTAAACCTATACACTCAATTTTATGTATCTTTCACATATTTTGTTTCAAACAAATTATTCGTTATACATCATTTAGTATTCATTAGAATTATAGATACTCGACGGTAAATAATTTATTTTATTATTATGGTAAGGCCAAACCAATGATGCTGGTGTGAAAACTGCTACTGCGACATTGATCAAAACTATGGTGGAAGAGTAATATTCATATGCAAAAGTATACAAGATGGCCAGAGATCGTATCTCCTTTGATAATGTCCGTGAGGTAGGTCTTCAACTTATTGCAAGACGCCAGGGGATGGGCGAACTTACAGTTTGCATACTGCATCAGAAGTCACTGCTATAGTAGAGGGTGATGTCGATAACTTACATGCAAAAAATCATATTATAGTTGATCAGGTGAGGAATGGGGACTTGAAGCACCTAACAGAGTTTCTTCGATGCTACCTTATTTTTCATTATCCACTACTTTTCGTCCATGGAGAAGACGGATGGTATATCGATATTCATATAAGTATTGTGAGTAAGATGTCAAATATTATTCTAAGGGAGTTCTTAGCTGTCCGGATACAAGATAGGGAGAATCACTACAAGAATTCCCATGTTTAGCCACGGTGACGGATTTTATCCGTCGTTAGCTAGCGACGAATCGCTAGCTATAGCGACGGATAAAATCCGTTGCTAACTCTAGCGACGGATAGTCGTATCCGTCGCTATATTTAGCAACGGATGCGACTATCCGTCGCTAGTTAGCGACGGATACGACTATCCGTCGCTAGAGTTAGCGACGGATAGTCGTATCCGTCGCTAGAATAGTTGACCAAAATTTAAAGAAAAAGAAAAAAAGAAATTAAAATTAAAATTAAAAAAAATGAAAAATGAAAATCTAGCGACGGATACGACTATCCGTCGCTAACTCTAGCGACGGATAGCTGTATCCGTCGTTAAATAGCGACGGATAAATCTATCCATCGCTAGAACCCTAAAAACCGTAATATAACACCCCCACAGCCACCATTCCCCATTTTTCCATCTCCCACCACTTCCATTTTCCACCACTTCCACCACCACCGCACCACCACTCCACCGCCCCACCATCGATCCACCACTGCCTCCTCCACCGCCCCACCTCCATCACACCACCACTCCACCACTGCCTCCACCACACCACCATCGATCCACCACTGCATCCTCCTCCTCCACCATCCTCCTTCCACCGCACCACCATCTATCCGTCTCCTCTTCGTCCACCACTCCCATCTTTCAACAACCACCACCAAATCAGACAAGATGGACCTGCTCTGATCCAACTCCATCATCTCCGATCTACTCCGATCCACCTCCGATTGAATTTAATTATAGTATTGTATAAAATTTTCGATTTTGTATAATCATTTAAATATTGTATTCTATTATTGTATATTGAATTTTGTATTATTGAATATTGTATAAAATTTTTGATTTATTGTATAATCGTATTGAATATTGTAGTTTTGATTTGTCCGATTTGAATATCAACCGTATTATTGTCCGATTTGAATATTGTAGTTTCGATAAATCAAGATCTCGTTCGATTTATTATATTCGTATTCGAATTTTGTATTCGTATACGGATTTTATTTTTAAAAAAAATCGCTATTTTGGCGACGGATAATTTATCCGTCGCCAAAATAGCAGAATTTTGTTTTTTAAAAAAACTTAAAATCTGCTTTTAGCGACGGATATTCGCTAAATCCGTCGCGAATTAGCGACAGATAGTCGCTAATTCGCCTTAGAGACGCCCGTCTATCCGTCGCTAAGGCCTTAGCGACGGATCGGCAGGGGGTTTAGCGACGGATAAGTCCGTCGCTAAACCCCTGTTTTTTTTGTAGTGAATGAAGGTCATCAACTCATACTTAGCAGGCCGTCATTATTACAAACATTATTGATTCTAGAGGAGATATTATATTTGGAGGACTTTATTCTCCGTTTTGAGAGCTAGAAGAGATACAGTTCTCCCAATGGATTCCTTAGGTATCATATCATTGATGCTTCCGAGGGTGCGAACTGCTTAATCAAGATTCGATATACCATTGAAGATCAATTTAGACTCGGTATGCAGTAAGATTAAGCCTGATTCTGATGCAACCTGTCTACTCAAGGAAACGAAGGTTATTATATGGGACGGGGCTACAGTGACCAATATGCATTGTTTTGAAGCGCTTGATAGGAGTTTGGGGGATTTTATTTATCGACCAACCACACCATTCAGGGGTTTGGTTATTGTATTTGGCGGAGACTTTAGACAAATATCGCCAGTGGTTGCGGGAGGGTCTAGATATGACATTCTTGATGCAACAATATGCTCATCCAAAATTTGGGATTCGTGTGAGGTCCTTAGACTTACAAAGAACATGCGACTGCAAGTAACTAAATGTTTGTTTCACTTATGGTAATTTTGATTTGAGTAATTTGTATCTTTCTTTATATTCTGTAAAGTGTGTTTTGTATTTTTTAAACTGGTACGTTAACAACTGAGATTCATGAGACAAGAGAATTCGCAAAGTGGATACTTCAGGTTGGTGATGGAGTTGTTGATGGTGATAAAGACAGTGATGTTGATATCAAGATGCCAGAGGACATTCTTTTTCAAGAAGTGAGTGATCCTATTCCTACCATTGTCTAAAGCACATATCCGTCCTTACCTTGTGAAGTAAAATTATGCCTAATTCTGATGTAACATGTCTACTCAAAGAAACAAAGTTTATTATATAAGACGATGCCACAGTGACCAATATGCATTGTTTTGAAGTGCGTGATAGGAGTTTGAGAAATGTTATGCATCGACTAGCCACACAATTTGGTGGTTTGATTATTGTATTTGGCGGAGACTTTAGATAGATACTGCTAGTGGTTTTGCAAGGGTCTAGATCTGTCATTGTTAATGCAGCAATATGCTTATCCAAAGATTCATGTGAGGTCCTAAGACTTACAAAGAACATGCGACTGTGGCTAATTAAATGTTTGTTTCACTTATGGTAATTTTGATTTTAGTAATTTGTATCTTCCTTTATATTTTATTAAGTAATGCACAAATATCACAAGGATGCATGTGACACTATGGGCATCTTATTCAATGAGGGAGAGTATATTAGTGGTTTGAAAGGGGGAATTCTATGGGAATTTGCGAGTTTTTTACGTCACCTTTTCATAATGTTGTTATCACGTAGCATGTCGAGGCCTGAGGAAGTGTGGAACAAAACATGGACTTTATTATCAAACGACATTCTATACAATCATCAAAGGTTACTCTGCAAACCTGGTACAATAAATTTAAAGACTATATTGCCCATTCCCACATACAATGGCAATCAGTTTAAATTGTGTATGTAATTGTCATGTAACGAAAGTGAACTCTCCATCCAGGTTTGAAACTCACTGATGAACAAATAAAAAAAACATTGCTATTATGCAAGTCCGAAGTTACCGAAGAAAAACTTCAACAATCTCAGTTCATTTGACGATATGCCCGTGCCGGATGAGTCTGTTATATAAAATGCTTCAAATCCATTCATCTTGCATTAGATGTTCTATGTTAGAGTTGCAGTGGAGCATAGCACAATGGTTTATACCCACAACTGACTGATGGATAACGTGTCATATATGAAATTATGTCCATTGTCGATGGTCAAAATGGCGAAGTATTTTTCTTATACATCTACGTAGGGACCACAAAAACCTTTATATGGAGAACGATGTGCCCTGTTTTTTAGGGCTAAAGAATATATTGTAATTCCAGTTGCATCCCGTGGGAATGCATCACTCCTTCTTTATAAAGGTAGGACAGTAGTCTGGCATATTCGAGGTTCGGAATACCATTGCAAATTCCGAGTACTCAACATGCAATAAGCTCATGATTTATAGGCCACATGACTGCTCAAGGATGCTCGACTTATTATTTGGGATAAGGCTCTCATGACAAACCGACATTGTTTGAAGCGACCTATAGGAGCTTGAAGGATGTGATGGGCTGTTCAGAAGAGCCATTTGGTGGGAGTAGTGATTGTCTTCTGCGGGAACTTCCGACATATTTTGCCTGCAGGAGGAATAGTTATAATATTGTGAATGCCTATATATGCTCCTCTAGGATATGTGATGTTGTGAGGTGCTTCGATTGACAAAAAATATGAGATTGCAGGTAAATGGCCCGTTTTATCTATATACCACATATACTTATATCATACTCCCTCCGTCCCGAGTTCATCTTCCCGCTGGCCCGGACACAAATGTTAAGATAAAAATGAATAAAGTTGGAAAGATGGTGATAAAGTATGAAAAAGAGTAAATAAAGTATGGCAAATAGTGAATAAAGTAGGAGATATAGTGAAGAAAGTAAGAGAAAGGTTTTCCATTTAATGGATGTGAAGTTGAAATTGAGACGTTCCAAAATGGAATGCGGGAAGTTGAAATCGGAGGGAGTATTTAATTTATCATTTTTACGTCCAATTTAATCATATACAGTCTGGTTTGTCATCTTTCGAAATTTAAGAGACGTAAGAATTTGCTGAGCGGATAACACATGTCAGTGTGGGCATTGCCGGTGAACCTAATGATTGTGGGTTCATATCAAGATCCCCGAAGGTTTAGTTATTTGAGAAGTAAGTCATCCAATTCCAATCATTGTAGATAGTACACATCATTCGTTGTTGTATCACTTAGGCGATCCATCACTTGACCCTGTATATTTCATCACCGCGATGTTCTTGCACCTACAAATGAAACATTTGATGATATAAATCAATTTTTCACGTCGAAGATGTCCAAAGCCAGCGTTGAATATTTGAGCGCATATAGCATTGCTAGGGAAGATAATTTTGAGAACGGTCTTGAACATGTTTTCACCGTAGAATTTTTCAACATCATTAATTGCTCTAAATTGCCTAACCATAGGATCATACTAAAGGTTGGGTGTATGATAATGCTTCCGAGGAATATTGATCAGACTTTCGAGTCGTGCAATGGAACAAGGATCATAGTTACTAATCTTGGGAAGCATATCATCGAAGCAAAGATGATATCTTAAATCAATGTGTGCCAAAAGGTTTTCATTCTGAGGATGATGATGAGCCATCCGGCGCCGGGATGAAGTTCCCTATCAATTGATTGGAGACAGCTTCCCGTATTCATCTGCTTTGCTATGACCATAAATAAGGGTAATTGACATTCTCTCTAACACGTCGGCCTCTACCTCCGCTCACATGTATTCAACCATGATCAATTAAATGTTGCTCTTTATAGAGTTACTATCGTGAAGGGCTTGAACGTAGTAATTTGCTACGTAGAGGGTAATACATATGACACGACAACAAAAGTAATTTTTAAAGAAGTGTTCGAGAAGTTATGAGTTGATTTTATCTTTTATGTGTATCTAATATATATGGTCGTGTTCAACTTCACTAATTTACATTATGCACTTTTCTATAGGTAGGGGTAACTTCCGATGCAATGTTGAAACGATTAGATCATGCATTTTGTCACCTTGCAATTTTTATATGTATTTCAACTTCGACATGTTATTATACAAATTTATTCATTTATTATTTTTAAAAAAATTTCCATGCCCTGTCGAGTATCGACGGGCCATTAACTAGTATTATATAAAAGAAAAGATACTTTTAATGTGTTATATATCTCCATGTCCAGTTATCTGTTTGTCAATACTTTCGTCATTTCCCAATTGTCATGTAACCCAACCCCAACCAGCTCCGTTGTTACTATTAAGTTGGGCCATCATCCCTTAAAAGGCCTTATTAAGGGGAGAGGGTTATCCTCCTTATTTGTTGTTTGGATGATCTACTCGCAAGTGATATGGGATATTCTAACACGCCCCCTCACGGGTAGGCCGCGGTTAGTCGGCTCTACACGTGGAATCATAATAGCCTCTTTGGGCAAGCCGGAATTATCATCGGCTGGGGCAACCATTATCAACTTGGGCCTGCTCTGATACCATATTAAGTTGGGCCATCATCCCTTAAAAAGCCTTATTAAGGGGAGAGGGTTATCCTCATTATATGTTGTTTGGATGATCTACTCGCAAGTGATATGGGATATTCTAACAGTTACCATTATACTTTTCCATGTAATTCAGGAATTGCTTTTATGAATATCATGTAATATACTCTATCCCGCAAGAAGGTTCCACTTAGCCATTTTAATAGTTCCATCAAAAGATTCTCATTTTCATTTTTGATAAGAACACACTAAGGCTCTGTTATCTTCGTATGAACTGAATAGAACTGAATTGAATTTATCTGTAATATAAAAAAAACTAAGCAGACTGAAATTAATGAGTTTACAGATGAAGATAACATAGACTAACCCACTTATAACTAATACCCAAACAATCAATCATACTTGCAACTTTACCAAACCACTACCCATATATATTTTTTAATTATTTATTCCTTTTTCATTTAAATAACTTTAAACTTTCTACTTTATCAATCTCTACCATATTTTATTAATTATTTATTATTTTTCCATTTCTATAATACTTAGACTTCCACATATTCTTATTTTGTTGACCACAAAAGCAAAGCCTGTGAGATTGAAGGAGCCTTGAAAATAGAACATTAAGGAGAATATTTTAAGGAAGTAGAACATTAAGGAAGATATTTTTCCTTGAAAACACGACTAAGTAATGAATCAGGATACTCAATGATACGTACGCTCTGTTTTCCTATATTGCGAGATTAAAGGAGCGCAACTCCCTAAAACCCAACCCACTGTCTCTCTTGCTATTAAAAATACTCTGCCCATTTTTCAAGTGTTTTTTCCTTACCAACCTCACCCCACCAACAAATTGAAATCGTAGACTCCAATTCATATAGCAAATAGTCATGTAACTTAAAACATGGCATGGCATACATTGGAATGGATTGTAAAACTGATTTAATATATAAGAATCTATTTTTCCCCTCATAAAAATACATTTTAGCCCATCTCTCAGCCAACTAAAAACTTCTTTCTTACTTACACCCAATGATTATAGGAAGACCTAGATACTTATCGTGTTTAATTAGCAACAAAACTTTGCACACAATTAATCCATATATGAATGACTCGTGTTTCAGCTAAACACCACAATAGACTTTTGTATAAATTAATTACTTGACCCCAAGCCCAACTATAAGTATATATCTAGAATGTTCACGATTGCCATAACAACTTTATCAATATATTACCACTCACAAATTAATATTTTAATAAGTCTTATGAACCTTGAGAAAGAAATATGAAGTTATTAATCCTTCTTTCTCCCTTAAGTGATTGGTATTTTGCCGTCTAGGTTCAGTTTCCGTCCCCCGCACTTAGCTCGACACTTCGGTGTTGTGACATACTAGACGATGGGATGGCCCGGAGTTCGTCCGGTGGAGGGTCTAAGTTGACTCTGGGTTTGGGTAAATTTTGGCCAATTTACTGTCTCTGGTGTCTAGTTGTTTGTTTGTGTTGCCAAGTGCTTTTCTTTGAGTTGTGTTTTGATGGTACTTGTAGTTGTGATTTGGCTGTATAATTTTGAACACTCCTGGTGTTCCGGCATTCCGATTGAGGAATAAAATTTTAACTTTTAAAGAAAAAAACAAGAAGTTATTAATGGAACAGAGATAATATTAATCTCTCACAATCAAACGTTTACATAAGCATAAGCAATGCCCAATAATACGAAAAATTAACATTACAAAACAACCACAATTACATCTCAACCATCAAATAAAACCTAACACCTTCGACCTGGCAGCCAGATTGTTGGAGCACGCTCTCTATCTGGCTTGATATCGAAGACGAAGTTGTTGTGGATACTAGTACTAGTATCTTCTGGATCCCCAAATGCCAACTTTCCAGATGATGTGGTTGAGCTTCCGATAGGTACTGCTGGTATATTCCGTCCAAAGATACATACTGGTATCACCAGGAATATCAGCATTATCATCATCAGGCTGCAAGTGGAATAAGAATTAGTCATCGTGACACAGAGACCTAATAAATTTTTTCCTCTCTTCTTCTTTTCCTTTGTGTTAATGAGATAGTGCGTATATCATATGGTTGGTTATAATTTCTAGAGCAACAGGGTTAGTTTATATAGACATTTCTCTGTGTTCATGTGAGCTAGTAATCTAGTATATCAGCCTATATATCATGTGGTTACGTGTTCTATCTGGCCCCACCCACATATTAACTATTGAAATTGATGATTTCGGATTGATATTAGAATGTGTTGGAAAAAAGATACACAAATGCTAGGTCTATTTATACAAGTTAAATTTTCTCCATATTCTGGAGTCAAATGTTGGCAAAAAGCTCAAACAATGCAGCAGTAAATAATAGTAGTAGTACTTTCATATACGGTAACGCTTATTTATAAATTACCTCTTATATCCTGAGGCGAGCTCAACCCTATTTGGAGGTCTCTAGCCCCTCCTTTAATTTCCAGGTATTAGTTACAACCAACTTAGGACCATACCCACATTTTCATTGCCATGCAATTTTTCTAAATAATTAAAAGGGAAAACAGAACTTCTTGTGCGCCCATAAAATTGCTTAGTACTTCTATAGTCTGCTTGGATTAGTAGTAAAGTTCATCGGGTTTTAATTGAATTTTAATAGATGAATAACAACTAAATTTTAAGTTGAGTTGTGTATTGTGATTGGAATAGAGTTGAAATTTTATAGGTTTTTATACGGTTGTTATATAAGGTGTGTACGTAAGAGTGAAGTAATATGTGTAAGATTTTTGAGATTATTTGATTGGTTTAAAATCTATGATGATCTAAATGAAAGAAGAGATGTGCCACATAAGCAAAAATCCTAGGTGGCAAAACCAAGCCAAGAAAAAATAAATTTTTAATCAGCCTATATTTGAAAAGAAGATTACACAGCACAATTCACTGCTAATCAAATAATGGTTGTTATATTTCTCTACTTATATGGGTTTTTAAATTTAAATATTCTGCAAATTCCCATCATTATCTACCCAAGTCAATTATGTTTGTTACAAGAAGATACCCATAGTCCACATATTCCGTGGTTTAACTCATACATACATACATACATACATACATACATACATATATATATACATATATATATATATATATATGTATGTATGTATATATGTATGTATATATATATGTATGTATATATGTATGTATATATATATATGTATGTATATATGTATGTATATATATATATGTATGTATATATGTATGTATATATACATATATATATATATATATATGTATATATATATACATATATATATATATGTATATATATATACATATATATATATATATATATATATATATATATATGTTGCCAGTCTTCATCCTGTCCCAGCAAACGCGAAGTCTCCATGTACTTGAAACTTAGTCCTTGCATATTCACACTATTTATCAATTCATTTTATATCAAATCCGTATTGATATTACGAAGAGAAAGAAAATTAGTCTATCCCTGCCAACCCGTCAATTATGCAGCAAACCAAGTAAGATGAAACGCCAGTTCATTCCTGAACTCCCCGATGGTGTCATTGTTAACATACTTGGTTCAGTAGCATCTAATTCAGTTGTTGATTGGGCAAATTGTGTAGTGAGGTACTTATCATTTATGACTTTCAACCCCATTTTTATAATTACCTATCAAATATGACATTGTTGTTTTCATTTTATTGAATTAGTTGTCCTCTCATGAATAAGCTTGGGATGAGTAAACATGTTCTGAAGTCGATACGTATTCATGCATGGACTAAAATTCCAGAATTAGTACTAGACGTCCTATATGATGCAAATAATCCAGAGGCTGTAATACGTAAATCCTTGGTTAGTAAATTCTATATTCTCACTCAATTTTATTTTCGAGTATATGATCTTCATGGATGCATCATTATTTATGATTACCTGACTGTTTACATTATGCCAGGAAAAATTATGTGTTGAAGAAAAAGCAGACGATGCATTGCAATTAATGAAAGTTGCAGTGTTGTCTAAACATCACCAGGCACAGTATTGTTTAAATTTCGTTAAGTTGTTCAATGCCAATCCGAATTATCAAGAAGAAGGGATCTTAGGTCTGTCAGAGCAAAAGGAAGCATCAAAAAGTGATTTCGATTTTAATCAATCTAGATGGGAGCTAAGTATGAGGTTGAAGAGATTGGTATTTAAGAATCCAAATTTCTTAAAGATCCCTAAGTTCTGTGTTATTGACGATGATAAATTAATTGACCACATCAAAATTCACATAGCAGCCGCTCCGTAGTGTCCCAGATGTGTGGCTTATATCAAGGTCCTTTATATAGAGGCTGATATTCGCTTTTCCGCTACTGATGGAATGCATGTCGTGAGAAGTTCATTTTATTATAAGTACTTTTCGAGTTTGATTTCTTCCAGATTATATTGTAATGTTTTATTACGTTTTAAATAAAATATTCCCTTTATTTTATAAATGTTATAGTGTCACTTCGAAGTTGCATTATACTATTGTGTTCCTGGACAAAATTAGTTACCACTTTCCCTCCAATATATAAAATTCATATCACTAAAAACTACATACTTGAAAATATATGATTACGAATGACATACTTGAAAATATATGATTACGAATGACATATCTATATAGATGATTATAAATTCGTGGCAACTCACACTACAAGATATTTGATCTAATACGACTTATAAATTAGTCGACTCTTTATAAGAGTCTTAAAAATGAACTAAAAAAGGCCTTAAAATTAACTCAAAGAAGGCAAAAGAATACGACTTCTAATTTTGAGTCGTAATTATAAAATTACGACTCTTAATGTGTACATTAAACTAAAATACGACGCACTCCTTTTGCGACCCCTTTAAAATTTGCGTCACTTATTAAGAGTCATAGTTTTTAAATATCACTCTTATATACATGATACGACTCTTTTTAAGAGTCGAATTAGATCAAATGTTTTGTAGTGTCAATATTTAATTAAAATTAATTAATGCATATATATATGAATGTTTATATGCACACCTATTAGGTCAACAAATCCATCGTTGTTAAATTCTCACATGTATTTGCTATCCAGTAACTCCTCAACTCTCAACTAAAAAATCTCATTATTTCATAAGGTCAATTTTTGCCTTCATAGTATTATCCACATAAGCCTAATCAATTATATAGTATAAACAAACACATATAATCCGATTACTTCTAAATATTGTAGATTAGAATCCCAATTATCATTTTACATTCCATTCATTAACAACTTCTTCATTCATGTATGTGACACGCTTATAAACAGTCCCCATTGCCCTCTATCTCGGATTCCATAAGTCTCTCGCATAATCATCCACCATGAAACATCCCAAGCACGAAAAAGTAACATCGTTCTCCATGTTACCAGAGGAGTTGCAAATGTATATCATGTTTTTGGTAGCCATATCGAGCATGTCGAATTTTGACGTGGCCATGCAAATGTAAGTACTATATATGTATACAACCCGAGATCTTATTTTACTGTCTTATACTGATTTAATGTTTTGTATTATACGGAGCAAAGAAGTTCTCGACTATCTACAAATACCCAGGATTATATTCACGAATTAACTATGCTTCGTGTCCACGTATTGCATATAAAACACCAATGTCTCATGAGACTATATTCATGAACCGTTGTCTCAATGCAAAAAATCCAGAAGCATATATCCGAATGTTAGTGGTGATATGACAATTTTAGATTAGTTATATATGTTATTTTGTTTCAGTTACTTTTATTAACGTTGCATAATATCTTTATATTCAGGGAGACGTCTTTGATCATTTGTCATTTACAAATATGGAGTTTTTACTAGATCGTATAAGGGGACACAAAGATCATGTGTATTTCTCAGCAATATTCAATTTTTGAATAGTTTTAGTATGTTTGATTGTACTAATATCATTATAGTGCATGGACACCGTTTCATCACTCCTGGAGTTATCAACGACGTTCCTGAGAGCTCTACATCTGTTAGACCCGGTAAGTAACTAACTATTGGTCGGGATGTTCTACATCAAGTTAAAAAGTAAATTTCCATGGATATTTCATCGCCCGATTTCAAGCAGTCATCAAGTAAGTTGATATGATGCATTAATAATAAATTTATGCCCTCGCATGAAATTTGTTCTAATTATATTTGCACATTTATATATTCTACCTAGGGAATATGAATGAAGATTACAAGGTTGTTACCAGGTTCAATAAAATGAACCGGAGATTTACTCTAACAATGAGACGGCATCTCAAGTCAAATCCGTTTGATTATTTCATGTACCATGAAGATTCCAGAGGATATGGTAAGTATATCGATTTTGGGTTTTTTTATTTTTTTTATTTGATCAAGTGATTACATCTATATATTTTGTATTGATGAAATGAAGGGTCTTCAAATATACCTAACAAGCGCATTTTTTATGATTCAGAAATTCCAGTGCCTCTAAATGTCGAACAATCAATACAACTTGCGGATAAGCATATAGAACATCTACTCGATAAATATACCCAAAATTTGCGAAGGGATGTTCTTGAAGAGCCCTCAACTGCTGAGAAAAATAAGAATTCACGAAAGAGAGCAACGAAAGCAAGACAAGACAAGAAGGATATGAATATTGGCATCTCAGTAGTAGGTAATCATCTATTACCATGGTTATGTATATTTGCAGACACACATATATATAATCTTTATTAATCATATTTATAATTATCATCATGTAGCATATCAAGATATGGCTGATCCTACATATGCCTGTAAATTTTGTGGTGCACTTATGTGGTTAAACGAGAGGATAAAAAATACTCCATTGAGCAATCCATAATTTGGTTTGTATTGTAGTCGTGGTAAAATACAGTTACCTACTCTCAGGCAACCTCCGCGTCTCCTAAGTGATCTTTTGCAAAATAGGCATATTAAGAATAGAAATTATATTGAGCACATAAGAGCTTACAACATGATGTATGCATTTACTTCGATGGGTGGTATACAAGACAATTCAATCAACAATGGGAGTGGTCCTTATACATATAGGCTTGGCGGAAATAATTATCATAGGCTTGGTAGTTTGTTGCCAGATGAAGGCGAAACTCCTAAATTTTCACAGCTCTATGTGTACTGCGGAGAGGATGAAACTAAAGATAGAATTGATGTTGTTTGGTGTGATATCTCTACTTCATGCAATGTTATTGATTTAGTTAATTCTATATATACATTTTTATTACAATATGCATATAAGTTGATAGCTCATGTTGAGAAAAAATAATCTTATTTGTAGATCAAAAAGTACTGCTGCTGTAGACCCATTCATTGTTGATGATCTAAAGGACATGATAGATGCGGAAAATCCAATTGCCAAAAATTTTTGTATGGCTGCCGATCGTTTCAATGAGAGTGCTGACATGAATGTGAAACTATGTCTTATTGGAAGGAGATCACGTGATGGACGGATGTACAATCTACCAACATGTTCTGAAGAAGCTGCATTAATTGTTGGTATGTTTGCTCTAATGCCAGACTTCGTTAGATAAGATCGTGATATATATAAACATGTATGTGCTATTTATATATTATAAATTAACTTATGAAGGTAACAATGAGTATGACATGGATCCCCGTGATATTATTCTGGAGCCTAAACAAGGAGATTTTAAGAGGATTTCTGAATTGCATCCGAGCTACCTTCCAATGCAATATCCCCTACTTTTCCCATATGGTGAAGATGGATATCATACGGAGATTATGCACACTGATAAGTCAAAAGGTGTTAGGCACAAGGTTACTATCAAGAAGTTTTTGTCTTTTCGGATTTTTGATCGTGCCAATGAAGCACAGACCATACTACTCAGTAGGAAATTGTTCTAGCAGTTCATAGTAGATGGTTACATGATAATGGAATCTCAGAGGCTTTCATTCGTGATGAGGAACCAACCATTATTGAGATTCGATAACTATAAGTCCCTTGATGATGCCATAAGAACACGTGGTATAGATCCAAATGAGCTGGAAATGTTGGTAAACGATTTGTGTTGCCATCTTCTTTTGTTGGAGATCCCAGATATATGGTTCAGAACTTCCAAGACACAATGGCCATCTGCAAGAGTATAGGCTATCATGAACTCTTCATCACTTTCACACGCAATTCGAAATGGCCTAAGATCACACGTTGGGTGGAGTCTAAGGGTCTGCGTCCCGAGGATAGACCTCATGTATTGAGTCGCATCTTCAAGATGAAGTTGGATCATCTGATAAAGGATTTGAAAACATAAAATGTCTTTGAAAAGTCCATAGGAGGTAATCACTCATCATAGAACTATTTTTTGGTTTCTGTTTTCATAGCATGTTATTATTTAGTTAATTTGTATTTATTATTGATTGTTTTAATCTTTTGAATTTTGTAGTTGTGTACACCATTGAGTTTCAGAAACGTGGTCTCCCACATGCACATATTCTTCTCTGGGTAGATCGAGGGGACATAAACATGTCAGCAGATGCTATAGATGAGTTCATATCCGCTGAAATACCTGACAAGGAGCTTAACCCGGAGTTGTACAAGGTCGTATCTGAGTACATGGTACATGGTCCGTGCAGTCCATTGAATCCAACCTCACCGTGCATGCATGATGGGAAGAAATGCTCTAAGAAATTCCCAAAATCTTTTAATAAGGGTACCATATTTGACGGCAATGGCTACTCGGTATACATGAGGCGTGATACAGGTGCCACAATTGAGAAGAACATGGAGCTTATTGATAATAGGTACATTTAGTCATAAATTATTTAATTTAAATAATAAATCTCATTATACTGTTATTGTTTAACCGTTTTTTATTTTTGTTTTTATATCAACACGACTAAGTTCATTTGATATAATTCCACAGGTTCATCGTACCACTTAATCCCTTTCTATTGATGAAGTACCAGGCACACATTAATGTTGAATGGTGCAATAAGTCCAATTCAATAAAATATCTCTTCAAGTACGTCAACAAAAGGGTGGATAGGATAGGTGCTAAAATAACTGTGGATAATGAGGTGAAGGATTATGTCGACTACCGGTATGTATCTGCATGTGAAGCCTTCTGCGTATTATGGGATATGATATTCATTATAGAGACCCGCCCGTCGAGCGTTTATCCTTTCATATGGAGGGGGAACAGTCAGTCACATTTAAGGATGGTGAGCTAATAAATGACCCGTTGGAAAAACATACAGTTTTCGAGACAAAATTCCTAAAATGGATGGAGTTCAACAAACATCATCCAGAAGCACGTCAGTACCTGTATGCTGAGTTCCCTAAACATTACGTGTGGGATTCTAGACTGAAGGTTTGGAGAGATAGGAAGTAGTTCAACAACAAAGTCGGACGAATTCATTACGTCCCAATTAAGACTGGTCCTCTTTACTACATGAGGATAATGTTGAATCATATTAGGGGTGCTACTTGCTTCGAGGATTTGCGAACGGTTGATGGTGTTGTTCATGCAACTTACCGCGATGCATGTTTTTCTTTGGGCTTGCTCGATGACGACCAGGAGTACATTTATGCTATAAAGGAAGCCAGTTTTTAGGGATCTGGACGTTTCCTTCGACATTTGTTCGCTATTCTGCTTCAGTCTGATAGTATGTCAAGGCCTCTGCATGTATGGGAAAGCTCATGGGAGTATTTATCGGACGACATCCAGTATATGCTGCGTAGGATATTGAAAAACCCTGGTATGAAATTTAATTATTTATTTAAATTAATAACTCTTTCATATTGTTCATTTTTTATCACCCATCGTATTTAAACATCATCCCTCATTTATTAAATGTAGAACTGGAGCTTAGTGAAGAACAATTGAAGAATTTCGCTCTTGCTGAGATTGAAAGTTACTCGCAAGGAATGGATTTAGCTTGAGTGGTATTGAAGGTATGCCCATGCCAGACAATGCAGTAATTAATAATGGCATGAATAATTTGATTGTTGAGGAAATGTCATATGATGTTGATGAGATGATTGAGAAGCACAATCGTTTATATCCATGTCTCACTGATGAGCAGAGGTCTGTATACCATACTATTATGGATGCCTTTGATTCTGGTAATGGTGGAGTTTTTTTCCTATACGGTTATGGTTGTACGGGAAAAATATTCTTATGGAATACATTATGTTCTGCGTTACGTGTTAGACGTGACATAGTTCTACCAGTTGCATCGAGTGGCATAGCTTCTCTTCTTCTTCCAACTGGCCGCACAGCCCATTCAAGATTCAGTATTCCATTGCAAGTCGACGAGACTACCGTCTGTAGTAGAATTACACCTGGAAGCGAATTAACAGAACTGTTGAAAAATACCAAGTTGATCATTTGGGATGAAGCTCCCATGACCAATAGGTTTTGCTTTGAGGCACTTGATCGCAGCCTAAATGATGTAATGAGAGGTCCCAATAACAGTGAGTTGAACATGCCGTTTGGTGGATTGGTTATCGTATTTGGTGGGGATTTCAGACAAATCTTGCCGGTAATACCAAAGGGAAGTAGGCAGGATATAGTACACGCCTCTCTTGCTCATCTAAGAAGCTTTGGAGTTCATGTCGTGTACTTAAACTTACAAAGAACATGCGTCTGCAGGTATTATTCTACATTTCATAGTAATTTTCATTTATATTCAAATTAATGCAATTTAAAGACTATAGTATTTATTTATATTATATTCTGCACTAATAATGTTATTTATAATCAGTCTGGCAGCTCACCATCCGAGAATGAGACAATAAAAGAGTTTGCGGAGTGGCTTTTGAAAGTTGGAGATGGTGAAATTGGTGGTGATAATGATAGTGAGGTAGAATTCAAAATACCTGAAGACATGTTTATCCGTTCTAGCGGTGCACCAATCGACGCGATCATTAAGAGTACATATCCAAACTTATTATCCCATGTCGGTGATGGTAGGTATTTCCAAGATAGAGCTATTCTTGCTCCTACTAATGAGATCGGACGCGAGGTCAATGATTATATAATGTCCATTTTACCTGGAGATGCCACCGAGTTCAAGAGTTCAGATGCCATTTGTCCCGATGAAGATGACATCGTAAATAGAGAAGATGTTTACTCCGTTGAGTTCCTAAACACTATTAAGGCATCTGGAATACCAAACCACATAATCCGATTGAAGATCGACACTCCTATTATGCTCCTTAGGAACATTGACCAGTCCGCTGAGCTATGTAACGGTACTAGATTGATTGTCACTTCAATTGGGAAACATGTTCTTGAGGCTAAGACTATACATGGAAAGAATGCTGGAAAGAAGGTTTTCATACCTCGAATGGTACTCACACCTTCTGATCTTACTAAGTTTCCTATTAGATTCCAACAGAGACAATTTTCTATTTCAGTTTGCTATGCCATGACAATAAACAAGAGTCAGGGACAATCACTTTCTCATGTTGGACTCTACCTTCCAAACCCTGTTTCAGTCATGGACAGCTATATGTGGCATACTCGAGAGTAACGAGCAAGAAAGTGCTAAAGGTGTTAGCGTTTGATGATGAAGGTAATCAAACCGATACAACAACCAACGTAGTCTACAAAGAGGTTTTTATCTCCCTTTGAGGTATTTTTTTATAACAACTTCAATGTTATATTACAATTTATTTTATTTATTTAATTAACTAATGTTTACTATGTTTTATGCAGTTAACGAAGATCCGGATGCTGTTTGAGATTCATTAATTTCAATTATTATTTACAATTCAAAACGATATTCACCTTGAATCTGATTTATTAGTTTTATCTTTTGCTTTATACGTACGTATCCTACTATCATTTTTCATCATAAGTGAACTATGCCGTGGCAACGCCACGGGTTAGTACTAGTCGTTATAATAAATGGAAAGGTAAAACGAAAAAAAAAAAAAGTAGTTAGAGAAAGAAAATTTATAAAATTGAGTTGTTAAAAGTAGCTGGATTAAGAATATGTACTATTTTAATTGGATTATAGTTGCTAGATAAATAGGTTGAGAAATACAACTTGATTAAAATAGATTTTTAACCCTCAGCCAAAAGTCCACATAATAATTTCTGATCAAATTTTCGTTAATAACTATGAAAAGGTAATTATATGTTCAAATGAATTTGTTTAAAATCTTAAAAGTTCACAATAAATTGGAATTGAGTTTCTCAATATTTTATGAAATTTAAAAAACTTTATAAAAATTAATTTTAAGTGCGTTTTAATTTTTTTGAATTTTAAAGATTTTTTATGGAAACAAATCAAGAATATAAAACTTAACCTTTACTATTAACGAACCGGAGCAAATGTGCATACTTTTAAATAACATAGGATGCATCCGTGTAATTTAAAAAATATGAGAAACTTATTTGCATATTTAACCGAGCACATGGTATATTCATGTATGTTACACCCTTGTTATTTGTCATGTACCATCTTGTTTTTATTTGAACATTGAAGTCAGTCCTATGCATGTTAATCGTGTTGTTGTGAATATCCCACTCTTCACTTACATCGATCAATTTTATGCTTTGAATTTTAGAATTTATTGACTTCTATTTTAAAATATTTGGGAACAATTTAAGAATATGATAATTTCAAATGGGAATTCAATTCAAAGGGTCACCAACTTTTGAATTTGGATAGATCAAACTTCGAAACACAATTAGAGGTGTTAACTGTACTGTTTCGGAAAGTAATTTAAGAATTAGATAATTCCAACTTACAAATTCTATTCAAAAGTAAACAAATTATAAGAACGTGGCATTCCAACTTTTGACTAAATGAGCACCACACCATGAACCTGACAAATAATCTGTCTTTGAACTCTACCTTCCCTGACTTCTCTTCTCTCATGTGATTTTTATTGGTCTTACCTCAGGTGGTCTCTCACCATCTCCCAATCGACATGGAGATCGGTCCCACCGATACAAGGAGATGGTCCCATCACATGCTGAGAGAGATGAGACCACCAGAGGTAAGACCGGGGTCAGATTTTCTCTATCATGCATATATGCATTGCCGGTGATGGATCATTTCGGGCAATTGACTAATTAGTGACTGCCGACTCTATTTAGTGTTGGTTAGAACCCTAATGATTTGGGAAGTACAACTGGCAACAGCTCCCCGTACAACTGGCAACAGCTCCCTGTACAACTGGCTCAACTAGTTTTTTCTTCCTTACTACGTGATGTAGTGCCTCCTGGTGATTTAGTGTGTTGTACAGTAAACATATATTGCGTGTGGTACAACCGTAGTACAACATTTAAAACACCAGGAGGTACTACCGGATGCGGTAGCTAGGGAAGAGAAAACCGGCTCAACTAAACTATAAAAAAGGAAAATTGCAACGTAGTCTGTTGGTCCAGATAACGGCAAAGTAAAAGACTAGAGGGGGGGGGGGGTGAATAGTCTTTTAAAACTTTTGTCGATAAAAACTATTTCTCAGATATCTGTGTAGATATCTGATACTTAGAATCAGAGCGCGGAAGACTTAAGATAGATAAGTGTAGAAACAGTTAAAGTGTGTGTGAGTGTTGCTGAAATGTAAGTACAAAAAAGTAAATAACACAGCAAGTATAGTGGTATCTGGAGGTGGCGTAATCCTCCAACTAATCCACTTCGGTCTTCCAAAGACCTAGAATTCACTAGAATAGATAATAGAGGTCACCTTACAAAAATCCTATTCTAAGATTCCTTAAACAAATGGTTCCCAACCAAATGTTCCCCCTGAGTTGTTCCCCGGCTTTCTCAGCCAAGTACTTCCTGTACTCAGAAACCTTTTTGAGCTATTCCCTAGCTTCCCAAGCTAAGTACTTCCTGTGCTCAATAACCTTGGAGTTATTCCTTAGTTTCTCAAACTAAGTACTTCCTGTACTCCACGCCAGTGATGGTGTTGGTTTTGGTTTGAGTTGTCAGATGAGCTTCTTTGTTAACTTTTCAGTTAATCAGATAGCTCTGTGAATCAAGTATACTTAATACACTTTTCAATGTATGGTATCTTGTTCTTTTTACTGACCCAAGTCTAAGATAAGTGTTCAAGAGAATGAATCTCAGATACTTGATCTTTTGATTCAACTCTTTCAGAGATAGCTGTGCTTGTTTAGGATCAGGATACTTAGAACTTTAGTGCTACTTAAGATCAAGAGCTTTGGTCGCAACAGAAAGCTTTGAGGATAAGTAAATTGCTTTGAGAGAGTATGCTCGTGTATCAGAGTCTAAGGTTCTGTGTGTGTCTTCTCAAGCAGTCTAAGTGTTGATATTTATAGATGAATTTGAGTGCCGTTTGAATAGTATTCGTTACGCTTAAATCAAATTCAAACTATTGATATCTGTGTATAGTACTGTAGCAGGTTTGTCTTCTTTCTCAGAAGCTACCGTTGCTTTTGTTCAGACATCTCTGTCCGTGCATTTAATGCAATGTACTATACTTTTATCCTCAGAGTTAACTATATGCTTTGAATCAGAGACAACCTTGTTCAGATTTCTCTGATTCTTTGCACGTTCTTATCCTTATCTTCAGATACCACTTTTATTGAAACAACTTTGTTTGCAATATATATATTTCTTTTTCAGAAATGTGGTTAGAGCTCAAGGTATCTGAGAATAGATATCTGTGGACACTTTCCTTGTTTTCAGATAGACCTTTTATTTCTCAGATATCTCTTGTGACACAGTTTGTTTAAAAACTATTCGTGTCTTCAAGATATCTGGCCAAGGTATCTGGAAAACTGTTTCAGTAATCTTGTGCAGTTTCTTCAAGTCTTCAATGTCGTTGAACTTGTTCTGCTTGGATGTCTTCTTCTTGGTTTTCTCTTCATAAAATAAAAATTACATTTTGAGACCTAACATCCTATACAAGATTAGCTAGACTATCATACTTAGTGGGTTTCCTCTTTTACAATGTTCAAGTGAACCAAGAGTACTAATCACCTTTCTGAGACTAAGATAAGTCATCATGTTGCTGATCAAAATCTAAACAGATATTTCTAACAAAATATCTAAACAAATTTCCTAACAAATTTCCTAACATAGTCCTTGTCTTGAAAATATTCTCTAACATATTAGTATTATTTATTCAATAATAATTATTCCCTCCGTCCGGACTCAACTTCATGTTGGTCGGGCCACATGTTTTAAGAGAAAAATAATTAAAGTAAAAGAGATAAGCATAAAATAGGTAAAATATTGAACAAAGTATGAAAGATTATGAATAAAGTAGGTAATTAAGTGTTCTCAAAAAAAAAAAAGGTAATTAAGATAGTGAATAAATGATGAAAGATAGTATTATAATAATTATAGTGGGGTATAATACTTTCCAAATTAAGAAGGGGTTGAGTTAGGGACAGACTAAAACTGAAAGTAGAGAGTTGAGTACGTGACGGAGGTAGTATATTATTAGAAGTTTTAATTATACATACCAGCGGACGAGTTCGGTTACATGGCAAATAACTTGGCGCGCAGAGCAGGTGGCTAATTTATATTTACGACCCTACCATCTGGTATCTAATAAACTAACTAATTTTAGTTGATAGTAAATTTGCTAAACTGAATAATTAATTTTATTGAAGTGTATAAACTAGTTTGATAAAGAAGAAATTAATTTAATTTCTAAATTATCACTTGTGAGATCAATTAGCATATAAACTATCTATTATGCATTCAAGTTAAAAATAAATTTATTGAGGTAACTATACACTAATAATATAGGCTCTGTTTAGCAAAACTAGCTGAAAAGTTAGCTGGTAGCTGGTTAGGTAGCTGGTAACTTGTTAGGTAGCTGGAAAGCTAGCTGAAAGCTAGCTAGTTTTAAATGTAGGTGTTTAGCAAATTAGCTGAAAAGTTAGCTGGTATTTTGTAAAATGACATAAAAAGGCATTACTCTTATTTTTCTTGTCTTTAACCTTTCTTATCGTATTATTAGTCTATAGTTTTTTAAATAATAATATATCATATTTTGTCCAATAATTATAATATATATTTAATATACTTTACATCGCCACTTTAATAACATCATCAAAATTATCAGAAGTTGAAAGAAATAATCGTTGAGCATTTTAACTTAGTAATGAAAAAAATCAGTATTTGATGTGTACTACATGTATGTATTTTAAAGAGGTGCGGATACATTAATCCTTATGCTAGTTGCAAAAAAAGTACACAAAATGTATAACAAAGGATCATACATGTATGCATTTTAAAGAGTTTCTTATTTCTTTATTCTAATTTAGGTTAATATAGGTTAGGGATATTTTCGGAATGAAAAAGATAAGAAGCTCCTTCTTTAAAAAAAAAAAAAAGCTACATTGACTAGTTTCTTTTCCAATTTGGTTAAAAAAGCTAGCTCATTAACGAGCTTTTTATTAGTCGATGGTCGAAAAAGTTTCATAGAAATGGAAATGAGTGGTAAATCGACTAAAGCCCCTATTTACCTGTTTGGAAACTATATGATAAGTTTTCATGTACAATATAGTAGTTGATAAGTTTTTTCTGATAAAATAGGAAGTAGTCCAAGTTGGATGATAAACTATCTCATCCAGGGTTTGAAAAACCGGACCGGACAGGCCGGTCAGACTGGGCGAACTGGAAATTTTGGTAATAGCGGTCCGGTTAGGGCATGTAACCAGTATATCCAACCGCTGAGAACCGGCCGGTTCAGGGCATGTAACCAGTATATCCAACCGCTGAGAACCGGCCGGTTCATTTGTTTGAACGGTAAACCGTCAACCGGTTGAGAACCGGTTTTGTGTTTTATTTGACAAACATTGAATAAAATGGAAGTGGTGGTAATTGAACTTGAGTCTAGAATATAATAGCTTAGTTAATTACCACTTGGATACAAGTTATTTGTGTAAAATTTTTGTTTTATTATAGTAATAACCCAAACTTGGATATAGTTTAACATTTTTTCAAGTATATCAATCCTCTACTAAGCTTGCGTTTGCAAATGATTAAAAAAAATGCTTTTGTGATTTTGAAGTAGTAAAAGCAGTTTTTTAGTGTTTTATATTACAACTTCTGCCGCAACTTTTCTGGAAAAAAACAGGTAACCGCCAGAAGCAAAGAAGCAACCTAATAGCTGCTTCTAACTACTTTAAGCAAGTAGTAGTTTTTTTTTCAATTAAAAACAACTAATTAAATTAATTTTTACAAACACTAAAACTTCTGCTTTTACAATTTTAAGCTGCTTTTTATATGATATATCAAACACTACTGACTTTTGCTTAAAATCAACTTTAATCAATTTTTAGTAGAAGCAGACAAAAAATCACAAGTAACAGCATTTGCAAACACACACTAAGTAAAAGAACAATCACTTGATATTTTTAACATTCATTTGTCATTTTACAAGTTACAACTTTACATGTTTGAAATTCTAACATTTGAACCATCATGAATTAATATAGCTGATCTTGTATTTTAGAATTTTTTCTTTTATAATTTAATATGAGTTCATATTAGACAATTTATTTATTAGTTACGTTGTAATTTGATTATATGTAGTCTAATCTTTTTACTATTTGTTGTGATTGTTCAACTTCGTAAATATTAATTACATACCCCATAATAATTAAATTTATTAACAAACATATGTATATGACGTCATACTGGGTCAATAAGTGGTTTGACCGGTTAAAAAGATTGAACCAATATTTTGTAGCATACCCGGTTCTACACCCGATCCGGTTTTTCGTACACTAATCTCAATAATATATTAAAGTTTCACACATTAACACACTAATTTTGAAAATATATATACTAAGTTGATAAGTTATTATTAAACAAATCAATGTTATTAAAGTGCTATGCATAATACTCTAGTCAAAACTATAATTACATCGAATTTTGTATTGTTTAATTACATTGTGTTTTTGTTTATGAACATGAGGGTTTTTTTTCCCCTTTTCTAATCTTAGTTTTCATTAGAAATCTCCTATTTCATAGATTTTAACTTTGTTTTCACACATAACAAAAATTTAGAAATTTTATTTTGCACTAAAATTACACATATAGACACTAAAATTACACATTGGTCTTTTAACTTTTCATTTAAAAAAGAACACACGGAGATTAATGTATGATGTTTTCGAGTACGGAGGGATTAATAAGTCAATATTTATCAAATGTGGTGCTGCTGACCCTGTCAAAGTCTACGCACTCTTATGTTCGGAATTGGATGGTCTTGAATGCCCTGCATAAAAAAGGCTAGTGAGCCGAAGAAAGATGTGTTCAGTTCACTAAAACAAAACATGTCAAAAGTCTCGCCCAGTACTCCATGCATTTTATTGTTTATATGTGCCTTTTGCTACTCCACCATCTTTCCAGCAAAATGCCTGAACAACCAAACTGATTTTGAATCACTTGTTGCATTTAAGACAGCCATACGAAACGATCCACAGGGAGCTCTAAACTCGTGGAACGAAACACTGAATTTCTGTAGCTGGCGGGGCATTGTCTGCAGTGAGAACAGAGTTGTCGAAATCAATCTGACTTCTCAAGGCCTTGAAGGGTTCATTTCACCTCACTTAGGTAACCTTTCTTTCCTCCAAAACATCACTTTACAGAATAATAGCTTCTTTGGCCCGATTCCAGATGGAATTGGGCGTTTAAAACAGCTTCAGTTTGTCGATTTTAGCAATAATACGTTAAGTGGTGAGATCTCAAGAAACCTGTCACAGTGTACAAATATCCATTACTTTAACCTGATCGACAATCATATCACTGGAACCATACCTCTGGAGCTGAGTTCTTTGACAAAACTAAATGCTCTAGGCTTGTCAAGGAACCAACTTTCTGGAAGTATCCCCAACTTTTTCGCAAATTTCACCAATCTTCAGGTGTTATCTATATCACGCTGTGGGATGCAGGGAGAAATTCCAGAGTCACTTGCCCAACTTATGTCACTTACGTTTCTGAGTTTAAGTGAGAACAACTTGACTGGTCGAGTCCCGTCAGGTTTGTTCAATATTACAACCATGAAAATGCTCTGGTTAGAATATAATCAGCTCCAAGGAACCATACCTTCTGACATAGGTATCTCATCCCCACGATTAACTGATCTGCACATGGGATATAATCGTTTCACTGGACAAATTCCAGCTTCCATCTCAAACCTTTCCTCGCTTTCACGTCTGTCTTTAAAAGCAAACAGTTTTACAGGTCCATTGATGATAGATTTTCGTGAGCTTCCACTTGTTATAGACTTTGTTTTGTTCGATAACAAGTTAAACGGGAGTCTGGATTTTGTTTCTTCTATGATAAATTGCACTGTGCTTTCAGATTTTAATATCCGTGGCAATCTGATGACTGGCTTATTGCCAAACTCTATTGCTAATCTTTCAAGTACTACTCTTATCAACCTAGATCTGAGTGAAAATCGGTTTCATGGAACTATTCCTTATGGTATTGGAAACCTCAAGAATCTTCAGAATTTGGTTCTCCGCAATAATGAGCTTGGTGGTCCAATTCCTTCTGACGTAGGTAGACTTAATAAGCTCCAAGTACTTGATCTCAAGGGAAACCTGTTGACAGATGAGATCTCTCTTCGATTCAATAACATGACATTGTTGAGCCACTTAAAGTTGGCTCAAAATAAATTCTCTGGCCAAATTCCACCAAGTCTGAGCAACTGTAGCAACTTGCTAGAACTCGACATTTCTCTCAACAATCTCACCGGTAGAATACCTCCAGAAATTATGAGCCTTTCTTCTATTTCCATATCCTTTAACTTGTCTCACAACGCCTTAACAGGCCCCATCCCATCAGAAGTCGGTTCATTGATAAACCTTTTCAGCCTGGATTTGTCCCATAACAGATTTTCCGGAACTCTTCCGTACTCTTTGAGCATGTGTGTAACACTGGAACGACTTAATCTCGAAGGAAATTCACTCCATGGGGAAATAGGTGATACCCTGACTACTTTAAGAGGGGTGCAATATTTGGATCTTTCGAGTAATAACTTGTCTGGATCTATTCCAAGTTATTTAGGAGTATTCGATCTCGTGTACTTGAATTTATCTTTCAACCGCTTGGAAGGTGGTGTCCCAACGACCAAAGTGTTTCAGAATACGAGTGCAATCTCACTTGAAGGAAACAGTGGCTTCTGCGGGGGAGTTCCATCACTAAACTTTCCTCCTTGCTCATCAAGAAGTTTCAAGAAAAAGAGCTTTCTTTTAGTGCACTGGATCCTGATTCCTGTGATATTGAGTGTCGGAGCAATATGCATTCTTCTTGCATCATGTTTCTACATACGAAAAAACAAACGAGGATTAGAAGAAACCCAATCCCTTAGACTTGCATTTGAGCCAGAGCTCTCATATGCCCAGCTACTAAAAGCCACAGGTGGATTTCTTGAGGCCAATTTACTTGGGGCAGGAAAGTTTGGTTCAGTTTATAAAGGAATCCTTGATGATGGACAGACGTTGGCAGTGAAGGTATTCAATCTTGCAAGTAAAGGTGCTTCCAAAAGCTTCGTGTCAGAATACAGTGTCTTGAGGGACATAAGACATAGAAACCTTCTCAAGATAGTGAGTATATGTTCTGGCAAAAGTTTCCAAGGGAATGAGTTCAAGGCACTGGTTTATGAATATATGGAAAATGGAGACTTGGACAAATGGCTTCACCAAAGAGTCCAGGAAAAAGATGGAAAACTTAGCATCAAGCAGAGATTGAATATTGCCATTGATATTGCATCGGCACTCGATTACCTACATACAGGCACAGGTTCAACAATTGTTCATGGTGACTTGAAGCCAAGCAACATTCTTTTAGACAAAGACATGACTGCTCATGTTGGAGATTTTGGATTGACAAAGGTAACTTCCACTTTGTTTCCAATGAACGAAAGTACTTCAATCGGCATCAGGGGTACGATAGGGTATATCCCTCCTGGTATGATTTCTTTTTTGTTAGTACATTTTTACTTTAATCAGTCCATTATATTTTGAAAAGGATAATAATATCTACGATCTTTTTCTTTTTTCTAATTATACAAAATGTTTCAGAGTATGGCATGAGTGGCAGGATTTCAACCAAAGGGGATGTGTACAGCTATGGAATTCTTTTGCTGGAGATTTTCACAGGAAGGAGACCAACGGACGATGACTTGAAGGATTCGTCAAGCCTGCGTGATCTGGTTAAGCAGGCGTTGCCAGGGCGAGTGATGGAAATTGTGGACCCTGCAATTCGACATGAACACTACAAGGAATTTGACTGTGATGCAAAAATAGAGAGTTGCATGGTTCGTGTACTGGCGATTGGAGTGGCGTGTTCAGAACAAGTGCCGTCGGGGAGGATGACAATGAGTGAGGTGGTCACTAAATTAAGTAAAAATGCTCTTTTGGTCGACTGATTTCAACTAGATCTGCCTGTGGATTTCGCTTTGGACTCGCTTGGCTATATATATGTAAATAGTAGTATATGTTTCCGTTCTTGCAGATTCTATTCTATTGGTGTGTATCTACCATTGGATCTTGAATACCGAAGTGCATAATTTATTTGGACCATAAACAATTACTAGTATTTCGATTATGTTGTGAGAAGTGATCCTTCCAAAAACTTTTGCGAACAATATTTAGCTTTAAATACAGTGGTCTTAATATACACACATTATCGGATGCTGAGCCAGAAGGGGAATAGTGGAGCGTAATTAGTACTCATGTATTTTGGCCCTGCCCCGTCGTATTAATCGTGTATTAACTTTATTTCTAAACTAAGTAGTTAAACATGTGATGTTGATTTTGTATCTGCAATATAGATTTAACTTGCTCTTGAATTAAATCGATAGGTATGATGAAATAGTATGATACCTGAAATTATACCACTAATTTTAACCACTGAACAAGTGGTATGAATGTATACACGAGTTCACTTAAGCAGGGTCTCGGATTTGAGCCTTGTGGATGTAAAAAAACACCACTCAGAGAATTAATTCCCAAAAATGTTCGGCTGGATTACACGCATGTAGCGGATACTTAAACATATAATATTTGTAATTAAACATGAAATGTTCATATTGCAGAACAGGGACACCTGCAATTCAAACAGACTATGCACACCTGCAATTCAAACAAACTATGCAGTGTTCTGGGTTATTCCCAGAATATACGACCATAACCAAACCAAACCAAACCAAGAACATTAAAACCAAAGTATCCCTCTAATACATGATTAATCATCATCTAATCTCTTCAATAGCCACCGGAATTCGAGAGTATCCATGGCCGCCACCACTACCATAACCACAGCTCCACCAAGAGGTTGAGCTCAAGTTAAGTGGCGGTGGCTCCTTAGGTGGGTTGTGGATGAAATGATGAAATCAAATAGTAGTATTGTCAAGCCTCTATTTCGACATTTACAAATTGTAGAGTGGTCAAACCATAATTTCATTTTCAATCTTATAGTTGGGATATATAGCTATCACCTGGCATTTGCGAACTGCACAGAACGCTTTAAGACATAAACCAGAATTAAAATCGAAGATGAGTTAATTAAGTTCTGTCATAAATAAACACACAATGACAGATGATTCACTTGCCATTGTCTACCATGACTGAATTTTCTTGGTCACTCTCACACGCACACCATCTACCATTCCGATAATACAGTTTTCCAGAACAATGCATAAAACCACACAGAACATCCTTCCATCACAATATACAGATAAGAAAACCTACCGTTCGACTAAGAGTCACTTGCTTGCTGCTGTGATTGCTGTTGCTGCTGTTGAGTTGGCGGCTGGGACCAGGGCATGAACGGAAGAGTAGCTGGAGTCTGTTGACCAGTATACACGGCAGCTGCTCCTCCTGTGGGTACATAGTAATACGGTAGAACATCTGTAGGAGATCCAACCAGCGGAATACTTCCCTTGATAATCCCTAGCCCCTCTTCTTTCAATTCGTCTCTGGGAATTATGTCAACCAGAAAGTCGAACACATCAGTTCTGGATATTGCAGCTGCAATATCGTTCTTCTGCAGGGTCCGCCGTTTGTTTTCCTCAGTATGGATCCAGGATCTCAGTGTTAGCTCCAGGACAAACATTTCGCAAGCCTTGGCGAATATGACTGGAGCTTCTGCAGATATCATTCTTACGTCTTCGTCGGCTTTCATGATCTTTTTTATCCGAGCAAGAGGGAGGCTGTGGTTCTTGAAGTCGGATGTCCGCTCAATTTCTTGCATTTGGTTCGTCCAGAATGCCTGGAGTTGCTGTTGTTGTTGCGGATTGTGAAAATGCGAGCCTTGATGGAACGGGAGTTGTTGAGGGGGGTAAGTTGGAGTTTGAGTCGGAGAAGAAACAGCCATAGCTGGTGTGCCGGTAGCCACTATAGGTGGTTGATAAGGAGTTGGATATGCCATCTGGCCAGTGCCAGCTACAACTCCCATTGCTGGTTGCTGCTGATGCTGCCTTTGATCGGAATGCTCCATGATGTAGAAAATGCTATGTTCTTAGCGCTGATTAGGTGCAACCAATTCTCTTTATCAATCTACTGCTTAAAATGAAAATAAGAAAAAAGAAACTCAGTGAGACTGAAGGATATCAGTCTGAGTTTCCCAATGTAACAAAAATGAGCCAAAGCCAAAGGAATACTACCACAGATAACTCATGAATCATATATGACCAGAAAAAACGAAAAGGTCATGAATTAGGTCATTCGCAACAGGACTGAATTTTTTTTCTCCACCAAAGAGTACAGAATGTATCTAAGTTCTAACCATATGCAGGCGAAAAGCCCAGTTGTGTGAAATTAAACTTAAGTATAAATAAATAAATATATAAAATAACAAAAACCAGGCAGAGAGAATGAGATCAGAAGCAAGCAATTTGCTGCTGTGATTCTAAAAAACATGACAGCAGGTAATGTGTCCCTATATATACTTCATGTAGGTGAAATGTTCTGATTTAGTAACTTGTTAATGCTGATTTACCTCAAGTAGAATTCAATATCTAGACGTAGTGCCGAATCCTCGTTGAATCGAATTTGGGAAGTAAAATAATTGATAAAAGCTGTCAAGAATCTTGAAAGATGCTTAGAAAAGGTAGAAATTACATTAACAAACCAAAGAAACAAACACCAAAGGTATGCAGGTGTCCCATTGTTTCCTTTGCTCGGACAATTACTTCTTTTTTTCCTTTTCTAGGAAAAGGAAATACTCCACGGAACATCTTGTCACATTTATCTTCCAAGTTTCACTATAGATACCAATATATATTTATCAAGAGCTTTGACCACACACCAAATTACATACTACCATATCTTCACTCCTCTAGGGAATCCTTTGATTCAGCAAGCTAATTTGTCTTCACTATTCTTCTATACTAGGTTAGAAAACAAAGAAGCTAACGAGCCAAAAGGGAGGAAAAAAATAGAAGCTTACACCAACAAATCAAAAGGCAATAATCAAAACAAGCCACAACATATTGCTCCATGAACATTGGGAAAAGCTAACAAACCTAAGCATTAAAATGCTGTCGTAGAAGGCCAAATTTTAATAAAAGGTCAAAACAAGCACTAATTGCCACGATTTGAACACGTGAAAACACAAAAACACGCCACTTGTTCCACAAAACACAGGTGCCAAATACTGAGCAAAAGGAAAGCTGATGTCAAAGCCGGATGTACCGCAAGCGGTGCAATGTAATGAGTAAATCCGGCATCATATTTTTTCCGAAAAGAAACTAAAAAAAAATTAATCAGTGTCATGCTAAACACAAATTTGATTCTAGCAGGAAACGAATCTCCACAGAAATTAAACATGAAAACCTCAGTAACACCAATTCCTTGTCTTCATACGTATAGCCTAATTTGACCCTTTGTTCGAGTGCATTTTCTAAAGATATATATACAGGAGTGCAGTAAAAAAAATGTCCGTGCTTAAATCTCTGTATTAAAAGTTTATGTGCTTCCTAGTCAATTTTTAGTGAGAGCAAGATTAAGTCTATCTGACATAGATCTATCAACCAGACAAAAGAGGCAAGAAAATCAGAGAAACCAACACATGTAAACCACAAAAATTGCAAAACAAGGGAACAACAATTCACATGACAGATTTCTGAGAAATTAAAGGGCACGTGGAAATGAAAAAGAAGGCCAAGTAAAAGAATGAAAATCTAATGATAGAGAAACAGGATGACGAAAGCAGAAAATAAAATACTGGTAGTGATTAAAAAGTTGCTTACCGGCCATGTTTAAATTTTGGTAGGAATTGAGAAAGGCAGGAGGAGCAATGGTTGGAAATGTTGAGAAACCCTAGGAGAGAGAAAGTAAGTTAAGAAGGGAAAGGAAATGTTAATGGAGGGAGAGACAAGACCGAGAGAGGTTTTGAATAAAATGGTCCGAATGATGGGAGAGACGAAGAGAAGGGAACTACTGCTTTGGGCTCATCGGCACCTGAAACACGTGTCGACTAGTGCCACACCGACAAGGAACAATACTGTCTCTTCTTTCCACATGTCAACTCATTAGTGGCTGCCATTTTTTATATTTTACTCCCTTATACTCAACACAAAGTCTTTAGAGAGACCGATATTAGTGAGAGATTTGAGTGACGTATTGATGTTCTTAATTATATGTGTAATGTTTAAACTATATTAGTAATGTTTTATGAGTGAACATTTTATATCATTTTTTATGTAATGTATATCATTGATGTTCTTAATGTAACATGTAATGTTTTCGGCTATAACTATAATGTTTGTCCGTCTTTTTTAGTCTTTTTATAACACCTATACTTGTTGATACGGACATGTGTCCAATCCGCTAGTTAGAGAGTTTCCTAGCGCATCAAAGTGAGATATTAATCAAGATTAGTCCGACCTTCGAATCGTCAATTTAAGGGAAACCATTCCAGGTCAACTAGTACTTACAAGTCAACACACTTTCTCAGCTAAGTCCGACGAAGCTAGGTGTATGACTTCCGAACCTGAAAAAAGGTCGCATGGCCCTACCAAGCACCACAAACTGTCAGTCCTAGGATGCCAAACGGACCGGACGAGAGAATCTCGGACGCCACCATCGCAATAAGACCAAACGTAAACCACTGAGATACTTCCGTGGAACTCTAGGCTCGGACACCGTGAGTTACTTAAGGATAGATCAACCAAGCAGACGGATCTGTCCGAAGGACTTACACGGACCCAACGAGCGGAACAGTACTCTCAGAGGAAAAGGTCCAAACTACCCTCCCAGGCCCAGTAACTAACACTGGATTATTGTTCACTATTGGGCCATGGGACAAAGGTAGCATTGGTGTCCAAATCTGAAGCATACACTTGGCATCATCTTGTGAGTCGCGTCATAAGCATATGATAACTATAAATATAGCCCAAGATCCAAGACCTTAAAGGAGGTCACAACCATAAGCAATAATCACTAAGTCTTGTTGATACCATAACCTTCCTCATAACTATTACATTGAGAGCTACCAACTCTCTCTTGAGTAAAGTCTCTTACCGGATTGACATATGCAATCCGGGTAACCCTTTCTAAACCCCCCCCCCCCCCCACTTAGTCCTTTCAGGTACTCTTGCACGGGCGGATACTACTTCGGACTTCAAGTAGGAGGCGGGTCTTAGATTATGTTGCTTGTAATAGTTTAGTTAGTTAGTGTTCGAGGTTTCACCCCTCAACATTTTGGCGCCGTCTGTGGGAAACTTTACGAAAAGTCTCTTACGCTCTCCAAAGTGATGGCAAGACAAAGAAAATCAGCTAGGACTGCAATTACTGCGATTAGGACTCCAGCTCCAAAGCTCCGAAGTAGGCCTCCTGTTGGGAGAACGTGAGTGGCCAGGAGCTCCTCAATGATCCAAGAGGAGTGTCCGAGCAATGGCCATACCGCCAGTGTCTCCTCAGAGGATGAAAGAGTTTCTGACCTACCAGTGAGAATCCAAGAGATCGGAGCTAGATCCGAGGCATGGCAGGACATGTTCCTCCGTCAGGAACACATGGTCCCCCACAAGGAAGGAACTTCACTCCTCCAAATGGCCAGATCATTTGTTCAAATGAGTTAGGGATGAATGAGAACCAGTTTGGCCTCTTGCCCACTTCTATTTGAGGTTGCTTTGGATCGAACAATTTCCAACCTAATCCATCATTGGCATCTCCAAGGCAACTAGATCCAACTCAATCTAGGAACAAACATCACCTTGGAACAATACCAAGGATTGAGGATCTTAGGCAGCGCCTAAACAGAAGGACAACGACATCACAAGAAGGTGAGGTTTGGACCACGTCCTCGGAAGCTGGTTCAAACCACTCTCGGAGCTGGTGCAAACCGCTCTCTCGAAGCTGGCCCAAACCGCACTCTCGGAGCAGGTTCTCACCGCTCTCTCGAAGCTGGTCCAGACCACTCTCGGAGTTGGTTCTCACCGCTCTCTCAGAGATGGTCCAGACCACTCTTAGAGCTGGTTCTTACTGCTCACTCGGAGCTGATCCAAACTACTCTCTCGGAGCAGATTCTCACCATGACCTCGGACATGGTTCTCACCTCGTCCTCTTAGTATATCTGCCATAAGGACCGTCTCCAATGCCAAAGTGGATAGGACAAGTCTCCTACCGCTGAAAAACAACTAAAACATGTTCACTACCACCAAGTGGCTAGGACAAGCTAAAACGAGGTCAACCTCAAAAACTTGATGCTAGGAAGTGCTTTCAAAGGTTGGGGTTCGTTTATTTCGAATCCCGATCTCCAACCTCATTGAATTCTCTTACAATGGAGTACCGGAAAAATTCTCTACATTTTCCGATGAAGGAGTAAGTACCCTAACTTACCCTGAAATTATCTTCTACCATTCATTCATGCATTCATTCATTCATCATGCACGCACGCATCATTTATCAATGCTTCTTTTACTATAAAAGCGTGCATGAATCGTTAATGATATGTTCCCGATTAATAAGGGGGTCCGACACCCACGAAATTATATAAGCCCGACCGTCTCGGCATAACACGGACTCTCGTCCGGTCGGATGTCCTCCTTAGGACCATCCCAAAAAACCGGTTGTCATAAAAGATAACACCCCATCCCTCTTATGGTTGGATAAGCTATCCTCTCACACGGACTCTTGACCATTTGGACGTCCTCTCTCAGACCATCCAAAAACACATGTTGCTTTGGAGATCACAAGCCATCGCTCTTACTGATAGATAAGTTGTCCAAAGACATCATATGTGAATGTCGACAATTTTTGCGGACATCATGTCCAAAGCTTCAAGCAAAGATAGATAAGAAGGTGTTTACAAACAAACAAGCTTCAAGCTATCTCACTCTTTTCTGATATGAAATGAAAGAGATGGAATTGAAACCTTGTGTTATATTCTATACATATCCAAACAAACTGATAGGTTCCGACAAGCAACGACAACATCACTTTGGAAGAGTAAAAAGCTATGCTAGAAGCGAAAGAGTTAACGTGACTTCGGACCGGCAATAACAAGCTTAGGGCAGCTTCAAACTCTGACAGCTATAAGCACCTCGGACCGCCAAACTTCGGACTTCAATGGCATAGAAAAGCTCCGAACAGCACCAGCTCCGAGCTCAATGGCCCAGAAAGCTCCGAGCTTGACAAACAGAAGAGCTCCGAATAAAAAGAGCTTGAGCAGAATAGCGGATCCGGAGCAACAATCCAGATTAAGAACTTGGTCGGACCCAAAATTCAGTCCAAAAAAGTAAATGTGAGATCCGAACCGGCGGACTGAGCAAGGATCTCGAAGCCGAACAAACCACAACGTCACTAATCTGGACGGGGCTCCGAATAAAAAGAGCTTGGGCCAGATATAGCGTTGGATCACGTGGGTTTACTCATTCTGGATCACACTAAGCCCATGGACAAACACTTTACAAATCACAGAAAAGATTGTCCGAGTAAATCCCTCAACGGATAAATTTAAACAGTGATTGTTGGTCCAGTCCGAGCAACCACAAATCGGTAATTTATCTTTACCAATCTATGAAAGACTGCTCGGAATCTCACACTCATGAGTAGATGCAACGGACGTATCTGATCCATCCGAACTCCTATCAGCTCTAATCACTCATCATTGGTCTACACTTATCAAGAGAAGCAAGCAATGCTACTTCAGATTTGTCCATACGTCCAAGATAAGATAAGTTCATGATTCATCATTACTGGATTGTACGAATTATTGCGATATTTGACTTGCTACTATGGATGTCTATCCTACGGATTGAATTATCAAGTAAAGATAAAGGGAACAAGACAGAATTATCTTAAACATAACAGATAATTGTACGGAAAAATATGTTACAGCGACAAGAATATTATCAGTGTACTTGGCAACGTTCCGTGCCATTAGAAGATCAGAGTTCGGTGGGCACAGAAATTTCTACAAGACATACCCCGGACTTCTCATTGTGAAGGGGGCTGGCTCGGGCCGGCTTCACTAGTTCCAGGCGGATTGGTGGAGGACGGGTTGGCATTCGAGGCGCCCGCGCATGACTCGGCAATAGCATCAAAGGAAGCCTTGATGTTCTCGAACAGGTTAAAGTCCGCGTAGTGGCCAACGATCCGAGAAGGCATGGAGTACCAGTTCTTCAGGTAGTTCATGTTGTCATGGAAAAGCATGAAGCATACCTTCCCTATGGCCTCCGGGACACACTTAGGAAGGAACGGTCCGCCATTGTTGATCTCAATCTCACGTTCCCCAGTGACCACCTCCGCGAACTCACACGCCGCTAACCGGGACGATTTCCACGGGGATTTCAGCTCCGCTGGCGTCCGCGGATGGATCCAATCCTTCCGCCTTCCAGTCAAAGTTTGGAGGCAACAACCCCTTTACCTGCAACTGGCCGATAGCGGATGAGAACCCGTCCAGACGAAGAGCGTTAACCTTGTCCGCCATAAAGAACTTGAAAGAGTCCGACTTCATAAAGTCTTTGACAGCTCCTAGCCGGGCAAATTGGAGATCTTCAAGGACGCGTCCTTGGACTCTAGAAAAGCCTTCATTGATGTATCAATGAAGTTCTCCTGCCATTCTACGTTCGACTTGGCCGACTCCCAACTAGCTTTAAGCTTGGCAATGAGAGCTTCCTTCTTTTTCAGTTGAGCCTCCGCCCGCTTCGCCTTCTCCGCCTCATCCGCCGATGTAGCCAATGCCTTATGAAGATCCTCCTCCATGGTGGCCCGCTCATTGGCCTTCCACTGCATGGCCTTGATCATGCATCCGAGCTAAAAGAAGTCCGCATAGTTAGAAGTATTTCTAACATAAAAGCTAAAAGCAACTAAAGGAAAACGTGCGGGGATCACTTACCCTTTGATGCAGCTCATGGATCTCTCCGACCCGTTCAACCTCAGGGATTCCGCGACTCCGCTCATACTCCGCGTCGAGAGCCGCTTGTCAGACAACGAAAGAATGGCGGAAAGAAGTTGCCTCTTTGATGCAGGGGAAGCATCTGAGGTTGCGCCCCTCTTCCTCCCCGCGGCAATAGCATCCCACAATCAACACATCACCAGGCCCAGACGTCCTCGGAGCACCCGCGGCTGGTGGCCTTGACGCAGTAGTGCTGCGGGTTGCAGGACCTTTACCCTCTTGGGCACCTCCAGTCCATGGATCCTCACCCGCCTTCTTTCGTCGCTCCTCCTCAACAGCAAAGAGGGCCGCATTCTTTGGGTCAGCCATGGAAGACCCGCGGACGTGTTGATTATCTTGGCCCTTTGGACAGTGGCGAGCTCAAGGGCTTGTTGCTCCCTCTGCTGCTTCTTCTTTTCGTGGAGGGTAGACATGATGTAATCAAACCAATGAGCTACAAAACAAAATAAAAGTGTCAGATACAGATGCATAAAGGGAGAATAACAGGAATCTCGGAAACGAAAATTCACAGCAGGGCATTCAAGACACAGGAAAACATAAATCCTAAGTTAAGGATCCTTACTGAAGTCGGTCTTTTCCCCAGCTTCCACGGCGTCAGTCAGTCCGCACAAGTAGGGCAGCGGCTGACAGATCAGTCCGTGGAACGGATACGTAGGTGGATCGTTCTTCTTATGGATCTCCGCCACCCACGGAGACACATTCATCGGAAGGGGGCTCCAATCTGGGATGCTCTCCCTTAAGAACTTTTTTGGCAGCCCCCCACTGCTCTCGCCTCCTCTCGGACATCCCAGGTTTCAGGGCCATCCGCACAAAAATGTACTTATCCCACCACTTCGACCCCAAGGAAGAAATGGAGTCGGAAATGAAGTTGTAGGGTTTTCTAGTTACAAAAGTATAAAACAGGGGATTCCCCAGACTAAAGGTAACATGGAAGAGCTGCCTAAAGTTCTCAAAATTCACCGGCTGCCCCTTCTTTTTACAAAAAATGACGAAACAAATAAGGTTACCCAAAGACTTTGGGATAACCTGACTCGGACCGATCCCGATATGGTTCAGGATATGCTTTAGCTCGGGCGCAATAGGGACCTTCCATCCACAAGCGAAGGCCACTTCGTGCACACACATGTACCCAGCGGGCGGATTGTAAAATGCATGCCCGGGCTCTGGAACCATAATTTCAACGGACTCAGGAACCTCCCACTTCCGCCTCCACTCGGGAATGTCCTCAGGTTTAACCTTAGATGGATAAGTAGGGAGTAGCCCGTCCGCATTTAACTCTCCGAACTCATCCGCTATCACCACGGAGGACGTAGGACGAGGGAATTTAATCCGCGCCGCCTTCGCACCACGACCCTCTATCAATGGAAGATTGGATTGAGCGGACACCGCAGGATGTAACATAATCCGACAACCAGTACGTCTCCGCGGGCGAGCGACTGGAGAGGCTTCCTCCCCTTCCTCCTCATCATCATCCTCTTCTTCTTCACCATCTTCCTCCTCCTCCTCCTCCTCCTCGCCACCCTCGGGTCTCCCAGATGTGCTAGGGTTGGACGGACCTGTTTCCGCCACAATACGGTCCTCTTCCCCAGCCTCGAACATTTCCACATCGTCAGCCTCCCGACCACTTTCGCCTTCCCGTTCAGTTTGAGGCTCATTCGGATCCACGGACGCCCCAACACCACCTATGGTCCGAGATTGGACTAGCGACCTCGTCCTAGCAACATCTCCCTGGCCCACTGCTACGTCCGCCTGAGGTCCTACTGCATCACGGACTCTCTGTCCAGCGTCGGAGTCCCTGGAAGACACGAGATCCACGACCAGATAGTCTCCGACGGATGTGGTTAAGTCCGCAGACTCAGTCTCCAAATTTGCTCCGTCATTGTAAGCTTGAGCCTCGTGAACGTTTTGACTATCGCTCCCGAACATCCTCGGGCAGAAGGAAACGGATCAGAAACGACGATTGTGATTGTCCGAGAGTTCATTTATATATCTTATTATGTCAAGAGGTCCGAGGAAATCCTACCCTATTAGATTTTCTACATGACTTAGTCTCACAACGCTATGGGCACTAAACTCGGCACACAAAGACGCGCCGATGACACTATCATCTGTCCTATGCAACACGGTAACAGGGATAACTCACAAGAGACTGTGCCAATCGACACCAACACATCACCAAATAAGCATGCATTATCAAGTTTGGTTACATTGGACATGACATACGAGACGAATCAACAAGCTACCAATGAAGGAGATTAGTACGCTATAGCACAATGGAGGAGTATTCCAACTAAGTATACTGCTGAAACCTACCACTAGCAACATTGGCAATCACGGAATCAACAAATGGATACTCAACTGAGGCAAAAACATACTAGCATGCATCAGGCATATCGCAAAGACAAGAAACTTCAGAAAGAATTGAGGTGTACTTATTTGACAAAGTTGAATTGATAAGTTTGGACGGACGACGAAGCCTTGCTAGCTCTCCGAGGGTACAAATCTGAGGTGGAAATTCTAAGATTTTGCGAGTTTCAGTTACTCGGATTGATCTTTGATTGCTCGAATTGCTTGAGAATCGCTCTGAGTTTCGATGTGGCTAAAGTGTGAAAGCGACTGATGGGCTAACTATTTATAGGTGCAATTTGGGAAAGCCAAGAGTCACATCACTTGGATTTAAACCCCAACCGTTGATCTTTTCAATCCAACGGTTGTGCCGGTTCACAAGTGGGTAGCTAACAGTACATCACATTTAATGTTCATCAGAGGCGTCACATCACTTGGGTCCAAAATCCCAACCGTTGATATTTTCCAATCCAACGGTCGTATCGCTTTACCCGGGATCTTTCCCCGTGGGCCGGACATGCAGCTCATTAAGCCTCTTTAATTTACTGTTCATCGGCCCAGGAGGGCCATTTCACATATTTGGTCCAACGGATAACTTCCTATACACTCTTCCACAGAGGACTTCTTCAGATCCTAACCGTACTCGGATCTATATGTCTCGGATACAAATACCTTTTCCATCTACAGTCCGAGCTATTACATAACTCGGACTGTAGAAGGAAAGGGGGGGGGGGGAGATATATTGAATTCCTAAGAACACGGACAATGGATCCCGCAAAAAGGAATTTTTCCTACAGTTAACGATTCGGACACGCTCCACAACACACTTGTTCTTTTCATAGTTACCAACTATCTTCTGCTAAGATACTTGGAAACTAGGGGGACATATGTTGATACGGACATGTGTCCAATCCATTAAGGGCGCCATAGAGCGTGTCCTAGAGCGCATCAAGGCTGAGATAGCCAATCCAGTACTAGCCCGACCTTCGAACGGTCCGACCTAAGGGAAACCATTCCAGGTCAACTAGTACTTACAAGTCAACACACCTTCTCAGCTAAGTCCGACGAAGCTAGGTGTATGACTTCCGAACCTGACAAAAGGTCGCATGGCCCTACCAAGCACCACAAACTGTCAGTCCTAGGATGCCAAACGGACCGGACGAGAGAATCTCGGACGCCACCATCGCAATAAGACCAAACGTACATAACAGAACCACTGAGATACTTCCGTGGAACTCTAGGCTCGGACACCGTGAGTTACTTAAGGATAGATCAACCAAGCAGACGGATCTGTCCGAAGGACTTACACGGACCCAACGAGCGGAACAGTACTCTCAGAGGGAAAGGTCCAAACTACCCTCCTGTGCCCAAGAATTCAGTAATCGGATTATTGTTCACTATTGGGCCATGGGCCAAAGGTAGCATTGGTGTCCAAATCTAAAGCATACACTTGGCATCATCTTGTGAGTCGCCTCATAAGCATATGATAACTATAAATATAGCCCAAGATCCAAGACCTTAAAGGAGGTCACAACCGTAAGCAATAATCACTAAGTCTTGTTGATACCATAACCTTCCTCATAACTATTACATTGAGAGCTACCAACTCTCTCTTGAGTAAAGTCTCTTACCGGATTGACATATGCAATCCGGGTAACCCTTTCTAACCCCACTTAGTCCTTTCAGGTACTCTTGCACAGGCGGATATTGCTTCGGACTTCAAGTAGGAGGCGGGTCTTAGACTAGGTTGCTTGTAATAGTTTAGTTAGTTAGTGTTCGAGGTTTCACCCCTCAACAATACTCACTCCATCCCGGTTTCGTATTCTCGCGGGCCCAGGCATAAAATTTAAGAAAAAGTCAATAAAGTGGGAGAGATTGTGATAAAGTGGGAAAAAAATTGAATAAAGTATGACAAATAGTGAATAAAGTATGTAAAAAATAGTAAATAGATTTTACATTTAAGGATGGGAAGATGAAGTTACGACGGACGAAAAATGGAAGAGTAAGGCTCTGTTCTCTTCAACTGAAATTGATTGAACTGAACTGAATTGTAGTATAAAATATAACTAAGCGTAATCGAATCGAATCGAATGAGTTTTGATTGAAGAGACAGAGTAAAGGCTATGTTCTCTTCAATCGCAATTTTCTAATCAAGTGAATGGAATCGAATCGAATCAAATCGAAAAGAATCGAATCAAGAAATTATTTTGTAATAATAATAACAATTATATGATGGTATATATATAATCATAATTAAAAAAATATATATTATTTTTGTCATCTTTCTCACACCCTTCCTACTCTTTTTCTGTCACTTTACCTTTTTATTTATTATTGTATAACAAACTTTAAAACCAATTAACCGCGTGGAAAAACAATATGAGAATGATAACTCGATTAAAACCGAATTTTAATCGTCGTATAAACTGTCTTTATCTAGTTTTTTTTTTAATCGGTGAAATTTATTACAACTTGAAAACGTTTACAAGAGCATGGACAATGTTCGGCAAATAAAATAATTAAAAGCTTAACCAAAATCACTAGTCCATAAACCATGCGCAAGCTCGTAACAAAAACTTTACATCAACACTCTTTCTTGTCCATGCTCTTGTAAACAATGCAAGATAACATGTAGATTTTTTGTTAGAGATGTACGTACATAGTATGGTACTCTCAGGTTCATGTAGTTTCTTATCTTAACTCACATTTTACGGTAGAAAAGAAGAGTAATTCAAATTGTAACCATACTCTTTATTTCATTGATCTACTAAGGCTCTGTTCTCTTCAACTGAAATTTACTGAACTGAACTGGACTGAATTGTAGTATAAAATATAACTAAGCAGAACTGAACTGAATGGAACTGAACTGAACTGAACCGAATGAGTTTTCAGTTGAAGAGAACAGAGCCTAAAAGTCGTATTAAAAAGAAAGAAAGACAAAAAGTTGAAAATAACTCAATTCGATAAATTTTCTTATTTTCCTCGTATAAAAGATCGGGTGTGTAAATAAATGATAAAATAATAACAACAACAACAACCACAATAATAATAATAATAATATGAATTTAATGAACTGAAGACGAGCTGAACTGAACTGAGTTGAATGAGTTTTCAGTTGAAGAGAACATAGCCTAAGTATAGTAAAATGAAAGATTTTCCTAGTCTATAGAAAAATTCGATTTTCACAATAAAGAACCAGTCAAAAATATTATAAACTGATCAGTAACTTTTATATAAATAACCCAAATAAACAACACACTCTCTCACAAAAGTCACATAACTCAACCATCTTTCTCTCTCTACAAAAACCCTAGTGAGAGAAATATTTATAACATATCTCTCTCATCTGTGTTACTCCAATTGTGTTGAACACAATTTTTAAGTAAAATGTATAGAAGTATGTGGTCTCAAAAATATGTGGTGGGAATGAGTATGGAATATTAATTGAGTGGAAAAGTACATGTGGTCAAAAAATGTATGGTTATAAATGAGTTTTATTATAAAACTAATTTTCATAAAAGGAAATGTAACAATTTTAATTCAAAACGAAAAGTTGTAACAATTTTAGTGAAACGGATGTGTATTCCAAGTCCTCATCGATTCTCTCTTCTACACAATCTTCAACAATGTTGTCTGGTCGAGCTGGATTCTTCCGATCGAAATGAAGCTCCGCTCGATTAGTCTTAAGAGAAGGATATTGGGAAATGACTTCCCCACTAAATCAACAAAATCGACGAAAAAGTAATACTAGCCATTCTCCTAAGCTGCCAATCAGGTATCTCCACTGGTCTTCTTCACTGGATGGCTAACTTTATTTTCTGTTGATTAGGTTAATTAGGTTGATGGATGATTCGATTAGGTTAGGTTTATCCTTTATTTAGCTAAAAACAAGCTGCTGCTCCAATTCAATTCAATTTCGTTATAGTTATAATAGTGGCTTGTTTTCTCAATTGTGCTACAGTGTGTATTTTTGTAGGGAACCAAGTATTCTTCTGTACTTCAATTTCTCTTGAAGGTTTTAATGTTGTGCTTCTCGAATTTTTAGATGTAGCTGATTATGGTTGGTGAAATAGTACGTTAATTTGGCAGCTCATGAAATCAATTTTCTAGCAATCTTGTTATATGGTGATTTATTATAGTTTTAAGATATGGTGTTATAGTTTTAACCACCATTATTATGGTTTTAGATTGTGTTGAATGTTTCCATTTGTTATTATTTTAAAGCATATGTTATAGTTTCAATACCTATTTTTGTAGTTATAAGCAATAACGTTTGTGTTTTTAGCTTCTGGTGAAATATTTATGATTTGTTTTTTTCCAAATAATTTGTTATAGATTTAAGATGCAATGTTATGGTTTTAAGCATCAATGTTATTGTTTTTAGCTTGTATTGCATGTTCGTGTTTTGTTATTGTTTTAAGAGACATTGTTATAGTTTTAAGATGCATTATTATGGTTTTGAGCATTAATATTACTATATTTAGCTTATGTTTAATATTTATGCATGTTATTGTTTTTAGCATATATGTTATAGTTTTAAGATCTATATTGTTGTAGTTTTAAGCATCAACGTTAGTGTTTTAGCTTCTGAGAAATATTTATGATTTGATTTTTTGCAAATGTTTTGTTATAGTTTTAGGAGTTACTGTCATGGTTTTATGTATCAATGTTACTTTTTTTAGCTTGTGTTGCATGTTCTTGCTTTGATATAGTTTTAAGATGTACTGCTAAGGTTTTAAGCATAAATTATTGTTTTTAGCTTGTGTTGCATGTCCCTTCTTTGTTTTTAAAAACCAATGTGATAGTTTTGATGAGAGTTGTTATGATATTAACCCAGTTAGTGAATGTTTTGAGCAGGTGTTGATGATGACATCGAGTTTGAAGATAGCTCTCTCAAATGTGTCACTGCACTATTGAAGCAACAAGCACAATCAACAAAAGACAGGAAGCCGAAGTTCACCAACAAAGTTTAATAGGAAAAAAAAACCCTATTTTAACAACTCAGTTTGCATTTGCATAAAAAAAATACCTAATGAACATTTATTGTAATTTTTTTCCTATGAAAATAGATGTTTTAAAACCTTTGGATGATTGCATATTTCAATATTATAATGATTGAGTGTTTCAAATAGCTTATTTTAAGCTTGTTTATTGATGTTTTAAATGGCATCCCTGAAATTTTTAAACTTGTTTAATAATGGTTTAATAATATTAGACTGTCACTTAAAACTAAAACAATCTATATTAAAAACTATCATTTAACTCCTTAAAACCATCACACCATCTCTTAAAAAATTAACAAAAAAAGATAAAACTATAATTGAAACATACAATATTGACGCATTAAAACCATCACATCATCTCTTAAAACGTTGAAAAAATACGTTAAAACTGTAACTGAAACTTTCAATTCTAACAACTTAAAACCATAACATATCTATTAAAAGCATAACGAAAAATGTGTGTCTCGCCGATTTTTTAAGAAACTCGAACGGTCAGACCGCTAAAACTCAAAAACCGCAAAAACCATTAAAAAACCTTGACTTTCATATCTTTTAGGAGGAAAATCTTACCTTTTCCAAAAAATATAGGAAAGTCAAGGTTTTTTGTGGTTTTCTGCGGTTTGACCGGCCGAGTTTCTTAAAAAACCGCCGAGAAATACATTTTTCGTTATGCTTTTAATAGATTATGTTATAGTTTTAAGTTGTTAGCATTGAAAATTTTAGTTACAGTTTTAACGTATTTTATTAATATTTTAAGAGATGATGTGATGATTTTATGGGTCAATATTATATGTTTCAATCATAATTTTAACCTATTTTGTTAATTTTTAATAGAGATGTGATGGTTTTAAGGAGCTACATGATAGTTTTTAAGATGGTTTGTTATAGTTTTAAGTTACAATCTAATATCAATAAACCAACGTTAAAATAGTCTAGAAGTTTCATGCATTGCCATTAAAACATCAATAAACAAGCTTAAAATAAGCTGCTTGAGACACATGTCATTACAATTTTTAAACATTCGGTCATTCACAAGTTTTAAAACATTTATTCTCATAGAAAAAAAAATTACAATCTACGTTCATTCATTCGGTGTTTATACAAATGCAAACTGAGTTGTTAAAATATGTTTTTTCCGATTAAACTTGTTGGTGAACTTCGGGTTCCTGCCTTTTGTTGCTTGTGCTTGTTGCTTTAATACTATAATGACACCTTTGAGAGACATATCATCAACTCGATGTCATCGTCATCACCTGATTCAAACATTCACTAACTGAGTTAAAACCATAATAACTCTCATTAAAACCATCACATTAGTGCTTTAAAAAAAATGCAAAACAAGCCTGAAATAGCAAAATTGATTAAAACCATATAAGTGTCTCTTAAAACTATAACAATGACTCTTAAAACTATAACAAAGCAGGAATATGCAACACAAACTAAAACAATAAAATTGATGCTTAAAACATAGTTGTGCCTTGTAAAACTATAACAATGCATCTTAAAATTATAACAAAGCATTTGTAAACAATCAAATTATAAATATTTCATCATAAGCTAAAAAGTCTAATGTTGTTGCTTAAAACTACAACAATAGGTTTTAAAACTATAACATATGTGCTAAAACTAATAACAGTCATAAATATTCAACATAAGCTAAAAACAGTAACATTGAAGTTTAAAACCATAACAGTGCATCTTAAAACTATAACAATGCTTATTAAAACTATAAAACAAAGCAAAAACATGCAAGATAAACTAAAAACAGTAACATTGATGCTTAAATTTATAACAGTGCATCTTAAAACTATAACAAAGCATTTGTAAAAAATCAAATCATAAACATTTCATTAGAAGCTAAAAACACTAACGTTACTGCTTAAAACTGTAATGATAGGTCTTAAAACTACATTAAAACCTCTTTAAATTAATACTCGATAAATTAATAACCTCGATAAAATTAATAATTTGTCCAGTCCCAACTTGGGACTAGTACAAATTTGGACCCCAATTAATAAAATAATAAGATAATATTTTTTTTGAAATCTCAGTGTATATATATTGGTCCCAACAAAACTATAAATTAATAATTACTAAAAAATTCCGTGTGTGTGTGTGTGTGATACACCTCAAAATTCTAAGATTATTTAAGTGAATCTATAGTCATTTGTTTTTTATTGAAAAACAAATTTATATTGAGTTCATCTATAAATCTCCCCATTGCACTAAAGAGTTGGGGCGTTGTCTTCTCGCTCTGCAACAAAAAGTTGTGAAGAGTTGTTGTCACTTGCAATGCTTCTTTTAAAGTGACATGTTCCAAAGCTATTGAATCATACTCAGCTTCATCATCGACCGAATTTTGAATGGTATCCGCCACAATTTCTTCAATACTTTGAACTTCGTAACATTCATTATTTTCACCAGGATAATCTAGCAAGTGATTCACATCCATTTTGTGCTGATAATGCATACCCGTAATCAACTTTCAAGCTCACGAATGTCTTCTCTAGAATTTGCATCGTTTAAATCACTTGAGCCGGTTTGATTCGCCGAATGAATTTTGCATGTGTCGAAAGCAATTTGCTATGGCCTCTTGTTGCACATTTACTTTCCAAGCTGAGATGGCCAAATTGATAGCATCTAAAACATTAATCTTTTCCGGAGAAGAATGTCCAACTCATAACCTTCCAAAATCTTATGGTAAAACCTTTTACGGTAATACATTTTAAAGGCTCTAATTATCCCAGCATCACATGGTTGAATTTTTTGAATCCATAGAATGTTAATTGTAACTTGTTTTTCTAATTTATTTTTCATCTATAACTAATATACATTATAACTAGTATATTGGACTTGAAAATTTAAAGGTCATATGTGAAACCTCTTTAAATTAATAAATTATTAATTTATCGATATAATAATATCTCGCTAAATTAATAAAATATTCCGGTCCCAACATTATTAATCTATAGAGGTTTTATTGTATAACATATGCACTAAAATAATAACAGACAGAAAGATTCAACGACAATGATGCTTAAAATTATAACACCAACTCTTAAAACCATAACAATACAACTTAAAACCATAACAAAACACCAGATGACATATGCACGAAATGATTCAATTTTCACTGTACGAATTTCAAATCTAATTTCATAAAATCAACGAAAAATGAAAAATAAATGTCAAATTTCAATGTTTCTATTACTAGAAGAAGAAGAAGATTGATATAGGGATATATTTTCAGATCCAACAAGGTTTCCTCTTTCCTACCGTATATTATACTACCTTTTCGTACTTTAAAGGTTACTATAATTGTACCATATGTATTAAATGTTTTACTTTACAACACATTAAAACATCGGAGTTAATGTAGCATGGTAGAAAAAACAAATCCAACAACACCACTCCTCTTCTCATCAAACACAAACAACACTCCTCTTCCCATCTCGTTGTTTCTTTCAAATTTTAACTCTCTACTTCATTTCCCCCATTTCTATCACATTTCACGAAAACCAGCAAAAGAAATAAATGAATGAATCGATCTTAGTCTTGCTCCTTTCAACTCGGATTCAATTCTCTTCATTTCCACTCACTCCTTACACAGACTGATTAAATCTATCCTCCTCAAATCCAGCTGTTTCACAACAAACAAACAAACACCCATTTATAGCCAAATCTCGGATTCCATGAACCGGAACAGGACCGAGAGTCCGGTCTACGCTCGCCAATGGAGCGGCGGATCCAGCACCGCTTCCTCTTCTCCGGCCGGTTCTCCGGCTCATCCTCGCTCTAGGCTCCGTGAGAAGCTCTCCGATCAATCAATCGACCAAACTCTAGCCACTCTCGACCGTCGGATCTCGCGCTACCTCACCTCCGACCCCCCGATTTGGTCCGATTCCAATTCCTACGTCGAATTCCTAGAGAGAGGGGGGGGGGGGGGGGTATTAGGGTTCTTGTAGATAGAAATATGGTTGACTGGTTTGGTTGGAAAGTGTCGTTTGTTTGAAGTATTTATTTAAAAATTACTGACCGGTTTATATTGTTTTTTACCGGACCGGTTCTTTATTGTAAAAATTGAATTTTTCCAAAATTTTTCCTTTTGTTATACTTACTATTTTTATTATTAATAATATCGATATTTTTCTTAATAATATAAATTTATTTTTAAATAAATTATTTATGAAACATATATTAGAATACTTGCTCAAAATGAAAAGGTATGGACGACTAAGGAGGCAAATACTTTTGCCAACTTAGGGAAATTATTATGTATGAATCACTAAACAACCTTGTGGAAGTCATAAATTACACCGTTGAGAGTTGAGACGCCTAAAAAAAGGTTCGACAGTGCTCGACTGTATTATTGCATGTTTAGATATTAATGATAAATTAAAAGATCATAAATTAGATATAATTATTCGGTTTCATAATCAATTAATGTCACATATTCTATTTATATTTGTCCAATTATATATAAATGTCACATTTTTTTATTAAATTATATACTAATAGTTACGAGCTACATACTATCATTCTACTTTATATACACTACTTTAGTTTATACCTTAAATTTACGTATGCAAAATCAAATGTGTCATTTATTATGAGACAGGAAGAATATAACTTTTTTTACGGGTACAATTTTTAGAGTATTAAAAGGAATTCACATAAAAGGCAACACATATCCCTTGGTCCATTAAGCTATAAAGATTTATCTTGTAATTATTTATAAGTAATATCAATACGTGATTATAAAGTTGCTCAGTGAGTATTAAAGTAAGAAAGATAAATGGTAAAGAATGTAAAATACTCCCTCCACTGCACATTATAAAAGCACCCAACAAATAATTAAAAAAATATTAATGTTACACTCTATTACACATTTTTTCAAAGAAAATGATATTTTTTTACCATGTTTTCATGTTTTATAATTTATTTTAATTTTTCGTCCAGAATTATGCTTCAACTCTAACATACGAAGTTTTTCGAGACGGGTGAGTATGAAAGATAGATAATAGAGTAATAATAGTGATTAGTAGGGTTTATTATCACCTATTATTATAGTCAGTTGTTTTGGTAAATTGCAAACAAATGTGCACTTAAGATGTGGGTCCATAATATTAACGATCTAATCAATAATTGATCGAGATCCAATACTTTTGGACGGTGTTGTTACTCACACACATAACATAAGTGTGATATTGTCGACTTTGGGTTGGAGTCCGCACAAATTTGCTAGTAAAGGGTGTTGTTAAACGCAACACCTTTTTGGCTAAACGCAGCACCAATTATTTGCGTACTTACCAAAAATGCCCCTAACTCAAAAAAAACTTTAAAAATTAACGTAAAATCGAAATAACTCGTTTACAAAAACACAATAACATTAACATGCACGATTGAATACAAATTTCAACAGTAAAAAACATCGAAAAATTTTCGCTTTTTTTTTTTTTTTTGGTGAAAAGTGGAAAAAGTTGAAAAATATGTAGAGAAATTGGGGGGCAAAAAAAAATTAAAAGCTGCAAAAAAAAAAATCATGAAATGGCCGGTTCTCAAAACCGGCCATTTCAAAAATGGCCGGTTTTGAGAACCGGCCATTACCATTTTTTTTTCCAACTTTTTTTTCCAATTAAAATGGCCCGTTTGATCGGAAATATTTTTTTTAAAATTTAAATTTATTTATTTTGAATTTGCAACTTTAACTTTAATTCGAACTTGAATCGAAATGCTTCTGAATAAAAGGTTACAATTTGAACACGAACGAACTTGAATAGAAAATATTACATGCCATGACTATTGACTACGTAATGGAATAACATCTTCAAAGTGTTCACAAATTTCATCGACAATGTTGAATACGTCTTTCTGGCTCATATAACGCCTGCTTAGCTCAGTTATTTGTGCAAGTTTAGCCCCGAGCCATTGTATCCTCTACAAATAAAAAACACAGAACGTAAGGATTTGATGAAATTGTAACGTCGTGTATGTATATGTATTGAATGTTTAGGAACCATACTACGGTAGGATTCATGTCGGCTGGTCGGTAATGTGCCCTTCGAGTAAATGATTCTTGGCGTGTCACTTGCATATGCGTCCTTAGGCGAAACCAGTCCTGATATGGTGGAAGAGCTTCAGGTCCGTAATGAACTCAAAGTGTTTGGAGATGGAAATTACATCGAGCGGTCTGAAATTTCTCGAATGAGTCTCCAGGACGATAAGAACATCGATAGAGTGAAGGTTGTGGTGGCCTTTGCACAATCATTGGTGTTATGAGTGGTTGATGAATGAATTGGGGGTATCCGAACTGGCGCATAACACGGTCTGGCATGTAAGCTTCCGTAATCTTTAAACAATGAATAATTCCCCTAAATTGAGAAATGGGGACAGCTTCCTCCGCTCTTTGTCCATATGGTGTCCAAATAACCTATTACATATGAGGTAAGTAACATAAGTAAATAATCATAATAGAGTTTAAATGTTAATGAAGACTAGCGTGATAAATTTCACGACAGACTTCATTTGCAGGAACATTGTCCGAGCATACGTATGCAAGATGTAGAGCAGTTTGATCTTGGTCGATGGTTCCCAAGTTCCATGATTCAAAATCAGGAAAGTGCTTGTAGATCCACATCTGAAATCGTATAAAGACTTCAATAAAAAATGTATTCTTTTTTAAAGTTACGAAAAAATGTATAAATAATATACGGGATGTAAAAAACCCACGCAGTGAGAGACATCCATCTATTTGTTTGCGGTCGTCATTGATGCAATTCCCAATGTCTATCTTGATTGGCAAGTGCGTGACTCCCCATGCGTACATATGAACCTCATCCGGTGATGTAGGAACGGTAGAAATCCGACCGTACTTTCGATGACCACTCTTGTCGACAAATAGCGATGTGCCTATCAACCACAACAAGTACATGATAGCATGTGAAGGAGGTGGAAGAGTTTGTGCTTTTAAACGGCCTCAATTGCTACGCTTGAACCCAAAGACTTTTAAAGTTGGCCTTCAATGATGCATCATTCATTGCATATGAGTTGATAATGAGAGCTTGGCGTCTACGGGTGGTTCGTTTCCACCTTAACATACGACCATGAACAAGAATTCCTAACAGATAGTGGACATCATGCAGGGTTATAGTCATCTCACCGAATGGCAAGTGAAAGCTATTAGTTTCAGGATGCCACCGCTCAACAAATGCACTAATCAAAGGCATGTTGATCTTCGGGTGCATAGAGTCAAGTGTGAGAGATGGCTGTTGTCAACAACAGTCAAGACATCGTCGTTTAAATAGTCTTTGAACTTGCTTAATTTACGGTATTGCTGAAACCCCTCTAGAATATCGCGGTCCTGTGGCATTTTAACGTAAATAGTAAATAAGAATGAGTTAACAATAGTAAATATGAATACTCGGATTTTAAAGATATGGAATTAAATGACTTACATTTTCCATCCATATGGAGTGAGCGATGTGGCCTAGAAATCCTGTGAGTAACTCCGCATTTGTCGGGCCTCCATCAATACCTTGTGTTAGCGGTCTCCAGGGTTGATTAGTGGCATTATTAGGAGCTTCCTCTCCACCGGCCTTCCACCCTCTCCTTGATGGGTCACTCATTTGAGAATAACGAATCGTTGAATGGGGGACATCATCATTTAAATGCGGAGATGCCCGTCAATTGGGTTGGTTGAAATGTGTAGATGGCCAGTATGAATTGGTGTTAAAATTGTTACCCGCTTCAGGCGATGTGTCATCTCGAAAGTCATCTGCCCCCTGCTGCAGAGGGATTTCACTTTCAAGTCTGTTCCTTGTTTGTGTGTCGATAGTTTCGGGTGACTCGTAGGAGTCCTCTATTAAGTTCTCCGTATCATCATAACTTAATTCTTCATTGGCCATCAATTTGGACCTTCTAGCTCTCACTGAAGCAGGTATGGGCCCTCTTTCCCGTCCACGAATCTCTCTCAAGCGTCGAATCTTTGATCGTATGCGACGGGATATCCTTTACGTTCTTCTTGCCCCGTCTTTTATCTTCAGCACCGCCATCTTTGGATGAACCGCCTTTACTGAGTTTCTGTACGGAAATGAGAATAGTCGGAGTGTTAGAATTCATAGTACGGAAATGAGAATAGTCGGAGCAATCAAATATACTACGGTTTATTAATGTATTATCATAACTTTACCTTCCAGATTCCTGACATTTAACACTGATTGGATTGCAAAGTATTTGATAGTATGTTGTAAGGAAGAAGAACGTTTGAATGGAGAGTTGTGGTGTAAAAATGTGATGTATGGGGAGATTATTTATAGAACCAAAATCCCTCGGATCACGTGACATATCGATTCACATGACATATCGGTTGACGTGACATATCGATTAACGTGACATATCGATTCACGTGACATTTCGATTAACGTGACATATCGGTTTACGTGACATTTCGATTAACGTGACATATCGATTAACGTGACATATCGGTTCACGTGACATATCGGTTCACGTGACATATCGGTTCACGTGACATATCAGTTTACGTGACATATCGGTTCACGTGACATATCGGTTCACGTGACATATCGGTTCACGTGACATATCGATTAACGTGACATATCGATTCACGTGACATATCGATTAACGTGACATATCGATTCACGTGACATATCGATTAACGAGACATATCGATTAACGTGACATATCGATTCACGTGACATATCGATTAACGAGACATATCGGTTAACGTGACATATCGGTTCACGTGACATATCGATTCACGTGACATATCGGTTTACGTGACATATTGATTAACGTGACATATCGATTCACGTGACGTATCTACACTTCTATAAAATCCCCCCCACCCCCACCATCATTTTAAAAAACTCCACACTTGATTGAAACAAACATTCTACTCTAAACACTTCAAATATCAAACACTTCAAACCCGAAACACTTCAAATCCCAAACACGTATACTATGAGTCACTCACCTATTTCATATATTTCATCCGATGATGCGCGGTTTTTTCAGTTGCGATCAGCTTTTTCCAAAACAATCAGAGTTTTAATACTCGTGAAGCTGCAGAAACTTGGGTTCGTGCTGTTGGTTGAGAAAACAATATCTTTTTTGCGATCTCACATTCGAAACCAAGACACTTATACATGAGTTGTGAGCGTGGTGGGGCTTATAGAAACACGTCTTCAAGTGATCCCGAAGTGAAATCCAGAAATGCAGTTGGGACTAAGAAGCACAATTGTCAATTTCAGGTTAAGCTGCATGAGAGGTATCCAGGGGAGTGGAGAGTTGCTATCAGAGAGGGCCACGAGAAACACAATCATGCACTCGGGAATTACTCCCATTGGCACACGTCCAGTTCGAAGCTGAATGAGGAAGAGTTCAGCCGAGTGATTGAAATGCTACAGTGCGGAATGCCACCTAGAGAAATTCTCAGGAAACTCAAAAAGGAGTTTACAAACAACTGTAGTGTCCTACGACACATATACAATGCTGACCAGAAATATCAACGTATGGAGATGGGATCGATTTCCCCATGATTATTTCTTGCATATGTTGGAAAAACATCATTATATATTTACACACTCACAAGTGCAGGGTACTAACATATTGGAGGGAATTTTCTTAGCTCATCCTAATACAAGGGAGATGATCCGTTTGTTCCCGCAAGTTGTCCTCATGGATGCAACCTACAAGACAAATTTGTACGACATGCCTTTGGTGGAACTGATTGGCGTCTTACCCACTGGGCAAAACTATCACATAGCTTTCATTTTCCTCTCGAACGAAAGGACGTCAAGTTATGTGTGGGGGCTTACACAATTGCGGGAGTTGTTTGCTGAGTGTGGTGTCTCACCGGGGGTTTTTGTTACCGACAGAGAGTTAGCGGCAATGAATGCGATTAATATCGTATTTCCAGAAGCAGCACACCTATTGTGTCGGAGGCACATAGCAAAGGATGTGCAGGCTAAAGTAAACAAGTTGTGTGGTTCCACAAAGTATCAAGGGGCAGTAAAATCCAGATGGGATCGCATCGTGCATGCAAAGACTGCGGAACTCCATGAGCAGGCTGTTGCAGAAATGGCGGAGGCCTGGCGAAGACTACCGGCTGTCATGGAGTACATGGTTGGACCCATACCGTGAGCGATTTGTCCTCGCTTGGACCAAGAACATCCTACACTACGGCACAAACACGACCAACAGGTAATTCTATTTATCGTCATAAAGCCACTCGTAGATTAGTTTATTTCGTATTGCACTACTAGCCTATAATTACAGTTATGCCGAAACTGACATTTCAACACTGTAAATTGGTTGCAGAGTCGAATCTGCTCACTCCAGGTACAAGTTGTGGTCGGGTCCTTCAAATCAAAAGTTTCACCGGGCATTCCCGAAACTGCATGGCCTACTTGAAATGCATTTTGATGCGATCCGCACAGAGTTTGAGAGATCTCTTACGATTAAGCCTCATTCCACAACAAGTCACATCTTCCGTAGGCTGGGAGGTGTGGTTTCACATCTTGCCATTGACAAAATGGTGAAAGAAATGGACGATGTTAATCCCAGTGATTGCGATCACACATTGCGCACAAGTTTTGGACTAATGTGCGCATGTCGGTCAATCAAGTTGAAAGCAGGAGGACCGTCCACCGGTTCACGATCTAAACGTGTTCGAGAACTCTTCACGTGGAGGAACCACGAAACTAAGCGTGAGTGTACGGGACCAGTTTAATGACTGGGCGAGGGACCGCAGCGAGACTGCCACGGAGGAGGAATTGAGATCGTATTTTGACGATTCGAGTGAGTCACAATCGTTCTTGGAGGAGCCAATCGTAAACCAACGAAGAGGTAGGCGACTGAAACAGGGAGTAGGATCCCATCTGCTTGGGAGCACCAACACGCGAATCAATCACGGAATTCCACCCAAGCAATGCGAGTTCAGTTCGCAAGGCAATCTTGGTAGATCATTTAAATACCAGTGTCAAATGCCGCAACAAACTGTACACTTCATTAGAGGTTGGACTAATGTCGTCTCCGATGGAAACTGCGGTTTTAGGGTCATAGCACAACTCCAATACCAGTCACAAGACCGGTGGCCAGACGTCAGGCAGGAACTTATGGAGGAGTTGAACAACCACATGGAGCTTTACGTCGCAGAAATGGGGCAACAAAGGGTCACGGAAATAACTAGTCATTTGAACTGGTTTGCAGGCCCATGTAACAACCCATGGTGGTATACACTCCCGGATATGGGCTTTCTTACAGCTACAAAGTACCACGGGTCTTGAGCTGCTATGCAAAGACTGGGAGTCTAACATATTTTCCATTGGAGTGTCGTTCACAGATGGACTCACCATCTCTGGACCCTCCATCGACAGATGAAGAGTGGACAATGGGATTCGTTGATAACAATCACTATATTAGGTTGCGCATGATAGATGAATGCCCACTTCCACCATTATGGATGTCATGGGAATCTGCTAGAGAGGAAAGAATAAGCCATTGGATGCAACATTATTCCATTCGGCTACGCCAATGGTTTTTGTTCTAGTTTATGCTTTCAATTTTATGTTGTGTTCCGTATTTATAGTGAAATGAGTGAAAATTCATGTTGCTGTAATTAAATAAATATGATTCCACTTTTACTAAAATAGTTCTTTATATAAAATAAATAAATAAATAATTGTTAAAAGAATAGTTTTCTATTCAAGTTCGTTCGTGTTCAAATTGTAACCTTTTATTCGGAAGCATTTCGATTCAAGTTCGAATTAAAGTTAAAGTTGCAAATTCAAAATAAATAAATTTAAATTTTAAAAAAAATATTGCCGGTCAAACGGGCCATTTTAATTGGAAAAAAAAAGTTGCAAAAAAAAAAAAAATGGTAATGGCCGGTTCTCAAAACCGGCCATTTTTTAAATGCCGGTTTTGAGAACCGGCCATTTCATGATTTTTTTTTGTTTTTTCTTCAGCTTTTAATTCCCCCCTCCCCCCACAATTTCTCTACATATTTTTCAACTTTTTCCACTTTTCACAAAAAAAAAAAAAAAAAAGCGAAAATTTTTCGATGTTTTTTATTGTTGAAATTTGTATTCAATCGTGCATGTTAATGTTATTGTGTTTGTGTAAATGAGTTATTTCGATTTTACGTTAATTTTTAAAGTTTTTTTTGAGTTAGGGGCATTTTTGGTAAGTACGCAAATAATTGGTGCTGCGTTTAGCCAAAAAGGTGCTGCGTTTAACATTAGTGTTTAAAATTATAAAAAATGTCTTATGTGAGAGTGCAGGTGAACTTATATACTCCATTTATCCCGGTAATGTAGTCCACTTTCTCTACGGTGTTATTTTTAAGAGAGCCAGTAGTTTATTGTTTGTTGTATGAGATATAAATGATAAATAATGGAGAAAGTATGATAGATATGGGAGAGAAATTATAAAAATTGAAGAAAGTATATAGTATTTTAAACGGCCGTGTGACAATTTACAACTCTTTTTTGAATTTTCCCAAATCATATGAGTATATAATTTAGTTGAACTATATTGTTTCAGAGAAGTCACGCAATTTGTAAAACTAAAATTAATTATATAATTTAGTACGACAACTTTTTATCTCAATTTGTACTTCAAGTTGGTTGATAAAAGATATAAAGTGAAAATGACGATCATTTCACCCTTCTTTTACTACATTTACTTGTGATATTTTTGACAATGGGAATCTATCTGCTAGACGAGTTGTTTGGATAACAATTAAAATTTAAAAAATCAAATTAAAGTAAATATTTTTATATATTTTTAATTAAATTTTATTGATTTAAACCGGCAGTCAAAGAAACTTAAAAGATAATGAATCGATCTATCTGTTTGTGCAAATTTCCCCAAGTAAAATTGGAATATTGCTTGGGAGCGTTTGGGACAGTAGGGTTGACTGAGTGCTGGCCGTGAAAAGGACAATCCTCCACTGACACCTGCTCTCACGTGCTCACCTGACCTCTACTCATTTCACTTCCTCCCACTCCATTCCTATTTTGTCCTTCACTTCCACAATCAACTTTTCTCCCTCACGCTGAACTTGTTTGGACCTTGTTTGAACACCTCCATAATCTATTATACAGTTAACTTGTAATCTATCCGGCCTGAATTTAACTCCCTGCGGTTTCGGATATAAGTTTTAAGAGAAGAATGAATAGTGTATTAGAGATGGTAATAAAGTAGAAAAGAAATTGAATAAAGTAAAAGATAAACTTTTCATTTAAAGATGTAAAGTTCAAATTGAAACGTCACAGAATGAAATATGATAAGTTGAATATGAAACGGAAGGAGTGAGTATATTGAAAAATGTGGATAGATGTGATACCCCACCATATTCGTAAGTATGATGTATTTTGAATGATTATATAAAATTAAATTGACACGAATTCCCTTGAAAATTAAAATTTTCTTGTTAAATCTCTGTTATTTTTATCTGAAAATTCATTAATTTCAATTCAGTTCAGATTCATTCAGTTCATCATTATTTTTTATATACTACAAATAAATTCAGTTCAATTAAAAAAAAAGAAAAAGAACATAGACTAATAAGATGTTTAACATTGGTAATTGGACCATTGAGAAGGAACTCCAATATCTATCGATATATATCGTCTTGAAAATTTATTAATGTTATTGTCAATCAAAACATAGTTTCTATGTTGCATGCATTCTTTATATATTAAAAAGCTTCAATGTTGACAACATAAATATTTTTATTAATAACATCAATTAGCATAAATCGGACTCTAGATAAATTATCTAAAACCATTTTGTAACCACTAGAAAAGAGAAAAAAGAGTGAGATGTCACATCAGACCAAGAGGGGCTCAACAATCGTAAATAAAGCATCAAGAGCAAATGGCGTAGAAGTCAAGTTCACCAAACAAGTTGGTGGAGTCCGAATCCAATTCTGTCACTACCAGCTAGGTATTCAACCTTGCTCCCAACTTCTAGAGACCATAGCATCAAAATTGACACAGATTACGTAACACTTCACCAAAAATAATAAAATAAAATAAAATACAGCGGGTATTACTATAAGAAATCTTCACATGTATGCCATATGATTGATATATAAATAGGTAGATATAAGAGTCTGGCCATTTTCAGAGCCCTTCTTCAGCAGTTACTGATGTAAACTTATACATTGCTTCGTACAATTGAATGAACAAATTTGTGCTCTCATCAGCAAAGGAAAAACATCACTCAAGTATTTTTAGGAAGTTGCCTTCCGTGTTGGTACTGCTGCTGCTGACATGGTACGCAACCGACTAGCAATTTCTGTAAAAGATGGTCTCACAGCAGGATTTGGAGCCCAACATTGCTCCATTAATCTTCTCCAGTCTGGATCGCAGTGGCTTGGAATAGTTGGCCTCAATGTATTGTTCACAATGCCTCCTGTAGTAGGGCCCATGAGAAAGCTAAATTTCAGAACGCATATAACAGCAAACTCTATGATGTAGTTTAAGCAGTGTCAGAAAGTATCTGAGACGTTGCTATTGATGATGAGAGATGATTCATGGTTTAGCAGCACCGAAGAGTAAAAGCCGAAGAATTCCAGTATAGGAGAAAATTAGTAAACATGTCCAAAATAATATCAATGGTATTGGTATGAACTGATATTCGGTCCATGAACCTCTGGGACCACTCAGATGTAGGTCAGGTAAAAGTATCAGCTGAAGGTATGTTGACCAAGAGAATAATTGCAAAAGGATAATTCGAGAACTCAACCACAAGTGTTCAACATTATGATCATGTAGGCTAAGGCAAATGATAATTCTTAATTGTCATTATTGTTGCTGTTGTGTGCAGCTATTCTGAAAGTAATCTTTTCCTCACACTACACCATTACTCTAGTAGCTAATCTGAAGGCGATCTTTTTTCTGGCAGTTACAGTACATTCTACCCGCGATACTCTCAAAGTAAGCAGCGGGAATGGCCAATCAAGTTGTATGAGAGGGGAGGTATCAAATAGAAATTTCGAAACCTATAATTCTTGCACAATTTACAGAAATAATTCAACATGAGACAATCATCAGAACTCAATCGACAACAAGACATTCTATCACTGGATTCAATATATTAAGGCAGCAGTACGAACCTATGATTGCACCATAATGCATGTTAGCATAAGGCTCCTCTCCGGTGAGTATCTCCCACAACACAATGCCAAATGAAAAGACATCAACCTGCCAGACAGACAACCAACAATTAAAATTGTATTATCAACAGAAAGATTAAAGATGCTTCAACATCAAACAATATTGTCATCGCTTTTCCCAAGTAGTCGAGATTGCTGGTTTGCAATACTGCGAAGAAACAAAATCAAGCAAGGATTTTGCACAGATGTACGAAATGAATCATCTATAGACTAAGGATTAACTACATTGCAGGGCCTGACCTTCTCAGAAACTTTACTGCTACTACCATTTAGCAGCTCTGGAGCCATCCAGGGTAGAGTTCCCCTAACACCACCAGAAACCAAGGTGTTCCGCTTTATTTTTGACAAACCAAAATCTCCAACCTGATAAAATTACAAGGTGGTATACAAATTCAATAAGCTATAGCACAATCTTGGTGAAAAGTAAAGATCATGGAAGCAAGACACATATTCCAACTAATCTAGGTACGGTACATGAATAATTCCCATTGGAAATTTGGGACAACCTTGCATATTGGTCTTGAAGGATCTTTCAAGTTAACCAGCAAATTGTCGCACTTCAGGTCGAAGTGAACTATATTCTTTGAATGCAAATACTCCATCCCAAAAGCAGCATCCATGGCAATTATTAGCCGTCTTCGGCGATCAAGCTGCCTGCAAAGTTTATCGAAGAACAGAAGTTGAAGGGATAATATGTAGAACGGAAAAAAAAGTGAATGTAATATCCTCTTGTTCACATTTCACCCCAAATTTTAGTTTTGATGCGGCTATTTACCGTGTCTAATACAATATAGGACAAGCGTCGAAGAATACCTCTCTTTCCGAAGTAAAACATGTCTTAAAGAACCATCAACCATGAATTCTGTCACTGTAGCCAATGTCCCACCTGGCCCATCTTGTACAACGCCATAAAATGCTACCACATTTGGGTGGTGAAGCTTTGAAAGAATATCAGCTTCTCTCCAAAACTCGATGGTCTGGGATTGGGAAAATATTCGAAGTTTAGCAAGGGAGAGTTCCCTACATGATTATAATATGTCACACGGGAATTTTAAAATATGCAATAGTCTCCTTTATTTCCCTCATCAAGTTCAACTTTAGTAAATCTCGAACGTAAAATACAAAGGATAAGTTTTGAAGACAAAATATGCACTGTCGACTGTCCAACTGTATACACAGTGGTAATGTCTCTATGTAACAGTAATCCCACTTATATATGTCATTACTTACTTTAAATTTGCTTATCAACTTTAACAGAAAAATAGTTCAAAAAGAACATAATATTTAAGCTTATTTTAAGAAAACAAGAGAAGAATCTACAGGAACAGAAGACTATTATTACCTGTCTCTCTTGTTCTGATTGTCCACCCGTGAAACAAGTCTTCTTTATGCGTTTGATTGCTACATCCGAGCCTCTCCATTTTCCATGATATACAGTCCCAAATGTGCCAGCACCAAGTTCTCTCAATTCCTCAAGATCGGCATCTCCTATAATCTGTAAATCACCACCAAGTGGTTACAGACTTAAACGTGAGAATCTGAATTTTATGCTGGTGAAAAGTAACCTTCAGTGAAGTGCTTGAATCCAACATTTCAACAGTTGAACATAAAAAAATACTAACAAACTCACTGGCGAAGATTCACTAGAATAAAGTGTGCACTATATCGTAAAAAACAAACAGTGCAAGTCATAGCACTAGCCAGCTTCTGAAAACCTTTCACATTATCGGAGAGAAGGCAAGCATGAACTCCTCATCTTTCAGTAAGTAAACAATAGATGTAGGATGCAGAACAGAAAATTCAAAGTAGCAAGATCAGGCAAAACTAGGTGCCTTATGGCAACAGATTCAAATTTATCAATGAACTAAAAAGAATACATATTGCACATATAAAAGTGAGCACAAACTGGAACCGACCTGCAATGAAGTGATATCGAAGTCCAACATGGAAGGATCAAGTGAAGGTAGGCCAATATTTCCAATTCCACCCTGGATATTAAACAGGAGTTGGACATAATCAAAGAGAAAGCATGAATGATCAGTAAAATGCGGAAGAAAAGGAATACCTCATAGTCCGAGTCTCGAACTCTAGTACTATCAATCAATTCACTATACTGCATCTCACTTACTTTCACTTGTGACACAGAACCTTCTCCACCATGCATATCGTCGTGATTACCCTCAACATAATTCCCCTGCCCACCCCTGTGATTTGGGGCGATGCCATCCCGCTGTACAAAGTCATATGGCAACGTCGCCTCCTCTTCTACTTTTGGAGGTCCAGCTGCAAAGACGACGTGATCCTGATCGATAAGAGAAACATCCCTTCTGGCAAATTCATCTCCTGCCAGCCTCTGGAAGAAGGACCAATGTTTAGGTTCAAGATTTTCTATGTTCACACTCTTACCAGCTCCATCATTTTGTAGAGGACCAATATCTGTCGAACCATCAGAAAGAATAGCTTTTGAAAATATATCAGAAAGGAGATCACGAGGAAACCGGTCATTGATATCAATAAGTATGTCTCCTTGCTCAGTTTTGGGAACACCAACACCGGATTCATCCTCTGTTACTGTCCGTGTAGGAGGTTGGGGATGATCATGGGCATCACTAGCAATTGGAAGGGTGTCATCAATTCTCTTGGTATTAGCATCTTCAGAGTACTTCACAGAATCTTCATGGCTCTTTAATCCAGCCTCTGCATCCGACACAAAAGCTGTATTCTCAAGCACAGACTCACTATCAGCGGGTCCTGCTTGTTTCAACTTGTGATCTCGGGTGCGACTGTTATCAAGCATTTCTGGTTCTTGAAAGAACGATTTTTGAACAGCATTTGACTGCTCACCAGGAATATCTATATTCCCATTTTGCATTTGAGCAACAGACCCAGGAACAGAATCTTGCTGAGAAACGTCAATGCGCGACTGGTTAACAAGCAACTGAGAACTGTGTGAATCGTCCGATTTCGATATTCTGCCAAGTGACTCTAGCTGCTCTCGAGGAATACGCTCGGAATAATACACCCTCCGTGTAGGAACAGAAGGCTCATAGTAGCTCAAATCAGTAGGATCAGACTCTGAGTTTATGGATTCCAGCTCATGACCAGTACCCAAGTTATAATACTCACTGCCACCGGGTTTTGGAAGGTCAGGTTGGTTAACAGCATCAAAAGGTTTTGAGACTGGCACAGGCTGTGGGGGCCTTCCATCATTCTTTGAACTCTTTGAAGATAATTCTCTATCCAGTTTAGGGACCATAATCGGTGGCTCATCAAGTGGAAAACTAACTTTTGGTTTACCACTGAATGTCTGTTTTGGAACAGTACGATCATCAGCCATCATGTGATTACTTCCACTTAGTTGGGAAATTGCATCATCAGGTTTCAGTTTTGGCTCCTTTACTTGCACTACTGCATCCTGTGTCCCCAAGTCACTCAAAGATTTACCTTCATAACCATTTTGATGAGGAATTGGTTCATTAATATATCGAGGCAGAGCACTTCCAGAAGGTGCATAATAAGAGGGATGCAAATCATAAGCCGGTTGTTGAGGATGTTGCTTACCTTCATCGCGATGTACAGTTGATGGGATCAAGCCCTCCAAATTCGAGTGACTGTATCCAGCAAGTTCAGTGGATGTCTTATTTGGGTCCCTCCCTACATTGAATGTGTCCAACTCATTCAAATTGTTCCCTGAAGAGCTTGCTAAACCTCGTACGGTAGAGCCTCTGTTGGATCCGAGGTCCATGCCATTTACAGCAACGACATATCTCATCTCTGAATCACCATCAGAGTTGGCTAGACTAAAATGAGCATCGTCCAAATCCCCTATAGAGAAGAGAAACATTCGAAGCTTTTTGGATCCTTCTCCATCCTCCAACACACTGCTCTCCTCCATCATATTCAACAAGTCCTCATCGCTCGAAACAGAAACCAAAGCATCAAGATCTTCACCAGGAAGCTGATACTTTATTGAATGTGTCTCATCATAAATTGCAGTTGCTCTGTGCCACAATTCTCCCCATGTAATGTCCTTGCTTAACCGGAGTATGCGCGTTTCACCCCCAACATACCTGAGCTTTCCATCACTTGGACGAGGTAGTATTCTACCACCGAAGCTGCAGAGAATCTTAATCCTCGTTAAAGAATTGTCAGATGCTCCCGAAGTGGAATACATAAGTGAGCGTTGGCTATTCGGATCAGATACGACATGCCTAAGGTGCATATAGTTCATAGGGCCACCATGGTTAGGCTTGTTCCCAGGAAATGCCGAATTTCTGCGATCGAGCTCTCTTGAGCTTTTTTCTAGTGCTGGAACCATGGAAATATCTGAACCACTTTCTGAGCCAGTATGACTAATGCCTAAAATGCCTTTCAACTCTAGATAACCAGGTGTATAACTTGGATCCCCAGAGATATTTGGATTGAGTGGCTTCTTTGGATTGACCCGGTCACGCATGAATTCAAGAGCAAACTCTTCACCTGTCTGTATAGAGAAATTATGCACAGGTTTAGATTCTGAAAAGCTGGTCTCAGTGGTTCTCAGATTGGCATTTACATTTCCAGATGGATCCATCTTGTACACTTGTGATTCTGAGCCCAGATCTTCATTTCCATGCTCTGACGGATTAAATTGTGTGAAAGTGTGATTTTTTGATGGCTCCATACTCAAATTGCTGGGATTCTTGATTCTCGAATGCAACTTCAATGGGAGGAACAGTTGATACCACCACTCACGTGACTTAAAAAACCAACAAAGAAGTACCAAAATCCTCACGACAAAGCAAAAACTTCGCTTGAGAAAATACTCACTGACATCTACACAATACATAGATGTAGAGCTTGCGGCACATTTCTGATTCAACCCGTGACACGGGATACACCATTAACATAACCAAGGATCACGCAAACACTGCAAGAAAAGAAATAAATAAAAAGAAACAGAAAGGAATAAGGAATCTATGCCAAAGGTGGAATAATGCAATCATACTTGTGGATTTATACGTTAATAACCATCATTTTCCAGAGCTTACTTTTCGATCTGCTAGTTGAGGTACCATAAATGGATGTCTTTTTAAATAAACGAGCCCAAAACCAGGATAACTCAAAGAAGGAATTCGTAATTCCACAAGAAAATCGAAAAACTCATGATGAGTTAGTTTCCAAAACCAAACAGTGTTACCGTATCAAGTTAAACAATCCCGAGTGTACTTGTCATCAATGAATCTCTCGAAAAGTTTACAGAACAAAAGGAATCTCTATTCTCTAGACTTGGTAGTGACCGAGAAAGTCCCAATCTAACACAGACCAACATGGAGCTTATATCTCTGTACCAAAAATCATAAAATTACCAAAAAAAGGTCTTTCACGATTTCATCTATATGTCACAGGTAGAAACATGTCAAGTAACCAAAAATCTCCTCAAACTAACTAAGAATCGATATCATCACATCAAGTCATCAAGCAAATATTTTTGCCACTGAATCAGCTCAGACATGCAAAGATTAGCCCTTAATTGATCACCTATTACACAACGAACAAACCAATTTGACAGAAACCCTAATTTTAAAACCGCAACAGTGTGTGAAAAGGTACTGAAGGAAGAGTGAACAATGAAATTATACGAAACGAAAGGATATAGATCAGAAACTGAGGAATCGAAGGTTTACCTGAAAGAAAGACTCAATGTGCAGGTAGAGAAGTATGGTAGTTGACTCAAACCGCCATTATCGCAATTGCAAAATTGGTTGTCAACCGAGTAGAAGGAATAGTTCTAGTTTGAGTTTGAGTAGCAATTAAGGTATAGTAATAGTAGTGAGAAGAGAGATGTGCAGAGCTGCAATATTTATCAGTCAATATCTCGTTTATTTATTTATCCAAGATTATAGTCTCAAAATTGTACTTTAGTAATTTATTTTTATTTCTTGTTTCCACTTTGTCGTTTCTCAAGAGTTTGAATACTTTCTAGACTATTTTAATGATGACCACTATTTTTTTCTTTCCTTTTTTTTTTTTTCTTTTTTCTTTCAGATTCTGGATAGTTGAGGAGTTTATTTATGCAATTTATCTTGGATTACACTTTGTTGGACTTTATACCGTCTATTCAAAGCTATTTGTAATTTGTATTTTGATCCAAATGTGTAGATTGAAATATCTACTTTGTTTGTTCATCGTGACTTTTGTCGGCAATTAGTCGGATAGATCGGCTAAGTTTTTTTTTTTTTTTTTATGTATATCCGACTTGTATTGTGGACTCTATGGTTGTAACTCACTACGTAATTCGTATCTAGAACTTTCGAAAAATTACATGTATCTAACGGGGTGGAAATAAAACGTATACACGCTGATTATATGATCCACAACTCAGAGAATCTGATTAATATACATATAGTCGACAGTGTAATTATTTTGAATATGAACGTATATTTGCAAATTAGCAAAATAAAGCATATGACATAGGAAGTGCGGTGTGTATTATTGGTGGTGCATCTAATCGGACTCTGCTATGACTCGGACAAACTGACTTTAGCATCTCAAAGAACAAAGTTACGTACTATCAATCTTTTGAACTGGATTTACTCAACGTAGAGAGTTGTATGTATATGGTAATGAACCCATAATCAAAGTACCATTAGCGGAATATTTTTTTCGTTTGCTTGTGTTAATTTTTTAGTCGTTCATGGTGGAAACTACTAGGTGAGAAAGTTTTTAAAAAATACTTCATTTCAACCTGACCAAATTGACAATAGATTAATCACCATATAAATCTGGCGTGTGGATGAAAAAAAAAATGCATACGTGATTGATCCAATCGCACTTACAAGTTCTAAAACAATCAAAATGACCAAACCCAAGCAAAGGCCGGAGATGCTAAAAAGAGGCAATGTTGAATGTATGATGTGATTTTTACCAAGTCTCGACGCTTCTTGTAATAGTTGCATCTATATGATTTGGATAAAATTAAGTGAAAGGTATAGATAGAATTGATGTCATGGTTTACACAAAGTGACTCCATCATATTACAAGACAATGGCTTGATGTATAACTTACATAGGCTTATGACTGTGATTATGATTGCGTATGTTTGGCATTAGATTTACCATATGCTATGTTATTTTCTTTCTAACTAAACTAAGTTAAATGGATAGATTGTAATCTACACAAAATGAGTGCTCTTCAAAACATTGTGCTTTTACACCACCCAGATGCTGTAGACTATATAGTACAGGTAACACTTATTTATAAATGGCAGGTTATGAATTGAAAATGAAGTAAAATAGAGATAAGATCTGATAATTTGATCGGAACTTGGTCCGTGTGTACCGCAATGATCTCACCAAGTTGAGTTGACTTAACATCGATCTCACTTGGAAAAATTAAACTCTTGAGCAATTCCCTTGTTCTTCTTCATACAGAACACTTCACACTTGGTCGGTTTTTTCTTTTTTCTTTTGGTCGGTTTATTTTATTCTTCACTTCATTTCTTGGTCAGAACTCAAAAGTTGGAATGAAATTGTTAATGCCGCCATATGATGTGAGGTCTAGTATATTCAACTAAAAATAAGAGATAATGTTGTACGAAGAAGAGTAAGCATGTTATAATATCAGTTTTACACTCAACAAGTTGTAAAATTTATTTGGTTGGCGTTTAAGTGACCATCACTCATGTAACTATGGGAATCAGCTCTGCAAAAGTAAAGTGTAAAATAAGTTCTTTACAAGATTTTATACTCTTATTTTGATCAAATAGAATGAAATCCCCTCGTAAATTCAATAATAAGGTCGGTTAAAAATCACTAGGGGCTTATAGCTTAGCTTGCAGGAGAAAATGACAGAAAGGCCTGTTTGGCATGCCATGCCATGCCATCAACTAAATCTAGATGTCAATTCTGTTAGATCCCAACTTCCAGAACAACCTCTTCTCCAATAAAGAAGAAAAAGAAAATGAAAGATTCCTGAAACATATCCATCCACGTACCTTTTTCTGAAATATGGACATAACACAATCACCATCATTCTATATTTCTACTCAGGTGGCATGATAGAAGTGGGCAGAAAATATTATCCATCACTCAATTCTTCCTCAATTCTATACTTCGGTCCCAAAACATTGATATGCACCACAAGGCTTTTCAGCTGATTGACAAGGATGTTGGCATTTGTGTTCATTAATGAAGTTCATGCTTATAATTTCAAATCCACATTGCTGAAAGGTCTGAACTCAGGAGGAAGAACACAACTAAAAGACACAAAATAAGACCATCCATTCTAGTTCTACATCGATTCGAAGTCAATTCCACAGGACGGACCAAATAAAAAATTCCTCCTTCTTCTACACTGTACTTTTATATATCACTATGCATTGGACATTTACCTCAATCAACTACCATGAAGATGCCACATTATCACACAACTGGAATCCAAAGTAAAATTTGCAATTAAGACTATAAAGGAGTCACAGTTACTAGAAAAAATATGTCACCTGGATACACCATGGTTCACAAGTCTCACGCAGAATTTACAATTGAAACTGCAAAAAGGTCGAGGGTGGAAGCAAGTAACATAAACAAAGGTCACATATTCCTATGTCTGGAAACAAAAACCATATGTACATGCCTTAGTTTGACAGACTCTCTAGTGTTGTTGAAGTTACAGCGTGGTTTAGGAGACTTGGCATGATTTTGATTTCATATTAGTTACTGGGTGCAAGACGGGAATTCGAGCTCACAAGATGGTGCAGCTTGGGTTTCCATGTCCCCTGTAACAGAAATTCATCCATTAAGTATGTACATGTATAGAGTTTCACTGATCACCCTATGGTTTGACAAAATATTCCAGAAATCAATGAGTTTGAAACTGTGTGAGGAAGTGTCTGTTACTTTCTCAACTTGTGATTTCTGGGATATTGAGCAAATATGGGGGCTTCATCGGATGTTACTAAAAACCAGACCAAAAAAGCATACTTATTGTCTTCATAGCGGTTCAGTGCTTCTTGAAACTTGGTCCATATAGGACTTGCCTCTTGAAGGTTTACGTTCTGTGGCCCTGAAAGATAGGCCTGAACAACGAATTCTGGAGTTCTTTCCCTACAAAATTAAACATTTTAATTATTTCTTTTAGAAAACTGAAATAAAATCCCAGATAAGCATAAAAGAAAACGGTGTTTTTAGTTTGGTGGCATAGTAGTACTCATAAGCTTACCTTCCCTCATATTCTGACAACCAAGCCATATAGGCTGCACCGAAGTACATGGAAACAAAGGGGTTAGTGAGATCTTCTACTGATTCCACAGTGTAACCTCGGTACCCCTTCCTAGACATCAGATTCAGTATATTCAGTAAGTCAAATGTACAACAAGGCATGCAACATAAGCAATAAGCAAGGCATGATGTCAGTTTGATATGGAGAAGTAGCACTCTGGCACAATGAGTTAAGAGGTAACGCTTTGTGCCACAGAAAGAAAAATAAAAGATCAAGACATTCTGTATTTCCATAAGCTGGGTAAAGTTGGTCTGCATACTTGTACAGCCAGCACGCTGTGGAGTAATCAATTCCCAGTAGTCCTGTCCGTTGTGAGATTCCGTTCACAAACCTCATGTTAACCATCTCAGCTATAGCACATAAAACAGTCTGCCCAAAAGAGGGATGGATTAGCCTGTCTTTTCATATAGACTAGTTTTCAGAAATGGAGCCAAATTATAAGAGAATCTAAGAAAGTTTATACATGGTACGCAAAAAATGAATGTGACAGTGGCAACTGTGTATTATAGATTCTTAATTGTCGTTTAACTTCTTCCATCAGTGACATTGACATGTTCAGTCTTCACCCATATACAGTTAAATTTATTCAATCCATTTGGTTCTCTAAGCTAAAAAGTACTCCATGAAGAGTGAATGAGATAATTAAAACTCGAAAACATTTGTCAACGATTTATAGTCTCATTATTCCTTGAGAAAACAGTTTTGTGCCTTTCTCCCCACTTGCTCCACATTGTAACATGCTCAACTGGGACAAATTCTTTGGCATAATTATAATCACACAAAACCTTGACCAACTCTTTGGCTACAGGATTATACACGTGAAGTATAAATTATAGATAGTGTACAAGCTAAATGAAATGACTTTTTGTAAAGTCAGTGAGAGGAATGTCATGTTATATTTGCAAATTAGTTCGATATACTGCATAGTTATCAAGGGAACACTGTACCTAGCAGTAGATTTGGCATAAAGCTAAAATTCTGTATAAGTAATTATTACATGTATATCAGATACCGTGCAGTACTGATTGAAACTTGAAAGCTAAACGTCCAGATGAAATTACTCATGTTCTTATTCTTTCATTTGACTGGTTCTATGGTTCAACTCACCTGACTTAATTTCAACAATTAGCAAGTGGGGATTCAGTCCTCTCAGTATGTTGATTATTGTTTGAAAGTAAAAACGTTTACAGAAAATATCAAACAGAAACATGTCGTATAGTTTTAAACCAAAATGCTTATCATAATATTATATATTCATTGGGGGGGTGGGGGGTGGGGGTTGGAGGATTAGTGCTCACAGGTTTTACTGCTCTTGTGCCGAAGTGCTTCCTCAAAATAATTTCTGCAAGTGCCTATGAGAATTAGAAATGCTATCAGTTAGCCAAGGCTCCAACATGCTGCACAAGCACCCACCTCCCACACACAAAATATAGTCTTCTCAAGTGTATACACTGAGACAAATAATGAAACTGTATAGAAAAATAAAAAGAAAAGAACTGAAATAATAAAGATCCGAGTTCGTCTAATTTTCAATCTTATCTATGTGTAACCATTCGATTTTTTCGCATAAAAAATCATCATATAAGTAAGCTCCCTATAGGTAATTATTGAAATTGACTTCAAATTGTTAATTAAGGTTATAATCAACAAAGGTACATAACAGAAAAAAGATCAATTGTCAATCAGTTGGATGGGAAAATTAGGGAGGTTACAGTAAGTTTGCAAAGAGATAATGACGGTGTGACATTTCATATTTTCATTAGTAATCCTTGAAAATTAGAGACATGATGTAGGCATCCCCACCTTTAGTTCAACTCGTGAAAGATAAGGGCGCCTGTCAGTATCATGAGAGAAACGCACTTTTCCTTTTTTCTCTCCAGATTTGGTCCATTCCCTGTTTACATTAGGATCATTCCACATTTCTTCCATGTCTTCAGGGGAGGTCCTTGATTCCCAAGTTGTTTTTGTAGGGATAGCTACTGTGTACACAGAAAGCAAGTCTAAATACAGATGCATACAGACACATGAATATATAAAAGGTATATTTTTCATTAAAGTGCTATGTGGGTCAAGCATAGCCCTGGTGTTACAAAGAGAACTTCATGAGCTCAATAATGCCGATACAAAGTACAACTGAACGTCGCCTTCTTCGTAGTATCTGAGAAAATTACTCAAATGGAAGGAACGGTGCTACTAAAATACTTCAAATATTAACTTTCTGATTATGACTTTCGACCGAATAAACATTTAAGTTCCACAACAGAAACATTGACTGAGATCAGAGTAATAACGTGACTGAACTCTACCTTCCGCTGGTGTCTCTGCAGCAGCAGAGCCTGAAGGAAGGATAGGCACAGCACCAGCTCCAAATATTCTTCTGCAAATCAGTTAACCATGATAATACTACTTGTTAGCATAGAGTTAAGTTACTGTAGTTGCACAAAGGCACTATGTTCAACTTCAAATTCTATCACAGTGCAGTTATTCTTGTACAAAATCTGGCCCGATTGGTGCTATAAATAGTGATAATGACCAGTATCAGATGAATGTGAGAAATTCTTGTTAGTACTTAGTAGACATTGAAATCAACATTCACAACATGCCTAGCATGCAAAAATTCGTGATGAAAAGTCAAACCAAAACGCTGCCAGGCAGATGCTAGGGTAGAGGTTGAAAATTTGTGTTTGTGCAAGGATTGAGCAAAGTATTTAGTGATTGTCTGATGTTTTAAGCCTGCACATGCAAATTGGAAAGTAAAAAGCTTACACACAGAAGCATCATAAAGGAGAGACAGGCACCTTGATGGAAGGCTTTCCTTAACAGAGAGATATTTTTTCCAGTATGATAAAGTTGATTTATGAGTAGCCTTCTTTGTACCACCTTTATAAGCCCTAATCATGAATTCCTCACTCCTTTCTCTGCAGATACACGATTTAGTCAGGCTAACTCAAATTAATTGATAAATGACGGCTGTTGATGTTGCAAGTCTTCCCATAATACCAACAAAATATCAGGAAGGTAGCAGAGCACATGGAAAGAACAAACAAGATTGCAAACTTCAGTCAAGACAAAATATTCCAGATAAGTTGACTTACTTTTGGTCAAAGTTTGATAACCACTTCAGATAAGCAGCTGCAAGATATACATTTACAAAAGGCTTGTACAAGGACTTCAAATCATCCACACGATAGGTACGGCAATTCAGATCGCTGTATGAAAACTTGAAGTTAAATCTATGCTAGTTTTGCTGCCAAAAAGAGATAAGCACCTGTGTCTTACAGTTCCATTTCGAAAGGACACTTCAAAGTAAGACATACCTGACCAACCATTCTGCAGTTTTGGGTGACACTTGCATGATCCCCATTATTGTCTCCTTGGTTTTCTTATTGTACCTTGTGGCAAGAGGCTGTCGATCAGTTTCAAGCTCAGCAATAGCACAAAGCACATCCTGCATAGCATAATAATTGATGACTTATAATGACCTGAAAACTACAGGGTACCTATTAGTTTGTGCTTGATATGACAGCTGGCTTGTTTTATGAAGTACAGATTTTCACTCGCACAACAACTTGAACAGACGTCTAACATGTTTTATTTTTTTTCAGCTCTCTAACACTATCTGTAGTGAGCAGACTCTGGCAAGACTGGTTGATTCTCAAAGGATATCAGGCTTTAAGTAGTGGTACCGAATATAAACCTTTGAATTCTGTGCAGAACATCATAAATTTGAAAAATACGAAACTGGTTCCACATTAATTAAACAAGGGTGTGTATGTTATATACTTGTAGCACAAGTACAACAACAAAGTAAAGACTAAATATGCAGAGGACAACAATTCCGAACCCAAGCCTAGAATTCTTCATTATATAGTATGAATTACAACACTTACAAGTAAGCCAAATGCAAAATTAAATCCAAAGTGAATCATCTTACCGAATCTATTTGCGAAACAAAGTGCCTCTGGACTATAATTCCTGCAACAGCCTGTAAGTGCAATTATATTCAAAAGTTACTTCACACGGCGAAAATTCATAAGTTCTGAGAAGGTAACCTTCATAATAAAAATGGTTTACAACTTCATTGTTCCTATCTTTCTACAGCTTAAGCTTAATTTTGGGAAATGCTATTAGAATACGTGTAACAGAAGGAAGTCAGCAGTATCAGAAAATTAAAGTTCCATAAATATCAGAGTTCCTTGCCTAAGTGCTTCTTGCTAACTTGGGTATTCTCATACTATAATACAAAATTACTAAAATCCTGCTGCTATTATAATAATACTTCAGATTTCTTCAACAATGTGATCCTTCGCAGAACATAAACATTTAATCTGAATTAGGAACTTAAAAAGGAAATGGTTCGACTTTACCCTCATCTCAGTCTGTGTTAAATAAGGATGGCCATCAGGATCACGTGAGAGGTGAACTTTAGCTCCTTTCGTCTCTCCAACCTCTATCCACTCTGCCCGTACATCAGCTTGTGCCCACATCGCCTCCAAGTCTTGAGGATCCACGCAATCATCCCAGTATTTGAAGCTAACAGATGCCATTCTTGGAAACTTACCAAATGAATCTTAGCACATGACATCGAAGAGAAAAACGGTCAGCACGCCGGTCCTGAGCCCATGCAGGTTGATCAGGATGATCAACCGCATAGGACCCCAACTTTTGAGGCCTCCAATTTGATACATAGTCCAAGTAGGGTACTTAAATATGAAACTAAAATTGTCATGAATTTCTAATTGTATACTTCAAATAACTCTTGAAATCTTACACTTTTAAGAATGATATATTCGGTACTAGCATTTACGTCTACGTGTGTTAAGAGTTTTTATATAGACCAATGAATATGTGATTTTTTAAAACATTTAAAAATAATAAATAAAATGGAGAAACTTACGCTAATGAGATTCGAACCCTGCACCTTCTACTTAAACAATGACATGTGTACGTACCAGATTCAAATTGAATAAATAAGATCAACGGATGAAATTTAAATTGAGTTATTAACTTAGTGAAACTTTGTGAATTATTATACTAAAAAAAAAAATACTTTGTATACATAAAATCAGAGTCTGATCTGGACATGTACGAGGAGTCCTTCCGTACAAGGCCCACCAGGGGTAGAAGCCATTTTATATATGCAAACCGTAGACTTCTAGAAAAATTTATAGGTTTTGTTTAAAGTTACTTGTTTGTTGTATACCTTCTACAATTATTGTTTAATAATTTTTGTATTTTAATATGTTTCTATTATATTCAATTAATTTCTATGTGAAGATTTATAGGCGTTGAAAAATAATTATTTTTTATTAATTGAAATAAATCATTTCAAATCTTTATATATTTAATGTCGAACATTATAAAACTCGCTTCAATTATTCATATTTATTTAAGGCAGAAAATTATTTTTTCACTTGAAACACGAGACTATGCAAAATAAGTTACTTTTTAGTTTTATCAATTTATATGTTAGATCTTAATTTTCGTTTAAAATGTAACTTTTGCATTTGGAGTATGAAGTTTTATTTTGTTCTCGTTTAGAGTTTCTTCTCTTTTTGTACTTTTTCTTTCCTTTCTCTTGAGGGAGTTCCAGGGAAAATGGCGGTCCGTGTGCTAAGAATTTATTTCATCTTAGTGCTGGCTTAGTACGTAGTTCCGGTAGCTGTTTCATCGCTTTAATTTAAGTCAGCGTTGCGTAAAACAATTTCAATATGATATAGAAAGTTAATGTTTTTTCACACGAAGTTAAAGAAATTTAATATTTTATTTATATATTATTATTTGGGATCTATTTTATAAATTCTGTACAGGGCCGCCGGCACCAATAACCAATTCATGATAAAGCTGGAATCCAAAAGGGAACTACACCACACTATCTTTCGTGGATTCCATGACTTCGCAACCAATATTTCATATTAGCTCATTAATTATGTTAAGATATATATATGTAGAACAAAATCTTCATGTGAGTAACCTATAGAGGATGGTCTTTAATTGTTAGAAATTCGAAAACAATCCAAATAGAAGTAGGAAGGTAAAAAATGCATGATCATGCAACTCTTTGTGAGATCGGAAATTCATCAAACAATTGGTGCGCACAATATCTAGGCTTAATGTAAAATAAGAGCGCATTTGATCAAATTTAAAACACCAATTTAGATACATAAACATGTATATAAAATTAAGGTATTATATCAAAATGTAGTAAAGCGATAAAGAAGAAAGAGTACCAGAGATAAGTTGAGGAAGAAGTGGGTTTGGGTACGGAAGTTCCCTGTAGTAGTGATCTAGAGGTTGATGACGAATCTCAATTCGTACTACTTCATGGTTTCCCAATAAGAGCAGTATTTACAGGAATCTCATATTTTTTTTTCCCTAAATTATGTCCCAAAACAACTCCTATACTATTATTAGGATAAACTACTTTGTTATCATATTTGTAGTAAACCTATTTATAGCTAAAAGATAATAAAATGTGTTGGTGGCCCACCAAATTTGCCCACAAAATAATGTACGCCTGCCTATTGTTTCGCAATGGAACTCGCCCGCGGCTCGAATGAAGTGGACCCTTGTTGATTTGAGATCCTTGAATTTGTTAGTTTTTTTCCCACCATTTTCATAGTTTTATACTAAATATAAGTTTAGAATGAAGTTTGAGAGACCAATAACTAGTGCTCTAAAGAGGGGGAAATTTGAGGCTGTCTTATAAAGCAGGAGGAAATTCTGTTGAAATCAAAGTGAGTTTTTGGAATGTAGTTTGACTAACTCCCAACCATTGAATTTTGTAACTTTTTGAGCTCTTGAAGTTTTGGATGGTGGATTTGATTCGGTCGAGCCTCAGCATTATTATGTCGAAAGTCAATTAAACCGCTATCATACAGCTACAATTTAGAAAAAGTTGTATCAATCCCAGCTTAAACTATCAATTTATCATTTGTTGATTATTTGGTGTGTTTTGTTTTAATCCGGAAAATAATTTTGAATAATTTCAGCTTTTACATTTATATTTCGACCATACCTTAAGCTAGTTTGACATAAATGAAGCCACTCGAGTTTGGAACACTAAAATTATAGATTCTTCAGAGATGTGCACCTTTCATGTTGATGCTAGTTTGTACAATTCACATGTTTTCACGATTAGAAAAAACCACTTTGAAAACAAATCAAGGTAGTATACTAGTATATCACTTTGAAAAAAGTGTTTGACCGATTTTAACCTCCCAAAAAAGTATTTTATTTTTTTGAAACAACAAAAATATTGATGACACTTCAAACGAGCACAAGTTATGCGCAAACGAGAATTACAATACAAAGACTACCTATCTTCTAGAACATCAAATAAGCTTCAAGATAGATTTTAGATATAGAGATCAACATATAAATTGGTAACAATTCATACATATACAATAAAATTAGGAGCTCGATTGATCGTTGGTATAAACCCCTAAAATATTTCACAGTTACATTTTTAGATTTTGGAAGAGGGGATGTGACACATTAAAATGCCAACTTCCAGCAATCTAGGAAACTCAAGAGGTAGAGCCAACTCAAAATTTGTCACATTATGGCAGATGTATAGTATGTAAAATCAAAATAAAGACCTTGGAATGGGACATTTAAGTCCGATTTCATATAATTCAAACAAAAAATTGCCTAGTTTTGCACATGCCAGCAATCACACGAGGCACATTGCTTAAAAAACTCCGCCCCCTCTCCTATGCAATATGTGCAGGACTGAATAAATTCCTTGGAACCTGTCATCTTCACCAAACTCCTCATTTCCCAAAAACCTCTTCTCTTTTCACTCCATACTCACTGATCTGAATAATCTGATTCTGAGAGAAGAAGAAGAAGAAGAAGAAGAAGAAGAAGAAGTGGAAGCATTCAGCTCACAAACACTCTGTTGATTCTCTTCTCCTTTTGCGGAAATGGCGTTGTCTTCTTCCCTATTCCGATCCGCACCGTCTCCGGTCCTCGATAGCTGCGATAGATCCAAGGTATCAACCTAGCTTCATTGATCCTTTACGATTTCCTTAATTTAGTTTGTATCACAACGATTAGCTCAATTTTCATTGATCATGTCTGTTTTTAGCTGTTACTTTCGTCATACTGTGTCCACTTGGTTGAAATTATTTTTTGCTACTGCTACGGAATCGTATATGAGAATTTTATTGTGTATATGTTTATGTTTGAGAATTGCAAGTCAACTGGTGCCTTTTCGGGATATTGCTTAGTCGATTATTCGAATTCCTTCAAGTTTAAGTATGTTTTCATGTATTAGTACTCCTCTAGTCATGTGTCATCCATAGTTTATGTATAATTCATGCCGAAATCTACTGAGTTAGTAACTCTGCTAGCCTCCTGAGCTAATTTTTGGAAAGAAGGCAATCGGGACATAGTTAACGCGTTTGAGGATTTGTTCACTCTGCTTATAACTGATGCACAGTGAATTTGAACTTCTACAATGTTAGGTATCATGTGGCAGCATTAAAAGTAATGTTGATGCTGTGAAGTTCAACTCAAGCATATTTGGGACTAATATTCGAATGGATTCACTTTCTCTACAGTTGAGTGAATATACGAGGCATTTCTTCTTTTACAAATTGCTAGTTGGTGCTTAATGACATCCTATGTTTTAATGAGATACATGTTGAACTGTATAGGAAGTCTACTATCCGTAGCATGCAGCCAATTAGAGCTACTGCAACTGAAACTCCGCATACAGTGCAAAGTAAGGCCCGTACAATAATTTACATTTTCTGAACTCGATTTTTTGTTGGTTCTGTGCCAAGAGGCTGACAAGGTTTATTTCACATGTCGCTCTGGTTCAGAGTCAGGGAGCAATGGGAAGACAAAGATTGGCATCAATGGTAGGTCTTGTTATTTAGCCTGTTTTGACAAATTCGTGTAATTACCTGATATAAATGAACATATGATGTTTCATTCTCTGATTTTCATTGTCTCTGGTACATTTGCAATAGGTATTGTCATGGTTTGCAATTTCTTTTTAGCCACATATAGCACAATATAGAACTTGTTAATTTGATCATTTCCTACCAAGAACATATTTAAGTTTGTGTTATGAACAATTGTTTGTCTGTCTTGGGAAATCATAATGTCAAAAGATGACTAAGACACTTGATCAATGTAGGTTTTGGACGTATTGGGAGGCTAGTTTTGCGCATAGCAACTTTCAGGGATGATATTGATGTTGTGGCGGTCAACGACCCTTTTATTGATGCAAAATACATGGTTAGTAAGGTTTTTAAGCCATTATTTTCATTTGTCAGTTGCTTGCCTGAACCACTGAGGACAGACTTCAGCTTGAGAGTGAAGAGCCCTTCTGTTCAGCTCTTTTTTGGAATTTCTGTTTGTGACTGTGTGGGTTGTGGTGAGGGAGGGAACGTTTGCATGTCCTAGTACCTTCTTTTTTCTTGCTTGCAAGCACAAGATGGTACCTTAAGATGATTACTGAAATCTATTAAAAGCAGAGTTATATATGCATTGCTTTTCCCTTCAGGCATACATGTTCAAGTATGATTCAACCCATGGCCCTTACAAGGCAACCGTCCGGGTCGTTGATGAGTCGACATTGGAAATCAATGGAAAGCAGATCAAAATTAGCAGCAAAAGGTATGAATAAGTGCCTGGGTTTGGACAAGTCTGATGCCATGCTAGTCATATGGTGCATTTGATCGGCCTCTTCTCTGAAATCTGACTTCTGAATTTTGTGTATAAGGGACCCAGCAGAGATTCCGTGGGGTGATTTTGGTGCCGATTATGTTGTGGAATCTTCAGGGGTCTTTACCACTGTGGAGAAAGCATCGGAACATAAAAAGGTTGGTACTATTATTGATGTACTAATGGACATTTTTCTAATCTTATAAAAGCAGCTCCTCACGAAACCTCTTTTTGTAGGGTGGTGCTAAGAAAGTTATCATCTCAGCTCCATCAGCCGATGCTCCAATGTTTGTGGTTGGCGTAAATGAGAGCACATATCAACCAAGCATGGATGTCGTCTCCAATGCTAGTTGTACAACCAACTGCCTTGCTCCTCTTGCGAAGGTCAAACTTTAATATGATAATTTGTTGAAGGTTACAGCTGTTTATTACAGAGAAAAACTAAGCTATTTTAATAATTCTCTTGTTCAGAAGCCCATGAAATTTGTTCTGTACATCTTCTTTATAAAGAGCTGTTACACTTGACAGGTTGTGCACGAGGAGTTTGGGATTCTGGAAGGTCTAATGACAACCGTCCATGCAACAACGGGTGTGTGTTTTTGGCTATTCTGGTTCCTTTGATAGTTATCTTATGCTTGGCTCTCATAATTATTGATATCCAGCCACACAGAAGACAGTTGATGGTCCTTCAATGAAGGACTGGAGGGGTGGCCGTGGAGCAGGGCAGAACATCATCCCCAGTTCTACTGGTGCTGCCAAGGTGAAGTAGTTCTCCTTTAGATTGCACTTTTGTAAGACATATTCCATCCTAACTCTAATTTCCAAATTTTAACTTTAGGCTGTTGGAAAAGTTCTTCCAGAACTTAATGGTAAGCTTACTGGAATGGCTTTCCGTGTCCCCACGCCTAATGTATCAGTTGTAGACTTAACTTGTCGACTTGAGAAGAGCGCTTCTTATGAGGATGTCAAAGCAGCCATAAAGTATGTCAATCACTCCTCTGATGTTTCATGTATGATGCATATTCATGCTTCTTATATTTGTATGAAATGAATTTCTTAGGTATTTTGTTTAAATTCTTAGGTATGCATCAGAGGGTCCATTGAATGGCATCCTTGGATACACCGATGAAGATGTGGTCTCCAATGATTTTGTTGGTGACTCCAGGTGTGTATTTTGCTGCTCCATTCGTTTCAATTATACATTAATGATTAATCAATACTATGATTCAGGGAACTCATCTTGTCAGAAAAATCTGTAAAGCTGAGCAAGAACTACTTGCTTAAGTTGATGGCCCCTACATTTGACATGTGTCATGTTCACCTTGCTACCCCAACCACACAAAGACATGTTTCCTTTTCCATGTTTGTCCTGCTGAACATTGAAAAAATGACAAGTAATGATACTTTTGGCATTCTTATGCAGATCAAGCATCTTTGATGCAAATGCTGGAATGGGTCTTAGTAAATCCTTCATAAAGCTGGTTTCCTGGTATGATAACGAGTGGGGTTACAGGTATAGTTTCTGCTCCTGGATGTGTGCTTTTGAGTTTTTTCCACACCTTTTGATCAACTCATAACGTTTATGTCTTGCTTTTGTAGTAACCGAGTGTTGGACCTCATTGAGCACATGGCGCTGGTGGAGGCCAAGCAGTAGAAAAAGACATGTCGTTCCTTCATTACCCCTTTTTCCCCGTGCCTCTGTTATTGAGTTCGAATGAGTGAGCGTATCCAAAATATCCAGCTGTTCATGCTTCAATGTTGTCACTCGGATAATATACAGTCTTCAACTTTACATTTTTTGACAAGTGCTATATCATTTCACGCCATTGAACTTCAGTTCTGGTCCGTCTCCCCGACAAGGCCAGGACAATATTTTTCTTATACTAATGTCTAGTATAGTCTATAGGACTGAAACTTGGCCAAAACTCTACATTGGAGCATCTTTGCACATTTTCACAGTTGCCCTTGTCATGAAAAGTTATCATATCGAATTCATTACATGCTTATCTGGATTCACTATATGAATGGTTTTCTTTAGAGAGATGAGTTACTTCAACCCGCAAGTGCCTTTTTATGTCTTTTAGGTTTGAACTTCATGAATCTTTCTGCTTAGGTTTATAGGTATTGCATAATCCAAGGATTTTGTAGGCTACATTCTAAGGAATATATAATATGGTTGTGGGTTCTGCGTCTTCTAAAAAAATAAAAATGGATTGAGTTGCTGTATTAATAAGGGGGAAATTACATCCAGACCCCATTTAGATGTCGTAATTACAGATTAGTATCACTTAGTCGAACTATTATGATTTAGTACAATTAGATGTAAAACAATTACATTTAAATTTCATTTAATTGACTTTCATAACTAAAACCTGAAAAAGTCAATTTTGCCCCCCTCAGATTATTGAATTTTGCAAGTTACCAAACAATAACCCATTTTGACAAATTGTAATTTAAGTCCTGAATATCTAATTTTTTATATTTGTCATCATAAGATTTTGAAGAAGCTCAAATAAGCCATCAAACTTCTATTTCAATTTGTAAATTATCCCCAACTTCAATCCGAAAACACAATCGAAAGTTCGTAATAGTTAATCGAAATCGGAGATGTAATAACTCCGCTTAAAATCGAATCGTATGTAGCGACTCGACCGAATGTCTGACTCCAATCGAGCCGCATACCAAATCGAAGCCGACTCGATTTGAGTTGCTGCCAATCGAGTCGATCAGCTCCGATTGAGTCAGAGCGCCCTAATCGAGTCGCCGATTGAGCCGCCAGATACCCAAATCGAATCAGAAAATTCGATTGGAGCTGCAAATTGGAAGAAGGAGAAAAAAATAAGAAAGAGAAAGAAATTTACCGGAGAAGAAGAAGAGAAGATGGAGGAAGAAGTATGTTGGAGAAGATGGAAGAAGTAGGTTGGACTGTTGGAGAAGATGAAGGAAGAAGAAGATGATTTTTTTTTTTTTTAATTTAAAATTCCATAAGGCCATGTTTGGTTGTTTCAAATGAAACAACCAAATTAAGCTGGTCAACGGATTTGGACTAGATTGTAATTGTTCGACTAAGTAGTACGAATATGAGAAATGTCGTTCTAAGTGGGTATCCCTATGTAATTATCCCATTAATAAGGCTCCACAGACGGTACAGAACAGATAATAAGCAAGCAGATTGATGTGAGGTTAAAGTCTTAAATTGTACATCCAAATTCGAAGATGACATGATATTTGGAAAATGAAGAAAAACCTGTGAAGCACTGTGTCTGTGATCATCCATGTAGAGAATCTAAAACAGCTGAAACAATATGCAACGATCCAGTGAATACTATGATCCTATCTTGTTCATCAGATTTGCCGCGAATAATCTCATTTGCAAACCTCATTGAGTCTGCTAATGACCCAACTGCAAATAAAATTGGCTGGCATACCATTTTTCTGGCTGATTGGAGATGGTGATCCGTAATCAATTCATGTTCGGACTTTTTGCAGTCCAGAAATTTAACACCTTTCTTTTCGGATGCTTTTATCCAACATTCTTTTAGTAAGCATGCTGAAGTTGTTCGGGATCTGTCTCCAGCAATATCAACTTCAGTCAAAATAACAGCATCCAAGCAGCTACCAACTACAAAGAGAACGAACAGATTCTATCAGTTGTTGAAGTAGTATTCATGTAATTGATTAAGTGATAGTTCAATAAATAGATTTAATAAAGTATCATTACTAGTTTACAATCCCTTAAGTGTCATGTAAGTCGAACTATTCACATGGAAAACCTGAGATGGTTGTGTTTGCCATTCCACCGAGACAAAACAAACTTGTAGTTTCGTACTCCAGAAAACACAGGTTCCTTTGTAGTTCGTAAATTTATGAGACATTATTGTGAAACCCTGTCATTATCTCGCACGCGCTCTTGTTCATAGCTCAAACGGCAAAAAACCAATTGCATAAATATTTGATTTTTATTTTTGGGTAAATAATTTCAGAAATTTATTTGAAGGATCGCAAATACACGAGTAGTGCACAGTGAAAGCCTTCGGGAAAAAAAATCAGACCCCACTAGATAATGATCTCTCGAAACATTATAGAACCAGTAAAGTCCAGGAGAAATTATATCATTTATATATCATCAGAAGAGTAAAGTCAGAGGTGTCAAACCTGAAAGGAGAGCTTCAGCAAAACCTAGATGATCTTTGTCGTTTGCCATAGAAACCACAAGAACCAGTCTTGCCACGGGGAATGCCATCTTGATCATGTCCACCAATGCTTGGCCAGATTCCTTGGTATGAGCTGAAGATTAATCATTCAATTAAAATTAGCAACTTAAAGAAGCTAAAAGTAAACAAAGCTTTAATATAAGTTCAATAGGAAGTTTGAGATGTAAATCGGATTGATTTTGATCTAGTGTGGAACTTGTAAAAGATAAACAAAATACTCAGGTGTTGAAGGAGCTACAAGTCGTGAGAACAGTAAATGATTGACGTCAAAGTGATGTTAATTGCTATTTTGAGTGAAATACAAATTGACTAGTGGTTGCTCCAATTTTGATCCACAAAATGGATAAAACACGAGGGCAACAATAGAACCAGATGAGTCGTAAATCTCTTGATACTACAGTTTGCTGCCAAGATGAGCTTGGAGGTGCATAAAGGCAGGAACGACTAGTGCTAAATGGACTGTATGAAATACATTTGGATGTGTTGAGCGTAAAAAAGTATAAGCCAGCTCAAAAAGAAAATAAATTGTTATGAAAAATGATGATGATCGCCCCAGCTAACTATCACAATTTTAAGTATGAGCATGAAAAGTTTTACAATCAATAAAGGGCAAACCTCCATCAAGCAATATAGATGCTCCCGGAAGACCTAGCATATCAGCTTCCTCAGATGTTAAAAATTGGCTTCTCCCAGGCAAAATAGCAGATTCTAAACCAGCACGGATAGATGCATCTGACAGTTCGCATCCTGAAATATCCACAAGATTGTTCCCAGGAAATAAAACCGAGAATTAGATAACCAAAGTAGGTGGTTTTCATTCAAACGGGTTCTTTGTATGTTATGTTTTCTTACCGTGGTGACGAAGGCAAAGAGCGGCAGAAGTAGCAGTAGCAGCATTTTGGAGCTGGTGGGAACCAAGCAAGCGTAATTGCACATCAAACAATTCAATGAACTACAAGATAAATGACAAGTTCAATTAACTCAAAATATAATTAAAAATAGCAATGCCAATAGTTAGAGATAACAAATTGAAGTTATTCGTAGTTCAAGCAAGCAAACTTTAGAAAATGCGAAAAAAAAATTTAAATGCGTACAAGACTCAGGTCGTTCTCAATTCGGAGCTGAATATTGCACAGCTGGTGGGGTAACTGACATACTTTGGAAAAGCCCTTGACAATACTTGTGTTACCAGGGTCAGATGCTGATACTATGGGTGACTGGAGAGCAAGTGCCTTGTCACGAATAATGCGCTCAATGTGTGGCAAGAATGGACCACCTAGAACCAGCTGAAAGTGTACCAATTAGTAAGAAATGGACAGGCACATTCAGCACAATAAAGAAGGAAAATCAAATTTTTGGCTCAGTAACAATAACTGAAAGAATTAAAGCTGAGCTTGAAGCTAATAGCAGATCTTGGTCAATGAAGAAATCAAATTACTTTTCACAAGATCCACGATCTCAAAGAGAATGCACAAGTAGTTCACAAAATGGTTAACAGAGTGAAGATATTGTTGCTGTGGTGTCAACGATGCATATAAGAAACAGATTTGGATGTTTGGTTTAGAAGCTTCACGGTTTGAAAACACTGGTCTAATTTCAGGAGGGGGATGAAACTGCCATGACCTGGCGGTTTTGGTATTATTGTACTTCGTTGTAGAATTTGAGATTATAATTGGAAACAATGGTGAAAAAGGAGGCAATTAACAACCTATAGTTGAAAGCAGGAAAAGGGGGTTAATTAACCTTAAAATGAAATATAATGTTGGTTGGAAAAAGCCGATCTGGCAGCAGTTCAATATTGGGTAAGAACCACACGGTTTGGTTTGGTTTTTGGTTCACAGTTGGTTAGTCTAGTTACAAAAACTTACAAAAAAAAAAAAAAAAGAAAAGAAAGAAGATTAATGAAAGTAAAGAATTGCAAGAGAATTTCTATTGTTTCTATCTCTAATTTACAACCAAAACTGTTTCAACGTATAGAGGCTTAATCACAAAAATAAGAATGGCATTCTTAATAAATTCGGTATTATTAATCACAATCCTTCACCAAATCCTTGAATAATTAAAATCCAACTTTTTTTCCACTGAATGATAAATTCAGATGATTCTATCGTGAGGTGCATACAAGCCATGGTCGCCTAAGCTAGGGAGGGAATGAATAGAAATAGATGATTACCTACAGCAGATAGGGAATTCCTAGCTACAATCTCAGAAGGAAAATATCATAAATATTTCCCTTAAGGCACGACAATTATTCAAGGCATCTATTATTGCTATCCCTCCACAAAATTCCTATAATGCAACCCAGAATGTTCCTAAGAAAGCCACAAGTTTCTGAAAAGGAAAACAGGCCGACCCAAACTCGGAGAAATATGTGCTATGCAACAACTATTTCAAATGAAAGCAGACAACAACGTGCACATGACCCAACTAAGAGATACCATTCAAGCATAAAAGAGAACGAATAGGAAAGCGTATCAAGAACCACCTAACTGGACGTCCATCCTTGATTATTCCCGATTTTGCCTCTGCAATACTTTCTAAAGAGCCCCCAAGTGCAGATAGATGTTCCTCACCAACATTGGTGATGATTGAAGCTGCAAGACCGGAGCTAGAAATAATATTGGTTGCATCTCGTGCTCCACCTAAGCCAGCCTAAAGATGACAGAAAAATAGTTCTCATACGATATTAATATCAAATTACATGATTCTCGACTAAATGTAGATTTAACCAGATTTCAAGTACAGGAAGGGAGCAAAACAAACATACCTCAATAACTGCAAACTGAACTTTCTCTTCGGCAAATATACTGAACGCAAGAGCTGTGAAAACCTAGATTTTGGATCAAAGGGCACCAGAATTGCACATGTCACCATATAACTTCTATTTTTTCCACTAAAAAATATATAACCATCAAAGAAGTCAACAAAAAAACATACATATATAGATGCACACCTCGAAATGACTTAGATGTCCTTTCTCAAACTCGACTGCCATGTCAAGCTCCTCCTTTATTTTATTGAAATGTGATTGCAGACCCTTAGCAGACACCGGTTCTCCCTTAACGCCCAATGTTATACGCTCCGTGATTGATCGTATATGTGGACTGTTCAATTAAACCAAGCCCATTATCACAATTTGTTCCATACAAGTTTCCTAAGTTGTCGTGAATTTAGCTACGCATGAATCACCATGCCAATGTGCACACACAACCCTTGAAAAATCTTCAATTATACCCGATAAAAAAACTAACACACTAGATCTTCCATTCCAACACAACCAAAAAGTGTAAACAACAAACCTGGAATAGCAACCAACAGAATAGCCTTGTGCACGTAAGATACTCGACAAAAACGCAGCAGTAGATCCTTTCCCTTTAGTTCCAGCAATATGTACAGCCTAAAACAATGCAGCTCCACATTAACTTACCTAATTAACTACTCCATTCAAGTCCATAAATAATTTGAATGCACGGCAATAAAAATGCAGTCTTTCCTTCTCTAAAACCAAATATGAAACAAACAAAATACAAGTAAATAAAAAACGAACCTTGAATTTGGATTGGGGGTTTCCCAAGCGTTGCAAGAGACGCCTCATTCGACCCAAATCAAAACCATCACCGGAATCGGTACCGGCGCCAGAAGGGACACCGGACTTCTCGTAGTTCTTGAGTTTGTCCATGTACTCAACGAATTCCTTCATTTCTTCGCGTTTTATCGAGAAGAGTCGGCTTGGACTGTCCACAAATGTTCTGGAAATGGCAAGAAATGAGCTTTTTGGCCGGTGAGGTGAAGTGGCTGTGAGTGAACGGAAAACATTGGGGATCCTCATTACTCGAATCCCAGCCACCAACTTGGCCATTTTGCTATGTTTTACACTATTAAGATGAATTTCATTCACACCCCTCAAATACAGTCTATTTACATTGACTCCTGTAGTATGAACAATTACATTTGATAACCAAAATGATATAAATATTTCACTTTAAATAAGTGAATGTCCACCATTGCATGAATTCATTGTACAGGTTTCACACTAAGCCTTCATAATTCATTATTATGAAGACAAAGGAACAGATGAACAACTACAACTTTGACTATGATCTAAGTAGCAATGTACAGAATCATTTATGTACTATGAGAGATCATATGAAGTACTATGAGGGATCATTGCAACAACAATAAATTTTCACTCTTCAGAATCATATATATATTTCAGTCGAGGTACACTTGTTGTTCCTTCTTTATTTCTTATCACAAAATAAGTTTTTACGTCTAACTATTTTGTTGAAAATTCTGATGTGTCCCTCCATTTTAATTAGAAAAAAGAATTCTTTAAAGATGTAAGTTTTATATTATTAAACATTTATTTCAAATATTTTATATTTTACAAAGAAAATATATAATACTTAGAAATAACCTCAAAACTTCAGACGTATCATCTTCTTCATGTACCAAGCTTCGCCAACTTGTAAACACATCATGGACTTGGTCTAGAGTTCGTGTTGGGTCGAGTTGGATAGGTTGGATTGAGTGATTGTACGTTTTGGCTGAGGTATACCTCTCATGGCATTGAAAACTGTATATGTTAGCTAACAGATATGATCAATCATACTAAGTGACGGATACGACATAGAATTTAATCCAATTTAATTACCCCTTACAATATGCAAAAATTTGTTCAGATCGTATTGGAAAGTCTTAAAAGTTCGCCATATTACAATATAGATTTTCAACTTTTTAGATTATTACATGTAAAATCTGCCCAAGTCTCCTGGAAATTGATACTATTAGAGAGAATAAAAAAAGAGGGACATACTTTAATATCAATTTTACTTCATATTTCATCATTTCATTTAGAAGTACTAGTTTAAACTTTTGTGAGAGATTGTATATTTGAAAGAATGTATTAACATCACACGTTTAGTTACAAATGTCAGCCCGATGTCTAATTTCAAACATCATTTGTTCAATATATACACATTACCTAAATATCGAAACATGTGATGTTTGTAAGTATTAAACATGTGATGTTGATCAGGCCCTCAAAAATACAATCTTTTGCAGAACTACTTTAATATATTAGTGAATTTTTCTAAAATAAAAAATTATCTTCTTTCACATACAATATAATTTTCCAATATTCACATAGTTTTAATTCTTTTTTGCACCTTTGGTCAATAATTTGTTTTATCAGTCATTATAAATAAGTCAGTGCACGTACCACCATCACTCAAAGCACAAATTAAGATTCAACAACAGGAAAATGGGCTCTCATTCTAAACACTCGTTCGTGCTTCTGCTGGTGCTCTTGCTACTGTGCTCTGCCTCACGTACTTCACTTTCACACCCTATTCAATTAAATTTCCTTGACGTTTAAGTTTGTTCATTTTTCAAGTTTCGATTTCACAAATTAAATATAACCTCATTAGTTAAATGTACACTCGTTAATTAATTCAACACATGATAAATTTTTGTAAAAGTTAAGATTTTACTACACAATAATAAAATCATATACCTTCCGCCTCAAGTGTATATCCCATGCTCTCCTGCTTTACACTAGTATTGTTTAGGAAAATCAATTGTTTTACGAAATCTGCTAACGGGAAGATAATTGTTTCACAGAGGAAGCAGCGGGAAGTATGTGTAGCTCACCAAGTCAAAAATTCAAGGGGATTTGCTTTAGTGACCATAACTGTGCCTCTATTTGTAGCACTGAAGGCTTCACGGATGGTGAATGTAAAGGCTTCAGACGTCGTTGTATGTGCCGCAAGCAATGTCTTGATTAATTAAAGACTCAATTAATCAAATCTTAAAACTATTTTTATTATCCATATATCATGTAAACCACATGGGTCTAAAACTCACCAGATTCATTCGGTCCTACGTGGAATTTTATGGAATTAGTTGTACCAGTATATATTTTAAAAATATTTATAACTTTATCTACAAAATTCAGAAAAATATTTTGAACATATATTTGAATTCGCCGTGACAAGAGGAATCCATAGAAACCAATCTTGGATACTATTATTAATTAGATAATTTTTTTCATTAAAATAAAATTTAAATTTATTAAATAAGATAAAATAAAATAATGAAATTTTAAAAATAGAGCATCTAGTAAATTCAATCCTACGTGGAATTAGTTACATTTTCAACCGGTATATACATATTTCACAATTTATTTTTGGTATATTGGCTGCATATTTAATTTTTATTAAATCTCATATAATTTTATCTACAAAAATACGAAAACTTTATTGAACATATATTTAAATTCCCCGTGACAAGACGAATCCATAGACACCAATCTTGAATACTATTATTCAATAAATAAATTATATTATTTATTAAAATAAAATATAAATTTATAAATAAGATAAAATAAAAAATAATTAAATTTAAAAAAATATAGCATTTATTAAATTAATTCAATCCTATGTGGAATTTTGTGGAATTAGTTGCATTTTCAACCAAACATGAGCGTGTCATTGTGGCATCTAATTATAAATAATAATAAAAGTATATGAAGGTAAGTGCAATCGTTGTTTCTGATAACGAATTGTCTTTTTTAGTTGAATTAAGATTTTGGATAGTGCGAATTGATCTGTTCCAATTTGATTAAAGAATATGGAGAAGAAATATTGGTTATCGTTGTTTTTTTTCTTTAATGATGAATTGATTTTGTTGTAATTCGATTAGGGTTTTGAATTTATTGGAGATGACATATTGAGATTTTTTTGTGATGAATTGACTCTGTTGGGGTTGATTTAGAGCTTGAAATTTAATTAGAGAAAACAAATTGAGTTTTTTTAATGATGAATTGATTGTGTTGGAGTTGTGTTAGGGCTTAGAATTAGAATGAATAAAACATATTGTTTTTTTGTAATTAAAGTCTAATTTGCATGCGTATCACAAATCAGTTCAATTTAACTTAAATTAAGTACTCAATTTGCACAACTCTAATAGTTGTGCACTTATATATATATATATATATATATATATATATATATATATATATATATATATATATATATATATATATATATATATATATATATATATAAATAAATACTAGCATTTACGTAACTCACTACGTGTGTTAAGGGTTTTTATATAAACCAATGAATCTGTGATTGAAAAAAAAAGAAAATATTGAAAAATAATAAATAAAATGGAGAAACTTACGCCAATGGAATTCGAACCCTGCACCTTCTACTAAAACAATGACACATGTACGTACCAGATTCGAATTGAATTAGTAAGATCAACGGATGAGATTTAAATTGAATTACAAACTTAGTGAAACTTTTTGAATTATTATACTACTTTGAATATATTGTAATATATAAAGTTGAATTATTATACTACTTTGAATATATTGTAATATATAAAGTTGAATAGTTAAATCTACCAGATTCATTCAAATTCCAGCCATCCTATGTGAAATGTTGATATGGTTGAGCAGGGTCCGAATAGGGGGACGTATTAGTGTTGTTGCTAGGGATCATGAGGGCAATGTTATTGCTTGGTGATTTTTTTTATGTCTTATGGTTGCTGAAAATGCGAAAGGTTGGCCAGCCAAATTAAGAACAAAATTTGTTCGAGATTTTGAGTGGCAACATGTAGTAATTGAAATGGATTGTTCCTTGGTGATTAGATCTCTTAAATCGACAAACTTTAGCTTTGCCCCTTTATTTCACTTTTCAAAGAAATTCAGGTATTTGATGGAGAATTAAGCTTTGCCAAGTTAAACGTGAGGGTAACGTTTTAGCATATATATTATCGGTGTTCTTATGATGATGTTGGTTTGGTATATTTGTATTATCCACACCAAGATCGTTTTAGAATATATTGTTATAGTGGTATATATGTTACTAGACATGTTTTTTTCAGTTCCAGGATATAGAAGATATACACATGAGCTAATTGGTGGTGTGTTGATCTTTACATGTCTATCAACAACATTTTACACGTGAAGACTTTCAAGTTCATTTTCTTTATGTATAAGATTCGATCGGTAGGATGAAGTATAAGGGTTGTACTGGTTCTATTCAACCTGTTCAGGTCCGGTCTAGCATATACATTTTAGGATTAAGTTAGTAAAAAGTACATTTCTCTCCGGCCCCTGCGCGGGGGGAGGGGGGGGGGTGCTCTCTAGGCGGGGAAACTCTCTTCGATCTTCGCTCTACTTTATTGATCCATAACGGGCATGGGGATCTGATACTCTCTAGGTGGGGAAACTCAATTCGATCTTTTTTCTACTTTCTTCATCTCCATAACGAGCCGGGGGAGGGAGGATCAGCTTATACTCTCTAGGCGGATAAAATATCTCCGATCTTCTCTGTACTTTCTTGATCTCCATGACGGGCCGGTTGGGGGGGGGGGGGGGGTCTGGCAGATACTCTCTAAGGGGGAGGTACGTACTCTCTGGGGGGGGGGGGGCAACCGTACCATGCATGTGAAATTATGTTTGTAAAATAATAATTTTTGTGTCTTTAGTGCGGTGAAGCATACCACCGCGCGGGGTTGTTGGGAACCGGTGGGTTAGAAAAAAACAACCGTAATGTGTGAAATTAAGTTTGTATAATATTTTTTTTTTGTGTGTGTTGTGGGGTGACCACATACCACCGCGGGGTTGTTTGGAACAACCCTATTGATTGTGTATATTTTTGTATTTTATTTTGGTTTCGTTTGAGGAATAATTTTTTTTTAAAAAAACATGTTTTTTTTAATAAGCTAATTATATTATATGGGCTCACCCGTGATCGAACCTCTTGCATGTAAAAGTTTAAAAAAAAACATGTGCCCATTACTAATTAACAGGTCGGGTACAGTAGAACCCTATTTTTACATTTTCTATAGTTAACATAAATAAACACTCAATGATATAATATTGAATGAAGAAGGACTACCGACCGACACCATGATCAACGTTATTCACATAAATTTAACTACCTTATTTTCTCGATTAATTTATTTTAACACCTCCTTTCTATTTATTATTAAAAGTCAACTATACTGTGGCATCGCCACGGGTTAGTACTAGTATACTAGTATTTATCATTTTCAATTTCATGTCACAAGAATTCGTGTTCAATGGCGATTCAGTGTGCTTGACTGCGCCGATTATAATAAATAATTTCATCTTATTATTACACAACATGATTCATTGTTCACTTAGCTTTTTATCAATTATCATTAAGCTTGACTCTGACTAAGTGGTCTACTTGGACAAACGAAGCTTATTATATCGGATGAAGAAGCTCCAATGACCAATCAACATTGTTTCAAAGCGCTTATAAAAGTTTCGGGATGATCTAGATCTGAAGTTGTTGATGCAACAATATGCTTATTCAAAATTTGAAATTCGTGTGAGGTCCCCTGACTTACGAAGAATTTGCATATCGAGTCTTAATTTGTGGATTTTCAATTGTAGACTGAATCTTTAATCAACAGTTCGACCCCTCATAAGAAGCAATGACGCGATACCAATTGAAGCTGAAATAGTAATTGGACCGGGACTTAATACTAAACTAACTACGACAGGAAGTACAATGTATCGAGAACACCAAAATCTGTGTAAAACAGTTTCTAGTGTTATCAAGACACTAAGCTTCGACAACCCTAAGACAGAAACTTATACTCGATCTTAAGAACAGAATAAACAACGGAAATAAACAAGACAAGGTATAAGTTTCTAGCAGATTATATTACTATAATCCACCGCGCCTCAAGGTGAAAAGTATCCACTATACGTTGATTGATAATGTATACAAAGAACTACTCTAGATCTATTCTTACGAATATCTCTAGATGCAAAAACAACTGAGTTATCGTAAAGAGCTACCTCTACCAATCTACCTATCAATCTCTGAAACAAACATAGAATACTAGCTAGACACAACTCAGAAAGCTGGATGACAAAATACGTGAATATACGTAATAAACACTCGGGGATATTTTTGCTTGCTTCACGTAAATTGTCCTCAATGTACGACTCTGTATATATAAGCTTGATAACCGTCCGTCTGAACAGTAGAGTCCTACATTGAATCTTGTTATGATCTTGTAAGTAGAATCCTTGTAGACTTCATCTTCCTTTCCTAATTCAACTCGTACTCTTGTTCTTCTTATTCTTTGTCGACTTCGACTTGTAGAGACTCTTGGATTCTATGAGATCTTTTCTCCTAAAATATCTGCACACACACACACACACACACACACACACACATATATATATATCCAAAACTGTGGAACTAATTAGGAAATCGAATAAAGGTAAAAACTATAAACATATTAAATATCAAAGTGTGATACATTATCCAGTGTATCTAGAACACTGAAGAAACTCAGTGTTTCAGGAATACTGGAGTAAGAGTTCTGTGAGTGTTTTCAACACACCCAGAAATATCACACTTACAATCCCCCCCCCCCCCCCAGGTTTTTTGCCTTTCTTCACATCACCTAAACCTATCAAAACAAGTGCATAATATATATACTAACCCCCCCCCCCCCTAAAACCAAGAGAAATTACTCCCCCTTAATTTCAGAAATAGTAATAGCATAACTAACAAAAGAAGAACATAGAATCCTAGAAATATTACATGCCAAATATTCAACAAGGGAACACACTCCCTTAACACAAAACAAAAGAAATCAGAATCCAGAAATAGAAAGAAAGAAACAGAACAGAGCAGAACATATCTATATCCCCATTACTCTTGCACTTGTGGAATCTCTCCCCCTTGATGTGTTGAAAGCAAAAGCTCCAAATTACCCTTCATTATGCGGAGAGCTTCAATTTGCTGATCAATAGAAGCCACATGTGCCTGGAGAATGTCCCGGGGTATAGTAACTGAGCCATCTTGAGCAACCACACCAACTGATCCATCAAACCAAGGAAGATCCTTAGCATGTGTGCCACCAACCAACCCCGGAGTCAACTTCATCTATCCTACCTCCACAATGTCATCTTTAGCTTTAGAAGTAAAGCCCTGAGACACAAGTATTTTGTAGATCAAAGAGGGATATGGCAAAATAGTTGAGTTCCCCTTAGTCACCACCTCAGACATATGATCAAACACCTTCTGACCCATATCAACTGGTAAGACACGCTTAAGCTTGTACACAAGTGAAGCAATGTCGAAGGTGACTGAAGCAAGATTGGAAGTTGGTAACCAGTTGGTTGAGACAATGTGATACAAAATCACACTCAAGGCAGTCAATCGGGACAGAGGAATGCGCACTCTAGGGATCCACTGATCCATCTTACCATTAGTCAGCTCTTGAATAACAATGTTTTTATCCAATTCGTCCTTAGACTCAGTCACAACAGGTAAATTCCACATAGCATTTATAACCTCAAGAGTCACTTCATAAAATTTCTTTCGAATATAAACTTTACCATAATGAGCAGAAGTAGGATCGGAGAAACCTTCAGGCATATTACAGTAAAATTCTCGAACAACAGTAGGAGCAAAAGACCCAAGAGATTCTACAGAAGCAAGCAATTTTCTAGACTCAAGAAAGTGATAGACCCGATGAAGTTTAAAATCCGGGACACACAAGCTCTTCTCAGGAAATACAATTTTGTCTTCATAAGAAGGGAATAGTTCACACATATTCTTGGTGTAGAAAATGTCATCATAAGCATTTGAGATACTATATGGGCGAGGTGGAGATTTACCTTTTGTAGCCTTGTAGGTAGATTTGGAAGCCTTACCCTTCCTCTTCTTAGTGTCAGCAGAAACTCTTTTTTTGGCCTTAGACACAACAGGTGGTGTATCAGACACACACACCTCATCAAGATTAACCTCTGTGGAAGGCTCCACAACAGGTGTCTTGGAAACACCAGCTTCCACAGTAGGATTTGCAATTGTTGTAGAAGATGGTGTAGCCACATCACCAGTCTCAGAGATTGGGGCAATTTTGTCAGCGATTGGATCATCCACAGGAGGTGTAGGCACAACACCAGCAACACCAACATCAGATTTGGTATCTCAGAAACACCAGAAGCAACCAAATCAGAGGGACCCTTAGTGATGCCAGAAATTGGCGGCTCGACCCCAGTGGGTATGGCACCCACATCCATCAAGTGAGACAATTGACCTGTCTCAGACACTAGGACCACCATTTTGGGCCTAATTTTCTCCAAATTAGGGATGGAAGACACACCTATTTCAGTAAGCACCTGTTCCGGAGAATGTAACACCACGGTGGAAAGCACTAGTGATGATGGGTCATTTTGAGTAGAGCTGGGAATAGGGAGAGGAAATTGCTGCTGACGATGGAGAGGTGGATTTGAGTTTCTTGGTGGATTTCGGAGAAACAGAGGTGGAGAGGCGACGTTTGGCTGAGCGACGAGGAGCCATGGTGATAAGGAAACACAGTGAGACTGACAAACGCGAAAAAGGAGAAGGTACAAGCTAGGGTTTACAGAAAAGAAGTAGAAGAAAGTGAGAGGGAAAAAGAAAGACTGACACAAGAAGAAGAAATAGAGAGGAAGAGACGCAAAACAGAAGGAGAATAAGGTGTCACGGTGTGATGTGAGTGGGTAGCAAGAAGGTGGATTAGTGGGTTAATGGGCAAGATCAATAAAACTGAAAAACACTAAAATGAAAAATTAGTATTAATGAGACACATCAAAATATAATCCTGCTCAAGTAAGGAATTTAGATAAACGAAATTCAAACCAAAGTAAAATTATTAGAACTTAAGAAATAATTCCGTTTTAGAAGTACAGTAACTAACAGAACCACCACTCAGTGCTAACTTACCCAAATAAACTAATTCCCAAACAGAAACCCAACACCCATAGCTACACACACACGCACACACACCCCCATGCAGAAGAAGAGAAGAGCGAGAAAGAAGCACACAAGTCACAATCAGTCAAAGCAAGAAAGTACTTGGTGTGTCCGGAACACTTAGCTAAAAAATAAGGAAGTCACATCACTAAAGTGAAAAATAAAATCTCCAAAGGGAAAAAGAAGAGGGAAGAAAGTGTTGGCAGTACACAGTGAAATATGGTGTTGTCAGAACACAAGAAAAACTGAACCCAAAAATATACAGACCGAAACTTTTTATTCAACTCTAACATGACAAAACATGAATAATAAAGGTTGTATTTGAACATTTTTTTTTTTATATTTGACAAGGGTAACTAGTTGAATGAAGTCAGCCGGAACTCCAAACATCCCAACAGTACCACAATTCTTTTCAGCAACATGGGTGAGTACATAGGACTGAGTGCAGAGAGCCGGAACTTCAACACCCCAGTATCCCAATGCATACACATTTACCATATCACCTTTTTAGAGACAACCTCAAGTAAGTTAATCACACCGAATGCAGGCAGTCAAAAACTCCATACACCCCGACATAACTACAGACTATATCTAGCAATCCCATTGAACAACCACACACAAAAAGTCAAGAAGAGGTTTTATTAGTTCAGAAAGTGGTCAAAACGGGCAGAAAACAAGGATCAAAACCCACAAAGCAACTGGTGTACTGCACACACACGAGCAATTTTTTGATTTTATATAAAAGGAGAACATGCTTCAAAGAAGGAAAAATAACCAAAGAAGATAAGACAGAGAGAACCAGACACAGTACATAGCAAGGACTGAAAGTAACAATAAAACAAAGAAGAGAAGTAGGGAGGAAACTACAAGAAAGATCATAACACATAACACCACAAACACAAACTGGTGTGATCCGGTGGTGTTTCGGACACACCAGGGCAGGCAGAATCTAGACAACACACATACCAAGAGATTTAGGAGCTTGGTAAAAATGTCAGCTAACTGATTTGTGGTTTCTATATGTTGGATATCAATAAGCTTTGAATCAACCAAGTCACGCAAAAAATGGTGTCTAATGTCTATGTGCGTAGTTCTAGAGTGTTGTACAGGATTTTTGGAGATATTTATCGCACTCAAGTTGTCACAGAATATCAAAAGAGTATCACTTTTCAAACCATAGTCGTGCAACATGTGATTTAACCATATTAATTGGGTTACACAACTACCGGCTGCTATATACTCGGATTCAACAGTTGAAAGAGATACACAGTTCTATTTTTTACTGTACCAAAACACAAGATTATTTCCTAAGTAAAAACATTCACCACTGGAAGATTTTCGATCATCTAAATCCCCTGCCCAATCAGAATCACTAAAACCAACAAGATTGGAGTTAGTGTCCCAAGAATACCAAATTCCCAAAGTAGGTGTTCCAGAAATATATCGAAGGATCCTCTTAATAGATAGTAAATGGGAAGTACGGGGATCAGCCTGATACCTGGCATATACATATACAGAGTACATGATATCTGGACAAGTGGCAACAAGATAGAGGAGGCTGCCAATCATGGAGCGATACAGTGTGATGTCAACACACTCTCGTGAACCGTCTTTGGAAATCTTGATACTCGAAGACATGGGAGTCTTGCAAGGCCTTGATGTAGACAATCCAAAGCATTGAACCAGATTACGTGCATACTTTACTTGTGATAAAAACATCCCATTAGATTTCTGTTTGACTTGCAATCCCAAAAAGAAGGAAAGTTCGCCAATCATGCTCATCTCAAAAGTACTTGTCATGGTTGCAACAAACTTGTCTAGGGTAGACTTATTAGTTGAGCCAAAAACAATATCATCAACATAAATCTGAGCAACACACACATCATTCTGAGTTCGTAAGATAAACAGAGTTCAATCTCCTTCTCCACGAATGAAACCAAACTGTAACAAGAATTCGGTAAGTCTATCATACCAAGCTCGAGGAGCTTGTTTTAAGCCATACAAAGCCTTATCAAGTCTATAAACATACTCAGGATGAAATGGATCAATGAAACCTTTGGGTTGTTCAATATAAACCTCTTTGTCAATATATCCATAAAGAAAAGCAGCTTCAACATCCATTTGATACAGAGTGATATGCAGATGACAAGCTATAGCAAGTAAAAGTCTAATAGATTCAATTCGTGCCACAGGTGCAAAAGTCTCATCAAAATCAACTCCTTCTACCTGTGTAAATCCTTGAGCTACTAAACGAGCTTTATTTCGAACAATTATACCATTTTCATCACTTTTATTCTTAAAGATCCATTTAGTCCCAATTACATTAACATTAGAGGGATGTGAAACTAAAGTCCAAACTTTGTTCTTGGTAAATTGTAAAAGCTCTTCTTGCATAGCATTTATCCAGTGAGTATCCTTAAGTGCTTGAGTTACAGATTTAGGTTCAACATAGGAGACAAAGCAAGAGACGCGTACCTAAGCACATATGGTTTCCATACACACATGTAGATTTACCATCTTTTTATAGTCAACACGATGTTTACCACGAGTCTTGACTCTAGCAGAAAGGTCACCAATTACCTGAGTAGAGGGATGAATGTTCCTGATGCGTGATGGTGGATCTCTCTGTGCATTGTCACCAGTTAAGTGTTCTTCAAACTCAGAATCAGAATCGCTTTCTGCAGCTGGTGTCTCGGGTACACCAGTTGTCTGGTCTGGAACAAATGGTGTTGTGGAAACACTTGAGGGCTCTGGAGTTGCTCTTTGCTCATCAGGGAGTGCATTGGACACACTTGAATCCTGTTCACCTGCTGTATCAGGAATATTGATTACCTCTGGTGTTTCGGACACACTAGTGATCATATCACCTGGTGTGTTGCACACACTGTCTGGTTGATCTTCAACCTGTTCACCTGTATGACTAGGAAAATCATCAAATACAACATTGACCGACTCCATGATAGTCATGCGAGTAGGATTAAAGATCCTATATGCATGACTATTCAATGAGTAGCCAACAAAAATTCCCTTTTCGCTCTTAGGATCAAATTTCCCTAAATGATCTCTATCAATATTCAAGATATAACAAGTACACCTAAACACACGAAGATGTGCAAGATTAGGTTTCTTATCCTTGAGAAACTCATAGGGAGTTTTAGTTGTACCTGATCTAAGATAAACTCTATTAGTCAAGTAGCAAGCAGTGTTTAAAGCTTCAGCCCAAAGTCGTTTAGGTAATTTCATGGAATTTAACATTACTCTAGCCATTTCTTGTAAAGTTCTATTCTTTCTCTCAGCTATGCCATTTTGCTGAGGAGTCTTTGGAGCAGAAAATTCATGAAATATACCAGGTTGATCACAGAAATTAGAAAAAGATTTATTCTCAAATTCTTTACCATGATCAGAACGAATGCGAATCACAGAAAAACCGTAGAGAGTAACAATACTAGCATGCAGTGTTCTAAATACACCAAATGTTTCAGATTTTTCTTTAAGAAATTTAATCCACGTATAACGAGAAAAATCATCAACAATCACATAGGTATATCTTTTACCACCAAAGCTATCAACTTCTATAGGACCCATAAGATCCATATGAAGTAACTGAAAGCACTTACTTGTACCAACATGTTGTCCATCAGTAAGAACGGGACTGTGGGAGGCTTTAGTTTGTTTACCTTTGAGACAATCCACACACACAATCTTTCCAGGACTGGTCAACTTTGGAATTCCTCTTACAGCTTCGATCTTGAGCAACTTCTCAAGACTCCTGTAGTTGACATGTCCAAGTCTTTTGTGCCAAAGCACTGAGTCATCCAGCTTTGCTTGATTGCATTGAACTTGACTATTCACCAATTAGCAATTGTCCTTTGATCTAGTACCTGTCATGACATAACGATTTCCAGAATCGAAAACTTCACAAGTTTTCTTACTAAACAGTACCATTAGATCATCATCACACAACTGACTAATGCTAATAAGGTTAGCCATTAAACCATCTACCAATAGGACACCTTTCAAGGGAGGAAATCCAGGTAGGTTCAAAACTCCTTTACCAATGATTTTACCTTTGGTTCCACCACCATAAGTTACGGTACCTGTGGCTAATTTCATAAAATCCTTAAGATGTGACCTTACTCCAGTCATATGACGAGAGCAACCACTATTAAAGTACCATGAACCTGCAGGGTTAGACTTCAAAACAGTAAAAACAACAGTGCTAAGTATCTTGCTCTGATACCAATTGAAATAGTAACTGGACCGGGACTTAATACTAAACTAACTACGACAGGAAGTGCAGTGTATCGAGAACATCAAAATTTGTGTAAAACAGTTTTCAGTGTTATCAAGACACTAAGCTTCGACAACCCTAAAACAGAAACTTATACTCGATCTTAAGAACAAAATAAACAACGAAAATAAACAAGACAAGGTATAAGTTTCTAGCAGATTATATTACTATAATCCACCGAGCCTCAAGGCGAAAAGTATCCACTATACAAAGAACTACTCTAGATCTATTCTTACGAATATCTCTAGATGCAAAAACAACTGAGTTATCGTAAAGAGTTACCTCTACCAATCTACCTATCAATCTCTGAAACAAACATAGAATACTAGCTAGACACAACTCAGAAAGCTGGATGACAAAATACGTGAATATACATAATAAACACTCGGGGATATTTTTGCTTGCTTCACGTAAATTGTCCTCAATGCACGACTCTGTATATATAAGCTTGATAACCGTCCGCCTGAACAGTAGAGTCCTACATTGAATCTTGTTATGATCTTGTAAGTAGAATCCTTGTAGACTTCATCTTCCTTTCCTAATTAAACTCGTACTCTTGTTCTTCTTATTCCTTGTCGACTTCGACTTGTATAGACTCTTGGATTCTATGAGATATTTTCTCCTAAAATATCTGCGCGCGCGCGCGCACACACACACACAGATATATATATATATATGTATATATACATATATACATATATATATACATATATATATGTATATAGATATATATATACATATGTATTCACATATATATATACATATGTACATATGTATATACATATATACATGTATATATATATATATATATATATATATATATATATATATATATATATATATATATATATATATATATATATATATATATATCCAAAACTGTGGAACTAATTAGGAAATCGAATAAAGGTAAAAACTATAAACAGATTAAATATTAAAGTGTGATACATTATCTAGTGTATCCAGAACATTGAAGAAATTCAGTGTTTCAGGAATACTGGAGTAAGAGTTCTGTGAGTGTTTTCAACACACCCAGAAATGTCACACTTACAGAAGCAATTGAGAGTACTATATCTCCTCTAGCTCTCAATCTAGAGCACAAAATCCTCCAAATTTGAGGGATAGTGTTGTAATTTCATAGAGAGGTATTTGTAGGTTTTGCAACCAAGCGTGGTATTTTGGAGTGAATTTTGCAACCAAGCGTGGCATTTAGGAAAGAGAAATAATAAAACATGAAAAAAAGTGAGAGATAGATAATGAAACTAAGAAGAATAGTTATTTGTGAGGTTTACTTTTTTGCTATATTGGGTATGAGACAATATTATTGTTAAGTATATACAAGGATGCATGACGAATGATGTATTTAATTGTAATCTTGCTATGTACCAACGACTAAGTTGGACAAATCTCATTAATATGATATTTGACGCTTGAACTGTGGCCCGTATGGACTTTCTTTTGAAATAACTCAAAATGCATCATATCAAAGTGCGGCTTTATATTACTCATGTAATCCCTTCCCCTAAGGGCCAGCTTTATATAGTATTAAAAAGATTAATAAAATTTTAGTTTGTGAATGATATTATATTGAAAAAGTTGTAACTGAGTGGGATAGTAAGAGAGAGAGAGAGAGTGAATAACATGAATACGATGATAAAGTATGAAAGATAAATAATAAAGTATTAAAAAGTGTGATAAAACTTTCCATTACGGGTTAGAAAGTTTCCAGCGCAGCCAAAAAAAGAGAAGTATATAGGAAGTTGTAATGGAACATATGGAGTTGTACTAATCAACATTCACAATCTTTACCAATGCAGCATGTTGGACATCACAATTACTTTAATTAAGAGCAAGCATGCTTAATTTAACAGTTTATGGATGAATTTTTAAAAATAAGGTGCTCCTTCAACATCAACATTCCACACGAACATCATAATCAATTTATTTTGATTCCAACCTTCTAGTCGTTTACATGTACAGAAGCTAGGAGCACTACTAACTTTCTATATATATAAGAATGTGGTCGTGTCTAATATCAAAGGCAAAAACATGTAATTATTATATGCAACTAATAAAAGGTAGAAACTCTAGTGTTGGTATCTAAACATAAATGCATGTTTTTAGTGGAAAATAATTGTAAATGAAAGTTCCGCTTTAGTTAGAAGAATATCACGGAAGATTTATTGTAAATTTTAATACTTACCACTTTGCATATAGCCACATCTTTCAGTATAAAAGAAGTACGATATTTGACACATTCTATCATCTAACATGGGTGCAACAATGTTTCCTCGTATTTTCCCTACTCTCCTTCTCCTGGCTTTTGGTAAGCATGCTCTACCTTATGTTGTCCAGATTAATTTATTGTACATCCCAAGATAAGTGAACTCCTAACTTTTGCTTTTTATTACGTAAATGCAGCCGAGATCATGGTGTTAAGGACATGTGGAGCAACAAATATATGCTCTGCGCCGAGCATGCTTATGAAAGTAACATTGTGTTTTAGCACCATCAATTGTGCATTTGCATGTGAGATGGAAGGCTACCAAGATGGAGAATGCAAGATGTTACAGTGCATATGTAAGAAAGACTGCGTCGTTAATCGAGATCTACACCCACCAAGCAGTGGCTTTTATCCAGGTCAAAGCCCGCCGAAAAATAGTGGTGGTAATGTTGTTGCTCAAGGCCCATCTAGTGGTGGTGTTGATCCAGGTCAAGGCCCTCCAAGCAATACTAATGGTTATGATCCAGCTCAAGGTTCATCTTGGAGTGACACTATTCCAGCTCAAGGCTCTCCAAGTGGAAATGATCCAACTCAAGGTCCATCTGTCAATGACACTATTCCAGCTCAAGGCTCTCCAAGTGGAAATGGTCCAACTCAAGGTCCATCTGCTCAAGGCCCATACGTCGATTTTGATTTCGTTATTCCAAACCAAGGCCCGCCAACGGAGAGTGGTAGTAACAATATACCTCCAGGCCGAACAAATTATGACGGTTATTTTAACCCAGCCCTAGCTCCGCCGGTGGGGAGTGTTGGTAACAATCCATTCCAAAGACCATCTGACCATGGTGTTGACCTAGGTGAAGGTCAGCCAAGACATGGTGGTAACGATCCAGCTCAAGGCCCATACGTTGATTATGTTATTCCGAACCAAGGTCCGCCAACGAAGAGTGGTGGTTTTAACAACATACCACCAGGCCGAACAAATTACGACGGCTATGTTAACCCAGCCCTAGGTCCCCCAACATGGAGTGGTGGTAACAATCCATTTCAAGGACCATCTAACCATGGTGTTGATCCTGGTCAAGGTCAGCCAAGAGAGGGTAGTAACGATCCATCCCAAGCCTTGTCGACTACTGGTGATTATCTAGCTCAAGGCCCACCACGAAAGGGTGGTGATGGGCCATTTGATCAAGGTTATGATAGTTATAATGATGGCATTTGAACCACAAATCTTTTAAGTGTTACTTATCCCGCCAATGTAAATGCTCAACCAATCTCATAGTGTTGGTACCTGACCTTATATTAAGGGTTATTGAGTATATTGATATTTTAATACAAACGTCATTTTGAAAATTCAGTAACTTATGAAAATTAAAATATGAGTAAGATTCGTCAATTAATTTTATTAATTCATATACAGTTGCATGAGTATAGATCCAAAGATACAAGTACAATTATGGATAATAATAGGCGGATATTCAAGGTCCGAAATTGCGTATGAACATGCGATGCCTATGTTTCAAGTCCCAGCCTTCGCGATCCATGTGGGTATACCATGGTCTAACCATCTTTTTTTCTTTTTTAACTTGGAAATAAAAATATTTTATGATCATCAATGACACAGTACTACCATTGTTTTGTTGGGTTGTAATATGTAACGAACTATAGTAAGAACTAATTAAGTTGTGCGGCTTGGAAAATCTGCCTTGAGATTCACATCCAAGAGATAAACTCTGGCATCCTAGATCCGACCCACAACTCTTAAGTGATCTCAGAAGATCATCTCCTAATTAAGGACTGCTAATCATCTCCGACCCTCGAGGGTTCGAGGAGCATGACTCCGACGCATGGCACAATCTCTATTGGACACATGTCACTCTTCTAGAAGGACAAGGACCTTTGTCACACCTGTATCTATATATAAATAGGCTCACTTATCTAGGTGACCAAGTATCCCGCACTTACCATTCTACTTATTGTCCGAAGGACTTTAAGCTCACGACTCGGACCCCATAGTCAGCTTAAAAGACTAAACCCCCTTCTTCTTTAAGTGTGCAGGATCCGAGTGACACTTTCGGAGGAGCAGCTCTGCAAACCTTTTCTGAGAAGCATTACTTGTCCTTCTAGACTTAATAATAATTCTTTGATTAGACACTAGAACGTACTAATAGTGCTAGGATTTCGTTATCGAATGTAGTGCTTTTTATTTTCAAATTAGGGTTTGGGTTTTGAGTGAAATTGGGAATTTTGTATACAGTAGTATATTTGCAAAAAAATTCCACCAAAAAAAAAACCCAAATCCACCACAACGAATCCACATCAAAATCACATATAATTTCAGCGGTTTGATACGAATTAAGCACGTGTGATGCAAGTATACAAGTTTTTGGATTAAAATTGTTGTGGAAATCGGGGATTTTGGCAATTTACCCCATGTATTTGTCATAAAGAGCCGATTGACCTCTATATTATTTTTAAAGGTTCGCCCCTTAATTTAATTTTCCGTTAAATATGATTAACGGTGTTAACTTTTACGATAACTATTGGCGGATTACCAATTAACTGTTATGTGAACTATTTGCGGATTACCAAAAATGCAATTCTTTGTTATAGTTTATTGGTTTCGTTACATAAGGTTTCAATTATAGGAGCATTCTGGCTTCCTAGTTTTGGGACTTGAGCAATAGTCATAGTACATATACTTCTTCCTGTAAGAATCCATTCTCTGTTTCTGCTGAGCATTGAGCTCCAAATACTCAGGTTTATTCCAGAAATACGATCGAGAAGAACACCCAGAGATGTCACTCCCCTTAGCTTTGCAAGCACCAAAGTCAAAATCCTGATAATGAGTAAAGAAGGGGGCTTTGCTCCAATCCACAACTCCTGCAAATTTTGCGTTCCATATACTTGCCTCGACCTGCATCGCCTTCGAAGGGTAATCAACCCCTTTTGCAACATTATTCTTGAAAACTCTTATCGGAATTTTATCAACGAAAAAAACAATTTGGCGATGGTTCCATAGAATGTCATAAGAATGAAAATCTTTGGAGGGATCGAACCATAGATTGAAAGTTTGCTCCCTATGTCCTCCATCATTGTCGTAAACATTGGTTTGAAGCTTTCTAGTCGAGCCTAAGAACTCAAAATCGAGCTCGTAATGATTTTGTGTAGGCTTAAAATCTGGCTGTGAAGTTAGATAAAAGTTTGGCACGATTCCACCCGATTTGTTTTGTGGTAACTTCATTTTGACATGAAACAATCCAGACCCGTAATGGAGTTTCGACCTAAAACCGGCACCCGAAGCACTATCAAACTTAAGTTGGACCTCACTCCCTTGTGGATTAACACTGAGGTGATCTAATCCCCATAGAGGAGAATAGTAGGCGTTAAAATTACCACAAAAGCCTACATTTGACTGTAGAAAGAAAACACCTACAAAAATGATGAAAACTGAAAGAAATTTCATCTCTCTTAATTAAGATTGATGAACAAGTATGATATATGATTGTTAGTAGTTTTCACTTGTTGACTACAATTATGCAGGCAGTAATTTATATAGGTAAATACATACGAAAAAGTTTAGAGAAACTTTCATGATAGTTGTTTTATATTCTACATATTACAAGCATTTGCTTTTCTCCTCTTCTTCTTTCTTTCTTTTTTTTTTTTTTTTTTTTGGTTACAATTCCATGATTTTTCCTTTTCTTCAAGCTAAGGGAGTCAAAATTCACTGAAATGCAGTAAATCTCCCGCGTAACCTATTTCTACTTTCATGCATAATTTGACCAAGTATGTATAAATAAGTAAGAGCATAAAATTTGATCTGATGATATTCGGTTTTTAATTAGAAAGTAATAAATTTTTTTTGGTGAATTACATTTGTTCCCCCTAATAAATTTTGTAATAACAACGGGGTCCTTGACATATTAACAATAACACATTAGAAAAGGTTTCATAAATCAATAACAATATAATCTAAAGGTCAAATTGTAGCCAAACACATCCTTAATTTAAACTTACAATTTACACTTCTATTATAAACATTCATTTTATTAAAAAATTAATATAAACAATTATTATTGCTCCAAATATAAATAAAAGGGATATAATCATATAAAATAAATGACACGTGTTAGCACCAAATTTAAATAGAATGTGTAAGATGAACGTATGAGATTTAAGTTAAATTAAAAAGTTTATTCAAACTTGAGCCAAGTTTTTTGTTATATTTTATTTCCTCCATTTATCTAATGCTTCGTCAGGTGAGTTTGCCATTTAATTAGTACATGTCAAATTATGATACTTCAAACCTAAATATGTAGTACTAATAATATATATCATTAAGGTATCTAGTAGAGGTACCAACTGAAATTCACTTTTTTTTTACATATATAAACCAAGTGTAACAAAAAACTAAAATAATACGTTGTTAACTGTACGACAACATAACTCAAAAAAATAAAGATTTCTAAAAATATAAATAAAAGGTAATAATCACATCAACGAACTAGAACGGAACCTTAATCAGGAAAATGCATGTATGCACCAAATTAAAATTGAATGAGTAATATAGATATGTGAAATGTAAATTAAATTTAAAACTTGAGCCAAAGTTGTCAAATAAAATACTAAAATTATTCGTATGATATTAGGAAATAAAATACTAACTAGAATTATTCGTATGGTGTTTGCAAATAAGATACTTGAGTTATAATGATGCACAAAATTGAGAATATTTCTATGATATTAGAAAATAAAATATTAGAATTATAAATAACACGCTACATGTATTATTGTGTCAGAAGCATGTGTAGTGTATTATTTAACGACCAAACTATGGTTCGGCTATAGAACAACAATGATGATAAAAACCAACAAATTTCATTGAAATGGTCCGAAAAGTGATTTATCGTTGAATAAGAAGGAAAGTGAAGATATGTGAGGGTTTAAGATAAGGCCATGTTTGGAAGGTAAACTTTAAAATTAGGAAATGGACCAATTTGTAATTGTTGAAATGTCAGGGACTACAATGAGTGGGGGGTGTTTACTAGGGGGAGCTGGTGTAATTTTCCCTAAATTTTTTTATATATTTTGACATAAAAGGGCTCATCTTTCTTTTCTTTTATTTTTAACTTGAAAGTCACATAATTTTCATAAGTTTCATACAAAGAGAAATTCTTGTGAAAGTCATGATTTTCTTAACTGTAGAGAAATCGACTCACAACATGTGTAAATTGCATGATTGTGTCATAAACTTGGAGGCCGATAGAAGTCAAGATTTTATTAAATAGGGCGATTTACACCTGACCACCTTTTTAGATATATAGTGAATAAACGGTTGGGTCCCTAACATTTCACAATTTACGGAGAAGGACAAACATTGAACTGCATCAAAATTTTATTTACATTGAAGTCCAAAAGTCAACTTTGCTGATGAGAGAGGGTGAAAAAATCATTTTCTTTGCAAAAAATGCCCCTGAAATCTATTCTCTTTTTACTGCCTTTTCTTTTTCCTTTTCTTTTATTATTGCCGACAGAGGAAGACTTTATTCTGCCTCTATATATATTCTATGGATCCGGGAGTAATGTATACTGTATAGTTGAAAAATCTTATCAGAGCATCTTCCTAAAACAAATAGCTTGATTTGGTAATTCTCTGTTAGAAATTCTGGAAAAATGTCTCGAGACAATTGGGAGAAACTGGTGAAAGAAGTACTGAAGAGACAGGAGTACAGGAAATTGTGTCGTGATGACTCGATAGGCTCCAGCTTCGGCTCTGCATATTTATGATAAGTATCTTCATATGTTGAATTTGTAGCAGTAGCAAGAAAGAAGACAAGAAGAAGAAAAGAAAAGAAAAGAAAAGAAAAGAAAAGAGAAGAGAAGATGAAGAATAACAGAAAAGAAAAGAGAAGAAGATGAAGATGGAGAAGATGAAGTTTTTATTTCTTCTCACATTTTCAAAGAAATGTTTTATTCCTTTTTTCAATATATCAATTTTACATGAAATATTTTATTCGGGGGTAAATGGAACATTCTACACAAAGTCAACATTTTGACTGAAAAATGGACATCAATGTAAATTTTGAAACGATAGGGACCCAAACGTTCAAGGAGCATCTAAAAAGGTTGTTGGGCGTAAAATTCCCTTATTAAATAACTAGTTTATGGCCCGTCGATACTCGACGGGTATAGTGAGAAAATAATTAAGAATATGGAAATCTACAATTACTACAATAGCATTTTCAATTTACAACGGAGTGTTTGTTATACAACTAAACTCAACTTTAGTTAAACCGTACAATCGATCATGTTTGCCATTCGACTTTAATCGAGTTGAAACAGTGAAACTGGTATATGCCCCACCCGTTCCATACCAATGAAACGGGATCCAAACCCGACCTAACTCGATAAAGAGGTTTATGATTATTTTAGTGAAATAATGAATTTTATAGCGGTTGGTGAGGCCGTGTGGATATGAGTGTGTCCCGGCTACAAAAGGAAATAACTTCTATCAAAACACGTGAAAAGATAAGTTAGTGAACTATTGATATTTCTTGGCAATTTGGAGACCTACCCCGCCTCCTCGAAAAACATGTCACCAAAACATATGAAAACTTATGTTGGTTTGTGATATAATAATATCTTTCAGGCCACCCATCTGATTCCCCACAAATAAAATCACCGGAAAGTGTAAAAAAATAATGTAGTGGAATAATAATTTAATATTTGGGGTAGGGACATCAAGGGTGCACACCCACCACCAAAAGGAAATTTTAGCGTAACATGTGAATTAATGAAACTAAAATGTTCTCTTGAATAACTGCTAATAATTGTTTTTCCAACACGCTACTAAACACTAAACATGAAAAATCATAAATCTTCTCTTTTTTTAACCCCTCGTGAAAACGTGATTAGTTTTTTAAATTATATATGCTATTAAAACTAAACCTACCCTTTAATCCAAGGCGGAGGATTTGTTTGAAAGATTAAGAAATGCCCTAACTATATACAAAACTTATTGTGTGTTAGAGGTGGAACGTAATTCAAAACTTCCGACTGTTAGATGGTGAAACTCATCGTTAGATCGATGCCGATGCTGGAATTATTTGTCCATTTTGGTTCCTTGGTCACTTATAGGGAATTAGTAATGTTAAGGTTTTCTATAAATCTTCAAATTTGTTTATACCCCTTTGTTTGTTGTTTACCATTTCCATTATTTCTCTTCATTCTTTACCTATACCAAATTTACCATTATTTATTCACCATGTGGTGGAGAATGCTCCACATACTAATTTAATGTGCATGTCCCACCACACTTGCATATATGGAGTTATGTAGATCATTTTCCACCACATGGTCTATGAAATAATGGTAGATCCGGTCTATGTAATAATTTTTCATCCAATCTTCAACACAGTTCTATGGTAAACAACCTTCACCCGTAACTCGTATTGAGAAAGTTAAGTCTTCTCGTTGTTTACTACTTACTAAAAGTTGGGTTGTATTTTATTATCTTGATTTTTATTACACTTTTATTACTTACGACCTTAAAATTCATATTGTTTACCTGTCAACTCGCCACCAATCCACTCGCATAATTATCACCTAATCGCCACATGCAAGGTAAATATTTAACCACGTTGGTTTATTATTAATTGGAAAACCCACCTACCAGTACATCAATTTTTATTTCATTTTTTTCAATACTCGTCCATCCTAGTGCTTACCCCTAGTAAGTATGATATGAAAAATCATTTCACACTTAACTTGTGTAAAATTGATTTCCCCTTGTCACAAAAGTAACCAGTTGGGTCTCTTTAGAGCAAAAAAAAAAAAAAAAAAAAACTAATTTTACATCTTCTTAAGTGTGAACATGCATGGTTTTCTAAGAGACATAAACTTTATTCTTTTTTATACACTACAATAAGACAATGCTATTTCACATGGTATAAATATTGTTCCATTTTTATACAAAACAATCATAACCCTCAAAATTTAAGTACTCCGATCAATTTTCCGATGTAATTGATCATGTGTCAAGCAAAGTATGCAATTTCCGTTGAAAATCGTATTTTGAATGTATTTTACCTGAGTTTGACATATGAAAAAAAAGAAAACCTAATTCGATGGCCATGTGTTAGCTTTACATTCATTCTAGTTTAATTTTTTTAAAAATTGAAATAAAATTTTAAATTCATAAATAATACAAACTATATATTGCGAGATACCGTCTTTCGGAGATACCATGTCAACATCACATATTTAACTACAAATATTATATGTTCAACTTCATAAATCATGTGTATAATAAACATACATTATAATTGCATTATCTGCAATTTTAAATATGTGATGTATGTAACTTAATATTTAATCTGGTGTCTCCGAGAGACGATCCCTCGCAAAAGTTGCTCCATAAATAATTATAAAAAGTCAAAAAAATATTTAAATTATATTTCTATTTAATAAAACAAAAAATAATTAAAAATTAAAATATTAAAAAGAAATGGTAAGTACAAAATACTCTGGCTTAATTATGGAAATTGTCAAGATCAAGTCCATCGTCAAGGATGCTCCGACTTGACTGTAATCTGATTTATGAAATCAATCCTTTGTCACCTAAAATTATGTGCGAACCTAATGTATAAAGTTCTCCAAGACGTAGGGAGTATTTAAATCGTAAACTAATCTTTCTAGAGTATTCTAATTTTTTTTAGAAAAATGGTTATAGCAATTGAAGATTAAACTATTGTAGTTTGAGATTTATTCTTGGTCAAAGTTCAATTTTGTTGACCGCGAATTAGTGCAAACTGGACAATCGGCGTGGGACCGGGGGAAGTATATATCTATTTTGATGCACAGAGTATAGATAAACCTTTTTGCATTATCACATGATTTAAAAGATAATCATGAATTTACAGTAGTAGATTTACGTGGGAATTCAAAACTTATGAAGAGCCTGTTAAAAAATAAACACAAAGTCTCATTAGAGACGGTCTCTAGATAACTTATTTAGAGACGGACTATGTTATCAATAAGACGGACTATGTTATTAATTAAACCGTGTATGTTGTTAACGAAATAAGTCTTGTTTTGTAATACGAAAAAAAATACCAATGTTGAGAATATATGTGTTTTGATTAATAACATTGATAATTTTTTTGATAATATAGATCCGTCTCTAGATAAATTATCTGGAGACCGTCTCTCAGGAGACTTACTAAAAAAATCCACATAATAAATTCGGAGACTTGTTTAGCTAAATTTGCCGGAATTAGAATAATAGATATTCATCTTATCATTGTTGTATTAGCTTAGTTTAACTGCTTGTGATTTACATTTTTTTTTAGAGTATTGCTGAATCTATATTAATCAGAAATATCAAGTTACATCATGGTTGGGACGGGCAACATAGAAGCTCCAAAATCGTCCGACTTGCAAAATTTGGCTAAACGGTCTACATATATTTATATTTATTGATGATTTAATTTATGTATGCTTTTTATAGTATTCTAGTATCCTTTTCTCGTTTGATGTTATTGATAAAACGAAAAATCTGGATTTAGGAAGGTGAATTGAATGAAAATTATGTTTCACAAACTTACCAAACTAAAACACATCAACATATATAATTGAAATTTTGGACCAATTAGAATAAAAGAATTTGCCAACATGAAATGAAATGGACCAATGGATGCTCTTTATTTTGCCACATATTTGAATGACTTGGATAGGCTAGAATGGCTCAAAGCCTTTTTTGATTAATGTATTATTATATAGATATGAAAATCGTATCACGGATTGTGTTTCAGAAATTAGAGCAATTTGCAAGTTACTGAGCTAAATTTTAAAAAGCACGGTTTATCATTTTCAGTCTGTTCTGGATTTTTGAAGATGATAAACAAGAAGCTCACATGATCGCATCGTATAAATGAAATATATCATAACGTAGAAAGGAGAATAATCATAGATTGTACACACGGCAACATTATAGTTCATACACACACAAAAATGAGCAGGGTAGTAATTTGTTGTTTCATGCTTGGCTGTAAGTCGATCACAACACTTGTTCTCATTTGGTACAAATTCCCAGTGCGATTTGTCCCGATCCAAACAAAACAAACCGATCGATATAGATCAAAATGGGACTCAAAAGACTCACGGACTTGCTTTGAAACTCACACTTCATTTCAATTTATTAATTCTCCCGTCCATATTAATCAACACAAACTTATAAACATACACATCTAAATGTAATTTCTTTGTTAATCCGAGTACTCTAGCTCTCAAGTCATGACCAAGACTTAATATATATGCATCACTAGCCAAAACATAACATTGTTAGGCTAGCTCTTTCATAACCTTACATCATGAATGCAAAGACACTAGCAATGTTCTTCATATGCATGTTTTGCATGCTAATCTCATTTTCACCGGCTTACGCTTGGCAAAACAACTGTCCACCACCTTACCCGCCTTACCACAAGCCTAGCCCACCTTCCACTCCCCGACCCCACCCGCCTTCGCCTCCCCACCATCGGCCCAGCCCCCCTTCCACTCCCCAACCCCACCCTCCTTCGCCTCCACACCATCGGCCTAGCCCACCGTGCAAATCATGCCCTCACCCACCCTCGACTCCTCGGCCCCACCCACCTACACCTCCCCACCACCGTCCCAAACCCCCGCATCATCCGCCATCTCATCCACATCCACCACCCCACCATGAACCACCACCAAAGGTCTCGCCACCAGTAGTCAATCCACCCGTCATCGTTCCACCGATCATCCTACCTCCACCAGTCATCCTACCACCACCTTCCACTCCCCACCCCAACCCGCCCTCGACTCCAAAACACCCACCACCTCACCATGGTGGGGGAAAACCACCAGTAATCAGCCCGCCTGTTATCGTTCCACCAATCATCCTACCTCCACCTGTGATCCTCCCCCCACCTGCCACCCCCGTGCCACAACCACCTCCATCTTCCCCCTATCCACCCTACACCCCTCCAGGCGGAGGTGGTGGGGGCATCCAACCTCTTCCAAAGTGCCCGATAAACGCGTTGAAATTAGGGCTATGTCTGGATGTGCTTAGTGGAATAGTCCACATTGGAATCGGAAATCCGGTTGAGAACATATGTTGCCCGGTTATCCAGGGGCTATTGGAGCTAGAAGCAGCAGTTTGTTTGTGCACAATAATAAGACTGAGGCTTTTGAATCTGAACATCTTTCTTCCAATTGCGCTTCAACTAATAGCGACTTGCGGCATGACACCTCCGCCTGGCTTTACTTGCCCTCCTCTTCACTAAATGTTCATCTCGAGTGAGAATGTAATAATAAGTCTACGTTGTAGTACTCCTTTTTGTTTCCTCTGCTTTTTTTTAATTCCAAGAAATGCTTGCATGATCAGTGCTTATAATGCTTTTTGTCTCTGTTAAAATAAATAAACGCAAAATAACCTCAGGTTTTCTACCGTCAGTCAAGGTGTCGCCCTGACTATTGTTAGTCAATGTATCTACATCTGACACGTGTATGTTGCTCTATATCGCCCTAAACCGTTGCTCTGTGTCGCCCTCAACCATTGCTCTGTATCGCCTTCAACCGCTATTTTTTTTTTTTATTTTTTTAAAACTATTAACTTCTTCCAAAAATTTTAATTATTAAAATTTTAACTCCCCTTCCCTACCACCCATCTTCTTCCCCAATCCCCACCACCACCCACCACCACCACCACCCACCACCACCACCAAAATCACTGCCATGGAAGCTCCGATCCGGAGCTTCCATGGCGGAAGCTCCAATCTGGATCTTCCATGGCGTGGAAGCTCCAGATCGGAAGCCAACAGCCAAAATAGGAAAATTGCTTAGTAATTTAGAAAGAATACAGGGAGAGATTCATAAAGGAAAGAATAATAACATTAAAAGGAGACAAAAAAAAAAAAAAAAAAAGGATTGAAGAGTGTAGATCTAAATTGGCCACAACAAGTAAAATGCCTAATTCTTCCAAACAGATTGCCGGATGGAAAAGAAACAAAGTGGATCTCTTATAACAGTCATCAATCCATTTACGAAATTACTCATAGTGCATCTTACGGAAGCTCCAGATCGGAGCTTCCATGGCGGAAGCTCCGATCCCATGGCGGAAGCTCCAGATCGGAGCCTTCCGTAAAAAAAAAAAAAAAAAATGGAGCTTCCGTGGAGGCTTCCGGTGAGTTGTGGTGGTAGGTGGTGGTGGTGGTGGTGGTGGGGAAGAAGATAGGTGATTTAATTTTGATTATTGGTTTTGATTTAATTTTGATTTCAAAATTTTAAGTTTGATTTTTTAATAGAGGTAATTTTTTAATAGATCAAAAATATTTTTTTAAAAAAAATATATTTAAAGCGATGTAGGCGGTTAGAAAGAATAGCAAGTAACACCTGCGACACCATTCATGCAACACTTAGTCTGAAGGTATGATTATTCGATCTCCACCGTTAAAATTTTAATCTAATGGATCAAAATAAGTGACTGACGTTAGTCAGGACGACACCTTGACTGACGGTAGAAAGCCCCAAATAACCTTTGTATTAAGGTTGAAATATGTTCAGAAAACTTGATTGGAAACCTAACTGTAGGCTTAAATTTATACTGATAAATTGGCTCTTTTCTTGAACAATAATTTCCAATTGGAAAGGGGAAAATAGGCGAAAGTATATCATAAGACAAAGCCCCAATAAATTGTTGGCCAATTTTGCAAATCCACAGGTCCAAGGGTTAGAAGTTACAGCCCTAATCGTGTCAAATTGTACCAATTTGGTAAAGAATTGGTACAGGACGTTTTGATGTTGTAGTTCGCGCAATGTTAGCGTCCGATCCAGTGAGTCTTTATTCGAGTTCTACCAGTTTCCTTGTTTCAGACCTCTTAGTTCTTGCGTCCAATTCGTTTGAATTGTTTTAAATTTTACTTCAGTTGATTGGTAATTGCCTAATTGGTTGGTGACTTGATGGCTTTCTCTCTCTTCACTTTGGTCCTTCGACAATTTGGCGCATGTTAATTAAGTCCTTAGACTTTAAAGAAGTATACTTTGATTCTTCTTAAATATCACATTCAGTCCTTTCCTTTTACACAAACTTCCCATATAGTTTCAGTACGTATGCCTCATCAGTCATCACAAATTCATATAATTAGGTCTCTTTTGGTTCTAGCTTAGTTTCAACGACTACTCGCTCAGGCAAAAGCTTGTCTTACGTTGCCATATAATTAATGTAACCGGTAATCACACATTGTAAAAACAATTTTTAGATCATTGCCCTAATTGGCTCGTAATTTGCATCCTCCTATAACACAAGTTGTTATTGTGACTGACTTCTTTAGCATTTATTTGCAATATTGCTTCATTAAAAATGAATCCACATATAAATTATTTCTTTCTTCGGTGAATGTATCATAAATTCATAACACATCAACCACTAATCGATTGAAACATGACTCTATAAACCTCTAATTTGGTAGTTGATCTTCAGGTGATATAATGGCATGCATACCAACATGGAAAACATTAAATATACTATAATGCCTACTCCTAGATGACTTCGTCAAACGTTATTCCCTAATCTTTTAGATATTACATTAAGATCTATAATTTTCACATGAAATTTTGTATGATTATATTGGCGCTTAGTTTGACATTTATACGTTTAATTATCTTCATTTTGTGAAAATTTTAAATTATTTTCACTACTTTTATTAGTTTAGAATTATGTAGGGACAACTGAGCAATATTGGTGCCAAATTCAGCATGGAGTGTAATCTAGTTAGGCATCAACATTCAACATGCGAGAATCTGTATGTAATTGCAAAAAAAAAAAAAAAATTATTGGACTTAAATTTGACTGATATACGATAAAAAAAAATCCAGTTTCGTTTTTAATTTTGGATCGAATTGGGGGTTACATTTTTCAAACCCGTGCCCATTAATAATCAATGACCAGGTGCAAATAGAGGACCTATTCAATACTTATCGGATTTAAATTCGTTAGGGTTTTGAACGGGCTCTAATCAAGTAGTACCTATCTCATTTAAAATTCAATTTGTATAGGTTGGATGAGGGTTGTATTACATATTTGTTTGGTGCCATCCCTTGGGTGCACGACAAGGTTGGGTATCACACATTTACAAGACTGTCCTTTTACCTTAT